>OZ001661.1:18394645-19804645 GCA_963924145.1 Pyrausta purpuralis
TTTTGTCTCCCTTCGACCCACTTTATATTCCTTAATTTTATTTTATTTTAAGGATGTATTGTCATAAAATATGAAGTTTCAAATTTTAAAGCAAACTGTTGTATTTTTAAATTATCTTAATCTACTCTCTAGAGAAACATTTTTAAGATTTATAATTTTATTTTAAAAGAATTCATATTAATCATTTAATAACAGTACGTTTATCGATATGATTTATCGACAATTGTCAAGCACAATTAAAACTAAATTGACAAGGGAACGAATGATAAACATACGACAATCCTACCGTATTAAATATACGTTATCTTGTTGATTTTGTAGTAACTGACCACTACTTTTTCAATGGCAATGTAACTTTTCTCTTGGAAAACACATTTCACTATTTTGAAGAAAAATTAACACCTTAATTGGAATAAAAAGTTACTCACGGATGAAAAGAAATATTTTTTGTGTTGCTGCTACAATTTTTACACAAAAATATGGCACATTTACCCATTTTTTCCGACAATGTTTCTCACTGAGCTCTATTGACACCATACTGACAAGACGTCACCTGTAAGTGAGGCCAAAAAGCCCGCTTCATGGCTAAGGGGGCACAAGCGAAATGGCCCGTCATTGCGCATCCAGTGGTTTATTCGTCCAAGTTATTAACCATTTGATTTAAAAAGATCTTAGTATTCAACAATGAATTACCCATGTGAGTAGAGAGTTATGTCTTTATCTTATTTTAAAATTAATCATTTCGTTAAAAAGAAATGTCACAATTGTTTATAATATTCGACTAGCAAAGAAAAACAGACTTTAATTACGTATAGATAGAGTATATTAGGATCATTAATAAAAAAAATGCGTTTATATGCCACACGCTGTACACATTCTGAATTATTCATGTTGTTTGCACTAAACAGTTCTTGGGTAATAAGTATGCGTCACTCGTAGTTAAGTAAGTAGTCGACTAATTAGCCTTCCAAAAAAGCTCAAGGCGTCCAAAGCTTTTTTCAGAATGTTCGTATGTAAGTGCAAGTTTTAGGATACTTTCTGCATTACAATTAGTTGGAACGCAATTAGACCTCGGGTAATTAAAACTTATACTCGTATATTCTTTTTAAGTTCTATTTTACTAAATTTTCTTGCAACCTCTAAAATCGTATCGTAATCGTATCGTTTTGTACACTGTTATTTTTGCATTAAAGTTTTTAAATAAATTTGTATATTGTAACTTTATTCATAGTCCACTTATGTTTACAGATGTTTATTATTTTATCAAGTATTTATCTGTGATGTGAAAACGCCATAAAAATATCTAATCTAACGGGTACTTATCTATAACATTTTCTTGACTATGACTCAAAAATAACTATGACTTTCTATAAACTATGCATTTATAGTAATATATAGTTTATTTTCTTACCATACTTATACATGGGTACAGGATAAAAATAACAAAATTAAGAAATCGACTAAAAAAAATAGTAAGGAGTGGTGGACTGATACCTATACAAGGATGTTACCTATATCTTAGGTTATCATTGACGGGTAGGAGCCCAATCTAGAATAGGCACTTCTTAGTAATTAAATGTAAAGCTAAATCTAGATCTTTAAACATTTACATAACCTCACATGGTAGGTAACTTGCAACTTAATAATATATTAACTTTCGTGACCATAAAAATAACGGTATGCACATAACACAAACAATCATAACCCACTTGCATACAAGCTCTCACCAGAAAGTTCTGAAGAAATCTAATGTAAGTGCGTGCTCGTTTGAAGCAAGTTTCTAACCTACAAGCGGGCTTCAGTTGAGGAGGCAATTAGCCCTTAGGTAATGCATCTCATTTCACACCGTAAGTAGAAAAGGTTTCTCGCCGCTGAAATATTACGACATGGTTAGAGCACGTTCTTTTTAGGTTGCTATGAAAGTTTAATATAAGATACGTCTTTTAATTTACAGCGTTAAAATCAAGTGTGCGAAGGACCGATTTTGATGAAAGAATACTAACAAACGTATTGCAAAATTAATTTAAAAAAAATCATTTGCTTTCGTTAGGAACAATTCTGTCGCTGCAATTGTTTAGCGCATAACAAGCTGTGATGTCATATTCGTATACTATAGTTATTTATGAGAACTGTGACGTCACAAACAACGCTCTGTAGGAATTGAAATAAACTCATCGTGCAAAAATTTGCATAAAACGACCATCATAGTCTGGAGCACTATTTTTTAATCACTCACGTCAATTTTCCAAGGAATCAATTAAAAAACAATACGAGTAAAAATGACGCTAAATATAGACTTAGCTATAACAAAAATCGGCTATCTTATTACTCGAAAATCAATCATTGAGGTACAAAATTCACACGCTATATTGACGCGAGTGATCTAAAAAATAGGACTTCAGTCAAAAGTAGACATCGCTGAACTCATCTCATCAAACTAGATTCAGACCACTTGCAACACTTGCAACTGGTCGCCGTGAAAAACCTATGTCCAGCAGTGCACGTCATTTGGCTGATAACGATGACGATGAAAACTAATGACTGGTATTTAACAGTCTTTTTAGGGTTCCGTAGTCCAACAAGGAACCCTTATAGTTTCGCCATGTCTGTGTACGTTTGTCCGCAATTCAGCGCAGAGAGGTGCTAGAAAACTGTAATTTGGCATGGGTATGTATTCTAATCTCCCCACCAAAGTGGTAAAATATAATTATGACATATTTTTAGGTTAAAAGTAACGTTGGGATGTTTTCTCTTGTCGAACTCGGTATCGTTGAATTGGTATTTTAAAATGATTATGAGTTTTCTTGCCGTAACATTCAGTTTTAAAGGGAACATTTTTGTAAGGTCTCGTGTCCCCACCCTCTCCCAAATAGTAGTAAGTGGATACGTGAGTCATTCATAACCTTATGAGGTATAATTAATCATGTTATAATCCTTCAATCGTATGTAAAAGAGACACAATAGATATTCTATTGTTATGCGGATGCCTACAACCGCTTGGGTGCTGGGAGTTGAGACACTGATAGGGCAAATAAAGTGCTCTCATACATAGTAGATACAGAACCCTTAGTGCGCTAGTCCTACTCGCGCTTTGCTGGTTTTCTGTTTGTTTTATTAATGACTATCGAAAGACCGTTAGATGTTATGTATTCTTAAGATTAATCTAATGGTGGAAGAAGATAAAATGATTTTGTATGCAATAGCGTATGTCTGCAGTAAGGCCCAATTTTTTCATCGATGGTGCCCAATACTTAAATACGATAGGTTGAATATTTACGATATAATGGTCAATAAAATAGTCATTCTTACCTTTGATTAAGGTATATTTTCTTCAAAACAGACAATTGTAGATATGTATTTAACCGCTGGTAACGACATTTTACGATATATCGATGAGGCAATCGAGCCTAAATAATGTTGGTTATGGATTAACCAACAACCACATTCCATGTTTGCTTTGCGTGCATTGTACCAATAAACCCATGAAATGGAGGTTCGAATATATCACCTATTTCTGCAAATAAGCAATATCAATCGAATCGAAATTACTCTGCCTCTATTTCATGAGCCAATCATTCGCATAGATCAATCATTCTAGTATTAATAGATCGGTTATACCTTACTTATCTTCACGGCGGATTGCCAAAAGCGACGAAGCGTTTGTGTGAGTCACGCGTATACATTCCTAAGGGAAAACTTATAGATGTCGCAGCCATCTGGTTTAATCAGCCAGTTAATTGAATGTCTAGGCAGTTAATTAAACACTGGCATCCAATCAAAGGACTAGGCCGATGATTAATTCAAGAAGTTACGCTCAACGTTTAACAACTTCGCGTATTGATGGTTACCCATGTGTTAAGATAAGGCCCTGGCCAGCCTATATTCCCCTCTGTGAGTAGGCATAGTGAATTAATTGGTCACAATAACCCATGGTTGTCACATAAGAAAGTCGTGTAACTTAAATTTTATTTGGGCTTAATAGATGACATAAAAAAACATCATGCCGCAAATTTTACTACCGTGTAATAAACCTTCTGACCGATTATTTTAGGATAACTTTCTCTTTTATACGAATCAGTTGTAAATGTTGTGCAATTGTCAGTTTAGTTTTAGACAATTGTCGATAAATCATATCGAATACTATTATTAAATTATTAATATGAATACTTTTAAAATAAAATGATATTTTTTTAAAATGTTTCTCTCGAGAGTAGTTTAAGATAATCTTAAAAATACAACAGTTTGCTTTAAAATTTTAAACTTCATATTTTATGATAATACATCCTTAAATTAAAATTTCAGATTTCCTGTGGATCCCTTAAGGAATATAAAGTGGGTCGAAGGAAGACAAAATTGATCCATACAAAACATCACCGAATATCTGGTATCCATTTAACACCAGTGTGATTAAATGCCAACGGAAGAATCTACTGCTTAATCATCCCATTGGAAGATTTCAATGGTGCTGGGCTGTATGTACGGACAACAGCACGTCTAGGTAAACACGGCGGGATCTTATGCAGTTGTAATAAGGCCTAGTTTGCAACAAAAGTGGGTAACCTGATGTCCTGTCAACTGTACTTACGGACGGTTTCACAATGTCTTAGGAAGTTCTAGTTAGTGTTACTAGCCAGACCTTTCATATAAACGTTCTATGTTTCAGTTGTTCATTCGATGGTTTGTGCATTAAACATGTCCATAATGTAATTTATTGTTTTGGTAATAAAAATTATATGTCCTTTTACAAAAGATTCGTTCATTCATTCGTTCCACACATATCGATAAAAAAATATCGACACTTTCATGCACTAAATGTCAAAAATTGACACGACCAGCTCCCCCCGCCCCGCAGAAATTGGCTAATGATGTTTTCATACATTCGCTCTTGCGTTTCATATCCAGTGGTTAATTCATCCAAGACTCTATAATCAATTATCTATTGATCCTTAATTAATAAATAACAAACAAGAAAAAAATAAAACTAAGACATGCAACATAAAAAAATAACTTAAAGTCTACCTATTCAAAAACGAAACCATTTCCTTGAGGCAATGAGGCTATGATGCTAGCTGCGTTGCCGCGTTGAATAGCTATGCTTATCCTTTGAGCTAGGAACCAGCCAGCTTTATTATTGTCTGTTACAGAATTTAATTTTGGCGCAATTTTACCAAACAGCAATTTAGCAGACGGCCCAAATGTTTCAACACCAAACGGCGCAAACACATAATCACTTGCAAGTGAGACGTACTTGCGACGCTTGGCGTTTTCAGCCAACTCCGCTGCTGTTCCAGCTTTAAGGGCTGATTCTCTGTGATGGGAGGGGGCCAAAGTATCGACACAAGTTGTATCGCAAACTAAAGCCCGACCCCGTTCCCAGGGAATAAGCGTGAGGCCATCAGGTCTCTTGCCATCGTCACGGACCAAACCACGTGCTTCCAACGTGGAAGGAACATTAATGGTGACAAGAGCTCTTCTGATGGCGTCATTAAGGGTAGCGTGACGGGCGAGACGCCCAGCGCTTTGTTGGCAACAAAGGCAGTGGAGACCAAATTTGTCAACCTCATTGTCACAGGGACACGTAAAAATTTCACATATAGGGGTACCAAGGCGGAGACCCACACACACCCGAAAGGACTCACTATCGAAAAGAGTGCCTAAATTTTTCGACGGTAAAGCATGAAGCCAGTGACCAGAATCTTTGCAGGAAACCGCCAAGAGCCTTGCACGACTACTGTCACTGACGGAATTTTGAAGTAAAGAATTGAAGGTCTCTCTCGCAAGAGGGACATTCCAAAGTTTTTGTTGGTGACGTTCCTTTGGAATGTCTTCTCTAGGATAGAGACCTTGCCAAAACTCCTCCGCCTCTCTCACCTCAGAAAGCTGGCGAGGATGCTCAAAGATTTTTCCGGCTAAAACGGAAGTGCTATGTAAAGAGGAGAGAAAAGCGGGGAGGGTTATACTAGAAATTTGGCGAATTTCGATCTCACCAAAACGAATAGGAAGCGAAGCCTGAGCCCAAGAATTATTATCAAAATGTATTTTTTTTTCCAAACTATTTTTAAGAGTAGTGTCAAATAGTTCTAAATAATTATATTTTTTCCAGATAGGACTAGCACGTAGGAAATATGTAAATTTAGGCACAAAAAGACACGATTTGAGTATAGTAAAAGCAATATGTGAATTAAGGTGTTCTAATCTGGGGACTGATAGGGTGAAATCATTCAATTTTTTATCAAGAAAAGGATCGATACTGGGATCAAGAAGAGGGGTACCTAAAAGGCAAAGCGATTCAGAATTAAGAATTTTAATGTTATGAGAAAGGGAATTAAATTTATCAATGATATCCTGACGGGAACCAGACAAAACGTGATCATTAATAAAAAGTTCACATTTTGAAAGGTTCAGTTCTAAGCCAAATTTCTTAAATCCGTCTATAACCAGGACAAGATCTTGGAAAACAACATCTGCTTTGCCTCCAAAGGAGGAAAAAATATCACGACAGGCTAATTTGGCTGCAAGATGGCGAAACGTTGAGCCAATAGCAATAGGGCGAATGCCACCATATTTTTTTCGAAAATCACAAAGTCTAGCACCAAATAAAAACGGAACGAAACCTCCAATAACCCTGCCAGATAAGAGAAGGTTGCACAGTTTTGTAATGTTGGAAAGCAAAATTTTACCGGCGTCAGCAGCGGAAGCACTCACCAAGTCCTTAAGGTGTTGGGGAGTGATGCCGTCGATGCCGCCAGCAGAACCAGCCGGAAAAGACATGATGGCAGCAAACATGTCGCCGTCATCAAGTATCTGTAAGGATTGGAAATTTTGAGGAGGAGGAACAGGTAAAGATGGAGAATTTGGACGTGAAGGATGCTTACTACGAAGGCTCTCGAGAGTTTTCTGATTATGGGTAGCGAGAGTGTCATCGGAGAACAAGATTCATGTTGCGTTTTTTAGGTCACCGTCCATAACCTTGTTCTCAACGGTACGATAAACGTTAAATTTAGAAGATAGCGTACCAGACGACCTGGACGGAAGGGACGGATTGTGGGGATTTGAAACATTATCTAAAAGCGCCCGAGTTAAAGTTTAGACTGAGAGTTTACATGAAAAAACGAGTATAAAAAGGTAAAAAGATTTTGCCAGGCAGTTTCAGTATTATCGAAACATTTTTCAATGCAAGAAGAAAGGCATTTAGCTAAAGCTATTCTCGCTCCCCTAGGGATTCTTTTAACTAGCGGAGTAGATTGGTGGAGGTTTGTGATAATAGCTTCAAAAGATGGAGAAGAAGATATAGGATTTGAAGTAGAGGGTAGTGGGAGAGATGCGGGTAAATTGGTGCTATTATGACTACGGGCAATATGAATATTAAGGCCCCTCTTACCTTTAAAAGCCCTGTTGGTATTACAAATTGAGCAGCAAAAGAACTGCGGCTGTGAGTGGGTGCCCACCGATGGAGATAATGTGCTCATAAGCCTTAACACTTATCACAAAAAGAAATTTGGAAAAACCTGGCAAAACACTAATATAAAACTTATGAGACAATATCAAATACAAAAACATAAAATAAAAATAAAACTATATATATAAATAAACTAGAATCACTGATCATGTAATCTTTTTAGATACGGGACAACAATACATTGGCCGTAGGCAAAAAATTGTTGTCATTAGTGACAAACATCCACTTCACGAGAGTGAGCGGAGTCAGCTAGATTTAGTGATGTCCATACGGTCTTGTTAAATCAATCTTTACATCGATAATCTCTCTATCGATATGTACTGATCGAATCTTTCTATTGTTAACAGCTAATCGATTTTATTTTATCGATTCTCCTTATATCGATATCATTATATCGATAGTTTTTAATCGATATAATTGGCACTATACTCCTAATCGATATTCTTAAATATTTTTGTTCAATTAAGTAAATAAAACATAGCAGTAGGTTTTGAAAAAATATTGGTCTCGTAATTGTGAAGGATAGCCGTCCAGAATTCTTCCCTCTAGCTGAATAAAAATAAGATGACAATAAAGGTTATAAGTTAAAATAAATACATGTTAACATGCATAGTTTTAAGAGCACGGCATGTAAAATAATTAATTGTATCCGTCAGATCTTTGTGTAGCTTAGATGGACTAGCGTGGGTATACAGATCCGACACGCAGTAACGAAAAAAGCATTTAATGTCAAATTATACATATATAATTGTTTAAAAAATAAACAGCACCTTATTTCTTTAACTGGACTAACATCAAGGAAAAGATAAAAAAATAGAAACAGATCCAAGACACATAGGCCAAGCAAGCAAATAATGTAAAATGATACCTGTAGTCTAACTGCTCACATTAAAAATAAGATGAACAATTATAAATACAAGTTAGTACATGGTTTAAAGAACCCTGAGGCATGTCAAATAATATTAGTAATAGTATCTGTCAGATCTTTGTGTACCGAAGCTGGACTAGCGTGGGGATACAGATCCGACACGCAGTACCCAAGAAATCATAATAATGTCAAATTATACCTATATAATAGTTTAAATAATAAAAAGCACCTTACTTCTCTAACTAGACTAACATCAAGGAAAAGACAAAAAAATAGAAACACAAGTTAACATGCATGGATTAAAGAAAACAAAAATTATATGAGTAGGTTTCTTTCTGTTAGATCTTTATGTAGCTTAATTGGTCTAGCGTGGGGAAACAGATCCGACACGCATAGGCCAAGCAAGCAAATAATGTAAAATGATACCTGTAGTCTAACTGCTCACATAAAAAATAAAATGAACAATTATGAATACAAGTTAATGCATGGTTTAAAGAACTCTGAGGCATGTTAAATAATATTAGTAAAAGTATCTGTCAGATCTTTGTGTACTTAAGCTGGACTAGCGTGGGGATACAGATCCGACACGCAGTAACCAAGAATTCATAATAATGTCAAATTTTACCTATATAATAGTTTAAAAAATAAAAAAGCACCTTATTTCTCTAACGGCTAACATCAAGGAAAAGATAAAAAGTTATATGAGTAGGTTACTTTCTGTTAGATCTTCATGTAGCTTTATTGCTCTATCGTGGGGAAACAGATCCGACATGCACGCACGGCCAAGCAAGCAAATAATGCAAAATGATACCTGAAGTGACAAATGATAAACAGTACCTTCATTTTCTAACTGCTCACATCATGATGAACAATTATAAATACAAATTAATACATGACTTAAATAATACTGAGGCATGTAAAATAATGTAAATAATAGTGTCTGCCAGATCTTTGTGTAGCTAAGTTGGTCTAGCGTGGGTATACAGATCCGACACGCAGAGACCAAGCAAGCACATAATGTATAATGATACACGGTAGTTTAAATAACGAATAGTAGTAAAAACACTAGTTGGTAAAATTTAGTATGATTATTTTTGTTTGATCTTTTTCTAGCTTTAATAGACTGGCGTAGGGATACAGATCCGACACGCAGCGGCTAAGCAAGCACTTACAATAAGTGCTTTGGTGTGGTGGTTGGTTCATAGTAGTAAATGATAAATATTACCTAACATATATAAATCTCTGACTAATAATATCAAGGATAAGATGCGCAGTTGGAAACATTGTAAAAATCGTTCAAAAACTTATCTCGAAAATATTAAGAGTCTTGTCGTCATCGAGGCACAAGAGTTTCAGGTTGGAGACAAGTATTCTAAATTGTAGGAACGGAATTGGTGTGGAACTTATAGCAGGATTGGCAGGTCTTCCAGCTTGAAGTGTTTGCTGCGCACTGAATGCAAGTTGGACACTGAACGGGTGTACATGAAAAACATTAAGTCATAGGCACGAATGAGCTTAATTCAATGATATTTTTCAATCAAAGAAAACTCAAGAAAATCATTATACAACCACAAACAACTGCAAAAGCCTAAAGCTAGAGCAAGTTATAAAAAATCTACCAGACTACTTACGATTGAGCTACATGTGGCAGCACCAAATCACACTTTTCTATGCTTCTATCTTTATTTTCTTTATCTTCTTTTTTGGGCTTGGATAAGCTTTTGTCATTCTCTGCAGTGTTCTGTAAGTTCTGGGGGATTTTTTATAAATTGCCATAGCCAAGGCTTTGTCGGTAGCTGTATAACGATTCCCTTGAGGTTTTCTTCTTTGATTTCTAAAATATGATTGAACTAAGCTCCTCAATGCCAATGACTTTATGTTTTTAAAATGACCCTTTTTGAGGTCCCGTATTTCTTTTTCGCAAGCTTTTAATTTATGTTTTAAATTTTGTGTTTCTGATGAATCTGAAAAACATTAAGTATTATTTACTAGTTATATATTAATTTGTATTTTTATAATAATTTTAAATGACGTTTAACCGAAAATACGTAAATTATAAACGTACCAATATTTTTTAGTTTTGTTTTCTTTTTGGGAATGTTGGGTTGACTGGAGGTGGATGGTTGTGTGTTTTGATGAGTACAACTATAATTTTCTGTAATACATATTTGAACATAAATGTAAGTTTGTTTTTTTATATGAAATAATTGAAAAAAAACTTAATAAAAACTCACAAATATTAAAATAAAGCTTACGTGGAGGAGATGATTTTCGTTTTCTTGGGTTAATTAATGTATTTGATGAAGTGGGGAGATAAGACGGGCAGGAAGGATCTGCAATAGTAAAATATTAAGTAATAACTTGATAATCTTAAAAGTTATGAACTTTATCATAACTCGTATCCACCAATACAAGATAGCTTTACCTACAATTAATCTTAATACTGATTATTATAACAAACCTGGTTGTCGTAATAAAATGTAGTCGTGATCAATAATGATTTTTTGGGCGTGTGGGAAAGAGGGGGATTGAGTATCTGTAATGGGTGGTAAAAGTAATTAGATAGCTAATAGACGTAATAACTATTATGTAACAACTTTATATTGCATACATACTTGATGGAACCACGTAATCATGGTCGAGTAGAGCAACTTGTACAGTATGACCGAGTTTCGTTTGACCATCAATAGATGGGCAAACGTAAGTGTGGTCATGCTGTACAAGCTGCTCCAATTTTTGGGTACTGTTGGTTGGTTTAGTAGTTCCTGAAAATGTATTAAAAAGTTAAGAATATAGGATGTGTTCGGGTTTTATACAAAAGGCAATACCAGGGATCACTGCTTTAAATAATTCTGAATTTACGTAATTTAGTGATACACAGCAAAATTATTTTCTGTGTCATAGTTACAAATGACTTATAAAACCAACAGCATTATCTTTATGACTATAACTTAGTATGTGAAAATGGGTATTCTGTACTAGGGTATTAACCTGAGATGTTCAGATGGACCGGGAAGTTCTTAAATGCGTTTTCATGGAGCGGCGGTAAATGTAAATTTTGTGATGGAATGGCGCATTTTTTTAATCTGTTTCCTTTTTTATTGAAGTCGGACGGTGTAAAATGTTTGGAACAAATGTATTTACGGATGAGTGATTTTATGGGTAGGTCGACTAGATCCTTTCTGCCCGTTATTTGAAGCCATTTTTTACATCTAAAAAGCGAGAAATAAAAATTATCCATTAATATTACGTCTTTTCCTATCATGAAAGATGCTTAGAAGTTTACATTTAGTTAGATTTTATTCATCAAAAGCATTCTACTAACCGTGTAATGTTGGCAGGGAAATTAGCCATAAATCGGTCTCCTCTTTCAGCGCAATAAAATTTCAAACAAATTTGGCATGTTTGGCGTTTATTGCCTAATAAATGTTCCATGTTTGCGCTTAAAAAATCAGTTTTCAAAGGAATTTAATAAAAATTTAAGGCCGATCAATTTTTTTCTCAAAAAATGTCGAAAATTAAATTATCATGTCAATCAATCAAATATTATGTCAATCAATCAAAGTAATTAGTGAAGTAATACGATCGTAATTGTGAATGGAGACGTTTTAGGCTTACTTTATTATTTGATAAATTCGTTCAGTTACGTGGCAGATGCTTTAAAACTTATGCTGGCTGGACGTAAAAACTGCCACAAAATTTTGACATGTAGAAAACTAAATAAATCAAAAAACTCGCATCGTGAACCCATTGACACCACTCAAAGTGAGGTAAGGCTGACTAGAATGACGGACGCTGACAGCAGGGGAAGCGCAGGTTCACTGTCTGGTTGCCTTAGCAACCGGCGTGAGTCCCTGCCAACGCCAAGTGTCAACTGGAACATAAAAATGCAAGAATTTAATATAATATAGAGAGGTCTTCTGGAGGCCTACCTACAAACTCACTGCCTCTAAACACAATAAGGAAATTATGGAGAGGCCTCGGGAAGAGGAAAAAAGAGGGGAAATATTTTTTAAATGAAAAAATCTATACGACAAATACTTATCTTTGGCAGGTGTCTATTGATTGAATTTTTGCTCCCGTAATAGGTTACTTGCTGGATAATTACTTCAATGGACTAGACAAAGCCATGTTTTGGACCACGGTAAACAATGAACTTTCGTTAACGAAACAACAAACCCAAAAACACATAAAACAATACAGCTGCAAGTAAATTAGCGAATTAGACAGCGTGAAAATACCGAAATAAGGGTCCGATACGAAAGTTACTAACGCGTTGTTATTGGGCTCATCAAACTGATCTAAGGTCCTACTTACGACTTACTCACCCACTACTTTAAGATATCGCAGCATTGATGGAGTTTTTATTATATATAATAAATGAAATGGTCCTAAAGGCGTAGGTATGGATTTTTTCTGATTTTCTGGTGCATCTTATATCCTTTTAACTATCTAATAATCAATAAATACACGGAAACATCAATTTTGTCTCAATGTTTTTCGTGCGCATCTGGTGCTTCACAGGGAACTGTGTCGAGCCTTCCGTACCTGACATGTTTATACCTTAATATAATTTCTATTTATATTCATGTGTTCATGAGCCACGCTCCATTAGTAAAACTTTTTCTTTTTGTTTACAACGCCTTCAAACTTTCTAGGACTTTTAAATCTAATGTTACATTATGAAGGTTGACAAAATATTAACCTGCCTGACATCATATCTCAAGTAATTCTGACGCATGTTAACACCATCCATTTTGTAAAGCCGTTATCTGCATACTAAAAATATAATAGAAAATAAATAAATATATCCTTTGGACATTCCCACACATCGCCATCTAGTCCCAAAGTAAGCTACTCAAAGCTTGTGTTATGGGTGCCAGATAACGGATATTATACTTAAATACTTTTTGTTTGTAAATACATACATGATTTACATAGAAAACACCCAGACCAAAACAAACAGACATGTTCATGCACACAAATGTTTGTATTGTGCGGGGATCGAGCCCGCAACCCGCTGCGTAGTAGGCGATTTCTCGATCACTACATCAGACGGGTCGTCAAAGTACAACGTACAAAGTACAAAATACAGACTACATCAAAATGTTTATAAAAGGCATATAACTTAACGCATCCATTCTATGCCAGTCATATGAGTAACTGGTAATATTTTTATAACTGGTAACATTATATATCAGCCTAGACGCCATGTGGATTCCCTACCAATCATAATTTAAAACCTTTGGAAAACCTTAGAGCTGCAAACGATAATTTCCTTTCATGATAACACTGATAACAAAAGTTTTAAGTATTTATTTTATTTTTGCGCAAACAACAGAGATGGGCGTATCTCTCTTATTTTTAATTACAATAGTTTATAAAATTTGTCATCATAATCCCACCAAGAACATTTTCATGTAAAATGTTGCCAAAATCCGTCATCGTATTGCATTCAGTGTCAAAACGTTATGAGGTATCATAGAACCAAATTTTTTTTCCCTACACGCCTTACTTTACTTCACAAACCTACTTCAAAATCTTTACAAACTCTACACATTACTCAAAATAATGAAAATAAATGAAACTTCTATTATGTGGAAAGGCATTTATCAATAAAGACTAAATCTACTGCTTTCAGAGTACCACCTCTGATGCGGGTGGAATTTGTAAGAGGGTTCTGTAACAAGCCTTCCTATTTGGCGCCACCCAGATATAAGTTTATGGTCTTCTTGAACGTTGGAGGTCAGCAAAAAGGTGAAGAAAAGGGCACAAGGGTTTATGTATAACCTAACCTAACCAGAACTTCTTATGGTCTAACTGAATAAAACTGAAAACGCCTTTTGATTTAAACATCACACATAAACTCACATCGATTTTTTTTGCTAGTAAATTTTACCGTGGTTATAATGGTTAATATTATTTATTTATTTCTATTAATTTAAGTAAGTAGCGGCGATTTATGCGACAATTCAACTTTCTGAGTAAGTGTGAGTTTAACCGTTTTAACTTAAAAAAACAAGTGAAATATCTACATGTAAAAAAATTATAGCAAACGAAATCAAACGAAATCAAAATGCATAGTGAGTGACCCTAAAACAGCGAAAACATTTTTTTTAGATCGGTGATTTTTTTTCGTATAAGAACTGAGATCTGCCCTGACCATGACTCTGATATATATTTTTCAAAGTCTTTCTCATAATTCTGATCATGCCAGCTGTAGATCGATCATGCCAGCTGAACACAGTCCTCCCCATGGTTTTCCATAGGGAATGGCTTTTCACCATCATCATAATCAGCCAAAATATTTTCACTGGTGAACATAGAAATCCCCTACAGTTTTCAGTGTAATTCTGCAATCTTTAGCGGGTATTCTGTCCATCTTGTTAGTCGTCCTATGCTGTCCCTTTATTCTAAAGTCCTCTACTCTAATCTCGAACTATCCTGCCCTTTTGGTCATCAGTTCTTCGCGCTATGTGCCCTGCCCCTTGCCACTTGAGCATACTGATTCCCAAGGCTTTGTCCGTCACCTTGGTTGTTAACTAACTTTAGTCCGTAATCATAGTTAGCGAATGTGTTTTTCTTCGTAAGAAACTCTAAATTAATTAAAGTAATTTGGGAAAGAAACAACCATTGTTTCTAACGGAAGCCTTAAGGCAATAAGACGGACATTGGTTCTCTTAAGTATCTGTTTTCTGCCATGTTGATTCAGTTAATTGGGTAGAAATAATAGGATATCTAGTTCACATTTAAAGGTTGAAATAATGATCATTAAATATTAAGTTACAGTAGGTATTAAGTATTGGACACCAATTACATACATTGCTCTGATCCCAAAGTAAGTAGCTAATGCACTTGTGTTATGGAAATCAGACACAACGGTGGTACTACAACACCCAGACCCGAGACAATATAGATTTTTTTATTTCTCTATTGACCCGACCGGGAATCGAACCCAGGACGTCGGTGTGGCGACGCCTTGTAACCGGCGTGCTTAGGAAATTATAGGAAACATTAATACAACATTAAATATAGGAAACTATGATTAACTGAACTAATATTTATTTCATGATTTTTCAATCTCATCCGCTTTGTCAAATCATACATTTGCCAAAGCAAATCTCATCATCCAAAAGGATCTTTACTCTATTTTGTTAACTTTGCATTTATAACCGTAATCGATGACTCTAGTGATATTGATATATCATCTAGAGTCATTACAGTAATAAATGCGGTCATGATATTGATGATAGGGATATTGGTATATGTAAGATAATGTATATTTATTATTGTGAACAAATTGCGCTGACTAGACAATAAAAAAAGTAAAAACCGACTTCAAAACCAAAATGCACTAAAAAGTCTTAAATAAACTCTTGAACATTGAAAGAAAAGGAATCCATTTTAGGGAAACAATTTCTTTTGGAGTCGGTGCCATCACTTTGAAAATTCAGCCTCACCTGTCGCGGTTTTTCCTTTTTTAAAGTTAATTTTATTTCTCCATTTTTAGTTTACAAGAGAGCCCCCTCTCCCCTCGAGGGGAGTCATAATCGAGGGGAGTCATGAGTCATAAGGTGCAACTTCCCCTCGAGGAGGGGAAGTTGCACCTTATGAGTCTGTTCTTTAAGAAGCTACAAACTACCTATCATATGTTCTGTCATTATAATTACTGAACTCCTAAGCGTTAAGGAGTTCCACCATCAGCTCAGCCCCACAAAATGTGGACTATCAGACGTAACAATACGTCAACATTAAGATTTTAGTAAAACATCACTATACGTGCCTTTAAAATTTGAGGGTTTCCCTCGATTACACCAAGATCCCATCTTCAGATCCCAAATTGGCAACAATGGGACCAACTAAAAGGTACACCCTTTAAGTAGGCGAAAACAATTTTCGAATCGGTTGACTAACGACTGAGATATGAGGTAACAAACATACAAAAAAAAACATACAGTCGAATTGATAACCTCCTCCTTTTTTGAAGTCGGTTAAAAACTAATAGTGGAAGCTGTACGCCAAAAAAAACCGTAAAGCAAATTTTTTGACCCCAAGTACCTAAAAAACCTTCTGGTTTACCAAATATTTTGTATGGGAATTAAAAATAAAACAGAAACCTATCGCGTGTGAAATATTTTGAAAGGTCTTTTTTAAATGTTAAATTTTACCAAAAATATTTTTGAGTTCGTAAAATATACCACAAATAATACGTCGATATATCTTCGTTTCTAATTTCAATATTTTATTGGGTATTTTTTTATCTACCGAAGATTTGTTTACCTTATTATACGTATGCTTACTTATAACTAATATTCAACATTAACAAATTAATTGTTCCCATGCAGTATTCTCAATTAAAACGCTTTAATAAATGCTGGTCATAACAATCAATTTGAAGAAGATTATTTGGTATAAAACTATTAGGTAGGCATTATTAAAATGATAGTCAATATCACTTCTGATTTTGCGAAAGAAACTAATGTGATGAGCGGACGGGTCGTTTATCAATATCCAACATTATATTGGATTAGGTCAGGGCCTTTATTTTTGAATCACTCGCGACAAGATGGCGTGTGACATTAATTGATTAATGTTCGATTTCCCAATAACAATTAAGTAGTGTAATTTCACATGGGAGTGATTTTTAAAAAAAATGATTATTTTTGTGAATGATACCGCCAACATTTCGAAGGATTTCAATTATTATTTAATTAGTTTTCGAACAAAAATTACACGCCATATTCAAGCGAGTGATTCAGAAATAAGAATGAAATAAAATTGCTAATGTAGAGCAATTTTTGCGAAAAATATTTTAATCTCGTGGTATAATTAATATATTCTCATATATTAAACGTGTGTAATCTTAGAGATAAGATCGTTGATATCACGATTAATTAAGACATTATATTTCAAAGGCCTAATGATAATAAAATGATTCAAAAGTAGATAGGTAATATTGGTTATTGGCATTTAGAATTCAGCGCTTTATTACAAGAGAACAAACAATGACTATACAAAATAAAGTTAGTTTTTATATGTTTTTATTTTGAGTAGTCAAGCAAGAGCATAAACTCCGTTTTTCTTGGCTACTCCAATAATGTAAACTATCTTTTCATAACATTTAAAGTAATATCAGTGAATAAAATTAATAAACTATTTGATTTAAAAAGCTCTCAGTATAAAGCGATAAATTAAACATATAAGTTGTGAGTTTTGTGTTTTAAAATTAATTATTTCGTTAAAAAGGAATGTCACGATTGTTAACAATATTTGACTTGCAAAGAAAAATGGACTGTATGCGATATGGTTGTTTTATTTCTATTCAACAAACAAAAGGCGGAAAGAGTTCTTAAATATTTATAAAGAAGTCTATGTTAAGTAACAGGAACGTCGTTATGAAATTCCCAACTTGCAATGGATTACCTAGGGAGCGAATGCAAGAGGAAACATTTAGCGCTTTTGTGTCACAGCAGAAACTGAATAAGAAGGCTCGTGAGAAGTTGTCGGTTAAATACAGCTACATAAGTTGTGTTTCACTAGCTGGTAAAATAATGTACCTTTCTGGCAATAGTTAACCCCCACTAAGGCCTAATTCATTCAACGTCAAAAAGGTATATTCGTCTAATAAAATACAATACGCGTAATGTAAAAACGTTACCTATATGACATTTTAAAATCTATCGTTTTATATTTATTTAGTTGGATGCGTCTTATCTGAAGTTAATGACATCGGCTCTAAATAAGACATTTTAACAGGTACTAGCGGTCATCCTAGCGAACTTTGTTTCGCCCCCGGCTGACACAGTTGCTTTTACTTGTAACTTATGTTATAAAGTTATTATCTAATTCCAGACGGTAACGAATAAATCAATATGAGAATAATGAAAATCAGATACGTCACTCATTTTTTATTTTTTTCTTTCATGTAAACCTTTTCCAAACTATAACAAACACAACCAAAAATTATCAGCTCAATCGGTTCAGCAGCCGTTCACGCGTGATGTCGTGACCAAGGAAAAAAGGATTCATTTTTTATATATCAAAGAGATTTAAGCTCAAACATAGGAGCACTCGTTCATTGTAAAAATGGATCTAAATAAGAAGAAATAATGACCACTGGTGCTAAAAATAAGCCACAAAAAAGTACTGTAAAATATGTCTAGAAGAGGAAAGAAACAATAAAGTTTTGTTTGTGAAGTAATAATAAATGCTATTCAAATAATAAATGTACCTTTTTTACATTAATTGTTTGAATAGCTTTTATTAAATAAATAGCATAAATGTCTTGAATAGCATTTATTATCCCAGCACAAGCCCAACTGAGTTAATAGAACATGAGTCTACTGTGTATTTATAAGTTGTAATTGAAGTTATGTGTAGCTGTTATAATAATGCGATTCCCGTGAATGTCTCCCCAGACAATGGCAAACTGCAATATTAATATAATAAAACGTTTGTGTTTGATCACAATGGGGCAAGCTTATAATTTCTACCAGGTTCCTGTGTAGAGAACTAACGTTATAGGCAAATGAGGAATTCTAGCTATCTTTTTCCCCAAACACTTCTGTTCACGAGTGTACAAATATTTTAAATATAATATATTTTGACTATAGACGAAGCGAAGGACGTCCACCAACAAGATGGACAGACGGCCTTGTAAAGGTCGCAGGGTCAAACTGGATGCAGACCGCTTGTGATCGGTCGTTGTGGAAAGCCGTATCTAGCTATTAAATATCCCTATTTGTGTAAACATTTACATGACCCCAACTTATAATTAAATGTTGAGATTATGTTTTTTTATTAATACTTCTTAAGACCAAAGACTTATAAGTTGTATACTTCGCTTGGACAATTTTACGACGTGTTTGTCACTCAATATACTCGTATATCAAACAATAAAGAATACATACACAGGTATACATAATATGTTTAAAATGGACACGGAGGTGAAAATAGGAGAGTTTCCATCCCAAAAAATCCTGAAGGGGTTGAAAATATTAATATAAGTTTGAACCTACCGCGTTCGTACATTTATGAAGTGATTTTTTTTTTGTTAAAAATAATATGAATTTATTTAAAAATAGAAGTTGATTTTAAGTTTTGAATATTTATGATTGTGAGTGTTTTGAAGAAAAAGTACCCTAACCAAATGCCAGTATGGTTATTTTAATGATCATTGGTTAAGGTATAGTTTCTGCACCGCTGGTAACGAGATTTTACCATTACTACATATGAAGAATTTGGACCTTAGAGACACAAGTAAACTAGTCTACAATTGTTTGCTTAAGCTGCAGCATTGTCACAATCGAAGTGATGCCAAGTGTGACAAGATTTACAAAGTTCTTTATTGACGTTAAAGAACTACCAATTTTTAAAGAAAGTTCGTAAAATGACCTAGTGATAAGGACTTTTATAAATATAGTGAAATTTTTAAGCAGAATCGTTAAACTGAATTGCCATAAATGAAATCTATAGGGTTCACAAGTTATACTTATGTTTGTATGCCTTATAAAATAGTAAACTTTTAACTACCTCGGTGGCGCAGTGAATAGAGGGTCGCACTTTAAAGCGACGGTTGCGCCAGAGGCCCCGGGTTCGATCCCCGGGTCGGGCCAAAATATATACCTGAGTTTTTCTGTTCAGAAATTCTTAGGGTAGCCCGGAGTTTGGAAGTTGGCGGTGTTTCACCCCCGTGCCACGGAAAAGCACGTAAAGCCGGTCCTGCGCCTGATCTCTCTCCGGTCGTGTCAGATTGCTGTCCCATCGGGCTATGAGAGTAAAAGGAATAGAGAGTGCACCTGTGTTTGCGAACACACTTGTGCACTATAATATGTCCCGCGCAGTCGGCTAGTCGTTGTAACTGGCCACCGTAGTTGATATGGGCTAGGGGTCTATTAAAAAAGGTAAAACATGAGTGGTCCACCTATTTTCTAATGACATTAACACCATCTGCATATTACCATGTTTTAAATCGAAGTCGCGGCCATCTGCTAGTTACATGACTTATACGATAGCCTAACTTCACAGTACACACTACTCAGTAATTTCCTTACCATTATTTATATCTCGTTCGTTTATTGAAGTCAGTTTATTAAACAGTTCTTCACCTTTTATTCAACGCTCGTTTGATGCTTCCTAATCACATAACGATATTGCCGACCTCATTCTTTCATGTCGTTATTACGGCCATCAAAGGTAAATAACGCTCGGTCCATTATTGTCGACTCATAATAAAGCAATTCCAAACTGTTACCGACATAATCGTAGGCTATTTCGTGAAAAACGCGATAACAAAGGTATTCCCATTTCGTACAAATTCGCCCGTAAATTGACAGATAATCACGGCTCGTGACATTTTTAACTTGTCCAACTCCAATAAAGACACCCGTTTCTTGAACCTTAGAGCCTTTTAAATCAATACTGACGCTTTTAGAATTAAGGTGAAGGAAAGGATCTAAGGTAATTGGACGACTAACATGAACAACTTTAGTGTAATAGATACATTCTTATGCCTAAAGTAGCAAGGTCCAAAATGTTTCAAACTGTCACATCCGTTGGCGATTGTTCAGTTAACTTTACAACGGGCTGTTAAAGTAAAAGATAAGCCCTTTATGTACAAATGTACTGGAACAGTGACTCGGTTTTATGTCTTAAGTTACTAAAAAGATTAACGTGGATTTGTGAGACTTTACAAAATGAATGCGGAATTCTGCCTAAGTAAATCAAAACACAAATTCATGGCAATACTGGTCAAGTAACATAAAAGTTCATGATTTGACCAAAATAAAAATATAATTGATTATTGTTAATGTCAATTATTCTTAATGTTTCGCTACTGATAAGACTCTCTGCATTCCCAAGCGATTGACTGGTAGAGAATACCTCAAGGCATTACGTCCGCCATTTGTACTACTTACAGTACAATATAGATTAATAAAAAAGGCCTTGTCATGTGATCTGCAGTACCACAGAAGCTGTATTTTATGCTACGTATGGCTTTACAATCTTATAGAGGCGGTTTTCATAAAAAAGTTTTTTTTTTTGGCGTCATTGGCGTTTGTGCAACCACCCTTGTGTCGCTCGTTGCTGACCAAAACAACACCCTGAACACAAATCAATGATACATGAGTGTGACAATGAGACATACTTAATAGAAACTTTTTAATATTACTTAGCCGCGCAGGCTAAGTAATTTTGAAGAGTTTCTATTAAGTTGTCGTCGTTTGCATAATTGAGTTAACGTTATAAGTCGGAATTATAATTTTAATTGTCTTTCTGTCTCTATCTCTGGTTAAACCTGTGGGTTTACTCAGATTAGTCAACCCTAGACATTTTGAATAACCCTATAAATATTTGTGAGAGAAAGACTAAGCATTTACTGGTTCAGAGCAATGGTTTGTTTTTTTTTTCAAGTTTTTTTTAAATAGCTGATATGGTTTTGATTTATATTGTTAGCAAGAACTGTGTTTTATGTTGGGTTTGTGAGCAATGTTTATTAATTATCTATAAATATATTTTTTTTAAATAAATATTTTATAAAAATTCTAGAAGTTTTCTGCGTGTGTGTTTATTTATCCTAACTTCTCTGTTTAAGATCAACGATCTTCGTTCAGGGAGCTCTACCAATCGACTTCTCGTACGTATCAAGTTTAATCAGATGCTAAGTCTTCAATAGTTACAAATTGTACAACCCTGGAGCGAACTAACCTAAAATATGTGTACTTTCGGGCTCAACAGGCCAAACGCTCTACCTATTGAGCTACCGTGCTGTCAGTCCGACCTTGCAAATTTCGTGGTCTCTTATGGAAACGTCATTATGCGTGACGTTTAGCGCCATCTGCCCGTTTGTTCATGCAACAGTGGGCCAAGTAGTTATTATTTACAGAATAAATTCGACTTGGAAATTGATAACGCTTCGCTATCTAATGGTTTAGAATGTGTTTAACACTCACAGTGTCATATTTTAAATTCATAAAGATTAAATAAGAAACCAAAAATTTGCGCACGGGCGGGACTTGAACCAGCACTTTCTGGCTAACCGGGCCAAACGCTCTACCAATTGAGCTACCGTGCTGTCCATTATTACCGTACTCCATGGTTGTACAACCATGGAGTACGAGCGAGCAATAATGTCCGTACTCTCTAACGAAATAATAAGGTATAAGAATAAGGTATTGTCGAGCTCTCCCGCACCTAGCCACCTTAAGAGTCCACATTGCTTACAACTCGCGTCGACTGTTGTTTGAAGTGACGCCCGTTTTTGTGTCGTGTGTGCAAGTGATGTTCGTCGATAAGTTGTTAGCGTAACCTTGACTGTATTAAGATAGTAAATTTTGAAAGAACCCAACCAAACATTTAATAGCACATATCTTGTCTTTATAACAGAAAGTATTCATTAAAATCTATGGTTTTATTGATAGGGAACCCTTTAACTCGTTACTAAAGCAACTCCCGTAAAATTTTACGTTCCAAGATACACAAGCCACAAATACCAAGTAGTTACAGTTTAGTGTTAACTTGTAACACTTTTCTGAGTCGTTACACAGTGCTAACGCGTCCGTAACTATGGGTTTGCTTTTGAATTTTACGCCATTTTTGGTTTACACGGCGTGTGTTGTTTTGGCGAAAAGTTCCCCAGTACAAGGTTTGTCATTTATTTTACACATTTGAGATTAAAGTCCAGATTAAGGTACATATGTAAAGTTATAAAAAAAATATCAAACATATTCGTTGAATAAAAGTCTTCATTACGACGCTGTATCCGTGTTATCAACACTCTTCCTTTATTATTTTAGCTGAGAAAAATCAGCTCTAGGAGTTTCCACTTATGTATATTTCTTAAATGAAATTAGGTGTTTTCTGTATGTTTATATTTTACTACGCTCTTTCTTTATTGCCAACATTTCATTTGTATAAAGCTATGAAAATTCAAAAACCATTCCGAGACAGCGATCCTAAACACGTAAAATTTATTTTTAAAAATAAATGAAAGAGACTAAAATGAATACGAATGTAGTAGGTATTTCACAGGTTACGCCTATGCTATGACTTTTAATGCAGAAAAATATTTGAACGAGCTTGCGGTCACTGTCACTTTAAAATTATCGATAGTTTTCAGTTCGGTACATACACACAACAGCACGTCAAGGTAAACACTGCGGTATCTTATACGGTTGTAATAAGGGTTAGTTTTCAACGAAAATGTGTAGTCTGATGTGCTGTCGTGTGTACATTGAAGAGCAAAAATATATTATGTAATAAAATGTTTTAGCAGTTAAGGTCCGAAATAATTACCATGATTTCTCTTTCAAAATATGATTTATATTTCTTGTTATGAAACGATCATTTGTTATTTCAATACATTATAAGAGTCATTTAATAAGAAAACATGTCACGCCTTGGCTAGCAGCTAGGTAGCATAAAAATACGAAGATTCAAACTTATGCAAAATAAAAATATACTATCGATACAACTTCTTAATAGTAACCAGAACATTATCTATACTAATATTAAAAAGCTGAAGAGTTTGTTTGTTTGTTTGTTTGAACCTGCTAATCTCAGAAACTACTAGCCCGATTTGAAAAATTATTTTTACGTTGGATAGTCCATTTATCGAGAAAGGCTTTAGGCTATATAACATAAAGAAACGACTCATAAGACCACAGCAGCAATAAAAAATGTTGCGAAAACGGGAGAAAGATATTCCTTTTGAGAGCTTCCGCTGCGTACACTGCGGAAACCGCTTAAGTTACACAAAAATCATGTATGGCAGGATTGTTCACCATCAAGATTTTTATAATAAAGTCTGCGACAGCATATGTCTATCTGTTATGGTTGACTTACTACAACCTTTTTTATGTTAATAAATTTGTAAAAAAAATTATGCAATATTTTTAGAGGTATATTATACACACAGGTATTTATTCTTATCAAATTAAATAAACTCATCATCAAGACCATTTCATTTAGAACAAAGTTACCCCTTACATCATTTGATTTCAATAAATATCTTAGGAGCTATTACAGTTTTAACAAAACTCCGCACCAAAATAATGTTCGCAGCATAAGTACAACGTGCGCTTGCGCTAATTGCTATGGTTGCTGGCTTCTTAGTTACAATAAAACTACGTATGTTTTGCGTTAAAATATTTTACTATTTTTATTCGAACATTATTTTTGAAGGTATTTTATACACACGGGTATTGATTTTTATCAAAATAAATACATTCATCATCACGAGCATTTCATTTTGAACAACGTTCACTTCATTCAGAAGATTCATCATCTTAGAAGCTATCACAGTTTTGAAATAACTCCACATCAAAATAATACTCGCAGCTTAAGTACTTACAAGCTAAGTATGGTTGGTGGCTTCTCACTTTCATTAAAATATGTGTTTTGCGTTGAAATATTTTTTGGATACATACCTATTAGATTAATTTAGTCGGCTCCCTATGGAACGGTTGTCCCGCGCAACTGCTTTTTTTGCGATACTTCAAGTGATTTCAGCGCGTAATACACAGTTTTCCTTTCGCTACTGAGTAGTAAAGGACTTGAGCTTTATTATTTTGATTTCAGATATTTTCTATTCGGTAGATTCAGTAATACTTTGGTTAAAATTATTTCTCCAGATTTATGCAGGTAAAAGTTTTCTTTTCGCCACTGAGTAGGTTTTAATTTTGAATGCATCTATTAATTATTAAGTTTAATAGATTTTAAGGCAGGTAATTACTTTTGTTATTCTTTCTTCTGATTTATGCAGGTATGAGAAACTGCGATAGCTCATCTGAGCATGTAATAAAAGTTTTTCCTGACTTAGTAATAAGTACTATTTTAATTAGGGAGGAGGTAGGTATTAAATCTAAATGTGCATTTATAATTCGATTTTGTAGTAGGTAATTTGATTTGATATTGTTCTTCTTATTCTCTGTAAAGTGATTGACTGATCAAACAGCCTTCTATTCATCAACCCTTGACAGGTTTAAAAATATGTGAGGAACATTTAAAAATGGGTCGCTTTTACCTAAATGAACACCGAATTTGTTATAGAAAGGACTAGATTTAGATGTATAACGCATGAAAAAAATATTATCATAACTTGGATTATAAGTATCAAGTAAGATTTACTAAAGTTAACCTTGAAATTACCTCCATATTAGGGTTCCGCAGTTCATCATCATCATCATCATCATCGTTCTCAGTCAAAGGACGTCCTCTGCTGAACATAGGCCTCCCCCACGGCTTTCCATAGCGACCGATCACTAGCGGTCTGCATCCTGCGATATTGTCCATCTTGTTGGTGGACGTCCTACGCTGCGTTATTGGTCGAAGGGTCTCCAATCTAGAACTTTCCTGACCCAACGGCCATCAGTTCTTAACGCTATGTGTCCTACCCATTGCCACTTGAGCTTACTGATTCTCAAGGCTATGTCCGTTACCTTAGTTCTTCTACGTATCTCCTCATTTCTGATTCGATCACGTAGAGAAACACCCAGCATAGCCCTCTCCATCGCTCGGTTTGTGATTTTGAGCTTCTTTATGAGGCCCATAGTTAGAGACCATGTTTCGGATCCGTGAGTAATCACTGGTTAGACACACTGGTTTAAGACTTTCGTCTTTAGACACTGAGGTAGATGAGATGAGAAGACACTCTTACGTAATTTCCTGAACGCTGTCCAGCCGAGTTGGATTCGTCGATTGACCTCTTTCTCGAAGTTCGGCCTATCCAATTGGATCACTTGTCCCAGGTAGACGTACTCGTCGACAACTTCGAGAGTTGAGTTCTCAATGGATACTGGAGTGGGTACAACAAGGGAACTCGAGATAATGTTCCTCTTCTCCGTGTTCATTTTAAGACCCACTCGTTGGGAGACTCGGTCAAGGTCTTCGAGCATAGTGCCAAGGTCGTCCAGCGTCTTTGCCACAACAACTATGTCAGCTGCAAATCGGAGGTGTGTGATGTATTCGCCATTAACATTGATGCCAATTCCTTCCCATTACAGAAGTTTGAAGGCGTCCAATGCCGCTGTGGACAGTTTCGGAGATATAACATCTCCCTGTCTCACACCTCTCCGCAGTGGAATCTCCCTCGTGTTCTGTTTAGTTTCGAGTTTATAATACGAGAGCTATTGCCTCTATTCTACTTCACTCGCGACGCTATTTCGAGATATTACATTCGAAATAACACTAAAATACTACAAAAATCACGCTATATATACAAGTGAAGTTACAAAAATTTAATGTTTTTAGGGTTCCGTTACCGAATGGCAAAAAACGGAACCCTTATAGTTTCGTCAAGTCTGTCTGTCTGTCTGTCTGTCCGTCCGTATGTCACAGCCATTTTATTATGTAACTATAAGCATTACACAATTGAAATTTAGTAGGAAGATGTATCTTGTTAACCGCTTACCGATTCTTATACAAAAAATAAAAAATAATGACAGTTAAACAGTTAATATTAGACAGGGGGGGGGTGATCCATGAAACTAAAGCCAAATTTTTTTTTTGTCAAACACATGCGTGTGGGGTGTCTTTGGATAGGTCTTTTAAAATAACATAGAGGTTCCGAAAACCATTTTCTTTTAAAGTCTAACGTTTCACAGCTAGACGCTCCCAAAGTGGTAAAGTGCCCCCCCTCACCCCCCCCCCATCTAATTTTTTAAACCAAGCAAGTGTAAATTTTGGAAAAAATATATGAGGTAGATCTTAATAAAAACTTTCAACGAAAATTGGTTCGGACGGGATCGAACGAGTAGTTTTTGAGATATAGCACATTTTCAACAACCGCAAACATAACTTTGTACTTCATACAAACATAATATTGTGGTATTTTACTAAGTAGAAGTAAATGGATTCTCTATATCAGTTAAAGTTGGCACGGAACCCTCAGTGCGCGAGTCCGACTCGCACTTGGCCGGTTTTTTTTTTTCTAATCACTTCCCTGTAGATTTAAACTGATTTTCATTCAAAGCAAATCACACGCCATATTGACGAGAATGATTCAACAATAGGGGCCCTGGTTAAGTAGTATAATTTTACAGTTTTGTAGATTTTCCTTTGATAAATAGATAATGGTACGTCATTATAAAATGGTTTTGAGGCTTTCGAGCACATTATGAATACATTTATTTTTAAGTCCCGGGTTCGATCCCAGGGTCGGGCTTATAATATATACCTGGGTTTTTCTGATCAGAAATTCTTAGGGTAGCCCGGAATTTGGAAGTTGGTCGTATTTCACCCCCGTGCCTCTTATAAACTCGTTAAGGTCCTGCGCCTGATCTCTCTCCGGTCGTGTCAGACTGCTGTCCAATCGGACTATGAGAGTGAGACGAATAGAGAGTCCACCATTGTTTGGGCACATTCTTGTGCACTATAATATGTCCCGCGCAGTAAATTAGTCGTTGTGACTGGCCACCGTAGTCGAAAGCGGCAAAGGAGAATATTTTTATTTTTAGGTGTATGAAACTCTTATTTATCATAATGCCATGTTCAAGGGAAAAACTTATGTATCTGTGCTTTAGATATAGCCGTTAAGATAAAATATAGGTAATAAATAACCTAGTATTTATTTATTGGGTAGGATCATATTACAAATTGATTTTTTCTTATTTATTATCTTATAAGTTCAACAGTAACCGAAGGATTTCTTTTTGTTTAGTAAAGCGCTTTGTTCTAAACAATATCACGTAATAATTTTCTTCTTACAGGCACTAAAGGCGGTATCCTAGAGCTTTGTAAGGGATTCGAGCAAGCACGGACCAACAAGGTGAATAAATGTTTAGTACGCTAATCCACCAATATTCCGGCCTATATTGGATCTATTAATAGAATTTGAATTGAATTATAATCTCCTTTGTCTAATATAATAAGGTAGCTATAGGGACTATCGGAACGGTAGCTCAGTTACTAATTCAATTAGGTACACAGATCATGGTTCCAACCAATATGAAAACAGCGACTTGCGGTAGCAAATAGATGTTTGTCAGCCTTATGTAATATGTCAACGGATTTAAATCCGTTTAACTGTAATCTGTCGATTTATTGGGAACTGTACTTTCTTCTTATCGTGTCGATGGTAAAGCGACTTAAATTTGTTGTGCCCAGTAATGGGCGATGCGGATTGCCTTGTAGTTAGAACAAGACAATGGACATGTTTTGTGGAGTAAATCAGAACTGTACCAAAATTTATACATTATAACGTTAACTGAAATGATGAATCACTTGGCAAAGTGGTGGGTCAGGGTAGGCGAATTCCCGTTTATACTTCTTGTTAGATTGACATGTAAGTAAAATGGTACGAATGAGCAAAAGCATAAATTATAAACCATGTCAAGCTTGTTTAAATAAATCTACAGAATACAATCTACCGGATTTAAAACCGTTAGATTGCAATCTCACGGTTTTTTACAATATTACGGTATCAACACACTTAAATGTCATTACAATCCTTTAACAGAATATGCATTCGCAAGAGTCTGCGTCCGAAGCACCCGTTGGCAAAAAGACCGCAATGCTGAATTGGGAGTGGGTGGGGCATGTATGTAGGATGCACCCGGACAGATGGACTAGAAATACTCCTAATAGAATGACTCCAAAAAAATGTTCGCCTAAAAATTACTTTTCTTTGTGTGTGTGTCAATAGTTTATTTAAGACTTTTAGTGTTACTTTTTACGAAATGAGTCATTTATATATTATGTAAAAACACATACAGCCTTTTCCGGCAGTGAGATGAGATAGGCAAACAAAAAAGAGTCTAAAATTTTTCCATGCTGTTGCTTGTTCACAACATTTGTAAATATTTACTGTCGAATGCATAAAAAACTAGACTTACAGCGAAATATACAGTGAAACATAAAAAATCCATCTGTAGGAGTAAATAATCGTAAATATCAGAATTTATGGCACTAGGTTTTATAAACTAAAAGCATTTTTACGGCAAATATTTTAACTTCATTGACAGCTTGTATAAACTCGTAGCTCGTAGGATGATATCCATTGAATATTTTTGATATCTTCTAAAGTCTTTACCAACCCCAAGAGATTCGTAACTTTGTTGCAACTTCATAAAAGTACAGGACTGGTCCAAACTGCTCTAAAGATTTTCGAGCCAGATGTGGGTCAAGCCATGTCACTTTATAAATCACAGTCAACACTTTAACTTTGTAAAGTCAGAAAGGTAATACAGTTTTGAAAATGATATATCTTGAGTTTGTTTTACGGGAAGTAAAAAGAAAATTGCATTTTCAATATTAGTTATATTAACACCTTTTGATATACCCTTAATTTTTATTTTTCAATCTTATCAATCGTTTCTGATATTTGATAGGTCTGGTTTTGGAACGAAATTTGTATGTGTTTGGTCATTTACTTTTAAGTAGTTTCGGTCCCTGTACAGCTTTTTCATTGGACAAGGTCCCATCCTAATCTTAATTAACTGAGTTTTATAGATGATACTAATCGGCGTTATTTTATATATACCTGCAAAGGCATTGTTTGTAGCATCGCACTGTTACAAATGACTGTATAAAATTTAAATAAAATATTAGTTTGGGCAACAAAACAATGGCAATTCGCGTAGAATGCTGACAAAAATTACAATTTTATTTATTGTATTGTGCTTTCCACAATTTACCTTGTAGAACTAGGTTGATTCGTTCAATTTAGCATAACGCAGAATATTATTCTGCACATAACTGTACACGGCCACACAACAACAATTAATTATACTAATGGAGTTTGGCAGTATACCAATCGTGGCTTGTACCGATAGATGCTTACTATTTCATACTTTATTTTTTGAACGAGACAGTTTATTTGGAGTTGAAGACAACTTGTTAGCTCTGACAGATATCGGTAGCCGAAAATTGGACGATACGATATATCTTTTCACTTTTTTCGTACATTTAACGTGAAGTTTATAAGAATATGACTGTGTAATGATGAATGACCCTTAGGTACTACAACAATAAGACTAGGTTTGGACCACTGTCTAAAAATAATGAGGCTAATTTAAAGTCCACGCCAAACAAGTCAAACGATAAAAGGGTGATATACATTTCAATTTAGCCGCTTAGCAATTACACAGTAGTCCAAACCAGACTAGGTTTGATTAGTGGTAAGTTCGAAAGTATTTTGGCGTCAAGCACACTTTTGCATATCAGGATAAGATAAGCTCTGGGTTAACAGACAGAATAAATAAAATAAATAAATTTTGGACACTAATCACATACGTTGCTCTGATCCTAAAGTAAGTAGCCTATGCACTTGTGTTATGAAAATCAGACTCAACGATGGTACCACAACACCCAGACCCGCCACAATATAGAGAATTATGATTTCTACATTGACGCGTCGGGCAATCGAACCCGAGACCTCGGAGCGGCGATGTCTTGAAACCATCGTGCTAAACCACTACACCACGGAAGTCATCGAGAAGAATGCTTCAACTCAAAGCTAAACTTCAGGTAGACCACAAAATTGCGGCCTCGCCTGCGGGGAGCACTGTCCCCACACACCGCACTAACCTCCCCACGCGCCCATGTGAAGCCCATATGAAGCGGTTTACCTATAAACCTGACGTGCATGCAGGCCCAATTGTTGTAAGACAAGGTAAACGTCATAACATTCATCCCCCGTATGTTCTAGGTGCTGTGCCTCGTCTGCAAAGGGTTCGACATCAGCTGCTTTGTCACCAGCACCCCAGCTCCCACAACGACAACCCCTACCACCACTACTACCACTTCTACCACCCCCAGTACTACAACTAGTTCGACTACTACAACGACAACTACAACGACGACCACACCAGCTCCAGAGTGAAACGATTTTTTTATTTGACATTTTGACTGTCTATGCTTTTATTTTTATATACTTTTTGTATGTTTATAAATAGCAGAAGAGCTGTGTAACTTTAGTTTTTGTATGATTATTAAACCATAATAACTATCCTGTTGTGTTATCTTTAGTTCCACGCGAGTCTGATTCAAAATGTATTCTCTAGCAGACATTTTCATCACTTGAAGTTACCTTTCTAGCATCATTAGAGTTAGGTAGTCCCTGAATAATTGCTTCTTTTGAAGTACTTAAGTAATCTAGTTCGTTCACTCACTTGTTGACTATCGTTCAATTCTGCTCAGTAGTCCAGTAGTTCAGTGATAGAGAGGAAAGCGTACGGATAATATTGGTTATTTACTAAAAAAAAGAGACAGTTACATGGCTTGGCTCGCATGAGTTACGCGCCAAATTAATGTTTAAGATAACGCAAGCTGGAATGTCTAATAAGACTTAGAATCGAATAAGGCTTAGAATTTAGTATTGTTTGATTGATCGATGAACATTGATGTATGAAATGATTTTCAGAGTAATGTATGTAGCTGTTATTACAGACAGCAATTTTATAATCGTAATTCTAAACTACCGAAGGAATATTAAAGTATTTATTTTTAAGGAATGAGAATAGATCCATACACGATACATTGTATATTTATTGTGTATGGATCTATCAAATGAATCTCACTACTTCACACATCTAGGTCATTTAGTTCAGTAGTTCTACTATTACAATATCACTTACTACTTTATAACTACTTTATACTTTACTTTATAACTCAATATAACAATTGAGCTGAATGAATGTGAAGTAGTGAGTGCAATTGTGATAGTTTAACTACAGAACTAAGTGAACTTGATAAGTGATACATATCTTTGGCTTCCATTGAACTCTATCACTCAGTTTATTTCAGTCAGCAGTTTTGCGCATTTTTACATTATACCACTAAGAAAAAAAAACCTTTGACGAATAGTCGGTTATCATAATAATGCATCTTATGCCCCTATAACTTTTGCTCGACGTTATTTTAATAATCATCTATTGTTGAACGTTGCTCATATTTGAACTCCAACACACATAAAGCGAGCACAAGCGCTTAAACTAGAGATTTGAGAATTGTCCTTAAGAATATTTACTCTGCTGATCCATTGTCATCATGATACATTTTAATTAATTTTGTTTAAAAAATTATTATAGTACAAAAAACGGTGCAAAAGATAGACTTCATAGTGCGACAAGGATTTTCTGGTCAATAGATAACATTGACCGGGGGGCACTAACATTTAATAAGGGTAGCCAGTGCAAGAAAATCTCCTTTGATTCAGGGAGTCTTTTTGTTTATTAGGGCCTTTTAATTTCCTCTCGTAATTCGTTCTTTTAACCTTACGTTGTTTGCCTGACAAATGACAAATGAAACCAATGGGAACGGTAATGAATATAATAGTACTATACATGTGTGTTTATATCATTGTAATAACAATAAACTCCTACTGTCACTGTCTGTCTGTCCGTCCGTATGTCACGGCCACTTTATTCTGAAACAATTAGTATAACACAGTTGAAACTTAGTAGATAGGTAGATGTATCCTGTAAAGCGCTTTACGATTCTCTTACAAAAAAAAAATAATGATACTTAAGGTGGGGCTCCCATATATGAAAGTAAAACCTAAAAATTTTCTCAAACCAACGCGCGTAGGATGTCTATGGACAGGTCTTTGCAAATGACACCGACGTCCCTCAAACCATTTTCTCTTAAAGTCTAACGTTTGAGAGATTGATGTTTCCGAAGTGGTAATAGTACATTATGATACAAGTGTGCTAAGTTGACCATTATATACAAGGCGATATTGTATGTGCACGAGCGAAAGCGAGTGTGCCATAAGAAAGCCGCGTATATTATGGTCACAGGCACACGCGTTTCATACGACGTTTTTCAACACACTTGCCATTAATCAAAACTTCATCACAGCACAGCTGACAATTATTTACGAAAAATGGTGCGTTGTATTTTATTTCTTGCCGCGATACTAATGCGCGCGCGAGCCAGAGGCGCGAACTAGATCGGCCAAAAGCCAAGATTAAAAATGTAATAAAATGTAATAAATAATTCGTGTTTAAAACACAAATTACAGAAAAAATATAATGAATATTAGTTATTTTTAGTAATAAAGCTGGATTTACCATTTATTGAAAGAAATATGTACATACTGTTATTTTTCGCATAAATACTGTTTGTAGCTAAAATAAAAGTTATAACCCGACTAAATTATATCGCTTCTTCTTCTGACTTACTACTTGGTACTAGGGTACAAATTTAAATTGGTCGGGTTAATAAACTAAAGGCACCAGTGCAATAATATACTGAAAAAGCACGCGTGTTTAATATCTAGGATTATGAGCCAAAAATCGGTGGAATAATAACGTCGTTTTGAGCAAGTGTGTTGAAAAATAAGTAAAATGGCTCTTGGCCGGAGATTTTCATTAGACAGTATTAGTTCTAATGTTTGCCGTTGGCCAAAAAATCCATGTCGCACTGTAACTTATTTAAACATTATTTTAACTTTCTATTAAAACTCGTTTTAGCTCGAAATTTTTCTCCGAATTGAATGGCGCCTGCAACTATGATATCCGCAATGAGATTAATAAACATACTACATGGGTTTGAGTATGGACTCATACCCTCAAGTTCAAATGTAGGTTAAGGCAATGTGATCCCCACATTATAATGTCTGGACGGCAACGTTAAGTATATGGAAATTATTCAATGGTCTTGACACGATACGAGAAATAGGTTAAAAGGGTAGTTTTATTTGTGGATATAAATTCAGCGTGTAGTTAAGGTCGGATCAACTAGAACAGCCATACCACTTGGTTTTTATAGCTTTTTGAAGTTTGCTATTCTAACAGCATATTAATTATTCGGTTTTATTTCTAATAAGTGCAACATGAATACTATCTTAAATTTTTTCACATGTATGTAATAACTCATATTCAAGTGTATATATTGTATGCGAGGTATAGTAAAAAAGACGAACATGACTATATCAAACAAGCGGTCCCCCGCAACATCACCTGCGTAAATTTCGGATTTCCCGTAAAATAATTCAACGCAAAATACATATTTTAATTGGAAGTAAGAGGCCAGAATCCTTCGCGGTTAGCGCAAGCGCGTGTTTTTATTTTGGCGCAGTTATTTTAAAACTGTGATAGTTTCTAATATATTTTTTCAAATCAAATGATGTAAAGGAAATATTTGTTCAAAATGAAATGCTTGTGATGAGGAATATGTTTATTTTGATCAAAACAAATAATATTCGTGTGCATCATAACACCTTATGAAAGATCAAGTTTATGAACATGAAAAGGTTTGTAGTGAGTAAACTATATCGGCTAATAATATGCTCGCGAGGATTTTATTGTAGAAATTTTAAACGGAACAATATCCCATACATGTCCCATACATCTGAAACGGTTTACGCTGCGTACGCAACGAAAGCTCTCAAAAGGAATATTTATTTTTTCCGCGTTTATGCAATTTGTTTCATTGTTGCTCTGCTCTTTTAAAGGTCGGCGCCGACTAATCGACCCGACACGGGGACGGCACCAACGAGGCGTCAACCATACGGAAGCGCGTAACGTAAAGGGAACAGCAACGCCTCGGATGGGATCGGCACCGGATAGCGAACGCCTCGTCACGGGTCGTGTTTGTCACAACTTATGATAGTTCTTCTTTTGAATGACAGCCCGTTTGACAAGGTGGACGGATAGTCATCAACTAGCGGGCGACGCACCGTGAAAAGCGCGTTACAACGCATGCGCCGCCGGTCGAGAGTGGGTCCTGAGTCGGTCTCGATCCGAGGTGGTTACGTTACGAAGTTAATAGTTGTTCGTTAAAGTATGGAATTACATACAAAGAATACTGAACGCCTCCAGTTGATACGGTGCCGTCACGGTGACGGGTTGATCAGTAGGCTACAAACGTGATGACCGTGATGATGATGCTAAACCGCGATTTATACCCTTTCTTGATAGAAATAAGACAAACAAATTGGTCCAGAAGTTCCTGAGATAAGCGCGTTTAAACACAGAAACTCTTTAGCATTATAATATTAGTATAGATTAGGACCTAACATTGGCACTACCTATTGGACTATACATATATAACTATCTAGTCTATTAAGGTATATTGACTATTGTTCTTACGTATGGAGCGCAGACATGGTCACTGACCGAAAGTCAAAAATCCAGGCTCAGGGTTTGCCAAAGAGCCATAGAGAGGAGCGTGTTGGGTATTAACAGGATGGATAAAGTCCGTTATACCACAATTCGCACCAAAACTGGTATCGTGGATGTAGGCGAAAGGACAGCGAGGCTAAAGTGGGAGTGGGTAGGACACATATGTAGGATGCACCCGGATAGATGGACCCAAATCGTCACGCGATGGATACCAGCAGATGGTTGTCGCCGCAGAGGTAGACCCAGATAGCGCTGGTATGACGATTTGGTCAGTTTTTCTAAGGATTGGGAGTCGTTGGCCAAGGATAGAGAGAGATGGCGGAGTTTGAGGGAGACCTTTGCCCAGCAGTGGGATGGTGTATGTTTAAAAAAAATAGACTATTAACCTCTTATGCCAATGTTATTTAGTGCCTGTAAATCTACTTCATATGAACAACCTGTAAGGTAGTATTTTATATACCTTGTATTTTCACTATCCATGTCACGTTTCACAAGCTCGAGTAAGCCACGCACCGAAACTGACTTGTTATCTTTGGGTAATAATGGCTGTCCTCGCCTGGTTACGAGCAAACGCTCCGAACACATTTTATCTGAGGCCATAGCCGTCACCTGCTGGCAATGCTGAACCTGTCAAGTTATTAACGCCGGGCACGAAAACTTTGTTATTTACCTTTATTTAGGCACCTGTCTGAGTATTGGCAGGTTTCAGTTTGAGTAAGGAATTTTCACTAGGTAACCTCTTTTGTTTTCGTTAAGCCTTTAGCCTAAGGGCCCTATTTTTCAATCATTCGCGTTAATAAAGCAAGTGATATTCTTTCAGCTAATATTTTATAGCCTAAAACTTTCCTCGACAAATAAGCCATACAACAAAAAAAAAGTTTTTCAAATCGGTCAAGTAGTTCCTGATTAGCGCGTGCAAACAAACAAACAGACTCTACAGCTTTATAATATTAGTACAGATAATATTTGTTCCTGCAAGAGTAAGTTTTCCTTATGAATAGACAATATAAAATCAAAAGAAAAATTCAGTTAAATATGAAATAACAGAAAAAAATTAAGCGATTGTTTACCCCTATAGCGGCATACGTTATTAAAATCCTAATTCTTTTGCAAAATGTAGCCGTAAGCCAAAACATATTTAATAAACGTAACATGAACGAGACATAGCTTACTCGCATTTTCTCCATACTGAGCCCTACTCTGTATGACTATATACCTTTATTTCAACATATAGCCAGCTCTTTCTCTCTCAGAGATGTACCCGCAAGGGGCAAATGTTTGTGTGCAGAGGACAAAAATTTGTATCTATGTCTAAGTATTTTTCGGAGACGCCCCCGTCATAATCGATGTCTGAAATTCGTAACACAAGTACAAAATTCCTTAATTCGAACCCATGACAATAGATGTTTTGTCTGGCGCACATGTATTTATTGGTATTAGGGACAAGGACAACTAGATTCTGAACTAGATTCGTGTTGGTACAGAGTAGGCCCGAACACTTTGGTACTTAATTAACTCTCCCCCTGTTGTCCGATGTTATTAGCCAACACAATGAATTCTTGGGCCTAATAAAATGGAATTTTCATATAATTTTCGCTGTTTTGCCAGATATATTGCACAAAAAAGCTTGCGGAGTTATTTATTTAGAAAATATTTACATAGAATATGACATTAATTTATTTGATTTCAGAAGTAAATAGCTAAAATTGTATATTAGGAATTTTGTTTATAAAGCCATCCTTTGGGTCTTCAATATGCCGTATACATATGATAGAAAAAAAAATGTAACAGAAGTTTCACCGCATTGTGAGGAATAAAAACGCCGAGAAGTCGCCGAGAAGTAAAATTTCGGAGCGACAATAAAAATAAAGTATATAAAAATTTGAAAATATCTTTGTCACACTGTGTCATAATTAGAACTTGGAATAGCATAAGCCCGTGTCAGTTTAAGGTTGAAGCAAATCTACCCTCCAGGTCCAGGCACGGGAACAGCACCAACCAGGCGAAAACTATGCTGAAGCACGTTACGCAAAGGGAACAGCAACACCTCGGCATGAGATCGGCAACATATAGCGAACTCCTCGCCTTGGATCGTGTTTGCTTCAATTTATGACAGTTCTTCTTGTAAATGACAGCCCGTTTGACAGGGTGGGCGGATAGTCATTAACCAGCAGGCGACCCGCTTTAAGCGAATTACAACGTATGCGCCGCTGGTCGAGTGTGGGTCCAATCTGAGGTGGTGATGTTACGAAGTTGATAGATGTACGTATGAAGTGCGGAGTTTCACTCAAAAAATACTGAAAAAATACTGACGGGTTGATAAGTGGGCTTCAAACTTTAATTGTGAATGACAGCCCGTTTGACAAGGTGGGCGCATAGTTGACAATCATCGGGCGACTCGCCGTTAGCGCGTTACAACGCATGAGCCGCTGGTAGAGACATAGTCGAGAGTGGGTCCCGAGTTGATTTCGATCTGAATTGGTGACTTTACGAAGTTGAAAGATGTGCGTCGAAGTATAGAGTTTCAAACAAAGAATACTGAACGCGTCGAGTTGATACGGTGCTGTTTCCGTAATGTGTGTATAGATGTGCCTACCTTTAGATACCTAGTTAACTGAGGCAGTTCATCCAGCTAGTCACTTTAACGTCACATCCCATCCATCAGGCTCCAATCGGGCATTTGATGACAGCCTGTCCGTTAATCAGTTTTCCTGTAAGCGTTGCGAGTTGAGTGGAATTTAAACGCACCACCGACCCTTTGCAAAGCCCGACCAATCAACGTAGAGCTGTCAGAATTTCAAACTTTGAACAATAGGCATTAAAGCGTTAACGCGACTAAGGAATGAAAACGGGCTACACGTAACTTTAATTTGTACTCGATAGTATTTATTAACCTGCAATGTGCAATGTGCAAGGAAGTTCATGTGGCTGAATCGATTTTGATTAATTTCAGAATACGAAGAACATCATTTATTAAATACGAGTATATGTTTATGTGGCTGAAATGGCGAGTTTATGCTAGTTTTCATTGCAATTTAAGGGTTGGTTAGTAAATGTGATACAATTAATAAAAGAAAAGCAAAGGAGACAATCTAAATACCTAATAAATCTAATAAAACAGACGTATTATTAATGTTCCTACATGGAGTTTGCATGCAAATGGTGATAAAACATTTATCTGCAGAAATTTTAGAAATGATTTCCGTTATGTCATTACTTTCCTTACGGTCTGTTTTACAACGTCATATTACTTACTAGTTAGCGTTATCTGCCAGATATTTCATACAAAATTACGTCCTATATTTTAATCATCTGTTGGTTTGTGCTTATTAGTCGATTGTGAAAGCAGCCCTTGCTCAGGGTTAAAAAGATAGGTACTTAAGTACCGCATCTTGAATGATAACTTAGTCGCTTGTAAATGTTTGATCACACCCAACTGTAATACTGAATCAGTGAAAATTTTGGCGTCAAATTTAAAACAAATTGTTCCAAAAATAAAAGCCAATTGTTCCAGAGTGCTCATACAAATAATATATTAATAATTATGAGAGTTGAAAAGAGACAGATCCCGCCAAAATGGTAGCGTTATCACTGCTCTGCAGCGGACCACATAATAACAAAGCTTATTTATTAGTACGACCAAATAATACGAATTACACGTGGCCTTATATGCCTTCACATAAGGTTCTAAATCGAACTCACCTGTACAGGTTGAAATTTCCTTTTTTTTTGCAAACACCACTGATGAATATTAGCAAAATTTTCTAAGAGCAATTAAAATCGAGAAACAAAAGGCAGCTGTTCCAGACAAATTCCGCCCGCACGCGAATTGAACTTTTGTATGGAACAGCTGTTTTTTTTCTCGATTTCAATATCGCATTCATAATAAAAGTTTTTGTATTCATCATTGGAGTTTAAAAATTAATTGGAATCTGATTAAATTTGTCACCCTGTATGTGACAATGTATGTGCTTCCAGACCTTTTTGTTTGAACAATGTACATACCCTTTGGAATGTGAGTTTATTTTTCAAGCCAAAAATACAGAAAAAGATTAAAAACGCTGTTTGTTTTATGTTTAAATAGCGAATATTTGGTTACTTATCAAACTGAATTGTACCCAGCTCAAGTACAATCCAAGCAAAGATCAAAACTTTGCCTGTATATATATATTTCTCTGTCCTGACCTATGGTTGACTGGTAGAAAATGCTTTTGGCATTAAGTCCGCCATATGTACCTACAATTTTATGTTGTGTGCATGAAGTTTTTAAATAAATAAAATTAACTTAAGTTTGTAATCCAAAATCAGATATAATAAAATATGCTGATCCTAACAGGCTTAATGACCATTTATTGTGGATAAGATAATTAATATTTAAAAAAATGAAAATGAGCAAAAATGTGGCTTCTCGTTTATTGTCAACTATGCGGTCACTGTAACAACATACAAATAAAGCGTCTCTCCAAAACCATAAAAAATAAAAAAATGTGATACTAACAGCAAACGGTAGCAACTGCTCTTTCGTAAACAGGCAAGGGACTACTAAAATTGTATAAAAAGTAGACTCATTACGTAATATTAAATATAAAAACTTGGAGTTTGAAATTCAAATTGAATACTTTGGAGCTTTCGTGCCCCCAAATTACCAATCAAGGAGACTCTTTCAACTTTGTAAGTCAATAACCCAAGTAAACACCGAACACCAACATTAACTTAAAAGGTTTTGGAGCCTTTTGTGGGAAATAAACTAAAACATTACGTTTTTTTATGGTAAAGAATAGCCTTCAGTTTTTTTTTTTACTTTATGAATGAAAACCGTGCAAATTTAAATTGAATATCATAGTAACAAGGCTGATAATAAAGGATAAATAAACTAATAAAATATTTAAGATAGAATCAACGGGTTCGTATTAAGCTACATTTCCTTACTATTAAGAGTTTCTAAACAATTTTGATGATTGGTGTAAATCTCATAACCTTTTCATTTATGAAATATCTGTTGTTGCCGCACCAAATGATGTCTAAAATGTTTTAATTATAGTTTTAATTATATTAGTTTTAATTTTTTTAATTATAGTATCAAATATATATCATATTATCAATTATTTTATATTATCAAATTCATTCGTTCATTTTAAATATCTAATTTATTTTGAACTCTTGCAAACAAACACACTTAACGTAGTACTAAAGATGCTATAAGTTACTTTTCCTTTGTTCCTAAAATAGTGTACCGATTTACGTCAATCATTTATCACGTATCACGAATTTAACCTGTATATACCCGATTTAAACCACACTCCACCTAGTGCCAATCTTAGAGATGCAAATAATGTATAATTCTCAAAGGTTTCATTAGCAAATAAGCGTGCAGGTAAGTAAAACACAGTAGGTAGAGGCACTGTTTACTCGCTTAGTTTACATGCTGCATTAGAGTGTAAGATATAGAGGTAAGGGTAAAGCTACATTTCATTGTGAAATATTCTTCTAGGATCTAACGTGGGGCTTGTATTCTCATGTCTCGTCTTAATCGTAATCTGGTGGATTTCTCAGTTTAAACGTGAACGCACTCTTATCCTAACCAAACGCGTCAAACGAGTCAAACGAAACGATTTTTAGAATTCTTATATAAAATCTCATGAAACCTCGCACACTTCGCCTCGTCGAATCGTCCATATATGGAAGAACCCCAGAAATCTCAGATAAACTTGGATGACGTCATCAGATTCGTTGCGGCTAATGCGGACGACTCGGCGGGTGGTCAATATGAAATCTTCATACTCACGCCCACCTTTAGCTATAACTCATAGCGTTATCTCATGATTTCTTCGACGCAGTCTTTTGTTGCAGCGCGGTCGATTCGTCAAGCGCGGATATGTGTGCGAAACCTCCTTGACTATAATTCGGTCGACGCGTTAGGCTTGGATAAGTGTGTACACCTTTAAGATGATTACCACGAATTCAAGTTACCAAAACAAAAAAAGTAGCACTTTTTGACAATCAATCAATGATGTTGCTGCTTAAATAACAATATTAAGTATCTACTCAGATCGGGCGGCATTGCCGGCAATATGGAACTGCTGCCGGGATATGTGAACACAGATTAACGTTTTTCAAATGTTCCTCTTGCTTTCAAGTATCTTAATTAAAGAGCTATTTGCCGTGAAGCTAGCTAGGTACATCATGAAAGGCATTATTATTTGAACTTTTGATCACGTAATCTGCATACTAAGAACAAACGCCATTCAGATACCTAGTAAACGTCCGTAGTGTGGCAGTACCCTTATGGTCCTTTGAGAGGTCCGGAGGTCGCTGAGTCTGCATTAATGTGAGCGTTTCTTGGTGTTAAATTTGGAACTGTGGTTGCCCGAAGACGACTGGAAATAGATTTTAGTATTATTGTTACTTTTGGTTAGTATTGTAAGAAACTTTCGTTTATGCACTAAACAAAATCAGAATAGTAACTAATAGGCAGCCTGTCCTCACGACATACCATGCATATATAGTATCTCTACTGCGTTATGGTATAATAATATGGGGGAATGGTACGAACATTAAAAGATTATTCGTAGCCCAAAAAAAATGCATCAGGGCATTCAGGGTTATATGTGGGCTTGCACCCGGCAATTCTTGTAGACAGGCCTTTGTACAGCTTGGGTTACTACCACTACCTGCTCTGTACATATACATATATTTATTGATTTTGCTTAATTTGACTTTATATTTGCATGCTAATAATTTAGCAAGACATGTATGTGCTCACTTTGATCTCTGTAACACCTATTATACCGTGTTCTTATGCAAATAAATAAATCTAAATCTAACGAAAGTATATTAAACTAGCGGTCCCCCGCGACTTCGATCAGACGTAGCTTAATGTTAACAGCCTTTCTCAATAAAGAAACTATTCAACAAAAAAAAACAAATCGGTCCAGTAATTTAAACAAACAGAGATTAGCGCGTTCAACAAGACAAACTCTTCAGCTATATAATATTAGTATAGATTACTTTTAAATATGTAACAAGACATTCTAAGGTTTTACCTACCTACTAATTTTAATAAACTTGTTGATCGAATTAAAGATCTGTGGTTTTTGACGAAAGTATCAAGAAATTAATGTGTTTGTATTCTGTTTGTTATTTACTGCCCATCCTAGCTACTCTCGTGCACAATTTTTAATGAAAAACCATTTCATGTATCTTTCTAATATTGAAAACTGCTTATAGAATTTCGTGCAGTCGTTTTGGAGTTTATTGCAAACAAACATATGGACAAATGGGACAGAGGGGACTATTTTATACACATAACAGAAGTAAAAGTCAATTTTATGAGCAGCTATCAAAAGTCATAATGCATCCTGCATTTATATATATGAAACTCCATTAGCATCTGGCTCTATAAATATCATGCGGAAACTTTAGGTTGGTAAATTTCCGTATACGAAAAGTTATAATGTGACACATAAATATTTAACCCTCCATGTCCATTGCACTAATAAGAATGAATATTATAATGAAAATCACTCGCAATCGTGAAAACAGCGGATTACGGTAGAGGCCGGGTGAAATTGCTTTAACTTTTCAATTTAACCTTTGATGAGGATTATATCTGAAAGGTCGTTTCGGGTATTACGTATAATCAAATTGATTTGGGTAAAAAAAAATCGTTTTTGTAAATTCAGACTTTTTATTACGTAGCTCTATGCTATATTAAGACTACCAAAATGCAAGCAACTATGAAAAACGGACGGTCTGATAGTACACCAGGGAATCACCTACTTCAATATGTTAAATAGCATATGTAGTATTAGATTTTAGGCAAGCTAAGCAAAAGAGTCCAGAGTAAAGTGATTTTAACAGGACTTTTCTCTTAAAAGTGGTAGTAGGTATTTTATTTTAACTTTTTTGGAGATCAACTTCAGAGCGACAGATATTGGCCCTTGGCTTTGGTAGAAGTGATAATGCAAATAACCCCTTCTTGGGGTACACAGCTGTACTTACATCGTCACCTCCATGGGAGCCCGAGTTTCCAATAAATATGTCTGGTATCTGGAATCCGAAGATAGAGTTCGTGGTGGGCCACTCCGTCACTTCTTCCTCGGCAGGAATATCTTCATTTCTGTTAGCATGTTTTCTGCTATGGTTTGCTAATAAACAAAACAATAAAATAGTTGAGAAAAATAAAAGTAATGTTCATTCAATTAAAACATTGTTCTGTTTTATTTAGCGCATAGATATTTGAAATTAAATTAATTGAAAATTTCAAATAAATATGCGCGAAATAAATCCGTAAAGTGTTTAATCAATGAAAAGTGTTCGGGTAAACTTCAGAATCAACTTGAAGAATTGAATTACATAGTAGACTAGTAGTAGAGAACAGATATTTTTTGCGGCCACACACACCTAAAGTAATCGAGGATCGTAATGAACTGTAACACGTTCCACTCAACACACTATCACCAAGATAAACATTTGCCCACACACAAGTCCTCCCTCACGTGACTATTAATAGAAAAAGTTCGGTAATTAAAGGCTGGGTTCCCATCAGTTTCCCTTTCGCCTCAGAAGCTTTCCTGGTGCGCACGAGTGCCTTAATTGCATCTTGATTACTGTGTAAACGTCTGTGGGAATCGTCCTGTCGTTACAACGTGAGAGGTTACATTTATTTGTATCAATATTTATTAATTACGTTTGTACGTCACTACATACGGCCTTTTTAGGGTTCCGTAGCCGAATGGCAAAAAACGGAACCCTTATAGTTTCGTCAAGTCTGTCTGTCTGTCTGACTGTCTGTCCGTCCGTATGTCACAGCCATTTTATTCTGTAACTATAAGCATTACACTGTTGAAATTTGGTAGGAAGATGTATCCTATTAACCGCTTACCGATTCCCATACAAAAAATAATAAATAATGACATTTAAGGGGGGCTCCCATACATGAAACTAAAACCAAAAAATTTTTTTTTAATCAACCTTTTCGTGTGGGGTGTCTATAGATAGGTCTTTTAAAATGACATCGAGGTTTCTAGGTCGTCGTCCCCCCCCCATCTAACTTCTAAACCAAGCAAGTGTAAATTTTGAGAAAAATATATGATGTAGGCCTTAACAAATACTTTAAACGAAAATTGGTTCGGACGGGTTCGAACGAGAAGTTTTTGAGATATAGCACATTTTCATCAACCGCAAACATAACTTTGTATTTCATACAAACACTTGGCCGGTTTTTTCTAATTCCTATTCGTAGGGTATCAATTAGATGAAAGATTGTGCGAACCACGGGTCATATACAGTCATTATAGTCGGTTACTTTAGCATATATATACGGAGGGCACTTATACGCGTCCCAACATAGATCCTACCACACCTTCATGACTATTGTTGACTTGAGCTGCGCTACAATGTCTTTAATTTAAGGGGGGCTCCCATACATGAAACTAAAACAAAAAAAAATAGTCAAACCTATATGCGTGTTTATGGATAGGTCTTTAAAAATGACATGGAGGTTTTCAAACCCATTTTCTTTTGAAGTCTAACGTTTCATAGCTAGACGTTTCCAAAGTAGTAAAATGGGCGTCACCCCCCCCCCTCCCCCTTCCCATCCAACTTCTAAACCAAGCAAATGTAAATTTAAAAAAAATATATAATGCAGATCTTAACAAATACTTTGGTTCGGACGGGATCGAACAAACATTTTCAATTGGTTCGGATGGGATCGAACGAGAAGTTTTTGAGATAAAGCACATTTTCAACAACCGCAAACATAACTTTGTACTTCATGCAAACACTATGAAAAACAAAGTTATATTTGCAGCCAACAAAATATTGTTGTATTTTACTAAGTAGAAGTAAGTGGATTCCCTAATTCAGTTAAAGTTGGCACGGAACCCTCAGTGTGCGAGTCCGACTCGCACTTGGCCGGTTTTTTCAATTTTTTTATATACTTTAACAGAGCTCCATACTAACAATAATAGTAAGCTACTAGTGAGTTTAAAACAACTCCAAAGGTAAGTAGGTGGTAATGAGTAAAATTATTGTACAGGTAAGCACTAAATACACAATATTGTAAAATCCAGCAACATTCTGATTGATAAGTAATAAAAATATATTCATCGAAAAGCAAACAATAATTGGGGTATTTTTCTGTGATTCCCGAGAGAAAATAAAATCGACGTTACCTTGAGACATCCCCAATTTTCCTAATATAATAGCAAGCAATAAATGATACTAATATTATGAAGTCTATCAACAAACCACTTGGGAATCATATACGAGTAAATATAAACTTGTACACATATTTTTGTTATTTCCTTTTACCGAAAAACCAAAAGCGATTATTTGCGGTTGTTTTTCTTGATTCCTGATACACAATAAATCTACGAACGAATCAACGTTAAGGGGTCGGCAGAACTAATAAAATGCTTACCGCATTCCGCCCAAAGAGCCAACGCCACAAGAAATATAAGAACGGCAGATTTCATTCTTACGGAAACGCAGGTAATCCTAGTAAGAACGATGTAACTCACACTATTTATACAGATAGGGCGGATGTCTAATAGTAAGTTGCACCAAGCTACGGTTATTATAACCGTGACTAACTTACTCGCTCCTTAACTTTATACAATTCTAAATGTTCTGATTTAGACATTTTTTAACCACAGACTTAGGAATACCTCCATTGATAGTAATGCTTAAATGTCGTTACCAGCGGTTGTTTAGTTATGAATCATGAATTTTCAACCGCTGGTCACGAAATTTTACCATTACTATCGATGAAAAATTGGGCCTTAGTCACTTCAAACGCGAATTATTTAAAAAGTTTCTTGTTTTGTAACAAATAGATGATTTCACCTACTAACCATTTTAACACGGTCCTAATATCTTCTTACGTATCAGTAGATTAAACTTTTTACTTGCTCGTTACATAATATGCTAATAATTTATTTATTTTGTCGCGCTTGAATCATGTTTTTTTTTTTATTAAACTTAAATTATAATTTTATATCTGTTCAATACTTTTATATACTAACATACTCGTAAAAAGTAATTTTGGGTACTAATTGTCTGGACTTATATTTTTTTAGTTTATGTGATTCCATGTTATGCACGTTTTGTAACAAAATAAAAGAAAAAACGAATGAATAAATAAACTTTAATATTCATTTGTCAGACTAATATGTATGTATGTATGTAAAGAGCGACTACCATACGCGCACAGGTCAAATGCAACTATTAAACGGGGTCAAAATGACTGAATTGACATAATCGTCTTCAAATGAGTGCAATGCCTTTTTTTTTAAATTAAGCTATGTGTTTGAGAAATAGTTTTCAGTAACGTCAGATATTACCCCTTACACATATTCGTATTTACTTTTCTCCATTCATACAGCACTGTTGAAGTAAAGATCATATCAAGAAATAATTGACGCTCAGCCATAAGTAACTTTATCACAAATTCTGGTGCAACTCACTCTAAGGCAAAATTAGAGAGATACCAAAGGGCTCAATTTGAAGCAATTTTGCACAATCGGTGGAAAGAGGCGTTTTAATTTTAACGATAAGATAACAGTAACCGCTCTCGGATGGTTCGGATAATGAGGTTGAAGTGGTCTGTATCGGAATTTGATTATGAACGACGAAAGGGTATCCGTTTATTTAGGTCTTAACAAATAAGCATATTGATACCATTCGGAAATGTATTTTTTGTATTTTTTTCTATTTATTTGGTTTGTCAACCGTTGATTCAATGTGTATTGCTTAATTTTTATAAGTTTATTTAGCTTTATTATAATTGCTCTACAAATTTATAGACAAACTCTATTTCTTCAAATCCTCCTCATAATGATTAGCTGCAGGATATCCACTGCTAAACATGGGCCTGAATGACATTATACTCGTACTTTAGGTAAAATATAGATAAACTAACTTCAATATATAAATACAGGTATGAAGCACTTTAACTAAATTCAAGCTCATCTACAATCTACATGATTCAACGATTCGTATCTATTACCAGAAGACGAAAGACTTCAACCAGTGTGTGTTACCAGTGATGTCATACGGATCTGAAACATGCGCTCTAACTATGGGCCTTATAAAGAAGCTCAAAATAACACAACGAGGGATGGAGAGGGCTATACTGGGTGTTTCTCTACAGGGTCGAATCAGAAATGAGGAGATACGTAGAAAAACTAAAGTAACGGACAAAGCCTTGAGAATCAGTAAGTTCAAGTGGCAATGGGCAGGGCACATAACGCGAAGAACTGAATCTGAAACTGAAACTGGGGCAGGAAAGTTCTAGATGGAAGACCCTTCAACCAAAGACGCAGCGTAGGACGTCCACCGTCAAGATCGACGGATGACCTTGTAAAGATCACAGGATCAAACTGGATGCAGACGGCTAGTGATCAGTTGCTGTGCAGAAAGCCGTGGGGGAGGCCTATGTTATACAAAAACAGGCGACTTGAGTCAAAAAGGCACCCGCTCAGCATAAGTCGTGGCAGCGGGACGCATACCACGACGCTCTGATTTTCAGCGGGTGCCTTAGTGGGTGGTAATAATTTGAAATATCACAAAATTAACAATTAAATATAAGTAACACAACATTTGATTATAAATAAATAATAATATTATCGATGTGTATTAAATAATATAAAATATAAAATAAAAAAAAATAAAAAAAAGTTTGGTTTGGCTTTATTGCGGCGGCCATAGACAATGTTTTTATAATCTGTGGCGGTCGGCCATCATGTGCATTCCGACCATACTCTTACTAATCTGTGATTCCGACGACATACGAGTGAAACCGATAATAATGCCACGCCACCCAGCCACGTTCAAGAATAGCAAACACGTTTTGTCGGACACGTTGGCATTAATTGATAGCACTAATTGTGTTGTGTTAATGGCTACCAAATGTTACACAAAAGAAATGCGTCATCCGGAACTGGTCAATGCAAAAGACTGCGACTCCACGCGTCACCGCCATGCACGATAACTATGCGTGCATACGCGGACAGTTAAATTACGAAGAAGAACCCTGAACCCACGGCATGTAATTACCTGTGTCTGGGTTTGCGACCCCCTAGTTTGACGCGCATACCCCGTTGGTAAGTTAACCTGTGCTTTTCGTCTTCACATTGATTATGTAGTAAGTGCTGTTTAAGTTTTGATTTAAACGTTGATTTTACTTTCAGGGCGCGCAACGGCGGGGGCAGCGAGTTCCAACACCGTGTCGCAGCGAATTTGAAGGAGCCGCGGAATGCAACTGTGCGATGTCTTGGGGTCAGGAACACGCTAGCACACTCCCTCCTTCCATGCCCATTCCCACCCCGTGCCCATGTCAAGTTCTCATGTAAGTAGCGTGGTCTCTTTGTCTTAATGACTTCAAACATTAGGCTTGCCAAGTGCAGTTTCCTACGAGCCTCCATTCGCAGCATGCTCGCAGCACTAATGTATGGAGAGACGTGAGTTCGAGGCGGGATATGATAGCAGAAGCGCACGCACGCATTTTGCACTCGCTGAATAAGCTTTTCCGACCTCGCCAGCAGACAGGGACCATACACCGTATCGCAATAATTAAGCTTTGATAGTACAAGTGACTCGCAGAGTGCTTTTCTGATTGCCTCGCTCAGATATGGTCTTATTTTGTATAATAGCTTGAGTCGATAAAAACAGTTTCTCGTGCATTCTGCGATATGACTTTCAAATCTTAAATTACTATCAAAAAGCAGGCCCAGGTTTCTTGCTCTGTCAACCCTTTCCACTGGATCTCCATTTATGGTTATATTTATTGTATTCATGTGTAATTTTTGGATATTTTTAGGTGTTCCTATTATTAAAAATTTGGACTTTTTTGGGTTAAGCATGAGGCAGTGGACGTCCTTTGACTGATAATAATGATGATGATGATAATGTTCTACTATCTAGACTCTTACATTTTGAATATCTTTAGAGATTAAAAATTACGAAGATATTCCTAAAGATAATAAGAAACCAAACATAACGCACGGGCGGGACTCGAACCTGCAACTTTCTGGCTAACCCGGCCAAACGCTCTTCCAATCAAGCTACCATACTATCGGTCCGACCGTGCGAAATTTGTGGTCTCTTAGACCCATTACACACTGCGCCTTTTGGCAGCGATACTAAAGCGCGTTAGCATCGATGCAGTCGCAAAATGTCAACCTTTACACACTGCGTTACTTTTAGACTCAATACAGACGCGATGCTAACGCGCGTTAGCATTGATGCAGTCGCAATGTACAAGCTAGAAATTGTCAAATTGTGTACTGAATTTTGGCGACTGCATCGATACTAATGCGCGACTGCATCGATGCTAAATTGCGTAAGTCGCGATGCTGAAGCGCGTTTTTAAAACGCGCGATTGCATCGATGCTAAATAATATTCCTACTGCCTATTTCAAGAACAACTAAACATAGTTTTTCACAATATGGCAAAATGTTGAAAAGGTTATACCTGAGTTAGAAACTAACTTAAAATTAGATGACATCGTGACGAGAAAGACTAATATGCAGCTTGACATTTTGGGGAATAAAATTTGTTAACTTCACTACTTTTAGTGATTTATGTGCAATTTCCCTAAGGGGCTGCCGAAAGCTTAGTAAGCAGGGATAATGCGGCACTTTGAACGAAGTCATTTTTACTCTGAAGCTACTTGCATTAGATTAAAGTGGGGGCCGTCGACAAGTGAAGAGAATCTCATTTCAGCCATTATGATAAGACTACTACACCGATGTCAACAGAGTCCAGCCAAGGGCACTGGATATGAATAGTGCATAAGCGAGTACGCATTAAGTGCAATCTCTGATCCTTTAGAGCGTTTTCCAATTTGGGCGACTTTAGCAGCGCGGCAGCAGCGCGACTTACGCGCGACAATCGCGCTGCCGTTAATTTCATACTATACACGGCAGCGCGGCAGCAGCGCCGCAGCGGCGCGTAATTCGCGCGGGTCCGTCCCACTATACCCATTACCCATTGCAGTGGTAATACTATCCCCTGAAATGAGAATGAAATTGGTAATGGTGTAGTGGGACTGGCCCAGTCGCGCGACCGTCGCGCTGCTAATGTAAAGGCATCCGCTGCTGACGCTCTAATGTGAAGGCGCACTTACTCTAATAATTCGGTACAGGAGTCTAGGCAGGCCGTCTGATTTGACCGGAGGATCTGGTGCAGGCAGTACTTAACGAGGCACAACAGGATTTTTATAATGATCTCTGTAAAGGTTTCCGTTGAGTTCCGTTAAGTTCCGTGGTTCTATCGGTTTACTCCGCGAATACAACTGGTGGGTTTATAGTAGTTAGATGATGTTTGTGAAATATTTAGGGAGTTTTATTGAAATCTTTAAGTTGGGAAACGATAAATTCAATGAGCTTATGTAAGGTTTTGATTGTAATGTCCTTAGTCATGATTACAGAGATGTTGAATGGGTCGATATTAAGGATGGGTGATGCTATTATGTGCTCTAAACGTTTGGCTCCAAAACGAGGGCTTTCAGTACCATTAGTGGTTCGACACCAAGCATCCAGGAGAAAATTAATGACAATGGAACTGATCTCTAGACCAATGAAATTATATTAGCACATACCAAGTTAATTGGGTGAATAAAGATATTTGTGTAACTTAAACTACAACGACACTTTGAAAGTAGTGATGTCGCATCGCGCTTATACGATTAATCATATTATTTTGTAAAACTTCAGTGTTCCAATTACAATTATTGTTCAATGTTTTTATTGTGAAACTTACCACAAACGACGGATTTTAATTTGGCAAACTACTCCAGCTTACGAAATATTCCGGTCCAGGCCCAATAAGGTTTGGCGTGGACGTTAACGCCCCATATTCGGGAACTTTTGTTATTACACGCACTTTAATTAGTTTCCGGAACTTGTACAGTCAACGTCAAAAAATTAAAATAAATAAATAATAAATATCCTTTGGACATTCCCACACATCGCCATCTAGTCCCAAAGTAAGCTACTCAAAGCTTGTGTTATGGGTGCCAGACAACGGATATAATACTTAAATACTTTTTGTTTGTAAATACATACATAATATACATAGAAAACACCTAGACCAATACAAACAGACATGTTCATGCACATAGGCGAATTCTCGACCACTGCACCAGACGGGTCGTCAATATATACGCTGTTACACGGTGGATGAAGGAAATAACACGTTGTTTGGATTAACGCTAAATAAATATGCGCTAGACAACACACACAAATACGTATAAAATATTCGTACTCATCACATGAATATTTACCCCTTGTGGAATTCGAACCCGTGACCGCCGGCTTAGTAGTCAGGAGCGCTTAACACTGCACCAAACGTGTCGTTATAACCACCACGCATGTCTGTCGGTTGCATCTCAAAACTGATGCCAAATGGATCAAGGGTGCCTGGCCAATGGATATTTATTGGGAAAATTTAGCACTATCGGTATCGTAAAGTTGTAATATCTTTTACGAGTATTCCATATTCTTCTGACTCTTTCAGAAAATCGTAGCATCTTTTCCGTGTTGACTCTACCAACAACTAATAAAGCGTATGACTCACGACATTCATATTACATAGAAAAACAGTATCAATAGAATCTTAATAGATTTGTGGTAACATTCATTCCAAAAGTACGAGTATGCAGAGAATTTCTGTTGCGTACTTTCAAAATCATTTTATTTTATTTTATTTTTATTAATCGGAAGAACACAAACGGTAATGTGTAGTCAACAGCACATCAGGTTACCCACTTTTGTTGCAAACTAGCCCTTATTACAACTGCATAAGATACCGCAGTGTTTAACTTGCCGTGCTGTTATCTGTACAAAAGTGGTTTACCTACAATAAAGTTAATACGTAGGTACATACATAGTCCACACCAACATCATGTTCCGTAGATGTGTAAGAAACAGAAGGCTACTGTCATAAAACCTTACATTTTTAAATGAGATAAGAGAATTAGTATTGTTAATATGTTGAATAATTTTCAATTAAATTGAGAAATTATTGAAATGTAATAAATAACGTTACATACCACGATAATAAACAGAAAAACAATACGAATAGCAATGGCTCAGCATTGGCAGAATTTGTCGTCATAATTTATATTTTTCCAGTTTAAAAAAGTCAATAACCGTTCAATATTGCAACTACTCATTAAAAGATTTAATTTGAAACCTACGTCAGGTTTCGAAATTGATAAAAAGCTGCGGAGCTGTAAGAGATGCTACTTACTTACTTAAAGCCATTACCGAGACCCTGTAACCGCGTTTCCCAAACTTACTATGCAGATATTTTGATGGGAGAGCGCCTTTTATAGTTTGGAAAACAGTATCTTTTAGCTGCAGAAAAAATGGAGTTTTATCTATGAAAAACGCGCTTCTGGTACAATTTACATCTGCGACGAGTACGTCGCAGTATATACGTTTCGCATAAGCAGTGTTCCAAACACACGTACTTACCTTTTCAAGGAAAATATGCTAGGTTAAAAGAAAAGTGTAAGCATTCATAACATTCACGCATCACTCAGTCACTGACTTCTATTAAGTTCTATTTCCAAAGCATCTTCCTATAGCCGAACTACAACTAAACCAACCTTATTTGACCGTTACAATGAACTACTTATAAATTTAATTAAACCGGAACTATATTCAATTCAATTCAATTACTTTTCTATGGTCTTCAATTTTACAAATGTGGTTACTACATTCTTGACATTCAACTGGAAAATCAATTTTACTTTAGCTATTGTGACACAACTGTTTATACTTTGCAGTCTGATTTTTATCCCTATCTCCCCACAAGACATTATTTCGAGGCTTTTAAATGGATTAGTCAAGATCGCAATACTGAAAGTAAGTGAGCCAATCGAGTATTATCATAATAATTAAATATTACTGCATAAAACCAGTTCTCCCATTAATTCCTCACATGTCTGAAAGCGATGGCCTCGCTAATGACGGTCCGCTACATTCGGACCGATTGATTGATTACAAAGGCGATTTGTTATTGGCGAGGAATTTCAATGAGATTTGTCGAAATTGTAGCGAATAACGTAAACTAAATTTACTGAATTTATCAAAATAAACTAATAACGCCTGGTTAAAGGAGATAGTATTAAGTATATAAGTTCTAAACAAGTTTGAAAGGAGTTCTAACTTCTAACCAAACGCCCTAAGTTACAATTCAAATAGTGACACTATGGGTAAATATTTCATCGAAATATTCGGCCCTTGTAATGTTCCATAGTTTGCCCCCACAAAACCTTAGTCTTATTACGTATATTGCAAAAGCAAAAGCAGTGTTACTAATATAGGTATTCATTATTTCTACGAGTCGCAAATAACAAAAGTGATCGAGTATTGAAACTGAGATGAGAGCGTCTCAAACTTTTGGAGGACATTGAAATGATCAATGACTGGGTGTCATTACGAAAAGTAAATTAAACCAAAGTTATTTCAATAAAATATCGTATTATCCGTTTTTTCTTATCAGATAACGTTAATATAAACTGTAAATTTTTACCTGTCAATTAAATAATTAAAATTGCTAGAAAAATGGTGACAGACGTCCTATAACATTTTTTTTTGTCGCAGCGAGCGCTGTCATCGATTCGGATTCCCCACCACATACTTCGCACATCTACGAGGGTCAAACTGAAAGTTCTTAGAAATGGCCACTTATAAACAATATAATAAAAAAAATATTCTAAAATTTGAAAATAGAACTCTTTGCCAATATTACTGAGTATATATTTCATTCATTTGTCATTTGTTTTACGATTTGGCGGCAAATTGAAAATTGTCTGTGTCACGTCAACATGAATTTAACACGAGAAAATTTTCGTGCAATGATTTTTTATGACTTTCGATGTCATTTAAGTCAACAAGAAAGTTATGATAGACTACGATTGGCCTTTCACGATGAAGCCCCATCTCGTGCGACTGTTTACAACTGGTTTAATGAGTTTAAACGTGGTCGCACTAATCTCACTGATGATGTACGTGAGGGACGGCCTTCTACGGCGACGACTGAAAATAACATCTGTGTTGTGCGGCGTATGATAGAGACTGACAAAAGAGTGACCTATCAGCAGATTCGGACAAGCTTAGGCATCGGTATGAGTCAAGTGCACAAAATCCTCCACGAACATTTAGCGGTCAGGAAGCTTTGCGCCCGGTGGATACCTCATAATTTGACTAAGGCTCAAAAACTCCATCGTGTGGATTGGTGCCGTAAAATGATTGAAAGATTTAACGGAGGTGACTCAAATGCTGTGTTCGACATACTAACAGGTGACGAAAGCTGGATTTACTGTTATGATCCTGAAACCAAAAGACAATCTGCTCAGTGGGTGTTTCCTTTCGAGGAGTTGCCAACTAAAGTGAAGAGAGATCGAAGTGCGGGAAAAAAAATGGTGGCCTCGTTCTTTGGAAGGATAGGTCATTTCGCAACAATTGTGTTAGAGGATCAAAAAACAGTTTCTGCAGAATAGTACACTACCAATTGTTTGACACTTGTCTTGGAAAAAGTTCGAGAGAAACGACCTCGCAGTAGGATCCTCCTTCACCACGACAACGCCTCGTCGCACACCGCCAAGCGAACGATCGACTATTTGGCGACATCAAACGTTGAATCACTGGGTCACCCGCCGTATAGCACCGACCTCGCGCCTTGTGATTTTTATTTATTTCCAAAAATTAAAGAAAAACTTAAAGGAAAGCGGTTTATGAATGCTGAAGAAGCGGTGGCTGCGTATCGCGATGCCATTGAAGAGACCCCTAAGGACGAGTGGGCAAAGTGCTTTTCCCAGTGGTTCCATCGCATGCAGCGGTATATTGACGTCAATGGACAATATTTTGAAAAGATATAATAAAACTAATAACTGGCTAATGTAATCAGTTTTTGATTTTCTAAGAACTTTCAGTTTGACCCTCGTACCTTCGTTTTTAGGGTGGCCAAACGCATCTTCTTTTCTGAACTCCAGAACGGCAGGCGTAAGCAAGGCGGCTAGTTCTTCCGCTACAAGGATGTTCAGAAGACACTTTAAAAGGTGCAATATTTAACCCAAGAAATGGGAGGAAAAGGCAGGTGGCCGCCCTGAGTGGAGGAGCCTGGTAAAGGTCATGACTTTGAAGAGCAGAGGAAATACGAACTGGATTCGAAACGAGATGCTCTAAAGGCTAAAACTTCAGCAACCATATACATATTATAATTATGTCGGCGGTGTCCTCACGTGCAGCCTTTACCCGCGCACGTTTACTAGTAAGATTGGATACGTTAGCCATCAAAGGGCACATGCGAGAGCTGATGATCATAGCTCTTCCGCAAATAATTAATCGGTACCTGTCACCGTAGCCGAAATCGGCTGGGTAGTATATACAGGGCTTAACAAAATCAACTGCATTTCTTCTCGGTGGTGATACTGTTGCTTATATACAACATCTTTTTGTATGGGACAAAATTCGAAATCCCAAGAAAATTTTTGACTTCTCCTTACAAACTCGAAACAGCAGATCGGTACTCTAATATGGGAAAGTGAAATCTTTTTTTGGGATTACGATGTTGGTCCCGTACAAAAAGTAAATTTGAAGGTCGAAATTGTCCCCTAGAAGGAATGCAGTTAAATTTGTTAGACCCTATATATACTTCGCACACTGTTGGCTGACACCTATGTACCATCATTTTTTGCAATAATAGCAACATTGTAACTATCGGAAAATACGTAATATCCCTGTTGGATATATGTATGTAGTTTGACAATTGGGGACGAACTAATGATGTGTACATATCATCGCTAACATCACAACGGACAGAAGATTTGGACTGACATTGTGCAAACAGGATTAGTGGGTAAGCAACAGTTCAGTGTGTACACAGCTTTTGTTGTTGATTTATAAGAGTAACTATGCTTTTTTGTTAACTACCCATTTTTTTTGCGAAGCGTGAACTGAGATGTCATATTAATTTACTGAAGACACAAAATTGGGGCTTATGGATCTTAGACCCCTTACACACTGCGACTCTTAGCTTCGATGCAGTCGTAAACTGTCAACCTTTACACACTGCGCTACTTTTAGCATAGATGCAGTCGCGATGCAGAAGCTGGAAATTGACTAATTATGTAATGTATTTTACATTCAGTTGTCATTATGTACATCACAAATACTCATAAAGATGAAATAATAAACCAAAAATTTGCGCACGGGCGAGACTCGAACCAGCAACTTCTTGGCTAACCGGGACAAACGCTTTACCAATTGAGCTACCGTGCTGTCGGTCCGACCTTGCGAAATTTGTGGTATATTATTACTCTATCTCTTATCTCACTGTTGCATAAACAGACGTCACGTCATCACGTCACGTCACGCGTAATGGCGTATCCATCTACAAAAGACTGCCTGGCAGTTACTGGTTGGAGTCCCACCCGTGCGCTTTTGCTTTCTCATTTCATCTTTATGAATATAAAATATGACACTGTGAGTTTTAAAAAAATAATATTATCATATATACTATTATCATACATACTACATTCTAAACCATCACAAATACTTCCCAAAAAGTTGGTAATTCTGGGTAAGATTAAATTGAAAATTGAATTGGAAAGTCAGTGCCGTATCCCTAGATGGGCATTTCGCCTAATTTCATTGAACGCAACATGCGAAATTGACGCCGTTACCATGCCAACGAGCACTAAAACGCACCATTTTCCAAATTGCTCGCCCAATACGCTCCGAGGATTACCAAGGCATAAACCTTAACGCAATAACGCTGAAATATCGTATAAGGACAACCTAACGAGGCATTTCTTTATTAATAAACACGCACGTTTGGTGCAGCGGTTAGAGATCCTGACTGCTGAATCAGCGGTCGCAGGTTCGAATCTCGCAAGGCGCAAATGTTTATGTGATGAGCACGACTATTTGAACTTATGTCATATGTATTTAAGCATTTATGGGAGCCGCCCCCGTTACAATCATTGTCTAGTTATTTGTAACACAAGGAAGAAAATTCCTTACCACTAAACCAGACAGTTGGTGTGTTGTCTAGCGCATATTTATGGATACGAAATGAACGGGTATTTTACGATTCTTCTCAATCGAGAACATAGGTATTTCTGCCGATCTCGTTGGTCCAACTAGATCTAGTTTACTGCCCGGTCCAGGATTTTAATAAGGAGTTGGGCCGAAAAAAGGCATTCAGGATCAGCTCGAAGTCTAAATATTACTGATTATATGACACCCTCGTGACTCGAAAAGCACATTAAGTGGTTCGTTCCACCTAAGAGGTAGGTATGTCTTGGTGGTCCTGAGCCTAATCTCTCAACGACCTTGTCGGATTGCCTCTTACTGCCTTAAGGAGAAAATGAATAGAAAGATGTGAATTATGCACTTCAATATCTCCTTTGCAGATGCAGTCTAAGATTGACTAAATCTCTACATTTTTATTCACGTGTAGTCGTGTATGCGAGTGTGTTTAATTTTGTTGCTTAGCAAATATAGACCAATCGTATTGACCAAAAATATACGCTGAATCTGCATCAAGCTGCATTTTTGGTATATTGTTTAAGTTAACCTAGATAGTATTGATCCATATTTGCAGCTTTCTAAAATGTAAGCGCTAAGAGTAATTGCAGGAAAACCGCAAAATGTTTCGTCATTTTAAGTGCAGTAAAAAAAAGGACAAAGGAATGCTCTGACGAGAAAGGTTATTATGGCGTTTTTAAAGTTTACAAAATTTTCGTTCGTTTGAGCCCCTATTAAATGTCCTATAGCTTATCACTTCTTAGATGCAAGGCTCCCCATATTCCCTATTTTTCCTTAAAGTTGAAAAACAGCAAAGACGAAATGAACCAGCCTAAAATTAATGTTGCCTAGGCCTAAAAGCACTTTTTGTATTCTTCGAAAGGTACGAGGACTTAACAAAGGTTGAAATTAAAAAAAAAAGAATTGTTCTCAAATTTTAAAATGATTTATTTGCCTGAAAGAATATTTTTCAAACTGTGTGAACTTAGGATAATCGAGTGAAACTCAAATACTTTATTCACATTCCGTGGTCTCACGACTTCGGCCGCCCATTTTAATTTTGTTGCATTTTCATATATCTCAGCATGATTTTTTGACTTGTAAGGTTTCTTAATAATCAAGTTCTCTGCCACAATAAGAATTTTTGACATTAAGTCAGTAGTTCTAGAGGTATGCGTGTTTAACTAAGAAACTCTTCAGCGTTAATATATTTGTATAATTAGCTATGTATGTTTGGTTAAGGGCGCTTACCTCAAAAACTAGCGACTTGATTTTAAAAGATTTTACTGTGTTAGATAGCTTATTTATTGAAGAATATTCTAAGCTATAAATCATCAAGGTACAACGAATACAATAGTAAAATCAAAACTTCAACTGAGACTGCGGAATATGTATAAAGTTCAGGATTTTCTCTCTATTATACTGTGTTCGCATGATAAGTTCGTAACATGGTTATCATGGTAATATCTTTGAAGAATATTTTTAATTTCGGTCAAATTAATGGTTTTCGAATTATGTGCACAATTTGCTATAATATCAAAGGACAATTATAAAAAACGCCTAGTTTTTGAATTCCGTAACTTAATAAACCAAAAAGTCATTTTTTTATTAATTTTAACTTTTCTTGTTCTTGTAGGTACCCTTAGAAAAATATAAGAAGCAATTTCATTCATAGGCAACATTTGGTTCAAGCCTGGTAAAGTTTTAAGCTTTTTTTAAATTTCCACGTCAGAGCCTTTCTCACTCACATTTTTTGCACAAAACTTAAAAAACGACGATATTTTTTTTGGAATTTCTGCAATAACTCAGAGCGCTTACATTTAAGAGAGCTGCTAAACCGGGTAATTACTATCCAGACCCAAACAATGTACCAAAAAAAAATTAAAAACCGACTTCAAAACCAAAATGCACTAAAAAGTCTTAAATAAACTCTTCACCATTGAAAGGAAAGGAATCCGTTTAAGACAAACAATTTCTTTTTGGAGTCAGTGCTGTGATAGTTGATGCTTGATGGTCAAAGTGATGGCACCGACTCCAAAAAGAAATTGTTTGCCTAAACCGGATTCCTTTCCTTTCAATGGTGAAGAGTTTATTTAAGACTTTTTAGTGCATTTTAGTTTTGAAGTCGGTTTTTACTTTTTTTTTAAGTTTATTATATTTCTTTATTTTTAGTGATTACATAAGAGGGGGGGGGGAGTTGCACCTTATGATTATATTTTTTAAGAAGCTACAAAATACCTATCATAAGTTCCGTCATTATAATTACTGAACTCCTAAGCGTTAAGGAGTTTCACCATCAGCTCAGCCCCACAAGATGTTGACTATCAGACGTAACAACACGTCAACATTAAGATTCTAGTAAAGAAACACTGTACGTGCCTTTAAAATTTGAGGGTTTCCCTCATAATTGAGGGAACTAAAATGCACTAAAAAGTCTTAAATAAACTTGGTGGTGTAATCACCAAGTTCCCATCATTAGGTCCCAAAATGGAAAAAATGGGACCAACTAGAAGGTACACCCTCTAAGTAGGCGAAAAAAAATTTCGATTCGGTCGAAAAACGACTGAGATATGAGGTAACATACATACAAAAAAAAAACATACAGTCGAATTGATAACAAAACTAAATAATAACAAAATTAAATTGATAACAAAAATGCAGCTTTACCGCAATTAATGCAATCTTAAAGTTTATTACGACTGGTCTATTACTAAGGTATATCCATAACTACTCGTATTTTTGCAAATGTACGCCTTTGTGAAAACAAATGCCTATATTTTCACGGCAAATTGAAATACTCAATCAAATCCAGCCTGTAATTATTACTGTAAAAGCAATTGAAGTTATTTTATGTTGCGTATGTTTTCGTTCAATTAATTGTTTTGTTTTGAACCTTGTATTCAATTTTGAGTACTTTTTAGTTAGTCGTGAATCTCTCAATTTATTTGATGGAAACGAAATATCCTTTATGTCTTGTTCCACAGATGACAAAATGATATTTTATTTATCGTTTTACTAACCGTTTTACGTACTATATCTTTATAGACAAACGATTTCAGTATCTTATTGTGATAAGTAAACATTTTCAGTCTCGAGACATAAGTACTTTTGTACTTTAAGGTATTACTTAAAACTTGCGTCCGCGTGTTTTGAGTTAGCTCCCTCCCTTTCCCGTTGCAGCGTGGTGTTTTAAAGTCTAAAGCCTTCCTTCAACATAAAAGTTTTTTTTCGACTCGGTTCAGTAGCTCCTGAGATTAGCGCGTTCAAGCAAACACACTCTACAGCTTTAGAATATTAGTACAGAGTATAGATATCGCCGCGAATATTCTTTTATCGACGTCAGTTGTGAAAATCTGTTTATTTTTAAGGCAACGGCTTTTACAACCTTTATAATTCAACAACTGGCATTCCCGGACCCGGAAATATGCGAATTTCGGACCACTGAGCCACAGAGTACTTCACTACCTTAAAAAGTAAAATGTTTTATTGAAATTCAACTCTATTGCCATAATCGTAGAGGTGGAAATTGGTCGAGAATGTCAGATTCTCTACTACTCGTAATACGTAATGCACTAATGAGCTAAGGTTAATAAGCTGTATGCCTGGATATAAAAGTACTTAGTATGGAAACTGGTACTCAGATTTGCATAATGACTTCGCAAATTACTTTGGATGCTGCCATTACGTAAGTAAATTAATTACACAAGGATCTACTTTAGAATTAGCTTAGTTAGAGGAAGAAACTTGAACAAAGCTAGAGCAACATCGTATATAAGATTTTTTCATCCCAATCCATTGCTAAGGTACATTTAACGTAACAAGCACACTGTATTTAAAACAGATATTTTTTGCTTAAACATCGGTCGGCCGACCGCGATACCGGTGGAGAGATGAAGTGGCCAAGGACCTACGCGCCCTGAATGCAGATAACTGGGAGGAGATCGCTCAAGACAGGGCGCGCTGGCGCCATCTCGTATCGGAGGCCAAGATCCACTTCGGGTCGCTGAGCCAACGGAGTAAGTAAGTAAACATCTGATATCAGTGTTAGTCGCTTGCCTTTCAATCACCTCTACCAATCCGCCTGAGCCCGCGTGGTGGAGAACGGCTCGAACTACCTCATAGTTGATGAAGGGCCTTTGCCCAGGATTTGGATGTTACAGGCTAAGTATTTATTAGTTGCTTTGGCTGCATTAAAAAAGTCAATACGTTCGTTTTAAAAATAACATTTAAAATAGATCATTATTACTACATTGACTCGTGTAAAGTTCTCTTACTCGTATTTTAAAAATAGTCACCTCGAATTACTTGACAACTTTTTAAGTTACCTACTTTATTATTCATAAAGATGAAATAAGAAACCAAAAATTTGCGCACGGGCGGGACTTGAACCAGCAACCTCTTGGCTGACCGGGTCAAACGCTCTCACCAATTGAGCTACCGTGCTGTCAGTCCGACCCTGCGAAATGTGTGGTCTCTTATGGATACGTGAAACTGCGAAGGTTTCTGTTTCAATGATTGCGAAATATGTAAAATATGTATGTATGTATATTTTTAGTTATGTATGCATTTGGTAGTTATATATCTAAACTCTTTTATACTGTATATTAAGTTTATGTATATTATGGTATGTATATAATATTATAATATTACACAATAGTATTTGTTGCAATTTTAATATCTATTTACAATATTCTCCTGCACCCATAACATTATCTCTGCATTATCTGAAGGTATGACTGGGAGAGAATGCTATTAGCATTAAGTCCACCTTTTGTACACTTTTATTTGTGCAATTAAGTTTTTAAATAAAAAAATTAACAAGCAATATTTTATTAAAATCATAGAGTTAATGACATACAAAGTTTTTCTTCCAACATGCTGCTAAGTAGGATTTGAACAAAACAGCAATAACCTCATCTTGACTCAAAAAACTGAGAACAATATCCATTATAAGTTGAGCGAAGTTTTATTCATTGATGAGATTTCTTTCACCAGAGCTGTTCGGTTGTAGTTCTTTACGTCAGTTGTGAATATATGGAAGGAGTCGCTTAAATAAATAATTGAAACAAAGTTTCTTACATTCATGTAGCCCACAAATAAATGCCACATCACCGCATTAATCTCGTAAAATTGCCATAGTATTATGACGCCTAAATCACTATTGATGTAGTGTGGTTGTTTGCTTGTTACTACCTTGTACATTTTTTTACATTCAATGTGTTTTTTTATTGCTAGCTAGTTAATAGCTTATTGTAAAGTTTTTACCACACTTTTGAAATCTTTGGTTACATTTTATAGGGTGTTTATTTTGAAGAAATGCTTTCATATATTATGCGTATTTAGTTCTCGCACAAAGTTTTGTTATTTTCCTACAACTCCTCAACTCTTTATCGACACCTGCTCCTGTATATTCTTATTGGCCTGGAATGGGATAACGTGTGGGTTTCTGATTTGTGGTTGATTGATTTCTGATGGTTTGGTACCACATTCATCATTCACACAATGCTGAAGATAAGTTTCAAAACAGAAGTTATCGTGTCGTCCAATTACCTGTCTGTGTGCAATGTCATGACAGGTTTATTATCTTAACTTATATTTGTTGTCATACTACAGCATTAACCACTCGCTCTTGTAAAGGTGTAACATCAACATAATATAATCCCCTAGGACCCAATATCGCTTACTCAGCAGATAATATGGTAATACTGTCACTGTAATAGCACATCAAAATAGATTTTCTCTTAAACTCAGAAACAACTAACCGAGCTTCCCGAGTTCGGAATATTTTTCTAGCATAACTTGCTAGTTGATGTAAATTCCATGACACAGACGTTGTGCTAACATTTCCGCATAAAGACTGTAAATCTTATGTAGTTGTGGTAAGTGTGGTTTTGCAATAAAAATGTGTTCTCTGATAACAGTACTTCTGCAATGTCTTTGCCTACTTTATTGAAGCGGAAAGTTTCTTACATTCAAAGGAATATGAACAGAAAGCTCTAGGTGCCTGAGTGAACTCGCAAAACTTTAATATTTATATGTTCATCGTATTGCGTCTTTGTTTCACAAATAGAATACGAATCCAGGAGATATTGAATCAATCGCGACAATACTCCGATTGATTTTCGCTCAAAAATCAATTTAAAATCAACAGGAACGAACAAAAGTGCATTATAACGCGAGTACTTACAATGCCAAATTACCTTTTTTTTTATTATAACTCTTGTCTGGATTTTAACTGTTTTCATTTGTATATTAAATATTGGACAACAAAAACAACGCAATATATATCTCAATATTGCGTTGTTTTCGTGCGACTAATTTTAAAATAGGGTCACTGTAAAAAATGCTTGTATCTTATTTCTTTAAAACTTTGTGAATCTTTTACTCCAAACTTTCTCACCTATCACGTGTCGTACTGAATAGAATCGAAGCAAATCGAAGTCTTTGAAGTACTAAAGTCTGTAAGAGCCTAAATATATAATAATTTATATTTTAGACCGCAGTAGGTATTTGCAAAATTTAAACATAGCTATAAAAAGTAATTGAGTAACGAACAAACAAACAGTTATTATATCTATCCCATTTACTATTTAGTTAAGCGTTACTCTAATTAAAATCGTTTGATTCCTGGAACCCAATTTAACACTTAACAATGGAAACTTTGATGTTACAACTGCCTCCAAATATGACTGATCAGAGAGCTTACACCGAACGTCACACGAGCTTACAAAGACATCACTTTAGGAATCGCGCGCGGCAGTTTGCTGACGGCTAGAGCCAACGTGCTGATAGCTTATCTATAGTAATATCAAACACTCACTTCCTCTGCAGCCATTAACCATCCAAGCGCTAGGGAGTGAGCCGTGCGCGCACGCACTCTTTTTACCCTCTTTTTTATATCTACTTGCATTCTTCCAAGAAATCGTGCGCGTAATATTGTTGCGTACAACAAATCTATTATGTTTTCTTTTGTAATGATCTATTACAAGTTTTTCTGGTAATAAGAATATTATATTTACACTTATTCTTGAATATATTCAGTTTTTATTTTAATAATTGTAATAGTTCCGATATTGTTTAGTTAAGTAAATGCAGTTAATAACATATTCATATGTCTGTCTGTCTTTAAATAGAATTAAATATTTAATAGTAATAATATCGAAACTACACTCAGCACTACGCTTGCCTGTGAGGGTGAAATAGAAATTAATATGCGCTGTCACAGGTCAACGTTTTATTGCCGCAGATGAAGCGAATGTTTGATAATATAAACGCTCTAAACGCTGACATGCGCATGACTGCCTTATCAGTCTTCAAGAGCCGCATGTCAGATCACTTAGACTTGGAGCAAGCGCACATTGGGCCACTTGGGACAATTTGTCACGTGGTAATAGTTACGACCGCATACTGGGGACGAGTTGTTTCATACATTTTGTATAGCAATCAACGCAAACTGGGTGTTTGAATGGCCGTCTGTGTAGCCGCGATACTTCTTGCTTAGTAACTGCGTTATTCGCCCACATCACGCGCACACTTCACCTCATAAGATTTTTCTAAAGTAAAATAATTGGGGCGACTTGTAGCGCTCTTTAAGCCACGAGTGGTTGCATTAGTGGCTCATTGTGCACTTGCTTAAATATCACATGAGTATAAACTCACTTGATATTTATTCTACACATAAGAAACTATTGATATTCCGTACCTTAAATCAAAGACTTAACGTTAACTAGAATCAGGTGGGAACCCACACTTCTTCTTACAAAGCAGACAAATGAACGTCGGTTCTTCAGTAGTAGTCGGCATAGGGGTGGTAGTTGTCGACATAGGTTTGGTAGTCGGTTTCGGTCCACCGCAGTAAATGAAGTGACCAAAGTGGTAAGGGTGAGGGCTATCTTCGTAATAGTGGGGGTAGGAATGGGGCGGTTCGTCTTCTATGTAGACTAGGGATGACGCATCTGAAAATAAAAGCGTTCACTTGCAAGAATTTTCTATTTTGTAGCCATTGGATACATATGGAGACCCCAACCAACCATGTTACTTAACTAAAGTTTGTTATTGAAAATAAAAAATGTTTAATGTTGTTTAATGTTAGCGGTAGTAACCACTGCAGACAACATTTAGTCTGTTATAGAGACTATTCTATAATCATTTTCAAATTACAGTATCGCTTCATTTGTTTTCTCAAAATCACACAATCTGTTATCAAATTACAATAAAATTAGTGTATTAAAAGTCAGACGGACAGTCAAATAAACTTCATCTGATCGAAGCAACTAACAATCCAATTATATCGGTCATGTAGTCAGACGGAAGTAAAGTAAAAAATTACTTTGTAATATAAGGTTGTTACATTTTCATTGTTTTTGTTACGATACAGACTCCGAATCATTTTTCTTTACGTATTTTCCATTAACTTTTAAATCTGACTATCTATAACATCCTACCTGTTAGGCTTATTAATAGTATGTCAGAAGCCATAATCAAAATAATAAAAAAAGGAACACAATCTCACCCTCGTCACTTCGTCGCGGTGAACAATACAGCGGACAGATCTTGAAGCAAAATATTATGGGCTCGTGTTTTTTTGAAACAAAATATCTCTTTAAGAACTAAAATCAAAGTCCACTTAGCTATTAGAACAGGTCGGTTTGGATTTTGAGTAAGGTTAAATAAATTTAAAACATAATATAAATTATGCCCTGAATTGTATAAACCTGCTATCAGAATTAAGAGGTATATTTCAATTCGTAGGAGTTTACAGGACTCTATTGAATATTGGAATACTTTACCACTCAATTGTTATAGGTGTGTGAGTTTCTGATGTTTCTTCTGTTGGTCCTGAACACAGTATATGGTAGCAACCCTTAATGAACTATTTTTGTCTTACTGACCATAAAGATTTTAAGCGAAATATGATTGGAAGTTTGGAATCCATTTGAATATTTTTTGCGTAATTTTAATAATGAGGTATTTAACTTACCAGCAAATAAGAAGAAAGCCTCCGTCAATTTCAAACATATTGTCATCGATATCCAAAATAAACTTCTCATTTTTATCACAATATTTCACTTTCTGATCAATTCAAATAAAAAAGGAATGGTCCATCTTAAAGCCTTAGGCCTTTCACTTCAATGCAAAGACAAGTTTTCTTGAAAACTGACAACGAACTTTATACATAGTTGTTACATGGTGTAGCCAATTACGTGTGGATATAGCAACTGGCTGATCGCATCTGATGGTGAATAGCATATCTTTAAAAATTAAGAGTTACATATTTGTTTTGATATTTACCTGAAATGGATGATACGAGCAAATTATTCTACTTTAGACTAAATATCAAAATACCGACATAATCATAATCATTAATTTCTCACTATAAAGAAAATACAATATTAAGAAAATCATTTTTTTGGTACATATATATTATGGTGGGTGCTGGTGCTGATACCTGAACTAGTATGATTCTTGTATCTCAGGTTATCAACATGAAAATTCTATTTCTTTATAAAAACTAACAAAATGTATTGTCTAGATTAAAAATAACATATATTAAAATCTATGAAGTGAACCGATTGGCCATTTGTTACTGAAGTAAGTAATTTGAATGTTACCAATAGCAATATATATACGAGTATATAGATTTTGACGTAAACGAAACATACGAGGAAGCCTTATGGAATTCCCCTCATAATATCATCATACGATTAGCAAATCTTATACTGGACGGACCAGTTGCAAATTATGTAAAAAGCACATTTGACACGTAATATAATTAGAACCAGTTATATTCCTTGTTCTGCACTTGTAGAAAAGGATCGTTCTCGCACCGTAGAAACGATATTAATAATCTTACATTTTATTCAATTATTTACCCAGAAAGAAAAATCTACCATTTATTAAAAACTTACCTAATTTATTTATTTTTTAAATATTATTTACAATTTAAGACCAAGACTTCACAGACAACCTTCTTTAAACATATCGCGTGCTAAGGTATTTATTAACAAGCGTGATATCAATTCAGTACAAAAGAAAATGAGTCTCACTCACGGAGAAACAATTTTAAAAACTATTATAGAAGATGGGAGAAACCCGTCGTTCAGGGATATTAGTTAAATGTTTGGCAAGATTTGCTGGAAGCAAATCGGCTAGAGCTGTAGAAGCATTCCTGGTGGCTCTAGATTAATTATTTTTTAATGTTCTTTTTTTACATTTATTATTTCTGTATTCCTGGTACTAAACTATGTCTTATGTTTCTAAGGCTTATAAAATGTATTAATAAAAAAAAGTGTTTCCATCAATCCTTTCCATAATTTTCTAATCTCCATACGTAATGAAGCATGACTTTCAACCATTTTCACTGACAAAAGTTAATTTAACAAACAAATTACCTATTCATCAAAGTTCAAGAAGAACAAGACATCATTAATACACTGGACATTGTTACACCAAACTTGTGTAGTAAAATGTTCTTACATCTTTCAAGTGAGAGGAAAGTGTTTTGCAGACAGTACTTTACCTGGTTTTACGATGTTTATGTGAAACAATAATATTGCGTCATATTTTTCTTCCGATACAATGATGAGCACGTTTTATTGACAATAATATTCTTAACATTAACCGCTAGATAACCTCAACTCAAAAATTCACTTAATTAGGGCCTGTTTTGCTATCGACAAAAGCCTTAACCAACGTAGCGTATTAAGCATCTGACATAACGCTAACCGCACAGGGATAATTATCGTGCAGTTCGTATAAGAAAAAAGTTCGGTAATCGAATTTTCTTTGTCGAAGATTTTTTTTTAAGATCTCTCAGGATCGCAATTTCCATGCAATTTCTTTCATACTGTAGTTTTTTACGTGTGGATTTATCACTTTTTTAGGGTTCCGTTGCCGAATGGCAAAAAACGGAACCTTTATAGTTTCAAGTCAAGTCTGTCCGTCTGTCTGTCCGTCCGTATGTCACAGCCACTTTATTCTGAAACTATAAGCATCACACTGTTGAAATTTGGTAGAAAAATGTATCCTATTAACCGCTTTACGATTCTTATTGTGGCGTGACTATGGATAGGTCTCATAAAATGAAAAAGAGGTTCTTGAAACCATTTTTTTTTTAATTCTTACGTTTCATAGCTAGACGCTTCCAAAGCCATCTAACTTCTAATCTAAGCGATTGTAAATTTTGAAAAAAAATATATAATGTAGATCATAACAAATACTTTCAACGAAAATTGGTTTGGACGGGATCGAAAGAGATGTTTTTAAGATATAGCACATTTTCAACAACCGCAAATATTACTTTGTTCTTCATACAATGAAACACAAAGTTTTATTTGCTGTCAATAAAATATTTTGGTATTTTAGCTAAGTGGAAGTAAGATGATTCCCTGATTCAGTTGAAATTGGCATAGAACTCTCAGTGCGCGAGTCCGACTCGCACTTTGCCTTTTATTTTTAGATAAAACGGTTAAAGTCGCAATCGAATTTCAGCGCGATAAAAGTTCAATTGACGCGAGAATCGCAGCCCTATACTTGTTATGACATTGTAAAACAGGTCAGTCTAAAAGTAAAATTTCCTTAATGTCTCATTCCTTTATCTGAAATTTCACAACGTCACATAAGGGGATACAAGATCCACTCTTAACATCGATTGTCCAAACCCCGAGCTTAGCCGAGCGTCCTATAGAGCCCGAGGTAATGTTTGGCCATTTATCCGCTGCTCAGCCAACCCTTTGTTTCCATTCACACTTCATTATGTCTGCTCGTGTCTGGAGTTATACGGGTTGAAGGTTATTCACCAATTTGACCCGATTTTAGACTGAAACGCGATCTTTTTGTGTTGAAAGATAAAATTTTGTCAAAATAGGGTCTTGTGAAATACAATCCAAATTGACGACGATGTATATTGACGACCTCCGTGGTGTAGTGGTTGCAAGGGGTTCGATTCCCGGTCGGGTCAATATAGAAATAAAAATTTTCTACATTGTCTCGGGTCTGGTTGTTGTGGTACCACCGTTGTGTCTGATTTCCGTAACACAAGTGCATTGGCTACTTACTTTGAAATCAGAGCAATATATGTGATTGGTATCCAATATTTATATATGTATTTATAGATGTTTATTTTAAAGTACCCCATAGAACTGGATATCCTTGGATGTACATCTCTTTTAAATAAAACGTTCCACTGTTTTAATGCTTCAGAAATGGAAATATACCTACTTTTACACCAAAAAAGATCTTAATAAAATGCACATTGGAAAATTGCAAAAACACAAATTACAAAATGGAAGACAGCAAGTCTTCAAACACGTAAAGCGAGTTTGTGAATTACCCAGGAAAAACTATTTGCGACGTCAGGAAGTTACGTCATAAGTCTAAATAAAGAATCGCTTAGTTAATTACGTTGTCTTCCGAGTGAGGCTTCATATTTATGAATTACTAGCTGTGCCCTTTAGTAAAATTTTTAATTATATGTATAGGCTAATGATTTTATTAGTAAGATTCATAAGTATTAGTATAAGTACGCAAGATATAAAGTATTCATAAGGTATTTTATTTACAAATTTTAAATGTCTTTTTACTTATTCCTACTTAATTTAAAAAAAAAATCATCGTTATAGCTTTAAAAAGTATGTCCTAATTTCCATCTAGCGAGGTATTACTACTACTTATAGAGACGCTATGCCACGCAAAAAGTGTGTGCAATTTGATGACAAGATTTTGACGTAAACTGTCCACAGACTGACGTATTCCCTGAAATTTGAATGTTGAATATGAAACTGCAGAAGTGACACAGGCTTTTGTGCCCTTTTATACCTGACTGTTTTGAATGGATATTATTTTATTATAAATAATGTATTTTAGTTACTAACATGTTTTTTTTTTTATAAACGGTAAAAAAATAAAGTTCGATAAATAAAAGGACCGTATTGGAAACTGAAAAGTTTGTTTGTTTGAACAAAAAGGGTCTGAAAAAAATTTGCCTCTGACGCTTAAAGCGAGGGATGTTATTAGCTTTACGTGTCTGTGCGGTAGCTCCTATACGGATGAACCGATTGTCACTTTTTTTTGTGTCGTAGATAATTTTAACCTAAGTGTGGAACCCAGAAGAACAGGTCACGCTTTATGAAAATCTGTTCATCCTTTTTATAAACAAGTGGTTATTTAAATTTATTGTACTTAATGAATAAATTTGTTAATTTACGAGGAAGTCTTAAGATTATAAAATATTACACTGCAGCCTACGAGGGTAGTTAAAGTCACTGAGGATCATTAAATGATGATAAAACGAAGTACTTAGTTAGTTTTATTATTTTCCAATTCACTTTTTTTTTACAAATTTACTCGGGCAAATACAACTATCACAACATCGGGTAATATCACAACATCGCTTTTCTTACCTCAATTTATTACCTACTTATACATTCTGTGCAAGTCACTTTTTATAATCTTCAATAAAATGGCGGCAATTTCATACAAAACACTTAAAACTTTCGAAAATTATTAAGTAGGCTATAGTTAACATTTTATTTACTTACCGCTGAAAAATAACGCCGGTATATCTTCTTGAGGGTTTTATTGATGCATGTTTTTAAAATGCATGACGAATAATTGACCATATGTCACATTGCATATCGCTACGAGTATAGGGACTGGAATGCCGCGTATGCGTTGATGTCCGGGACCATCAATTCATTTGGCACGAGTTTCTTTAGGGATGTCATTTCCATACGTAGTAGTATAGTTCAATGTTTCAATCCAAAAATTCATGAACTTTTTTTTCCCTTAAGGCAATGTCATATTTATTTCAATACTTAATCAACAGCCTTTATAATAAGTTTTAAGCTTCTAGCTTTAAAAATGGCAATACTTCCATACAACCTTTCATCCCCCTTTTCAACCGCTTACAGCCCTTTTTTCGCATTAATAAGTAGCCTTTGTCCTTTCTCAGGCTCTAGACTATGTTAGTGCCAATTTTCATTAATTTCAGTTAAGTACGTAAGTACTCTTAGCGTGAAAGCGCGACAGACAGACACATAGTTACTTTCAGATGTATAATATTAAATAAGTATTCAACAAGGTAGGTGAAAATTGTTAGCTTAAAACACGCGAATTACTATGTGATCATTATATTTAAAAATCAGTCAGGTATGTTTTGATCCGAGTTATTTGTAAACTTTCAATAAACCCTTTATTTTTAAGACCCGTATGTCGTCGAAACATATACCTTAACGACCCAAAAATCCGACCTGAATTCCAGGCAAAATCTAAAAATTACTAAAATAATAATAACATTATCATTTCAGCCAACCACTCAGATTAAAAATTCATGTAGTTTAAATTCGAGCTACTCTTACACAGACTTAATCTTCCTCTCACGTTTCTAGCACTTTTGGCTTTAGAGCAGGGTCGAACTAAGGCACAAAAGCATAGTTTAGACCACAGGTATATACACTTATATTATTAAGCTGAAGCAGTGGCGGATTTACAGATTTGCCGCTAGTAGGCCATTCAATTTTTGCCGCCCCTAATGACTTTTGAAATTCAATACGTTAATTAGTTTATTCCTGTTATTAGCATGATTGTGAACTTAATGATATTTCTGCCAGTTACTAGATTATTCTTGCAACCCGCTATGTACTGAAGAGCTTAATGTTGACCTAAAAACAGCAGCATGTAATAATCATAAGGTAGGGAAAGGCATGACTTAAAAATACCTACACTATATGAACACAGACAAAATAATGTGTGGTCAGTAAAAAATTTTTTTTTGGACTTAACAGTTTAAAAACAATAAAAACAATTTCTATTAAAATATTACATGTTAACAATCCAGTTAATGGTGACAGACAATGAGATCAAATAAATTTTTCATTATTTACTTGCGAGATTTAAAATTTGCAAAATCAATAATTATATCGTCGTATGAAATCTTTTTCATTAAGTTCTGACTCTATGCACAAAAGAAATAAAGCATTAAGCTTTTCTTGACTTAAAGTAGATCATAGGTAGTTTTTAACCCGTTTTAAGCAAGAAAAGCTTCTCTCACCTGAACAATTTGTCACCGGTGTGCACAGAGCTATGCGAAGTGCTATATCCAAGTTTGGATAAATATGCTCCAAATTCTGTTTTCGCAGAAACAAAGATAGACTTTTTAATGATCCAGAATCTGGTTTTATCGAAATTCTTTTAGAACAAAGGTAGCATTGAAAATGTAAGCATTCCTGAACTAAATCAGATTCTAAATCATTAGGATACATTTTTTCCAACGAAATGACTTTTTCCGTTAAGGTCGATGGTAACAATTCACTGATTTTGGTTAGAAATGAAAACTTCTCGTTAAACTCGTGTTGACTCCCGCGTTGAAACCCGAAAACTAGTACAAAAATACGTACCTAGTAGAGAAAAAATATATATTTAAACGTTGGAATATGTTTCACGATAAATATCATTTTTATAATGAGGGTAAAAGTTACTAAATTTAAATTGAAATTAATATTAAAAGTAGTTTATTTCTTTATGTATTTTTAAATATTTTCTCTCCACAAAAATCAGATAACAGAAGATAATTAGCTAAGAACTACATAAAAGTAAACAAAAAGACCAACAAGAGTTGGTAATAAAACAATATACAAGAAGTTGTGGAGAGCTGGTGCTCGGGCTAGGCTCCGAAGATCCTGCGTTACGAGTTTTTTATTTTATTTTTATTGAAACGCTATTAGAATATTTTAAAATTCATGATCACATTAGTACCTAATTATATAGGATTGTGTATACGTATAATTACCTATATATATATTTTGCTGTAAAAAAAAATTAGTTAAATTTACCGCCCTTGTAAATCTGCCGCCCTAGGCACCGGCCTACTTGGCCTATTGGTAAATCCGCCACTGAGCTGAAGAGTTTGTTTGTTCGTTTGAACGCGCTAATCTCAGGAACTACAGGACCTATAAAAAATGTGTTGAATAACTTGTTTATCGAGGAAGGCTCTGCTATAAAATATCACGATATATAAATCGTATCGTGGTATTTTAGACATAAAAAGATTTACAAGAAAATATTGTTTTGAGAGATTCCGTTACGTACGCAGCGTAAACCGTTTAAGATGCATCATGTATGACGGGATTTTTCCGCTTAAAAAGTTCTACAATAAAGTACGCGATAGCATACGAGTAAATGCCTTTCTAATATGGTTCACTCATTACAAACTTTTATGTTCATAAATCATCACAAAAAACACTGTACGATTTTTATCACAAAAATTTGATTTGATTATATGATACATCATTTGATTTCAAGACCTCTTATATTATTTGATTTCAAGATATCTTAAAAGCTGTCACAGTTCAATAATTCCGCAACAAAATAATGCGTACAGCTTATACAACAGGTGCTTGCGCTAACCGCTATGGTTTCTGGCCTCTGTTTTTTTTTGTGTTGAAGTATTTTACGGAAAATCCGAAATTTACGCGGGCGACGCCTTGGATGCCTATATTGCCCGTCTTTCTGCAAGTTTCCGTTTTACATACGCGTACGCCGGCTCCCCCATTCTTCAAAAGAAAAGGCCTTTTTTACCTGACTTCTGCCGGGAGGCCTATTTCATGAAATTGGAAGCCCTAATCGCTACCAGGGGCTCGTACCTACTTTATAATAAATATTATTTGGAAAAAGCATTTCATGTTATTGTAAATACTCCGCATGAGCTAACGTCTGACTATTGTATTGTAAAGTATTTTCTACTGAGTCCTGTCAGTCATGTCAAATCGCTTTCACTAAACGATAAAGCAGTGCGTTGTTTAATCCTATCTCGTTTGAAATAAAGGCCTCAATACTTAATTTCTAACATGCTGACTATCTAACTAAAGTGGTCTCGTTTAATAAAACTTTCTACTTCAATGTTACTTATTTTCTGACCATTTTAATTTTGGGGTTGTGATCAACGCTTCTTTGTTAATTTGTTCAAGAGTTTTTGCAGCCCTATTTTTTATTCCTAGGATGTAATACTCCACGTTACACTCCGGGTGTTTTTCCTGAAGCCGGTCCTGCATAAATGGAACCCGCACACACCGCTATTCACCAAGAATGGAATCCCAATTATTGGTACGTACGTCTGAATCCAGACTTGAATGCACCGTTTGATGGATTAGTACTTGTGTACCCGATCTGTGTGCGATGCTGGCATTGTCTGTTGTTAAGAGTAATCGTGAATATGAAATGAAAGCGGAAAGTGTGTATGATAAAGGTGACGTTTTTATTGTGCATAGCTTTGCCGGCGATTCTGAACAGGGAATGTTTATGGAATCCGCCGAATTTTAGTGTCTGTGATTTGTGACTACCTTTTAAGGCCTGGTTTGAGATAGATAAAGTTTGGTTTTTAGGAGTACCTATGTACCAAAATACAGCAAAATAATAGTGCGACGAAATCCCATTACAACAGACTACCACTTGCAAACACACATCAAAAAAGTAATAAATAAATTTTACTGCACAAGTAACATTACAAACAAATCATAAGCACAAAATTAGCGGTATTAGAAGAGATCTTTTACATATTATTGTTATTACATATAATGTTTACAGGGTTTTTAATTTTTAAAGAAAATACACAGCAAATTTATTTTCTTGAAAAGTTAAATAAAAAAAAACAGCTTTTGCTAGTGATCACAAACTATTTATAATGTGTGTAGGTACAAATCCTACATTTGAGACATACCGATTTTATCTAACTAATCTATCATTTTTAACCGACTTCAAAAAAGGATGAGGTTATCAATTCGTCTGTATGTTTATTTTTTTAATTTTTAATTTTTTGTAGGTATGTTACCTCATATCTCAGTCGTTTGTCAACCGAATCGAAAATTTTTTTCACCTACTTAGAGGGTGTACCTTCTAGTTAGTCCCATTTTTTTTCATTTTGGGATCTGATGATGGAATCTTGGTGTAATCGAGGGAAACCCTCAAATTTTAAAGGCACGTATAGTGTTTCTTAACTAGGATCTTAATTTTGACGTGTTGTTACGTCTGGTAGTCAACATCTTGTGGGGCTGAGCTGATGATGGAACTCCTTAACGCTTAGGAGTTCAGTAATTATAATGACGGAACTTATGATAGGTAATTTGTAGCTTCTTAAAAAATAGAATCATAAGGTGCAACTCCCCCCCCCCCCTCTTATGTAATCACTAAAAATGAAGAAATAAAATAAACTTTAAAAAAAAGTAAAAACCGACTTCAAAACCGAAATGCACTAAAAAGTCTTGAATAAACTCTTCACCATTGAAAGGAAAGGAATTCGTTTTAGGCAAACATTTTTTTTGGAGTCGGTGCAATCACTTTGACCATCAAGCATCAACTATCACAGCACCGACTCCAAAAAGAAATTGTTTGCGTAAAACGGATTCCTTTCCTTTCAATGGTGAAGAGTTTATTTAAGACTCTTTAGTGCATTTTGGTTTTGAAGTCGGTTTTTACTTTTTTTTAAGTTTTTGGATTTATAAATGAACCAGGAAGTTTAATTTTAAAATTCGGTCCTTAGGTACTAGTATCACCTCACGTTCCTATTTATGTCTCAGCTTACAAATCCAGAAGTTTGAAAACAACATGGTTCAAGTCGAGTAACAGATTGTAATGCATGAAGTTTTCCCTAGAGCAGTGTGTTGGAGAATAAATTTGCATTTCTACAAAAGTGTAGTGTTTTGCTACGTGTTGCGGAACAAACAATTTGTAATCTTCATAAGAATAGAAATTACCTAGTAAAAATAAAAATAAAAATAAATATTAGACACCAATCACATACATAGCTCTGATTCCAAAGTAAGTTTTGCACTTGTGTTATGGAAATCCGACACAACGGTGGTACCACAAAACCCAGACCCGAGACAATATAGAAAATTATGATTTCTATATTGATCGGAGCGGCGACGCCTTGAAACCAGCATGCTTAGCCCCTACACCACGGAGGTCGTCAGTCAGGTCGTAGTGGATGCTTTACCTACATATGTTAAAATTAATAACCTCCTATCTTCAGCACTAAAAATGTATTAACATTTAATCATGCGCAAGAATCATCAACCTAAGGAGTCAAATAAATATGTAAAGTGTATCTGTACATTTTTGCCACAAAATCCGATAGCCAAATTCGGATACAACCTTAACGTGAAGTCATCTAAGCGTGAGGCCCAAATATTTTGTTCATAATAACTTCCATATTTTCCTCAAAAGATTTTGCGACTACCTTCTAAAGGCCAGCGTAGGTTAACGGTGACATGTCCTTCCTGCGTCTGTTGCTATGTAGATGTGTCCTATCTGTTTTTAACTTTATCTCTTTTGCTTAAGGGTTATATTCCATTGTGGATGTAGTAGTGATGAAGGGACTTTCAAGAACAATGGGCAGCTTAAAAGCAACGATATTTTCTTTTGGACGTGTTTTAGCACAACAAGGTGTTTCATGATAGTTTCATCCAAGGCTTTTGAATTTTTTACCACATTGTACCGTACCCCTTTCCCAGCGGATATCCTTGAAAAAGCTCTCTCAATAAAGAACTCAACAAAACAGCGATTGATTTTTATTAGAAGCATATCTTATTTTTTTTTACGTTATCAACGTATTATAATTAAGTATCGGCAGAAAATATATCCAACTGTAGAGTGACCTACGAAGAACAAAAAACAAAAGCACTCGAGTTAAATAATACTAAGTAAGTTTATAATGTTTCTGGTAAAATAATCTATCAATTGTTTTATTTTTTAAGCGTAATTGTATATGAATCTACTACATAATAAGCCATTCATAAGTCTCCCATTTTATACCAACCTACGTGGGACGTAAATGCATTGTGCTAAATATTTAACAAGGTGCATTATAATAAGCGATTTTGACTCGAATGTCGACTATTGATAATAAATTTAATGCTGAAATGGATCGTTGGAATTGCTGCTAGCTGCAGATAATTTTGTAAAAGTACACATTGAAATAATGATTTTCATTCGAAATCAACTTTGAATCGTATTAAATTGGACTCATTGAGTCCATCAGTTGTCAATTGCGGCTTTTCAGTTTGAACCGCATATCTGAATGTCCAAAGTTAGATTAATTTCTGATGTAAGATTAAAGATTGGATCCCTGGAAAGCCTTTTCAAAGTACTACGACGTACTTTAATACAAATAAGTTATTTAATACATAAAATACGGTCTTTATTTTTAAATAATATTTTTATAATTACATAATAATCAGACTCCATAAGTTCCAAAATATTATAAAACACCGGCCAAGTGCGAGTCGGACTCGCGCACTGAGGGTTCCGTGCCAACTTTAACTGCATTAGGGAATCCACTTACTTCCACTTAGAAATCCCACAATATTTTGTTGTCAGGAATATAACTTTGTATTTATAGTGTTTGTATGAAGTACAAAGTTATGTTTGCGGTTGTTGAAAATGTGCTACATCTCAAAAACTTCTAGTTCGATCCCGTTCGAACCAATTTTCGTTGAAAGTATTTGTTAATATCTACATTATATTTTTTTTTAAAATTTACACTCGCTTAGTTTAGAAGTTAGATGGGGGACGCCCATTTTACCACTTTGGAAGCGTCTAGCTATGAAACGTTAGACTTTAAAAGAAAACAGATTTAGAAACCTCTGTCATTTTATGACCTGTCCATAGACACCCCGTAAGTATAGGTTTGACTAAAAAAAAATTTAAGGTTCTAAAAAAAGGATTTAGTTTCATGTGTGGGAGCCCCCCCCCCCCCCCCCTCAAATGTCATTTTTTTAAATTTTTTGTATGGGGATCGTAAAGCGGTTAACAGGATACACATTCCTACCAAATTTAAACAGTGTGATACTTATAGTTACAGAATAAAATGGACAGACAGACAGACTTGAAGAAACTATAAGGGTTCCGTTTTTTGCCTTTCGGCTACAGAACCCTAAAAAGCGATTTCCCATTTCCGTTTTCTTTGTTTTTTCCATAATACCAATTCAATGCTATTTCCAGTAAACATTTTCCACTAACGTAAAGCCAAATAAGGTCAAATAAGAGTTGAATACTAGTACTCCATTAAGATTTTCTTGTTTTAAAGGTTAGAAAATTGGTTCATTATGATTCCAAGTCTAAAAGCATTGAGCACTTTAAATCATATTGTTAGGCAGATACAACAATGAGGCCGTGTTGGTGAGATGTCGATAAAAGTAGGTTCCTCTTTTGACTGACTGAGGAGGTTATCAATACCACTGTATGTTTTTTTGTATTTTCATAGGAAACAGAGGTAATATGAACAAGAAAAACCTAAATACATACTTTGACAGTTTAAGAAAATTAAATGTGAATAAAACAATATTGTTTACATTACCTTACAGTAGTGGATTGCCAAACGAAGCAATTTTAGGCCTATTTCAATATTACCCACAATAAGTAAAATTTTTGAAAAACTCATTTATAATCAATTACTGTCCCATTTTAAACTCAATAATTTACTACACGAAAAACAGTTTGGTTTCTCTAAAGGTAGAAATACAACTGATGCCGTTGTAGCACTCATCAGACACATTCTTGATGCTTATGAAGACAAACATGATGCCGTAGGTGTATTCTGTGATTTATCAAAGGCGTTTGATCGTGTAGACCATCAGACACTGCTCATTAAGTTAGAACACTATGGTGTCTCGAAAAACTCATCTAAGTTGTTAAGTTCGTACTTATCAGGTAGAATACAATCAGTTAACATAAATGGTACCTACTCTTCCGGAGCCCCTCTTCAAATGGGGGTCCCCCAGGGCTCAATATTGGGGCCTTTACTTTTCCTGATATATGTAAACGACCTGCTGTTTTATTCCACAAATCTTTGTGAGATAGTTCTGTTTGCTGATGATACTTCTTTGATTTTTTAAATGAAAAGACATGAAGAAAATTTTGACGAAGTAAACAATACTCTCTCCAAAGTATTGAATTGGTTCACCACCAATAACTTGTTGCTGAATGCTAGTAAAACTAAATGTGTAAATTTCACTTTGCCTAATGTAAAGCAACTTACACCAAATATTGTACTAAATGGTAATAATCTAGTTTTAATAGACTCCACTGTATTTCTGGGAATTACACTTGACTCAAAATTACAGTAGGGACCTCATATTGAAGCCCTAGCTAGGAGGCTAAGCTCGGCTGCCTTTGCAGTTAGAAAAATAAGGTATCTTTATATAAATATAAATATAAATATCCTTTTGACATTCCCACACATCGCCATCTAGTCCCAAAGTAAGCTACTCAAAGCTTGTGTTATGGGTGCCAGACAACGGATATAATACTTAAATACTTTTTTTTTTGTAAATACATACATGATATACATAGAAAACACCCAGACCAATACAAACAGACATGTTCATGCACACAAATGTTTGTATTGTGCGGGGATCGAACCCGCACCCGCTGCGTAGTAGGCGACTTCTCGACCACTACACCAGACGGGTCGTCAACTGACTGATGTTGAAACGGCGAGGCTTGTGTAATTTAGTTACTTCCACAGTATTATGTCTTACGGTCTTCTCTTGTGGGGTTCTGCTGCAGACATTGATACCATATTTATTTTGCAGAAAAGAGCCATTCGTGCTATTTATAAACTTAGTTCTCGTGACTCCCTGAGAGAGGTCTTTAAGAAAATCAACATATTAACTGTGGCTTCTCAATACATTTTTGACAATATAATGTGTGTCCGTAAAAATTTAGATAATTTTATGAAGCAGAGCGACATTCACACATATAACACAAGAAATAAACACAAGCTTGTCGTTCCTAACTTCAGATTAGTAATCCCTCAAGCGTATGTGAACGAGACACAATAGGTATTCTATTGTTATGCGGTCGCATGCGACCGCTCGGGTGTTGAGGTATTAAAACTAGTAATTCATTCATGGGAATTGTATAAAATTCTTTAATAATATACCACACAATCTTGTCGAATTGCCGGTTGATAAATTTAGGAACACGTTAAAAACACGCTTATGTCTAAAGGCTATTATAAGGTTCAAGACTACCTGAACGACACGAATGTGTGGTCTGTCCAGCCTGCACCGACTGATGTACTTACCTTTGATGATTTTTATTTTACGGCAGCTAGTGGTGACTGAGTTTGTTCCGGCGTTTCTTCTCAGCACTTGCCTAATTGTCTGTGTTCTGTCTCGAAGCGCTGGTAGGGCCCAAAAGATTAGGAGACATGATTCGGCCCCTTCAGGGCACATTTATTTTTATTTTATTTTTCACTGTACATTTGAAGTTCATAAGTGGCATATTGTGTCCTAAATTGAATAAAAATATTTGAATTTTGAATTTTGTTACCTCGGATCTCAGTCATTTGTCGACCGATTCGAAATAATTTTCGCCTGCCTATAAGTTATACCTTGTTGTTGGTCCCTTTGTACCAAGTCGGGATCTGATGATGGGGTCTTGGTGCAATCGAGAGAAAGTCTCGAATTTAAAAGGTACGTTTAGTGTTTTCGTACTCAACTCTTAATGAAGGCTTATTGTTGTGTGTCTTATTAGACATTGTCTATTCGACTATTGTCGACATTGTGTTGAGCTGATGGTGGAACTCCCAAACACTTTTGATGACAGAACTTATGATAGGTAATTTGTAATTTATTAACAAAGAACCGAGTCAAAAGGTACCGCAAGGCGAGCTTGCGCTAACTATGATTGCGGGCCTCTCACTAAGACCCTTTACACTGCTACTTTTAGCAGCGATGCAGTCGCGATGGTAACGCGCATTAGGATTGATGAAGTTGCAAAATGTGAACCTTTACACACAGCTCTGTTTTTACCATCGACTGTATAGTCGCAATGCAGAAGCTGGAAATTGACAAATTATGTACTGAATTTCGGCGACTGCATCGATACTAATGCGCGTTAGCATCGATGCAGTCGCGCTTGTGCATCGATGCTTCCGCGCGTTAGTATCGATGCTTTAATTCATCATCATCATCATCATTATCAGCCAAAGGACGTCCACTGCTGAACATAGGCCTCCCACGGCTTTCCACAGCGACCGATCATTAGCGGTCTGCATCCAGTTTGATCCTGCGATCTTTATAAGGTCGTCTGTCCATCTAGTTGGTGGACGTCCCACGCTGCGTCTCTGGTCGAAGGGTCTCCAATCTAGAACTTTCCTGCCCCAACGGCCATCAGTTCTTCGCTATGTGCCCTTCCCATTGCCACTTGAGCTTACTGATTCTCAAGGCTATGTCCGTTACCTTAGTTCTTCTACGTACCTCCTCATTTCTGATTCGATCCCGTAGAGAAACACCCAGCATAGTCCTTTCCATCGCTCGTTGTGTGATTTTGAGCTTCATTATAAGGCCCATAGTAAGAGACCATGTTTCGGATCCGTATGTCATCACTGGTAACACACACTGGTTGAAGACTTTCGTCTTCAGACACTGAGGTAGATGAGATGAGAAGACACTCTTGCGCAATTTCCCGAACGCTGCCCAGCCGAGTTGGATTCGTCGATTGACCTCTTTCTCGAAGTTTGACCTACCCAAATGTTTTAATTAATTCAGTTCATTGCGTGAATCGCGATGCTGAAGCGCGTTTACAAAACGCATGGCTGTATCGATGCTTAAAGTCGCAGTGTGTAAGGGGTCTTACAACGTTACTAATATTTATTATAAAGCTTAAGAGTTTGTTTGTTTGAATGCGCTAATCTCAGGAACAATCGGGCCGATTTGAAAAAATCAAAAATCAAATCAAAATCAAAAAAATATTTATTCAATTTAGGACACAATATGCCACTTATGAACGTCAAATGTACAGTGAAAAATAAAATAAAAATAATTGTGCCCTGAAGGGGCCGAATCATGTCTCCTTATCTTTTGGGCCCTACCAGCGCTTCGAGACAGAACACAGACAATTAGGCAAGTGCTGAGAAGAAACGCCGGAACAAACTCAGTCACCACTAGCTGCCGTAAAATCAAAATCATCAAAGGTAAGTACATCAGTCGGTGCAGGCTGGACAGACCACACATTCGTGTCGTTCAGATAGTCTTGAACCTTATAATAGCCTTTAGACATAAGCGTGTTTTTAACGTGTTTCTTAAATTTATCAACCGGCAATTCGACAAGATTGTGTGGTATATTATTAAAGAATTTTATACAATTTCCCATGAACGAATTACTAGTTTTAACTAATCTGAAGTTAGGAACGACAAGCTTGTGTTTATTTCTTGTGTTATATGAGTGAATGTCGCTCTTCTTCATGAAATAATCTAAATTTTTACGGACGTACATTATATTGTCAAAAATGTATTGAGAAGCCACAGTTAATATGTTGATTTTCTTAAAGACCTCTCTCAGGGAGTCACGAGGACTAAGTTTATAAATAGCACGAATGGCTCTTTTCTGCAAAATAAATATGGTATCAATGTCTGCAGCAGAACCCCACAAGAGAAGACCGTAAGACATAATACTGTGGAAGTAACTAAAATACACAAGCCTCGCCGTTTCAACATCAGTCAGATACCTTATTTTTCTAACTGCAAAGGCAGCCGAGCTTAGCCTCCTAGCTAGGGCTTCAATATGAGGTCCCCACTGTAATTTTGAGTCAAGTGTAATGCCCAGAAATACAGTGGAGTCTATTAAAACTAGATTATTACCATTTAGTACAATATTTGGTGTAAGTTGCTTTACATTAGGCAAAGTGAATTTTACACATTTAGTTTTACTAGCATTCAGCAACAAGTTATTGGTGGTGAACCAATTCAATACTTTGGAGAGAGTATTGTTTACTTCGTCAAAATTTTCTTCATTTTAAAAATCAAAGAAGTATCATCAGCAAACAGAACTATCTCACAAAGATTTGTGGAATAAAATGGCAGGTCGTTTACATATATCAGGAAAAGTAAAGGCCCCAATATTGAGCCCTGGGGGACCCCCATTTGAAGAGGGGCTCCGGAAGAAATTATTCGAGTGTTGGATACCTTATTTATTGAGGAAGGCTTTAGCAGGCTGCGACGGGAAGGGAGAAAGCAAACTCAAAACGCGCAGACAAAGTCACGGGGTCCGCTAGTTATCAAATAAATTAAAGCTCGCTTTGGCCATTCCAAGCATCATCCATCAGGGCACCGACTCCGAAAAAAATTGTTCGCCTGAAATGGAGTCTTTTCCTTTAAAGAGTGAAGAGTTTAAGACTTTTTAGGGCGCACTTGTTTCTGAAGTTTACGCGAATATACTCGCAAATATTACTTATCTAAAATCCGTAAAAAAGTGTTTTATTTCGCCTTTTTAGTGCATTTGGGATTTAAAGTCAATTTTGACTTTTTTTTAAGTTAATTTCATTGCTAACTTAAAAACAGAAATGACCACAGTACAGCATCTTTCGCTGATGATTAGTTAAATTCAATCTTTGTTTCAGGCGATAATAATAAATCGAAGATGCCAGATTAAATGGTTAATAATTGACAAAATTATATCTAGTCTTCATCAATAAATACTAGGTTACTTACTTACTAACTTTTGATTTGTTCCATCGATAAGTATTCACAAATATTCTTGACAACACTAAGTAAAATAATTTGGTAACCTAAAAGCATTTGTATCGTTTTGGTACGTTGCCGGTGTGTTGTCGAATAATGTTCAAGAATTTGGAGGTAAATTTAATAAAAGCCTACCTTTATTAATTAGTGGCTTTTTAGTGACGTAATATACGGTCGAGGTCTCTGGTGCCTGTGACTCTAATGACTTACTCGATTCTGATTTCAATCATAAAAAAATAATGCCGAAGTAGTCAACTTCAGCATTCATCATTTAAATTCAAGTGCTTATTCTCTTTTTTCACTATCGTCTTTTAACTCCTACATCTTCGTTTCGTTCTGTACGTACATACCAAGAAAGAAGAAGGAAAGAAAGAGAAAAAAAAACTGGTCAAGTGCGAGTCGGACTCGCGCACTGAGGGTTCCGTGCCAACTTTAACTGAATTATGGAATCCACTTAGTAAAATATCACAATATTTTGTTCACAGTAAATATAACTTTGTTTTTCATAGTGTTTGTATGAAGAACAAAGTTATGTTTGCGGTTATTGAAAATGTGCTATATCTCAAAAACTTCTCGTTCGATTCCGTCCAAATCAATTTTCATTGAAAGAATTTATTATGATCTACATGATATATTTTTTTCATAAAACTCGCTTAGTTTAGAAGTTAGATGGGGGGGATCAATTTTAGTTTCATGTATGGGAGCCCCCCCCCCCCCCCCATCAAACTACATCATTATTATCAGTTAATAGGATACATCTTCCTACCAAATTTCAACAGTGTGATGCTTATAGTTACAAAATAAATTTGCTGTGCTATACGGACGGAGAGACAGACTTGACGAAACTATAAGGGTTCCGTTTTTTGCCATTCGGCTACGAAACCCTAAAAAGTATTCTTTAGATGCATTAATAATCACAAATGTGTACGTCGAAATAATTAAAAGGAAAACCCATAGAATTGAGGAAAGCATGTTGCAAAATTCATCGCACAGAAAACAGTCAAACATAAATTATACTCATAGATACAGTTTCTGAGAAGTGTCGTTTCCCTTTTCGTAACTTTTGCCTTTAGAAACGTAGAGGTTCATTTGTGTTAAGAGGTTGTGTTTGTGGAAATGAATGCTCCCATTTACACGAAGGCCGCTGGTCCTATACTTGTGTTTTTGACGGATTCATTAATTCCGGAAATCCGAAATAATGTTTCCTTTCCGGCTTATTATAGGAGAACAAACTTTACGAACCGGTGGACTTAATTAAGTCGACGCTTTAAGGAGCTGTCACCTCAATGGGCTTATGATTAACATATTAACACTCTTTGACGGACCATATTTACATTTTTACATAGAAAGAAAAAAAAACTTTTTTTTTAAGGCGATTCACTGTTTCTCTTAGTAAATTCTAGTACAACTAAGTGTGCGTTGTTTTGAAAACTTATTAAGCACTGTGCTGAAAACTTTTGAAACAAATAGTGACTATATTGATCTATGAAAACTGTGACATTAGGCAAAGTAAGAATTATAGAAGAGTTTTTATTTAATTTCTTTTCAAAATTTAGAGATGAGACAAGTCTTAATTAAGTAATTTCTGACTAACTAATATTTAGTTTAAGTATTTTCAGGTAACTTTATTCTTAGCCAGGATATTCGTGTCTCCCAAAGGAGGTACGCACGTCAGTTACCAGCATTCAACGGAGCGACGAAGCGTTATCATGAGCCTACTACAGCCCACTCATCTATAGTGATGTTTCCTTTTCGTTAGTTTGCCTTTCAGAGATCCTCGTGAACATTATCTTCACCGTTTACAGCCTTTAACCGCATTAATTAGGGCATTAAATTAACGCCTGAGTGAAGCGAAGTGGTGTAGTTTCTCAAATTTCACTTGGGGCTATTGCTTATGAAGCTATTTTTATTCATTTAGTTACCGATTCAAGTAACGCTAAAAATATAAAACATTTCGGATTACGTATTACAGTGGCGCAGGATGATAATTCTAACACATGTGTACACAATTCCATTAGTAAATTTAAGTGGAGATATGCGCGCCAAAAAGAAAAAATATACATGTAAAAAATTAAAGTAATAATACATTTACAACAAAATTATCTGACTTATATTGTTACATCGACGACCTCCGTGGTGTAGTGGCTAAGCACGCTGGTTTCAAGGCGTCGCCGCTCCGAGGTCCCGGGTTCGATTCCCGGTCGGGTCAATATAAAAATCGAAATTTTCTATATTGTCTCGGGTCTGGGTGTTGTGGTACCACCGTTGTGTCTGATTTCCATATCACAAGTGCATTACTAATTACTTTGGGATCAGAGCAATGTATGTGATTGGTGTCCAATATTTATTTACATTATGACCTCATATGACTTTATTTTTATGATGTTAATAGGTACCTAAAAGGTACCTAGTGATAGATTCGATATATTATAAACTTCATATTTCCTCTTGTTAATTTTGTTTTTGATTGATTACATATGTGTGCATCAAAATTCTAGATTCTAGACTCTACGTAATGCGTATATCTAGTATTCACGAGAAAAATGGAAACAGAACTATGTAATTATATTTGTGTAAAATCGAGTTTCTTTTTTATTTTCTTTAACATTAACTTTTCCCAATTTCTCTTTTTCTCTGATGTTTACCTTAATAAATAAAAAAGCTTAATCTATAATTTTATAAAAAAAATATAGTATGAACATACGGGACGTAAGGGAGCTTTACCAAGACCCAAAGCTCCAAGCTATCCTCACCTTTACGCGGTGCGTTCTGTTTCGACAGACGAGGCTCTGGCGACCGACCGATGGTGGGATAGGTCAAAGTCAAAGTCAAAAATAATTCATTCAATTTAAGACACAAAATGCCACTTATGAACGTCAATAATTAGTTTATATTCAATCAGTTATGGGCCATATCGGGCTAGAACATGTCTCCTATCTTTTGGGCCCTACTAGCGCTTCGAAACAAGACACAGACATTCTGGCAAGTGCTAAAAAGAAATGCCGGAACAAACTCAGTCACCACTAGCTGCCACAAAATGATACAAATCAAAATAAACAGGTAGGTACATCAGTTTAGTGCAGGCTGGACTGTCCATACATTCTCGTCATTAAGTTAGTTAGAGTGCCATCCAACAAAAGGCTCAGTTAAATGTTGAGCTGTGACGGGCAGCAGCGTTACACCTACAAGAGACTGCGCCTCTGCGCGCGCCAACTCGCATGCCAAGCGTGGCGAGTAATGGCAATGTCCAAACATGGTGGGACTTAAAAAACTCAGGCCCCCAGTCTACGATAGTCCCGCTATTTCTGACTCCGGTAGCGGTCGCGGTAATGGCGGGGAAGGGGGTGCTAAGTATCCCCGGAGGCGATCGCGCTACCACCCCCAACGACAACTGGCCCTGGTAACTTATAAAACGTGCACACTAAGGACAGACGAAAAGTTGCTCGAGCTAAAGGAAAAATTGAGCAGGTTGCACTGGGACATAGGGGTTTATCAGAAGACCGCAGAGATGGCAAGGACACGATAACTCTGAAGTCCGGCAACCTGCTCTTCTACCGGGAGGGTGCCCAAAAGTCCCAAGGTGGTGTTGGGTTTCTTGTTCACAGGTCCCTCATAAACAAGATCGTAACCATCGTGAGTGTCTCGATCAGGTGGATATACCGACCCGAGAGGTATTTGCTGAGGGTCATACAGGTATATGCACCGACCTCGAAACACCTGAATGAAGAGGTGGAGGAAATATATTATCAGGACGTAAGTAGAGCCATACACACTTTCAAAAGTTATTACACTGTTTTTATGGTGGACTGCAACGCAAAACTCGGCAAGCGAGGCGAGGATGAGTAGAAAGTGGGACCTTTTGGATATAGTAAAAGGAACGCCAGGGTAAATAGGCTGGCCGACTTTTTGGAGAAGGAGGAACTCTTTGCGATGAATTCTTTCTTTCAGAAGCCGCCTCAAAGGAAATGGATCTGGTTAAGTCCGGATTTACACTCTTGACCTTATGTCAGAACGTCGGTCTATGGCATTGTAGACCGCCGTCAATACTCAAACCTACAGGCAGCTTAATAGACGAATATGGAAGTCCCTGCGACATGACAATTGTTTCTTTAACAAGAACAGTGTTAAAGAAACGATAGAGCGGAATCAAGGCTAAAAGTGTTTGCAAGGGACATGTCTATTGGGAAAAGCCTGTTGACGAAGCTTAAGACGGAGGACGGCAGTGTAGCGTCGACGAAAACAGAGGTTTTGGAGGGAGATTGAGAAGTTTTATGAGCAGTTGTACACCTCAGTTGCCAAACCCGTTAACAGCTCGCTCAGAGACCCAAGAGCTATCCTGTCCCAACACAACACTTGTACGAGTTACGTACATTATTTCACAATCGCGGCGCATCGGCGCGTTGTCAGCATTTCACGTGTCATCGACCGAATTGATGATTTTAATAAGTTTTCATTTTTTCACCAGTACTCGACGAGCTACCATACATATCGCGCGTGCTCATCCAACTACCATTACCATTTCACCATATTAGCTTAGCAGTTACTTTGAATAGAATCATCTTTTGTACCAGTGACTTTTATTTTGCTATCAATTATTCTTTAAATGTTACGTACCGTACATTTAAATGGTCCTTCGATTCGTCAAGGAACCATCCGCGAGTGAAAAGTGACTCAGACCATAGTGATTAACTTTGTGCTCAAGGAGTGTTCCGTCAAACCAGTACCATAGGATTTACCAGTCCTCTCAACCACGACCAGCAGACCAGTATCTGTGAGTCTGGCAGACTCGCGGCACCAGTACCAGCAGCGAGTTAGGCAGAGCTACACTACTAATACCAGTAAGATCTTCCCATTTTTTCTTTAATATTGTCAGCAACACCGTCATCACCATGGAAGCGCTGTTGGAGACACAAAACCAGTTAATGCAGGGAATGGACCAACTTTTAACCAATTTTAAGAAAGATGGTAAAGATCGTAAGACACCGGAAATGATTAAGAGGAAATTAGAAACTCTAGACACCTATTGGAAGGAGTTTCACAACAACCATATGGCTTTGTTGGCTCAAGGAGACCAAATAGACCAGAACTATGCGTATTTTAACGATAACGATTATGAAAAAACCAGGGATTTTTATAATCGGGCAAGGCAAACCATATCGTCCTACCAGGCTGATACCAGCAAACCATTGGCATCAGTTTATCTAAAACCAGCAACACCATTGTCACAACCACCGATTGCACCTGTACAAAAATCAGAAGGTACTACCAGCAAACTCGACGAGATGCTTCGAAAACAGGCGAGTAATTTCAAAGCATTTTCTCGTATTGTATCCAATATCGATATACCATCGCTCAGCGAAAAATGGGAGTTCGAAGATATTTTAAAAACACTACAATCAAGATGGTCAGTGATCGATTCTCTTCATTGGGAAATCGACAGTGAACTAGAAGGTGAAAACCCGAGGTACGAACGTGAATTTTTGCACCACGAAAAAACTTTCAACGACATCAAGAAAGCTATTAATACCAAAATGTGGTCAGTTTCACATCGTGAGAAGATGACGCCTCAAATGGAAATACCAGTTTTCACCGGAAGCTACCAACAATGGACAGGCTTTAAAGATCTCTTTCAAGAGGCCATACATAATAACTCGTCTTTATCTAGCGCTCAAAAACTTCAATTCCTAAAAAGCAAGATCAAAGGAGAAGCCGAAAAGCTTGTGCAACATTTAAACATAAGCTCTGAAAACTACCAAATCGCATGGGAAATCTTAAACCATCGCTTTAATAACACCAAATTGATATTTACATCTCATGTTAACACTCTTTTGAACCTACCAATTATGCAGAGTCAATCGGCATCTCAAATCAAGAGACTGCACGATACTACCAACGAATGCCTACACGCAATTCAAAAGCTTGGAGTTGATGTCTCGTCATGGGGTCCACTTTTGGTTCACCTATTAGCTCAAAAGTTAGATGCCGAGTCCCACAATGACTATGTCGAGTCACTTCAGAATCCGAGAGACCTACCAACCATAGAAGACTTTTTAAGCTTTCTCGAAATTAAGTTCACAGCTTTAGAAGCTTTTCGCCGAAAGCAAGAAGTCGCCAAACCTACCATGCAAGAAAATCGTTTTAAGAAACCAAATTACCATCAAATGACTCAAAATCAATATAATAAACCACCGTACAAACCATTATCACCTCTTAAAACTTTCCATGTGGAAGCACATAAATGTGTATTTTGCAACCAAAATCATCCACTTTTCCTTTGCAAGCAGTTCCGTGAATCTAGGTCAGACGTCAAACGGAAGACAGTTGCGAAACACAATTTGTGCAAAAATTGTCTTTTCGATCACCAAGGCAAAGAATGCACATCAACAAAAACGTGCCGCGAATGCAACGCAAAACATAATACTTTATTACATGATGCACTGGCGACCTCGAACGAAATACCTACCAACAATACCATGACTGTGTCAAATACCGAAACGTTTCAACGAAAGTGCAATGTTTCACAGGATAATATTGCCGAAATCCTTCTAGCCACTGCTCATGTGAACGTTAAGGCTGCTGATGGAACTTACCACAAGCTGCGAGCACTCATCGACCAGGGGTCCCAAACCTCAATAATAACTGAAAACGCGGCCCAGATGTTACGTCTACCACGTCAGCGATGTCAGGGAGTCATATTAGGAGTAGGCGTGAAGGAAAACAGTTGCAAAGGAGTGGCAAATATAAACATCTCATCCCTTCACAATGACTTTACCATGTCGACCAATGTTTTTATTATGAACACCCTTATAAATAAATTACCTAACCAATCTTTTAAAAAACCAGCATGGCCATATTTAGACAACATCGATCTTGCAGATTCTGAATTTTACGTCAGTCGTCCCGTAGACCTGTTACTAGGGGCTGATATTTACTCATCTATTATTTTGAGTGGAATAATAAAACTCGATTCTCAATATCCGGTTGCGCAAGAAACTCAGTTCGGCTGGATTTTGTGCGGCAATGTTAAGACCTTTCATTGTAATGTCGTCATAAATAACACTGAAAACCTTCAAAGATTTTGGGAAATCGAAGATATAACACCAGACACGAACATCTCAGCCGCCGACGAACAGTGCCTACAGTTTTATTCAGCTACCACAGAGAGAAACCAAGATGGAAGATACACAGTAAGGCTTCCTCTCAAGTCTAATTTAGAAGACAAATTAGGAATCTCCAAACCAATGGCTATCGCACAATTTCATCAATTAGAGAAAAAATTTACCAAAAATCAAACATTAGCTAAAGATTACCAATTATTTATAAATGAATACCGGTAATTAGGTCACATGATCGAAGCGCCGCACGTGAATGCCGGTAACAAGGAACTCGATTATTATTTACCGCACCACGGAGTTTGTCGACCCGACTCTATGACTACCAAACTTAGAGTCGTTTTTAATGCATCCGCAAAAACACCCAGCGGCCATAGCCTAAATGACCTAATGGAAGCTGGACCTAATTTACAGCAGGATTTACAAACCTTGATTTTAAGATGGAGACAGTACCAATACGCTTTCATAGCAGATATCGAAAAGATGTTTCGTCAAATTTGGATTCACCCAGATGATCAGATATACCAGAAGATTATTTGGCGAGATTCACCACAAAAACCACTACAAGAATTCCAGCTCACCACCGTGACCTACGGCACAAAAGCAGCGCCATTCTTAGCAATGATGACTTTAAAACGGTTGGCCTTGGATGAGAAACCAAATTACCAAAATAGCAAGGCTCCAGCTGTTTTAGATACTTCATTTTATATGGATGACCTGCTCTATGGAAGCTTTTCCATAGCAGAAGCAAAACAAATACAGACAGATTTGATACATATTTTAAAGTCAGGAGGGTTCAACTTACACAAATGGTGCTCAAATACTCCAAAATTGATACCAAACCAAGGCCAAGACCAACACCAAAATAGTTTTGATTTTAAACAACCACAAACCACCAAAACTTTAGGCCTTCGGTGGGACCCGAAAAACGACATATTTACATTTGAGTCAAAAATATCATCGACCAATGCGCATCCAACCAAGCGATCATTATTGTCAGATATATCTAAAGTTTTTGACCCCCTAGGATGGCTGTCGCCACTAACTACCAAATTAAAGCTTGTTTTCCAAAGTGTGTGGCAGTTAAACATCGAGTGGGATGAGGAACTACCAGAAAACATCTGTACTGAGTGGAGAAAAATCTCAGACACCATAAACCAGATTGATCAGCTGCGATTACCAAGGTGGCTGGGCACGCGACCAATCGAGTCTTTAATATTACATGGCTTCTGTGACGCGTCTACCAAAGCATACGCGGCAGTTATTTACTGTGTAATAAATACAAAATAGGCATCCTCTGTCGTTTTAGTAGCCGGAAAAGCGAGACTTGTACCTACAAGCAAAAATATTTCATTACCACGTTTAGAGCTGTGCGGTGCAGTCCTTCTGGCTAAACTCATGGACAAGGTCAAGGAATGCCTACCTGATTATGACATCAAAGTTTATGGCTGGGTCGACTCCAAGGTCGTCTTGGGGTGGCTTCAGGGAGAATCAAGTCGTTGGAAGACATTTGTTGCGAACAGAGTCAACCAAGTGACTGAGGTCATGCCATCTAGCTGCTGGCAGTACATCAAATCCGAAGAAAATCCAGCAGATTGCGCAAGCCGAGGCCTCAGTGCAGAAGACCTAAACCAACATCAACTGTGGTGGCAAGGACCAAAATGGCTACCAACATACTCTGGCCACGAGCATAAACTAACTTACACCACTGACGAAGAAGTCAAAAAATCTGCGCAAACTAATGTTGTCACGAGACCAAATGACATAGTAGAGCAGATTATCAATAAATACAGCACATTCATGCGAGCTGTCAGAGTTCTCGCGTGGATATTGCGAGCTTCCCCACGCAATAAAAACAAAACTAATTATTTAACTCTGTCAGAATTGCAGAAGGCGAAAGAAATAATCATTAAGGTTACTCAGTCATCAGAATTTTCCGATGAAATAAACCAGTTGCAAGGCGGAGATTTTGTAAATATGAAGAGCAAGATTAGTAACCTTAAGCCGTACCTAGATAAAGTCGGCATATTGCGCGTGGGAGGCAGGCTTGAGAAAGCATACATAGACGAAGAAACGAAACACCCCGCCATCATACCTCACAACAGTAAGTTAACTGAACTCTTAATTGACCATGCACACAAGTGTACCTACCACGGAGGAGCCAGAGTAACATTAGCATACCTGAGGCAAAAATACTGGGTTGTAGGTGGAAACCGAGCTACCAAGAAACAGCTTCGTCGCTGTGTCAATTGTAGACGTACGAACCCTGAAAAACAGCAGCAGCTGATGGGAGATCTACCAGCTTCCAGAAGTAACCCGTCTCGACCTTTTAACCATACAGGGGTTGATTTCACGGGTAGCGTCCTCATTAAAGCTAATAAGGGACGCGGGGTCAAAACTACCAAGGGCTATATAGCTGTATTCGTGTGTATGGCAACCAAAGCCGTACACATGGAACTAGTTTCCGATTTGACCTCGTCCGCATTTCTTGCTGCATTGAAAAGAATGGCGGCTAGAAGGGGTATACCCCACCATATTTATAGCGACAACGGAACGAACTTCGTAGGAGCTAGTCGCATCTTAAATAAAGAGTTTAAAGAATTAAAACACATCTTCACCAACGACTTTTTATCTGAAGTCAGCGAAATGGGTATTCAGTGGCACTTCAACGCCGCCTCGTGGCCTTCGGCGGGAGGAATTTGGGAAGCCGCAGTACGAAGTCTAAAACACCATTTAAAACGCGTGGTCGGGGAGCAGAAACTTACGTACGAGGAATACACCACCGTTTTGACTCAAATAGAGGCTTGCCTCAACTCCAGGCCATTATGCCCTCTAACAGAAGACCCCGAGGACCTTGATTATTTAACACCAGCCCATTTTCTTCCAGCGGACCAGTACTCACCATTTTTGAAACCGAAAGAGAGGAACGAACCAGGTGGCAGCTAACACAGAGAATATTTACGGATATTTGGAAGCGATGGCAGGCCGAATATCTTACTCAACTTAATATAAGAACCAAGTGGCTTGCACCAAAACAAAATATAAAACTAAATGACGTCGTCGTTATTCACGAAGACAACTTACCAGCAGGGCGATGGGCTTTGGGAAGAGTTGTAGAGCTTCACCCAGGTAAAGACGGGCTCGTGAGAGTGGTTACCTTAAAAACCAAAAACGGAACCATGAAACGCCCTATAATAAAATTATCTATATTACCAATAAACTCAAACCATGTCGCAGACCACAAACAAATACCAGAACCGGAACCAAAAGTAGAAAACGAAGTTGATCAACCAAAACGAACAAAGAAATCTTGCAATCTGTTATCATTCCTACTAATGACATTATTGATGCTCTGCACTCCTGTTAGTGGAAGCTATCAGCTAACCAGCCTTCAAAACAACAACAACATGTTTTATTTCGACCAAGTTTCAACCATGTACCTCGTTCGTGATGAATGGAAACTAATCGTTTACTATAATTTAGAACCATATCAACAAGGAATCATATTATTTATCAAATATTTTGATCACTTAGAAACCACCTGTGCGAGTCTAAAAATAAAAGCGCAATGCGACGTAATCATATCCCAGTTACGTCACGGCTACGCAGAATATGAATACTATAATACAATGATGCAAAATCAGCAGCTCTCACCGTCTAGACAGCGTCGCGGGCTTATAAACGGCGTTGGCTCGGTTGCCCACACTTTATTTGGAATCTTGGACGATGATTTTGCCGAACAATATAAAAAGGACATAGACTTAGTTCAAATCAATCAACAACATCTCGCAAACTTGTGGAAAAACCAGACGTCTGTAGTTGAAGCCGAGTTTAACTTATTAAAGCGAACAGAACAGACCATGGACAAGCAATACAAGATCTTTAACCAACATCTGAATTCGCTAGAAAAAGCAGCTAGAGATTCTAAAACCGGTATTGAAGGCGTTATCAACAATAATGAATTTACCATGTCATCTTTAATCGCTACCAATATATTGAACAATTTGAGAAACCTTCAAGATACTTTATTAGAAACCATTACCAACATATTCCACGGAAACTTCAACATTCACCTCTTGAAACCAGAACAACTTCTTCGCGAGCTTAACACTATTTCTGGTCATCTTAACAAGGACTTGTCATTGCCAATCGATGACATTCAGAATAACTTAGCGAAGATTTACCACCTACTAAAAATCAAGGCAAGAGTGACCTACGAGTATATTATCTTTGAGATAAAAATACCACTCGTAAGCCGAGACCACTACGACATTTACAAAACCATACCAATCTACCGAGAAATCAACGGAAGCATGGTCACCCTGGAGCCGATCGCTACTCATATTGCAATGAATATACAGAAAGATATGTATTTACCCTTGCCTGATAATAATTACCAAATGTGTATTAGCCTTGACGAGACCATTACTCTTTGCTATTTACACAGTCCCATATACCATTTAAATAACGATCAGTCCCTATGTGTCAAGGACCCGACCACACGATCGTGCAAGACTAACGTACACATTTGTAAACAATCGTGGGTCCAGTTACACAAGGTAAACACCTACCTGTACTCCTGTTGCGGGCAGTGTCCGATAAGAATGATATGCGGAAACATGATCGTGAGCGAACGACTCAGCAAGGTTGGGATCATCACACTTGGCGAAGACTGCGTCATCAAGGGCGACTCGTTTGCTATTTTGTCACACAAGCAGTTAAGTAATCGTCTCGACGCCGTACCAGACATAATGACGCATTACATCCCGCCAGTCAATAACATTATAAATATGTCCTTGCCCAATGCCACTCTCGAGAATCCTATCTTAAGCGACGGTGGGTTTAGAAAGGATCTTGAGAGCATCGGTAACCAAATAACTCAGATGAAAGACCAACAAGCCAATATAAGCCAGATTTCGTACCACGATATCCATCATTACGTAGCCATTTACGTTTGCATTGGAGGAGCTGCACTAGCATTCGCCGTATGGGGATGCTGCCGGGCGCGGCGGCGGCGCGCGACTTCGGCTGCCCGCCGCGACGTCGGTGTGGTCTACGACTCCAGTAGTGTTGAGTGTGTTAGTGTTAAAAATGACCAAGGTGCCAGTGCTAGTGCTAGTGAGCAAGTGAAAGGTGTCAGTGAAATTAAAAACAGTGTGCGAGTTGATAAGGCGTCGTCGCCAAAATTGCGTCATTCATTTGTGAACTAATTTTGTAGTATTAAGACCAATAATGCCCAATCACCTGTATGCACCAAAAATATTGTTTTCACCCTTGTAATTCGCCTCATTTCATCTGCACCGATACCATATTTCATCTCATCTTCTCTTGGTCGGGAATATGTACGAGTTACGTACATTATTTCACAATCGCGGCGCATCGGCGCGTTGTCAGCATTTCACGTGTCATCGACCGAATTGATGATTTTAATAAGTTTTCATTTTTTCACCAGCACTCGACGAGCTACCATACATATCGCGCGTGCTCATCCAACTACCATTACCATTTCACCATATTAGCTTAGCAGTTACTTTGAATAGAATCATCTTTTGTACCAGTGACTTTTATTTTGCTACCAATTATTCTTTAAATGTTACGTACCGTACAACACTGAAGACTCCCGGACATCAGACTCTACAAGAATAGGATGGCCCTGAAATGGCTTAAAAACAACAAAGCACCTGACGAGTACGGAATCACAGCAGAGCTTCTGAAAGCGGGTGGAACACCGGTACTCAAAGTCCTTCAGAGACTCTTGAATTCCGTGCTGCTAGAGGGCAATATGCCTGGTGCATGGAACAGGAGTGTGGTGGTGTTGTTCTTCAAAAAAGGACACAAAACCATATTGAAGAACTACAGACCCATCTCACTGAGCCATGTCTACAAGCTGTACTCAAGGGTCATCACAAATCGTCTCGCACGTAGATTTGATGACTTCAAGCCTCCCGAACAAGCCGAATTCCGAAAATGCCACAGTACCAAAGACCACATCGGTACGCTAAAAGGCAAATTATACAGAGTTCCGAGGAGTATAATATGCCTCTGTGTTTAACGTTTGTGGACTATGAGATGGTCTTTGATTTGATCTAAACTTGAGCGGTGCTTCTGTTTCTTCAGTGGTGTCACAAAGACTATAGATATATAGAGGTGTTAAAGTGTCTGTATAATAACGCCACCATGTCGGTTCGTGAGGAATACAAGGGCGATTCCAATAAAGGCGTATGATAAAGGTGACGTTTTTATTGTGCATAGCTTTGCTGGCGATTTTGAACATGGAATGTTTATGGAATGCGCCGAATTTTAGTGTGTGTGATTTGTTACTACTTTTTAAGGCCTGGTTTGAGATAGATATAGTTTGGGTTTTAGGAGTACCTATGTACCAAAATACAGCAAAATAATAGTGCGACGAAATCCCATTACAACAGACTACCATTTGCAAACAAACATCAAAAAAGTAATAAATAAATTTTACTGCACAAGAAACACTACAAACAAATCATAAGCACAAAATTAGCGGTATTAGAAGAGATCTTTTACATATTATTGTTATTACATATGATGTTATTACAGGGTTTTTAAATTTTAAAGAAAATACACATCAAATATGTTTTCTTGAAAAGTTAAATAAAAAAAACAGCTTTTGCTTACAAATCCAGAAGTTTGAAAACAACATGGTTCGAGTCGAGTAACAGATTGTAATGCATGAAGTTTTCTCCCTAGAGCAGTGTGTTGGAGAATAAATTTGCATTTCCACAAAAGTGTAGTGTTTTGCTACGTATTGCACAACAAACGATTTGTAATCTTCATAAGAATTGAAATTACCTAGTAAAAATAAAAATAACAATAAATATTAGACACCAATCACATACATACCTCTGATTCCGAAGTCAGTTTTGCACTTGTGTTATGGAAATCAGACACAACGGTGGTACCACAACACCCAGTCCCGAGACAATATAGAAAATTATGATTTCTATATTGTCCCGACCGGGAATCGAACCCGGGACCTCGGAGCGGCGACGCCTTGAAACCAGCATGCTTAGCCACTACACCACGGAGGTCGTCAGTCAGGTCGTAGTGGATGCTTTATCTACATATATTAAAATTAATAACCTCCTATCTTCAGCACTAAAATGTATTAACATTTAATCATGCGCAAGAATCATCAACCTAAGGCGTCAAATAAATATGTAAAGTGTATCTGTACATTTTTGCCACAAAATCCGATAGCCAAATTCGGATACAACCTCAACGTGAAGTCATCTAAGCGTGAGGCCCAAATATTTTGTTCATAATAACTTCCGTATTTTCCCCAAAAGATTTTGCGACTACCTTCTAAAGGTCGGCGTAGGTTAACGGTGACACGTCCTTCCTGCGTCTGTTACTATGTAGATGTGTCCTATCTGTTTTTAACTTTATCTCTTTTTCTTAAGGGTTATATTCCACTGTGGATGTAGTAGTGATGAAGAGACTTTCAAGAACAATGGGGAGCTAAAAGGCGACGATATTTTCTTTTGGACGTGTTTTAGCTCAACAAGGTGTTTCATGATAGTTTCATCCAAGGCTTTTGAATTTTTTACCACATTGTACCGTACCCCTTTCCCAGCGGATATCCTTGAAAAAGCTCTCTCAATAAAGAACTCAACAAAACAGCGATTGATTTTTATTAGAAGCATATCTTTTTTTTTTTTACGTTATCAACGTATTGTAATTAAGTATCGGCAGAAAATATATCCAACTGTAGAGTGACCTACGAAGAACAAAAAACAAAAGCAATCGAGTTAAATAATACTAAGTAAGTTTATAATGTTTCGGATAAAATAATCTATCAATTGTTTTATTTTTGAGCGTAATTGTATATGAATCTACTACAAAATAAGCCATTCATAAGTCTCTCATTTTATACCAACCTACGTGGGACGTAAATGCATTGTGCTAAATATTTAACAAGGTGCATTATAATAAGCGATTTTGACTCGAATGTCGACTATTGATAATAAATTTAATGCTGAAATGGATCGTTGGAATTGTTGCTAGCTGCAGATAAATTTTGTAAAAGTACACATTGAAATAATGATTTTCATTCGAAATTAACTTCGAATCGTATTAAATTGGACTCATTGAGTCCATCAGTTGTCAATTGCGGCTTTTCAGTTTGAACCGCATATCTGAATGTCCAAAGTTAGATTAATTTCTGATGTAAGATTAAAGATTGGATCCCTGGAAAGCCTTTTCAAAGTACTACGACGTACTTTAATACAAATAAGTTATTTAATACATAAAATACGGTCTCTATTTTTAAATAATATTTTTATAATTATGACATAATAATCAGACTCAATAAGTTCCAAAATCTTATAAAAAACCGGCCAAGTGCGAGTCGGACTCGCGCACTGAGGGTTCCGTGCCAACTTTAACTGCATTAGGGAATCCACTTACTTCCACTTAGAAATCCCACAATATTTTGTTGTCAGGAATATAACTTTGTTTTTATAGTGTTTGTATGAAGTACAAAGTTATGTTTGCGGTTGTTGAAAATGTGCTACATCTCAAAAACTTCTGGTTCGATCCCGTTCGAACGAATTTTCGTTGAAAGTATTTGTTAATATCTACATTATATATTTTTTTCAAAATTTACTCTCGTTTATTTAGAATTTAGATGGGGGACGCCCATTTTACCACTTTGGAAGCGTCTAGCTATGAAACGTTAGACTTTAAAAGAAAACAGATTTAGAAACCTCTATGTCATTTTAAAAGACCTGTCCCCTTAAATAGACACCCCACACGTATAGGTTTGACTAATAATTATTTTTTTGGTTATAGTTTTATGTATGGGAGCCCCCTCCCCCCTCTTAAATGTCATTATTTTTCATTTTTTTGAATGGGGATCGTAAAGCGGTTAACAGGATACACATTCCTACCAAATTTCAACAGTGTGAAACTTATAATTACAAAATAAATTTGCTGTGTCATACGGATGGAGAGACAGACAGACAGACAGACTTGACGAAACTATAAAGGTTCCGTTTTTTGCCATTCGGCTACGGAACCATAAAAAGTGATTTCACATTTCTGTTTTCTTTGTTTTTTCCATAATACCAATTCAATGCTATTTCCAGTAAATATTTTCCACTAACGTAAAGTCAAACAAGATTTGAATACTGGTACTCCATTAAGATATTCTGGTTTTAAAGGTTAGAAAATTGGTTCATTATGGTTCTAAGTCTAAAAGCACTTTAAATCATATTGTTAGACAGATACAACGATGAGGCCGTGTTGGTGAGATGTCGATAAAAGTAGGTTCCTTTATAACCGACTTCAAAAAAGAAGGAGGTTATCAATACAACTGTATGTTTTTTTGTATCTATGTTACCTCAGATCTCAGTTATTTGTCGACCGATTCGAAATAATTTTCGCCTGCCTATAAGTTATACCTTGTTGTTGGTCCCTTTGTGCCAAGTCGGGATCTGATGATGGGGTCTTGGTGCAATCGAGAGAAAATCTCGAATTTAAAAGGTACGTTTAGTGTTTTCGTACTCAACTCTTAATGAAGGCTTATTGTTGTGTGTCTTATTAGATATTGTCTATTCGACTATTGTCGACATTGTGTTGAGCTGATGGTGGAACTCCCAAACGCTTTTGATGACAGAACTTATGATAGGTAATTTGTAATTTATTAACAAAGAACCGAGTGAAAAGGTACCGGAAGGCGAGCTTGCGCTAACTATGATTGCGGGCCTCTCACTAAGACCTTTTACACTGCTACTTTTAGCAGCGATACAGTCGCGATGGTAACGCGCATTAGGATTGATGAAGTTGCAAAATGTGAACCCTTACACACTGCTCTGTTTTTACCATCGACTGTATAGTCGCAATGCAGAAGCTGGAAATTGACAAATTATGTACTGAATTTCGGCGACTGCATCGATACTAATGCGCGTTAGCATCGATGCAGTCGCGCTTGTGCATCGATGCTTCCGCGCCTTAGTATCGATGCTTTAATTCATCATCATCATCATCATTATCAGCCAAAGGACGTCCACTGCTGAACATAGGCCTCCCCCACGGCTTTCCACAGCGACCGATCATTAGCGGTCTGCATCCAGTTTGATCCTGCGATCTTTATAAGGTCGTCTGTCCATCTAGTTGGTGGACGTCCCACGTTGCGTCTCTGGTCGAAGGGTCTCCAATCTAGAACTTTCCTGCCCCAACGGCCATCAGTTCTTCGCTATGTGCCCTGCCCATTGCCACTTGAGCTTACTGATTCTCAAGGCTATGTCCGTTACCTTAGTTCTTCTACGTATCTCCTCATTTCTGAATCGATCCCGTAGAGAAACACCCAGCATAGCCCTTTCCATCGCTCGTTGTGTGATTTTGAGCTTCATTATAAGGCCCATAGTAAGAGACTATGTTTCGGATCCGTATGTCATCACTGGTAACACACACTGGTTGAAGACTTTCGTCTTCAGACACTGAGGTAGATGAGATGAGAAGACACTCTTGCGCAATTTCCCGAACGCTGCCCAGCCGAGTTGGATTCGTCGATTGACCTCTTTCTCGAAGTTTGACCTACCCAAATGTTTTAATTAATTCAGTTTATTGCGTGAATCGCTATGCTGAAGCGCGTTTACAAAACGCATGGCTGTATCGATACTTAAAGTCGCAGTGTGTAAGGGGTCTTACAACGTTACTATATTTATTATAAAGCTGAAGAGTTTGATTGTTTGAATGCGCTAATCTCAGGAACAATCAGGCCGATTTGAAAAATTATTCGAGTGTTGGATAGCTTATTTATTGAGGAAGGCTTTAGCAGGCTGCAACGGGAAGGGAGAAAGCAAACTCAAAACGCGCAGACAAAGTCACGGGGTCCGCTAGTTATCAAATAAATTAAAGCTCGCTTTGGCCATTCCAAGCATCATCCATTAGGGCACCGACTCCGAAAAAAAATTGTTCGCCTGAAATGGAGTCTTTTCCTTTAAAGAGTGAAGAGTTTATTTAAGACTTTTGAGGGCGTACTTGTTTCTGAAGTTTACGCGAATATACTCGCAAATATTACTCATCGAAAATCCGTAAAAGAGTGTTTTATTTCAACTTTTTAGTGCATTTGGGATTTAAAATCGGTTTTGACTTTTTTTGAAGTTAATTTCATTGCTAACTTAAAAACAGAAATGACCACAGTACAGCATTTGCCGCTGACGAATAGTTAAATTCAATCTTTGTTTCAGGCGATAATAATTAATCGAAGATGCCAGATTAAATGGTTAATAATTGACAAAATTATATCTAGTCTTCATCAATAAATACTAGGTTACTTACTTACTAACTTTTGATTTGTTCCATCGATAAGTATTCACAAATATTCTTGACAACACTAAGTAAAACAATTTGCTAACCTAAAAGCATTTGTATTGTTTTGGTACGTAGCCGGTGTGTTGTCGAATAATGTTCAAGATTTTGGAGGTAAATTTAATAAAAGCCTACCTTTATTAACTATTGGCTTTTTAGTGACGTTATATACGGTCGAGGTCTCTGGTGCCTGTGACTCTAATGACTTACTCTATTCTGATTTCAATCATAAAAAAATAATGCCGAAGTAGTCAACTTCAGCATTCATCATTTAAATTCAAGTGCTTATTCTCCTTTTTTCACTATCGTCTTTTAACTCCTACATCTTCGTTTCGTTCTGTACGTACCTACCAAGAAAGAAGAAGGAAAGAAAGAGAAAAAAAACTGGTCAAGTGCGAGTCGGACTCGCGCACTGAGGGTTCCGTGCCAACTTTAACTGAATTATGGAATTCACTTAGTAAAATATCACAATATTTTGTTCACAGTAAATATAACTTCTACTAAAATCAATCCTTGAAAACATCATCAGCAAAGTGGACTGGAGCAGATCAGGCCTCTATATCAAAGGGACATATTTAAGCCATCTTAGATTCGCAGACGACCTGGTTCTTCTGGCAGAGACGGCCGACCAGATGCAGCGCATGATAGTCTCTCTACACAATGCCAGTATCAAGGTGGGATTGGAGATGAACTTAACTAAAACCAAGGTAAATGACCAACAGCGTCTGGAAGAGACCCATAATAATAAACGGAGAGCCACTAGAACAAGTTGAAAATTATACATATTTGGGAAAATTAGTAAGTTTCGATAAAAATAGCGACCTGCTAGAAGCGGAAAGAAGAGTTTAATTAACATGGAACAAGTACTGGAGCCTAAAAGAAATTTTCAAGAGCAATATACCTACAGATACCAAAGCAAAAGTTATGAACTCTATTCTGTTACCATGTCTCACTTATGGATGCCAGACGTGGAAGTTTACCTCTAAAGCCAAAAACAAAATCAGAACCTGTCAAAGGGGGCTAGAGAAAAGCATGCTTAATATACCTAAGGAGGATAGGCAAAGTGAGACACACTAAGATACGAAAAACCACCAAAGTAACAGACGCTCTAACGTACGCACAAAAGCTTAAATGGAGATGGGCCGGCCACATAGCGAGATCTACAGACCAGAGGTGAACCGCGCGAGTGACATCGTGGAATGGCCCGCCAGGCAAGAGAAACCGAGGAAGACCACTAACTCGCTGGGAAGACGACCTCAGGCGGACAGCCGGCCCAAACTGGAGAGTCGTAGCCCAAGATAGAGATGCATGGGGATCTATGGAGGAGGCCTTTACCCAATCCGGGGTTCTTGCTGACTAATCAGCAACAAGAATATCCTTTTTTATTTTTACTTTTTTAAAAACAATACTGACAAACCTAGTTTTAATTAAAATCAAGAACTAACCATATATATATATTCTCTATACTGCTATTATCATGTATTACTTCAACATTGTAGAAGCAAGAAATAAAAGGCTTATTTATTTATTTATTATTTATAAATATAACTTCGTTTTTCATAGTGTTTGTATGAAGAACAAAGTTATGTTTGCGGTTATTGAAAATGTGCTACATCTCAAAAACTTCTGGTTCGATTCCGTCCAAATCAGTTTTCGTTGAAAGAATTTATTATGATCTACATGATATATTTTTTTCATAAAACTCGCTTAGTTTAGAAGTTAGATGGGGGGGATCGATTTTAGTTTCATGTATGGGAGCCCCCCCCCCCCCCCCCCCCCATCAAACTATATCATTATTATCAGTTAATAGGATACATTTTCCTACCAAATTTCAACAGTGTGATGCTTATAGTTACAAAATAAATTTGCTGTGCTATACGGATGGAGAGACAGACAGACAGACTTGACGAAATTATAAGGGTTCCGTTTTTTGCCATTCGGCTACGAAACCCTAAAAAGTATTCTTTAGATGCATTAATAATCACAAATGTGTACGTCGAAATAATTAAAAGGAAAACCCATTGAATTGGGGAAAGCATGTCGCAAAATTCATCGCACAGAAAACAGCCAAACATAAATTATACTCATAGATACAGTTTCTGAGAAGTGTCGTTTCCCTTTTCGTAACTTTTGCCTTTAGAAACGGAGAGGTTCATTTGTATTAGGAGGTTGTGTTTGTGGAAATGAATGCTCCCATTTACACGAAGGCTGCTGGTCCTTTACTTGTGTTTTTGACGGATTCATTAATTCCGGAAATCCGAAATAATGTTTCCTTTCCGGCTTATTATAGGAGAACAAACTTTACGAACCGGTGGACTTAATTAAGTCGACGCTTTAAGGAGCTGTCTCCTCAATGGGCTTATGATTAACATATTAACACACTTTGACGGACCATATTTACATTTTTACATAGAAAGAAAAAAAACAGTTTTTTTATGGCGATTCACTGTTTCTCTTAGTAAATTCTAGTACAACCAAGTGTGCGTTGTTTTGAAAACTTATTAAGCACTGTGCTGTAAACTTTTGAAAAAATTAGTGACTATATTGATCTATGAAAACTGTGGCATTGGGCAAAGTAAGAATTTATAAAAGAGTTTTTTATTTAATTTCTTTTCAAAATTTAGAGAAGAGACAAGTCTTAATTAAGTAATTTCTGACTAACTAATACTTAGTTTAAGTATTTTTAGGTAACTTTATTCTTAGCCAGGATATTCGTGTCTCCCAAAGGAGGTACGCACGTCAGTTACCAGCATTCAACGGAGCGACGAAGCGTAATTATGAGCCTACTACAGCCCACTCATCTTTAGTGATGTTTCCTTTTCGTTAGTTAGCCTTTCAGAGATCCTCGTGAACATTATCTTCACCGTTTACAGCCTTTAACCGCATTAATTAGGGCATCAAATTAACGCCTGAGTGAAGCGAAGTGGTGTAGTTTCTCCAATTTCACTTGGGGCTATTGCTTATGAAGCTATTTTTATTCATTTAGTTACTGATTCAAGTAACGATTAAAATACAAAACATTTCGGATTACGTATTACAGTGGCGCAGGATGATAATTCTAACACATGTGTACACAATTCCATTAGTAAATTTAAGTGGAGATATGCGACGCCAAAAAGAAAAAAATACATGTAAAAAATTAAAGTAATAATACATTTACAATAAAATTATCTGATTTATATTGTTACATTATGACCTCATATGAATTTATTTTTATGATGTTAATAGGTACCTAAAAGGTACCTAGTGATAGATATCTATTCGATATATTATAAACTTCATTTTTCCTTTTGTTAATTTTGTTTTTGATTGATTACATATGTGTGCATCAAAATTCTAGATTCTATAGTCTACGTAAGGCGTAAATCTAGTATTCACGTAAAAAATGGTCAAATAATAGATAAGGTCAAATCGACATTATAGAAACAGAGCTATGTAATTATTTTTGTGTAAAATCGAGTTTCTTTTTTATTTTCTTTGACATTAACTTTTCCCAATTTCTCTTTTTCTCTGATGTTTACCTTAATAAATAAAAAAGTTTAATCTATAATTTTCCAAAAAAAACTATAGTATGAACATACGGGACGTAAGGGAGCTTTACCAAGACCCAAAGCTCCAAGCTATCCTCACCTTTGCGCGGTGCGTTCTGTTTCGTCAGACGAGGCTCTGGCGACCGATCGATGGTGGGATAGGTCAAAGTCAAAGTCAAAAATAATTCATTCAATTTAAGACACAAAATGCCACTTATGAACGTCAATAATTAGTTTATATTCAATCAGTAATGGCCCATATCGGGCTAGAACATGTCTCCTTATCTTTTGGGCCCTACTAGCGCTTCGAAACAAGACACAGACATTCTGGCAAGTGCTAAAAAGAAACGCCGGAACAAACTCAGTCACCACTAGCTGCCACAAAATGATACAAATCAAAATAAACAGGTAGGTACATCAGTTTAGTGCAGGCTGAACTGTCCATACATTTCGTCATTAAGTTAGTTAGAGAGCCATCCAACAACATGCTCAATTAAATGTTGAGCTGTGACGGGCAGCAGCGTCACACCTACAAGAGACTGCGCCTCTGCGCGCGCCAACTCGCATGCCAAGCGTGGCGAGTATTGGCAATGTCCAAACATGGTAGGACTTAAAAAACTCAGGCCCCCAGTCTTTGATAGTCCCGCTATTTCTGACTCCGGTAGCGGTCGCGGTAACAGCGGGGAAGGGGGTGCTAAGTATCCCCGGAAGCGATCGCACCACCACCCCCAACGACAACTGGCCCTGGTAACTTATAAAACGTGCACAATAAGGACATACGAAAAGTGGCTCGAGCTGAAGGAAAAATTGAGCAGGTTGCACTGGGACATAGCGGGTTTATCAGAAGACCGCAGAGATGGCAAGGACACGATAACTCTGAAGTCTGGCAACCTGCTCTTCTACCGGGAGGGTGCCCACAAGTCCCAAGGTGGTGTTGGGTTTCTTGTTCACATGTCCCTCATAAAGAAGATCGTAACCATCGTGAGTGTATCGAGCAGGTGGATATACCGACATACAGGTATATGCACCGACCAAGCAACACCCGAATGAAGAGTTGGAGGAAATATATTATCAGGACGTAAGTAGAGCTATTTCACTGTTTTTATCGTCAACGCAAAACTCGGCAAGCGAGGCGAGGATGAATTAAACGTGGGACCTTTTGGATATAGTAAAAAAACGCCAGGGGAAATAGGCTGGCCGACTTTTTGGAGAAGGAGGAACTCTTTGCGATGAATTCTTTCTTTCAGAAGCCACCTCAAAGGAAATGGATCTGGTTAAGTCCGGATTAACACTCTCGACCTTATGTCAGAGCGTCGATCTATGGCATTGTAGACTCCGTCAATGCTGAAACCTACAGGCAGCTTAATAGATGAATATGGAAGTCCCTGCGACTAGAGCGGAATCAAGGCTAAAAGTGTTTGCAAGGGAACAATCGACAATTAAAATCGCACAACGAGCGATGGGGAGGGCTATGCTTGGTGTTTCTCTACGAGTCAGTTGGCAGGTCACATAGCGCGGAGAACTGATGGCCGTTGGGGAAGAAAAGTTCTAGATTGGACACCCTTCGACCAAAAGCGCTGCGTGGGATGTCCACCGACAAGATGAACGGACGACCTTGTAAAGATCGCAGGATCAAACTGGATGCAGACCGTTTGTGATCCGCCGCTGTGGAAAGCCGTAGGAGGCCTATGTTCAGCAGGGGAAGTCCTTTGGCCGATAATGATGATATATGTGTAGTATAAAGTGTTTTCCACAAAAATGTATCATTTATAGTGGGACTAGATGGCGATGTGTGGAAATGTCCAAAGGATATTTATTTATTTATTATTATTATTTATTTATTATAGTGCTGAATTGGCCGTTGAAATATTATCTCTTAGAACGAGGTAACCTTATATAATATAGCCACAAAAAACGGCTATATTCGAGAAAAATGGAGATTGTCAAATAAGAAAAAAGTCCCGGAAACCCTTACAGGCATCGGATACATCGTTTCAGGGCTCCTGTAATCAGTTCCTTTATAACAGCGTCTTTCAGGGATACACTTTTAGAAAATTGACGAGAGAATCTTTCAAATACTCTACTTTTATCTGAAGATCAATTGATACATGACTATGCAACATTAATGAGGGAAGCAATAAGTCATGCATCATTTGAATTTAATAAAGATTTATTTATAATGGAATAGCATATATATTAACAACGAAAAATTTTTATCATTTATCAGCTAATCTTATATCTGCGCATACTAAAGTTAAAGAAAACTTATCCGTTGCTTAACTTATTTAAACTTATGGTTTAGAATGTTTTTTAACACTCACAGTGTGCACGGGCGGGAATTACACCAGCAACCTCTCTTTTGGCCCGGTCAGCCAAGAGGTTGCTGGTTCAAGTCCCGCCCGCGCACAAAATTTTGGTTTCATATTTCATCTTTATTATTTAAACTTGATGAAATCAACGCTAATTCTTTTATTCAATTAATAAGTAATATTTTTTTTCGTTTAAATATATTTTTAACGATGTAACGAATTTATTCCCTTACCCAAAGCCTTAAAAAACCCATATTTCGAAAAAAAAAAACGAAAGTCTTCCTTAACATTTTTCTGTAACCTGGCCCTCCGATTCATACATAGAGAGAAGACACCAAATTCCGTTGGCGATAACTTCATCTTGAGTTACCCGACATTCTCATAATTATAATATTTTTTATGTGTAAGATACACTGACCGATAGAATAATATTTTTACTTGTATTACAGCTTCAGCGATGTATATACGTGGTGTACTTATACATATTATGACGATTACAACTTTTTCAACTTTTTGGATCGTTATATGTCAAAAACGGTGGCTCTTAGGAAGAAAAGTATGTAGATATTTTTTGTAGATATTTATCTGCTCTACAATTTTTGTCGTGGCTAATTTTATGATAATATTATCGTTTTGCTGAAAAACGCGAAAAACCCGTTTTTGTGACTTTTGACCCCGAGTAACTATTTTCCAAGTATCGGATCGATGGGGACTTTCTACATTTCATTTATGATGGTGTTTTAAACAATCCTACCAATTTTCAGCTAGGTGGGAGTTTTTTTAACCTTGGATGTCTAATTTGACCGGACTATTAAGGGTCTACGAATGCACCCTGATTGCGTTAATTAAAAAACAATAATTTCTATATTGTTATTCAACTGGTCTGTTTTTGATTCCGTATTTATAATTGCGACGATTTATTTGATAACGATCTTTGGATTTTTCATTTTGGATGATACTTACTTTTTCTCTAATTAGGGACCTTTTTGTTGTTGAAAATGTTTTATTTGAAAGGACAGAATTATTATTATCTGGCGAGGTTAAAGTAAATTTCTGAAAGCTTTCTTAAAACCAACAAACACGATTTTATTCATAATTTTCATCTCTTCTTCCATGCAAAAATAAATGAATGAAAGTGTTTCATAATAATAATAATTTCGTAATTGAGCTTAGGGAATAAAGTTCAAACTAAGCAGCAAAACGTTAAGGATCAAACTGGCCGCATCTGTTACATAGGTACCCAATAACTTTTCGTTAAGATAGAGCAAATACAAAAGCAATCAATAAATAAAAGGCAATATTACCTGAACTTGTCACTTTTGACTACATCAGTGTCAAAGGTTTGTTAGTCGCTTACGTCTTGCGTGGTCTTTTCTTTGTAGTACCGCCCTTTTATTTGTTATGTAGTGTGTGCAAGCGATTTCGTTTTAACGTGATTAGGCGGCAGAAGCCTAGACCGCTAAATTAACTTCGAGAAAATGACCACATGAGACGTTTTTACTCCTACAAGCTTTAAATATTTATAACCTAATTTCAGTGCGAGTATACCTTTACACGTGTCCCTTCAAAACGCCGTCCTTTATCTGGGGCACAGATAAAAGATAAAAGTGGACTTTTGTTCATAAAATGTGACATTTTAATTGAAAAATTTACAAACGGTCATTCTTGATATTTCTTTGCTTTCGTACGCGTTCGATAAACCCACCTGGGTGGTTTTAGGCTCGGTTGCACCACCTTAGTTAAACATCTGTTGGACGCTTGTTGTTTATCAAGTACCTGATGTACCTATATAAGTAGAAAATCTGACGATATACACAGCGTGTGGCCTGTAATAAAAACATTTTTTTTAATCATTGATTCTACAGAGCATTCGATTTCGAGCTTAACCGTTTTACTTTAAAAATCCAGTAAAATATCTACACGTGAAAAAACTATCACACGAACAAAATCTAAATATACAGAAATCGTGACCCTGAGATATCAAAAACTATTTTTTCGACGAAGAAAATTCGATCGGTGAACTTTTTTCGTATACGAATTGCACGAGAATTGGCCCCCTGGTCATAATGCTATAAATGCAAACTCAGAGATACAGACTGGGCACTTTTGTTTGCAATAGATTGCTGGTTCGATTTTTTTTTTTTTTAAATAACAATAAAAAATATTTTTAATTCATCATCATCATCATCATCATAATCAGCCAAAGGACGTCCACTGCTGAACATAGGCCTCCCCCACGGCTTTCCACAGCGACCGATCACTAGCGGTCTGCATCCAGTTTGATCCTGCGATCTTTTTAAGGTCGTCTGTCCATTTTGTTGGTGGACGTCCTACGCTGCGTCTTTGGTCGAAGGGTCTCCAATCTAGAACTTTCCTGCCCCAACGGCCATCAGTTCTTCGCGCTATATGCCCTGCCCACTGCCACTTAAGCTTACTGATTCTAAAGGCTATGTCCGTTACCTTGGTTCTTCTACGTATCTCTTCGTTTCTGATTCGATCTCGTAGAGAAACACCGAGCATAGCCCGCTCCATCGCTCGTTGTGTAATTTTGAGCTTCATTATAAGGCCCATAGTAAGAGACCACGTTTCGGATCCGTATGTCATCACTGGTAACACACACTGATTGAAGACTTTCGTCTTCAGACACTGAGGTAATTGAGACGAGAAGACGCTCTTGCGCAGTTTCCCGAACGCTGCCCAGCCGAGTTGGATTCGTCGATTGACCTCTTTCTCGAAGTTGGACCTACCCAATTGGATCACTTGTCCCAGGTAGACGTACTCGTCGACAACTTCGAGAGTTGAGTTCCCAATGGATACTGGAGTGGGTACAACAACGTATTTTTATTTAAAATAAATTATAACTATTTAGCATTGATTACTGGTTTCTTAAAGGACCTAAATTTTAATTTTTTACTCCTATCACAGACCACACCCTGTATATCTATAGTGTATTGTTATAGTAGGAAAACAGAAGAAAATTCAATGCTTAATTCAAGCAAGTTCGCGTGCCAGTTGAAATCCCAATCAGGATACCTATTCTCCCGTAACTATGACACACCATCAAGCAGCAGACCACAAGCTGTAAACACATAACCGTAACGAAATAACAATAGTAGCACTATCTCCTAAGATGTTGGAACTGCGCTCCTGTTCAAGTTTTGCATAACCCATCATACCTAATTAGAGATAAAAGTTTGCTTCCATATTTTTGCTTACGAAAATTATGCAATTATCAAACACACATAAAAAAACCGGCCTAGTGCGTGTCGGACTCGCGCACCGAGGGTTCCGTGCCCATGTTAACTGAATTGGGGTACCCACTTACTTCCACATAGTAAAATACCACAATATTTTGTTGACAGCAAATAAAACTTTGTTTTTCTCAGTGTCTGTATGAAAAACAAAGTTATGTTTGCGGTTGTTGAAAATGTGCTATATTTCAAAAACTTCTTGTTCGATCTCGTCCGAACCAATTTTCGTTGAAAGTATTTGTTAAGATCTAAATTATATATATTATTCAAAATTTACATTTGCTTAGTTTAGAAGTTAGATAGGGGGGACGCCCATTTTACCACTTTGGAAGCGTCTAGCTATGAAACGTTAGACTTTAAAAGAAAATGGTTTTAGAAACCTCGATATCATTTAAAAAGACCTATCTATAAACACCCCACTCGCATAGGTTTGTCAAAAAAAAAATTCGGTTTTAGTTTCATGTATGGGAGGCCCCCTTAAATATCATTATATTTATTTTTTGTATAAGAATCGTAAAGCGGTTAACAGGATACATCTTCCTACCAAATTTCAACAGTGTGATGCCTAAAATTACAGAATAAAGTGGCTGTGACATACGGACGGGCAGACAGACTTGACGAAACTATAAGGGTTCCGTTTTTTGCCATTCGGCTACGGAACCCTAAAAAGCTTGCGATTACTTCAAAAAATCTGTATTTTTATTTTGTTACAGAAAATGATGTGATTGTGTATTATTGTTAGTATACTATTTTACGCAGTTTTTTATATTTTAAGAAAACTTATAACGAATAAAAGACAGCTAAGAATAATAAATAATAAAACTGCTTTACATCGTGCTAGTGATCAAACAACACGTGAATAAACGTTTCTTGATGAGTGTATCTAAATGGCTTATGTACTTTTAATTTTGGGCTTACATATAGACAACACATTCTGTTAAAGATCAAGGGTCTAATAAGGCCCGGAGCCAAACAAAAGGCCTCTCACAGAATCCATAAAATTAAAGGGCCAAGGGACGCATATTCATGACTATTGTGGTTAAATAAGTTACATTTCCGTACCGTTTAATTAACATGTTCACTGGTTTAATTATTTTGGAATTGAAAACAGTTTAGATCTAATAAAACCACTAACCGTAATGTAAATTGCGTCCAATGTGTGTTTTAATTAATTTTTCGATTAGTTATAAATTTTGGCTTAGACGTTGCGACCAACTTTAACTTATAGGTAGTGTATGCGTTAAACAGTTTTCTGCATTTACTTTCTACGACAATATTGTGGCACAATTAAATTAATAAGAAAAAGATACGTGTCTTCTCGTCTCAATTACCTCAGTGTCTGACATACGGATCCGTAACATGGTCTCTTACCATAGGCCTTGTAAGGAAGCTCAAAATCACTCAGCGTGCGATGGAAAGCACTATGCTCGGTGTTCCTCTACGTGATCGAATCAGAAATGGGGAGTTAGGTACAAGAACTCAGGTGATCGATAGAAAGGTAGAGGTGAGGTGAGGTGATGAGAAGGTGAGGTGAGGGGAGGAAGAATCAGTAAGCTCAAGTGGCAATGAGCAGGGCACAAGAACTGATGGCCGTTGGGGCAGAAAATTTCTAGATTGAAGACCCTTCGACCAAAGACGCAGCGTAAGACATCCACTGACAAGTTGAACAGACGACCTTGTAAAGATCGCAGGAACAAACTGGATGCAGACCGCTTGTGATCGGTCGATGTGGGAAACCGTAGGGGAGGCGTACGTTCAGCAGTGGACGTCCTTTGGCTGAAAATGGTGATGAATACGCAGGGCTTATTTTATTCAATAAATATCCTTTGGACATTCCCACACGTCGCCATCTAGTCCCAAAGTAAGCTACTCAAAGCTTTTGTTATGGGTGCCAAACAACGGATATAATACTTAAATACATTTTGTTTGTAAATACATACATGATATGCATAGAATTGCATTATTATAATAAAAACCTAATAGCCTTTCTTACTCCCTTTTCAATTTTGGGATACATTAACGTAATGATTCGGCTCTCGTTATCTACATTGTGAATTGTCCACGTCATCCACAAAAATAAATTCAAATGAACGAATTCCTTTTCAGCTTACAACGAAAAGTAGAAGCTTAATTCTAATAGTCCCAGTGTCAGATAAAGGAAAGCTTAAGTAGTCCCAGTGTCGAGGGATTTGATTCATAAAAATTTTGGTGCGTCAACAAATCTCAGCTGACTTGAATATCATATCTATACCCTTAGATCGATTACGATCTATTTTGGTCCCACCCACGAGAAACTTCGATACTTAATAATATAGATCTGTAGAGTTTGTCTGTTTGGTTAAAAGCGTAAATAACTGAAACTGGTTAGATTTTTTTAAACTGTTGGATAGTCAATTTTAAGAATGCATACATGCTTCATGTAAAAACTCGTGCGTGACGCTACGATCAATAGTAACGGATCGACAATAACGAGTTAGGCTAAAATGAGTGGACAAAGTCAAGGGGAATAGCTTGTTATAACATATGTCATGTTTTTCCTCTTCGAGGTTTGGTAAGCACTCCATCCTTGATGGATAGAACAAAAGGTTTACTTTGTCAATCACGAAAAAATTGTCTATAAAATGTTTTGTTATTTCGTGTGGTGGTCTATGTGTATGATATATTACTGGTGATTACATATTTTTATTGCACCATTATTCTGTTGAATCAAGGTTCGGATGGCATTTAAAACAATGACGATGATATTATAAATTGCACTTTTAAAAAGCAACTTTGGCTGTGTGACAGACGAGGAATCTAACCCCGTGTCTTACGCTATCCGGGCGTATGCCTTTACGACTCACACCGTCACATTTGCAATCCTGTTGAATTTTGCAAGCGCTTACTTTAACGCGTAGGCCATAGAAAAAATGAATAAGGTTAGAATGGTTTTGATCGATCGTTTGTATGGGAACCTTTGTCGCCGGTGGGAGTTACCGCGCTGTTGCTGCAGTGATAAAAGTACCAATCAATGAATTAACGCACCAATATCATAAACCAATCACAATTTCCGCTAGGAGCTCTGTAATTAGTACTTGTAACCAACTACCAATCATAGAGCTTCTAGCAGTGAAACCACCAATCATCATTCAGATACGTTCGTTCTTTTATGTCAAAATACTAGTGATGTGGTAAAGGTCGATTATTATAAATTCAATTACCGATGTAATGTTGTTTCTCTTTGTGAATAAACATGTAGGATTTAAGTTTGAAATAATTTGAATAATTTAACAGCTCATTTGTTCACAACAAAGGGTACTACTATTGCCTTTCGGCAAAAACAATAGACGAAAAAATTGAGTTTCTAAACGTTACTTGAAATAGAGTAACTTATACCTTTTAACATTAAAGTAGTTTCTAGAAATAGTTATATCTATCTATCTCTCAGCAACTACTGAACCAATAAAAAAAATGATTTTGTGTTGGATGTCGTATTTATCGAGAAAGACTTTAGGCTAGAACTTTACATTGGGACGGAAGGGGAGGGAACAAACTCAAATCGAAAATATTTAAGATTACAATAAAAAAAAACAATATACCTTTATAGGTATGGTTGACCGGTATAGAATGCTTTTGGCATTAAGTTCGCCACATGTACAATTTTATGTTTCGTGCATGAAGTTTTCAATAAATAAATATGACACAATTTAGTATGGTGGTTAAGTTAAATAAATGTACAGCTGCATGATACAACAGTTAACCTTGCAGTGCTTTTGTTTGCATTTAAATCACATCACCAAAGGGGCTTTGCAGAAGTTTATTAAATTACAAAATTATACACAAACTCACAATAAGTGTATAGCTGACTACCAATAACTCTTACAAAAATATTTGTATGCAGGGTTATTGATAATATGACAGGATCCTTTTAAGAGTTAATGGGGGAGCTCATTTGGGACAATCTTAATCCCAGAATATACTTTCCAAAAGTCAACCTTTTTAAGGAAATTTTCTTTTTAAGTTTTTGTTGGAAAACGAGATTTCGAAATTATGATAAAATTCATACCGAATGCTTTTAGATGCTGTAAGAAAATATCAACCGATACTAGCTTAACGGGCTTCATGAAGCACGGAGATGCTCGTTGTTTAGTTCACTTAAATATGGTCGGTATGGTCACTCATTAAAACACGATCGCGCCGTAAGTTGTTTAACTTCGGTATCACTGCCGAAGGGAGTAGATTGTTGACAGTAAACCAATGTATAACTCGTGAAAAGAGTATTGGACACATATCGATTTTAAACTGTGAATTGTCGTACCCTATTTTACAAATAAATAGACCAAACGATAATTTAAATTCGAAGATAATTACAGCGAAAGTAGAAAAGTTGAGGATTAAGCAGTGCGTTATATTTTTATTGCAGGAATACGTTATTTTGGTAGCACGAATTAGAATATAATACATTTTTTTTTTCAAATAGCTCTAGTAGTTCCTGACATAAGCGCGTTCCAACGTTTAAACTCTTCGACTTTATTGTATTTATTTAATCATTACTATGTTTCAAATAATTAATAAACAAAACTTATTTTTGTCTTTTAATACATCATTAGGGAAATTACCATTTATCGATAATTTTACTGTGCTGTGAGCTACATCCCTAGTGATGCGTATAAAAGCGAACTAAGCAAATTGGACGCGATGCATTGCGTGTTAGGATAGCAGTTTTGTTAGAAATGTGCGTGGACACTCATCAATGAATATTTTTTTTGAACTTAGTGCAACAAAACCGCTATTATTTGAAATATCATAATTAAAAAGTGTTTTTTTGCAAATAATGTCGAAATAACTACGTATTATTACTCACCGGTGAAAAAATACACTTTCTCTCTTATTTTTTATGACCTGGCTTCATGCTCTTCAAGTTATTATAGCAAAAGACGGCATTTTTGACAAAAAATAATGCAACGCTCTTGTCACGCGACTGAAGTAGGTACGGCTCAATGCAGGCATATGCCTACAATTAAGCTCGCTGCCGCACTGACCGGGGCCATTCTAACCTTATTCATTTTTTCTATGGCGTAGGCTGCGTGACGTCATCAATGTTGCGAGATTGCTCTCGCAATATCCGAAGGAAATATTTAACAATCGGTTAAGCTCAAGGATGCTTTTTACAAGTGTATTATTAAGTTTTTACAGTGAAAAAACACTATAAAAACAAAAATGTAATTATGACGATGATATTGTTTGAAGTTGGTACCTAGGTAGAATCCACTCTTGGTTTGGTTAACACTAGATCTGTGATCGTCTTTGATTCAAGGTGTCTGATGCTACCTTCCAGTCAATAAATTACGTTACTTATTACTTTTTTTATAAACAGACCAAGAAACGATTAAATTAACAGAGTTAAGCATCGCATGTCCCTGCTAGTAACATTTAGAGCTCATAAACAGTCCAATTTCGAAACTTAAACGTCTTATATTTTCCCCGCCAATTTCTCGTTGTCAAAGTTTATTCGCATTGTAATAAGAGAAAAGGTTGGAATCACGTATAAACGATAAATCAGGCGAGTCGTGCTCTGTTAGTGAGTGGAAACACTAAAACATAGGCCAAAGTACTTTGGACGCGTCGTAAAAGCGATTCGCAGGCGGCGCAAATGTTACGGGCAACTGCCGCCAGGTGGCGTTGTTTCGTGCATAATTTCAGACGCTTTCAGCTATTTTGATTATACTGAAAGTACGAACCTACCTTCAAATAAACTAGGAAGGGACAAATAAGCTAAGCCTGAATTAAGTGTCAAATATGAACCTGATTTTATGGTGATAGAATCCACAATTTTTACGCATATGTAGAGTATATATTGTACCTGTATTTATAGGTATTTATTTTATACATACTTTCAATTACTATTTTTTTCAGTAAGTACAATACGTTATTTAAATACGTATCTTAAAAATTAGATTAAGAGAAACTATGCTGAAATACTTTCGTACTAGAAAGCACATTAAGCTAAACGAAAATAATCTACATTGTACATATTCATCGATACAAAAGCATATATAATCAATCATGTGGTATGGACGATAATATTTTTGTTGACAGCATATATAACTTTGTTTTTGATAGTATTTTTATGAATAACAAAGTTATGTTTGCGGTTTTTTAAAATGTGCCCTATTTCAAAAAATGCTAGTTCGATTAATGACAAAGACTTTAAACAAAAATTTAATTGTTGTTTAAAGTCTTAGTCAAGATCTACATCATGTAATTTTTTTTCAAAATTTACACTCGTTTTGTTTAAAAGTTAGATGGGAGGACGCCCATTTTACCACTTTGAAAGCGTCTATCTCTCAAACGTTACATTGTTACAGAAAATGGTTTTAGGAACCTGGCTTTCATTTTAAAAGACCTATCCATAAACGTAATACACACGCATAGGTTTGATAAAAACATTTTTTAGGTTTTAGTTTCATTTATTTATACCAGACAAATAACTTCTATGGAGCTCCGTCTAAATCAAGGGACTAGTAATTTATGCTACCCCCGTACTTGACATTATGAAGAACGGGTAAAAAGCAGAGATGGTACTCGAATAGAGTAATTTGGAGAAATGATCCTCTATTTACGTGAGAGTGGAGTTGCGAATGTGAATTGTTGTGGAATCGCTGGGGAGTTTGTTTAAATTGCACAGCTATCTACGTTGGAAATTTTGAAACATAAATAAAAAAAATATAGCAAAAAAAGTACTCTTGTTGTGTGTTGCTGTCAAATTTAGAAATAAGTACAAGTTAGGCTACATACTTGTATATCAAGAAACAAGTTATTGTCTATTACTACCCAAAAACTGGCCAAGTGCGAGTCGGACTTACTAAATTAGGGTTTCTCTTAGCCAAAATACCACAATATTTCGTTGCCAGCAAAAAAACTTTGTTTTTCATAGTATTTGCATGAAAGACAAAGTTATATTTGCGGTTGTTGAATATGTGCTACATTTCAAAAACCACTAAGTCGATCCCGTCCAAACCAATTTTCGTTAAAAGTATTTGTTAAGAGCTACATTATTTATTTTTTCCCAAATTTCCATTCGCTTTTAGAAGTTGGAAGGGGGGTTGGGGGACGCCCATTTTAATAGTTTGGGAGGGTCTATCTCCCATATGTTAGACTTTCTAAAAAATGGTTCTAGAAACCTCGATGTCATTTTAATAGACCTATTCATAGACATGCATAGGTAAGAGCAAAAAAAAAATTCTGTTTTAGTTCCATGTATGGGAGCCCCTCTCAAATGTCATTTTATTTTATTACTTGTATGTATAACATTCGTAAAGCGGTTATCAACACACAGTAACACCTCAGTTTAATCTATGTATTGCGAATAGGTTCAGAATAAAATGGCTGTGACATATGGAGAGACAGACTTGACGAAACTATAAGGGTTCCGTTTTTTCCCATACAGTTACTGAACCCCAGAAAGCTTCCATTACTAACCCGAGATTTTTAAAGTGCAATTTTGTTATGTACACGTTCTGGGACATTAAGAGTAAATTCCATATTTGAATGTATTGAATGTATTCAGGTATACTAATTGTTTCGTTTTGCACAGTACTTATAAGATTGTGTTTTGTTATACAAAGGAATTGTTTACAAAACCGGCCAAGTGCGAGTTGAACTCGCGCACGGAGGGTTCCGTGCCAACTTTAGCTGAATTAGGGAATCCAGTTACATCCACTTAGTAAAATACCACAATATTTTGTTGACAGCAAATATAACTTTGTTTTTCATAGTGTTTGTATGAAGTACAAAGTTGCGTTTGAGGTTGTTGAAAATGTGCTATATCTCAAAAAATTCTCGTTTGATCCCGTCCGAACTAATTTTCTTTAAAAGTATTTGTTAAAATCTACATTATATATTTTTTTCAAAATTTACACTCACTTAGTTTAGAAATTAGATGGGGGGGACGCCCATTTTTTCACTTTGGAAGCGTCTAGCTATAAAACGCTAGACTTTAAAAGAAAATGGTTTTAGAAACCTCTATATCATTTTAAAAGACCTATCCATAGACGTACGTAACATGTATAGGTTTGACTAAAAAAAATTTTTGGTTTTAGTTTAGTTTTTAGTTTCCCCGCCTTAAATGTAATTATTATCTATTTTTTGTATGAGAATCGTAAAGCGGTTAACAAGATACAACAGGCAGCAGACAACAGACAGACAAATTTTAACAGTGTGATGCTTATAGTTACAGAATGGCTGTGACTGACATACGGACGGACAGACAGACAGACAGACAGACAGATAGACAGATAGACAGATAGACAGACAGACAGACAGACAGACAGACAGACAGACAGACAGACAGACAGAAAGACAGAGAGACAGACAGACAGACAGACGGACAGACAGTTTCGTCCGTATTTTGCCATTCGGCTGCGGAACCCTAAAAATGCAACCAAGCTACACACCTGCCCTTTTAGAAAACGATCACATTAATTATATAAAAAATAAAGAAAGTTTATGAATTTTATTGCGTAGGTGATTTACTATTCCCGTTCTATTTATCTCGTCCCAGTATATAAAAAATAGTCACGCATGTCAGTTCATTGAAACAATAAAGCAATCAGCATTCAACCGTAGCACTTTGTTAGCTGTAGAAAACCAGCAAGTCGCTTTTGTGTAACTTCTGAATTGTTTCTTTCTTTGTCCTAACATTTGACATTTGCGAAGTGTATAAATTTGAATGGTCTTTACCTTAAAAGGAAAAACGGAATCCTTATAAGGATTTCTTTGTTGTCCGTCTGACTTTGTAAAATCTCAAAAACCATACACTAAAGGTATTCAGTCCCTGATGCTGTGAAAAAAAAACCATCACATCTAAAACAAACAAATAAGCGCAACAAAATATATGTTTTCATCATTTTCTTTAAAAAAATGAATGTAGTTTTTTTTAAAACTTAAAATACCATTTTTACCAAAATAATATTGTGCAACTGTTACTGTAACACTAAATCCCTTTGTGTAAACGGTGCATGAAATCGTTGTTAGTATGGAATCCGTCTCTAATTTGCGAACAATGGAACGGGAAAACAAACGGAAGAATCCTTTTGCCCAATGCAATACTCGTAGCGACTCATTCATACTGAATTTGATGTCGCAGGGATGTAGCTGAAATCAGAATATCCGGAACTTGACTAATTTGAAAAATATTAATAAATAATTGCAAAGACGCAGCGTAGGCCGTCCACCGACAAGATGGGCAGACGACCTTATAAAGATCGCAGGATCAAACTGGATGCAGAGGAAAGTGGGGGAGGCCCATGTTCAGTTATGTTATTTGCAAAATTATGCAATTAACAAAAAGATTAAGGTGTGCTTACCTACTCGGAACCTGGTAAGGGGTCGAATTGAAATCAATGTCTGAAATCCGTTTTGCTACCAATCTAAATAAGTATTAATTAATAGTTTAAGTACTTTTTTTACATTTTTTCCATCAGGCTATCATCTTGCTGGTGGACCGACATCCACGGTTACTATCTTAAAAATAATAAGGTATTGTAAACAAAATAAATTAATATGCTCCAGACACCGAGTATCGTGGTGTCATGGTAAGGAATTTTCTTTCTTGTATTACGAATATCAAACAATGATTGTGACTGCCAAACGAGCTACCGCCAAAGGTAGAGCTGCGTAAGAATGCCCAGAGCAAATGCTCAAGGCGCTTACTTGCAGCTCTCTTCTCACTAATGACACCGATGGACACCACCAGGTTATTGTAGCGACATCTATGAGCAACCACTGTCACTACATTTCAACGTAATACGCTGACTCGGCTCGACGCGACTAGATGGCGCTAAAGTCGAAGTATGGAGACTGAACCGCGATATTAAAGATTTAGAGCGGACTAACTACATATGACCAAACCAAGACGGTGATCATTGGACCTTGGTCCCCGGCCATAACACCCGGTCGGTAGGAAGCGCTTCCCTTTGCCTTCCTAACACAGTTGCGCCAAATTATAATAAGTATACCCACCCCATCTGGGTAAGGGACTCCCACATAACCCACTGGCGGCGCCCGCCGCTAGTATGGGTGGCATTTTCTTTTACATCGGAATACTTTGTTTTTATATGAGTTCTAAATAACAACAATTAGTGTTTACTATGTAATTGAGTAGTTTAGTAAGATTTCCATATTCCGGTTTCGAAACATACCCTGCGACATAGTCTAAAGCGAAATGTTTTTCAGTTTACATTCAGTCTCAAATTACTGCTAGCAAGCTCCGTTTATGTTTATTTACTCGATTTTTCATGGTTTCTCCCTGTTAGTTCCGTGATTTCAACTATCTGCACATATTTTGTCGTAATAACTGTTTTCTTATTTGAAGTTTTTTCACCAAAAACAAATGCATTGGTAGCTATTTAATACGGTTAAATATCTTTTACTGGGAGGTTTTTCCCCCTTTAAAAAGAGATTCTATCGGACAGTATGTTTTATCACAAACTACATACAATAATAAATCTTTGAGGCAAGAGTAATAAGACGTCACGCATAATGACGTGTCCATAAGGAACTAGAAATTTCGCACGGTCGGACCAACAGACACGACGGTGGCTCCATCGGAAGAACGTCTTACGCGTGACGCCCGGTTAGAAAGATGTTGCAGTTTAAGTCCCGCCCGTGCAAAATTTTTGGTACACACTAGGTACTGATATCAGGAGCGATCTTGGTCAAATATCTGCTAAGCCATAAATAAATACATAATAACAGCTTTTAGGAACGACGGAGTAAGCCCGACAATCCTAGGACTGAAAGCATTATCCCAAAATAAAAACTAGCAGTGTAGGCTTCTATCTGTAGTAGCTTAGGCTTTATAACCTACTTTAAAATAATATTGAGGTTTTATGTATCTACCCACGGCAATAATCTGACGGATATGTTGCAATATTCATTTAACCTACATGCTCCGAATAATTACGGAAAATATACGGAAACCCGTATTTCCGATAAATTTTCCGCAGCGTGCGTTTCCAATTATTTTTCATTCCATCACTCCATTACGGGTTGAGGTACAGGGTTTGCTACATTTACTTAATGTACGGTCATACATTACATAACCCTATTTATACATAAAGTCGTAGATTTTATTGAAATGTCGTTCAGTCAAGTGGAGTAATCCAACGATACTAATGTTTTAATAAGATAATGATTTATATAAAATGCACTTGTAAAAAACAACTTTGGCTGTGTGACAGACGTGTATAGTGTATAGTGACAAAACACTATAAAAACAAAAAACAAATCTATACTAATATAATAAAGCTGAAGAGATTGTTTGTTTGTTTGTTTGAACGCGCTAATCTCAAAAACCACTGGCCTGATTTGAAAAATTATATTTACGTTGAATAGTCCATTTGTCGAGGAAGGCTTTAGGCTATATAACATAAAGATACGACTCATGAGACCACAGCAGAAATGAAAAATGTTGCGAAAACGGGAGAAAGATATTCCTTTTGAGAGCTTCCGCTGCATACGCTGCGGAAACCGCTTAATTTACACAAAAATCATGTATGACAGGATGGTTCAGCAGAGTTCTATAATAAAGTCCTCGACAGCATATGTCTATCTTTTATGGTTGACTTACTACAACCTTTTTTATGTTAATAAATTTGTAAAAAAATAATGCATTATTTTTAGAAGTGTATTATACACACAGGTATTTATTCTTATCAAAATAAATACATTCATCATCACGAGCATTTCATTTAGAACCAAGTTGCCCTTTATATCATTTGACTAGCTGTGCCCGCGACTTCGTCCGCGTGGAATAGTGACTTTGGGTAGATATTTTATTTATTTAGGCTAATTATTTTACAAATAAGATATACCGCGAATATTTTGCAGTCATATTCTCAAATAATAGCATTCAGTTTGAGACGGATGGACGTTGTAGACGTGGCAGACTGCCGAGAAAGCTGAGACCTTTTTCTAGGCATTCTACTAATTAATTCAGTAGGTACTTTTTTATTAAAAATTATAGTTTGGTAGGTAATTTAAAAATGGTGAGAAGATAAACAAAACCTAACAATTTTGACATAAAAAATGTCCAAAACGTCAAAGCTTTGTAGAGATACAACAAAACAATACCCAATTACAATGAAATCAAATTTTGCATTAAGATTGGAAAATATAAATCAACCAACCTATTAATTAAGCATTAACCTAATGTAATCAATTACTTTACAGAGAATAAGAAGAATAATATCAAATCAAATTACCTACTACAAAATCAAATTATAAATGCACATTTAGATTTAATACCTACCTCCTACCTACTTTAAATGGTACAGTCGCCGTCAGATATATCGGAGCGGACAAAGTGACCAAATACTTCTGAACAGTTCGAAATGTCAATAAGTTCCATACACTTCAAATTACCATTGATATTATAACTTTCATTACTTCATAAAGATCTGAGCAGATGTTAGTCAATAACTTCTATACACACAACTAACCAATAATATCTGAACACTCACTTGCCTGAATTTATTTACTGCATGACACTTTCATGACAGTGATGACAATACTGAAAACTACAAAGCGTTACAAACTGCCAGTGTCATCTTACTATAATATAAACAATGAAAAGAGTTTGTATTTTGAAATAGTATTTATAGTTGAGTTGGAAGCACATCCTTCTGCAATTTTTTTCGATTGCTCAGATATTTAAGACCGACTGCGTAGATACATTTGACGTTATGAGTATTCAGATATTATTGGTTATTTATCGACTAGCTTCTGCTCAGATATTAATGAAGTAATGAATGTTCTGATATTAAGGTAACTTGTAGTATATGAAAGTTATTGACATTTTAAACTGTTCAGAAGTATTTGGTCACTTTGTCTGCTCCAATATATCTGACGGCGACTGTACTTATTACTAAGTCAAGATTTTTTTTTATTACATGCTGAGATGAGCTATCGCAGTTACTTATACTTGCATAAATCAGAAGAAAGAATAACCTACTAAATCTATCAATTAATAATTAATAGATGCATTCAAAATTAAAACCTACTCAGTGGCGAAAAGAAAACTTTAACCTGCATAAATCTGAAGAAAGAATTATAACCAAAAGTATTACTTAATCTACCTCATAGAAAATATCTGCAATCAAAATAATGAGCTCAAGTCCTTTACTACTCAGTAGCGAAAAAAAACTATGTATTACGCGCTGAAATCAATTGAAGTATCGCAAAAAAAGCAGTTGCGCGGGACAACCGTTCCGTAGAGAGCCGACTAAATTAATCTAATAGGTATGTATAAGGAAAATATTTCAACGCAAAACACATATTTTAATGTAAGTGAGAAGCCACCAACCATACTTAGCGCAAGCTCGCATTGTAAGTACTTAAGCTGCGAATATTATTTTGATGTGGAGTTATTTCAAAACTGTGATAGCTTCTAAGATATTTATTGAAATGAAATGATGTAAACTTTGTTCAAAATGAAATGCTCGTGATGATGAATGTATTTATTTTGATAAGGATCAATACCCGTGTGTATAAAACACCTTCAAAAATAATGTTCGAATAAAAATAATAAAATATTTTAACGCAAAACATACGCAGTTTTATTGTAACTAAGAAGCCAGCAACCATAGCAATTAGCGCAAGCGCACGTTGTACTTAAGCTGCGAACATTATTTTGGTGCGGAGTTATGTTAAAACTGTGATAGCTTCTAAGATATTTATTGAAATCAAATGATATAAAGGGCAACTTTGTTCTAAATGAAATGCTCATGATGATGAATCTATTTATTTTGATAAGAATAATTACCTGTGTGTATAATACACCTCTAAAAATAATGCATTATTTTTTTAACAAATTTATTAACATAAATATTTTTGATTATCTATGTAATTTTTGTATGTATGTTTATGTTAATGCATTTTAAATTTTTGTCCCTCACAGTACTTTTAAATATTCCGCCACTGATTTAACTCTCTGCATTTCCCAAGCGGTTGACTGGTAGAGAATGCCATAAGGCATTAAGTCCGCCAATTGTACCATTAACAGTGCTATAAAGTTTAAATAAAAAAAAAAAATAAAAAAGGTTGTAGTAAGTCAACCATTAAAGATAGACATATGCTGTCGCAGACTTTATTATAGAACTCTTGATGCTGAACAATCCCGTCATACATGATTTTTGTGTAACTTAAGCGGTTTCCGCATAGTACGCAGCGGAAGCTCTCAAAAGGAATATCTTTCTCCCGTTTTCGCAACATTTTTCATTGCTGCTGTGGTCTTATGAGTCCTATCTTTATGTTATATAGCCTAAAGCCTTCCTCGATAAATGGACTATCCAACGTAAAAATATTTTTTTCAAATCGGGCCAGTAGTTTCTGATATTAGCAGGTTCAAACAAACAAACTCTTCAGCTTTATAATATTAGTTTAGATTTCAATAAATATCTTAGGAGCTATCACAGTTTTAACATAACTCCGCACCAAAATAATGTTCGCAGCTTAAGTACAACGTGCGCTTGCGCTAATCTATACTAATATTATAAAGCTGAAGAGTTTGTTTGTTTGTTTGTTTGTTTGTTTGAACGCGCTTATCTCAGAAACTACTGGCCCGATTTTAAAAAAAATATTTTTACCATGGATAGTCCATTTATCGAGGAAGGCTTTAGGCTATATAACATAAAGATACGACTCATAAGACCACAGCAGCAATGAAAAATGTTGCGAAAACGGGAGAAAGATATTCATTTTGAGAGCTTCCGCTGCGTACGCTGCGAAAACCGCTTAAGTTACACAAAAATCATGTATGACAGGATTGTTCAGCATTAAGAGTTCTATTATAAAGCGCGCGACAGCATATGTCTATCTTTTATGGTTGACTTACTACAACCTTTTTTATGTTAATAAATTTGTAAAAAAATAATGCATTATTTTTAGCACAGGTATTTATTCTTATCAAAATAAATACATTTATCATCACGAGCATTTCATTTAGAACAAAGTTGCCCTTTACATCATTTAAATTCAATAAATATCTTAGGAGCTATCACAGTTTTAACATAACTCCGCACCAAAATAATGTTCGCAGCTTAAGTACGACGTGCGCTTGCGCTAATCTATACTAATATTATAAAGCTGAAGAGTTTGTTTGTTTGTTTGTTTGAACGCGCTAATCTCAAAAACTACTGGCCCGATTTGAATATTTTTTTTTACGTTAGATGGTCCATTTATCGAGGAAGGCTTTAGGCTATATAACATAAAGATACAACTCATGAGACCACAGCAGAAATGAAAAATGTTGCGAAAACGGGAAAAAGATATTCCTTTTGAGAGCTTCCGCTGCAAACGCTGCGGAAACCGCTTAAGTTACACAAAAATCATGTATGACAGGATTGTTCAACATTAAGAGTTCTATAATAAAATCCGCGACAGCATATGTCTATCTTTTATGGTTGACTTACTACAACCTTTTTTATGTTAATACATTTGTAAAAAAATGATGCATTATTTTTAGAGGTGTATTATACACACAGGTATTTATTTTTATCAAAATAAATACATTCATCATCACGAGCATTTCATTTAGAACCAAGTTGCCCTTTATATCATTTGATTTCAATAAATATCTTAGGAGCTATCACAGTTTTAACAAAACTCCGCACCAAAATAATGTTCTCAGCTTAAGTACAACGTGCGCTTGCGCTAATATATTATAAAGCTGAAGAGTTTCTCAGGAACTGCTGGACCGATTTGAAAAAATATTTCTGTATTTGATAGCTTATTTATTGAGAAAGGCTTTAGGATATAAAACATCACGCTGCGACGGGAGGGGAGGGAGCAAACTCAAAACGCGCGAACGAAGTCGCGGGGGACCGCTAGTAATATTATAAAGCTGAAGAGTTTGTTTGTTTGAACGCGCTTATCTCAGGAACTGCTGGACCGATTTGAAAAAATATTTCTGTTTTGGATAGCTTATTTATCGAGAAAGGCTTTAGGATATTAAACATGACGCTGCGACAGGAGGGGAGGGATCAAACTCAAAACGCGCGGACGAAGTCGCGGGGGACCGCTAGTGTAATTATAAGATGGTGATTGATAAAGTAAATTAATTTGCGGAAACATATAAAAATAACTTGATTTATAATTAATCATATAGTTTAAACAAGCCTTAATGTAGCATCATTTGATCCCACCGTGTGTTTTATTTTATTGATCTATACGAGTACCAGGCTGAAAATATAATTACAGCAGTTCTAGGAATATTCTGGTTGCCATAGCAACACGCAATCGGGTGAAATCTCATTGTGTCAGGCTGTATCACTAGCTGAATCAGACGCTCTGTCCATTTGAAGAATGTAATCTAAATTCAATCTGTTACCGAAAGCTTTCTTGATTTTGAAATGATATACAGGCTGAAAATATAATAAGCTACTTAGGAGGAAATTAACTTAAATAGTAGTACGTACACTGTTAACAAGATGAACACACGATCTTTAAAGAATCTGGAACACATTAGATGCAGATTGTTTGGAACCGGTCTTTGTGGAAAACCATGGGTTATTGCTATGTTTATCAATAGACGTCCTGTGGACACACATTACGCTGTGCATGTGTTTTTGTAAAAGGTAGCCAACCTCTCCAAGAAGTCGATCTATAAGCTAAAAAACTTATAATTGCATTCAACATCATGAAATGAAATTTAAGAAGAAATAACATAAAAAATTGAATTCCACCACGCAACAGGTAGAGTCTAATTGAAAGCATTTGTATCAACGACTTAATAAAATAATTTCAAAATAAGTGAAGCGAGTGTAATCTAATAGACTTCTTGACAGCGGTTTAAGTCTGAAGCTAAATTTTTGACATTTCGCGTTAACAATTTCAATTTTCTACTGTTATGTTCTATCAAATATCATTTTTGCGCACGTAGCTATCTTAATTAAATTTAAAAATATCTATGTCATTTTTTAACCTTTATTGAATAATCTTTATTCTTCTGAAGCAATAAATACATCAAAACATATTTTTTATCTCAGCGTTGGCGAAATGTCAAAAATTATGTGTCAAACTACACCCGCAGGAAAGATTTGACACGCGCTCCAAAAACTGTGCACAACCTCAAAGCAATCTTTATGTAGCATAACGTAGCCAAAGCTTTTATCGATTTTGGAAGCACCAGCCTGATACACAGTACCCAGGCACATACTACTTACAAGCTTCCGAGTGACAAGATTATCTCAGGAATGTGTTGTGATCTGCCCATCCCGACCCAACATACGTGAGGTCCTACTTTGGACACCAACGACCTAATTTTCATCTCTATTCATCTGTCACTTTTCTCATATGACAGAACGAGTGAGAGGGTGCTGTGAGAGAGTTTGATATCTTATACGCTCGGATAGGGTATAAGATCCATTTTGCTTTAACGCTTCCAGACTGCAAGCCTCCGTTTGCTATGAGTTGCAGTAAAATACTTTGCCTGAAATGTCTGGAACGTCAACCAACATTGAAAATCTGACAACTCGACTGTCCCACACATTGGCTGATACATATTTCATTATTGCTTACTTTTGTACTTAGGGGACGAATCAAAAATCTATTTTACCGACTTCAATGAAAGGAAGTAATCCATTCAATGAGTATGTATTTGATATTGTTGGAATTTGATGATATTTGAGTCTGTTGATCTATTAAGACTTCCAAACACGTGCAAAATTTCTTAATAAGTGTTTGTATGTTTGATCACGGATTTCTCGAAAACAAGAGGTCATAGCTGGATGAGTCATTTTTAGTTCGATAATGTCAAATAGTATTTTTTATTTATTTAATAATAGTATATTTTAAGTAAGGGTTCATTGCAAGTTTAATCAAATTCTGTCCAGTAGTTTTTGAGATATGGGTAAATAACTAAAAATCATGAAATAACAAGATGAATCAACTCCAGCTTACGTAAACCAACAGCGCACATCATGCACTGACTCCAAGTGACTTTGACTTTTTCAAGGCGGTTTTATTTCTATCTTCTGTGGTATAGCTACATTTATCAAGAAATTTGTCAGCCTATCACCGACTCCCTTATAGGTATGTATGTTACAATACTTTAATATTCAATCATTATAACAATTTGTTAAGATATTACGTTGGTATAATAGAATTTCCTCAAACAACTTTCACGTCCTTTATCGATTACTGAGGGCCTACTACAAAAAAACGAAATCCGTCAATAATATTAAATAGTCGTATTGACGAATTTTGTTCTTCGTTGTAGCCCTGTCGTCTTGTAGCCAAGGAAATCAAACCAAATAGCCTTCAGTCCTCATTTTGCCATGCAAGGGCCCTCGTGCTGTGCTCTTAGAAGTCTCAACTCAAGATTCCGTTTGAAAGGAATTGCCCGACGTTACTCTTGACATTAATAGGAGTTCCAATAAAGTAAATTAATCTTCATTAGTTCCCTTTAATAAGGCGTGATTCTGTGTAGCTACTGGGCATATAGTTTTAGATTTTCTCCTTGGAATCCATGAAAATTTAATGTTTATCGATTCAAATCAACTCTAAACGATGAATTTATTTATACGAATACATATAAGACAGTTGTTTGTTAGCCCATAACGAATATAAATTCTATAACGGAGATCAGCAATATCTTGAAATTAAATATGGTCTTAAACAAACATAAAGTATCACGCAATGACGTACTCATAAAGAGACCACAAATTTCGCAAGGTCGGACTGACAGCACGGTAGCTCAATTGGTAAGAGCGTTTGCTGGTTCAAGTCCCGCCCGTGCGCAAATTTTTGGTTTCTTAATTCATCTTTATGAATATAAACTAGTTATACACAGGCGGCAGATTGTCGATTACAAGAGGCGACGGCTGCCATCCCGTCGACTTGCCGTCGAGATTCTGTAGACGTGTCTTCGATAAGTTGGCTTCCAAATTTTTTGTGGTAGTGGTCAACTACTTTCGCCAGACTTCATGTCATTATCGTCAGGCTGTTGTAAACATTTCAGCGACAGTCATGAATACGCCTTCGACAAGTGTCGCTCCTCTGTTCAGCACAAAAATTATAATCTAACAAGCAACTTATATCTAGAAAATCACACTTATTTGCTCTACCTTTGAACATATTTTTCAATGAATCCTAGAAAGTAATATAAGTATGGACAAACAGGAGAAATAATTATAGTATCCTTTGAGCACTTCGTAGAATCTCTCATCTGAGCTCGCCCACGCGGATTTTCAATGTAATTAATATTTATTCGTTGTATTTCAGACTAGAAACTTGACGTGTTTTCTATCGAGTGTGCAACCTATTTTTGTAACTTAATCTGTTTACACGGGCTTCTTATTTTTCTGTTTTGCTGTTTAGAAAGGAAAAAAACTGGAAACATGTTGTTTTTCTTATAATACGAAATAAATGTTGTTTTTCTTATTATTCGAAAAACAACATGTTTTTTTAATGACATAAAACTGTTAGTTACTTTAAATACCTTGTTGATACTAAACGAGGTGGATTATTGCCTCCGGATAGCGTTCAAAATTTTAGCTGGTAATAATAAATAGTCCCTCTAGCTGATTTCGACTATGGTGATCAGTCACAACGACTAACCGACAGCGCGGGACTCACATTACAGTGCACAAGTGCGTGCACAAACACAGATGCATTCTCTCACATAATTCACTCACATAACCCCATGGGACAGCAATCCGACACGACCAGACAGAGATTGGCCTGACCCGAAGATCGAAACCGAGAACTCTGGCGCAACAGTCGCTTTAAAGTGTGACCCTCTAACCGCTGCTCGAACACCGCTAATCAAAAAAATCAGGTCCAACAATACCCGAGAGTGATTTATTACGTGCACTTTTTTAAATTGTATTAACTCGAAATGAGAAATACATAACAATTGGTGGATTAAATGACATATCTATCAAATGCACATTAATACAGATAATACGGGTCATTCCACCGCTCCGCTAAACACAACAGAGATTTACACGGACCTCCTTTGAGAGGTTCGTGAAAGCTTATTATGTTTGCCGCCATCGAGAAAATCAAAATACCCGACTGGCACCGAGCCAAAGGCTTCCTTAATAAAACGGCCATCCTCCGCCGGACACTGAACACCTTTGACGTGTACCCGTATACCATTAAACGAGGATGTGAGCATGTTTTGATACAGATTAAGACATAATTTCATGATCATATAGGTGCTCGTAGCGCAGTAGTGGCAGCTTTTGGATACCAAAGCAACCTACGGCGCGGTCGTGTTTGATAGTGACCATTTCGACCATATAAGTGTAAGATCTATTTTACGAGCATTTCCGTGATTATGGGTGGTATTTTCTGACGAAAAAAGAGCGACATTATTACGTAGGAATTCTTTGATTTTGTATGAGTTCTAAATAACTAAAATTGTAACACCAAATGTAAAACCTATGTTGTAACAAATGTACCAACCTATGTTGTTTAGTATTTTCATAAGATTTCAAAATTTCGGTTTCGAAACTAACCCTGCCTCATTGTCTAAAAGCGAAATGTTTTTAGTTCACATTCAGTCACAAATTACTGCTAGGAAGCTCCGTTTATGTTTATTTGTTTGATTTTTCATGGTTTCTGCCTGTTAGTTCGGTGATTTGAACTATCTGCACATATTTTGTCGTAATAACTGTTTTTTTTTTCGAAGTTTTGGTACAACACCAAAAATCGCTATGATTTTTAGATGTGCCTAGGATTTTCCCAGTTATGAAACGATTAACATATGCATTGGTAGCTATTTAATCAGGTTAAATATCTTTTACTGGGAGGTTTTTCCCCATGAAAAAAGCAATTCTATCGGACAGTTCATTTTATCACAAACTAAATAAACCTACACATAAGTACGTACATAAATCTTTGAGGCAAGAGTAATAAGACGTCACGCGTAATGATGTATCTATATGAAACTAGAAATTTCGCACGGTCGGACTGACAGACACCTCGGTAGCTCAATGGGAAGTAAGTCTTACGCGTGACGCCCGGTTAAAAAGATGTTGCAGTTTAAGTCCCGCCCGTGCGAAATTGTTTGTTTATTATTTCATCTTTAAGATAAAAAGGTTGCTACACACTAGGTACTGATATCAGGAGCGTTCTTGGTCAAATATCTGCTAAGCCATAAATAAATATATCATCATCATCATCATTATCAGCCAAGGGACGTCCACTGCTGAACATAGGCCTCCCCCACGGCTTTCCACAGCGACCGATCACTAGCGGTCTGCATCCAGTTTGATCCTGCGATCTTTTTAAGGTCGTCTGTCCATCTTGTTGGTGGACGTCCTACGCTGCGTCTTTGGTCGAAGGGTCTCCAATCTAGAACTTTCCTGCCCCAACGGCCATCAGTTCTTCACGCTATGTGCCCTGCCCACTGCCACTTAAGCTTACTGATTCTCAAGGCTATGTCCGTTACCTTGGTTCTTCTACGTATCTCCTCGTTTCTGATTCGATCTCGTAGAGAAACACCGAGCATAGCCCGCTCCATCGCTCGTTGTGTAGTTTTGAACTTCTTTATGAGGCCCATAGTTAGAAACCACGTTTCGGATCCGTATGTCATCACTGGTAACACAGACTGGTTGAAGACTTTCGTCTTCAGACACTGAGGTAATTGAGACGAGAAGACGCTCTTGCGCAATTTCCCAAACGCTGCCCAGCCGAGTTGGATTCGTCGATTGACCTCTTTCTCAAAGTTGGACCTACCCAATTGGATCACTTGTCCCAGGTAGACGTACTCGTCGACAACTTCGAGAGTTGAGTTCCCAACAGATACTGGAGTGGGTACAACAAGGGAACTCGACATAATTTTCGTCTTCTCCATGTTCATTTTAAGACCCACTTGTTGGGATACTCGGTCGAGGTCTTCGAGCATAGTGCCAAGATAATCCAGCGTCTTTGCCACAAAGACTATATCATCGGAAACCCGAAGGTGTGTTATGTATTCGCCATTGACGGAGATGCCGAATCCTTCCCATTCCAGGAGCTGAAGGCGTCTTCCAATGCCGCTGTAAACAATTTCGGAGTTATTACATCGCCCTGTCTTACACCTCTTTGCAATGGAGTCGCCCTCGTCTTCTGTTCCTGTACTCGGACCGACATGGGGGCGTTGTTATATAGACACTTTAACACCTATACCTATAGTCTATGTGACACCGCTGAAGAGACCGAAGCACCGCCCAAGTTTCGATCGAATCAAAGGCCTTCTTATAGTCTACAAAAGCTAAACATAGAGGCATATTATACTCCTCAGACTTCTGTATAATTTGCCTAAGCGTATGAATGTGGTCAATGGTACTGTAGCGTTTTCGGAATCCGGCTTGTTCGGGAGGCTGGAAGTCAAACCTACGTACGAGACGATTCGTGATGACCCTTGAGAACAGTTTGTAGACATGGCTCAGGAGTGAGATGGGTCTATAGTTCTTCAATAAGGTTTTGTCTCCTGTTTTGAAAAACAACACCACCACACTCCTGTTCCATGCCTCAGGTGTGATGCCCTCTAGCAGAACGGAATTATATGGTCTCTGAAGGACTTTAAGTACCGGTGTTCCACCCGCTTTCAGAAGCTCTGCTGTGATTCCATCCTCGCCAGGTGCCTTATTGTTTTTAAGCTGTAAATAAATATATAATAACAGCTTTTAGGAACGACGGAGTAAGCCCGACAATCCTAGGACTGAAAGCATCATCCCAAAATAAAAACTAGCAGTGTAGGCTAATATCTGTAGTAGCCGCTAAAATTACGGCTTTAAAACCTACTTTAAAATAATATCAAGGCTTTATGTACCCACTGTAATGATCTGACGGATATGTTGCAACATTCATTTAACCTACATGCTCCGAATAATTACGGAAAATATACGGAAACCCGTATTTCCGATAAATTTTCCGCAGCGTGCGTTTCCAATTATTTTTCGTTCCATCACTCCATTACGGATGGAAGGACAGGGTTTGCTACATTTACTTAATGTACGATCATACATTACTTAACCCTATTTATACATTAAGTCGTAAATTTTATTTAAATGTCGTTCAGTTAAGTGGAGTAATCCAACGAGACTGATGTTTTAATAAGATAATGATTTATGTAAATTGCACTTGTAAAAGGCAACTTTGGCTGTGTGACAGACCAGGAAAGTCCCCGTCTGTCACACAGACAAAGTTTTCACTTTTTACAAGTGCAATTTATAATATTAAGTTTTTATAGTGACAAAACACTATAAAAACAAAAAAAAAATATAAGATAATGATTGATAAAGAAAATTAATTTGCGGAAACATATAAAAATAACTTGATATAGAATTGGATCATAATCATATAGTTTAAACAAGCCTTAATATAGCATCATTTAATCCCACCGTAAATTTTAATTTATTGATCCAGGTACCAGGCTGAAATAATTACAGCAGTTCTAGGAATATTCTGGTCGCCATAGCAACACGCAATCGGGTGAAATCTCATTGTGTTCATAGTGTCAGGCTGTATCATCGGCCGACTCCAACTTATTGTCCATTTGGAGAATGTAATCTAATTTAAATCTGTTACCGAAACCGTATCAAGAGCTATATTGCAATTAAAAATATTCAGGTTGGAAATGTTTTATGCTACTTAGAAGGAAATTACCTTAAATAGTAGTAATACGTCCACTACCGATATGATGGGCTCATGACCTTTTAAAGATCCCGGACACACTGGATGCGCAGACCGTTTGCAACCGATACCTATTTTTATCAATTGACATCCTGTGGACATACAATACGCTGTGCATGTGGTTATGTAAAAGGTAGCCAACCTCTCCAAAAAGTTGAGCCAAATTAGCTACAAAACTTATTATTGCATCCAACATCATGAAATGAAATTTAAGAAGAAATAACATAAAAAATGGAATTCCACCACGCAACAGGTAGAGTGTAATTGATAGCATTTTAATCAACGACCTCTATACATATAAGTCTATAATTTTAATAAAATAATTTCAAAAATAATTGCAGTGCGTGTAATCTGCTAGACTTTGTGACAGCGGTTTGAGTCTGAAGCTAAATTTTTGACATTTCGCGTTGACAATTAAATTTTTCTCATTTTCTGTTTTATCAAATATCATTTTAACGCACGTAGCTGTAAATTGAAAAAATCTATGTCATTTTTAAATCTTTATTGACATATTCTTCTGAAGCAATAAATACATCAAAACACCATTTTTTATCTCAGCGTTTTCTACGCGAAATGTCTCAAATCATGTTTCAAACTACACCCGCAGCCCCGCAGGAAAGACTTGACACACGCTCCAAAGACTATGTACAACCCTAAAGTAATCTTTATGTAGCATAACGTAGCCAAAGCTTTTATCGATTTTGGAAGCATCAGCCTAATACACAGTACCCAGGCACATACTACTTACAAGCTTCCGAGTGACAAGATTATCTCAGGAATGTGTTGCGATCTTTCCATACCGGACTAACACATGTGAGCTCCTACTTTGGACACCAACGACCTTATTTTCATCTCTATTCATCTGTCACTTTTCTCATATGACAGAGCGAGTGAGAGAGTGCTGTGAGAGGGTTTGATATCTTATACGCTTGGATAGGGTATAAGATCCATTTTGCTTTAACGCTTCGGGACTGCAAGCCTCAGTTCGCTATGAGTTGCAGCAAAATACTTGGCCTGAAATATCTAGAACATCAACCACCATTGAAAATCTGACAATTTCACTGTCCCACACATTGGCTGATACATATTTTTATCATTATTGCTTACTTTATACATAGTAGGCCAGTGGATATTAACATTAAATTCGCAAAGCACGATGTAGTGCTGCATTTTTGGTATGTTGTTTGAATCAGTTAGGGTGATGTAAATCCCAATTTGCAACTTCGAAAAAGTTGTGCTCGCTGCGCACCACGTGATAAACTGCGAAAATTTGGGTCATTTTTCACGTTTTGCTCTAAAAGTCATAAACTATGCGTTTCCGACAGGTAACATTCACTACACAATTGAAGGTTATTAAATTTGCAACAATTTAAGCCTAATTGCAGCTCTCTAAACCTTATAACGAATAAACTGTGGCTATTCGAAGATAGTTCGTTTTTCCCGAAATATTGAAATTTTTAGTTTTGCTCCCGTTTGAAGCAAAATATTGGCAAAAACCGCTCGTTCTATGAGAAGATCGTAGAATAAAGTTGTAGTGCATTTAATTTTCTTTCATTTCTTTCAAATTTTCGCAGTTTAACACGTGGTGCGCAGCGAGCACAACTTTTTCGAAGTTGCAAATTGGGATTTACATCACCCTAACTGATCCAAACAACATACCAAAAATGCAGCACTACATCGTGCTTTGCGAATTTAGGGATTTTTAGTGTCGATTTCTACTGGCCTATAGGGGACGAATCGAAAATCAATTTTACCGACTTCAATGAACGAAAGTAATCAATTCAATGAGTATGTATGTGATATTGTTGGAATTTGATGATCTCTCAAGTGAGTCTGTTGATCTCTTAAGGCTTCCAAACAGGTGCAAAATTTCTTAATTAGTTTTTGTATGTTTGTACACGGATTTCTCGAAAACATGAAGTCATAGCCAGATGAGTCTTTTTTAGTTCGATTGTGTCAAATAGTATTCTTTTTATTATTTTATAATAGTATATTTTAAGTAAGGGTTCAGAATGAGATTTGAGATATGGGTAAATAACTAAAAATCATGAAAACACAAGATGAATAAACTTCAGCTTACGAAAACCAACAGCGCACATCATGCACCGACTCCAAGTGACTTTGTTTCTCCTAAGTATAAGGAAAATGCGTTATTTTAAGATTTAAGTATAGTCACTTTTTTTCAGGGTGGTTTTATTTTTATTTTCTGTGGTATAGCTACATTTATTTGACAATTGGTCAGCCTATCACCGACTCTCCGATATGTATGTTACAATACTTTAATTTTCAATCATTATTACATTGGTGTTATCATTGGTATAATAGATCTTCCTCAAACTTTCACATCCTTTATGGATTACTGAAGGCCTACTACAAAAAACGAAATCCGTCAATAATATTAAATTGTCGTATTGACGAATTTTGTTCTACGTAGCAGGTACAGACCTGTAGTCTTGTAGCCAAGGAAACAAAACCAAACAGCCTTCAGTCCTCATTTTGCCATGCAAGGGCCCTCGTGCTGTGCTCTTAGAAGTCTCAACTCAAGATTCCGTTTGAAAGGAATTGCCCGACGTTACTCTTGACATTAATAGGAGTTCCAATAAAGTAAATAAATCTTCGTTAGTTTCCTTTACTAAGGCGTGATTCTGTGTAGCTACTGGGCATTTAGTTTTAGATTTTCTCCTTGGAATCCATGAAAATTTAATGTTTATCGATTTTTAAGATCAACTCTAAATGATGAAATTATTTATACGAATACATATTAGACAGTTGTTTGTTAGCCCATAACGAATATAAATTCTATAACGGAGATCAGCAATATCTTGAAATTAAATATGGTCTTAAACAAACATAAAGTATCACGCAATGACGTACTCATAAAGAGACCACAAATTTCGCAAGGTCGGACTGACAGCACGGTAGCTCAATTGGTAAGAGCGTTTGCTGGTTTAAGTCCCGCCCGTGCGCAAATTTTTGGTTTCTTAATTCATCTTTATGAATATAAACTAGTTATACACAGGCGGCAGATTGTCGATTACAAGAGGCGAGGCTGCAATTCCGTTGACTTGCCGTCGAGATTCTGTATACGTGTCTTCGATAAGTTGGCTTCCAAATTTTTTGTGGTAGTGGTCAACTGCTTTCGCCAGACTTTATGTCATTATCGTCAGGCTGTTGTAAACATTTCAGCGACAGTCATGAATATGCCGTCGACAAGTGTCGCTCCTCTGTACCTACAGCAAAAAAATTATAATCTAACAAGCAACTTATACCTAGAAAAGCACAATTATTTGCTCTACCTTTGAACATATTTTTCAATGAATCCTAGTAAGTAATATAAGTACGGACAAGCAGGAGAAATAATTATAGTATCCTTTGAGCACTTCGTAGAATCTCTCATCTGAGCTCGCCCACGCGGATTTTCAACGTAATTAATATTTATTCGTTGTATTTCAGACTAGAAACTTGGCGTATTTTCTATCGAGTGTGCAACCTATTTTTGTAACTTAATCTGTTTACACGGGCTTCTTATTTTTCTGTTTTGCTGTTTAGAAAGGAAAAAAACTGGAAACATGTTGTTTTTCTTATAATACGAAATAAATGTTGTTTTTCTTATTATTCGAAAAACAACATGTTTATTTTATGACATAAAACTGTTAGTTACTTTAAATACCTTGTTGATACTAAACGAGGTGGATTATTGCCTCCGGATAGCGTTCAAAATTTTAGCTGGTAATAATAAATGGTCCCTCTAGCTGATTTCGACTATGGTGATCAGTCACAACGACTAACCGACAGCGCGGGACTCACATTAAAGTGCACAAGTGCGTGCACAAACACAGATGCATTCTCTCACATAATTTACTTACATAACCCCATGGGACAGCAATCTGACACGACCAGACAGAGATTGGCCTGACCCGAAGATCGAAACCGAGAACTCTGGCGCAACCGTCGCTTTAAAGTGTGACCCTCTAACCGCTGCTCGAACACTGCTAATCAAAAAAATCAGGTCCAACAATACCCGAGAATGATTTATTACGTGCACTTTTTCAAATTGTATTAACTCGAAATGAGAAATACATTACAATTGGTGGATTAAATGACATATCTATCAAATGCACATTAATACAGAATTTTTTGTTTATTTACAAACAGTAAGTACTGGTCATTCCACCGCTCCGCTAAACACAACAGAGATTTACACAAACCTCCTTTGAGATGTTCGTGAAAGCTTATTATGTTTGCCGCCATCGAGAAAATCGAAATACCCGACTGGCACCGAGCCAAAGGCTTCCTTAATAAAACAGCCATCCTCCGCCGGACACTGAACACCTTTGACGTGTACCCGTATACCACTAAACGAGGATGTGAGCATGTTTTGATACAGATTAAGACATAATTTCATGATCATATAGGTGCTCGTAGCGCAGTAGTGGCAGCTTTTGGATACCGAAGCAACCTACGGCGCGGTCGTGTTTGATAGTGACCATTTCGACCATATAAGTGTAAGATCTATTTTACGAGCATCTCCGTGATTATGGGTGGTATTTTCTGCCGAAAAAAGAGCGACGTTTTACGTAGGAAATCTTTGATTTTGTATGAGTTCTAAATAACTACAATTGTAACACCAAATGTAAAACCTATGTTGTAACAAATGTAACAACCTATGTTGTTTAGTATTTTAATAAGATTTCAAAATTTCGGTTTTGAAACTTACCCTGAGACATTGCCTAAAAGCGAAATGTTTTTAGTTCACATTCAGTCACAAATTACTGCTAGGAGCTTCCGTTTATGTTTATTTGTTTGATTTTTCATAGTTCCTGCCTGTTAGTTCGGTGATTTGAACTATCTGCACATATTTTGACGTAATAACTGTTTTTTTTTCGAAGTTTTGGTATAACACCAAAATCGCTGTGATTTTTCGATGTGCCTAGGATTTTCCCAGTTATGAAACGATTAACATATGCATTGGTTGCTATTTAATACGGTTAAATATCTTTTACTGGGAGGTTTTTCCCCATGAAAAAAGCGATTCTATCGGACAGTTCATTTTATCACAAACTAAATAAACCTACACATAAGTACGTACATAAATCTTTGAGGCAAGAGTAATAAGACGTCACGCATAATGACGTGTCCATAAGGAACTAGAAATTTCGCACGGTCGGACTGACAGACACCCCGTTGGCTCCATCGGAAGTAAGTCTTACGCGTGACGCCCGGTTAGAAAGATGTTGCAGTTTAAGTCCCGCCCGTGCGAAATTGTTGGTTTATTATTTCATCTTTAAGATAAAAAGGTTGCTACACACTAGGTACTGATATCAGGAGCGATCTTGGTCAAACATCTGCTAAGCCATAAATAAATACATAATAACAGCTTTAAGGAACGACGGAGTAAGCCCGACAATCCTAGGACTGAAAGCATCATCCCAAAATAAAAACTAGCAGTGTAGGCTAATATCTGCAGTAGCTTAGGCTTTATACTTTAAAATAATTTTGAGGCTTTATGTATCTACCCACAGTAATGACCTGACGGATATATTGCAACATTCATTTAACCTACATGCTCCGAATAATTACGGAAAATATACGGAAACCCGTATTTCCGATTTTTTTTTCGCAGCGTGCGTTTCAAATTATTTTACGTTCCATCACTCCCTTACGGGTGGAGGGACAGGGTTTGCTACATTTACTTAATGTACGATCATACATTACATAACCCTATTTATACATCAGGTCGTAAATTTTATTTAAATGTTGTTCAGTCAAGTATAGTAATCCAACGAGACAAATGTTTTAATAAGATAATGATTTATATAAAATGCACTTGTAAAAAACAACTTTAGCTGTGTGACAGACGTGTATAGTGTATAGTGACAAAACACTATAAAAACAAAAAACAAATGAAATTATAAGATGATGATTGATAAAGTAAATTAATTTGCGGAAACATATAAAAATAACATGATTTATAATTAATCATATAGTTTAAACAAGCCTTAATGTAGCATCATTTGATCCCACCGTGTGTTTTATTTTATTGATCTATACTAGTACCAGGCTGAAAATATAATTACAGCAGTTCTAGGAATATTCTGGTTGCGATAGCAACACGCAATCTGGTTAAATCTCATTGTGTCAAGCTGTATCACCAGCTGAATCAGACGCTCTGTCCATTTGGAGAATGTAATCTAAATTCAATCTGTTACCGAAAGCTTTCTTGATTTTGAAATGATATACAGGCTGAAAATATAATCTACTTAGAAGGAAATTTACTTAAATAGTAGTACGTACACTGTTAACAAGATGAACACACGATCTTTAAAGAACCTGGAACACATTAGATGCAGATTGTTTGGAATCGGTCTTTGTGGAAAACCATGGGTTATTGCTATGTTTATCAATAGACGTCCTGTGGACACACATTACGCTGTGCATGTGGTTTTGTAATTTTGGCGTCAGCCGAAAGTTCAAACATAATTTAACGCAAAACAATTTTATTTCACTTTTAAGCAAACTTACAATAATACAAAGACTTTTCCTTACAAATCCTTCATTTAGAGCTTACAAGATGCTTGCACAAAAGCTAACGACTCAATGTCATGAATTATGTTTGCTCGCCCTCACGCCATAGCGTGCCGGATACGGAAATAGTTGATTTTAATGTAATATAATTAAATTGAATTATTTGAAATGATAATAGTATACAAATAATTATTTAGTACTTTTTAAATGTTTTTATATTTAATCAATTATATTTAATAACATATGGGTCTGCATCCAGAATTCACTAAAATCTGCTACCGGAAGTTACGATACTAATCGCTTCCCAAAATATATTTGACTATATTAAAGCTATTTTTAATAATTGTACATTTCATATATAATAATATTTAAGATTCATAAATTCACATTGCAAAAATTAAATAATATAATATTGAATAATAAAGCTAGGATTTATTAAAATCTATAAGCCGGAAATAACTCCATGTAATTATAAATTCTATTTTAAATATTATTCTAATAAAATCAGTTTTCATTTATTATATTAGACACTTTAATGAAAATAAACCTTACAGTAAAAGGTAGCCAACCTCTCCAAGAAGTCGATCTAAATTAGCTAAAAAACTTATAATTGCATTCAACATCATGAAATGAAATTTAAGAAGAAATAACATAAAAAATTGAATTCCACCACGCAACAGGTAGAGTGTAATTGATAGCATTTTTATCAACGACCTCTATACATAGAAGTCTATAATTTTAATAAAATAATTTCAAAATAAGTGAAGTGAGTGTAATCTACTAGACTTCGTGACAGCGGTTTAAGTGTGAAGCTAAATTTTTGACATTTCGCGTTGACAATTTCAATTTTCTACTGTTATGTTCTATCAAATATCATTTTTGCGCACGTAGCTATCTTTAATAAATTTAAAAAAAATCTATGTCATTTTTTAACCTTTATTGAATAATCTTTATTCTTCTGAAGCAATAAATACATCAAAACATAATTTTTATCTCAGCGTTGGCGAAATGTCAAAAAATATGTGTCAAACTACACCCGCAGGAAAGATTTGACACGCGCTCCAAAAACTGTGCACAACCTTCAAGCAATCTTTATGTAGCATAACGTAGCCAAAGCTTTTATCGATTTTGGAAGCACCAGCCTGATACACAGTACCCAGGCACATACTACTTACAAGCTTCCGAGTGACAAGATTATCTCAGGAATGTGTTGTGATCTCCCCATACCGGACTAACACATGTGAGCTCCTACTTTGGACACCAACGACCTAATTTTCACCTCTATTCATCTGTCACTTTTCTCATATGACAGAACGAGTGAGAGGGTGCTGTGAGAGAGTTTGATATCTTATACGCTCGGCTAGGGTATAAGATCCATTTTGCTTTAACGCTTCCAGACTGCAAGCCTTCGTTTGCTATGAGTTGCAGGAAAATACTTCGCCTGAAATGTCTGGAACGTCAACCAACATTGAAAATCTGACAACTCGACTGTCCCACACATTGGCTGATACATATTTCATTATTGCTTACTTTTATACTTAGGGGACGAATCAAAAATCTATTTTACCGACTTCAATGAAAGGAAGTAATCCATTCAATGAGTATGTATTTGATATTGTTGGAATTTGATGATATTTGAGTCTGTTGATCTATTAAGACTTCCAAACACGTGCAAAATTTCTTAATAAGTGTTTGTATGTTTGTTCACGGATTTCTCGAAAACAAGAGGTCATAGCTGGATGAGTCTTTTTTAGTTCGATAATGTCAAATAGTATTTTTTATTTATTTAATAATAGTATATTTTAAGTAAGGGTTCATTGCAAGTTTAATCAAATTCTGTTTAGTAGTTTTTGAGATATGGGTAAATAACTAAAAATCATGAAATAACAAGATAAATCAACTCCAGCTTACGTAAACCAACAGCGCACATCATGCACCGACTCCAAGTGACTTTGTTTCTCCTAAGTAGAAGGAAAATGCATTATTTTTAACTTTATAGTCAGTTTTTTTCAAGGCGGTTTTATTTCTATCTTCTGTGGTATAGCTACATTTATCAAGAAATTTGTCAGCCTATCACCGACTCCCTTTTAGGTATGTATGTTACAATACTTTAATATTCAATCATTATAACAATTTGTTAAGATATTACGTTGGTATAATAGAATTTCCTCAGACAACTTTCACGTCCTTTATCGATTACTGAAGGCCTACTACAAAAAACGAAATCCGTCAATAATATTAAATAGTCGTATTGACGAATTTTGTTCTTCGTAGTAGCCCTGTCGTCTTATAGCCAAGAAAATCAAACCAAATAGCCTTCAGTCCTCATTTTGCCATGCAAAATATGCCTCGATCTGTGCTCTAAAAAGTCTTAACTCAAGATTCCTTTTGAAAGGAATTGCCCGACGTTACACTTGACATTAATAGTAGTTCCAATAAAATACATAAATCTTTGTTATTTCACTTAGATAACACATGTTTCTGTGTAGCTACTGAGAATTTAGTTTAAGATTAAAAATTTAGAGTTCTCCTTGGAAATTTAACGTTTATTGATTTTTAGGATCAACTCTAAACGACGAATAACATAAGACAGTTTTTTTGGCCCATAACGAATAGATGCACATTTAAAATCAACATACAAAACATTATATAACGGAGATCAGCAATATCTTGAAACTAAACATCGGCATCGTCCCCTTAAAGACAAAACCGATTATCAGCATAGAACACTGTTTTGAGTAAAAGCATTTTAAAAGTTTGACAGCTGGTAGCCTATTGTTGGGCAGGGGCATTTCATTTGTTTTGTTTGTTTGTGTCATTATATGACCTTAAACATGAACGAGTTATACACAGATGGCAGATCGTTAATTAAAAGAGGCGACGGCTGCCATCCCGTTGACTTGCCGTCGTGATTCTGTAGACGAGTAGTCGACATGTAGGTAAATAAAAGTAAAGTAAATTAATTTGCGGAAACATATAAAAAAAACTTGATATAGAATTGGATCATGATCACATAGTTTAAACAAGCCTTAATATAGCATCATCTGATCCCACCGTATGTTTTAATTTATTGATCCATACGAGTACCAGGCTGAAATAATTACAGCAGTTCTAGGAATATTCGGGTTGCCATAGCAACACGCAATCGGGTGAAATCTCATTGTATTCATAGTATCAGGCTGAATATATCTATCTATATCTATATGTAATCTAATTTAAATCATTTACCGAAACCGTATCAAGAGCTATATTGACATTGAAAATATTCAGGTTGGAAATGTTTTATGCTACTTAGAAGGAAATTACCTTAAATAGTAGTAATACGTCCACTACTGATATGATGGGCACATGACCTTTTAAAGATCCCGGACACACTGGATGCGCAGACCGTTTGCAACCGATACCTATTTTTATCAATTGACATCCTGTGGACATACAATACATGTATGTTGCCTATGTAAAAGGTAGCCAACCTTTCCAAAAAGTTGAGCTAAATTAGCTACAAAACTTATAATTGCATCCAACATCATGAAATGAAATTTAAGAAGAAATAACATAAAAAATGGAACTCCTCCACGCAAAAGGTAGAGTGTAATTGATAGCATTTTAATCAACGACCTCTATACATATAAGTCTATAATTTTAATAAAATAATTTCAAAAATAATTGCAGTGCGTGTAATCTACTAGACTTTGTGACAGCGGTTTGAGTCTGAAGCTAAATTTTTGAAAATTCGCGTTGACAATTTCAATTTTCTGATTTTCTGTTTTATCAAATATCATTTTTACGCACGTAGCTATAAATTGAAAAAATCTATGTCATTTTGAAATCTTTATTGAAAACACCATTTTTTATCTCAGCGTTTTCTACGCGAAATGTCTCAAATCATGTTTCAAACTACACCCGCAGCCCCGCAGGAAAGGCTTGACACACGCTCCAAAGACTGTGTACAACCCTAAAGTAATCTTTATGTAGCATAACGTAGCCAAAGCTTTTATCGATTTTGGAAGCATCAGCCTAATACACAGTACCCAGGCACATACTACTTACAAGCTTCCGAGTGGCAAGATTATCTCAGGAAGGTGTTGTGATCTCCCCATACCGGACTAACACATGTGAGCTCCTACTTTGGAAACCAAAGACCTTATTTTCATCTCTATTCATCTGTCACTTTTCTCATATGACAGAGCGAGTGAGAGAGTGCTGTGAGAGGGTTTGATATCTTATACGCTTGGATAGGGTATAAGATCCATTTTGCTTTACCGCTTCGGGACTGCAAGCTTCAGTTCGCTATGAGTTGCAGCAAAATACATGGCCTGAAATATCTAGAACATCAACCACCATTGAAAATCTGTCAATTTCACTGTCCCACACATTGGCTGATACGAGGGTCAAACTGAAAGTTCTTAGAAAATCAAAAACTGATTACATTAGCCAGTTATTAGTTTTATTATATCTTTTCAAAATATTGTCCATTGACGTCAATACACCGCTGCATGCGATGGAACCACTGGGAAAAGCACTTTGCCCACTCGTCCTTAGGGGTCTCTTCAATGGCATCGCGATACGCAGCCACCGCTTCTTCAGCATTCATGAACCGCTTTCCTTTAAGTTTTTCTTTAATTTTTGGAAATAAATAAAAATCACAAGGCGCGAGGTCGGGGCTATACGGCGGGTGACCTAGTAATTCAACGTTTGATGTCGCCAAATAGTCGATCGTTCGCTTGGCGGTGTGCGACGAGGCGTTGTCGTGGTGAAGGAGGATCCTACTGCGAGGTCGTTTCTCTCGAACTTTTTCCAAGACAAGTGGCAAACAATTGGTAGTGTACCATTCTGCAGAAACTGTTTTTTGATCCTCTAACACAATTGTTGCGAAATGACCTATCCTTCCAAAGAACGAGGCCACCATTTTTTTTCCCGCACTTCGATCTCTCTTCACTTTAGTTGGCAACTCCTCGAAAGGAAACACCCACTGAGCAGATTGTCTTTTGGTTTCAGGATCATAACAGTAAATCCAGCTTTCGTCACCTGTTAGTATGTCGAACACAGCATTTGAGTCACCTCCGTTAAATCTTTCAATCATTTTACGGCACCAATCCACACGATGGAGTTTTTGAGCCTTAGTCAAATTATGAGGTATCCACCGGGCGCAAAGCTTCCTGACCGCTAAATGTTCGTGGAGGATTTTGTGCACTTGACTCATACCGATGTCTAAGCTTGTCCGAATCTGCTGATAGGTCACTCTTTTGTCAGTCTCTATCATACGCCGCACAACACAGATGTTATTTTCAGTCGTCGCCGTAGAAGGCCGTCCCTCACGTACATCATCAGTGAGATTAGTGCGACCACGTTTAAACTCATTAAACCAGTTGTAAACAGTCGCACGAGATGGGGCTTCATCGTGAAAGGCCAATAGTAGTCTATCATAACTTTCTTGTTGACTTAAATGACATCGAAAGTCATAAAAAATCATTGCACGAAAATTTTCTCGTGTTAAATTCATGTTGACGTGACACAGACAATTTTCAATTTGCCGCCAAATCGTAAAACAAATGACAAATGAATGAAATATATACTCAGTAATATTGGCAAAGAGTTCTATTTTCAAATTTTAGAATATTTTTTTTATTATATTGTTTATAAGTGGCCAGTTCTAAGAACTTTCAGTTTGACCCTCGTACATATTTCATTATTGCTTACTTTTATACTTCGGGGACGAATCAAAAATCTATTTTACCAACTTCAATGAAAGGAAGTAATCCATTCAATGAGTATGTATTTGATATTGTTGGAATTTGATGATCTCTCAAGTGAGTCTGTTGATCTATTAAGGCTTCCAAACAGGTGCAAAATTTCTTAATAAGTGTTTGTATGTTTGTTCACGGATTTCTCGAAAACAAGAAGTCATAGCCAGATGAGTCTTTTTAGTTCGATTGTGTCAAATAGTATTTTTTTATTATTTAATAATAGTATATTTTAAGTAAGGGTTCAGTATGAGATTTGAGATATGGGTAAATAACTAAAAATCATGAAAACACTAGATGAATAAACTTTATTTATTTATTTATTTTTATTTAAAAACTTTATTGCACAAATAAAAGTGTACAAAAGGTGGACTTAATGCTAATAGCATTCTCTCCCAGTCATACCTTCAGATCATGCAGAGAGATTGTTATGGGTGCAGGAGAATATTGTAAATAGATATTAAAATTGCAACAAATACTATTGTGTAAAATTATAATATTATATACATACCATAATATACATAAACTAAATATACAGTATAAAAGAGTTTAGATACATAACTACCAAATGCATACATAACTAAAAATATACATACATACATATTTTAAATATTTCGCAATCATTGAAACAGAAACCTTCGCAGTTTGTTTTTGAAACACAGTTTCGTCTCTGACTTCCTGATCTCAAGAGGGAGCGTATTCCACAGCCGCGTAGCCGTCACTGTAAACGACTTGGATTGATAGGAGGAGCGATGAGCCGGTATGCCTAGCCAGAGATCTTCGGAAGAACGGAGAGCACGATCATGTGATTGACATAAAAAGGAGAACATATCCTTAAGATAAGAAGGTGATGAGGGGTTATTGAGAATACCGTACAGAACACAGAGAATTCGAGAGTTTCTACGTTGCCGAATGGGAAGCCAATTAAGTTGTGCTCTGTAGCGGGAAATATGGTCATATTTTCGGAGGCTAAACTTCAGCTTACGTAAACCAACAGCGCACATCATGCACCGACTCGAAGTGACTTTGTTTCTCATAATTATAAGGAAAATGCGTTATTTTAAGATTTAAGTATAATCAGTTTTTTTCAGGGCGATTTTATTTTTATCTTCTGTGGTATAGCTACATTTATTTGGCAATTGGTCAGCCTATCACCGACTCTCCAATATGTATGTTACAATACTTTAATTTTCAATCATTATTACATTGGTGTTATCATTGGTATAATAGATCTTCCTCAAACTTTCACATTCTTTATGGATTACTGAGGGCCTACTACAAAAAACGAAATCCGTCAATAATATTAAATAGTCGTATTGACGAATTTTGTTCTTCGTAGTAGGTTTGTAGTCTTGTAGCCAAGAAAACAAAACCAAACAGCTTTCAGTCTTCATTTTGCCATGCAAGGGCCCTCGTGTTGCGATCTCAGAAGTCTCAACTCAAGATTCCTTTTGAAAGGAATTGCCCGACGTTACACTTGACATTAATAGGAGTTCCAATAAAGTAAATAAATCTTCGTTAGTTCCTTTTAATAAGGAGTGATTCTGTGTAGCTACTGAGCATTTAGTTTAAGATTTTCTCCTTGGAATCCATGGAAATTTGACGTTTATCGATTTTTAAGGTCTACTGTAAACGACGAATTTATATAAGACAGTTGTTTGTTAACCCATAACGAAAAGATTCACAATTAAAATCAGCATACAAATCATTCTATAACGGAGATCAGCAATATCTTAAAACTAAATATGGTACTAAACAAACATGGACAAGTTATACACAGACTGTCGATTACAAGAGGTAACGGCTGCCATCCCGTTGACTTGACCACGAGATTCTGTAGGCGAGCCTTCAAAATTTTGGCTTCTAAATTTTTTGTAGCAGTGGTCTACTGCTGTCGCCAGACTTTATGTCTTCATCAGCCTGTCGTAGACATTTCAGCGACAGTCATGAATACGCCGTCGACAAGTGTCGCTCCTCTGTATAGCACAAAAAATATGATCTAACAAGCAACTATATCTAGAAAAGCACACTTATTTGCTCCACCTTTGAACATATTTTTCAATGAATCCTAGTAAGTAATATAAGTACGGACAAGCAGGAGAAATAATTATAGTATCCTTTGAGCACTTCGTAGAATCTCTCATCTGAGCTCGCCCACGCGGATTTTCAACGTAATTAATATTTATTCGTTGTATTTCAGACTAGAAACATGGCGTGTTTTCTATCGAGAGTGCAACCTATTTTTGTAACTTAATCTGTTTACACGGGCTTCTTATTTTTCTGTTTTGCTGTTTCGAAAGGAAAAAAACTGGAAACATTTTGTTTTTCTTATAATACGAAATAAATGTTGTTTTTCTTATTATTCGATAAACAACATGTTTATTTTATGACATAAAACTGTTAGTTACTTTATATACCTTGTTGATACTAAACGAGGTGGATTATTGCCTCCGGATAGCGTTCGAAATTTCAGCTGGTAATAATAATAGTCCCCCTAGCCGATTTCCACTACGGTGGTCAGTTACAGCGACTAACCGACTGTGCGGGATACACATTATAGTGCACAAGTGTACACAAAGAAAGATGCATTCTCTATCCCTTCCACTCACAAAACCTGATGGGACAGCAATCTGACACGACCAGACAAAGATTGGCCTGACCCGAAGATCGAAACCGAGACCTCTGGCGCAATCGTCGCTTTAAAGTGCGACCCTCTAACCGCTACTCCACCAAGGCAGTTAAAAGTTCAGATAGTATATAACTACACTATATAAAAAAACAAGTCCAACATTACCCGAGCCCGAGAATAACTTATTACGGGTACTTTTTAGGGTTCCGTAGCCGAATGGCAAAAAACGGAACCCTCATAGTTTCGTCAAGTCTGTCTGTCTGTCTGTCTGTCTGTCTGTCTGTCCGTCCGTATGTCACAGCCATTTTATTCTGTAACTATAAGCATTACACTGATGAAAATTGGTAGGAAGATGTATCCTGTTAACCGCTTACCGATTCTTAGACAAAAAATAAAAAGTAATGTAATTTAAAGGGGGGCTCCCATACATGAAACTATAACCAAAAAAAAAATTTTTACTCAAACCTATGTGTGTGGGGTGTCTATGGATAGGTCTTTTAAAATGACATTGAGGTTCCTATAACCATTTTCTTTTAAAGTCTAACGTTTCATAGCTAGACGCTTTCAAATGGTAAAATGGGCGTCCCCCCCCCCCCCCCCATCTAACTTCTAAACCGAGCAAGTGTAAATTTTGAAAAAAATATGTAATGTAGATCTTAATAAATACTTTCAACGAAAATTAGTTCAGACGGGATCGAACGAGTAGTTTTAGAGATATAGCACATTTTTAACAACCGCAAACATAACTTTGTACTTCATACAAACACTATGAAAAACAAAGTTAGAAAAGCAGAGAGAGAAAAGCAGTCGACAAAATACTGTGGTATTTTACTTAGTAGAAGTAAGTGGATACCCTAATTCAGTTAAAGTTGGCACGGAACCCTCAGTGCGCGAGTCCGACTCGCACTTGGCCGGTTTTTAAAATTGTATTAACTGAAAATGAGAAATACATTACAATTGGTGGATTAAATGACATATCTATCAAATGCACGTAAATGCAGATTTTATTTATTTATTTACAAACAGTAAATACTGGTCATTCTACCGCTCCGCTAAACACAACGGAGATTTACACAAACCTCCTGTGAGATGTTCGTGAAAGCTTATTATGTTTGCCGCCATCGAGAAAATCGAAATACCCGACTGGCACCGAGCCAAAGGCTTCCTTAATAAAACGTCCATCCTCCGCCGGACACTGAACACCTTTGACGTGTATCAACCCCTGAAAGTGGGATGTGCACATGTTTTGATACAGATTACGAGATAATTTTATGATCATATAGGTGCTCGTAGCACAGTAATGGCAGCTTTTGGATACCAAAGCAACCTACGCCGCGGTCGTGTTTGATAGAGACCATTCCGACCGTAAGGCGTAAGATCTAAGTATATTACGAGCATCTCCGTGCTTCGTTAAGCCGTTGGTCCTAGCTAATATCGGTTGATATAAGTCTTTAATCCTAGTCAATGGCCCTACGATAGTCGATAAGATTTAAACTGCAAGGCAAGCTTAGTCGCTTGCCTAGCAACACCCCTTCACCAATCCGCCCTGAGCCTGCGTGGTGGAGTATGGCTTATACCAACTCATACTTGAGATATTTTCGGCCTTCAACCAGCAGTGGAATATTTACTGGCAAACTTCACTTTACTTTGATTTTATGCAATTTAAGTTTAGTTGTGTAATATTAACAAATGATCCGAATAAAACTTATCCGCAGTAAAGTATCGGTGTGAAGAATTCTCCCTTTTCACACCTATCAAGAACGAACAATTTAACAGAGTATCGATTAAAAAAGTCTATTATTTTTATTTATTTGTATTACAAAATCCACAGATCTAGTAATGATAACATAAAATACAGACATGTAAGACTTAAAGCCAATGATGGATTTACATGTATTTACTAAATGCTAAAAAACAGCATTTTATTTATACCTTGTTATATTCTGATTCAATTGAAAAACAAAGCAAGTGTTATATTTAGTATAAGAGAGAAGGCGGCACCTTAGCACAGGGGCAGATTTAAACATGTTGATACTAAACGCAGCTTTATTGCAGCTCCATTTTATATCGGCAACACTGGCTGTGACAAACGTCAGTCAAGTCACATCGTACTAGAACCGGTAAAGAAAAAAATAATGTTAAAATTGATGAAATATTGCAAGGGACGTATTCTTTCTCTAACTACAATTTTTTTTTTTCAGAAACTAGTTTTTAATGAATAAAATGAAAATATCTTGTTTGCAAATCTGTTTATATATTGGTATTTCCTTAACCTCTCAACTTTTGTTAAATTAATATGGAGAGCTATTCTGCCGCAAGTACTTATTCACTTAAAATGAATCCTCGACGCAGTATGAAAATGTAAAATCACCTGTTCAAAAATAAAGCTATTTGTATTTGTATTTATGTTCTAATTAACAGATTCAAAATCAGGATATTTATTTGCATAAAAACGTGGTATTTAAAGGTGGTACACATACGCTTAAATTAGTGCACAAGTTTGCTACTACAAACAACATGAAAAATGTATATATTGGCATTATAAAAATATGGGAAAAATAACATTTTTTAGGAACATATTTCATTTTAAAAAATACACATATTGAAATCATATTAAATGAGGCCACTGCACCATAGGACTGATTTGATCAAAGCAAACGGGGTAGATTTGAACAGGACGTTTGATTGGGAAGTTTTTTATGATAAATATTGCGTCTGAGGCAGTATTGTATAATTGTAACTGCATTTAATGCACGATTTAAATTTAGAATTTTTGTATGAGTTTACTCTATGCTATAACAATAAGTACCATTTTAATAAATATAAATTATAATAACGCTATTCTCTCTTTTTTTTTTGGATTTTAACCCATTTTTAAAACTGCCCCATGTCGATTCAAATGTGTCCCCATGGGAGGTAAATTAAAAAGATCACATTCTCTTGAATGTTTTCAACACATTCACACACTTCATCATTTTTATATTGAATAAGGTGTCAGTAAGGAATAAAAAATCTTTTTAATTAAACTTTTCAGTTGCTTTTTTAGTGTCTAAATTAAAAAAATGTGCTAATGCGCTTCCGTCCGCCTTAGTCACAAGATCAATCCCAAATCTAGCTAAAGACTTTATTCAGGATTTCGATGTGACCTGCATAGTCATTCCTTCATATCTGATTGCTCAATCTACATATTCATGGTTACATGACTACAGATCAGGACGCTGTTTGTCTCAGAAGCATACACACTTTGACTAATAGTAACTTTAACTGGAATCTGCCTTTGTTCAAATGTGTCTCTGTAGGTACGTGTATCTCAGAGCTTATTGAGATTTTCATGCTTGTATTTACATAAGTTACATACAGTAAATAAGACTCGGTGACTACGAGGGGCAGCAAATTATGTGCCACGAGATATACCTATATTTATGATCTGTGGTAGCCATAATAGGGTTGTCAGAAAACTATGTGGAACAATTTGCATCAAGTTAAAACTTTAATCTCCTTGTAGCATGGGTTTCCGTTTTACAACGTTTTCGGTATACAAATAGTTTGGTTTTAGCATTGAACTACTGTTGCTAGCGTATGGAACTGACACCACGAATAAATCGCGTGCGCCATGAATTGACGCCACTTGTCATCAACTCATACAATTGGTTTTGTAATCGGAATTCAAATTTTAAGGTATACGTCATAATATTGTCGTCGTATTTGCAACACATTTTTTGCTTGGCATAGCTTCTTTATTCGTTATTATAACAACTCGCTGGGTTTTAGCAACAAAATTCAGTTTGTTGAGCCCATATATATTTAAGCCATATAATTGCTTTTAACGTTTGTTTGTTATGTCTTTTGACGACCTCCGTGGTGTAGAGGCTAAGCACGCTGGTTTCAAGGCGTCGCCACTCCGAGGTCCCGGATTCAATTCCCGGTCGGGTCAATATAGAAATCATTTTTTTTTATATTTGTCTCGGGTCTGGGTGTTGTGGTTCCACCGTTGTGTCTGATTTCCATAACACGAGTGCATTAGCTACTTACTTTGGGATCAGAGCAATGTATGTAATTGGTGTCCAAATATTACTTTAATTTCAGAAGTTAGACCCTTTCCAATCGCTTACAGAATCGTCTATACCAGATTCATGATGGTAGTAATTAAAACGTACAATATCAATTTAATCTTAAGAAGGCTCTTTATAAATTCCAACATACGTAGGAATTTTAAATAAAAAATGTCAAAGGAAATAAATTTACCTCCTACTATTAAAATAAAAATCGTATACAACTTCTAACTCAATCTTGAAGCGAGCAGTGTCTGCAAACATAAAACTCGTTGGAGGAAGGAATCCCTACAGTTACCTACATCATGTGTACAATGCATCCAATCCCTACATGCACCGACAACATCACATCAAGTCAAACTGCAGTGTCTTATGTAAGTGCAATAAGAGCTATTTTGCTACAAAAATGTACAGTTTAATGCGCAGTGACTCTTCATTATACGTGCAGGCTCACAAGCTAAACTGTAACCCTAGGCTACACCATACATCTATAGTAACACTGCCAACTGCTCGTTTCCGGGAGAATATAGCCTGGGTATTGATTTTTACATTTTACATACGACACTACCATTTAACATACTATCCGGAAAACGCTGAACATTTTTCGCGCTCGAGGGTACAATGTCGCAAATTGAATGAATGACTCGTACCTAAACCTGGTAAATGAAAATATTTTTTTAATTATTTTACAAAAGCTGTGATGTCACGAGTTAAAGAGTTTTTTTTTAGCGTTTGTTATATTTGTAGTTTTATATTATATAAATATAGTATAACTTTAAACAAATACGTAAGACCATTGTTAATAAAGGTTGAAGCGTAGTACCTTACCTACGCTTCAACCTTTGGTTCTTATGGCTAGTTTTATTTAGTTATTACAGTGAAAAACCTTTGTTTGATACTATTACGTGAATGTCAAAAATAGCTTAATATTCGATGCTACTGTGAACCAAATATTATGAAGTACAAATTGAACCAAATGTGATTACGGATGTTCTGAGAATATCACGATTATTTTGGAAATCAGATTTCTAGGAATCAGATATCAATTTTAATCCGTGCGAAATTCGTTACCAATCAACCCTTTGTTCGCTGTAGACAAAGGCTTCATATGGGTTATCTAACTAACAGGCTGTTGGAAGCTGAAGCTAAGGCTCCTTTGTTTACGTGCGTCAGTAAGCGCCTTAATTACGTCGGCTCCTTGAGAGCGAATCACCTGAGCGCGGCAGATGCGTCGCAGCTGCCGGCCGCGTCGCTCCCCTCCCGCGCAATCCGGGATAACAGTTTTATTTCCCCGAATAAACTTTATCAAACAAAGCGTGCGTGCCCGGCCCTGCATCTGCTCAGCCAGCTGTTCCCGCTGCAGCTGGCCTGCCCGTCCTGTTCCCACGCACGCGCAAACCGAACCACCGAGAGAGATAGCTAGCTCGTCGTAATCAGAGGGGCCCTTCAATTCCCTGTACGGCCCATTCGCAGTCTGCATCCCGTCGGCGTCGGGCAACGATGACGAATAAGCGTAGGCTCGAGCGCGACGACTTCGACCGCCGCGTTAAGCGTCAGCGGCGCCGTAAGCGCTCTCATAGCGAGCCGGCAACGGACACAGACAGCGCTGAGAAACGTCAAGCGCTGAATCGTCTCTTCGGAAGGATTTGTTCTCTGGAAATGGATTCCCATCGCGACGAGGAGCCAGCTACACCGGAGCACGAGGAAGAAAAGGAAGAGGAAACCATCTTCGGGGATGAAAATGAAGATCCGCTGCTTGATTCCGTTCCGGTGGACATGGACCCCGAGCAGCTGGGGTTTCTGGTGTGCGCCCAGGAGACGCTGCGGTTCCTCCATGGGCGCGGAATCTCGCCGCAGCACCCTGTCTTCGCGCATCTGCGCTCACGGCTCCTCCGCGGCATCGACGAGATGGCGATGGCCTGAGTCTTACTGGGCCCGGAGCCGCCGCGCGTCTACCACCACCACTGATGAAACCCCCCTCTCTGTGCCTCCCCCCTAAAGATACCGTTCTATTTTCTGAGTGTTTTATGTTGTGTGACAAGTAAGTGTCCCCACTTTTTGATCCCTCTTGGGTTGATAGAAGGCGTTGGGAAGTCGATGTTTGTGTACCACGCAACAGGTGGCCCGGTCGGGCGTCTAGTCACTGTCTAGTCAAATTTAAAGGAATATATTTGTTAAACGAAAATGTTCTATTGATGTAATCAAATAAATGGTCAAAATATATGTGTGTGTACTTCATTTAAACCTCATTGCATGGCTGGCGAATTAGTTTTATTACACATTAGTGCTGCATTTGCATTTTCTATTTTATTGGTATTATTAAATTAATTTCGTAACTTAACATAGCACAAGCTTTTATGTAAATATTTAAATGTAAAGTTCTTGTAATAAGTTTTAGACAACATGTCTTTTGTTCTTAAAATTAAATATAAGATTTTCGGAAAGCTTATGTATTGAATTATTAAGCATTTGATTTTCTAGTTAATTTTTAGATTCTAAACCAAAACAAATAGATAAAGTTTTCAGATTATAACGTATTAGATAGTTACTTTGTTGATTCATTTGTTTTGAACATCTAATAAATGAATAAAAAGTATATATTAGGTCAGGTTGTAAAGCTCTGAGTAAGGTTTCTTTAAATAATTTGAAAAACTTGTTTAATTTATTTCAAGCGCTCTTATAGTTTTAGCTTGTAACAAAAACATTATGTATTATCTGGTAGATGTTTATTTTGCAAAATAAATACACGCTTTGCAATTAGTTGGTTTTATTTCAATATTTTCCTATTAATAAATATAGCATATAAATACAATTAACTACTTCAATAAATATTTTTAATATTGCTTGTTTAGATATCGGCTATTATTATGGTTCACATTTCTAATATTCGCCTAAAATAAATGACAATTGATAACTAACTATATTATTACTTATAATCTAGACTAGAAATACTTTGGTAGTAAAATAATAAAAATATACATTAAAATTCCCTATGCTTAATACTACGTAGATTATGTAAGTCAGTAATCAAAGGGGCCTTTTAGAAAACAAACCTATGAATCCACTTGTATGAGGAAGCGAGAACAACCTTAATTATACAGAGTTGACTCACTTCTATCCCTAGAGCGTAGAATATTTCATACAGGGTGAAAAAGTAGAGCCGAACTTGCCTTTTTCATTTTTTTATAACAAATTTACAAAAAATATCCGAAGGTATTTTCTCCATCGACAAAATAAGCACTCATCAACAAATAATTCAAATATGGAACGTCCTTTTGTATAAAGATAATGGACAGATAACGTTAACAGAAACTTATTGTACGTTTTGAAAGAGACCTTAAACGTAACCTTTTCTTTTAGAATAAATTACCTTTTACAATATCTAATAATTTAAACATTTAAAATCAAATTTTATATACATCGCATGTCTATAAAATATATTTTTAGGTAAGTATTTAATTATCATTGTCGAATGCATACAAAAGAAAAATACTGACAAATACATAGATTAAGATTAATCTGCTGTTAGAAATCTTATACTATCATAGCTACTAAAAACAATGAACTTTAACTAAAGGAAAATCTATGACACCTGAAAAATATTTCATAAATGTTACCACCATCAGCTTAATGACATGAGTTATAACTTCTGTTGCACTTTATATGTTGTTACAAAGTTACAACTTAACTTTTCACCCTGTATACTACGTCGGACATAGTTGTTTACTTACCCTTCTAACTACAGAGCTAGAAGTATGGATATGATAGCGACAGAGTATTCCCAGATGTTATTACTCAAATAATATAGTTTACACAGTTATATCGACTTAGAATTTATTTCCGACTGTCTTGTAACTGTATCCTCTTTATTAACATTTATGATCTCTCTTTTCTGGGGCCCTATTTCTGAATCACTCGTGTCTAGATAGCGAGTGAAATTCTTTTATTTAGTTCGAATTTTTAAATGAAAATCTGTAGCAATCTACACGGGAGGGATTTCAAAAAAGAAAGCTCATTTTGGTGAGTACCCACTTCTATAATTCGATGTCGCGTGATTTCGATGACTTTTAATTAGTTTTCGAACGAATATCACACGCCATATCTAAGCGAGTGATTTAAAAATAGGGGCCCTGATCTCTTAAGAAAATAATAAGTATTTAATGTTTCTCGATTTTTTTTACTTTAATATTTTTTGTGATCACTTAATTTGAGATTGTTATAGTTTCCTTTAAAAAACGCTTGGTATTAATATAACAACATTAATTTAAAGTACATATTCTGTAAATGCGAAAAAACTGCAACACGGTTTAAGTTTTCTTCTTCTTTTTTTTCTCCTGCTTGGATGCAACATCAAAATAGATTTCCACTGACATTTTCACGAATCCCCTTATAATATCCGACAGAAACTACAAATAAGGAGACTATGCTTATAACTCCTATTGCCTAGTTAAAGACAACAGCAGTAACCGTTATGTAGAGAGTTTGCTGTTAAAAAATATGTGGGATCGTTAAATAAAATATAATTATGCTTTAAAATTATATACAAGTGGTAATGGGGGAGTTTAGTATCATTTATATTGTGTTAACGTTATGCCAAACGATAAGTATGCTAAATAACTCTTAAAATATGTCTTTTATTTATGCGACCGAATATGAAGCCCTAGGAGTATTGCGATCTTGATTAATCCGTTGAAGTTTCAGGCAGTCCGATTCCTACCCATGTAAACGAATATTATCAATTATATTTTTACAATGATGTAAATATAAATAATAGTGTTTTTATCTTATAAATATTAAATTTAAAGCGAAATCACAATACGAATTGCTAATTTTTGGAAAAGAGATCTACTTAACTGTCAAAGCAAAATCGCACTGTGCACGCTGATAGCCTATTAATTAAATTATGTTTAATTATTGGCTAATATACAATTATAAACATATTACAAGGTTTTTGTACCTTTCCATACTTTTCTTCACAACATCATATTAAGGTCGAAGCCCACTAATCAACCCGTCACGGTGACAGCACCGTATCAACTCGAAACGTTTAGTATTCTTTGTATGAAACTCCATGCTTCAATGCATCCTCGGATCGAGACCAACTCGGGACCCACTTGCGACCAGCGGCGCATGCGTTGTAACGCGCTTACGCAAGTCGCCAAATGGTTAACGACAATCCGTCCAATCTGTCATACGGGCTGTCATTCACAAGAAGAACTGTCATAAGTTGTAGCAAACACGATCCGAGGCGAGGTGTTCGCTATCCGGTGCCGATCCCATACGAGGCGTTGTTGTTCCCTTCACGTAACGTGCTTCCGTATGGTTGACGCCTGGTTGGTGCTGTTCCCGTGCTAGGTGGGTAGATTTGCTTCAACCTTAAATCGCGTTTTCATTTGCACCTTTCCATCTAAGACGTGTATCTAATATCGCTGCCTTTATAAGCGTATTCCAATAAAATTTTGTTCAACTGCGCCTGCGTCACGTTTTCTGTTTGATTTCTGCTCATAAACTCCTTGAGCAAGGCTTTGTATAGCTCGTGAGCAGATGTAGAAGGCTTTGGTAGGGTTTCGCCCTTCGTCGTGAGAGTAGCAGCCTCTGGTATCATTCTGGAAACATACAAAATAGAGACATTAATGAAATATTTGTTCGACATCTACCCCCTTAAAAAGATATGAATTAATACATACATAGATTTTGGACACCAATCACACACATTTAATTTAAGTCGGTTAATACTTTGGTACGGTTCTAAGCCTGGTACTTAGTTTTGGAGTAAAAAGGGGAATATTTAATATGCAAATTGAGAACCTATTTCACAATGTCAAACACTTCTTACGAAATGAAGTTACGCATTTGAATTATTCTATGGTAAAAACATACTTTTAAAATATAAAACAGGCGCGTTAATCGTTGTAATTACAAAGATATGATTGGTACATGATAAATTAAATGTTTACACTATTATGACTATGGTGAGGCAACCTGTGGGTCAAGTGGTATTTTAATGTTACCTATTGAATAGTCATGATACATTTTTGCTACCCCGAATGTAGGTACCAGTTATTTTACTAACCTAATAATTATTTTATTTCGTTATCTCCATGCTTTATATTTTTAAGTCTCTTTGTTTACCTCAATTGTTTACTAAAATATATCAACTTTCATTCAAGTATGCCTTAAATACATTATAACGAGATTGCTTGCCTTTGTCTAACGTTTATTGAAGGGTCTTTTCTACCTACACAATTCTAAAAACATCTGCAGCCATAAATAAAAACATCAATACTTTTGGGTGGAAAATTCCATGGAAAATTCTTTCAACCTCCAACGAAAGATTTTTGTTTGCGCACAAGAAAATCTGATGTAAGCTTCAGTTAAGAAATAAATAAGATTCAGACTCAGAAAGAAAATATCATAAGACGGTTGTGTAAGAAACTTTCCACTAAGTTGCCTAATAACTTTGCAAGAGCGTTTCTAAGTTACTCTTTGTAAGGAAATAAGTATTTTCATACTACGCATACACTTTTTTCACTACCTTCTTTTCTTATTGAGGAAATAACTCTTACACATTTTGTTAGCGGAAGGATGTTTATCATCTGTCTGTGAATAAAATGTTACGATATTTTATTTTATTTATTTAAACTTTATTCCACTGTAGGTTGCACAAGTGGCGGATTTAATGCCTAATGGCATTCTCTACCAGTCAACCACCTGGTAATGCTGAGAGTTTAATCAGTGGCAGAATAATAATAATAAGTGAGAAGAGTGGTACAAAAAAAAAGTAAAATGCACTAACTACTATTACACAAATATATAATAGGATACATAAGCAAAAGACAAATAAACATACATAGAATACATACACTTCAAAAAACCAAAATTATAAATGAGTGATGATATTGACGACTAGCAAAAGACTTTTTAAAAGAAAATTTCATGGGGGAATTCTGATTTCATTGGGGAGAAAATTCCGAAGTCAAATCGCAGAGATGGTTAAAGAGTCCGACATATAGCCGGACTTGTAAAGAGGTGTGTGAAGAGTGAGATTATGGGAAGAGCAAAGTTACGCGAAGTTGTGGAAGCTAGATAGTTGAAGCGCTGAGTCAAATAATATTTATTCCTAACTTATGAATAAGAAAAACGCCTAGCTTTTATACCATACTCACCTAAGGGCAAGTTGTGACTCATACCTGAGACAACGTGTTTGAGACTAAGCCCTCAACTTGCATTACCTACATCTATAGAAAATACTATACTTCAGACTTAAAACGACGCAATAGCTGCTAGTAACTCTACCCTACTAGTAAAGGTTAAAAGGTTGATTGTCTCAATTGGACTCTACATCAACTGAATAGCTATCTACTTCTTTTAGAGCAAACTACTGAAGATTAGATTTAGCTATTTCATACAGTTTGTTGAGAAAGATATTAGTAGTATTGTGTCAAAGGTGTTTTAGCAAAAGGTAATTCTTCGACAAAATATGTTTTTAAAAACCGGTCACTGAGGGTTCCGTGCCAATTTTAACTGAATTAAGGAATCAACTTTCTTCTACTTAGCTAAAATACCACAATATTTTGTTGACAGCAAATTTAACTCTGGCTTTCATAGTGCGGTTGTTGAAAATGTGCTATATCTCAAAAACTACTAGTACGATCCCGTCCAAACTAGTTTGAAAGAAAGAAAGAAAAAAGAAAAAGTATTTATTGGAAGGACATCACAAACACACACATACACAAGATTATACATAACTAACGAAAAAAGAAAACTAAACATAAAAAAGCAAAATTGAGAGGAAAAATAATAGGTATTTATAGTACTACTAATTATCGTTGAAAGTATTTGTAAGGGCTAAATTATATACTTTTTCCAAAATTAACATGCGCTTAGTTTATAAGTTAGAGGGGGGACGCCCATTTCACCACTTTGGAAGCGTCTATCTATCAAACGCGAGACTTCAAAAGAAAATGATTTTAGAAACCTCTTTGTCATTTTAAAAGAGAAGATTAGATTTATCTATCCATAGACTGCTCACTCGCATAGATTAGACAAAAAAAAAGGTTTCAGTTTCATGTATATCCCTTCAATATCATATTTTTTGTATAAGAATCATAAAGCGGTTAACAGGATACATCTTTCTACCAAATTTCAACAATATGATGTTTATAATTACAGACTTAAGTGGTTGTGATATACGGACGGACTAACTGACAGACAGACTTGACAAAACTGTAAGGGTTCTGTTTTTGCCATTCGTTCAATCGGCTTTGGAACCCTAAAAATTATCTAAAAACGAAAATAAAGTATAAACTTAAATTATTTATGTGACTATTTCACAATAAGACCACACCCAAACAGTTATCATCAGTTACGAATCCTACTACAAAATGCGACCAGAACATAACAATATAGGTTAGAATGCCGCACAGAAGCCGGCGTTCCTTCCATGCCATGAATGAATGACTCACTTGCCACAACTTGCCAGACCATATGTTATGCAAAAAACTCAAGAAAAACAACGCACCTTGTCTTAGCGCCCCACCGGGTCTTAGACACCTTAAACTTTATAAACACACTTCACTACGGGTTTACGGTCGTGAATACACTGCATTAAATACGAACTGCCGGGGACCATTCACGACATTTTTTGTCCAGACGGTACCCCATCAAGCAATAATATGATCTAGGAGCTTTTAACTAAGTAAAAAATCCCTTGGTTTTGATAACATAGGGGTGCGATCTATTTGTATTTCACCCCAACATGTGGTCCGGCTCAAAGTCCGATCCTGTTACAGTTATACGCAAAATTCACTCAATTCCGAACCTTACGGTGTTGGTTTAAAAGCAGCCGTGATTGATACTTTGGTTGTGTGTGACTGTACAAAATGACGGCTTTAAAATTATGGCAGCGGTGCCGTTAGTGAGATGCACCTTTGTCGGGTAAAATGGTGTGTAACTAGCGAGTGTAGCTTAAAATGGTTTTACGATTGGTAAGCCAACATTGCGCATTGGAGCGAATTTTCATTGCGCTCACTGTTCAGTAGAACGCTTTTATTCGTAAAAAGTGAGCAGAAAATCTAATATCTGTTGGGAACTCAAATCTCGAAGTTGTCGACGAGTACATATTTATACCTGGGACAAGTAATCCAATTAGGATTAGATAAGTATTAGTAGGCTTGCCTTGTGTCTGATTTCCATAACACAAGTTTGTTTTTAACTACATACTTTGGAATCAGAACAATTTAATAAATATGTGATTGGTGTCCAACTTTTAGAAAGAGGTCAATGACAAATCCAACTCGGCTGAGCAAATTTCGGAAAATTGCGCAAAAGTGTCTTCTCGTCTCTATTACCTTAGTATCTGAAGACGAAAGTCTTCAACCAGTGTGTGTATTGTGATTACATGCGGATCCGAAACATAGTCTCTAACTATGGGCCTTATAAGGAAGCCCAAAATCGCACAGCGAGTGATGGAGAGGGCTATGCTCAGTTTTTTTCTACGAGATCGAATAAGAAATTAAATACTTAGAAGAACGAAGGTAACGGACATAGCTATGAGCTCTGAGAATCAGTAAATTCATGTGGCAATGTTCAGGGCTCATAGCGCGAAGAACTGATGGCCGTTGGGGCAGAAAAGTTCTGGATTGGAGACCCTTTGACAAAAGACGCGGCGTGGGACGTCCACCGACAAGATTGACAGACCACCTTGAAAATATCGCAGGGTCAAACTGGATGCAGGCCGTTTTTCAGCAGTGGACGTCCTTTGCCTGATAATAATGATGATGGGCAGAAAATTTTTTTTTTCCTATAATTTCTGACTAACTGGTTGTCGGACTGTTAAAATATCAGTACCTTATTTATCGTTGCATCATAGCTTTTTAAAAGAGTCGTTATAAATGAGAAATAACTGACAACAACAGATTTTTTTTTGTCCATTTTTCAGTGATTATTATTATTATTACCTAACAGTTTTTTTTTATTTAACATATAATAATAAGTGTACAATGTTAAGCTTTCTGCCAAACTGTGCAACAGTTTGTCGGCAGTAGTTCACGTGGCTAGTTATAGTTTTTAACAAATGCTACACTTATACAGGACTTAGAAATAAACAGTTATTAATTTACCAAACTCAGTCAATAACATTCATTTTACGACGAGTACGTTTCAATATCACAAAGTGATATAGTTTTCTTTATCTTATGGTAATATTTTACATCTGTATAAAGTATTTTCTTAACATTTTCCTTGCAAAAATATTTGTTTGTAAAAATATACTTCAGGACTTAACACTTACGCAGTAAATAAATCCTACTGCCTCCGCAGTAATAAAATTCTGAACAATTTATTTCTGTGCTAAATTTTAATAGATGAGAAACTCTATAATAATAATTTGGTGAATACAACACCAAAATTGATGTCGCAGCAAAGACACCAGCAGTTTCATCCCAAAAGCCATCTCAAACTCAAAATTGTGATGAAATTGTGAACTGATCTGAGAACTCCAAAAACCGGGATGAAATTGCCAGTAAATGAAAACCATTGCATGACCTGTGACGTCGATTTTCACCGACAAATCCGAATTTTTGCCGACAACTCGCCCGTAGGCATCGCTTACGCCGACATTTGCGTCACATTCCGTCGCTCGCACGCAGTTGCATAGTACCTAATGGATTGAGTTACGGAACGCAACGGCAGAATTGGTGGGATACGGTAGTATTAAATATAAATAGGACTAGAATTTGCAGTAAAAATAACTTCAACTACACTACGATTATGACTTCTATATTGGCAGTTTCACAATGTCTAAACAAGTTCTAGTTAGCTTTGTCTGCCAGAAACTTCAAACGATATGAAGTTCGTATATTTGAGTGATTCTTTGGTTAGTGCTTACATATTTGTCGATTGTGAAACAATCAAGGCCTAAAGCCGACTCAGGTTTGCTAAGGCAGGAAACTTGACTCGCACTATAGGGAAAATATGCTGGTTTAAATTGGGTTACAAGTTAGCTTGTGCTATCGAGCCTAATTCGATGTGAAGGGTCCAAAATTAGAGTCTAACAGCTCATGTACCTAGCAAAGGAAGACCGGACGTTGGTCATATCGAGTCGACGGGAACTAGGCTAATAGAATCAATCTGCAGCTTATAAGATTATTTCTGCTATAAGGTAAATGGGACACGCACGCATAGCACAGAATTTCCTGAAAAGTCAATAAAATGTTGCATCATGTTGCCACTTAGTATTTTATTATTTTACAGAACGATATAAATATATAACTACATCTTTATCGTAGACAAACAAAGCTTAAATAACCCCAAAGGTCAAAACTTATTGAAGACTTATTAGTGAATTTTGGTTTTGAAGTCGGTGTTTACTTATTTTAAAGTTAATTTTGTTTCTTCCTAGTGATTACAGGAGGAGGAGGAGGAGGGGGGAGGGATGTACCTTATGACTTTGTTCTTTAAGAAGCCACGAATTATCTTTCATAAGTTCTGTCGTTATAATCACTAAAGCGTAAAGGAGTTCCTCAATCAGCTCAGTTTCATACAACGTTGACTATCCACTCAGAACCCGATTTGGCAACAATGGGACCTACTAGAAGGTATAAATAACCTCCAGGTAGGCGTTTTTTTTTCAACTCGGTCTACAATTGTCTGTGATATGAATTAACACAGCCACAAAAAAAACAACATACAGTCGAATTGATAACCTCCTCCTTTTTTGAAGTCGGTTAAGAAATTTAAATCAATTTAATATTAACGTTATAAAATTCTAGAAGAAGTTCCTAAAATATCTGAAATCACAAAATTACACAGTTACGTGAATGCAGACTAAAAATGTCAACCCTACTTTTCGAGCAAATTAATCCAGTGTTTCTACTCTAACAGACAACTCCCGTACTCGATTTTTGCTATGTATATTGTAATTTATGGTACCAACACTGAATATATTCCTATTCTAACGTCTTTCACGATCCATTAAGCTTAAGGCATTGAAATTATTAAGACAGTTCGGTGTTGATTCTCTCGAGCAGCAACAATCTAAGGCTTTGGAGAGCACGCTAAACCATTGGGTTTAATCAATGGTTTAATTTTCACCTTTGTCTACTGTCATGTCAGACGGCTTTCTTACTAAAATCCGTCTCCCCTAACTACGGGGTACTCACTTGATACCAAATAAACAGTAGACTTTATTGAGATTGCTGACGTTTTAAAATCACGTAAATATTGATGCATGGCCCAGAATCAAAATTACGGACTTCCAATTTCGACAATGAACATTAAGAGATGTCTTGAGCTAAAATTGCGGACCTTTGTCACTCAGAATAGGGGCCCAGAAGCATAGATTAACGTCACCAAAGTGGGTTCTGAGAATGTTAAAGGCAAAACTAAGTCCCTAAGCCGTTTACCGTATAAGTACTACCATTAAGACTGCGCTTAGTGATTCAAAATAACTAACAAGGTTTGAAAGTCCTTTGACGAGCACAAAACTCGCTTTAAAAAACTAGTGATTTCGGAGAAAAGCTCTTCTACCTGCATTAGCTTAATGTACCGAACAGACATTATGACTGGCAAGTGAATAAGTAAATGAATGAATTTATTTATTTGCTTAAAACACGGCACAGATTGATGATAACAAATTATATGAGTTCAGTGTTTTACCGATGTTTCGGTAGGCAAATATTTGACGTCGTCGTCTAAAATTGAATTGACAACTTTATATTTACAAGTTAAAAAATGCAATATCTATTCTATACTAATATTATAAAGCTGAAGAGTTTGTTTGTTTGTTTGTTTGTTTGAACGCGCTAATCTCAAAAACTACTGGCCCGATTTGAAAAAAAATTTTTACGTTGGATAGTCCATTTATCGAGGAAGGCTTTAGGCTATATAACATAAAGATACGACTCATAAGACCACAGCAGAAATGAAAAATGTTGCGAAAACGGGAGAAAGATATTCCTTTTGAGAGCTTCCGCTGCATACGCTGCGGAAACCGCTTAAGTTACACGAAAATCATGTATGACAGGATTGTTCAACATTAAGAGTTCTATAATAAAGTCTGCGACAGCATATGTCTATCTTTTATAGTTGACTTACTACAACCTTTTTTATGTTAATAAATTTGTAAAAAAATAATGCATTATTTTTAGAGGTGTATTATACACACAGGTATTTATTCTTATCAAAATAAATACATTCATCATCACGAGCATTTCATTTAGAACCAAGTTGCCCTTTATATCATTTGATTTCAATAAATATCTTGAACGTGCGCTTGCGCTAATATATTATAAAGCTGAAGAGTTTGGTTGTTTGAACACGCTTATCTCAGGAACTGCTGGACCGATTTGAAAAAATATTTTTGTGTTGAAAGAGAAAGGCTTTACGATATAAAACATAACACTGCGACGGGAGGGGAGGGAGCAAACTCAAAACGCGCGGACGAAGTCGCGGGGGACCGCTAGTTGAATTATATACATGAATAATTGGATGTCAGATCACAATTTTAGCAAGCAAAAACAAAAACAAATGTCATAGGTAAAAGTTAATATTTAAAAAAAAACTGGTAGAAATGCGTATTCTCGTGCCAACAAAGCAGTGATACTACCCACATATGTAATTCATATAGACATTGAAACCATAAATAAAATCATAAAAATAAATCTCAAACCTACCCATACAAACATTACCAGCTAAAAGTGAACCGTTTCCTTGTAGCAAGGAGGCTTTCATGCTGGCTTCGTCGCCGCGTTAGATTGCTATTCTAATCTTTTGAAACCCTGTATGAATTTTCTTTGCGTAGCTCACGTATTACTTTTATTATTATGACTTTGATAGATTATTATTACAGAAAACCTATCACATTGATGAAGTAGACAACCCATTAGGGTAACCCTTTGTGGGAACGTCACTCACCAGGGTTCCCTTTTTAGACTCTTTGATAAACTTCTCTGTGGATATTACATGACATTGATAGTCTTAACATAAGTCACATAAGAACATTATGATGGCACCTACAGTACCAATCTAAGCCGGCTTCGCATAAGCAGGATACTATTTTTCTAAACATAAAACCTTTCATTATACTGTTAATGACTACCTTTTAGATCCAGAAATAAATGATTAAATGTATAATGTATATGTTGATTCAATAGATATAATTTAATTATGATTAAATTGGTATAATCAAAATACATTTAATAATGATGATAATAAAATGTTTATAATTTCAATTTTGGTAAAATATTTTTATACTAAGTTTTAGTTAAAATGTAAATACCTAGTTCATATGCCTGAAAAGGTTAAGCATAGAGAACGCATTTAAACAACCCACAACCTTTGTATGTACCTATGTTTATAAAGGAATAAATGATTATGATTATGATTTCACTGTGGGAATTGTACGGAAATTCACTTACGCTTGGAACTCAAGGCGCGGTTTTGCCCCGCGCCCGCCACGGTTGCGAGCCCGCAGCTTTGGTAGAATGCAGATTTGTATGTAAAAAGTCAAAACCAATAACGTTCAAAAGGATAGACGTGTTATACACCAATATTAAAGCATTTTAAAGTGGCACAAGGATTACTCTACATGCGAACGTATAGTTGTGAATTACGACACTAAGAGCTAATAGAGACAAATTATGGGGCATGCCTGTTGATAGATAGAGATAAATATATAACATTCGTTACGTAGTGATTGCTACTGAGCGCTCATTGGCGCAAGCTCGTGACTTCTCGCTCTATAGCCTGTCAGCCATTGCAAATATATGGTAAAGACTAAATACGTATTTTAAATTTTAATACTTTTAAAATGAAAAAACTATACTTATGATTGTAATGACACGTTTTTCTTGTCTCTTGTACTACCTTTGATGATTTTGATTCTACGACAGCTAGTGGTTACTTAGTTTGTTCCGGCGTTTCTTCTCAGCACTTGCCTAATTGTCTGTGTCGAAGCGCTGGTAGGGCCCAAAAGATAAGGAGACATGATTCGGCCCCTTCAGGGCACATTTATTTTTATTTTATTTTTCACTGTACATTTGACTTTCATAAGTGGCATATTGTGTCCTACATTGAATAAACAATATTTGAATTTGAATTTGAATTTCTAACAGTTGCAGTGTAATTGGTACTACTCCTTAACACACAGGAAGGCAATTTACCAGAAAACGCGAAATAATTAAAGGCGCTGTCGGGACGTATAGCCATAAAGAGAAAGCGTGCCCAACTGAATGCACTCCGGGCAATTACCTGCCTTTCTTTGTAGCCATTTTCGAGCGTATACGACGTATCTATAATTTAGAAAAAGCTTAGGTCAATACACACGACGCAGTTTACGCCCGCGGCGGACACGGTTTGATTGCGGCTCCTGCCACCGCGACGGGCGGTAGTGAAAACTGCGTCGTCGCACGGTTTCCGCATCCTGTTTTTGATCAGTTGTGATCGGAAATCGAAGCCGCGGCGGCCTGCAGGGCCGCAGAAACCGGTGGGATCGTGAGTTTTAAATTGACCTCCAGCAGCCACAGCGGGCGCGTGTGAAATTCGCCTCGTGAGTTCTTAGCCTAAAAAAGGTTAGAATTACGTAAGTAAAAAGGAGTTTGTAGAAAGTTCAAAGCCAAGATATAAAATAGTTGAAGAGCTAATTTAGCAAACTTTAAAATATAAATCTTACTACTGGCCGCGTCCTGCCTCTAGCTAACTTTGTTTATTGTCATTGTCATTTGTTTTATATAGACGTAGAATCAAATAGGGACTGGTTAAATTACCATAACTGTCACTAGTAGTGACGCGTATGGCGTATGTGTAAACTATAAAATTAATACTTCTATCGAAAGAGAAGGACAAGTAAAAGCTGTCAAACGCAACCGATTTAAGATGTCAATAACTAAATAAAGTAAGTAACATTTGTAGCTTAAAATGAGATTTCCTTTCGTTGTGGTGATTTATAGCAATCTTCCTAAGTTAAAAATATTAGTATACCGCATGATAAGCAGTTGACACAAAATATCGAACATGTAAAACTAAATATTATTTATTTATACAAAATATTCGTAGACATGCATTACCTGAGTTATTCTGTCTTTACTTTTCACGTAAATTGACGTTCATAGAATACTAGCGGTCCCCCGCGACTTCGTCCGCGCGTTTTGAGTTTGCTCCCTCCCCTCCCGTCGCAGCGTCATGTTTTATATCCTTAAGCCTTTCTCGATAAATAAGCTATCCAACACATAAATATTTTTTCAAATCGCTCCAGCAGTTCCTGAGATAAACGCGTTAAAACAAACAAACTCTTCAGCTTTATAATATATTAGCGCAAGCGCACGTTGTACTTAAGCTGCGAACATTATTTTGGTGCGGAGTTATGTTAAAACAGTGATAGCTCCTAAGATATTTATTGAAATCAAATGATATAAAGGGCAACTTGGTTCTAAATGAAATGTTCGTGATGATGAATGTATTTATTTTGATAAGAATAAATACCTGTGTGTATAATACACCTCTAAAAATAATGCATTATTTTTTTACAAATTTATTAACATAAAAAAGGTTATAGTAAGTCAACCATAAAAGATAGACATATGCTGTCGCGGACTTTATTATAGAACTCTTAATGCTGAACAATCCTGTGATACATGATTTTTGTGTAACTTAAGCGGTTTCCGCAGCGTATGCAGCGGAAGCTCTCAAAAGGAATATCTTTCTCCCGTTTTCGCAACATTTTTCATTTCTGCTGTGGTCTTATGAGTCGTATCTTTATGTTATATAGCCTAAAGCCTTCCTCGATAAATGGACTATCCAAAGTAAAAATAATTTTTCAAATCGGGCCAGTAGTTTTTGAGATTAGCGCGTTCAAACAAACAAACAAACTCTTCAGCTTTATAATATTAGTATAGATAATAATCAAACTGCGTACTTTAAATTTGAAGCGCATTAGTAATTATATAAATCGTATATTAAGAGGCTTCGATCTGGACTAATTTACCTGTTGAATACATATATGTTGGGGTTATTTCGCTGTATTGAACAACAATCAATCATCACCGATCAAGTCGCCATGTTTCAGGAGAACATTTTTTGTACATAATTTCACTTAAATTCAAAAAAACTGGCCAAGTGCGAGTCGGACTCGCGCACTGAGGGTTCCGTGCCAACTTAAACTGAATTAGGGAATCCATTTACTTCTACTTAGTAAAATACCACAATATTTTGTTGACTACAAACATAACTTTGTTTTTCATAGTGTTTGTATGAAGTACAAAGTTATGTCTGCGGTTGTTGAAAATGTGCTATATCTCAAAAACTACTCGTTCGATCCCGTCCGAACCAATTTTCTTTGAAAGTATTAATTAAGATGTACATCATATATTTTTTTTTAAATTTACACTTGCTTGGTTTTGAAATTAGATGGGGGGGACGCCCATTTTACTACTTTGGAAGCGTCTAGCTATGAAACGTTTGACTTTAAAAGAAAATGGTTTTAGAAACCTCTATGTTATTTTAAAAGACCTATCCATAGACATCCCACACGCATAGGTTTGACAAAAAAAAATTTTGTGGTTTCAGTTTCATGTATGAGAGCTTCCCCTTAACTGTCATTATTTTTTATTTTTTGTATGAGAATCGGTACGCGGATAACAAGATACATCTTCCTACCAAATTTCAATTGTGTAATGCTTATAGTTACAGAATAAAATAGGTGTGACGTACGGACGGACAGACAGACAGACAGACAGACAGACAGACAGACAGACAGACAGACAGACAGACAGACAGACAGACTTGACGAAACTATAAGGGTTCCGTTTTTTGCCATTCGGCTACGAAACCCTAAAAAAGCAAATTTAAGAAATTTTCTGTGAGCCTTCATGTGCTTCCAAACTAATTGACAGCCGCTAAAAACGGTTCTGCTACATCTCGATCTCATCATTCGCATCTGGCATCTTGGCATCTGTTTTTATCACACAGTTTGCTGTTTGTGACATCTCGCTCTTGTCGTTCTATTCTAAAGGGATAATAATTTTATGATGTATACGGCTTCTTATTATCCTAGTGTACATGATCGAAGTGAATGAAACCTAATCTATAAGGCAAACTAGGTACAATGCGAACAACAAAGACTAGAATACAATGTGTAAGGCCATTTACACAAGATATCGATGTCAGAAAGCCGAGAGAGAGGAAAATTCCACGAGAAAATATTGCAAAATAATAACTGTTATGAAGCAGCTGATGAAATTATTTTCACTAGCCTTTTGCTTCGTCTTGACAAAAGAAGTTAAAGTTGCTGAAAATAACACATTATTTTCTATATAATAGGATAAATAAATTATTTTGGAGTCGGTTCATGATGTGTGTAGAATGTTGTTGTGCGTAAGCTTGACATCATTTCATTTTAAGATTTTAGGTCAGTTTTGTGAAGGTGTTTTTTTTTAAATCTTTTTTTTTATTTCATAATTTTAAGTTATTACCTATATCTCAAAACCTGCTGGACCTGTACCTTTAGTCGACTATACCTTATTCAACTAAAAAAGAAACATCTCGCTATGTTTTCGAGAAATAAGTGGACTAACATATGTAACTATAAAAGCATACAAATATACAAAAAATATACACTTACAAAATTAAGCATACATGTCAAATATTATAAAATTGCAACGATATCACATACATACACATTGAATTAATTCCCTCTTTTTTTAAGTCTGTAAAAAATATTTAATTAATTTGGTCAGCTGTTGGGCCCTATTGTTGCCAACTCAACCATGTATGATACATTGTGGAAGCCCTTATGTTTAAAGCTCACTGCCCTTTTTTGTAGAGGGTGGCTAGAAACGTAGTAGCGCTTTGTTTGGTGACGCCACAGAATAGTTCTAAGCCGATTTGAGGGTTATCGGCTTCTTCTCTAGCGAGTTCTTCAGCTAATTCTTACATTAGACTAGAAATTGTGCTGAGACAGGGAACTCTGATGATCACTACTAGATCATTAGCATAGCTTTATGTATCATAGTCTTTTTTTGCCATCCTAACAAGTAGTTGGTCTACCGCTAGGGTCTATACAAGTGGAGACAGTACGCCTCCTTGTGGACATCCTCTCGTGGCAAGGAACTTAAGCTTTGAAGCATTGAGGGTGATGTTTGCTACTCGGTTTGATAGCATATTTTTTACTCACCTTTTGGTGCTTTCATCCATCCCTTTTGCCTCCTTTTGTTAGGAATTGTTCTTTTATCAAATGCACCTTTAATATCTTGAAAAGCACATAGGGATTTTCTTATCCTCTAGGGATTTTTCCACCTTGTCGACATTATTATATATTATTACCTTTTAGCCCTTTTTATTAAATTAAAACAAAAAACAAATATACCAAATTTGGGCTGCTCCTGATATGGATAGTGATTTGATTGTACAATATGTCACAAATGACACGTAATAACCTCTAACCTCAAGAATGCAATTTTGAAAATACGCTCAAAACGCACTCTACAGTCTACACCTGCTTTTAGAGGGTTAAGTATCATACTACATTATACATAATTAAAAGTAACATTACCACCAGCTAGATCTAAAAAAATGGGAATTAACACTTATTTATCTGTGTTTTCATCAAATATAGTGGTCTGTGGATTTTTCGTGGTTAGATTTTGTATATTTATAGTTAAAATATACCAAAATCGAGAATAGGCGATTTCAGCATGTAAACAGAATATACTTTGAGTTCTGTTTTCATCGGATTTCATATTTTTCGCTCTATTTGACGCCAGCACACTATGAATGTGATATTAATTACGGTATACAACATCGGGTATAATGACCTCGGTATTTGCGATTTACGTAAATACAGGGTTTGGTACTGCATGCTTTCATTTCGTATTTTTTTAATTTTACTAATATCACAATTTGAGACTATTATGCTCATATTTTTAGAGTTCCGTAGTCGAATGGCAAAAACCGGAAACCTTATAGTTTCGTCAAGTCTGTCTGTCTATCTGTCTGTCCGTCCGTATGATACAGACACTTTATTCTGAAACTATAAGCATCACACTGTTAAAATTTTGTAAAAAGTTGTATCCTATTAACCGCTTTACGATTTTTATACAAAAAATAAAAAAATAATGATATTTAAGGGATATACATGAACCTAAAACCGTTTTTTAGTTAAACCTATGCAGTGGTACCTGTGGGGTGTCTATAGGTAGGTCTTTTGAAATGACATAGAGGTTTCAAAAATCATTTTCTTTTTAAGTCTAACGCTTAATAGATAGACGCTTCCAAAGTGGTAAAATGGGCGACCCCCTCCTCTAACTTCTAAACTAAGCGAGTGTAAAATTTGAAAAATATACAGGTAGCTTGGTTAACTAAGTGGAAATAGGTGAATTCCCTAATTCAGTTAAAGTCTTGGGGTATATTATTACAATCTCGGCGAAGAGCAATCCTCAAAACATCGAAGGGTGCATTAGTTTTTGCCGATACTTTTGCCTTCGGAATGCTTAAGTCCGGGGAATACGGTGGCCATTGTGCCTATGAACTGAAGCTAGAAATATTTTTATACAAAAAACTGTGGGTTTCATGACCTTCATGAGATGGTGCTGGGTCTTATTGAAACGTCCAGTGGTTTTCGCCGAATTGATTTCGATCCCAAGGTAAAACGAAGCATCACTTACGACCTTTTTACGATAGATTAATTTTCCTTTACACCCTGTTCCATGAAAGCGAGCGTAGAGTGTTTTGTAGCAGTTACCGTGGCTCAGACCATCAGTGATACAGACAATAGTTTTCAATAAGCAAATCGGTGATCTAAATTTTCTTTTGAGAACCGTTCTAGCCAAACATAAGAGTTTTGTTTGCAAACATATTCCTAAACAGTAAAATAACGTCATCAAAATGTTGCTTTCAAGCTCGCTTCAAACGTGAATTGCGTGCGTTTACTCTGACGCCTTTGGATTTTTCACTGTCACTTTTCAGAACTGCGACCAAAACCAGTGATTATGTCTCAGGTTTGTACCGAACCCTGTTAAAACGCTTTAAACCATTTTCTTTTAAATAGAATATGTTACGATTTAAACGTTTTTATAACATACCAACGAGAAATTGGATACTATTTATTTGAATGCAAATTCCAATGGAAGTTAATTGATGTTTAACCAAATATCGGCCCGTAAGACCTGCAAGTGTAAACATTCCCAATAAACTAATGTCCGAAGTTTATAACTGAATCTTAATAAGTACCTACTCCAAGAAACAATGCAGCACAATTAAGAATATGTTGTTAGTCAGATATTGATACAACGACGATGTAGGTAGAATAATAGAAAACAAGCATGAATTTAATCACGTACGTCAGTGCCCACTTGGTAATGTATTCTGAAGTGTGTGTTACTTTTAAAAAACAAGAATAATTTATCCAATATACTCCTGCAAAATATATCTGTCGGTACACGGCAAAGGCGCGGTAAATCATCCTCAATTACAACATCTGATAAGAGGACAATAAAATAAAACAATGGAGTTATCAGTTAGCGCTATGTCAAACTTTACGAGGCAGTACGTTTTTAGGGCGCATACACATAGTTGAGTGAAAATACTCGTATCTACTTGACTGTGACTCACTTTTGTACTACAACTAGCATGGTAAAATAAAAAATATTAGCATACAGAAAATGTAAAACAGACGGATTTTATTTGCCACAGATGTAAAAAGAATGATAATAATTTATAACGTCCTCCACTATAGCAACAAATTCAAGTTATTGGTTTAGAATGTTTTAAACACTTACAGTGTTACTTTTGTAGTATTTAAAGATGAAATAAGAAACCAAGATTTATTCTCTTAGAAGAACTTATTTTTTTTGTAATTTTCCCTAAGAACACACTTTTACAAGTTTTCTTTGAAAATTTCATTATAAGTTTTATTCGAAGTTGACAAAAAGGTATGTTACAACTTGTTTTGTACTTCACAATTTCAAAAAGTTTCTTTGCATCAATGCCTTTGGTATTTTTAAAAATAAGTATAAACTCTTTCACCATTGCACACGGCTCAGTGACACTATAGTTTGTGCAGAAGTACTAGTCCGTCCTGAGGTACGAGAGCGGAGAGACGGGGGAGGTAGACAATTCGTCTCGTGTTGGTCTTATCACTCGCGCCCATTCTTCTCATCCCCCTTACAGTAACCATATCAATAGGATAGATGTACTTTTACTACAAAATATCAACCCAGGATTTGTCTTTAGTGTGCCAAACACATTACTTTTCTATTTATTTTTTTATATTTTATCTTTAAATAAGAATTTCATCTTTATGAATATAAAATATGACATTGTGAGTGTTAAAAACATTCTAAACCATTGAATAGCAAATCGTTAATAATTACCAGGTTGAATTTATTCTGTATTAAATAACTACGTTGCCACTGCTGCTGTCAAATAGTTGGGGTAGATAGCGAGACGTTTTAAAAGACGTTTTAAAAATAGCTCAATTGGAAGAACGGCCCGGTTAGCCAGAAAGTTGCTGGTTCGATTCCCGCCCGTGCGCAATTTTTGGTTTCTGATTTTATCTTTACAAAATAAAATATGACACTGTGGGTGTTAAAAACATACTAAACCATTGGATGGCGAAGCGTAATCAATTTACAAATTTAGTTTATTCTGTAACGTATAACTACATACTTGGCCCACTGCTCATTTAAAACAGTTGACGCGCGCATACGTCACGCGTAATGACGTAAGTATTCATAAGAGACCAGAAATATCGCCTGGTGTAAGAAGTGACACGCCTTGTGGGTTTGTTATAGCCTATTGCTAGGCATGTAGATAGATTGATAACTCTATATACATGTACAATCTATAGTACTCTATATATACCTAAAGGGACTCCTTTAAATGATATTTTTTAGATTTAAATTTATATTTTTAAGGACTTAATTATAACGTTATTATAGGTATTACTTAAATTGTAATTTAATTTAATTAAATATAATTATAACTTCTTTGGTAAACATTCTGTGTTATCTATAATGTCATGTTTTTCATGTACAATCTATAATGTTTTTTTTTATATTTCCGATTCAATTTTCAGTGTGGTATATTATTTGTGACCAATACAACGTTGTAGTCCGTTATCGTTACAAAATTTCGACAACTTACGCCTGAAAAAATCCTCAAAAATAATTTAACTCAGTTTTTTTTGCATGCACAGATTAGTACAATTAAGACTTAATTTATGTAAAAAAAAACGCTGAAACGCATTTTTATGGGAAACAACTAATGTAGGAGGTATCGATTTGGGTATAATTTTGTTAAGTCTTCAAAGCACGTGTGGAAACTTTCATAAGTGTTTGTATGTTTATATGTTTGTCCACGGATTTCTCGAAAATGGAAAACCGTATCAAGATAATTCTTTTTTGATATATGGGTAATAAAAGTAGTTTTTGAGATATGGGTAATAATGACAAAAAAACTTAAAATAAAAAGATATTAAAATATTATAATCGCCATCAAAATACTGACTAAAAAGCCCAAAATAACGCATTTGCCATGTTTAGAAAAACAAATTAATAAGGAGTCGATGCATGATGTGTTAAGTCCGACTTAGTTTTGTTCTAAACTAAGTTTTTTTTTTTTGCTATAGTAAGTTGTAAAATAATCTCGATACCTATTCAAATTCCGTTATAGTTTCTATCAAAACCTATGAATAATCAATCATACTAAATACACTCATTTTCATGGCGCATTCATAGTCATGGCATGATTGCGCCACGCTTCGCGCGTGTGCTCCGATCCTAACTGTAGGCATACTACGTTTATGTTTCGTCGTACAACGACTCAAGTTTACAAACTGCGCGCGCGCATGTCGCTCGCTAGAGTCGCCATTTGCCGTGAATTGTGATAACTGACGTGCTAAAGTAAAGTTATTATGATAAAATGAGCGAAAATTCAGAAGGGATAACTATTGGATTTGTTTCAACTTAAACCGAAAGGAGATTATAAACGTAAGTTTATTTATACCTATGTATTAAAATATTTCCATGGCAATATGAATGAGAAAAAATATTTTGCCGGTCCTTCAGATTCCGTTCCGACAGAGTAAGATATTAAAACATACAGGAATAGTAATATTATATATACTTTACAAGCAAATATCTAGACCAGTTTCGTTACTTTTGTTACAATTAAATTAAAAAAAATGTATGATGATAAATACTTATTAAAACATTTATTACTGCATGTTTTTTTTTAAATCTACCTATATATACATGAAAGTGAAAGTGAGAGACGGGTATGTTTATGTAGAATATAAAAAATGATATTTGTTTTAAAAAATATATAAAATGGTAACATCTTCACTCTATAATATACATCACATTACACGTGCAGTTAATTTAACCCTTTGGCGTAGATAATAATGCTATTTCATACCAGGATGTCATCAATTTTCATTATGTAGGGGCATAATTATATCATACTTATTTCAACACGGTCACTTTTTTTCTTAAGTCGGCTACTAAAGAGCTAAACATCAAAAAGGTTGGTCCTGGAATTCGGCCTACTCTAACTGAATTAATCTCCTTAAGCGTAGATTTTACCAACATCAGATACGACTTATCTGACTGAATGAGTATAAAACAACCATTTTTAAAATTACATTCACATAAATGATTGCTATTCGACGAATATTCCTTATCCTACGTTAGTAACATCCGGCCTAAAATAGGAAGTGGCATTTTAAATCATTTACAACTCTGAAAATTATATTAGTACCATAAAATTATTATCCTTTTGGAAGGAGATTGTACTTCTATGATTAGTACATAAACTTTAATATCAATTTTACTCTGATTATGTATTTTTTCAATCATCCAGGGCAGGAGATACTCTGGGTGACAGATAACTTAACTTTGCGTGAAACAGCGGACGGACGTATCAACCTGCCAAAATATTACACAAACTAGGTGTATGCTTACGCGATGAGCTAACTTAAACAACATACTTTAGCAATCCAAGCAAGTCTCATAATTCAACACCTGTCTAATATGTGGGTTAAATAGATATCCTGATCAAACACCTGAACAAGCACAAAATACAATTATTTATCCTATGCTAATGACCGCCTAAATTTATTTATAGCTAAGATAAATAGGTAAAAATAATTCTTTATCAAGTTTTTCGCTGTGTGCTAAGTAAATGGTGGAAGAACTCGAATCGATGACAGCACTCGCAGTGACCATAAAAAACAACATTGGCGGACTTCTGTCGTATGTCTGCCAACATTGTTTTTTTTTGTCGTAGCCATGCATAATATTATATTAATACGAGTAAAAGTAAAAATCGACTTAAGATTAACGTAATTGAATAGAATAAATGAATATTTCATTGTTATAATTTTGGTTTAATTACTTTTCGTAATGACAGCCCGCCATTTGTTATTTTAACGGCCGCCAATAGGTTGAAACGCTGTCGTCACACACGGTCTATACTTTTTTGGTCAAATTTAAGTTACATAATTTTGCTTCCAAACAGGGCGCCTAGATTTGTTATCCTAAAATTATTTTCTAAAAACATAAATTCAGTAATTGTTTGACAGCAGGATAAACTGTCTGCATCTGACATTAGATAGATAGATAACTCTTTATTGCACACCAGAAAAGTAAATAATAAGTAAATTTCGAGAAAATGTACAATTTAGGCGGTCTTAGAGCTTATAGGAAGGAGTATTATGAGCATAATAAATTAAGACAAATTATGTTATTAATAATATATTATATTAAACATACGTATATACATATATATATATATTATTAATATATATATATATATATATTAATAAAATCATAAAAATCAAAATACATACTTATAAATAAAACAAATTAATGTAATTATACACCACTAAACTATATATAACATAATAGTACATTATGATACAAGTGTGCTAAGTTAACCATTATATACAAGGCGATATTGTGTGCGCGCATGAGCGAAAGCGAGTGCGCCATAAGAAAGCCGCGTATATAATGGTCACAGGCACACGTGTTTCATACGACGTTTTTCAACACACTTGCGAGGAAAAAACAAGACTATTCATTTACTAAGTTTATAATTTTAAAACAGTAAAAATACATTTCACTCGATTTTGATGGCAAAGATTTTCGCACGCGTTTTTCGCCTTGTTACGTACGTCCGGTGGAGTTAATAATAGGTTTTCTTAATTTTCTTCACTTGAAGTAAACATTTTTATTAATATTAAACTTCATAATTAATCCAAACTTCGTCACAGCCGACAATTATTATTTACGAAAAATGGCGCGTTGTTTTTTTTTTCTTGCCGCGATACCGATGCGCGCGCAAGGTTTAGGCGCGAACTAGATCGGCCAAAAGCCAAGATTAAAAATGTAATAATTCGAGTTAAAAACACAAATCACAGAAAATGTTAAATGAATTTGAGCTATTTTTTAGTAATAAATCTGGATTTACCATTTATTGAAATAAATATGTAGATACTGTTATCTTTCGCATAAATACTGTTTGTTGCTAAAATAAAAGTATTGTATAACCCGACTAAATTAAATCGCTTCTTCTTTTTACTTACGACTTGGTGCTAGGGTACAAATGTAAATTGGTCGGGTTAATAAACTAAAAGCACTAGTGCAATAATATAATGAGAAAGCACGCGTGTTTAATATCTATGAAAATATACATACATATAAACCAATGTGAAATGAAAGAAATTTACCGAGACACCAGAGAAAAGGAAAATTATTTTGAAGAGAGAAGATGTTCTTTTAGGCGATTTTAAAACAGTTACTGAAGTTGACTGCCTAATAGCAAGGGGTAAGGAGTTTCACAGTCGTACTGATTGAACTGTAAAAGAATTAGAATAATAGCTCGTTGTGTTACAGGGGGATTCAATAGTAAGAGAAAGCTATGAAATAATATTCAGTTTTATTAAACCACAATTGTAATTGTTATTTTTGAATGCAATGTTATCCTCATTCAATTAAGAATAATTCTAGAAGTTTAAACACGCAATACAGAGCCTGATATCGCAAGCCTAAGCTGTTCTAATTCCGGGTGTATAGCAAAAACACCTAGTACTAAAACCCGATAGTACGGGTGTGTCGCCTCTTCAATGATTTATCGCAGCGCTATCCAAGTATCAATATCATGGGATTTAGACCAAATTTTTTCTTAAGATTTATACGTGGTGTTCTAAAATAAATTAGTTTCGTGTATGTGCAAGACTTCGTGGTAGTTTAATATCCTATATTGTTCAATTCGTTTAATATATTTATTAAACTAACAGATTCCTGCAGCTTCACCCGCGTTTAATAATATCATTTTGAACGATTGGAGTATATATGCTATTATGAAGTATAACTCATATTATTAATACAATTTGATTCATCTCAACTGTAAACTGTTTTGTATTTGAATAAAATAAAAATAAAATAGAGATCTACATTTTAATAACAAAGTATGCTATCGTATGACAAATTAGTTATTTTAATTGTAAATGTTTTTGTTTAGGATTCATGAAATATTTTCGCCTGGTTCCAAAATTTCCATTTCAATGGAGAGGATTCAAGACCAAACATCGGTAGGAGACGCAGGAGTCAAATCGAAACGTTTTTGCTAACGCAAACACGAAAGGTTATGTCACCAGAGAATATGACGCACTATAAATGTTACAGTCAAAGAAAATGAATGAGACATTGTTTTAAATAGCTAAAACTCTTTTTAGGGTTCCGTAGCCGAATGGCAAAAAACGGAATCCTTATAGTTTCGTCACCTCTGTCTGTCCGTCCGTATATCACAGCCACTTTATTCTTTAACTATAATCATGACATTGTTGAAATTTGGTAGTAAGATGTATTCTGTTAACCGCTTTACGATTGTTATACAAAAAATGAAATATTAAAGGGAGGCTCCCATACATAAAACTAAAACCGAAAAAAACTTTTTTGTCTAACCTATACGTATGGGGTGTCTACGGACATTTTAAACTACATAGAGGTTCCTAAAAAAATATATGTAATGTAGATCTTAATAAAAACTTTCAACGAAAATTGGTCTGAACGAGATCGAACCAGTAGTTTTTGAGATATAGCACATTTTCTACAACCGCAAACATAACTTTGTTTTTCGCGTACAAACACTATGAAAAACAAAGTTATATTTGCTGTCAACAACATATTGTGGTCTTTTGGCTTAGAAGTAAGTGAATCCCTAAAGTTTGGTTAAAGTTGGCACGGATCTCTCAGTGGGCGAGTCCTACTCACACTTAGCCGGTTTTTTAAATATTTGATCAGACCACAAAATATGCAACGCAACTTGAAGTGGTTAGAACGGATAATAATGTATTTTTTCATACAGGCCTTAATTCTTACTTTACATCCCAAAGAAAAGCTAGAATGATTGCAAACTGTCCTGTAAATTAACTAGTGTAGTCGTTCTACCGTATAGCAAATTGAACCATTTGAGTGTTACGTTCTCAACATACCGTACGGAAAAGTTGTGTGTGAAAGAGATCCGGTAGTTCCGGGAAATTATAACGATCTGTATCACTTGCTTTGAGTGTTACATACAGTGTGCATACACCGTTTCTTTCTTGTTATATTAAAGATATCTAAGGACCGATTTTTCAATGGTCAGATAAAACTTATCAGACTGATAAATTATAAAGCGACAGATTTTAAAAAAATGTCAGTAACGTATGATTGCTGACTTTTTGGTGACGTTTTCAAATTGGTCATATTGTATTTTGTTCGCGAATATTTCTTAAGTAATATAGATGAATTAAGAGTCTGTAGGTACACTATAAGTACCTAATACGATTTGAGTGCATGACTTAATATTAAATTACTTTGACTTTGTATAAAAGTGTGAAAAGGTTATATATATTAGGTTAAAAAAAACTGATTTGCTCACTTTTAAGGGTTCTGTAGCCGAATGGCAAAATCGGAACCCTTATAGTTTCGTCAGTCTGTCTGTCTGTCTGTCCATCTGTATGTCACAGCCACCATATTGGTGGGTAGTTGTATCTTGTTAAAAATATGACATTTGAGGGGGGCTCCCATACATGGAACTAAAACAAAAAAGGGATTTTTGCTCAAACCTATGGATGTGAGGTGTCTATGGACAGGTCTTTTAAATTGAAAGTTTAACATTCGGGAGATACACGCTTTCGAAAATGGGGGTTCCGACACAAGTATCAAGTGTCAATTTTGAAAAATAACCCACGATGTTATACGAGACCCTCAACAAGTCAAAGTTGGCACGGAACCCTCAGTGCGCGAGTCTGACTTGCACTTGGCCGATTTTTTTATTTTACTATCAAGTTACTATGCATGGCATACATATTTATAGATATTCATATAGATTATTATAATTGGCATTTTAAAGTTAGCCTGTAACATCCCACTGCTGGGCAAGCGACTAACCCTGCTGTCAGTGGGCATAATTTAGCTCTAAAAAAATAACCATACCTTTTAGATTGGCATATTCAAATGGCTGGTTTCGTGTTTGATAGTTGACTCAAATATTTGCTAATAGTTATTAAAGTTGGTTTACTAAAATAACGACGACGATAATATGCGAGCTTCGAACAAAAATTACCTTAACCGCTGGTCATTGAAATAGCCCTTCTGATTTGTTAAAAACATGAACAGTCAATATTATTCTACTGCTGGTAACGACTTTAAACCCTCAAGCGTATGTGTACGAGACACAATAGATATTTTATTTTTATGTGGTTCCCTGCATGCAACCGCTTGGATATTGAAAAGTTAAACCGGCTCTAGGGTTTTTAAATTGGTATACGGCTAAAAATACGGTTTCATTAACTGGCAATAATATTAACAAATTAACCTTCTTCTTTTTAACCTTAAGAACTTCGTTCTTGTCGGAGGAGTACCTAATTGCCACTGTTTTCTTTTGTTTGCCTTTTTCTTGACCTCCTGTTATGACATGACTTTTGCTTTTTCCTTCACTTGATCGAAATAACTTCTCCTAGATCTTCCTCTTCCCCTTCCAAATAAACCTAGTACGTACGTTTTTAAACCTAGTTTGTTTTATTAATATTCTAGTTGCATACTTAGTGTGGACAAATAACTATTGTTTTGCAGTCTCACATCTGAGAGACCTTGTTCATTTATTACAGGTTTTCTGTACTCTATAGTATAACAATATGCCATCTCTTATTATTTTTTAATTAGTAATCGTGTTTTATTCACACAGATATTTCAATATTAAGTTCGTAGTATGAATTCACTGCAAATTAAATGTATTCAAATCATATTTATGTGAATAAAAGAAGGTCGTTTTACAAACATTTCCAGTAAATATACGAATAAAATACCTTTCATAGCATCCAATACGTTCAGATCAAATGAGAACCCACAAAAACGGATTTCAGCGAACGCTGATTTAAAATGAAAAGTTTTTTCCTTGAATTTTCATTTTAATTTGTAATCTGACTACATTTTCAGTTTATGAAGTATTCTCGCTGTGTTTCCAATTAAAAGAGTTTACTGAAATTTTGGGTTCACAATTTTGTAATATTTTCGAACAATTGTTCGAAAAGTACATTTATTTATTTATTTTATTTTTATTTTACAATTTTTGGAAGACTTACAGCTAGTACAAGTTTGCTTAAAAACTATAAATAAAAAGAAGGTCATTTACAGGTCTCCACTGATAGAACGAAAATGTTAAATTAATAAACGCTAGTAAATCAATAATTTGTCGCTTAAAGTAATAAAACTAATTCACAAAAGCAAAGGCAAGTTCAACATTAAAAAAAAAACGTTAGGTAATCGTTTCTTAACCTGATTTACACTTGTACAAAACAAATCAAAGCCAAAAACGTTCTGACATTCGTTAAATAAATTAGCTGCTCTAAGTAAATAAGAATTGTATTAACTATAGGGACGTGTAAAAGCTTGGGATTCCTCAGAGATCTCCTTGGTGTGCAAATGCACAGCTTGCTTAACAGCTCAGGACAGTCTATCAAACCACCAGCGATCTTGTAAATATGAGACAAATCTGCTATCTCTCATCGCTTATATAAAGGTAGCAAATGACGTCTCCTGCATCGCGACGAGTAGTAGATTGTTAACAGTTCACAAAGATGAAATAAAAAAACAAAAATTTGCGCACGGGCGGGACTTGAACCAGCAACCTTTTGGCAAACCGGGCCAAACGCTCTTACCAATTGAAATACCGTGCTGTCAGTCTGACCCTGCGAAATTTGTGGTTTCTTATGAAAACGTCAATTGCGTGACGCTTAGCGCCATCTAGCCGTCTGTTTATGAAACAGATGGCCCAAGCAGTTATTCTTTACAGAATAAATTCAACTTGGAAATTGATGTCGCTTCGCTATTTAATGCTTTAGAATGTTTTTAACACTTACAGTGTCATATTTTATATTCACAAAGATGAAATAAAAAACCAAAAATTTGCGCACGGGCGGGACTTGAACCAGCAACCTTTTGTGAATATAAAATATGACACTGTAAGTGTTAAAAACATTCTAAAGCATTAAATAGCGAAGCGACATCAATTTCCAAGTTGAATTTATTCTGTAAAGAATAACTGCTTGGGCCATCTGTTTCATAAACAGACGGCTAGATGGCGCTAAGCGTCACGCAATTGACGTTTTCATAAGAAACCACAAATTTCGCAGGGTCAGACTGACAGCACGGTATTTCAATTGGTAAGAGCGTTTGGCCCGGTTTGCCAAAAGGTTGCTGGTTCAAGTCCCGCCCGTGCGCAAATTTTTGGTTTTTTATTTCATCTTTGTGAATATAAAATATGACACTGTAAGTGTTAAAAACATTCTAAAGCATTAAATAGCGAAGCGACATCAATTTCCAAGTTGAATTTATTCTGTAAAGAATAACTGCTTGGGCCATCTGTTTCATAAACAGACGGCTAGATGGCGCTAAGCGTCACGCAATTGACGTTTTCATAAGAAACCACAAATTTCGCAGGGTCAGACTGACAGCACGGTATTTCAATTGGTAAGAGCGTTTGGCCCGGTTTGCCAAAAGGTTGCTGGTTCAAGTCCCGCCCGTGCGCAAATTTTTGGTTTTTTATTTCATCTTTGTGAATATAAAATATGACACTGTAAGTGTTAAAAACATTCTAAAGCATTTGTTAACAGTTGTTTTTTTTTTCAGTTGGTGATCGACTATTTGCACAAATGTGGACCTATTCGAGCGTGGACATTCCTGGCACTCGCATGAGCCGTACCGACAGAATAAAAATCTACTTGTCGGAGTGTGTCGTCTGTTTTTGTATTGTATTCTTCATAATCTGCGTAGGTTTACTGTTGTACTTGTTTTTCCATCTGTACAGTACAGTGACCAACGCAGGAAAACTGGCAGGCACGTTAGCTGCGGAAAGCTAGCCAGCCTAGATCCAATAACTTTGTAATTGATATCTGTCGCTGTAACTTTGTTACGCAATACATGAATGGTAATGCCGGTTTTTCAACTGTACAGTCTTGCGAGAAAGCCGAGTATTAGAATGATCAAACGCAAAAAAGCGAAATTACGTTTTTATTAAACCCCTGAAGAAATGCCACGGCTTCTATGTAACGGCATTTTTTGAAATTTTTTATCAAGAGTGTACAGGTAAACAATGACCTCCGTGAGTCATTATTTAAACAGAAAATATGTTTAACAGTATAAATATGTGTAAGACGCTAGTTAGATCGTTATCTTGATAAACATGTCGCTCATGATATTCAACATTAGCTGTTAAAATATGTACGTGTACATCTCAAGGTTCGACTAAAATTATCAACTATTCTACCAGAGACTGATTTTGTAAATTGCTGAAATTTTGCTGAAAATAATCTTAACTTAACTCGTGACGTGTCTAGACTAGACTAGCGGGCGTAGTTTGAAGCAAATATTTTGACATTTCGCGTAGACAATGCTGAAGCAAAATTAATGTTTTTGGGTCTTCATTGATAGAGAAGACATTTTGAATGAAGCCTAAAAAATTACAAATATTTTCGTTGAAATTAATGAAACTATTACAATATTTCATGCAGCAGAAAATCAGAACTTTGTGAATTTTCTACGCGAAATGTTAAAAATTTTGCATCGGTCTACGCCCGTGTACGGAGTCACAAATATGATATTTGATATTAAATTGAGTTCATTACTCATTTACTCTTATTTTACTGTAAATACATAATTATTTGTGTTATGAGTAATAATAATAATGGTTGCACTATGTTCCATTCCAAAGAAGTAATTTTTGTGCTATTTTTCTTTTTTCATGAAATCTATTTTATTCTAAATCGATGTTCGATGTTCATTATATTTGATCATGTTCGTTGCAATTGCACAATGTACCCTTATGTCCTAAAGAGTGAATTCTTGTAAATAATCTGATAAGTACTTGAATCTTTTATTCTTTAAGTAACCAAACTGTGATAGTATTACGTTCATTTGTTATTCTATATTGTTCAATGCAATAAAAAATGTCAAATACTTACATACTTTTATTATTCACCTATCACTCTTAGTAACTTTAGAATTGTACATTAGGAATTAATAGAAAAGACGAAAAGGTTCTAAAGAAAAAACAATAGGAAGTTTTTGTGAACAACCTTGAATGTTTTTATCACATTCAAACATTACAAAAAATATATTATATTTGATTGTCATAGTATAACAAAAATGTAAGTAGCATTGAGTAGGCCCACTTAATTGCATTAATATGAGATATACAATAAGTAATTTATAAGTTACCAATTTATAAATGCAGAAGTATGTTAAGTATAAGTGTGTTCCGTTCCATTAAAAGTGCGATACGAACGATTAATCCTCTATTTTGATCATTTTCAACTTACTACTTTTATTTTCATTTTATTATGATGTTGCAACTGTTTTTAAAAATAGTTTATGCACTTCTAGCCCATGCTGAAGAAAGTGATCGAGGCAAGCTACTTTGTTATTAGCACTTGTGTTATAATAATGAACAAAGAACTGTATTTGTATACAGATTATTTCTTGATGGAATTAGTACGCTATATAACGTGTAAACATTTGAAGAATGTTATCTGAAATACCTTTTATAATTGTTTAGACAAATAATACTTACGTAGTGTCACGTGAAATAGTATTTGACTTGAATGATGCAGCCTATAAATAACGCTGAAGGATGTGAAAATAATTTCACTTATGATATTAAAAGTAAACATATTATTTTAAATTCTTTCTTTGAACAGAAATGAAATCCAAATAAATAAATAATAAATAAATACTTGACAACATCACATACATTGCTCCGATCCCAAGCTAAGAAGCTAAAGCACTTGTGTTATGGAAATCGGAAACAACAGTGGTACTAGTTGTAGTACCACCGTTGTTTAAAAAACACCCAGATCCGAGACAATATGGAAAAGATCGTTTTCTACATTGACCCGGCCGGGAATCAAACCCGGAACCTCTCGAGATGACGACGCTTCGAACCAACGTGCTAGGCACTCGACCACGGACGTCGATATTCTGAAGGAATATTCTTTTATTAAAACACAGTAATTTTTCTACAAAAAAAGATGTTTTATCTACTTATAGGTAACAAGAAGGTCACTGATTTAGATAAATGTCTCATTCGCTGTATATGATTTTAGATCAAATCAAAAGTCAGTGGCAAGGCCGCTATGTAACACAAAACCCGGACTACATATCCTTACCTGTATTTTAAAATTCACACAGCGTTTTCAATCTATCAACTCTACGTCATTCAATTCTCGTTCATATTCCATGTATTTACGGTGCATTTCGTTTCAGTTTTTGTTTATGTGTAAAGACAGTCTGTTATTGAAATAAAATCAATATGCGCTTCAGCTTAACAACCGTAGTTTGCAGTTCGTTCCGATACCTAATTACTGAATAAAGCCCGATATCATGGCCAATTACAGAAATAATACCGGAATATCAGATTTATCGGGCTTTCGAGTGCAGTCAGTGCGAGCACAAAATTAATTTAAATTCATCCCACTCTTCATTGCTAACGCGAGGTTTTAAAGGCGGTATAACGCTCGACTTAATTAGGTATTGTATTAGGGCCTTATTTTTGAAACATTCGCGTCAATATGTCACGTGATATTCTTTGAGTCATATTTTATTTAAAATTCAACCAACAACAACAGAATCATATCGCTGATCTAAAAGAGTTTACTAAGTTTTGTACTACCCGCATCTGTTGAGAGTATTTTTCGTTGAATTTTAATAAATTTTCTGATGAAAATGACTCCGAATATTGACTTAAGTGATTCAAAGATAGAGATCCGTAACTCTTTATATGAATTTATAAAAGCTTGAGTAAATGTTCAAAGGTAACTTTTTATGTTTTGGTTAATCAGTAACTTACATCTCTCGATTAATATTTTTCAGTCAATTTCTCGAGGTAAAGAAAAAAATACACTTGAGTGATAGTTATTTTGTAGTTGCTAGACGTCATTCCGAAAACCTACAAAATTGCCATTTATTTTTAATCAACATCTACAATGAACAACATCCACAATAAGGTACTTACACATTGCATTGCATGGATTTTGTATGGAAATTAGACACAGCGGTGGTACCACAACACCCAGACCCGAGACAATATAGAAAATTTTAATTTCTAGATTGACTCCGCCGGGAATCGAACACGGAACCTCGGAGCGGCGACGCTTTGAGACCAGCGTGCTTAGCCACTACAACACGAAGGTCGACAAATTTAATTAATTAATTTAATTAGTTCGTTAAAAAGCGTCTTAAAAATCGGTTTCATTTTTAAGACGCTTTTTTTAAAAAAGATGTTTTTTGTTATGGAAAAAAAAACATTTTTTGCGGTATAGCAATCGAGTTAAAACTACCAACACCAGGTAGCCTCTTCGTAGCTTACCAGCTACGGCGTACTATTTCGTAAATAAGCGCTAGCTACGCGCTAGGGTGCGAGTTTTCCCATTACTTTTGTGATTTTTTTGAATGTTGTGAAGAGGTTTTCTTGTATAAAACTTGCTCAGAATTTAAAGCAAAATTTTTTATAGAATAAGTATAACTCATATTATCATCCCTAAGTTGGATGTCACTGACCAAAACAATACCCTGTAGATTGTTCTGTGCTCTTTTAATATTGTGTAAAAAGTTTTATCGGACGCATTTTTTTCAAGATAACGATGCGAGCGGCTGAGGTACGAAGTGGCAAAGCTGAAATTCAAAAAGAGCACATAAAAATCTATAAGGGTAACTCATTTGCAAAACTCCCGGAAAACATTCCTAGTAGCCTAAGAGGATTATCCCCAAATCACTGTGTTAATAATTGAAAACGTATAAGAAGAATGTTTAACAAATACAAACTAGATTCTCTGCTCTACACCGTTCGCTTTTGTCGTGAACGTGGTTTCGATCTAGCTTAACATTCATACATATACCAAACCAAACATATACCAAAGTATACATCAGAAAAGCGTATCAAAAAACTCAGGTGCACTTTATAAGAAAAATATGCTTAAATCCGTTAAATCATAAATGCGTATCTAAAAATTTCAATTTAAGTATGTATAAGTTTTCAGCAACTGTCCTTTTATGTCGACTAAATTGAGAGACAAACTCAAAGTGCCTGTGATTTATGCAAGAACAACATAATTAATTTAGCATCTCAATCCAAGTCTACCTTTGTACACTAAATTTGTGCAATAAAGTCGTTAAATAAGTATATAAACATTTTCAGCTGCTCTTGGAAGTAATCAATTAATCTGAAGCACAGACAAGTATTTTTTTAAGTAGACTTTTAACCTTTAGTTTTTATAGTGAAACTTTTATGTGAAATGACGACGATATAATTAATTTTGTATACATTAAACTCCTCCACGGCTTTTCACAGCTATCGATCACAAGCGGTCTGAATCCAGTTTGTTCCTGCGATCTTTACAAGGTCATGAGTCCGGGTTGTCTGTGGACGTCCTAAATTATTGAAAGCCGTGGGGGAAGCCTATGTTCAGCAGTGGACGTCCTTTGGCTAATAATGATGATGATGATGATGAATACATTAAAATCGTGAAATTTGTATCGTAGTGAACAATGTACATATCGTCCTTTGTTCTATGCTCTGTTTGAATGTATATTTTTCAGGGAATATCGCCACAACGCAGCACAGACCGCGTTACAGGTTTCAACCAAACGAGAGCCGTGAGGAAACTTTTGTTGAAATGTTAAACTAATTCTAGCGGCTGAATCAGAGGTATTCAATTCAGTTTATTCAAATAAACTTTTCGGTTTTATGTGGACGTTCTCACTCATCCAAATTTTGCACGTACAAACAGAATCTCGGAATCAAAAACTTGTTATAATACAACCTACTTAATTCCATGTTATTATATTTTCTTTACCTAAATACTACCTCGAATACGTCGCATCTCCTTAAGGTATGTATTACCCTAATACATAAGGTAAACTTACTACTTTACTGTAAGCCATGTGAGGGGAGCCTGGTGATCTGTATCACAGGATTTTCGGAAACTACCCTTAACTTAATGTACCTACAGTTGCTTTGTAATTTACCTATTTGTAAAGAGAAATTAATATAATTATTAATGTAACTCTCCAGTAAATATCACAGCCGAAACCGGTGCTTTTGCAAGGCTTACCTTGAGATATAGATCCAACAGGAGGAGGCCCTTATGAGATACCTTAATGTGTTGGGATATGTAATTATTATGTTTTAGTCAGCGTCGAGCGACTTAGAGGGGTTGTACAAACGATAGAGATGGCAAAAAAAATATATAACAACACCCCGTATCGAATGTGAGATAAATGAAAGTTGTATTTCAAAATTTGAGGCAATTTAATAATAATTTAGGGCAGCATAAATGAAAGTTATATTAACTTTCATTTATGCTGCCCTAAATAATATTTAATATTATTAAGGGCAGCACGCTAATGTCCCAAAAACGTTTTGGATTTGGAGATAAATCTATACGAATATTATATAGCTGAATAGTTTGTTTGTTTCTTTGAAAGCCCTAGTCTCTGGAACTACAAGAAGAATTTGAAAAATATTTTGGTGTTGTATAAATTATTTATCAAGAGAGACTTAAAACTATAAAACATCACATTTTCACATAAGTAATTTAGTTACATAAAATGTCTTTATCAAATTAAGGGAGGAATCTGTAAAATATTAGGTAAGTAAGCTTAAGCTCTACAAACAAAACTGAACTACAACTACAATCTAAGGCCTGTTTCACCTGGTGGTGATGATCATAATTCATTTACGAAACATCATTTCGTATTTAGGTATTTGATAGCTAGGTCACGCTAACTAGCTAGCTACTTATTAGCTAATATTGTGAATCATGCGGTAAATCTAGTAACATAAAAGATAATACACATAATAAAGGGAGTTTGTAACAATTCGATAATTTAGTTTAGTTTCTTTTTTATTGCTCACCAAAATGCAATCAATTATAGGAAATACGCATAGTATAGTTTTGGGTAAAGTCCGTTTTTTTTTGCGTGTCAAATATTGTTTTTTTTTTCTTTATACAAGTTTAACGTCTTCGGCTCTACGCCATACAGACAATACTTTAGTGAATTTACATTTTTTAAAACTAAACTAACACTTAACTAGCCTATCTTAACCTGACTAACTCATTGAAATGCGAGGTGGTTCGCATTTCAATGCTCAACAAGGAAGCTCAGCGCAGGAACAGCGATCTGGGTAAGACGGCGTGATCAGAGCTCGCTTCACTTGATTCCCCCCTTTAATTGCATTGTTTTCTTCAAAAGCACAAATTATCATGACAATTCCACCACACAATCACAATAATTGACCCGAAAAAAACAATTACTAAAATGAAGAAATAAGGTCCTTCCTTCCCTTTTCGTTTCCCGCGCTAAAACCCTGTCAAATATTGTAAACATTCTTGACATTCCTTTTTTTTGAAACAATTCATTATAAATTAGAATAAACACAAAACTCACAAACTACGAAGTTAGTTCATCGTTTATCACTGAGATCTTTATAAAAAAAATATTAAATTAAATTAAGGCATTGACATTGTTATTAAAGTACCTTAATAACAAGATTGTTTACATTAATCGACTAAAAAAGAAAAAATGACTTGACAATTTTCTGTTTTTGATGCTTACGACCATACGACACATTAAAACAATAGTAAATGACTCGATGAAAAAGGTCATTTCTGGGGTAAGAGCAACTTTAACAATCGGCTTTTTATTTGTTAGTTATTCAAAATAGATATATAAACTGAACTGTTATATTTGCAATTGTACCCGTATCGGAACAACTATTTACGGAACTGACCCAGAAGTGGAAGTCGTTGACTCCACTTGATAACGAACAATAATACTAATTATCTATTAGTGTTTTCATTGTAACCGGCAATTTTCATGTGACAACATTAAACTAATTAATTGACCTGTTGATAGCCCCCTAACCTACAGTTAACTCAAATGAAATAAACACTTTTGTCTGCAAATCTAGCGCAATACCTAAATTCATAGAGTAACTAGTAGACTCTTTATTTTTTTAGGCATTATATTTCGGTTTGCTACTTCTAACTAGCAGCGGTTCTCAATTTTTTTTGGTGACGTAACCCTTTTGAGAAGCGATATACTTAATGACCCTACAATCAAACAAAAGTTTTAAAAAGTTAATTGTTTATTTATAAGCACAATATATTTTTTTTAATTTATTTATTTCAAAATAAGAAGAATAACACACTATATAAATACAAACACTATATATATATATATAATATATTAATATATATATATATATATATATATATATATATATATATATATATATATATATATATATATTATTTTTAAACTACTGTGCAGTTTGGCAGAAGTGAATAGTGTGTTATTCTTCTTATTTTGAAATAAATAAATTAAAAAATATATATTGTGCTTATAAATAAACAATTAACTTATATATATTATATTTATATATATATATATATATATATATATATAAATATATATATCAGTCATTTCCCTCATATATATATATATATAACTACAACAATTTAGCCCACAACATTGGAATAAAGTAGGCCATCAATTATTTTTATATTTTGCTAAATACGATCTTCAAGATTCACGCATGTGCTACAAGCGATAACATTCAAAGGGGCCGATTCAACAGAATAAATAAATATATCATTGCGTGTAGAAAACATTTTGGGTTCTGAAACACCAGATTTTGAGAAATTTTGAGATTAAGATAACCGTTTTATTCTAAGCATACTTACACGCTTTGTATACTGTTGAGAGGTCGCAGCAGGGCTATGGACATAACGAGAGGTAATGTTTTTTTAACAGATTCTTTAGGTGCTTTTTAGAGACTGCTTTACAAAGTAAATCTATTGGAATGTCATTGTGTAATGTCGGAACAACATATCTCCTTGTTCTCTTTCCAAAGTAATTTTTAGTTTTTGGTACTACGTATTTTCGTTTTACGGATTGTCTTCCCTGATTTTGACTTCTTCCCGGATTGTCTTCCATATGACCTAGCCTGTCACTTTGACTTATAAGACTTACATAACAAGTATAATAAAACAAGATATTGCAAAGAAAAGTAGGTATCGAGAGTGGCGGCATTGTAAAATGATACGACGCGTTAAAAGCGGTCGACCAGAGAGAGTTTGATTGGTGTCTAAATTTTTGCAAAACCCTAAGGCTCCGCGGAACAAACTTTGAGTAGGTATCGCTGAGCTAAAGGGTATCGAAAGGCATCGTTAAGTACTTTTTAGAGGTATTATATTTTCAAACTGTGAACTGTGAAAATATCATAAGGTATTAAGTTTTACGTGAAGAAAACCCTGCAGCTGTACACACCTTTGCATAAGACTGCTTTTGTCTTCAATTCTTTCACCCTCAGCGCCATCGGACTTTTGAACGACGATCCCAGATACGACGTTTTTTTTTTGTGCAATAGTATTTTACTTGTAAATATTTTAGTTATTTTTTAGAATGAAATTCAAACACGAAAAAAGTTCGATCGCCACGAGAATCGGCCTCCAGGAGCTCTATTTTTGAATCACTCGCTTGAATATGGCGTGTGAGTTTTGTTCGAAAACAAATTAAAAATCAATGAAAATCACGCAAAATATTGGCGTTGGTACTTACAAAATACATTTATCTTTTTTCAAATTATTTCCTCGTGAAATTATACTAATTTTTATTAGAAAATCGGACATTAAACAATGAATATCACACGACATCTTGCCGCGAGTGATTCAAAAATAAGGGCCCTGGTCTTCGTTGTCAATACAGGTACATACAAAAGAGTATCACTTTGTAACCAAATCTTTAAAAAAAAATGGGTTTGCTCTTGACTTCTTGACAATTGCGACTAAGTCGAAATCGAAGACGGAACGAGCTCTCCCAGAAGAAGCTTGTTCACTCTAACTTTAAATAGATTCGGATTGTAATCACTAGGAAACACCGACGCGGGCAGCGAGTTCCACGCCTTTGCCGTGCGCATTATTAACCATATCCGTCATTGTCTACACTTTGCTGTTTTAGTACATTACATTACATTTTATTCTTGTCAATCTTCAATATAGTTTTGAAACTATTAGCTACTTTGTCTTCGGACCTTGAGTGCGTCTCTGACATGATCAGTCCTTATCTTTTTAGAGAGTCAAGACAATGCTTATATGCATACTTTACAGAGCTAATTATTATTGCAATCTATTTATAGGTGCAACACATGTCGTGCTGCTGCCGTGAAATCTAAAGTAATATGGATGATTTTAACCGACTTCAAAAAAGGAGGAAGTTATCAATTCGATGTATTTTTTTGTATATGTTGTATGTTACCTTATATCACAGTCATTGTGACCGATTTGTTTTTTTTTTCCCATAGCTAGAGGTTATAACATTTTAGTTAGTTTAGATCGCTATGTCGGGATCTGATGATGGTATCATGGTGAAATCTAGGGAAACCTTCAAATTTTAAAGGCACGTAAACTTTTTTTCTACAAGAATCTTAATGTTGAAGTGTTGTTACGTTTGATGTGGAGCTGAGCTGATAGTGAAACTTCTCCACGCTTAGGAGTTCAGTGATTATAACAGAACTTATGATAGGTAATTTGGATCTTCTTAAAGTAGCTTCAAAATTTGCAAGCCCCGTCCCCACCCCCGGCACTTATAATCACTAAAAATTAACAAATAAAATTATTTTGTACAAAAAAAAGTTAAAACCAACCATACAAAGGAAAGGAATCCATTTTAGGCGAACAATTTCTTTTTGGAGTTGGTGCCATCACATTGACCATCTCAAAAGATATCGTTCTCCTAAAGTGGTCTTCTTTCGTTTAAACAGTCAAGAGTATTTTTAAGACTTTTTAGTGCATTTTGGTTTTTAAGTCAATTTTTACTTTTTTTGTAAATGTTTTACCTTGGATTTTTCTCTGTCTCAGATGCCGAATGCTTCTAGCATTATAAAGGATATTGACCAAAGCCGGGCCCAGAGTGCGTCTTTGTAGTTTATAGTTAAAAAAAATTGCTTATTACCCAGTACACAACTTTTTTTTTTTTTTTAGAAACCGCCTTCAAAAAACTGACTAAAAATCAATGCCTTAAGCCTAACGTAATCTCAGTAAGAAGGGCAAAAACGTTATTTTAAGCTTTTTAGTCAGTTTTTGGAAGGCGGTTAAATTATTAGTATTTTTTTATTTCATGATTTTTAGTTATTTACTTACATTTCAAAAACTACTGGACCGATTTCGATGACAATTAAATTGATTACCTCCTTTGTTTTGAAGTCGGTAAAAATGCATTTCATAACTAGAGAGCAGTGACGCATTTGCTAGATAGTTAACAGTTAAAACAATGAAAAGCTCTTGTAACTTAGTTTGCCTGGTGCCTGGTGGTGCGAAAATCCCGCAAACTATTCGGAAGGCACGATACCGCGATGCGATGCAAATAAACAGTTGCAATAGAAATGTTATTTATAAAAATAAGATAGTTTCTTTAAAAACAATATGCTGAAGTGAAAATATCTCTTTATCTTCTTCTTCTTCTATAATAAAGAAGAGTCGTGTAGTTACACCACATATAACCCGAGAACGGGAGAACCGTTTGATTTTTATTTTCTTAGATTTGTTAACGCTCCGATCGTAGGAAAAATCGATCCATCTCCGGGACCGCTAGTATTAAAGTACATTTTAAGATCTTATTTATCAGCACATTTTCACATATTATACTAAAAACTTGCATGTAAAAAAATATTTGAATGTCATCGACATCACTTTGTTACATTGCTATTTTTATACGAAAGGCTATTCTGATATACCAACAATGTAAAAGCTTCAAAAAAGAATTCATAATCTTTAATAAAGAAATTCATCGTGTTTAAGTGCTCTATTAAAAATCATCTTTCGTCATCGTGTAGGTACCCGTATCTATACTTTGAATTTAAAAAGAAGACAATAAATTGTTGCTGTATGCCTTCATGTATAGATTCCTGTGTTAATCTAGCTAGGCAAACAGTATTTCGAAACGCCTTACCAAAACCTAGACGCAACAGATTGCTGAAAATAGTTGCTCGGGTGAAGATGGGGCAAAACTCAAACTATTTTCAGTAACGATACGACCAACCAATAGTTATTACAGCAAAGCAACGATTGTGGTTGAAAGTTGTTTAGGTAGGTATTCCACTCTAGGGAAATTCAGAAACGTATCCCTGAGAATCAGTAGCTTAAGTGACTTTGGGCAGTGCTCAAAGCGCGACGAATCGATGACCATTTAAAACTTGTAGACTGGAAACCTTGGCTGGAGACCCTTCATCAACCAAAGGAGCTGAAAAGGACGGACAAGATGGGTAGATGATCTTATAAAGATTGCAGGATCACACTTGATGCAGACCGCTTACGACCGGTTGCTGTGGAAACCCGTGGAGACCCCCCACGGGTTTCCACAGCAACCGGTCGTCCTTTAGCTGTTGATGATGATGACTGAAGCTTAGGGACTTAACAGGAGGAAAGGTAATGGTTCAGAATGATTTGAACACTCACAGTGTCATATGTCATCATCATAAAGATGAAATAAGAAACCAAAAATTTGCGCAAGAGCGGGAAACGCTCTACCAATTGAGCTACCGTGCTGTCTGTCCGACCTTGCGAAATTTGTGGTTTCTTATGGATACGTCATTACGTGTGACGTCTAGCGCCATCTACCCGTCTATTTTGTTGCTGGTTCAAGTCCCGCCAGTGCGCATATTTTTGGTTTCATATTTCATCTTTATGATTAAGAGGAAAGGTAATTGTTAATGTGGGAACATCTTTAAATGATATCCAATTCAAGTGTCTTTTACGAGAGAAGTCAATCTTACGATAAGCAATATCTACCCTAAAAAGTAACTAATCACAGAACAGCTATAAACAATCATGTAAGTATGAATGTATATGTAATCAAAGACGGTTTGTGTAAGCCCGAGCGAATCTAACTTTGTATGCAATACAGTCCCTGATGACCTCTGTCCCTTCTGTTTTATGTGAATTAGTTTTCAGTGCGAAATAGTTTGATTTTAGTTGGAGTCCTTTTGTAATGGAACGGCGGATTGACACAGTTTTATTGGTTTATTGTAACTTTTCTGCGTAAATTGTTATTAAGTATTTGAAAGTTGCGGCAATTACATAGCTTTTAACGTTCCTATAAAGTATTACTAAGATAAAATAAAAGTTGCAGGAAGCCGTAAAAATATTTTGGATGTAAGATCATATTTCAAAATAAGCAAACCTTACAAAATTAACACTACATTGCCATTGGTACTGTCGTAGTACTTGTAACTTCTGGTAAAGGCAAAGTTTCTAACACGCAATTGCCAACACTGCATAAAGCCCCAAACTTCTATCGCTGGCCCATTTGATTTTGACTTCGATTGATACAGAAGTGCAACAAGCTGCCTTCAATGTAGACAAAGCTATCGAGACAAACATCTGCGAGGAAGTTATTTCAAAACTGAAAAAAATAAACCGTGGGTTAAGTAGATTTAGCAGATCAAAGTCTCTGGACGGTCTTGTATGCTAGACGGCTGAATTGCAGACCAGTCGCCACGTGGTTAGTGACGAAAAGTCAAAGAAGAACGTCAATTAGGGAACAGAACATCGAGTAATTATCGGGTGAGGAGATAACCATTGCTTGCTCCGAAACATATGCCAGTTCCTAGTCGAAAATATACCAGCAATGTATAACCAAAGTTCGAGTTGTCCGCTGTTAAATTTGTCACGCCACTGACAAAGGTCGTCGCTATTGTAGCGAGTGGTAATTTCTTCTGGTTTTTTTGCTATGTGTCCGAACGTTCACCTCGGGGATTGACGGGCCGAAAATATCGACGCGTTTTTAAACTAGGAATTGTCGAAGCCGCCGAAAGCTGAACTGGCACTGTCGAAAGTTTTAATTAATGTATAAGGTATCTAGCGTAAGTGCATTTGCGGGCATCGTGGATGGCTCCAATCTTATACACACATCCAAACTTATACAGCAAATAGGTAGATATAACACAATAAAAAAAATACATTTTGAGCGATAAGGGTGGAAGGTGACTTAGTTCTGTGAATATTTTAGTGAAGTAAATATCGAGCAATCAAATTGAAAGAAGGATTTCCTTTCGTAAATTGCTCAAAATTATTAACTAATACATTAAATGAAAAGGCAGTTGTATGTGGTAGATAAACTCAGTTCGTAACTAAGTTACCTTAGATTATTAGTAGAGAAGTACCTTAGTTGCAAAATGTTTACAAATTAGAAATAAATAACTAAAGAGAGGCTTAAAATAAGTACTCATATTTTTTTCGTTTACCCGTTTCCTATTTACACCTAATGTTTACAGGAAACTTCATTAAAAAATATTTCTGTTTACATTACTAGTTTCCACCCAAACAGTTTAACAAGAACAAATATATTATTGAACTAAAAATCTCCAGTAATCGAAAAACAGAAAAATATGTAAAATGGTGGAAAAACATTTTCCATTTTACCGCGCTTATAACAATTTCCACGGAAATCATAATCGGATCACTGAGTACTTAGTACGAACTCCGCTTATGAATACGTTCCATTAGGTTGAATTATAAAACATAATCAAAACATACCACTAAAGTCATGATAATATCATCATCATAATGATCATACTTATATTATAAAGCTGAAAAGTTTGTTAGTTTGAACTCACTAATCTCAGCAACTACTTAACAGATGTAAAAATATTTTTTGTGTTGTACCTATAGCTTGTTTATCGAGGAAGGCTTTAGGGCAAACGAGCAAACTCAAAATTCGCGGACGAAGTCGCAGAGGGACGCTAGTAATGCATACAATTACTTGATAAATTGTACTGTTATATCTTTATTTTCTTAGGAAAACTTATCAAATACTACCGAGTACTTATGTACATTATTATGTTTATTTAATTATATCTCATATAAGATCGTAATTATTAGGACCGAATTACAACTGTGTTACAAAATGTGACAGCTACCTTCTCTATAAAAAAATACAAAAGTACTTCCCTAAAAAGGTAATAAAATATACAGCCAATAATATTTCCATCAAATTTTGATATTAATCCTGTAAAGATCATTATTCCTTTACTAAATTGACGTTGAAATGGCGGATACAGACTTCGATAATCCTGTGTCCTTCTATCAGATTTATTTTGTCGATGAGTTTTAAAACTAAAAATAGAACTAGGCACTGCAGTGAATAGAGTCGTTTCTAATTATTATTTTTTGGCAACGTAGTGTAATTTTTTTTCATGGAAATAGCTTTTTAGGTAGTAGCAGTACCTAGAAAATTGGACCAACCTTGAATTTAAACATATATTTAGAAAGTGCGAAGTCTACGCTATCGAAAAGTCATAAAAGTCAATTTTACTAATAAGTCCACTGGGGGCACTTTACAGGTCCCAATATAAACCCTACCACAGCTTTAGAACAATAGTGGGCTAGTGCTGAGAAGTAGAATCTACCATATCAACGCATAAGTATTTGTATTCTTTTATATTAAATCCTTTCCACGCATAACTTTATCTTTCCATGATACCATTTCCATGAAAAGAAGAGCTTTTTATTTGATTACATATGTATCGTTATCGTATAAGTTTGCAACACCTAGTATGCATGCATGAATAGTTGAAATGAAGAAATGAACGTACTGCAGTATCAAGCGGTGAAATTGGCGTTCTGTATCCTTTTCATTTCACTTACTCACACCTTGTACGCACCTTTATACTTATGTCTACTCCATTCCCCTCGCATTCCAGTTCAAAAGTTCAAATTGGTTATAACAGCGAAGCGAGTTCGGATGATATGAAAATCAGCTTGGGCTTCGATTCGCCCTTTCGATGGCTGTTTCATTTGCCTTTCATTACACGTCGGTTTAATTTTCGTATGTCAACGGTAATGACATCCACCCACGTAGCTCTGGAAAGCAGTTGGGGGGTGGATATCTACTTACAATGATTTTTAAAATGCAGGTAGCAAGCCATTTGGCTACGATTTCACCTAAGTTAGTGACAACGTGGCCTAAAATAGACATGTCATATTCCTATAGTGACTTACAAATCCTTTGGTCAAGTCCACTACTTTACTAAGTTTAACTACTCCAACTTTCTGACAAAAATGTTAATCCCTTAAGGGACTGTTTCAAAATCAACAAGTACTAAAGAATAAATCAAATATATAACGTCATGTTGTGTGAAATATCTGGCATCTAGCACGAACTAGAACATAACTGCTTCACAATGTCTGAGACTGATTAACAATGTCTGAACCATTTTAACCGAAATATTTCGGACTTTGCAAATTAATAAAATATTTTTTATTTATACTCATGATACTTTAGTACCTACTTATCGAACAATTGAAGGAAGGGTTAAAAATACTGCACAACTTGCAAGTTATCTGGTTAACATTATTGCCAAACACGTTCAATAATAATTACGATCCATAATTTGATTTATTCGTTTGTTGTACTAATTTGTCGACTATCTTAGTATAAAAATGAGACCACGCCGTCTAACTGAATTAAACTCGAACATTACGCATACAGAGGGCTTCATAAATTGATTTGATGCTCTCTAATTACGAGTCCTTTGTAGTGTTGCTTTTTGTTTTACCAAACAAACGCAACTAATCTGACGTTTCAGTTGTTTTCAGCAACAAACATTATTTATCCTGTGTAGCGAGATATGAACAAAGGCAAATAGAAAGCAGGCATTATCCTCATATGAATGAGTACCTATATTGAAAACGGCATCTTTTTTAGGATATGATATGATTTTTCCTATGATAAAGTTCGTTGTAGATTGAAGATAGCTGCTAGACTAAGGGTCCGCTTCATAATCGACAAAAAAACACTAACTAACTAATCATGCGAATGTCATTTCGTATGAAATATCTAGAAAATAATGCTAACCAGAACTTAGACTTAGACTTTGTGAAACATGCCGTAAATATTTCAATTCCATCCAAATTAAACATCCCAGTTTTGTGACATCTCGTTAGCGATTATAATAAGATGATTACACAACAATCCTCATATAAGCATATGTGTGACGAAAAAGTATTATTTTCATAGCGGATTAGTAGCAATAATTAGTCTATTCCGAATTCGTTCCGCGATTGCTTAATCTCGGCGTGTGGTAAAGAAATAGGTCATGTAATTATTTGAGCTTATATAATTCAGAGCGGGAAGTATCCAGCAAATGTTTAATTAAGTTAAATAATAATAAATAAATATCCTTTAGACATTCCCACACATCTCCATCTAGTCCCAAAGTAAGCTACTCAAAGCTTGTGTTATGGGTGCCAGACAACGGATATAACACTTAAATACTTTTTGTTTGTAAATACATACATGATATACATAGAAAACACCCAGACCAATACAAATAGACATGTTCATGCACACAAATGTTTGTATTGTGCGGGGATCGAACCCGCAACCCGCTGCGTAGTAGGCGATTTGTCGACCACTACCACAGAAAATATAATAGTCACTACACCAGACGGGTCGTCTAATGTAGCAACTAAAGGAAGACAGTCACGATAAAAAAATCCTAAAGTTCAATCATTCTCCGTGGTGTAGTGACAAAACACGGTGGGTTACAAGATAAATTAGTGTTTTCGTGTATTTATTGATCGAGAAGAATTTTCGAATGAAGCTTAAAAATTACAATTATTTAATAAGATTTATTAAACACACAAGCTATACAAGTTAAAATGATATTTAATGAATTAGAAAATCATAAAATTGAAATTGACTACGCGAAATGTCAAAAATGTTGCATCAGACTACCAGCGCTGGTTACCCACTTTTGTTGCAAACTAGCCCTTATTACCACTGAATAAGATACCGCAGTGTTTACCTTGACGTGACGTTTTCCGTACAATCCACGAGGCGAGGAACTTTTACGGAAACCTTAGAAGGCTGTACCAACTCGTAACTATAAGTCAACTTACAGAGTTGAGAAACCAACTAGCCGAAGTTAAACTAGATTAATAAGTATGAGTGAGTGAACGGAAGAGGGAAGGACTATAAAGTTTCAGTAAGTACAATCAATCCGCAAACATTGATCCGTTTTGAACCAACTATATAATCTCTATTTCTAGGAAAATAACTTTTATTTTCCTAAAAGTGCAAAGGCAATTCAGAAGGTTTAAACATTAAAAATAAAAACAAAATGTGTAACCCACGCTTGGTATTTCTTTTATGTGGATATTATTTAAATAATTCTTAAATGAGGAACCTACGGCAGATTACTCGACAATATCATAATAGTGTAGCTACGAGTTATAACAGTATTTTTTTATTATTATTATTTCAGACACGTGAAAGCATTTTCATGTCATAGCTCAAATAAACACACAAAATGGGCTCCAGGAAAATAAACTGTACCTAACTGAACTTTGTTCCTAAAATACATCCTTTGTCAGAACACATCCACCCTTGTTTCAGAGGCACTTAGTAGATAATTTATCAATGTTGGTATAATTTTATCAACAATTAATATTGACCGAGTCAAGGCACAAAAGCGGTATCTGTAAGTGGCTTTTGTTTGACTTTTCATAACAGGTAAGTAAATGGTTTGGTTCATTATTACACATCAATTTGAATTAGAACCTTTTTACCCATTTTTAAGTCTCCATACATGGTGTTATTTTGGTTAGCGACGCCCGACTAAGGGGTAATTGAGTATCGTACTCATGCCAAAAAAAATATTTGAAAAATATATTATTTTTTCATGGGAAAGCCCTCAAAATCCATTGATTATTGTGATACTAGCGAGCGAGCCAATAAACTACCCAATGCTCGGTCAGTTCTTCGTAGCTTACTAGCTACGGCGTAGTAGTTAATAGCTACGCGCGAGCTTCTCACGAGAGTGCGAAGTGTGAGTATCCCCATTCGTTTTTATATTATTTAAGACATATTTTGAAGAGGTTTCCTTTTATACAAAGTACATAATATTGACAGAACATACATTTTTCAAAATAAGCATAAGTTATACCATCATGCTTGAATCGGGAGTAGCTGAACAAAACTTCACTCGCTTTTAAACGTAAATTACATTTAGGGAGAATAAGTAGCTTCAGAGTCATGAAATGTACTGAACATTTGTTGTATCTCTTCTTTAGGGCCCCTTAGTCCAACGAGGAACCCTTATAGTTTCACGATACCCGTCTGTCCGCAGTTCAGCTCTAATATGTATGCTAATCTCTCCGCCTAAGAAGTAACATAAAATGTTGATAAGTATTTTTAGATCTTAGTAAGATTCCGATTTTTTATTCTAAACCTTGCCTAAAGGGACTTATTTAATAATATATTTTAGATTTAACTTTATATTATTATTCCTGTAAATATTATTATACATATAATTATTTTTTGGGTACGTCCCCTATAGTACAAAGCAGGTCACTTTATCGAAAAATTATGATTTATGTAACACTAGCGGTCCCCCGCGTGTTCATCCGCGCGTATTGAGTTTGCTCCCTCCCTCCGCAGCGTGATGTTTTATACCTTAAAGCCTTCCTCGATAAATAAGCTATCCAACCCAAAAAAAAACGAGATTAGGGCGTTCAAACAAAGAAACTCTTCAGCTTTATAATATTAGTATAGATTCAGTTTAAAAAGGCTGATTTTTGTTAGAGTTCAATGTCCAACCCTTTTTCTCCCCCGGATACGGGTATAGGGTCAAACTGAAAGTTCTTAGAACTGGCCACTTATAAACAATATAATAAAAAAAATATTCTAAAATTTGAAAATATAACTCTTTGCCAATATTACTGAGTATATATTTCATTCATTTGTCATTTGTTTTATGATTTGGCGGCAAATTGAAAATTGTCTGTGTCACGTCAACATGAATTTAACACGAGAAAATTTTCGTGCAATAATTTTTTATGACTTTCGATGTCATTTAAGTCAACAAGAAAGTTATGATAGACTACGATTGGCCTTTCACGATGAAGCCCCATCTCGTGCGACTGTTTACAACTGGTTTAATGAGTTTAAACGTGGTCGCACTAATCTCACTGATGATGAACGCGAGGGACGGCCTTCTACGGCGACGACTGAAAATAACATCTGTGTTGTGCGGCGTATGATAGAGACTGACAAAAGAGTGACCTATCAGCAGATTCGGACAAGCTTAGGCATCGGTATGAGTCAAGTGCACAAAATCCTCCACGAACATTTAGCGGTCAGGAAGCTTTGCGCCCGGTGGATACCTCATAATTTGACTAAGGCTCAAAAACTCCATCGTGTGGATTGGTGCCGTAAAATGATTGAAAGATTTAACGGAGGTGACTCAAATGCTGTGTTCGACATACTAACAGGTGACGAAAGCTGGATTTACTGTTATGATCCTGAAACCAAAAGACAATCTGCTCAGTGGGTGTTTCCTTTCGAGGAGTTGCCAACTAAAGTGAAGAGAGATCGAAGTGCGGGGAAAAAAATGGTGGCCTCGTTCTTTGGAAGGATAGGTCATTTCGCAACAATTGTGTTAGAGGATCAAAAAACAGTTTCTGCTGAATGGTACACTACCAATTGTTTGCCACTTGTCTTGGAAAAAGTTCGAGAGAAACGACCTCGCAGTAGGATCCTCCTTCACCACGACAACGCCTCGTCGCACACCGCCAAGCGAACGATCAACTATTTGGCGACATCAAACGTTGAATTACTGGGTCACCCGCCGTATAGCCCCGACCTCGCGCCTTGTGATTTTTATTTATTTCCAAAAATTAAAGAAAAACTTAAAGGAAAGCGGTTTATGAATGCTGAAGAAGCGGTGGCTGCGTATCGCGATGCCATTGAAGAGACCCCTAAGGACGAGTGGGCAAAGTGCTTTTCCCAGTGGTTCCATCGCATGCAGCGGTGTATTGACGTCAATGGACAATATTTTGAAAAGATATAATAAAACTAATAACTGGCTAATGTAATCAGTTTTTGATTTTCTAAGAACTTTCAGTTTGACCCTAAAACCTGACGACGCCTGCCAGGTTTGTGGTTTGGCGGATTTCCACTGAGTGGGGTGAAGGAGATCACATCCTCTGGCGCCTCAGGAGGGTCCCTTGTGATTAGATAGAGGTGACCCCACGCCCTCTGTCCGAGACCCTCCCGACGAAGCGATCCACGACCGACGGCAAATGCACGCTGAGCTCGCCCAGAGGACCAAAGTCCTTAGGACATCCCCTGCCTCCTCTGATAAACCAGAGGGGTGCCGAGAGTCACAACAACTTTTTGAGAGCCACCGTTAGATGCGAGACAGACGCGACTCACTAGTGCCCCTGCCACCCGATACAGGAACAGACGCAGCGGCACTCTCCACAGTCTCCACAGAGCATCTTGGCTTCACCAGCCGCTGGATTGCAATAGGCTACTGAGCCCCCTCGCCACGGCAAGGCGTGCTCTATTCGAGGAGGCAATGTCCAACCCTCTTCCAAAAGTAGTAGGTGTAAACGTGGAAAATCCATAAAACTAGCATACACTTGTATGATGAATTTAGAAAAAAAGGTATTTATTAAAGAAATTAAATATAAACAAATAAATATGAGCCAGTGCCATCAAAATCTATGCCTACCTCACCGGTTTGTCTCATAATTTCGGATATTTTGTTCAAGGAATCTTAATCATGTTTGATGGGACATATTAGGCTAATAATTGTATACATACATATTAAGTTGATACGGAACCCATTTTGTGCAAGTATGACTCGCAATTGGCCGGTTTTTTAACTCTTCAGTGGAATCGGAATGTAGAAAATTGAGATTAGTGTGGAAAATTGAGTAAAACGCAATGCTAATTGTATAATTAAATGCTATTATTTATTTATTTTTGACCAAAATAAGTAGAACAATAGACTTTTTACGGATTCATGCATATTTTTAATTAACTGAAATAAAGCCAACCCCACTGACAGAATAATATTTTATTCGCAGTGCGGCTCACTATATGAACTATTTTCATGTAAAATATTCGAGTCAATAAAACGTTACGTTTGCGTTATTTCACTTGGTACGGACAACAGCATGTCAAGATAAACACTGCAGTATCTTATGGAGTTAAAATAAGGGCTAGTTTGCAACAATAGTGGGTAACCTGATGTGCTGTCGACTGTACAATAGGAAGCGACAATTACGTATTCTGCGTACGCGTTGCAATATGAACTGAAACATTTCCAGCCAGTATTCCTATTTTAAAATGATGCGTCGTGATCGTGGTTCTTTCAAAATATGAAGTTCAAATCCATCCCTGTGTGTTATTGCTGACATACACTCAGTTTGCTTACCTATTAGATATATTTTTGTAGAAGTTTAATTGACTAGCGATAGGCCCCATACCGCACGGGTGAAATATGCAATATTTATTTATAGCAACATAAAATTAATATAGCCGCTAAAATAATTGCAGTAGTTCTAGAGGTTAACCTTTACAAACCCTAAAACTCATTATTTCCTCTATCATCAATATTGCTGCTCATATTACGCAAATAAAGACTGGTTTTGATTTTTTTATGACTCTTAAATTGATGTATTTTTTAGTTTTTTTGTTACCTGCACGGGCTGCTTTATCCAAACATGACTATTTGTATTATTGAACATACAAGCACTTTTTTTTCCTCAATCAATTCGACACTGCAATCAAATCTAGAATCAGCTTATCACGGTCACCTTTTGCTATAGCTTATTTCTTCCAATCGATTTCGTTTCCACAATAATGCAAATCAGTTTCATAGTGAGCGCGGTTAAGATAATACCAATACGTCGCGAATTCCTTATCATTATCGGTATCAATGAAGACGCTGCGCTTGCGCAGGTACAAGTGGCACAATCGCCTTCTGCACGTCAGTCTGCCGACAGTCGTAGCGGGAGACGCACGTATTTCCCGCACGCGGACCAAAATATCCTCGTGGTCGACCGCGTGTGCCATCGACAAATATGGTGAGTGCACTTGTTTTTTTTTTAGTGATCAAAATGTATACGTTTAAAAAACAGTGATATCACACGTGGTGAATTTGATTGAATTGCCAAATTAGCCACTGTGCAAATTTCACTGCTAATTATACATTATTTTTTAACAATCAATTTGTCCTTCAGCACAATTTCTTTTACGTTTCTGTTACCTAACAGCATGATTATTTAGTACACACACCTGTGTGTACTAAATAATCATCTGAAAAGACGTCTAGGACTGAATTTATTGTGCTATGATGTTATCAAATTGCAAACAAACTGGCATAAAACAAGTTTTAATGTAATAAACAACATTTATTCAAAATTACTTACCTCACAAATAATAAGCAGACAAGTATAATCATTATCCATTTGCGATCACATGTGCTACAAGCGTGTATTTTTTTATTCAGTGCCTGAAAATAGTGGATAAGTTAATCGTATCTGTCTTTCTTTTTTGGCCCTAATTCTCTACAAGTAATGAAAAGTTGTCTGATAATATTAAATATGAATCATAAGAATAATTTACACTTTTATGATTCTTAGCCGCTTCAGTGCGCCTTAAATACTGATATAATTGAACTGTAAATTATTGATTAATTTGTCTAAGTATCTGTTTCACAATCTACAAGTAATCAATAATCAACCAATAAACCGAATATGGAACGTATTTTTTGTGAGTTATCTGGCAAATAACACTAACTGAAACTCCATTTTACTTATCAATTAAATTTCATAAAGTAGTATACTTAGTTTATGATAGATAAACGAATGATTTCAATTTATGAATACCGTGAGTCGAAAATAAAAAGACTTTACTTTTATCTTTATTATGATAATAAAGAAGACAGAAAGTGTGTTTTTTTTTTCAAATACATTGAAAAGAAACAGTGAAATATATATATTTTTCAAGTCACAATGAAGAAAAAGTTAATTTGTTAACCCTTTGACCGATGACATAGAGAAAACAATAATATAAACTCACGAAGATATTACTTTTCAGTGGTTTCTTATTTGAGTATTACAGAAGAAAATTGGTATTAGATTGAAACCAAGAAAGCCATATTACTTTACGTTAACAAACATTCTTCTGTCGTTTTTCCAATAGTATTGAATACAAATTATACCAGTATTCATCTTTACAATTTTCTCGGTTACATTACATTCCATTCAAGGAAAATGAGAAAACGCCTCGGCGTCTTGAGTCTTGACTCGCATCAGCCAAACCAAATTATCGGAATAAATGACATTGTTAACGTTCCACAGCCTGAAATTATTTCTTCTCATGAGTCTGTTATACTTTCACTGCTTATTTACAAAATGAAAAGCTCAGTATTACAGGATACATTATACTTATTTGAAGTGGTATACAAAAACGGATGCACTCCTTTTGCATAATTCTGTTTTATTTAATCAATTCTATGAAGTGAACTAACGCTGCTCACGTGAAAAAAGAAAAGAATATTTTTCGCAAGCATGTACACATCGAAATAATAAAAGCCGTTCAAGAAATAATTACAACTGCCATGAATTAAACTTCAATAACCTTAAATTCACTCGACATAAACTCGATAAATTGCTGTAATAAAAAGAAATTTGTCAGGCCCACTTGCACACGATGATTTAATCTTTAACCTTATTAATTTACCCAGTATTACGCTAATCTTGAACTATCGTAATCCTAAGTTAAATCATCACGCGCAAGTCCAGGTTCCAACTAAGGTTAGTGTGTTGATAAAGTTTGCTACATCTAAGGCCTGTTTCACCATCCACGTACGTGTCGGTGGTGTGGTGAATGTGTGGATGATAGTTCACCTAGAAAATAAATTTACGCGGCGTTTATTACGAGGGTCAAACTGAAAGTTCTTAGAACTGGCCACTTATAAACAATATAATAAAAAATATATTCTAAAATTTGAAAATAGAACTCTTTGCCAATATAACTGAGTATATATTTCATTCATTTGTCATTTGTTTTACGATTTGGCGGCAAATTGAAAATTGTCTGTGTCACGTCAACATGAATTTAACTCGAGAAAATTTTCGTGCAATGATTTTTTATGACTTTCGATGTCATTTCAGTCAACAAGAAAGTTATGATAGACTACGATTGGCCTTTCACGATGAAGCCCCATCTCGTGCGACTGTTTACAACTGGTTTAATGAGTTTAAACGTGGTCGCACTAATCTCACTGATGATGTACGTGAGGGACGGCCTTCTACGGCGACGACTGAAAATAACATCTGTGTTGTGCGGCGTATGATAGAGACTGACAAAAGAGTGACCTATCAGCAGATTCGGACAAGCTTAGGCATCGGTATGAGTCAAGTGCACAAAATCCTCCACGAACATTTAGCGGTCAGGAAGCTTTGCGCCCGGTGGATACCTCATAATTTGACTAAGGCTCAAAAACTCCATCGTGTGGATTGGTGCCGTAAAATGATTGGAAGATTTAACGGAGGTGACTCAAATGCTGTGTTCGACATACTAACAGGTGACGAAAGCTGGATTTACTGTTATGATCCTGAAACCAAAAGACAATCTGCTCAGTGGGTGTTTCCTTTCGAGGAGTTGCCAACTAAAGTGAAGAGAGATCGAAGTGCGGGAAAAAAAATGGTGGCCTCGTTCTTTGGAAGGATAGGTCATTTCGCAACAAGTGTTTTAGAGGATCAAAAAACAGTTTCTGCAGAATGGTACACTACCAATTGTTTGCCACTTGTCTTGGAAAAAGTTCGAGAGAAACGACCTCGCAGTAGGATCCTCCTTCACCACGACAACGCCTCGTCGCACACCGCCAAGCGAACGATCGACTATTTGGCGACATCAAACGTTGAATTACTGGGTCACCCGCCGTATAGCCCCGACCTCGCGCCTTGTGATTTTTATTTATTTCCAAAAATTAAAGAAAAACTTAAAGGAAAGCGGTTTATGAATGCTGAAGAAGCGGTGGCTGCGTATCGCGATGCCATTGAAGAGACCCCTAAGGACGAGTGGGCAAAGTGCTTTTCCCAGTGGTTCCATCGCATGCAGCGGTGTATTGACGTCAATGGACAATATTTTGAAAAGATATAATAAAACTAATAACTGGCTAATGTAATCAGTTTTTGATTTTCTAAGAACTTTCAGTTTGACCCTCGTATATGTTCATATACATTTTAAAATAATTATAAAATTCAAGATGTGCAAATTTTCGATCGGTTTCTAAGACCGCTCAAAGACTGACCATGACAAAATAAAGAAAACTAAATATTGACAAGAACGATGTTTTGATCTTTAAATTTTTTTGGATTTATGTGGCATCTCGTCATAAAGACACTCACCAACAAATTAATACATAGATCGTCATTTTGTATAAAGCATCTGGCAGATAGTACTAACCAGTTCTTAGTGACCAGATATTGTATTATTAAAGAGACCTTGTTGAAAATAGTTAAAAATTGTTAAAAATATTTACAAGTAAAATGGGTTAACTTGCAGCATTGTTTGAACAAGAAACAATTTTATCTTTAACTATCTTTATTGTTTAATCACCCTGCTTAATGTTATACAAGATGTCATGATAACAACACTATTCGTTGTTATCACTAAAATATTGCTACGATTATAAGCTAAAATAATAATTTAATATGACTGTACGGTTATTAGTGTGAAATACCCATTGCAAATCAGTGAACGGTATTTCCTTTCAATCGTACATTTGTATGCATGACAAAGTTTCCAAAATGATAAGTGACTATAACTGGATTTGCAATTTTGCATTATAAATATATCCAGGTTAAAAATTGATAAAATAGGGAAATAAGAACATAGCTACTAAATGAGTTAAAATGATATATAGAGGTGACTTGTAATAAAAGCAAAAATTTTAAATATAGGCCTTCTGAGCAACATTCTTAATGGTTTCAATGTATTAAAAATATATTTATAAAATAAAATTTATTTAAAATATATATATATATATATATATATATATATATATATATATATATATATTTCTTACAAAATTAATCGAACCAGCAATGTATGAACCATAGAACTTGACATTGTCTTTTACTACAACGAGTAAGCGATTTTGATATACATTGATAAGGGATCTTTGGATTACTAAATCTCTAAGTAAAAGCATTGTAGAGCACTAAATGACCTGGTCAAGGTATTTACGCATACTTTGAAGAATCATTGATTATTTTAACTCCTATACAAGCCACACGCTGAATAAATATGGGCGTACATGCGTACGTAAGAACGATTTAAGGCTAATTACTAATTCTCGATGAGCTGTAGTCATACATGTAGATGAATTAGATTAGAAAATGAAGCAAGTTTAAGTTAATTTATCGTTGTTTAGTCATATTTTAATTTGATTTTTTGTCTTTAAACTAAGACATGCAACATAAAAAAATAACTTAATATTAATACCTATTCAAACACGAAACCATTTCCTTGTGGCAAGGAGGCTATGATGCTGGCTGCGTTGCCGCGTTGGATAGCTATGCTGATCCTTTGGGCTAGGAACCAGCCAGCTTTATTATTGGCTGTTAAAGAATTTAATTTTGGCGCAATTTTTCTAAACAGTAATTTAGCAGAGGGTCCCCACGGCCCAAATGTTTCAACGCCAAACGGCGCAAACACATAATCACTTGCAAGTGAAACGTACTTGCGACGCTTGGCGTTTTCAGCCAACTCCGCTGCTGCTCCAGCTTTAAGGGCTGATTCTCTGAGATGGGAAGGGGCCAAAGTATCGACACAAGTTGCATCCCAAACTAAGGCCCGACCCCGTTCCCAGGGAATAAGTTTTCCCAGGGAATAAGTGTTTAATCAATGAGTTTTCTTGGTCTTTTTAAGTCTTTTAACTTAGTGAACGTTTTTAATGAACCTACGAGAGTGACTCCTACAACAGCTACGTGCTTAGATAACATTTTCTGTAATATTAAAGTTATTGATAAATCAATTTTACATTGTTTAAGGTCCGACCACAGAGGACAAAAAGTCGCGTTTGAACACAGTTCCATCTCAAATGCTGTGGATATTGTTTATAGGCCAATCACTGTTAATAGAATAGATAGATTTAAAAGTAAGATTTGCAAAGGTGTTCAATCTTTAATTCCCAGTAATAGTAACAACGCTGATAAACTTTATGAAGATTTATTCACTTTGATAAAGAACGAATATAATCAAATATTTACCAAAAAAACAGTAAAGTCAAATCAGGTCAAGTTTAAATTTAATGAATGGGCTACAGTTGGTATTTATAAAAGTAGGAATAAATTATACGAACTATATAATATTAAAGAACAGACCCAGGACCCACACATCATAGAATATGTGAAGAACTACTCAAAAATCTTTAAAAAAGTATGTGCACAGGCTAAGTCTAACCATATTCGAAGGATAGTTACCGGTTCCAAGAATAAGGCGAAAGCTACCTGGAACATTATAAACAAGGAAACGTGTAAAAACAAAACAAAAGATCATTCGTTTTCCTTAAAAGTTGGAAGTAAGATAGTTAATTCTAATTTAGAGGTTGCAAATGTCTTTGAAAATTTCTTTACTAATATTGCAACATTAACAACCAAAGATCTTGCATCATCTCCAGAACAAGCCCAATCTATTCTTAGATCTAATAATGATGAATGTCATTCTTTACTGCACTTTAGGCATGTATCCTCAGAGGTTATTATAAAAACATTCAATGAACTTAATTTGAAAAAGACTGAGGACTTATGGGGATTATCTGTTTATATAATTAAAACCATTATTGAATTTATAGCTCCGCGTTTAGCGATCATATTTAATAAATGTGTCGATGAAGGCAAGTTTCCAAATTTAATGAAATTTAGTAAAATCGTTCCACTTTTTAAATCAGGAGAAAAATGCGACCCCTCCAACTTTCGACCAATATCAATTTTACCCGTGCTTAGCAAAATTTTTGAAAAGATAATTTTTAATCAACTTCTATTTCATTTCACAACTAATAAATTATTACATAATAAACAGTTTGGTTTTACAAAAGGTAGAAGTACTGCTGATGCTGGAGTTGCTCTCTTGAAACATGTATTTGATGCATACGACGGTAGGTGTGATGCTATAGGAGTATTTTGTGACCTCTCTAAAGCATTTGATTGTGTAGACCATGAGACCTTATTGAAAAAACTTCAACATTACGGCGTTTCGATCGATGCGCTAGGTTTATTGAAATCTTATGTTAGTGATAGAACTCAAAAGGTTTATATTAATGGAACTGAGTCTCCTGGAGCACCTCTAAAAATGGGAGTGCCCCAAGGATCGATATTGGGACCGTTGTTGTTTCTGATATATATAAATGACCTTCCATACTTTGTCGATGATGTATGTGAAATAGTACTGTTTGCAGATGATACTTCCTTAATTTTTAAGACTCCAAGGGCCAAAGAATCTTTTGACGATGTAAATGGTGCTCTTTCACAGGTGCTTCATTGGTTTACCGTTAATAATTTAGTGCTTAATGCGGGTAAAACCAAATGCATAAAATTTACAATGCCTAATGTCAGACAAGTCCCAACGCAGATCATGGTTAAAGATGAGCCACTAGATACTATACAAAGCTCAACGTTTTTGGGAATAACCGTAGATCATAATCTTCAATGGGGTCCACATATCGAGACCTTGTCAGGGAAACTTAGTTCGGCTGCCTATGCAGTAAGAAAGATAAGGCTTTTGACTGACGTTGAAACGGCAAGGTTAGTTTATTTTAGCTATTTTCATAGTATCATGTCTTATGGTATCTTGTTATGGGGCTCGGCTGCAGATATTGAAACAATATTCATACTGCAAAAGCGAGCTGTACGGGCTATTTACAATCTCAAATCTGACGACTCTTTAAGGGATTTGTTTAAAGAAGTCAAGATACTTACAGTATATTCACAGTTTATTTATGAAAATTTGATTTATGTTCGTAAAAACTTGCACTTATTTCCTAAAAAAAGTGATTTACATGATTTCAATACTAGAAACAAGAATAAACTTGCCGTTCCAAACTTCAGACTTCAGAAGGTTAATCACTCGTTTATTGGAAGATGTATTACTTTCTTTAATAAATTGCCTCAAAATATAATTGAATTACCTTTACATAAATTCAAATCTATTGTTAAACAATGTTTAATGACTAAAGGATATTATAGAATAAATGATTATATGAACGATAACAATGTATGGTCTAGCTTGTAAGAACATTTAATTGTAATATTTTTAAAAGAGGCATTGACAATAGTGACTGAGTTTGTTGCGCAGCTTCTTCTCAGCACTAGCCCACAATTGTCCCGAAGCTGTGGTAGGGCCAATGTTGGGACGTGTATAAGTGCTAGCAATAGCCTATGTACAAAATAAAGTAATTTTGAATTTTGAATTTTTGAATTTTTTAAGCGTTAGGCCATCGGGTCTCTTGCCATCATCACGGACCAAACCACGTGGTTCCAACGTGGAAGGAACATTAATGGTCGCAAGAGCTCTTCTGATGGCGTCATTAAGGGTAGCGTGACGGGCAAAACGCCCAGCGCTTTGCTGGCAACACAGGCAGTGGAGACCAAATTTATCAACCTCCTTGCCACATGGACACGTAAAAATTTCACATATAGGGGTACCAAGGCGGAGACCCACACACACCCGGAAAGACTCACTATCGAAAAGAGTGCCCAAATTTTTCGACGGTAAAGCATGAAGCCAATGACCAGAATCTTTGCAGGAAACTGCCAAGAGCCTTGCGCGACCACTGTCACTGACGGAATTTTGAAGTAAATAATTGAAGGTCTCTCTCGCAAGAGGGACATCCCAAAGTTTTTGCTGGTGACGTTCCTTTGGGATGTCTTCTCTAGGACAGAGGCCTTGCCAAAACTCCTCCGCCTCTCTCACCTCAGAAAGTTGGCGAGGATGTTCAAAGATTTTTCCGGCTAAAACGGAAGTGCTATTATCGTTGTTATAATATAAGTTTAATATAAGTTTAGTTTATTTTTAAATATAAGTTATCTTTATCCTAATGCAGAATAACCTAAGGATCCCGCTGACGTGCAATTTGTGTTGATTTTTGCACTGTGTGAATAAAATAGACAAATCACCACATGCTGGTTTGGTAAAACTAGGAAAACCATTGTAAAAATAAAAACAACATTATAATTTAGTGTAATTAAAAATATGCGAGCATCGCCATACCATAATAACGTCTGACGAAACTTGTATATTTCTTAATGAAAAATAATTAACAACGCGTTGATGATTCATTACTTTGAACTTATGACAAATTGAAATCCTGGCGGTTATTCAACAATCGGCAAAGGGATAAAAAAAAAAAAAAAACTTGAAAGCTTTCATGAATAAATGTAAAAAGCTAAACAGCCCTCTATGAATGAATAACAATTAAAATTCCTAAAATTTTACATCTAACGCCTAACACAGTGGGCGTGCCATAAAAATTCCCAAACCTTTATAAATGTTGTCTAAAGCAATAAGTTCACAGAGCACGTGACAATAGCTGGTTTTGGCGCCAAACACAAAAAAAAAGAATGAATACTCTATGGTTGTCATTGAAGCAGCCGACCTATTGTTAAGATGAGGGTGGAGGTGTTAACTCTACATTTCAGCGACAGTTTACCGGTATAAACATTTCACACAACGGACATTTCTAGATATTAATAGTAAACAATTTAAATTTTGGATTAGGAAGATACAATGGATACCTATGAATAAATAGTAAATGAAATGAAATGAAATGAATATTTTATTTGCCTTTGGAAAAGGGTACATTTTTGAAGGTGTTGTGTAATATTGCGGTTCAGCTTTTCCAGCTATCAAAAATAGCATGCAAATATTTTACAATCTTATTAAATTATTAACTACGAATTATAATATTATCATTACAATGTCTTCATCATATTATTATTTAAGTCACATATTTACTACATTAATTACATTTAAATTACATTACAATTAAATTAATACTATTTTAATATAAGTCAATTAAAAATTATATTTAGAAAACCTACGTCATATTTAAAAAATCATCCACCTTGTAAAAGCATTGCTCTTGTAGCCACTTAAAAAGGACACATTTAAATCTGTTTAAGGGCAAGTCTTTTATGTTTTGGGTAAGTATGTGCAGTGGTTACTTTTTAAGTAACGCTACCGAATTAAATCGTCAAGCTATTAAAAAATTATACTTAATAGAACGTCGAGGAACATAGCAACAATAGTTACATTCATGTATCTGTCCATTGTTTATCGACAAAGGATCAGTCGACTGCACTACAGTAGAAAATTGACCAGTGATGATGGCCATAGTGAATGGAGAGCGACACCAATTATTATTTTATTGTTCCTGAATGGACCGTAATCCGCTTGGGGCATCGTAGTATTTGCATTTGTACTAGTAGGATGCATTGCTTCCTTGGTTCATTGATAAGAGAACCTTTAAGATCATACCGATAACGATTACTGTTAATAAAATTCAGATAAGTAATATTTTGTTTAGTTTAATCTTTGTTAATTTTGTCACCGTGTTTTGCACTAGTTTTATTTATTTATTTGACAACCACATTTACCTAAGCTTAACTGTAGTGACGTTACAACCACATAATGTGTAACAAATACATATGAACTATGCTGAATTCGCAAGTGCATCAGGAACTAATGACATTATAATTTTCCTGAATTTCCTGGCGTACAATTTGTAACTTAAAACAGAAAAGTTGCAAGTATTTGATTTTGGAACTCTGCTTCCAAACATCTTTCAGATCTTTTAAATCTCCTATTAAATAGTCTCTTATCAAGTGATAATAGAAAGCGTAGTGTATTTGTTGTTAGATAGATAAAGTTACCGTGGTTTCGATCCCCTCCAATCCGCATCAAATCCGCATTTAGGCGACATTTCTTCTGGAAGAACAGACAGGCTCCTGGGTAAGCTCGTTCCATTTTCAAGACCTTCTTCGTCGCACTTGACTTGTTCTGGTCTCATTCTATCGGAAACCAATGAAAATTTGCGTATGATTGCCCTAAAAAAGGGTGCCTTCTCTGTTGTAGCATGACTTACACCGAATTATACTATCTTCGCACGCATCTATCACTCGGCGGCAAACCGATAGCACGCAGCGATCGGTCTATCGGGTAATTACGCGTCTGTATCGACAACCGCTAACCAATTGCTTCAGGGCCGCGGCAGGGAGGAACTGAGGGCTGATGATCGTAAATGATATCAACAAGTATTATAAATGCGAAACGTACCGGTCTTGGACGTCAGTAAAACTCTGAATGAGTCTCTACCAGTAAACCACTGACATCATGGTGACCCTCATATTGAGGTTCAAAGTGACTTGTTTAAAAAAAAATGATTGAATCACTAAAATGCTATCCATGCTTGATGATAAGACCAAAAGCAAAATTCATGATATCAACAGAAAATTCCACTCCGATACAAATACGATTCAAACCCGTACGTCTAAATCGAATAACCTGAGATCGCATTCGCATCAATAATATACGATCAAGGTGCCACGATTCCAGGTTTTTCAATTTTCAACGGAAAGAGACACAAAGTCGACTCGCAAACAATCCTTTCAAACTACTGGATAAGTTATGTAAATAGCTTTTGTGAAAAAAGGGGACTCGTTTACGAGTGAACGAAATGGAATCTCTTTTGTTGATTCGTAAAATGCTTTATCTGAATCCGGCTCTGGCAAGCGCAGTTAAACATAAAACCGGCCAAGTGCGAGTCGGACTCGCGCACTAAGGGTTCCGTAGCATCTTTAACTAATCTAGGGGTCCTCTTACGTCATTATTTTTTATTTTCGGTATGGGAATCGTTACCTAACAAGTTTCATTTGAGTAAAGTTTATTTATAAGAGTCAAAATAAAGTGGCTGTGACATACGGACGGACAGACAGACATACTTGACGAAACTATAAGGGTTCCGTTATTGCGATTGGGCTACGGAACCCTAAAAACTATGCGTAGACAAAATTTATTGACTTAATTAATGATCATGCAATGCGCAAAAAATATAAAAGATTCTAAAAGTTTATGAAAGTTGGCAGAAATTGAAGCCAGTTAATTATATATAACTAGTAAAGTCCAATACTTCATACAAAATAACTTCCACATTTGAATTATTCCTTGATTAATCCTTATTTGTCGATGGTGTAACAAGCTCTAACAATTACTACAAGAAGCCAACGATACTGCTATTTTGAACCTGTATCATATTTTTTCGGGAAGCCGTAACTTTTGTAGCTTGCTCTATTGACGAGTTAATTGGGTTAAAATTAATTTAAAAAATCTATATTTTGTAACGACTTACAAGTAGGTCAATAAAACAAATAAAATGCTAATACTAACAGCAGCAAACAATTACACTGCAGTCAACTAAGGCAAACAAATGGCAGTCGCTGTTAATTGTCAAATTCAAACTTAAACAGTGAATACCTTTGCCTATGTGTTCAGGTGTTAATAAAAAGTGTTCGATTGTCAATTGTCTCGGTTCGATCGACGCGTGCACACGGCTGCATTTGACTGCATTCTTAGCTTAAATTACGCAACTGCAGACAGGCAAAAAAAGCGAGGTCGGTGAACCCAACCTAATTGGGGAGGATTCCATCACACGCAGACCCTCTTGCCCGAAAGATATTAAGGACTTTCGGTAAAAACTAATCAGGAGAATCAAGGTCGAAACTTTGTATTGTGTTGAGGAGAACTTGACAAGGTACAAATCGATACAAATAGGCCTGGTTAACGTAATGTAAACTCGATGTGCTCAAAGGTTGACAGACAAAACCGTTTACCGTTTCATTCGGTCGCTCTACATCTTTCAGGAAATTGCCAAAAACATGTCTCCGTCAAATTATGTTTGACGAATATTGCTTTAATTATCTTGATAAGCATAATTACACGGCGATAGTACGCGATATGATAATCAGTACCTACTTAGTTATTTTATAGATTAGAAAAAAGGCGTTGATAAACCATACAAAACTAATCTTGATTTATGACGTAGTAACAACACCTTCGTCGATTTGAAAATAAATATATACTGACAAAAAAAAAGATCTGTGAGTGTTTTCAATCAAACTTTCTCGTAGATTAAAAAAATCACTACTTGGATACTTAAAGACACGATTTAATTAAGTAATGTTATTTTTTCTTCTGTCTTTAATTGTTAATTAAGTATTCGTTTTCAAAAGAATTACCAAAATGTGGCGTGTGTGCAAGACATGCCCCCCCGATGAAATGAATAAATGACAGGCGTGATCATCAATGATCAATCTTATCGTTCATTAACCAATTTGAAAACTGAGATACCTACTTATCATGCCCATCACGTAAGTTCCTAAGCATTGGTACGGTTTTAATCCGCGTTTAATCATCTTACAGGAAAGGGGCCTTTATTTTTGGTATCCTTCCACTGATCGCAATCTTCTTCCATTCCTTTCATAGAAATGTAGTCGTTATGTTTAGTATGCTATCATTGCCTTACCAAACGTGACTATAAATGCGGAAAATTATATAGGTACGGCACATCATAAAATTTTGATGGCATCAATGGAGTGATCAAAAGATAGCCAAAATTTCGAGATGGCTTCATAAGGAGTGTTATGTCACAAGCAAAGAAGAGATAAAGAATGATGGCAGGATGCTTGACACTTAAAATTTAAAAAACCGGCTAAGTGCGAGTCGGACTCGCCCAATGAGGGTTCCGTGCCAACTATAACTGAATTTGGGATCCACTTACTTCCACTAAGCTAAAATACCACAATATTTTGGTGACAGCAAATATGACTTTGTTTTTCGTAGTGTTTGTATGAAGAACAAAGTTGTGTTTGCGGTTGTTGAAAATGTGCTATATCTCAAAAACTACTGGTTCGATCCCGTCCAAACCATTTTCGTTGAAAGAAATTGTTAAGATCTACATTATTATTATTTTTTTAAATTTACACGTGCTTAGTTTAGAAGTTAAAGGGGAGGGGACGCCCATTTTACCACTTTGGAAGCGTCTAGCTATGAAACATTAGACTTTAAAAGTAAAATGGTTTTAGGAACCTCTATGTCATTTTGACCTATCCATAGAGACGCACACGCATGGGTTGGACTAAAAAAAATTTTTTTTGGTTTTAGTTTCATGTATTGGAGATTTTTTGTATAAGAATCGTAAAGCAGTTAACAGGATACATCTTCCTTCCAAATTTCAACTTATGTGATGCTTATAGTTACAGAATAAAATGGCTGTGACATACGGACGGACAGACAGACAGACAGACTGACATACTGACTTGACGAAACTATAAGGGTTCCGTTTTTTGCCATTCGGCTACGGAACCCTTAAAAGAAAAATCGACCTCACAACCAAAATGCACTTAAAGAATCTCTTGACCATTTAAAGAAAAAGTCCAATTTAGCTGAACAATTTATTTGTGGAGTCGGTGCTTTGATAGATGATACTTGAGATGGTCAAATTGATGGATGGTTTTACTTCTTTAAAGTTAATTTTCTTTGTTCGTTTTTAGTGATTATAATAAGAGGGCTTGCACCTTATGACTCTGTCCTTTAAGAAACTACTTATTACCTACCAAAAGTTCTGTGGTTATAATCACTGAACTCCTAAGCGTTGATGAGTTCCACCATCAGCTCAACTCCACATGATGTTGACTATCAGACGTAACAATACGTCAAAATTAGAATTCTAGTACAAAACATTAAACGTGCATTCAAAATCTGAGGGTTTCTTTTAATTGCACCAAGATCCCATCATCAGACCTCGACTTGGCATAAATGGGACCAACTAGAAGGTATAACCTATAGGCAGGCGAAAAAAAATTTCTAATCAGTCCATAAATTACTGGGATATGATATAACAACACCATCAAAAAACATACAGTCAAATTGATAACCTCCTCCTTATTTTAAGTCGGTTAAAAGACATCAAACTTCATGTGGAAACTAAAATCCAATATCAATCTGAAGTGACGGTGATTTGTCTATTTCTCTATGTTCCAATAAATAGAATAAACATTCGCAGAAGGTGACCTGCCGAACAAAGACCACCAAATAGTTTTCCATAGCGACCAGTTGCATCCAGTTACAAGCGGTCTGCATCCAGTTCGATTCTGCGATCTTTATAAGATTCTTGCTGGTGAAATTCAAACATTACGAATCAGTATTTTTTTACATTTCTAACCCAGTAAGTTCACAATTAAGTTTTTGTGGCACCAAACCACAAATTCAGTAGCATATAGTAGGTAGAGTGCACATTATATGTCTCAAGTTACAACAAAACGATCTGTTTATCGCACGAATGCAATATTTTGCCGCATTACATAATACGGCCAAAGGAAATTTTATACCAAATCAAATCTTGAATTGCACAATGCGCACGCGACGCGAATTAACTCATAGTTAGTTATTTATTATGGACAAGGACACCGACGCCATAAACAGAAGCTGATAGCCATTAGGCAAGTTTATTAATACTCACTCCAATCAAATGCAATTCAGATAAGGATTAAGTCGTCACACTAATGAATGAGCGACTGCGCTATGTTTTTTGTTTGTTGAAAAATATATATTTTTAAGTGGAACGTCAATAAAACTAATCGATCGCTAAGGTTATGATGAAGATATTTAACTTATCTTATATAGAGTGTGAACAGAATGTGCTCCAAAAAATGAACTAACATCGTCACCGGCGGCTGTCTTCCAAGGGATGTCGTTCCAAAGGTAGACCTAAAAAACTATGGCGAGTGGACCACGTCTGCGAAGACTGGCTAGCCCAGACCTGTAACTGCGACCACTGAAAAAGTATAGATGGCCCTATACTTTTTCAGTGGTCGCCTGGATGTTCAGCTGGACAAAGCTGTGGGACAATAACGACAAACAATTTTTTTTTGTGAGGATGTCAATCTTAATATAAGTTAGTATACTTAGCTGAATATACGGTGGCCGTGTGGTATAGGCATACGCCCGGATAGCGTAGGACACGGGGTTCGATTCTTCGTCTGTCACACAGCCAAAGTGGCTTTTTACAAGTGAAATTTATATAATTAAGTTTGTATAGTGACAAAACACTATAAAAAAAGTAATTATAAATTGGCAACATTCATCTTAACCGATTGTTAAAGATTTGTAAAAATATTTCCTTCGGATATTGTGAGAGCAATCTCGCAACATTGATGACGTCACGCAGCCTACGCGTTAAAGAAAGCGCTTGCAAAATTCAACAGGCTTGCTAATGTGACGGTGGCCGAGTGGTATAGGCATACACCCGGATAGCGTAGGACACGGGGTTCGATTCCTCGTCTGTCACACAGCCAAAGTTGTTTTTTACAAGTGCAAATTATATAAATAAGTTAGTAGTTTTTGTACAAGATACAACTAGGTAAATCGCCATCAAATAAACTCAATCATTAATTTTAAAATAGGTAGTATCCTCTTGACTGTCCACGTTTAAGCGATTGTAATGAAAATTATCTTCAAAGGAAATGTAAAGCGATGCCATCATCAGAAGTGTAACCGATCGGGCTATTGATCCTCCAAGGCTAACAGTAATTAGTAGAGAGCACGTCATCGGAGCTTAATAAAAAACTAACTGCGCCACTCAGTAAAGGATGAAATGATTTGGGCATGAGGCGGCTGGCAAGAAAAAACCATCGATGTTATAAAAACGCTCTGGATTTTGTTGTCGGTACACGCTTAAAGGTCAACGAATATCTGATTTGGTAACAATCTTTCTAAGAATATTCGTGGATCTTACGTCGTGATATTGAGTTTTATCATCCATAGTCAAGTATCCTGTAATAATCTATATAATAAGTAATCCCCATCCCATCCGTTTATTATTAAGCTATAAAATTATGTCAAAGAACAACACTGACTTTAATAACAAGAACTCTGTGGACTAAAAGCCAACTAAAAGCACATAAAATGACAATTTGTGACATTTCGCCGTGGTAAGTTAAATTTTCTGATTTTCTCCTACATCAAAAAATATTCTTCTAACTTACGTAGCTATAGGTATAATTGTATTTTTACGGTCTTTAGCAATCGTAAAAAACAATGATTTTGAACCGTAATTCAAATAAATCTTCTCTTTCAATAAATTAACGAAAACACTATCTAATTTTGTCTCAGCGTTTTTCGAACGCCACCTGGTAGTTCGACAGGAAAACTACGTCGAGACTTCCAACACAGATGTTCGGATGCCATAGAAAAGAAGAAAATTAATAATTCTGATTATTAACAGTCTAACATACCAAAATGTAGATATAGTGTTATTTTCATTAGATACCAACTTACGTTCATATTAAGAAAATTAGAAGAGAAACCTGTGAAGAAAATTAAAAGAAAACCCAACCAACACATCGTTCTTGAAGATTATAATAAGTAATTTACGTTTCACGAACAGTTACTTATAAGTAACTATTGTTTCATGTGTTGGCACGGCTAAATCCAATCGATCATGCTTCTCATACTGACGTATCGAATAGGAGTACGGGTTTCAACGTTTGGACCTAGTCCTAACGGTAACTGACAGCCTGACAGGCCCCTTCCTCTCTCTACCTACTGTTTGGCACTGCTGGAGAATAAAATTAGGTTTAGTATCCAGTGCCTAAGGCCTTTACTTCTTGGATTTTTCTGGAAATATCTAATTTCTAGAAAGATCATTTTGTAATGTGATCGTTCTTAAATTAACATTGTGTTGATAGTATTTCACTAATACCAACGTCAGAAAAGGAATATTCGAAGAATAAAATACAAATCGACTCTAAGTCAGATAAGTCTATTTTAATTTTCAAAAAAACACCAGTATTCCAACGTAAAATGATATGCACCAAAAACAAACACAAAAACATTCAAAATTTTAAGCTTAATTGAGGTAATCGATCGCAAAACCAGTTCCATTGTTAGTACCTATCACAGAATCAATTTAATCACAAATCAGTGTTATATTGTATTCTCTGACAATTCTATTATTAGAAATAAATTAGCTATTAACAATCGAATTGCAAGTCCCAATATTGATTCGCAGGTAATCAAACCGCTTATGCTCTAACTCAATGCTAATAATTATGCTGACAGAGGTTGTCCATCGTATTATGATTTGCTTGCTGTACTTTGCATAAGGCGTTATCATTTCATATAAATAGACGAAAATTTTGTTTATTTCCGTTCAGTTATGGCAGGATGTATTTTACAAGTTCTTCAGGATAGAAAAACACATATAAGTTGTGAGTTTTATGTTTCTCTTATTTTTTAAGTTTGTCATTACGTTAAAAAGGAATGTCAAGATTGTTTACATTATTGGACTGGCAAAGAAAAACGGAGTTTAGATAATTACGCAGATTAAGGAGGTAATTGGAAATTTCGTAAAAATACCTACTACGTTTCAAACACCGCAATGTAATGAAGATGTGCTTAAAATAAGGTGTTTAAAAACACCGTATGCAGTACTTACCTGCTTATCATACAAGAGAAAACAATATCATGAGCAGGCATTAATATTTAATGAAATCATATTCTCATCTTTGAAAATAAACATCAGTACTTAAGTGCCCACTTCGAATTTCCCACAACGTTTGCTAAATTTCCCTATGAACATTTTGCAAACCAACCATTGGAATATTGTTCTATATTTTGTTTTTACACAACAGTTTAGCCACAAAGTAATAAGATAAAGAAACCTCACCTTGACGACTTCTACGTTTCAGAGAAGTGACAATAAATAACATTGTCTCTTAATCTGGTAAGTTAGATAAAAAATACTGACACTTAAAACAAGAAATTACATTCATAATCATGACAAGTTTGCTACTGATGCCCGCATTTCTTTATACCTAATGTGAGTTAAAAAGGATGGAATACTTATGTTTTTAATTGTCAAATAAACCATACCATTGAAGACGCGTTTGGTGTATTGGTTAGCGCTCCTGACTGTTCCGCCGCCGTCGCGGGTTCGAATCCCGCAAGGGACAAATGTTTGTGTGATGAGCACGAACATTTGTACCTAAGTTATGAATGTTTATTATGTATTTATGGGAGACGCCCTCGTCATAATCGGTGTCTGGTATTCGTAACACAAGGATGAAAATGCCTTACTTCGAAACCACGACAATTGGTGTGTACATTGTTTAAATTATTTTAACAAGTAATAAATGACTGATCCTTCTGTGTCCGTGAAAATAATAATGGTAGTGCTGTGAAGACCAGGCAAAAAAACACTCCGCAGGAAATAAGCAATTTGTGCCTTTGTTATCGTCCATCACTTTAAAAAATAATTTAAAATAACGTATTTAAATGTTTTCTAATTGCGACGTTTATTTTCATTATGGCACGGGACTGAAAAAAACGTAAATACGTAAAGTATTACAGCCAAAGTGCCTCTTACAGTATTATCTGGTTAATACATTCTTCAAACAACGTCTTATACCTACTAACTTCATATCCTTGCGCTCTGCGCTACAAAGAAATATTAACAGACGAACGGCCTGTTTTGCAATGTTCTTATAAGTTCTAGTTAGCACGTTATCTTTCCAATACTTTATACAAAATGTACATGTACTGTGTATATAATGTACATGTAAATGTACATTATTATTCGTTGCTGGCTCATAATGAAACAGCCCTTGAAGATTCAGTGGATGAAATAATACCTGATTGTTGGTAATGAAGAAAAATATCCTTCGATTGAGCCTGCGAAAGTAAAGTTTACATTTTTTTAAATCACCCAGACGGAAGCAGGCATATCTAGGTCACGCGCTGTAAGAAGCATCGATTTGAGTAACTAAGGACTAGGGTGTGTACCTACCCTAGTACGCAGCAGTCAAAAGCAAATATCTTGGTCTTGCTAGTGCATTGATGTGATACGATTGAAACTAAAATTAATGCTTCAACACCCGAGCGGTTGCAGGCAACCGCATAACAATAGAATTTGCATTGTGTCTCGTTTACATACGCTTGAGGGACAAGCACTTTTAAATTTCCTAACCAACTTGATCAATTGTCTTGATTGACTGATTCGACTTTAGGAGATCGAGGAGTGCTAGGATTGTAGTATGTATATATTGATTCGCCAATCAAGGATAATGTTTACCCAAGAATTCAAAATTGTTTGTACCAGATTAAGTACCTAATTATACCTGCTATTGCTAAAGTAATGCTTAAAAATCTAATTAATATTTATCCTTAATATTTTGTTCTTGTAAGCAATTAAAACAAAGATTCAAACCAAAAAGTAATTTATTACGTAAGATACATAAGTAACTTGAAATCTTATCAAGGAAAACTTGCGGCAAATTGTGCACTGACAGAATATTAATTTAAGGTTTTCCTGCTGTATCTACGCGGCACTTAACAAAGGTAGTAAACATTTCTTCAGTACCTACATAAATGCAAATGCATTTTGCAGTGGTTCCAGGCGACTTCGCCCGCACGTTTTGTGTTTGGGCGGGAGGGGCCCCTTCCCCTTTCGTCCCGACTAATAAACTATCTAACACTTAGATAATTTTTCAAATCGGTCCAGTAGTTCTTGAGAATAGCGCCTTCCAACAAACAAAATCTTTACCTTTATAATATTTGTATAGATTGGAAGAAAGTTTACTGAAGTTTATATAATTTACACATCTCACAATCACATTTGATTCATCTAAAATGAATCAAATGTGAATGATATTGATTTCATAATAACCATGCCGTATGTTTAAAAAAGTGAAGTAACAGCTATGTAGCCTATGTACCTGTAGATAGAAACATAAAGCGCTATGAAACAGAATTTTTAATTCATCAAGATAAAATAAGGATATACTTGATATACTTGAACCAGCAACTTTTTGGCTAACCGGGCAAAAAAGTTGCTGGTTCAAGTCTCGCCCGAGCGCAAATTTTTGGTTTCTTATTTCATATTTATGAATATAAAATATGACACTGTGGGTGTTTAAAGCATTGTAAACCAGGTTTTTTAATGTACCTCTAAATACAGGCTTTTTGCTGTATCATTGTGATAGTGTTTCTCTGATAAACGATCCAACATCAACATTGTCAACAATTAATCCAACTAAGAGCCGATTTAACCATCTTCAGATAAGACTTATCCGACTGAATAAGTATAAATCGACCGATTATAAAATATTATTTTCATAAATGATGCTGACAAATAAATTAGGCGTTTTGTTATTCTACGAATATTCCTTCGTAATATCAAGCCTTACCAATCATTTTTTTAGTAAAACTTTAGTAGAGTAAAGATGTACATTTGAGGTATTATACTTAGAGGTTTTGTCCAAAAAATATCCTATATCCCATGTCAGTTGAAGAAATAAGAGCGTAGTTTAAGCTTACAGTAGGTACCCTCTAGGTTAATAACAAATTGGTTTTTAACTGTAACAACAATAACATTGCCCGAATAAAGCCGCACTAATACACAGCATACTATTTGAATCTAATCAACAATATGATATGATAATTAATTAATATTTAGCCGCAAGCTTTCATTCCACTTCTGTCATTTAAAGACACAATCAAGACTTTCCACGAACTTGCAGACAGTATTTCGCTAATCCTGCGTTATACTTTATTCTATCTTTGTCAACGTCAAATAAACTGACCGGGGCAGAACGATGATTTAATCCAAGATAAGCTTAATTCTAGGTCAAATCGTAATGCGAAAGTCGCGTTTAGGTATCTGTAGTTGTCCTTTGTGATGGGCATTTTAAAGCTATCTATCTATGTCTACTGGCAGGAACTATACTTACGTCGAGACGTGTAAACCACATAGTTTAACTTAGCTATTTATGGAATGGTATCCGCGAATGCTAATAAAACAGTTTTCGTAGGAAAATCTTAACATCCTCTCGCTCGAACTTCACTTCCCATTTGACAACATTTCAAAATGCATGAAAGAAATCTTCGTCAGATGGTTGTCCTTCGCATTTATTCGCACAAGGTGTAATGCCTACATGTTATTTCGTGATGAAAATTAAGCACAAAAATATCGAGTTTTACTTTCCATCTTATCAACAAGTTCATTTTTCCTTTATTTAACAAGGTGTGTGCGAAGATTTTCCTCAACCTTACTTAGATTGCGATCTCATAGATAGCTCACTTCCTTCAGTAGATAAACATGGTGATTATAGCACACGTCCATCATTTTCGCCATTACAATAATGTGGTCGTTTCCAATTTACCAACAATAACGTAGTTAAAACATGATGTTTAAATTCTCAGACCCATTTTTATTGACCTTGTTTACACTCAGGTACCATTATAGGCATAACTCCTATCACGCCTTCATTGTAGGTAATCACTTGTCCTACCATTCAAAGCAGGATGTCATGTTGCTAATTAGAAAAAAACTTTAATTATTATACCTCCACTTATTTCACGTAGCCGAGGTATTAACTAATTCACTTTGAACAAATTCCTATTCCCTACTCTGATTCTATTTTATTAGAAAGCAGCCAACCAAATAAAAACTACATTTTCTTGTTGCAGAACCCCCTCACCCAAATAACGGCCTTCCTGGTCGTGGTGGCTCTCTCATCAAGCAGCGTGGTCCAATCCCCAAACACCAAGACCAGTGATAACTTCGAGCTTCTCATTCTTCACAACAATGACATGCACGCGCGCTTCGAACAAACAAGCCAGCTGAGCGGGACCTGTACTGCCAAAGATAGAGAAGCTGGCAAGTGCTATGGAGGCTTCCCCAGAGTTGCATATGTGTAAGCATTTACATTCACTTTAAAAAACTTAATCTAATTACTATAGCCACTTACTAAAAATAATAGTCCCCCTAGCCGATTACGACTAAGGTGACCAATCACAACGACTAACCGACTGCGCGGGACATATTATTGTGTACAAGTGTGAACGCAAACACTCTCTATTCCATTCAGTCTCATAGCCCGATGGGACAGCGATCTGACACAACCGGAGAGAGATCAGACGCAGGATCAACGGCTTAACGTGGTTTGCGAGGCACGGGGGCAGAAACACCAACAACTTCTAAACTCCGGGCTACCCTAAGAACTTCTGAACAATAAAACCCAGGTACAATTTTTTGTCCCGACCCGGGCATAGAACCTGGGACCCTGGTGCAGCTGTCGCTATAAAGTGCGACCCTCTTACCGCTACGCCACCGAGACAGTTAAACAACACTTACCACAGCTAAAGGGCTTACCAAAGTGCTCATCAGACAAAGCATCTCAGCGGCAACTGCACTGCCATAGATAGAGAGGCTGGCAAGTGTTATAGAGGCTTCCCCAGAGTTGCCTATGTGTGAGTATCTTGTGTGCTTTATTTTGAAAGCATTAATCATTGTGGCCTAGTCAAAATTTAGAAGGAGTAAGAATTGACAAGCCACCTGCACTGCACTGCTAAAGAATAGCTGGCAAATGCTATGGAGGCTTCTTCGGGGTTTTTTACATGTAAGTACTGGTATAAGTACCTACAACTTTTGTCGACAGTGGTGTTTATCGGCATGGACCCCTTTACTGACTAGACATTGGACACGTGACATTGGAGGAACAGAGAGCCCGAGGTGGTAAACTTATGCTCGCTAGCCATAAGAAGTTACTGGCGTTCAATTGTTAGAGCTTCCTCATTATTTAGCTCTACTTGTGTCAAATGTGATTAGTGAAAAAGTCAAAACGTAAGAATATTCTTCTAATGAAAACTGAGATTAACTCTTCGTATTTATGCCAGCAAACATACAAGAAAATAACAAGTGTATTTGTAACTCGGCCCTTGCTTTCCCTACATTAACGAAAACTGGAGCTATATTAGTCCTGATTATTAAAACAGACTGTCGTGCACACACTAAAAAATAATTTAACTGGACTTATACGCGTACGTATCAGAAAATCCGTTCTCCATTTGCGTTTCCTTAAATGTGTTTGGTGGAGTGAGTTGTTATTGGCATGAATCTGTTTTTCGTGACCTAGGTCACTCGCGTCATTGGGTGCATCGATCGACAAAGGGTTGGTTAAATGAGCACACTCATTTCAGTCTTTATTTAAACTCTAGCTTTTTTTGTTCTTATTTACCATCCCAACAAACCTCAAAACTAGTGGCCACTGGTAGTGATGATTTCGATCTCTTTATTAAAAATTTTTTTAGACTGTTCAAAAAGGGATGGTAAATGGGATATCGCTCATTGTATTCTTTATGCAGGATCTGCTGAATCACGACTCTACGCAAGCAACAAGTGCAGCTATACCTCGATGTGCCATTGCCGGCAACATTACCGTGCAAGTATGGAAGCAACATTGCTAAAGTTGCCGGCAACTTTATACAACGTTATTCTAATAACGTTTTCAATTCGTAGTCATCATTTGCATATCTAAGTGACAATATAAATCATATCCACATTGTTCATCACGAATGTGTTAATTTTACACTTGATCAAACTTTTAGGGAGTGCTCTAATGATGGTTTCGAACAACTTTTGCTATGGAACCAACTTCGAAATCGAGAAAAAAAACAGCTGTTCCATACAAAAACTCATTTCATCTTGGAGAAAATGTATGGAACAGCTGTTTTTTTTCTCGATTTCAAAGATGTTCCCATAGTAAAAATTGTTCAAAACCGTAAATAGAGCACTTCCTGAAAGTATGATCAAGTGTGAAATTAACACATTGTATATCAGGGTAATACAAAAACTTGATATATGACCCTCTATAAAAGCTATCAAACTGGATGGTCAAATCTAGATTCAGTTACATCTATATTTAAAATGGCTAATGGAACCTCATTGGCTTTTGCATGAATAATTTATTTGTATTCCTAATGATAGATTTATCCAATATAAAGCCGTGTGTATATGGGTATTAATTTAAGTAATAGATATGATGATAACGTAATATAGTAGGATAATAAATTGAATGCCAATAAAACTCACCAATTAAAAAAAAACACAGTCGAATTGATTTATATCCTCTATCTAATTTGCAATTCCGGTGTCTTATTCACAAGGGGATCGTGACAATATGACTGAAATAAATGCACAACATAAACATTTAAGTTATTCAATCTCCGTGTCCTCTGCATCATTTCAGACAGAACGTTTGTACCGGATATTTGATGTTCCTGGCTAAAATCACATATTTTACCTGCCTGCTTTACCGTAGATTTCAACTTAAATTGACGGAAGATAATAGCGTTTCCTTCACCCATATTTATCCGTTTTCAAGTAAATGATTATCATTTTCAAAATCTTCTGAGCTCTTTGAGAGAATTCGAGTATTGAGTAGGTACAACAAAATCTAGCTGTACCTCTGTATGATCTTTTATATAATAATACGCGTAAAGATTCTCGGAAAATTATATTCATTTAATCGGCATATAAAAAGCCACATACGAGTATGCCGGCGCTAACACAGTCATACAAAGCTCTATCAAAAATTGACCGATCTTTGTCGTGCACTTAACACAGTAAATAACAACGAGAAATCTTTAGAAATATGAATAGCACAGTATCTTCCAAGAGCACACCCTTCCTTTGACATTTCACTATACCTTGTCCATTGCTCATTTGAAATTCAACATTTATCCTTATCATTCCAGGGTGAAAGAGGCAAGAAAAGCGGCAGCCTCTGGTGAAGGACCACCGGTTCTGTACTTGAACGCTGGTGATACTTATACTGGAACGGCCTGGTTCACCATCTACAAGTGGAAAATCGCTGCTGAGTTCATCAACGCTTTGCAACCTGACGCTGTGGTGAGTAGATTTATAACGGATAAAGTTGTATGAATATTTTTGTTTCGTGATGTCGTCTTGTTTCTACTACATTTGTGCAGTCCAACATCTATTCCTGGCTTGATTTGATCAGAAAGGTGGCCATCAAGTTCAACGCCGATTCTCTATTGTACAAAAAAACTGATATGGCAATACTTCATCCACATTTTTTTTTCCCGAAAAACATTGTTCAATAGTTGTTATATCTACTTATTATTTTAAATAGAACCTATAATGTTGAATCACATAAACAACATGCCAAAGCAAATATTATTATTAACTAGTTTCCACCAAAAATCTTCAGTTCAGTTCCAAAAATAGTTTCTCTGTGTTATGGCTAGAAGAAAGGGCTTTACAAGTAGCAGACACCCACCTACGTTATAACTAGACTCGATCAATACTCAATAGATGTTCGAGTGGGGCTTCCATTATTTCCAAATAAGACGTCATAGAACGTTCGGAGAAAGCAATCGAACAATTTTGAGCGAATTCCAACAAATTGGTTTGAAAAAGAACGATATTCCAGCTAACAGCAGCAATAGTCCGAGAGGCTTACATAAAATCGGTCGAATTTCAGTTTTTCAGAAACAAACTTTGCTTACTTACATTCCGTTTCATACAGGCTTTGATGAGGCTTTCCATAATATCGCGATCGTTTTAACAAACATTCTAAATAAGTACTGCAAAGACGTATGAATAATTCCTTGTCTAAAAACTTATCTCGGCCACCGTTCATTAGCCTTGCTATAAAATTGGCAAGGTTTCCTCACTCAGTCAATGTTATTTTGTTACCTGTTACGTTTTTTAAGAAGCTAGGACGTTTCCGCTTGGCTTGTCTCCGATTTACTGTGAGTTAAGTGCGAAAAATGTAAATGGAAACTTCTTTGTAACTGGAACTGAATGACACGACAGCGATACTTGTTGTAAGTTAGTAATTTTCCCGACAATTTGAGAAAGTAACCCAATTACATACAAATATCATATAGCAGCAATCATCAACAACGTGATTCGTTCTTATTGTGTTGACAAAGACTCGCCGGCTATCGGATTGCCGGAAGCATATCGTTGAGAACTCGAGAAAAAGTTGATCGGTTATGACCATAAAATTATTATCCCTTTGGAATAGAACGACAAAAGCGAGATGTCACTAGCAGCAAACTGTGTGATAAAAAGAGATGGGTAGCAGAACCATTTTTGTCAGATGTCAAACAGTTGACCGCCCTGCAGAAGCTCGCTGAAAATTACGTGCATTTGATTTTTTATATTTAAAAGTTAAATTGTGTATATTTTGGAAAAATAATGCGTCTGAAACATGGTGACTTGATCGGTAATTGATTGTTATGCATTACAGCGGCATAACCCAACAAATAATCATTTAACAGGTAGATTAGTCCAAATCGAAGCCTCTTAATATACGACTTATATTTACCAATGCGCTTCAAAAGTACGCACTTTGATTATTCTATTCTACAAACGTTAATTGACGTAAAAACTAAAGACAGAATAACACAGGGAATGTATATCGACGAATATTTTGTATAATGAAATAACATTTAGTTTTACACTAGAGCTGCATGTTCAATATTTGTGTCGACTGTTTATCATGCAGTAAACTACTATATTTAACTTAGGAACATTGTTATAAATCACCTGATCGAAAGGTTATCTCATTTAAAGCTACAAATGTTACTTACTTATATTAGTTACTGACATCTTAAATCGGTTTCGTTTGACAGCTTTTACTTGTACTTCTATTCCGATAGGAATATTAATTTTATGGTTATGACCTAGTGGAAACATGCTCTCCAACAACTGTCATGTCAGTGACCTCAATTTCTAAAGTTAAAAAAGTCCCTTTTTGATTTCAGGAGAATTCAAAAGATAAAATTTTGTCAAATCTTCAGCAACGCGATCTATATTATCTTATTGTGTCGTTATGGATGTGCTTATCGTGACGTCGTTACCAAGATGTGTTGTTAATTTGTACCGAGCCATGTGTATCATTGTTATCATAATTACACAGGATTACATGAAAATGCCTGATGTTCTAAAATTTAATGTTTGGTGTTTATTTGAACCATCACAGTTATTTCACAAAAGCCTTGCTTCCGGTCTTTATCAGCATCTACCTACCGCAACGTTAAAGTACATAGTAAATATGTGGGTAAACTCTAACACGACATTCATAACACTTTTCCTTTGAAATTCAATCAACATCTGTTAAAATTATTAATGCAAATGTACATAAAACCTTTGATAAAACACTGTTATCAAAAAAATGTTATTAAAATAACATTGTAAGAAGAACCTCAGTCTATATGGAAAGTAAGTTTTTTAGACAGTTTTAAAAATATTTAAACTAATATTTTAACTAATTAGCTATAAGTATTTTCTTACTAATACTTACACACTAACACATTTAATAAAATATTTTTATTAAATATTTTGTTATTCGCTATGTTAACGCACTGCTTTTGGTTTTGGGTAACTTTTATGTAATTTTATTGCAGTCACCTGATAAAGAAGAGTATGTATGTTTGTCTTACGACGGTCTCTAGTTGTTACTGCTTTATTAAACTCAAAAGTTCAGACTCCCTGCTGATCATTATTTTCACTTTACAAGGCCCAATATTCGTAGGATATGTAAAATATTTTAATTTTAAAATAACATTCGTACTAAATCCCGAGAGGCAAAGAAATGACTAACAAATCTTCTCTTTTTGATAATTACTACATCAATTAACCACAATATCGTTCTGTTTCAGTCGCTCGGCAACGATGACCTAAAATCTGGATTCAACGAGCCATCTCCCTTCCTAAATAACATCAACTCTCCGGTATTAGCTACAAACGTTATCCTCAGCAGTGAAAAGAATAACAAAAACATACAAAAATCTCTTATCTTCTCCGTAAATGGTAGAAGAGTCGGTATAGTTGGATTTTTAACGCCAGAAAACAAACTTTTGGACAGCACAACTAATATAGAATACATAGACGAAATTATTTCTCTCAAAGAGGAAGTAAAACATCTTCAAGAACGAGGTGTCAATATAATCATAGCGCTTGGACACTCTAGCACGGAAAAGAACGTAGAAATCGCAAAAGAAGTAGAAGGATTAGACGTAGTCGTTAGCGGCAGTAAAAATTCTTTCTACTGGAATGGAAAAAGTTCTTCAAAAGCCCCTGAGGAACCTTTGATTGTTGTTCAACAGTCTGGAAAACGAGTATTGATTGTGCAATCCCACTCGTATGACAAATACTTAGGTAGAGCGGCGATTAAATTTGACAATGACGGAGAAATTGTTGATTATATCACCCAACCAATAACTCTTGATACAAGCGTTCCTCAGAATGCTGAAGGAGTTGAAATTTTATCAAAATATACTAAAGAATTAACTAAATCCTCAGGGGAAGTTGTGGGTCAAACTGCTGTTGTCTTGGATGGCGACACATGCAAGACAGCCGAATGTAATCTAGGCAATTTGATTGCTGATGCTGTAATGTATTATAACGCTATAAGATACGAAGGTGCTCCTTGGAGTGACGCACCCATAGCTCTCATTCACGGTGGGGCCATATCTAGCTCTATTGCACCCAGCAACCGCCCCGCATCAGTCACAAAGGGAGATTTGCTATTAGCACTGCCATTGCAAAGTAACATAGTTGCTGTCACAATGAACGGAACAATCCTCAACCAAGTACTTGAGCAGTCCGTCGCCCACTACAGCATCGCTAACCCCACAGGACAATTGCTTCAGTTTTCCGGTATTAGGGCAGTTTTTGATATTAGTAAGGAACCTGGCTCAAGGTTAGTCAGTGCTATGGTAAGATGCGGAACATGTTGGGTACCAGAATCGTACACTATTGACGATTGGAGAACATACAGAGTGTTGGTACCAGCCGCTCTGGCAAATGGTGATTTTGGTTATTCAATGCTCGTTGGATTGCCGAAAGATGAATTTGAATATGACGAAGTAACCTGTGTCTCTGAATTTATTAAGTTACGTTCGCCTGTATATCCTGAGGTTGGTGAACGTGTTGTTCTTATTGGCCAGGACGGTTTCGTTGAGCCAGAACTTCCTACTGACCCAGAACCTGAACCTGAACCCACTGACCCAGAACCTGCTGAACCCGCGCCTACCCCGGAGCCTCTACCAGACTCAGCCACGACGACAGTTTCGAGCATCACCATACTTTTGACGTCATCTCTCTTTGTGTTTAAGTACTATTTCGCTTAACCTTTTATATTTCAATTTTTATAAATACTTTTTACTCTTCATAACTTTGTTTCTGTATTTTAAACCCCAACCAATATTCCACTTTCCACTTTCACGGTGTGTATAGTACTAATCTTGTACAAAAAACTATTATCATTGATCATATCGTTTTTAACATCGTGCATAATTTGGAAGGTGCAATGTCATCAATCGATTTGAATCTGTACACATAGGTATGGTATATTATATCACAAATATTATTTTATTAGCGTAAAAGTCCTGTATTAATAAAATTGCACGCTTATGGGTATATACATTTTTGCAAGTCTAAAATTTTAATATTAGCATGATCTAATGGCATGTCTCTGTATTTTTTTTTAAGAAAATATAGGTACTTAACCGCCAGAAAAAGGGATATTTTAAAAAATTGTAACATTAGACACAAGTTGCAGTTTTCTTCCATTAATTATAGTGCTTGCTATACTAATGGTGATAGTAGTATTTTTTTATACATGAAAATAAAATAAATATTCATTTAAGGTGCATGAATGTTGAACTATGTTGAATTAACTATCTTTAAGTTACGATGTTGACATCTTTTCTCGTGTATTTAATTTGTGTTTATTTGTTTCAGTCTTTGGGAAATCACGAACTAGATAATGGCGTATCTGGACTGACGCCATTTATCGAGAACTTGACGTGCCCTGTCCTTGCCGCCAATCTAGTCTTAAATAAGGTCCCCGAGTTGGAGGCTGAACCAAACCTCATGAAGTCAGTCATATTTGACGTAAACGGCACAAAAGTCGGCGTCATTGGATACCTAACACCAGACACAAAAGTCCTTGCCATAAGAAACGATGTTGAATATATCGAAGAGGTGCAAGCCATAAAAGAAGAAGTGAAACACTTGAAACAGCAAGGCGTTAACATTTTAATAGCACTAGGCCACTCAGGGTTCACGAAAGATCTAGAGATAGCAAGAGAAGTAGGAGATATTGATCTTGTCATAGGCGGTCACACTAATACATTTCTGTGGAATGGAACGAGCCCCGATATCGAAAAACCTGAGGGTCCATACCCTATGATAGTGAAACAAGCATCAGGAAGAAAAGTACCGGCAGTTCAAGCCTACGCCTATACAAAGTACCTGGGGAAATTACACCTTATTTTCAATTCAGCTGGAGAAATTGTTAGTTTAAATGGCAATCCAATACTGTTAGATCAAACAGTGCCACAAGACCCCGATGTATTAGCTATCGTCAACCGTTATAGCGGTGACGTTAAGAAAGTTACTGAATTAGTTGTGGGCAAAACTTCTGTGGTATTATATGGGAATTCTTGTCGTTTGGAAGAATGTAATATGGGAAACTTAATTGCTGATGCTATGATATACAAATATGCTTCTGAATATGTAGGGTTTGGTTGGACAGATGCACCAATGGCAGTGATACAAGGAGGAGGAATCAGATCATCTATAGTACACATGGACATGCCAGCTAATGTAACCAAGGGTGACCTGTTGACTGTGATGCCATTCGATGGTAGTATGTCAGTAGTAACAGTAGATGGGGAGACAGTTTGGAAAATGTTGGAGCACTCAGTAGCTTACTATAACACAAAAAGGCCGTTAGCACAATTCCTACAAGTATCGGGCATAAAAGTTGAATATGATTTTGCAAAACTGCCAGGACAACGAGTTGTGAAGGCATCCGTACGCTGTGGCCTTTGTGTGGTCCCGACATTCTCGCCCCTGAACAAAACTAAAACCTACAAAATGTTGATGACCTCATTTCTTTCGATGGGCGGCGATGGTTACTCTATGCTGAAAGAACTTCCATCCACTCCTCTAAATTATGACGAATTAGAAGCAACTATTTACTATACTGAAAGGGTTAGCCCGTTATTCCCCGCGATAGAAAATAGAATAACCATCCACAATTACGATAAACTGAAACCTCTTTACAACTCTGCAACGACAACAGCAATAAGTATTTCAACACTAGTAGTAACTTTAGTCACTAGATTACTTTAGAAAATAAATGTAAGAACAAACTTCAGAGCGACTGGAATCTAAAATGTGTTTGTATATAATGAAAAATATCAAATGTTTTTATAATAGGTACCTGTAAATAATAATTTTGTACGATTATTGTATTAATAAATATGCAGTATTATATACTATCATTAAAACGGTATTTTATTCAGACTGGAAAACTTTACTTACAAAGTAACAACAAGTATAAATGTAAAACGTTGCATATGCAATAGTGTACATTTTATATTTATTTAACAGCCTATGCATTAATTTAATAACTAAATACCTTTAAGTATTAACTACACAAATGGTAGATGAATACTAACAATCAACTTGTCATGGTTGTTGGGTATGTTAATGCTAGTTCAATAAAGATCAAGGTCACACACAAATCATTGGCTTAATTTTATACCATAGAATAGAGGGTAGATAAAAATCTTTGCTAGTATGGTTTCTAGTTACTAGTTTCTCTCTATGGTTCATACATACTTATAACTAATCTCAAATCTCGCAACATTATTAACCTAATGGTTCATACATACTTATAACTCATCTCAAATCTTACAACATCATTAACCTTAAAATATTCAAATGCTGAAATTATTCCATATGCTGCGAAAAAGTCAAAAGCTTCATAATATTACATAGCACATTTTATGTTCATAAAGGCTTGGAGCAAAATAGCACGAAAGCAAAGTATTCATCAAGAACAAAACAGCACGAAAAGCATGTCCATAACGTATCTAAAATATAAATACTGCTACATAAATTGCTTTTGGAATTTAAATTATATGTAATTTTTGTACATAGAGAATAAATAATTTGTTTGTTTCAGTCCCTCGGAAATCATGAGTTTGACAACGGTGTAAGCGGACTCACCCCCTTCATTGAAAGCCTAACATGTCCCGTGCTGGCTGCAAATCTTGAGCTTAACAAAGTACCAGACCTAGAAAAACAAACTAATCTTAGACACTCTCATACATTCGATATATCTGGTAATAAAATAGGAGTTATAGGCTATCTAACACCTGAAACTAAATTCTTGGCAGTTGAAAACGATGTTGAATACATCGACGAAATTGAAGCACTAAAAAGAGAAGTTGCCGACCTTAAAAGTAAAGGCATTAATATTATAATAGCTCTAGGACACTCCGGGTACCTAAAAGACATCCAAATCGCAAAACAAGTAGAGGGTGTAGATTTAGTAATAGGTGGCCACACAAACACATTTCTCTGGAATGGTACAAGTCCAGACGCCGAAGATATACAAGGGCCGTATCCCACATACGTCAAACAAGCATCTGGTAGCACCGCTTTAGTAGTACAAGCATACGCCTACACAAAGTACCTAGGGAAATTGCTTTTAGCTTTTGATTCGAATGGAGAGGTTGTTAGTGCCGATGGACAGCCAATTTTACTTGACCACAACATACCTCAGGATCAGGAAACCCTGCAAATAGTAAATCGATACAGAGTGGAGCTCTCAAATTTAACAGACAACATTGTGGGAGAGACATCGGTTGTATTAGATGGTTTGAGCTGTCAGTTTAAAGAGTGCAATCTGGGAAATTTAATTACTGACGCAATGTTTTATACTTATACGGAAAATTACAAAGGCGACCACTGGACTGACGTTCCTATCGCTATGGTGCAAGGTGGTGGTATAAGAGCGTCTATAGCCAGTGTCGCCACATCTACAAAGATATCTAAAGCTGATCTAATAACTGTATTGCCATTTGGAGGTAATTTAACAATTGTGACAGTAAACGGTAGTATAATATTACAGATGTTAGAGCATTCAGTAGGTAATTACGATCTTTTGGATGCGCCAGGAGAGTTCCTTCACTATTCGGGAATGAAAGTCGTATACGATTTGAGTAGACCAGTTGGGCAGAGAGTGGTGAGTGCGAAAGCCAGGTGCTGGACGTGCGATATACCGGAGTACTTTGATGTGCAGAAGAATATGACATATAAAATCCTCGTGCCTGGATTTCTCGCTAATGGTGGTGATGGGTATTCAATGCTGGTTGATTTACCTTCAGAAATTCTGAGTTACAACGAACTCTATTGCACTGAGTACTACATCAAACATCACAGTCCTGTGTTCCCTGAGGTCGAGGGTCGCACGATATTACTTAACAATAATCAAATGCTTAAAAGCTCATCAGTAACATTATCATCCTCATTATTACTAATATCAATAGTTGGATTACTGGAGCTACTTTTATGATAAATGAACTTCATAGATATATCTAAATTATGTACTTTAATGTGTGACAGTATTTCATTCGTCCTATTATTTTAAGCATACTTTTAAGTAGGTTGTAATCTAGGATCTGAATTTATTAATATTATGTTTGAAACATTCTTTTTATGAATAAATAAGTGAGCAATTAAATACATTTTGATACATTATAAAGAAGTAGTACCAACGAGAGTACCAGTATAGTCCGTTTTTCTTCGCAAGTCGAACAATGTAAACAATCTTTTTATAATTTTTAAAATAATATCAGTGAATAAAATTCATTCACTATTTGATTTATAAAGTTCTCAGTGCTTAACTATAAATAACCTATGCAGTCAGTGAGTTGTATGTTTATCTTATTTTGAAATGAATTATTTCGGTACACATGAATGTCAAGATTGTTTACAGTATGCGACAAACAAAAAGAAACGGACAACTGAGACAACTTTAAGTAGTTGCTCAAACTTTTAAGTACAAAAATAAATGTTTTATAAAACTTTGCAAATGTTTTTTATTTCAAAGAAGGTACCTAATATTGCTATCGGATACGACACAAGTGTTGTGTCCGATACAAGCTATAAGAATAAAAAAATCAATAAGATCATTCAAATATTAAATAAATAAAATTTTCACCTGAAATATGAACTCTTCAATAACGGTGGCACTGACACCATTTTTTTATTCAATGATATCGAAGACACTGAAAATGTAACAAATACAACTTTAATCAAATAAGAAAGTCATCTTTAGGATTAGAAGCATGTAAAACCAGCAGTAAATATATGTGTTTAATGTGAGTAAAACGATAAAAGTAAAATCTGACTACTTAGTATTTTAAAGGTATATATAGAGAAGCAACATATAAGAATGAAGTTTTTTTGATTGCTGAAGATGTAACTGTAACTTCTTCAAGATGACTTCAGCGTCAAGGAAGACAAAAAAATGTAGGTATAAATTAGGCACTTACAAATAAATATGCGCCAGACAACATCGAAGTAAGGATTTTTTGTTATTGTGTTAGGAAGTACCAGACCACGATTATGACGGGGGCGTCTCCCATAAATACCTAAATGCATATAACATTCATGACTTAGGTACAAATTTTCGTGCAAATCGCACAAACATTTGCCCAGTGTGGGATTCGAACCCGCGACCGCTGGTTCAGTAGTCAGTAGCGCTAACCACTGCACCAAACGTATCATCAATTATCTCTTACTCACGCGCAAGTAAATTACTCCAGCAGTCGGTAGTAATTACTATCTTGCATGGGCACTTCCTTATCACCTAAAAGAGAAACATCTATTGAAACAAAGGCTTTGGATGAACTCTATGGAGTAATGTGGATTGTACGAAAATGAAAATCTAGAGTTTTCTTCTACTTGTTTGAACATAAGCACCTGCACACTACACACAATTATAGTACTTACTACTTAAAAAAATATAAGTTAAGATAGTTATGATAACTTAAGGTCGTATAGCAAGAAAAGCAACTGAATCATAATTAATATGTTCATTTCCTTTCATTCCAGTCTCTCGGAAACCACGAATTTGACGAAGCCGTCAACGGACTAGTTCCTTTCATCAGGAATCTGACAACACACGTTTTGGCAGCCAACCTCATCCTAGACAAAGTGCCTGAACTAGAAAACGAGCCCAATCTACAAAAATCTATCATCTTACGAATACATAATGTCAAAATTGGAGTCATAGGCTACCTCACGCCAGACACACGGTTTCTAGCTCCAAAGAATAAAGTAGAGTACGAAGATGAAATCGTAGCCATCAGACGAGAAGTGGAGGCACTCAAAACACAAGGCGTTAAAATATTCATAGCTCTAGGACATTCAGGCTTCATTAAAGACTGTGATATTGCCAAAAACGTCGAAGATATTGATCTAGTCATAGGGGGGCATTCAAACACGTTTTTGTGGAACGGGAGATTTGTTGAGAAACCAGAATATCCAGAAGGACCATATCCTACGATTGTGGTTCAACCGTCCGGTAGAAAAGTTCCAGTGGTGCAGGCGTATGCTTACACCAAATACATGGGAAGATTACATCTGGTATTTGACCCAAATGGCGAAATCGTTAAATACGATGGGACTCCGTTGTTACTTAATCACGAAATACCAAACGATGAAGATCTTTTAAAAACTATCGACAGATACCGCATTGAGGTTGATAAAATAAACAATGAACTCATGGGAGAATCTTTAGTGGGTCTGGACGGGAATTGTCGTTTGGTTGAATGTAATATGGGCAACTTGATCACGGACGCTGTGCTGAACTTTACTGCTAAATACTATCCTGAATATTATGATGTGAAGATTGCCGTCATTCAAGGTGGTAGGATTAGAACGTCGATTGATCAGGAAGAGAAACCGATGAAGGTCTTAAGAGGTGATTTGGTGACAGTGCTCCCATTCTCGGACACGTTATCAATTGTTACATTAAACGGGACGATATTAAAGCAAGCTTTGGAGCATTCAGTATCAACGTGGCGTACGACAGACAGCACAGGACAATTCCTACAAATGTCAGGTATGCAAGTCACATACGATTTAGGAAAGCCAGCAGGTTCGCGTGTAGTAAATGCTAAAGCTGTATGTTCTCACTGTGGTAACCCTGAACTGGCTGATATCAAAGATAATTATGGATACAAAATATTCATGCCCACGTTTTTAGCAGACGGCGGGGATCACTACTTCATGTTCGAGAATGCTACTAAAGAAGTAGTACTATTTGATGAGTTGAAGTGCGTTTTCAATTATTTTGCTAAACATAGTCCAGTGAACCCCGTACTTTCTAATCGTATAACGCTACTTAACAAAGGCATGATAAAAAGTGAACCGCAAACAATTAACAACACTAATATGCTAGTCGCACCAGTCAATGTGATATTTAGTATAGTTTTAATAAGCATTTTTTACTCATGATGTGACGAATACTAGCAATTAAAACAATATTAATAAGTATAGCTAAATTCATGACCACATTCCACAGTGACAGTATTTTGTTATGGCATATTAACCAGAGTACATTCGTACCTAGTAGTACTACTAGTACTACTACTAGTAAAGTATATCAATGCATCATTTTATATTGTTACCTATTTTTAGTATATTGCAATAAATAACAATTAATGTTTTTCAATAAATGAAAAATAAAACCAGTTACATGACATATAATATTTGACTTTTATTTCCTTTATAATCAAACGTTACCTACTCAACATAATGTGTGGTGGATGTGACCCTATGCCAACCGCTCGCAAAAAACAACTTCTCAAAATGCCAACTCTGCAAAATACCAATTGCTCGCAATGCCAACTTCTCGAATTGACAACTAAAATTATAATGAAGTGCAGGAGCGGTGATAACTACCACAAATAATAAAAATAAAAGATAGTCCATAAACAATAACGCAATATCTTTGTTTGTAACATGTATATAACTCACCATGACAATATTTTTTTATTTAGATTAAAAAATATAATGAAATATATGCGTACAAAACTGAACAGATATAATAAAGATATATAATCATCAGACAAAAGTCCGACGGGCAGTGTGTTGATTATAAAATAATGAATTGTCATGGTGGTACATGTTGACTATCCTTTTTCATTATTTTATTATTCGTGGTAGCTTTCACAGCTCCTGCATTTCATTATCATTTCAAGTTGTCATTATGAGAATTTGTAATTTCGTTAAGTTGGCATTTCGAAGAGATGACATTTTGAGATGTTACATTTTAAACTTTCGCGTTACTTTGCAATAAGAAATATTCTTATTTTAAGATGTTCGCTATTTGCGAGCGGTTGGAATTTTGCAAAGTTGGCATTCAGAGCTGAAAGGGGTGTGACGTGTCATACAATTTTCATAGTAAGTCCTGGGCCTCTGTCTACTAACCAGATTTATACAATTTCACAACGTCTATCTCTCTCTCTTTCTCTCTCCTTGCCTGTCATCCTATTTCTCTTTCATTCTTTTGGGCTGACACACTGACTTTTTGCACTCAATATCCACAGGAAAAGGCCACCAAAATTCTTAACAATAATGAAAAAATACTATCAAGCATTAAAATGAAAAGAACATAATTAAAACTTACAGACTATTATTTATAGCCATGCCTATATGTATTAATTCTCATAGGTACGGAATAGTCGTCTATACGAATATTTTGATAGGATACGCATCTTATCTAGGACACACTACAATATAGATATGGCACATTTTACAGTCATCTTATGACAGATTTTTACAATGCTAACAATGATAAATATGAATTAAGAATTTACTTAAAATATCTTTAATATATTTTAACAAATAGAATCAGATCAATTAGGCATTTCTAACATGGTTTAGGTAAAAGCCCTTACTAATAAATTACTCATATTATAATCAGGGTTGGCTATTATCAAGATAATTATTTTCTCTGATAATTATCTGATAATTATCCGATAATTATCCGATAATTATCTGATAATTATCCAAATATCAAATGTAATAACGTATATATAATTTCTTATTCTATATTTAGACATTACTTTTAGTTTAGTGAACTTTAACCATATTGGATTAAGTTTTCTAGGCATAAGGTTTTTCTTTATTTAATTTCGCAGCGCACAAACTACAGTTAACGAAAAGAATAACAAATAACAGTAACAGTGAAGAAAATTCCCCTGTAGATGAATGACATTTGGCGTTCGTTTGGATACACTCTTGATGTTGTGACGAAAAAACATACGTTTGAATACACATTATTTATATTCTTTCGTTTTGATTTGTACAATAACAGTTCCTCGTTACAATAACAGTTTATCGTTATCATGATAATTATCAATGATAATTATCAATGATAATTATCAAGATAATTATCACGATAATTATCCAGGCCAACCCTGATTATAATTAGTGATGTTAATTTGATTAAAATGATTTCCGAAAAGTATACTCAACCATTAAATTACATAACATCATAACAACAATATTTAATTAAAATGTAAGTAGGTATAGGCACTACAATTTTGGAGGAATCGCATTCCATTCCACATTCTTGCTGTAACCATAAGGAACCAAGCCACCAAATATTTGCAGGCACTGCTTTATCGATTCCTGGCAGTCAGCCAGCTCTATGCACGGAGCAAACGGCTCTAACTCTTCAGCTAACTCACACAAAGGCCTGAACACATTCTTAGCAGCTTCCAAGTCACCTTTCTGAAGTTTTTCTAACGCATTAGAATCTAAAATGGTCTCTTTGTGCATTCTAATTGCAACAGGGACATTTTTACCATGCTTCATCATAGTGAAATAGGTTGGCCAATTGTCAATGCACGCTTCACATTGGCAGGTAAACTTGTACTGGAAATTAAGGTGCTTTTGACGTGCTTCTCGGTTCTCAATTGCATGATGTGCTCTGAAATAATTAAATCACACATGAATAATAGGACAGGAATATATATATTATTAATGTTTCTACTAAACAGATAACGATAGAGACACAGAAAAAGGATAAGGCCCCAGGAACAGACTGCATAACAAATGAATTCCTAAAAGCATCAAAACATGTCTTAACACCTGTCCTGATGCAACTCTTCAACGAAGTTTTACAAACAGAAGTTATACCTTCACAATGGACAAGATCAAAGATCATTCTCATACATAAAAAAGGGGATAAGAGTGACGTAAGCAATTACAGACCCATTAGTCTGATGTCAAATATATATAAAATTTTCGCAAAAGTCATACTACAACGCATAACTAAAACTTTGGATGAGAACCAACCCCGAGAGCAGGCAGGATTCAGGTGTGGCTATTCCGTTGTGGACCACATTCACACCGTCAAACAAGTATTGGAAAAATCTGAAGAATACAACTTACCTTTCTACTGCTGTTTTATTGATTACAGCAAAGCCTTCGACTCTCTCGAACACAATAAAATTTGGATAGCCCTTAATAACCAAGGCATAGAAGGAAAATACATCAGACTTATAAAAAACATATATACGGGGAGCAGGGCATCAATCCAACTAGAAACAGAAGGAGATATCATTGAGATTAAGAAAGGGGTACGCCAAGGGGACCCCCTATCACCAAAATTGTTTACTGCTGTGCTGGAGGAAATTTTTCGCAACATAAATTGGACTGAACAAGGCATTACAATTAATGGTAAAAAACTAACAAACCTAAGATTTGCAGATGATATCATCCTCTATGCAAACAATGCCCTACAACTGCAAGATATGATAAATGATCTAAACAAAGAGAGCAAGAAAGTAGGCTTGGAAATGAACATTGCCAAAACTAAAGCAATGACCAACAGGTCAGAGGACCCACTCATAGTAAATGGTGAACAGAAGATCGCATATGTCAAAGAATACACATACCTAGGCCAAATCATCTCAATAAATAATATTACCCATAAAGAAATAGAAGAACGTATCCAAAGAGCATGGAATCTGTACTGGATGCATAGAGAAGTAATGAAAGACAAAGAAATGAGTGTGGTAGTAAAAGGAAAACTATTCAACACATGCATACTGCCGGTCTTAACTTACGGATGCCAGTCTTGGGCCCTCACAAAAACACAAATGAGTAAAATAAGAACATGTCAACGAAGTATGGAAAGAAACATGACCGGAAAGAGGAAAAAAGATAAAATAAGACATAGCACAATCACTGAACAGACAAAAGTACAGGATGTGACTCTCAAAATAAAAACATTAAAATGGAAGTGGGCAGGTCACACAGCGAGAGGTAGAGAAAAATGGAGCAAAACTCTACTACACTGGTGTCCTAGATATGGGAAAAGAGATAGAGGCCGCCAAAAGAAAAGGTGGGAAGATGAAATCGTGGAAATAGCAGGAAAAACATGGACTAGGACAGCACAAGATAGAAAGGAATGGAAAAAATTGGACGAGGCCTTTGCCAAGAGGCAGACAGAAATCAAAAACAAATATTGATAAGAAACTCTGAATGAAAAATAATAAGCAATAATTTCTGAAGAAAGGCTATAAAATAAAAATAAAATAAAAATAAAATGTTTCTACTAAACAGATAAGGTTGCAGTGTGACTTTAAATTCCATACATAACTTAAAAATAATACTCTATTTAAGGCTAAGAAAGTATAGTATGCCTAAGATGTGAAAAAAATATAAAACGATAAATAAGTGAAATATCAACTTACCCGTAGTTATCAAAAAGCTGCATGCCTTTCTTAATAGGTCTCAAAGCGAATAATCTCATCTGGCCCGAGCCTAGCCTATGCCATCTGACTACATTGGGGGCACATGAGTGATTTACCAAGCTATGGAAAGCATAAGGAGCACTTGCTATGTTGAACTCATCCACAAAATTTCCTTCAGAGGACTCCACATTTGCTGAAATCCCGTGCATATTTGTAGGACTAGTCATGATGTGATGAAGTAATGTACCAGCTGCATATTTTCTTATATTGTCTTTCTCCTCTTCATTATTGCCTTCTAAGAATGTAGTCTTCTGTGTCAACAGCCATAAAAATACAGCTGCAGATACAGCCTTCTGGAATATATCAGACACTGATCTCCTTTCAATGTTAGACGCTAAAGTGTGAATTGAAGCATAATACTGAGAATCATAGACCCACTCATTGTTTATTTTAACATGTCCTCTGAACTCAGTTCCTGCATTTTCTTCAGCATCTTGTATGGTTCTGAACAAAGCATTCCAGTCTGAGTGGTCATTTCTAGCTTTTATGACAGTTCTGAGAGCTAGTAACTCTAGTTTGGTAAACTGCATTTCTATAAGCGTAGCCATCAGTGGGCATTCAACTTCATGGTAATCTTTCCAAGCATTTTCTCTGCATTCCTCACTACAATATAGTACAAAACAGCAACTCTGACAAGGCAACAAGTTCAAATTCCTAGAGAGACAGTAACTGCAAGTCCATAAAATCTGTTGTTTCAAAAGCAGTATAAAATAAGGGTCTTCTTGGACTAAAACCTCACCAACTTTGATATCATGTTTTGCAACAACATGCCGCCCCATTTCTTTGCTAAAAACTACCTCAAGTTTGGAACTTGCACATGGGAATCTTGGACTTTGAGGGTCATTTAATGTGAAAATTGAGTCAAAATCAGAATGGCTCTGCTTAGGTTCTTCTATGACTTTGTCTTTGCACATAGCCCTTCTCTTTTTCAATTTATCTGTCAATTTCTCAGGATATTTCATAGAAAATACATGTTCAATATCTTTTATACATTCATCCCACTTTTCTAGTGAGAAAAATATAGCTGACCTGTTTGCCAAGGCCAGGCAATAGCATTCAGATGGATATGGTGCATGTAGTAAAGACAAATTATAATACTGCCAGGCACTGTAGTCATCACAATGTTGAAACTTTTTGTTACCTTGGTTACGGTAGTATGTAGAAACCTTTTCACATTTTTCCACTTGGTGTATTTTTGGCAAGACATCCAAGCCTTCAAGTATATCATACACATAGAATACTTTGTCATGTATGTCTTTAGTACAGATTAATTCTTGTGATATTGAAAGTATTTTACCTTGGGTATTTAATGTGCCAATAGCACCTTCATATAAGGAATCAATACTCATGTTCTAGCCTGTGTAGAAAAGTATTGATTTACTTTTTTGGGTTGAAGACAGTGGTGCACGATGTCTCACTTCGCTACACCCTTTATAGTGGTCAATTTGGGATGCGAGATGGTGTATGTGATCGACCAGCGCTTGAGAGCGCAGAATATCACCCCGGACAAATCGGAGAGAGGTTAGGATTTGTCCACCTGAAAAGCACGAAAGTGGCTGTAATTACGTAATTTGTGGAAATTCTAGACTAAGTAAGTGTATTTGTTATCATTTCCAGTACTTACCGACGTGGTCACAGTGCTACTTCACCCCAAACTCCTGGACGAGCTATTTATACCGCAGCCGGTGGCCACCCACGTAATCATCAAACAGCTGCTCCAAGAAATTTCGGCCACCTCTATTATGAAGCTGGACGACTATTCCATGTCTAAACTTTGGGATTTAATGACCATGATCTTCAAATGGCAGCTTTCTGTAGCAACAAACCAAAACATTTTTGACATTAGCCGGCGACATTTGAGGAGTGTGGCCACACTCATGCCTCAATATTTCCCAAAATGTATCATCGAGCAAGCGATGCGAAGATTTGAAGCTTTGGCACAAAAATTCTCCGATGACGACTACAAATCGCTGAGCAACACTTTGATTCTGTGGTTTTCGGAATATCACACGAAAATCTCGGTTCTGCTGAGGCTCGGGCTTCAGAAGAAAGATGGTACGCTCAGTCTGCCAGCTACGATTAGTCCGAAAATATTACAGAATCTAGGTGAAAATATTTACATTTACGATAATAAGAAAAATCCTGCCGATGAGTATGAATCAAAATGTGCAGACACTTGTGAAATAAGCTGCCTTCTGGGAACGATTGATCCCACGCCTAATAAGCAAAGCGTAATCGAGTTACATTTACCTATAGAATTCGGTAAAGGAGAATCTATGGAAGGAACTAAGAAAACAATTGAACTAGCAAGAGATACACATTTCGAGAGCATTAGCACAAATGTTAAAATTAAAAATACTGAACTTACGTTTACTCCCGATATTCCCAAATCTCCACAAGAGGATTTACTTGATATGCTCCTATTGGAAGCTGAATGAAGTATGAGGACCTCTGTCTGCCTGCTCTGCCACTGTTGATAATTATCATTCTCGGTTGCCGTCCGCCTGTACCGTGTGTTCATTCATCACACATTACGTACGTTATTATTAGGTTCTTCCTATTCCTACCACTACGACTTTTCTGGGAAGTCCCGTATATTGTTTAGTTTACTTATCATAATAATCAATTCCAAGAACCTCTCGGGCTACTAAAATTGGCTGGTGAAATGAAGGAAACAAAGTTATGTACTTACTACAACATTGTTACTATTAGGAGTCATTTCTATTATAATAGAACAACACAATTTTATAATAAAAGGGACTTTCCGTAAACTAACACAATGTAATAATTACTCAACAATACAAACATTACAATCTGTAGGTACAGTGTCCTGCACATCAGGTTTTATTGCAAACTAGTCCTTATTACAACTGCATAGATATCGCAGTGTTAACCTTGACGTGCTGTTCTCCGTACACCATCATTTGAGAAACAAAAAACATAAAATTTCGAAAAATACTTTATTTAATACTTAACTCTATCAACTAATAGGCAATATTCGCGAATTCAAATAAAGGAATCGCAGACAGTCATTTGGACTAAATAACTATTTAATATCACAATATTAGAACAACAAAACCTATACAAAAAAAAAGTAGCGAACCTTTCGTTATTTGAACTCACGAACATCAATGTATTGTATATCATTATCATTTGTGCAGTTAGGTGAAAATAGTAGGCACTGATGATTTCACTTCATTACTAAATACATGACTGAGCTATTCATAACACAACATTATATTATTATTTTCTGTCACCATAATTTGAAGAATTATTGACCGGATTTGGGTTTACAAAAATAACTTATTTAGATGAGATGAATCCATATCACCGGAAGTCGCGTATTTGGTAAGATAATGTCGGAAAAATAACAATTTATCAATCAGCAAGTAAATGAGTATAGTACTTTGACAATCCTCTGATATGTATATGAAGACGGCATTAAAAATAGTTAAATAGCGACTAGTTACACAAAAATTACATTCTTTGGATTCTCAAAGTATCATACGAAGCTGCAAAATCGTACACAATTAAACCATTTTAATGGGTACTTTTTACTATAAGAGTTTGTTTCACAATCGTGAAGTAAGCATGACTGCACAATGAGTTTAAATATAGATCAATTTCGAATGAAGTCAAACTCTCGAAACATTACTTAGCTATTGTGAATCAGGCCCTTTGCCTTATTGATGTAATTGAACAATAATGAAAAAAAAACAATACATAAAAATGTCATCGATTCTCATGAGATCTAAACATGGAGATAGCACGTCGGCTAAATTTTTTTAAAAACAAATGACTAATAATTACAACTAAATGAATTACAATGTTTGATGAACCAAACAAAAAATATAAAATAAATGCCATAAGACATTAATGTACGAAATTACGATATAAAGTTCAAAATACTTCTACAGTTTGAAACAAAGCCAAATTAGTCAAACAAAATTGTGTATTTAAATATATTTAAAAAAAACCACCCGCATATCATAACAACAACCGTTTGATTGTTCTCATTCTAGATTAAATTTATTTACATAATCATAATCACATCACTAACAATGAGAACATTGTCACAACACAATTTTCTTGTACAGTCCGTTTCTCTTTGCTAGTCGAACAATGTAAACAATCTTTGATTAACTTTAAAAATTATATCTTTTTTTTCGCTGCCGGCAGAAGTGTTCCCTGTCAACTGCAATTTGGAAGTATTCAAGAAAAGAGTGAATAGGCTGTTACTAGGGAGACATGGTCCATCATAGGCTGCATTGTCACATAACAACAGGTGCAATCATTGCCAAATGTCTGGCTAACTACATATTTAATTAAAAAACAGTAAATATAATTAATAAACCATTTGATTTTAAAAGATCTCAGTGTTTAACTATGACTTCTCTATGGAGGTTGTGAGTTTTATGTTTATCTTATTTTAAAATGATTCATTTTGTAAGAGCGCTTTCACACTTAGGCGACTTTAGCAGCGCGACGGTCGCGCGGCAGTCGCACTGCAAGCAATATCATACATAAAATGACAGCAGCCTTTTACATTAGACAGACGCGCTGCTGTCGCTCTAATGTGAAGAAGCACTGAAAAAGGAATTTCAAGATTGTTTACAATATTCGACAAGCAAATCAAAATGGACTTTTGTTTACAATACTCCCGGGTATTAACCACAGAATAGATAGACCATAGATACAAGAGTCAACCAGTATCCATCCAATCAACCTATGGATTTGCTACATCAAGCTTAAGAATCATCTTTGCATCAAGTTACTATTATTCGCTACACACCGTGTCTATTTCATATTAAGATGTGTGCGTTAAGCTTGCCCGAATCGGTTGGGCTGTCGATCTTGAGTCAGTGCAAAATTTGAATAGCCCTTTACCATAAACTAAATCTATATTATAGTCTTTGTAACAGCACAATATCACCATTATTATTTCTTTGTACACTCATGTCCAAATCTTACGACCTTACCACATATAAATAAACAAGGTTTGAACTACTGTTTAAATTTATGCGACTAAAGTGAAATGTATGTTACCCTTATGTCATTTGACTTAATTGACGTTGATTTTTAAACTAGCCATTTATTTAGGCCCGATTTTACCAACGTCAGATAATGAATATTCATCGAATGTGATACAAAACGCCTTAAATAAAAACGTCACCTATCTGTCAGCAATCATTTATGTAAAATGACATTTTAAAATTGGTCGTTTTATGCTTATTCATGTAGATAAGTCTTATAGACATTGGTAAAATCAAACCTTATACGGTTGTCCAAACCTAGTTTAACTATTTATATTAAGGCTGTTAAGCTTTTGTAAAAATAAGACTCAAAAATAAATGTCATTCAAAATAAATAGGAGTTTGAATGCTAACAGTCGTATTTAGAGACAAGTTCATTACTCGAACTCATCTTTAAATATGAGGGTTAGTTTTGGCCTCAAATGCAAAGTAAAAGACGGTGTCAAAATTTAATGACACATAGTCAGAAAAATAACCACGCAGTAAACCTTCATTACTATAGTCAGCGTGTTGTCAAGTGAGTCGTGTTGGTTTCATGTTAATCTCGCTTGTACTTATAAGTGAAGTGGCGCGCTGCATATTCCATCTCTATTGTGTACGAAGTACAGTAAATTCATGCACGAGCGCGCGCGTCAGCGTTTACGCTTTGACCCAATTTTTGCGTTTTAGTGAATAGTAGATTGTTATACAAGGGGAGAAAGGGACCCATTTCACTCGAGATGTTTTTGGCGCTCGAACGGAGTGAGAGCGCTTATGATTCGAAGGTGAAATGGGTGCTTTTACGCGAGATAAACATACTATTTTTCATTTCGACTGTGAGGAAAAATAAATAAATTTAGCTGTGTGATTGTGATGCGATGATGAGATATTATGTTATTTGGCGAGAGATGAAGCCTCAAGTTCTTACATCACATAACAGTTTGTTTACTGTCGTTATACATAAAACACACGATTAGAAGGACAGTAACGGCACGGAAGACAACAGAGTACATAAAACGCGAACGATATCAAATATTTCAAATCATTGTTAAAAATATCGATCGGATTTTTCTCACAGACAATAATAATAGTAGAAGAACGCAACCTGAACTTTGTCACCAAAACTACCACAGGTTATGTCAAATTCCAGGTTCAATTTTGCCTCATGAAATAGCGCTATGCCATTTTCCACCCGTCTATCTTCACATGAAAGTTCAATTGTCCGAACAGAAGAAATGAAAAAAAATATTATAAAGACAGTTCACAATCGGTCACCAACAGCGCCGCGTGTGCTCTCATACCATCAACCATTACCATTTAATACTATTTTATTATTTTAATACCATTTTACATTTACGCCTTTACTATTTTTACCATTTATTTGTTGGATTTACCCCCGAAAATTGACATTAAATGTTTATGTCATAAGCACGAAAATGTGTACCTAAGGCCTGATTTTCCAATGTCTGATAAGAAATATTCGTAGAATAAGATACGACTAATTTGGAAACGTCGCCTATTTGTCAGCAATCATTTATGTAAATGTCATTTTAAAATCGGTCTGGGTCTTCTGGTACTACCGTTGCGTCTGATTTCCATGACACAAGTGCATTAGCTACTTACTTTGGGATCAGAGCAATGTATGTGATTGGTGTCCAATATTTATTTATTTATATTTATAATATATTATGACCCCACGACTCAGTTGGTAACTCACAGACTATAGATAGGTATGTCTGTTTCAGTCTTTGAGTAGTCACGTCATATTCAGTCACAAAAAGTTAGAGAAACCTCGAGTGCACTCTAGTCGAGTTCGGAGAGAAACTACTATCGGGGAGCATACTCGCGTCTCCGTACACTGGCGAGGACGGCCCGTTGGCGGCGAAAGGACTTCTGGAGAACGTTCTCGAACGGTTGAAGGAAGGCGTCGTTTCGGCTGGCAACACCGTTTGTACTGGTTCTGTTGGTATACGTATCGCCGCTTTTCTCTGTAGTCTTGCTTGAACTGGAATAGAAAATACGGAGTATAAATATCGCACAACAGTCAGCATTTGTAAGCTTTGGCGTTGGATTTTCTGAACCTGAGTCGTCAGACTTTTGGCCTATATCTAAGGCCCGAAGATCGAAACTAGGGTTTCCTGAGCCGTTTCTAAGCGCTACTCTTGAGGTTTTACACAGTATCCGGGTTTCGCATTTATAAAAATATCTAAAATGTATATGATTTTTAATGATCGCTTAATCCGTGATATAAAGTTCCAACTACAATGAGAAAATGTTTGGTCAGTTCTCAGATGATTAAAGAAGAATTTATCTATTAATAAAATTTACCAAATGTTCATTAGAATAAAAAGGAGTATAGCACTTTTGGATCACTTTTCGGTCCGCCATTCATTTTAATTTTGTTTGAAAGTAGCGGTCAATAATAAAACCTTAAAATAATCGATTCCTTGCATCATTTTTTAAATAAAATATTTTAAAATCGCCTTAACCTTCACGTTAAGCCATAAGCAGACTGTAAAGGAGGCTCGAATTTAATTTTTACACCTTTAACAGTTTGTATTCCGAAAATTTTGAAGCTTTTAGTAGTACCATATCGTAAAAAGTGAAAAACCAAGTGAGCCACACCCCATAACAAAAATTCGAAACCCCTTTATATTGTTCGGAAAATCAATACTTACTATAAAAATACGCCGCAGCTATCGCAACAACGGTCATCATAGTCGGCAGATACGGCTTCAGTATCGAGAATATCGCTCCCAGGAGCGTCCCACAGGCCACATCGCACTCCCTCTCAACTTCCACTTGAAGATCTTGAGCTGTCAACTTCGATTTCACATTTATAAGCCCCACACCACATGTCGACGCCTCGTTTTTGACAACGACGAAGATTTCACTCTCTTTGTGTGTGATATCTAATTTCAACCCAGGGGACGTCGTCATCTTGACGAGTTTCAAAGCGCGCGGGTGGCCGAATATCGTGAAGGCGGTGGGGGGACGGAGAAGGGAGACTTTAGAGTGGGACAGCGTGATTTGTGGGAGGAGCTGGGCCTTGGTGCAGGCGCGGGCCACGCCCCACTCGGCGCAGAGCTCCACCTCTGACGCGTCTGTGACGGGCGCCGCTGGGATTATGGAGCAACCGAGCAGACCTAAAGACAGAGATTTAGTTAGAAGTTATCTTAAATGATTATAGAAACGTCACTTAAAACTAATGCTAATAGGTGCGTTCAGCAGAAAACGGAATGTCTCCAATTTGATGTAAGCCCATTTAGTACGCTAAAACACGTTTGCGTGTGAACTTCATTGCGCAGAAAGCTTAGTATTTTTTTCGTTACTATCATGTATTGAGTTAAGCATAGCTAGCGTGATCTGGCAGAAAAAACACTGAGATAACATTAGATAGCTGCTTTCTGCTGAACGCACCCGCTAGTATGCCGTTGAATAAAGCTTGCAAGAAATCTTTTTGTATTTAGGTATCCTGCAACATCTTTGAAACAATATCCCGGTGACACTTCAATAGCTAACGATTAAATGGATGATTTTCGCAAAATCTCTCTAGACGCTACAACCATCGAGAACATCGAAAACGTGTCGCATTGATGAAGTACTCATGCAAACTACGTCTAAACGTACCATTAATAATATCCAATACAGGTTTAGCCATATGCGGGGCTTTAGTCCGGCAAGCAAAAGGCAGTTCGACCTCCACGCCGTCCACAGCATATCTCTGTTCTTCCGTGCATAGAAGCGGTCCCGAAGTAAGCATAGACGACTCTATGGTTAGCGGCACCATAGACGACGGCCAGTCGCCTGGCATGAACTCCATCTAGAAACATCAAAAAGGTATAAAGGCGGCCATCCACATTCCTGTAGCTGGCACACTTTCATGCTAGCTTTTTCGCAGGTGCCATCTACTTCTATGTAATCGCACAAGATTTGATTATTGGTCAGTAACTGGCATTGAATGTAAGGGAGGGGACGCGTAGTGCTGCAAAACCGGCGCCTTTGAATATGAATAGTATGAACATAAATACGCAATTGCATGCAAGCAAGCTACTGGTCTTTTTTACAGGCATATGTATCGCCACCTTAAGGAACGCATAGTAACTAGTATAGGTACTATGCGTAGGCTAACACAATCTCGTGAAGTTTAGTGAGCAAGGTTCAACCCATTGTCACTCGTATTGAGTATACTATCACAATAATAAGAGTGTTTCCTTGTGAGCTTGAATCAGAAATAAGGCAATACGTAGTAATTAATAGAGCAAAGTTAATTAAGTGGCAATGGGCAGGGCAAATGTGGCAACAAGTCTATCAATAGCGCAACGTAGGACATTCACCGGAAAGATGGACGGATAACCTTGTAAAGATCGCGGGATTACTTTACACTGCACACAGACTACTTGACGCTAAAAATAACTGCAGAGGAGGCCTTAGTTCAACGGTCGAAGTTTTGTGGCTGACAATGATTGTGTTTCTAGTTTTCAAGCTAATGCTTTACTCCGTATATATTGACCTTGTCTATGGGCAGCATGGCGGATGTGTCTCGCGTCAGCAGCGCCAGCGAGACGCCGCTCCCCGCGTATATGATCTGAGGTACGACCGACCTTGTCTATGGGCAGCTGCTGCACAGTGGCGGTGAGCGGCGGCCGGTCGAGGCGCAGCGCGTGCTTGGCGGACGTGTCTCGCGTCAGCAGCGCCAGCGAGACGCCGCTCCCCGCGTATATGATCTGAGGTACGACCGACCTTGTCTATGGGCAGCTGCTGCACAGTGGCGGTGAGCGGCGGCCGGTCGAGGCGCAGCGCGTGCTTGGCGGACGTGTCTCGCGTCAGCAGCGCCAGCGAGACGCCGCTCCCCGCGTATATGATCTGAGGTACGACCGACCTTGTCTATGGGCAGCTGCTGCACAGTGGCGGTGAGCGGCGGCCGGTCGAGGCGCAGCGCGTGCTTGGCGGACGTGTCTCGCGTCAGCAGCGCCAGCGAGACGCCGCTCCCCGCGTATATGATCTGAGGTACGACCGACCTTGTCTATGGGCAGCTGCTGCACAGTGGCGGTGAGCGGCGGCCGGTCGAGGCGCAGCGCGTGCTTGGCGGACGTGTCTCGCGTCAGCAGCGCCAGCGAGACGCCGCTCCCCGCGTATATGATCTGAGGTACGACCGACCTTGTCTATGGGCAGCTGCTGCACAGTGGCGGTGAGCGGCGGCCGGTCGAGGCGCAGCGCGTGCTTGGCGGACGTGTCTCGCGTCAGCAGCGCCAGCGAGACGCCGCTCCCCGCGTATATGATCTGAGGTACGACCGACCTTGTCTATGGGCAGCTGCTGCACAGTGGCGGTGAGCGGCGGCCGGTCGAGGCGCAGCGCGTGCTTGGCGGACGTGTCTCGCGTCAGCAGCGCCAGCGAGACGCCGCTCCCCGCGTATATGATCTGAGGTACGACCGACCTTGTCTATGGGCAGCTGCTGCACAGTGGCGGTGAGCGGCGGCCGGTCGAGGCGCAGCGCGTGCTTGGCGGACGTGTCTCGCGTCAGCAGCGCCAGCGAGACGCCGCTCCCCGCGTATATGATCTGAGGTACGACCGACCTTGTCTATGGGCAGCTGCTGCACAGTGGCGGTGAGCGGCGGCCGGTCGAGGCGCAGCGCGTGCTTGGCGGACGTGTCTCGCGTCAGCAGCGCCAGCGAGACGCCGCTCCCCGCGTATATGATCTGAGGTACGACCGACCTTGTCTATGGGCAGCTGCTGCACAGTGGCGGTGAGCGGCGGCCGGTCGAGGCGCAGCGCGTGCTTGGCGGACGTGTCTCGCGTCAGCAGCGCCAGCGAGACGCCGCTCCCCGCGTATATGATCTGAGGTACGACCGACCTTGTCTATGGGCAGCTGCTGCACAGTGGCGGTGAGCGGCGGCCGGTCGAGGCGCAGCGCGTGCTTGGCGGACGTGTCTCGCGTCAGCAGCGCCAGCGAGACGCCGCTCCCCGCGTATATGATCTGAGGTACGACCGACCTTGTCTATGGGCAGCTGCTGCACAGTGGCGGTGAGCGGCGGCCGGTCGAGGCGCAGCGCGTGCTTGGCGGACGTGTCTCGCGTCAGCAGCGCCAGCGAGACGCCGCTCCCCGCGTATATGATCTGAGGTACGACCGACCTTGTCTATGGGCAGCTGCTGCACAGTGGCGGTGAGCGGCGGCCGGTCGAGGCGCAGCGCGTGCTTGGCGGACGTGTCTCGCGTCAGCAGCGCCAGCGAGACGCCGCTCCCCGCGTATACGGCCACGCCGGGCGGAGCGCGCCAGCCGACGCCTTCTAGGCACACAGCCCAGCCTCCGGTCGCTAAGTAATCAAAGGAAAATTTATTAGACGATAGCTTACGGAAGCAAAAATAGGATAACGCACTTTAATAAAAATTTTAATGGATAGGTTAGCGCCTACCGCTCGGCGACGACCTTTTAAACTTAGCACGGTGCAGCGAGCGGTAAGAACAAGTACTAAAATGTTCAACCGCGCCACGAGAGGCACTAGACGCAGAGGAGGCAGCATTGCTCCATTACAACAACTTTAGCTACACACACGCGTCGCTCGCCGCCGTGATAACGCCGTTTGTTTAAGTATTACGAAAGGAACCGATACCGATTCAAAAAAAAATCAAGCATAGCAATGCCGAATAAGCGAACAGTGCTATTATGCAGCACTGGACACGCGTCCATCTCGTAAAAGACAAAAAAATAAATTATTTTAATATTTATTAATTTGAATTTTACTAACATAGTTTTAAGCTTTTATTGTAAGTAAACACTAATGGACTGGTTTGAAATAAGCATATTTTATTTTAATAACATGTTAGCAACCTAGATTCTATTTTTGTAAAAAAGTAAAACTGACTACAAAACCAAAATACATTAAAAAAGTCATAAATAGGAGTTCCACCATCAGCTTAGTTTCACCAGATTGATTATTAGACAAAACAACACGTCAACATTAAGATTCTAGTAATAAAGCACAATGTGTGCCTTTATTTGAGGTTTCCCTCGATAAACGAAAAATGGGACCAACTAGAAGGTATACCCTCTAAGCGAAAAAATTTTTCAAATCGGTCGACACACGACTGAGATATCAGGTAACATAGATACAAAAAAAACAGTCGAATTGATAACCCCCTCCTTTTTTGAAGTCGGTTATAAATGACAGACAATGAAGCAACAAGATATGTAAAAGCTTAATAATTTAATTTTAATTAATCAGAGTATCATACCAACAATCCTTGAGGGATGCGCGTCGTTCCCGGCGACCCAGACCTCGTCCTTGACGGTGACGCCGCCCGCCGTCCCGTAGAAGGTCATGAAAGCGCCTGCTGCGTCCAAGTTTGTCAGTAGAAGCTCGTTTCCTAAGGCACTGCGAAGAAAAATTAAGACGTATTAAATATCTTGTCAATACACTACAAAATTATTATACTAAAGATAAAGACTCGTGGCATTCGGTGCCATAAATAGGGATAGGACTCATTAAGTCGTTACTTCAAGATATTCCACTGTTTTAAAACCCAAACGCCGATTCAAAACGTACCTGCATCATTTGCAACTTGCGATCGAGTTTGGCACGTGTCGCTTAGGAAGCGAAAAATCCAAAAAAGAGACGCGCGCACTTTGATCAGTTCGCTTCAGGCGGCTCAGGCGCGCATGCTTGCCTTCTCTCACACACACTGGCACACCGATGCGCTTAGATGAGAGGGAGGACACATGACGTATGTTATTATTTTTCAGTCGCCTAAAGTTTGCGGAATAACTTTGAGAAAATTATTGTCGATACAAATACATTACATTAATCCAATCAATTTAGACAATATATGAAACGACCAAAAATTTGATTGAATCGACATTCACATTTGAAAACATGAGCCAAACATAGAGAGTGGTTGTTTGATGAAGTACTGTAAAGCGGCTGGATGAGGTAATTAACGCATTAAACGTATCTTTTCAATTAAATGCTTCCCCGATTTCATCCACACGCGTAGCGCGTATCGATACGCATGATGCAGTTGAGACAGTAATAGAGAAAGGTTGTTCCGAGAGTCGCTGTTCCGAATGATGCAGAATACGTTTTACGGAGTCACATCTTTTTATAATACGAGGCTCAAACTGAAAGTTCTTAGAACTGGCCACTTATAAACAATATAATAAAAAAAATATTCTAAAATTTGAAAATAGAACTCTTTGCCAATATTACTGAGTATATATTTCATTCATTTGTCATTTGTTTTACGATTTGGCGGCAAATTGAAAATTGTCTGTGTCACGTCAACATGAATTTAACACGAGAAAATTTTCGTGCAATTATTTTTTATGACTTTCGATGTCATTTAAGTCAACAAGAAAGTTATGATAGACTACGATTGGCCTTTCACGATGAAGCCCCATCTCGTGCGACTGTTTACAACTGGTTTAATGAGTTTAAACGTGGTCGCACTAATCTCACTGATGATGTACGTGAGGGACGGCCTTCTACGGCGACGACTGAAAAAAACATCTGTGTTGTGCGGCGTATGATAGAGACTGACAAAAGAGTGACCTATCAGCAGATTCGGACAAGCTTAGGCATCGGTATGAGTCAAGTGCACAAAATCCTCCACGAACATTTAGCGGTCAGGAAGCTTTGCGCCCGGTGGATACCTCATAATTTGACTAAGGCTCAAAAACTCCATCGTGTGGATTGGTGCCGTAAAATGATTGAAAGATTTAACGGAGGTGACTCAAATGCTGTGTTCGACATACTAACAGGTGACGAAAGCTGGATTTACTGTTATGATCCTGAAACCAAAAGACAATCTGCTCAGTGGGTGTTTCCTTTCGAGGAGTTGCCAACTAAAGTGAAGAGAGATCGAAGTGCGGGAAAAAAAATGGTGGCCTCGTTCTTTGGAAGGATAGGTCATTTCGCAACAATTGTGTTAGAGGATCAAAAAACAGTTTCTGCAGAATGGTACACTACCAATTGTTTGCCACTTGTCTTGGAAAAGTTCGAGAGAAATGACCTCGCAGTAGGATCCTCCTTCACCACGACAACGCCTCGTCGCACACCGCCAAGCGAACGATCGACTATTTGGCGACATCAAACGTTGAATTACTGGGTCACCCGCCGTATAGCCCCGACCTCGCGCCTTGTGATTTTTATTTATTTCCAAAAATTAAAGAAAAACTTAAAGGAAAGCGGTTTATGAATGCTGAAGAAGCGGTGGCTGCGTATCGCGATGCCATTGAAGAGACCCCTAAGGACGAGTGGGCAAAGTGCTTTTCCCAGTGGTTCCATCGCATGCAGCGGTGTATTGACGTCAATGGACAATATTTTGAAAAGATATAATAAAACTAATAACTGGCTAATGTAATCAGTTTTTGATTTTCTAAGAACTTTCAGTTTGACCCTCGTATCACATTTCTTTATAGTGATACAGATACAAATGATCCATTCTCAATGAAGACACACTTGCGAGCTCTAGCCATAAATCACTGCCCCCCCCCCCCCCCTCCCCCCTGGATAATGTGTATTTTTTGGAAGTCTATGTAAAGGCTTTTTTTGGCTGGAACAAAAATATAAAAAAATGGTGATTCGAAAAACATTTATATGAGTTTGGAATAAAATTAATGAATAATTAAATAATGTTGTCTTCGTCCCACGGAGTTGCAAGACTTTCATTTAAGGTTACAACTGGTAAAGCTTCTTCTTCACTGCAAAAAGGTTTGTGACAACAAATCGTTCAAATTTTTGCGCCGTTCAAAATTTCGGTTCAGAAATAGCGCTTTTTGACAAAAAATAAATAAAATTAATACACGCGATGTCTAACGAGACCCCCCCTCGTGATGTTTCGTGATGTTTTCCGTAACCCCTCCCCCCCCCTTTTGAGCCTCACGTGATTAATGGACGGCCCCAAGTCTAAATAAATAGATAGTAATAGTTTCACGCGTCAGCTGCGCGTCTGACGTGCTTCGCCCGCGGCGGCGCGGCGCTGATGTTAGCGGCCTGGCCAGTAGGGATAACCACGAGGCATCAAGGGGGCTGTCCATTAATCACGTGACGTCGGTTTTTTCATTTTTTGACCCCCCCCCCCTCCCCCTGGTGATATTTGGTGAGGTTTGGGACCACTCCCCCCCCTCCCCCCTGGATCACGTGTATTTTTTGGAAGTCTATGTAAAGGCTATTTTTGTCTGGAAAAAAATATTTCAAAAATGGTGATTCGAAAAACATTTATATGTATTTGCAATAAAATTAATGAATAATTAAATAATGTTGTCTTCGTCCCACGGAGTTGCAAGACTTTCATTTAAGGTTACAACTGGTAAAGCGTCTTCTTCACTGGCAGTTGTTATTGGCAAAGAGGTATGTGACAACAAATCGTTCAAATTTTCGTGCCGTTAAAAATTTCGGTTCAAAAATAGCGTTTTTTGACAAAAAGTAAATAAAAATTAATACACGTGATGTCTAACGAGACCCACCCCCCTCGTGATGTTTTCCGTAACCCCCCCCCCTCCTTTTAAGCCTCACGTAATTAATGGACGGCCCCAAGTCTAAATACTCACGCGTCTGCCGCGCGTCTGACGTGCTGCGCCCGCGGCGACGCGGCGCTGACGTTAGCGGCCGGGGCCAGTAGGGATAACCACGAGGCGTCAAGTCTTAATAAATGGATAGTTATAGCCTCACGCGTCAGCCGCGCGTCTGACGTGCTGCGGCCGCGGCGCGGCGCAGACGTTAGCGGCCGGGGCCAGTAGGAATAAATATCCTTTGGACATTCCCACACATCGCCATCTAGTCCCAAAGTAAGCTACTCAAAGCTTGTGTTATGGGTTCCAGACAACGGATATAATACTTAAATACTTTTTGTTTGTAAATACATACATGATATACATAGAAAACACCCAGACCAATACAAACAGACATGTTCATGCACACAAATGTTTGTATTGTGCGGGGATCGAACCCGCAACCCGCTGCGTAGTAGGCGATTTCTCGACCACTACAACAGACGGGTCGTCAATAATAATAAAATAATAATCAAGGAATAACCACGAGGCGTCAAGTCTAAATAAATAGGTAGTAATAGACTCACGCGTCGGCCGCGCGTCTGACGTGCTGCGCCCGCGGCGGCGCGGCGCTGACGTTAGCGGCCGGGGCCAGCAGCGGGCGGCCGAGCGACGAGCGCATCACCAGCCTCACGGCCGTCTCGTCCGCATCGCCCGCCGGCTCCGCTGTACAGTAATGAGGTACCGCCACTTCTACGTGGATTACCTGCAATCATAATAGTAATAATAATAAAATAATCATAAAGACTTAAAAGCCGCAGAAGCTTCATGAAGTGCGTTCCCCCTCTTGACCGTTCCCCCTCTTGATCCCTCTACTGCGAGACGTGTCCTATGGGATAACGGACCCTTACCGCCTGCTCCTTTTGTTCCTCCTTCCGAATATCCTCCTGCAGGACACAAACTGCCATGGCCCACCTGGAAGTCCCTTAACAGACTCCGGACCCAAGTGGGTAGATGCAAGGACTCTATGTACAAGTGGGGATTTTCCGACGGAACTGATCTGTCCAGTGTTTGCGGGTTCACTCCACAAAACATGTCCCATTTATTGTCTTGTCCTGCGTGCCCTGATTCGTGCTTGCTAGAAGACCTTATGTGTGCTAACGACAAGGCAATCCGCGTCGCCCATTACGGGGCACAAAAAATTTAAGTCGGTTTACCATCGACACGATAAGAAGAAGATCATAATAGTGTTCGGTGTAATTTGATATAACCGAACACGCGTCAAAAGCGCACTCGTTCGCTATGCATTTCCTTTACCTAATTAGTGCAAATCACGGAGCCATAGCGACCGGGCGCGCTCATAACATAACATTTAACATGAACATTTGTGGAACTTTTAAATATAGTAAATACACACTAAATATAATTTTATGTAGTGTGTGTGTTTTCAATAACAAAACAATCTTATCTTATCATCTTTAAGTGTACATTTAGTTTGTTCCCCTTGCTAGGCGAACAATCTTTCCATTACTTTAAGAATAATATCAGTAAATAAAATTATGAAATTATTTGATCTAAATAGATCTCAGTGTTTAACTATGACTTAACTATGTTGGTTGTGAGTTTTTATGTTCATCTTATTTTAAGACGACTCATTTCGTAAAAAACGAATGTCAAGATTGTTTACAATATTCGATAAGCAAAGAGAACTTTACTTACTTATTTTCAAAGATAATACAAATAAAAACGTGATGACCTCCGTCTTTAAACAGTTATTTACTGATCAACCGCTTGGAAATGCAAGACTTTAATCAGAAGTAGAACATACTTAATAAATTAAATTTACCAATTCTGACACAGCAGCTCCTAGTTACAACTTTTATTTAATATTGGACTGTAGACGCGATAGCCTGTCCTTATTACTCCTAGCACGAGTGAGCGTGATAGTTAAATCGGTACTTTCGATTCTCACAGCGGCTTTAGCTCAGTTGCTCTCACTTGAGTTGAACCAACAGCTTCCAAGATAAAGTTACTGTATACATTTAAGGTGTTTTCATAACTGTTCCGATACTTACAGTCTCCCTATAAATGTTGTTCCGCTCGTCCTTGTGCTGTGCAACAATGACACCATGTCCTGGCTTCAGCGCGTTCAATTCTCCATTTGGGCTGATATCAAACGCGCCATCTTGATACGCGTTCCAGTTGCCTCTAGGCAGTGACTTCAGACGGATAGTATTGCCTACTGCGATCGCTAGCCGGTCGCCAGAGGCTAACTCTTTGGGCAGACCCTCGACTGATGTACGGATGTCTGATATGCCGAGGATCTCGATTGTACTGTCCCAGGATCGGGTTTCTGCTGCCTAGAATAGAAGAAACACACTGTACAATCATATTTGCTAAACGAAAACCACTGGATGCAGACCACTTGCAACCGATCGCTATAGAAAACCGTGGGGGAAGCTTATAAATGTTGATTTCTTTTATCCGTGATCCATACTTCAAAAGTACAATAAAAACAGTTAAAAAAAAAACTAAAAACAAAGAATTAAAACGCAAATTAAATGAAATAGGTATGTAATAAAAAGTTTTCTTACTTGTCCCATATTCCGTACTCGCACGTCAATCGTAATAACGCCCGGTTTCAGAGGTACCACTCGCACTGAGAGGCCTTCTGCTACAGATCTTTCAAGCAAATCTGTAAAAAAACCACATTATGGAAACAGCATACAATCACATATTTCAAATTCACAATATTTAACTTAACAAACAAAAAAAAACTATAAAATTATATTGTCAGCTAATTTTACTCCGTTATATATGGGCTTGATACTTATATTAATTAAAGTGTTGCGATTTCGTTGCTTTTCTACCAATTGTTTGCGAATATTCGAATTTTTAGGTATATAGCTCTGCAAACAACAAATTGTACTACCTGATATTGAGGGCCTGTTTCACAATCGACAAATAAGCGCTATACAATGAATAATTTAAATATGGCAAGTTATTTCTTATGAGGTATCTAACAGTTAACGCTAATCACAACCAATTTACAATGTGGTGATACAGGATGTGAAGATGTGACTACATCCTGTAAAATTGTAAATGGTGTTCTAGTTACTGTCGACATCAGTTATCGAAGAAATTGAACGAGTTCAGCGTAGGAACGGACAATTCAACACCGACTGTTTTGGCGCCTTAAAACGAGAAAGGCCGACCAAAACCGAAAAATGCAAAGCAGAAGAGGAAATACATGTATATAAAGTCCGTATCTTTTTACTTGGCGAATATTGTAAACAATCTTGACATGCCTTTTTACTAAAATAATTCATTTTAAAATAAGATAAAACAAAACTCACCAATTACATTAGTAATTCATGGTTTAGCACTGAGATCCTCTTAAATCAAATTGTAAATGAATTATAAATATATACATTATTTTAAAAGATACAAAAATATTGTTTATATTATTGAACTAACAAAGAAAACATAGCGCGAAGAACTGCTGGCCGTTGGGGCAGGAAAGTTCTAGATTGGAGACCCTTAGACCAAAGATGCAGCGTAGGACGTCCACCGGCGAGATGGTCAGAGGACCTCATAAAGATCTCAGGATTGAACTGGATGCAGACCGCTAGTGATCGGTCGCTGCGGAAAGCCGTGGGGGAGGCCTATGTTCAGCAGTGAACGTCCTTTGGCTGATAATAATGATGATGATGATGAACAAAGAAAACGGACTTTAGTAGGCGTACCATCGGCGTGCGTGGTGTAGAGCCTCCCCGCGGCTGGGTCTCGCACGGCCCACGTGACGCGCGGCGACGGGACCAGCAGCGCCAGCGCCGCGCTCGGCAGCCCGGCCGCTTCCACCCATATGGGCCCCGGCGACCCGACCAGCAAGCTTTGCGTGGCCGCGCGGACCCGCAACCCGGATATTGGGATCACCTGTTCGTGTCAAAAGTGGTTGTTAAGATCGGATACAACACGCAATAATATGAACGAATTTGAATTACAACGTCGACTTTGAAAACATTGTCAATATTTTAAAATAAGTACCTTATCATGATTTATAGTCCCTTTCACATATTAAAATCAATTGCTTTGATGAAACCTAGAAAAATCATAAATTATCATTTGCAGAGTAATTATTTGATACTTTAATATTATTCGTAAATTTAAGAAAATCAAACTGTAATTTATCAGTTTAATTTTAAGCAAAGATTAATTCTAAAGTGTTTACAATTATTTTTCTTAATTTCGTGAAATGATATTTAATAACAATTGATATTAATTTTAACATGTGGAAGGGATTATGAATCTTGAGTAGGTTCTTGGTTTAAAATATTGCCAATGTTTTAAAAAACACGCTGTAGTACTAACTAGAAAATTTGTATACTTTTCACAAGCGTTCAATGAAATCCAATTTTTGAAAGACTTAAGAACTGCACAAGTTTACGGATAAAGCAAGTAAATGAAATATATATATTAAGGGCACATAACAAATAACGAACTAGTATATTAAAAAGCGACTTAGTTAAAAATTTTAGAAAAAAAGAAGGCGTATGTTGCTACACTTGTTACTGCACGACAGATTTACCATAATAGAGGGAAGAATAAAAGGAGAGATGACCAAGGACAAGCTATGTGCATCAAATATAGCAAAAAATATGTTGCATCGTATCAAGAGGTCAAGAGAATGGCGAAAGAGCGTAAAGAATGAAAAAAACTCCACCGACAAGAGCCTCACTTTCAAATTATATGATGACTAATATTATAATCACTTCATCATTGTCAGTGATGACATCACGCTGTAATGGGAGGGGAGGGATCAAACATAAAACGCACGGACGCAGTCACGGGAAACCGCTAGTGTCAAACAAGATATTATGGCGTTTTCCAATCAGCTGTACTGTACTATGTTTGACTTTTTTAAAAATTAGTGTGACTTGAAAAATCAGTTCGGATTTAGTTATATAAGATTATTTCAATCAAATATTCCGCACGAGTGAAATTTAAACCCATGACCTCTGGCGAACCGGGCCATCGCCAAAACCATATAATTTTATTCAAACCATATATTTTTTTGACAAGGTCTGTACTTATAAACCTACCTCAATTTCAGCCTCGGCACTGGCCATCTCGACGTGAGAGATATCGGTCGCGACGAGTTTCACTCGGCCTGTGCCCGTTGATAATCCATGAACAGACCCAGTAGGAGACACCTGCAATACAAATTTTTATAATCCATTGTCAATATTATGTAATAGGTAACTTTTTTTGATGTCAAGTCATCACGAGTGACTAATAAATAAATGGTCAGTATGTCTATTTGCTACTTCTTAACACCGTTAAATGGTTGGAGTTTACAATGAGATACAATACTTGGCAAATAACGAACTCATTTAAAATAGTTTCTTTTTGCTGGAGCCAAGTGATTACGAGAGGCTAAATGGACAGTCAGTCTATTGGTTACTGATCACTTCTATACATTATTATAAGTTTGGGGTGGACGATGCACAGTGATCCATCGGTCCCCATGGACGATGGGAAAATGAGCGGAGAGAAGACGTACTAAGATAGATGAGGATGCTACCCGCTAAGCACAGACATCACTGCAGTGTTGCTGTTCTCATTTTCTGCTACTTTATTAAAAGAGTCTCTGTTACTGGTCGATAAGTATGTAAAATAAATTAAAGTTTAATTGAGCCATCCATTTTTAAAATTCTATAGTCCATTTATTTTATTATACTCGCTGAGACGTTGTCATTTCGATATTTTAGTCATGCAATCCAATAAAGTTGAACCAATATTTTTCGGTCAAAGTAATCGATTAGTGTCAGACGTTTTTTTGTCGTTGTAATTTAATGTTTTATATTTTGCGTGTATATAAATCCTTTTTCAGGCTCTAATTAAAATGATTTTTAAAATCTTTTTTACAGATCATACTGTCGAAAACCAGTAGAAAAACAGTAGTAAAACATTAACAAGTAGGATACCAATCATTTAAATAAATATAGCTTATTAGTCGATAGCGATTCTATTATTCATGAGGTTTTTATAGATAAATATAGTGATTGATTATTACGACTATGCCAATTATTCGGACATACACGATTTAAGACCGATTAGGTTTTATCAATCACTATAGTTTGAGTTTCATTCCATGCATTATTGTCTTTTTTTTTCATTAAAAAAAGAAAATTACAAATCATTCACGGAGGATCAAAACAATAGTTTATATTTAATACGGCATTGTTTTATTATTATACTTCGGCAGTTATATCAGAATTTTATTTTATTTATATATTTTCGTTCTTGGAATGTAGAATGCGCAATGAACGTAAAACGGAAGAATATGTTATGTCAAGAAATGTCTCCGCACTCATCATAATAAAAATAGACTATAAATGCCTACAATTGGTTCATACTTATTTCTAAGATACACAAATAAGCAAAACGTACTGCATTTAATAAAATGTTCTCATGTAAAACTGTAAAACCTTACACAGCGTCCCCCGTCCCCTTTAGGATTGCCAACATATAGGTACGCACTGTTTTAACAACTAAATGTCAGTTTCTATTAGATTAAAAATTGGTTCATAAATCTTACTAGCTTCAATAAAAATAATTCTTATTTTTGAAAACAGGCACCAATTTACTCCCGATATAAATTCGAATCGGGTGTGTAAAGATTAGGGTGTAAATGGATATACAGAATGTTGTTTTGGTCAGTGACATCCAACTCAGGGGTGATAATATGAGTTATGCTTATTCAAAAAAAAAAACCTTTAGTTTATTTGCAAGTTTTATAGAAGTAAACCTCTTAACAACATTATAATAAAACTAAAAACGAATGGGGAAACTCGCACCCTCGCGCGTGGTTCGCGCCTATCTACGAAACATTATGCCGTAGCTAGTAAGCTACAAAGAGGGTATCCGGTGTTAGTAGTTTTGACTCGATCGCTGTATCGCATCAAGAAATTGTTTTTGTGCATTTTTTCCATTAAAAAAATTAAATTTTGTTTGGCATCAGTGTCGTTGGTACATCCACCCCTTAGTCGCTCGTCGCTGACCAAAACAACATACTGTATATCGAACGAATGGTGGGTTTTTATCGGGTAAGCGCCCATTTTGCATCGATACCAACGCGCGACAGCATCGCTACTGTATCGATACTAAAATAAAGCTTGGCAATTTGGGACTGCACCGATTCTGCATTGCGACTACATCGCTACTAAAATTTTAGTGTGTAAGGGATCTTAGGGTCAGTATGATACTTACTTCCAAGTACTTCTGGTGTTGTGCAGGCCGGTAGTGCAGCGTGGCGAGGTGGGCCGGCGGCCCGCCGCGGTGGCGCAGCTGCAGCCGAGCGCCGGGCGGGATGCGAGCGGTCTCAGGTTCGATGCGGAGCGGCGGGAATACTAGCACCTGAATTATTTTTATTGATTATTATGTCAATAAATAAAGACGTAGCTAGATAATACATTTAAGTTATTTAATTACGGCAATAAAATCTTTTGACGATCTCCGTGGTGTAGTGGCTAAGCACGCTGGTTTCAAAGCGTCGCCGCTCTGAGGTCCCGGGTTCGATTCCCGGTCGGGTCGATATAGAAATCATAATTTTCTATATTGTCTTGGGTCTGGGTGTTGTGATAACACCGTTGTGTCTGATTTCCATAACACACGTGCAATTAGCTGCTTACTTTGGAATCAGAACAATGTATGTGATTGGTGTCCAATTTTTTTTTATAATCTCGTTTTTTTTCCTCTATAGGAATAGCATACAAATGGAGTGCAGATGCTCGATAAGTAACAGTCATCAACAAGTGGCGATGTCAGCCATCGACACGACGCCGTATCGGTGCCGCGGACAGTTGACACGTCCTCAGTCCCAGCCGTTCAACTGTCCTACTTGTAAAAAGATGGATAGATTCGATCCTTCGAGCCAATGGTAGTTACCATTGGCTTACCAGGCCAACGCTCTTTCCAATCGACCTACCGGCTACCGTGCCAATACCTGACCCGCGCAAAATTACTCTTACGCCATCTACCGACTGTATTGCAACAGTGGGACAAGTAGTTATTCATTGCAGAATAAATTCAACTTGAAAATGATGACGCTTCGATATCAATGGTTTTATAAATATTCATCTTGTTATAATAAAAATCACACTGTAGTATCAAATAATCATGAAGTGTTATTCTTGTGTCAGACATATAGTCGTACTAGCGGACCCAGCGAACTTTGTTTCGCCCCCATCCTCGTCTTGCCCGGCCTCGTCCCGCCCAGCCACGTAATTAAAGAAAAATGTTAAGGGTGGACAAACCTTATCACTAAGGGGTATGAAAAATAGATGTTGGCCGATTCTCAGATCTACTCAATATGCTCACAAAATTTCATGAGAATCGGTCAAGCCGTTTCGGAGGAGAACGGGAACGAAAATTGTGACACGAGAATTTTATATATACATAAGAAGATAACTAAGGGCCGATTTTCCAATAGTCAGATAAGAAATATTCGTCGAATAAAATACAATATGGCTAATTTGAAAACGTCACCTAATGTGAGCAATCATACGTAACTGTCATTTATTAAAATCTGTCGCTTTATAATGAAAAATCGGCCCTAAAGCTAATAAAGCCACTTGAAAACTAACCTCCAGCTCCGCGCTCCACACGCCCCCAAGCGCGGCGCGCACCCGTCCCGCTCCCTCCCTCAGGCCACAGATCGTGCCGTCCCGCACTATCACGTCGCCGCTCACACGCCACTCGGCCGAGCGGCTCGTGCTCAGGTACCTGCAAAGAGTATAGTTACTATAGAGGAAAAGAGTGGCAACTCTATGGTTAAACTTGCATGTATGGAAAGTGCTGCCAACTGGAGTTTGTGCGCGTGAAATAATTCTATACTATATACATGCATACCTAGCCATATGTTTATATACGTCTCTACCTATTACGATTCTCCATAGAATGTATTCATAATAGAGTTTCTTGGGCGCACTCATGTTTATTACAAAAAAAAACAACACCAAATAACAAACTAATTTACTTAACAAAACGATACTAACAAAAACAAACAAAATAACAAAAATTAAACAACAAAATTGACAATAAAACAGAGAATTCGAGAAACGCATCTACTTCCACGAGATCCAGACAGTAGACAGTAGACTATACGTCACTTTTGACAGTTCTATTTCGTCCGCAAAACTCCCGAGGTCGCTGTAATCAGTGAAAATAGGTGGCATTCTAAGTGTGCCCCCGTGGGTACCTGTGAGAGACGCCCTTCACGAGAGCAGATATAGGAATGCAGTTGCCGACGCATACTGCGCGAGAGGTAGACACTTCGACGCTGAGGATTTCTTCGATGTGGACCTAGAACAGAAACAGTGAAATGTAAATAATAGTTTAAGACACTGAAAAAAGTTTGGTAAAGTGACGATGATGATCGATTATACAAAGGATATTGACCATCGATGCGTTTGATCGAGTAAGTCACGCTCCGTCTCGCACTACGGCCACAATTAGTAGAATCAAATAAGTACGGTTACTTCATACAAACGCACCGCGTTTGGTTTATATGTGCGTGAAGCCGTCCGTATGCGTAGTCGCACGCACACACTCGCATAATCTTAGGCGACTAAGGCTGCGACAGCTATTACTTCTGGTATTGTTTTTGTGTGCCTAACCGCTTTTTCGTAAAGATGACTACAAATGTATATATATGGATATTTTAATAGTACTCTGTAACAAATCCAGAATAGTCTTTCGAGAGATCGACAACGCTGGATAAGCCTTGATTTCAAAATTTGATGATCTATTCTGTGTTTAATTAATTTGGATAAGGATAAAGAAAATGGCAACAGAGTGTGGAGTTGATTTCATCTTACCAACTTTTCAAAACTTTTAGGTTATTTAAGGTGACATAGATCTTGTACGAAATAAATTTAATTAAATGAGGTAACTGATCATCCGTTAAATAAAATGACGTACTTACCGGGCGCCAGTATTGTTAACGATTTAATATAATACACCGTGATTTTTTGATTACCCGAGAAAATTAACTAACATACTCAGATATCGATATACATCGAATTTAACGATTAAAATTTTTTTTTCTTATGAGAAATTTATTCAAAAGGTCCCTAACATTCCGTAAAAAATATGCACCATAACAGTCCTACTAATTCAAATAGTAATCATTATCATACCAACATTAATGGAACCAAAATCCACCTAATTTGGTCGCGTAATATTGGCGTACGGAAGGAATAACTATGAATGAAAACAAATTACACAACCTGCCGACAAAAGACGTTTCTTTCTCTTTCGGCAAACTCGCGTCTAAGCTCGAAGCTGGCCAGCACTCCCTTCATGAATGAACGGGCGGGCGGAGTCTCACGCGCATCCCCCGCCCGCCCGCGCCATCATTGTCCTCAGCTCAGTCCGTCGCGAATCCTAAACGGTCAAGGTTGTGTCACGCAAGGTCACCGGCGCACGCGACCTCCGCACCTGTGTTTAGTTTAAAGTGAAGTGACGAATATCGAGATGGCGTATCAGTCTCTCCAATCGTGAATACGCTCTAATGGTGAGAGCGTACATTATGTCAGGCGAGAACGTAGCGGCTGGATTACGTTTGTACAGGGAGTTATACCCTAATGAGCGCCAACCTTCGCACGAAACCATGTTGGGAGCCTGGCAGAGGCTGTTAGACCATGGGCAGTTCCGCACCCCGGCTCACGCACAAGGACGCTCGGGGGTCTCGTACCCACAAGATCTGTACGATGACGTCGTACAGTATTTTGAAGAAGACCCGCGACGCAGTACCCGTGAAGGAGCCCGACATTTCCACGTGAGCCAGTACTGCGTATGGAAAATAATTTCATCGGTCATGCACCCGTTTCACTACCGCAAAGTGCAGGAGCTCAGTGACAGTGACAGACAGCCGCGAGTGTCGTTCTGCGAGTGGGTGTTAGCAAACCCAAACGCTAACATTTTGTTCACCGATGAATGTTTGTTTACTCGGATCGGTGTTTTCAACAGCCACAATGAACACTACTGGAGTTACGTGAATCCAAAATTGTCAAAGCGGCACTCCTACCAACACCGTTTTTCACTCAACGTATGGGCAGGTGTGTTTAACGACACTATCATCGGCCCATATTTCATCGAAGGGCGATTGACGGGTGCAAGCTATTTAGCTATTCTCCAGGAGATGTTGCCGACCATAATGGACGACGTGCCCCTCGCGTATCTCCAGTCGCTGTACTTCCAACATGACGGTGCTCCGCCCCATTACCACAATGCAGTGCGCGCGTACCTAAACGGCGAGTTTGGAGCGCGGTGGATCGGCCGCGGCGGGCCCGTGCCCTGGCCTCCGCGGTCCCCGGACCTTACGCCCGTTGACTTTTATTTGTGGAGCGAGATCAAGCGCCGAGTGTTTGTATGTGAACCCACGAGTGTTGGTGATTTGCGAAACCGGATCATTGCGGCTTTTCAAGAGGTTCAAGCTCAAAGAAACGTGCTTATTTCTTTGAAGAATAACTTGCGGAAAAGAGCACGTGTTTGTATCTCGGAGGGAGGAGGACATTTTGAAAAAATACTGCAATACGTGTAAGGTATGTCGATATTTGTTTTAAGGTTTTTAGGTATTTGTATCGTTTGTTAATTTTGTTAATACCTAGTGGATTTCATATTTTAAAATACACCTTAACTAAGTAATTAAAATAAACAATTTATTACGCAGATAAAAAAAATCGTGAAACGTGCTATTTTTATTACTTCGTAATGGCCACAACATACAAATCAACAGATATCACGTTTATTAAATGCTAGTGCGGATGCGAACCCGCGATGCTTGGCGATCTTGACAATCGTTGGCACTAGGCGTAGCAGTAGCGCATGCGCGGGAGACAGCGCGAGCGCCGCGCGAGTCTGAATGAATGCATGCGTCTCTCTCTCTCTCATTGAACAAATACTACGAAGATGGTTTACATGTTTTTGGTGCATTAACAGGATTTATTTGAAGTCCTATAAAACGATATTTTTGTATGCACGCTATAATATTTGTGTGTTACTTACGGATATACATATTTTTATGAACGCAAATTTTCGTTTTCTCGGGTAATTAAAAAGTCACGGTGTATAAGCGACAGCCCTACGACTTTGGGCTATAGAGGTCTCTTGTGGCGTGAGTTGAAGTACTTGTTTGGTCCTACTATGATTTCGTCGTTGGTCAGACTCCCCTAGCGATGGAATGGTAGTGCGATTGCAAATGCGTTCATCTGTTAAAACGTCTCTGAAACCAGCCTCGCACTAATCTTCCTACTAAACTTAGATCCATTTAGGTTTGAAGTTCAAATAGCTAGTAAATTACTGCATGATTGTCAAAAACAGACAAACCAACAATACTACACTCACTACGGCCTCGCACAGTGGGTCGAAACAGTAATATGAGGGACATAGAGGTGTTTTTTGACAAATCGTATTTTTTTGGATGCCGATCGATAGTCCTTTAGACACTCGTTAAGACATGTTTTGTAACATTTTTCCATAACCAAATACTTTGGCAATAAAAAAATAATTTGTGTTTTTTTGTATGAAAACAGACCTAAAGTACTAAATATCTCCCAAGAACTGCATGACCGTGCCTTATATAATGACTTAGGTTGGCATAAGTGCGTTGTGCACTAACATCCTAATCTCTTTTTAGCTGCTCCAAACAGCAATTTTGCCCGTTAAACAGTTTGGAAAAAAAATATTTTTGATAATCCTATTAAGGGATTATAATTACAATTCTAAGAAAAAGCGTCGATTAGGGTACTAGGAACTAATTACGTAGTTAGTCTACATTGTTCTGTACTATCAGAATCTTTTTTTTGTTATCATCGGATGACTATAAAGTAATATTGATGTCAGGTCATTAGGATATTAATCATATTAATTATACAAATAAAGAGATAATGGTTTGGGGTTTTACCTGCTCCTGTTAAAAAAAGTATCGATTAGGGTACCGGAACTAATTACGTTTATAGTTGGTATACTTTGACCTTTATTAACAGGATCTTTTAAAACTCTGTTTTCTTATAATCGGATGACTTTATAAACTTTTAGAAAAGTAAAAACCGACTTCAAAACCAAAATGCACTAAAAGTCTTAAATAAACTCTTCACCATTGAAAGGAAAGTAATCCGTTTAAGGCAAACAATTTATTTTTCTCAGCGATCCGCCAATCAATCGCGTCTTCAGAGGGCGCTGTCCAACAGCGCGTTTCGAAGGCATAGCTCTGAGAGCAGCCCTAACCACCCACACATGTGCTAAATACTGAACACATGACTCACCTCGACGAGCTGCCTCTCGCCCTGCACACACAGGTCGGTGACCTGCAGCTCGTAGGAGCCGGGTCCTGGAGCAGTCACGCTCAAAGCGCCGTTGGATATAGAAGCTGAAACACCTTTGGGCGTTTCGACAGAGTAGCGACCGCTGCCGCCCGATACGAGGACCACGTTGGATACTGTCTCGCCTTCCCATGCTACGTTGACCTGGGGACAAGCAGATTATTCTCAAGATTATGGTTGGTATGTTAGGAATTATCAATTTTCAATGTCAAACATATATGATAGGATAAATGGTGTAAAATAAAAGGGAAGCGACTTCAAAATATTAAATATTTTTTTCGAATGATAGTATCTAATGTTAATGATTGATAGATACACTTAACAGATATTTTATTTATATTTATTTTATTTTTACTTGTTGGAAAAGAAACGGCAATATAATACTGGCAATGTCGGGTTACTTTAGCTACTTTTTTAAAAAAAAAATAGCACGTACATAATTTTTTAAATTATTTTTACTGAGCCAAAGTTGATCTGTGGGGAGGGTGACTTTGTCTCGCAGATTATTTTTGGTACAAAACATTTTTTATACTCGGCACAGAGTTAAGGTAAGACGTTAAAATCGCACCACTTCTTTATTCTTGACGAAAAATTACAAAAATAAAATAAAAATTTACAAAAACTTTCATCTTTCTTCTAACTGTGTTGTTAGTAAGAATCATCTAAGGTAAGCTTTTTCAAAACACTAGCGTTTTCCTTACTAACAAAATACTAATTTAAATTGGTATATTTATATCAAAAGCATAAACATTATAATAATGTAACAAGTATCAATGTTTACTAAATAATCTTATAGAACAATTACACAGCCTTATTATTGAGATCAACCGATGTTCTCATATCTATCTCATACCTGAGTTAGATAATTAAGTAGGCACTAACGATATAAGAATCGATGATCAACATCGGTTATGAGCAACGAACGAGCTCTCTTCTAGCCCTGTGAATACTGTAGTTCCACCGGGTTTATTTTTTTAAACTTATCTTTTAATTTGTTTTTGATGGTGCTCCATGGAGTGTTGTATGTAGGCACTTCTCGCTGAGGCATGGTCCTAGACCTCACAAAATTCAAGCATTCTTGGAGTTCTGCGTCTGTGTAATCGGCATAGCGGCGGCTGCCTGTCTTTCGACGATATTTTGTAATCATTGTGGTGTCCGAAACGCGATAAATTCAAATATTTATATGATCAGGTAAATTTGGCTCAAGAGTCAATGATACCCGAATTTGTGAGGCAAAGTATCCCCACACTTAGTAATGATAATTTTTTAATTAAAATTTGCAAAAAAGCAATTGTTTCTATGATCTTTCGACTCCCTTATATATTTCTGACCCGATTAAATATAATATCAAACGAAACTCTTCTTAAAATTTCTGTTTCATAAGAAAGTTTGCAGACGTAAATTAAATACGTCGTCACATGTCAAAACTCAGAAATAAAAATGGCAATGACATTTAACAAACAAGCGTCCAACCGATTGAAAATGAACGCCAGTAATGCCATCTAACGAATTTCGCTTGAAGTAGCTCGAGTACTGTTTTTGCTGCAAGTTAGCGGGAAGTTCTTTTTTTTTTTTATTTGAGACAAAGTTGCCCGAAGGAGCTAAAGTAACCCGACCTTACGGTATATGTATAATGATTACGGGAGATATAAAACTAATATGCCTATCTATTTTTCACACATAGAACTTATAGCACACATCAATATACAACAATAGATAGAAGACAATAATCGTGTTATTAAATATGTTCGAAGAACAATGCCAGATAAAAAGAGAAAAAATGATTTGGTCTCGCAGTAAATAAGTCTATATGTTAAGTATATTTTTAATTAATAGTAAATCATCAATTAATGAGCATTTAAAATATATTGGACACCAATCACATACATTGCTCTGATCGCAAAGTAAGTTATACACTTGTTATGGAAATCAGATACACACAACGGTGGTACCACAACACCCCGACCAGAGACAATAAAGTTTTTTTTTTATTTCGCCATTGACCCGACCGGAAATTTTACCCGGAACCTCGGAGCGGCAAGGACGATTCAATGAATTTGAGAATAACCTTTGTAGCATTTTATTTATTCATCGATTGTCCTTGATAGTGCTTACCTTGATCGGATCACACTTCAGAGGCCCCACCACGCGCGCTTGAATGCTCGCGGTCGCTTCGGGTATGCTCACTTTGAGCGCGCCGCTCCAGCCTACCGCTTGTTCGTCTGCTACCACCAACTAAAAGAAATAAATTAATAAATAAATATTTGACAACATCACATACATAGCTCCGATCCCAAGCTAAGTAGAAAGCACATGTTTTATGGAATACGGAAACAACGGTGATACCACAACACCCAGACCCGAGACAATATAGAAAAGATCGTTTTCTACATTGACCTGACCGGGAATCGAACCTGAAACCTCACGAGATGGTGACGCTTGAAACCAGCGTGCTAGCCACTCGACCACGGAGGTCGTCAATTAACATACTTTAACATTTATTAACCGTGAAATAGTCCTGCCAATCAGTAAGCTCAAGTCGTAATTGGCAGGGCACATAGCGCGAAGAACCGTTGACTGTTGGGGGAGAAAAGTTCTATGTCAGAATCCCAGCTATAGAATTTGTTATTTACTACAACGTGTTCGTGATTTTGACATACATTGAAAAGGTTTCATAACTTTGGATTACTATATCTCTGTGTTAAAGCATTTTAGAACACTATGATCAGGCCAAGGTAATTACGTGCACTACCCAAAAGGAACAACAACATAATTCAAACTTACCTGATAATACTTATAAGGCACAGGCACCGGCGCGTAATCGGGATGCGTCTCCACATACAATCTATCTGTAGATTTGTACTCTATGCCCGGGTGGTGAGGTTCAAGTTCCCACGACGCCCTGGGCCCGCGCTCGTCCAGCAACTCTCTGCCGATCGCGTCTAGAAGTACCACTCGGACTGTCACTTCTTGGTTTGGGCGAAGCCATACTCTGAAAACAGAAACAACAATGAATAGATAAGAGTTTAAAAAATTTGGGCCTATAGAGGAGGAGTAAGAGGATTTATTCTGCAACTACTCTATTTCTAATATCTGACATTATTAAAAGATCTCGGCATGTGAGTCTTTTTTTAGCTTGGAGGTCCTTAAATGAGGAACAGTAACTTTTAATCTCAGACTCTCACTGGACTTCAACAAGTTTGTAGGGTTAGTCTTAATAGTCGCTTCGGGCACCTACTGAGTGGATTAAGATAACAAACAGTGATATTAATATGAATTATTCAATCCTACGGAAGCGATACGTGCGCTTGGTTGTCACTTAGCTCAAGACATGACAAAAAATGTTAGCCACAGAAAAATGATTTTTATTTTAATTGTACACAAATCACATACATTCTGATTCCAAAGTAAGTAGCTCACGGTGAAATTTAAGAGCTAGTACAACGCTTGTATATTTTATTATTATTATTTTTTTTCATTTTTTCTTACCTGGGTCCTCCAGAACAGTTCCCCGGCGTCTCCGAGGGCTCGATTCGAATTCGTGACACGAACGGCGCACACGCAGCTTCGAAGTCTACTGATTCGCGCTCGTCATCCGACAGGGAGACCAGTTCCAAGCGGGTGTCGCCTTTCTGTACAAACAACATAGATTAAAACTATGTGAAATGAAATAATAAACAATTACAAAGACTGCATTTTTCGTTAGTCAATAGGAACAACAGCAATTCAAAATTTATTTACGATTACTACTAGGACGCCGATTTTCACACAGTCGAACTTTTTTCGTTTCCGTTTAAACCGTTTTACCTAAAAAAACAAGTAAAATATCTACACGTAAAAAAACTTTCGCACGAACAAAATCTATATACATAGAAATGGTGACCCTGAGAAATAAAAAACTATTTTCATTATCTTCGACAAAGAGAATTCGATCAGTGAACTTTTTTCGTATACGAATTTTTGTATGAATAGACCTGTCACTGTCACTGTAAGAAAAGTATGTAAAAATGAACTGGATTAAGACGAATAGGACGAACTCGGGTGGAAGAGCGGGGAAGCGGAAAGAAGGTGACTTGGTCCACTGTCCATCACACACAGGTGACTTACGATACCGGCTATCGTAATACATTACATACACGATGCAAATACTGAATATTTTGAATAGCGCTTCGCAAACCCGCCATCATCTCATCACACATCACACTAATTTATTTACCGTTTTCAACTTACCATACTGTCAACAAATGGTTTTTATTTTACTACATTATCTTCTTGACTATTTCCTCTTTATTCACAAATCACAATACCTCAGATAGTCTAATAAACCTATTTTAGCTATTACACTGTTTTGTCACTTTCTGTCAAATGATGACAGGCGCCAAGTAAGAACGAGACAAAACAGTGTAATAGTTAAAACAGGTTTATTAGACTGTTTGCGTTATTATGATTAAGGGGGTTTGTTATCTACATGTTATTATTATCTAGGAATATAAAGTCTACTGCATAAATACACACATCAAAAGTGTCTAGGGATCAACATATATTTTTGCAATAACTTTTCTCCTGATTGATATTAATTAATTTTTTTTTAAGGATTTATCAACATAAGAACATCGGTTTGGCGTACTCAAAATGAGTTCATCCAAATCACGCTGTGGAATGGCCGCCCATGTTCGTTGCAACAACAAAAAAAGGTCTTCTTGCGACTGGATACCCTCCATATTCGGCAGAGCTCTTCTCTGTAGCATATCGCATGCATGCTCAATCGGGTTCTAGTCTGGCGACTGAGCAGGCCAGGGCAGGACATTGATGTTAGTTGCGGCGAGAGTCTGTCTTACAACTCTTGCGGTGTGCGGTCGTGCATTATCATGCATTAACTGAAATAAGGGACCGATTTGCACTTGTAGAGGAACGATGACGTCTGATACAATCGTCTCAGCATAAATTTGAGCGTTGAGGTTGCCTCTGATCCGAATCAAATCAGTTCTTCCGCCGATCCAAATACCCCCCATACCATGATGGTTCCACCACTATAAGGATGGAATTCCTGGCAGGATTTTAATCGCTGTTGGCGTCACGGGGTTCTCCAGTGTCGTATACGTCTTGTATCCGGTCTAATACCAAAACGAGACTCATCAGAAAAGCACACGAAACGCCATTGTTCTTCTGCCCAATTTCTGTGTTCAAGAGCCCATTGATATCGAATCCTACGATTGTGCTTTGCTATAGGTGGTACCCGTAGCGGTCTTCGGGAATGATGGTTCACTTCATGCAAGCGGTTTCTGACTGTTTGGTCGCTAATTAAGTTCCCTGAAGAGTGATTAAGCCTCACGGCTAACATCATGGCGGTTATTGTTGGAGCTCTTTGAACTGTGATTTGAATGTATCGGGTATTGTCTCCGTGTGGTGCAGCGATACCGTCCTCCATGGCGCTCAGCCACGGTACCAGTGCTTCGGTAACGTGTCCAAAGTCGACTGATAACACTCTGACTTGTATTCAGAGCTAAAGCCACAGTACGTTGCCGGGAACCAGCTTCTATCATTCCCACGGCTCTGAGCATTTCTTCCCTGCTTAAATGACGTCCCCGCTTCATAATAACGTGGTTTTAATTAGTAGTAGGGAAACAGTAGCACTAATAATGTCTTCAATGCGTTGTATGTTTTATCGGGAAAATATTGACAGCTGATTTTCATCTTTTACTTGAATTTGATTGACAGTTCCTGTTTCAAATTATGAAATGCACCAAAAAGGATCCATATAAACTTATAAAATCATAAATTTACTACAAAGCCACATCTCAATCTCAAGAAATCCGCATAAAAATGCTTGATCTCTAGACACTTTTGATGTGTGTATATATCAACGAAATCAGCAAACCGAATGTGACTCACCCTTCGACATTTCATAGTGAACAGCTGAACGTCTGGATACCGGTGCGGCGGCGGTCCGTCGCGGTTTGATAGCTCCACTACGCGCGGCTCGTTCGAGTGGGGTACCAGAGCTTCGCCTTCTGCTAGGACCTGCAAATTGATTGATTGCAAAACCATTAGTTATTTCAAACCAAAATTATTATCCAACTTTGAGATCCAATCGACGAATCCAACTCGGCTGGGCAGCGTTCGGAAAATTGCTCAAAAGTGTCTTCTCGTCTATCAGTGTCTGAAGACAAGTCTTCAACAAGTGTGTGTTACCAGTGATGACATACGGATCCGCAACATGGTCTCTCACATATCGAGCCGATCAGCGACCGATGGAGAGGGCTATCCTCGGTGTTTCTCTACGAGATTGAATCAATTGAAATGAGGAGATACCTAGAAGAACTAAGGTAACGGTCATTGTTATCAGAATCAGTAAGTTCAAGTGGCAATGGGCAGGGCTCATAGCGTGAAGTACTTTTGGCCGTTGGGTCGGAAAAGTTCTTAATTGGAGACCCTTCGACCAAAGACGCGGCGTAGGACGCTACCAACAAGATGGACAGACGACCTTGTAAAGCTTACAGGATCAAACGGGATACAAACCACTTGTGATTGTTCGTATTGGAAAACCGTGGGAGAGGTCTTTACTCAGTAGTGGACGTCCTTTGGCTGATAATCATGATCATTAGTTATTTACATATGTATGGAATGTTAGAAGTTACGAGTCCGTTTACGATTCATATTTCTGTGTGTCTGCCGCACTCCAGTACGCAGCGGGAGCCATGTATGTACGTCACTCACCGGCAGAGTGGCGCCGTGCAGCGCGGCGGCGTGCGGCGGCCACAGCAGCGCGGGCGCCGCGCGGACCGCGACGCGCGTCGTGTCGCCCGCGCGGCCGCGGGACACGCGGACAGTGGACACGCCGCGGCTCGTGTACACGCACTGCAGTACGCAGCGGGAGCCATGTATGTACGTCCTCACCGGCAGAGTGGCGCCGTGCAGCGCGGCGGCGTGCGGCGGCCACAGCAGCGCGGGCGCCGCGCGGACCGCGACGCGCGTCGTGTCGCCCGCGCGGCCGCGGGACACGCGGACAGTGGACACGCCGCGGCTCGTGTACACGCACTGCAGTACGCAGCGGGAGCCATGTATGTACGTCCTCACCGGCAGAGTGGCGCCGTGCAGCGCGGCGGCGTGCGGCGGCCACAGCAGCGCGGGCGCCGCGCGGACCTCGACGCGCGTCGTGTCGCCCGCGCGGCCGCGGGACACGCGGACAGTGGACACGCCGCGGCTCGTGTACACGCACTGCAGTACGCAGCGGGAGCCATGTATGTACGTCCTCACCGGCAGAGTGGCGCCGTGCAGCGCGGCGGCGTGCGGCGGCCACAGCAGCGCGGGCGCCGCGCGGACCGCGACGCGCGTCGTGTCGCCCGCGCGGCCGCGGGACACGCGGACAGTGGACACGCCGCGGCTCGTGTACACGCACTGCAGTACGCAGCACGCGCCATCTAGAAAACGAACTAGCTTTTTTATTTCATTATTTTTACACTAAAAGAAAATGTAGGTTGCGTTTCCAAAGATAGAGACAAGGTATCGAATAGAAAGTATCGATACGGTACTCATAAAAGAATCGTAACAAAAGTATCAATACTTCAAAGTAACGAGTACTTCTACTAAACAGGTTAAGAACAAAAAGTTAGGAACTGAATTTATAAACAGGTGTAGCGTAGGTGACTCTCTGGGACAGATGTTTTCATTATAAAATCTTTTTATTCGCATTCCCACCTTTAGCTGTCACTCATAGCGCTATCTCACGGGCCTAAATCGAATCAGGAATAGAACATAATCTGTGGTACTTTTCGTGACAAGGTTAAAGTTGCGTTCTTTGACTAAATAATAACAACGTTATTTTGTTGCGTTACTCAACAAAATTATTTAATATTGAACAATTCTGCACAAAGTTTTAAAATCAATTCATTTTATCCTAACTACTAATAATAGGTGTGATAAGTAGGTAATCTGTCATATCTATGATTATAAACGGATTGAATGACTTCTAGTTTGATGCTTGTTGATTAGAAAGTTCAGAACGATAGAACATAAGGTCGCAAGTTTTAAATGGGTAATCTTGAGATTTATCCGATACCTATCGAAAAGTACTAATTTAGTAAAAGTATCGAATGAAAAGTATCAAGTACAAAATATCGAAAGGTAAGATACTCGATACCACAAGGTATCGATACTTTTCTCATGTCCCTTTCACAGAGGCTGAGCTGTTTACACGGCTCTACTCGGAAGCGTATTAAATTGACTGATAATGTTGTTCAATAGGAAAAGCAAACTAATTGGACTTCTGTGAACTCGCGAATACAGACCCTAAAGATCACACAAGTGATCTGAAAACAATTAGCTTAAAAAGCATCACCATCACTTTAATAAGACTTGAGTAGTAAAACAAACATTACATACCTGCTGGCTCAACCCCTTGTGCAGAAGTAACATTATGTGGCTCAGGACCTTCCAATAGCGACACTGCAAATGACTCGCAGTTACATCTTAAACAAATATAATCATTATTTAAGAAAACCATTTATTATTCATAACGCTTCATGGATTTAGTGATTGAATTTAACAGTGAATTCAGCCTGCATTTGTTTCGATTCTGATGCACAAAACACACATAAGCGGGCTAATAACTCATTTTTTTTCAACTCAGGGAAAAGATATAATATATAAACATATATAAATAGAGATAAAATTATACCCGCAACTTACCTGTGGAAGTTATAATATTCCCCGGTGACGGGGTGGGTAGCTGTCAAGGCAATATGTAGATGATGTGGTCTACCAACACGAGCGTGGCCTGAACTCGACACTTGCACCAAATCCGACGGTAGCGACCATACTCTGCAAACATTGTTTATGATAGTAAGTTTATACATGGATATACCAGAAAATATGCAATAAGAGTAAGTGTATAACTCTGATTGCATATTTTCTGGTAACAAAATCTGCAACTGCATAAAATGTTGAATTAAATGATCTAAGGCATACTAAACCATACTAGTCATAGCATACTAGTCCAGTTTGAAATTCCAAAATATTTTTTAAGGACGATAAAGAAAGACCTGTCTTACTTATGACGACCATATTACAAATTAACTGCTTTTAAAATAAATAAATAAATAAAGTGGTACACTATTAAGGAGATCGTCACCGCCGCCTTATGATCCAAAATCTCTTGTCATCTTTTTTGAAGTGACGCCAGTTTTTTGTCGTGTCGTGTCGTGCGATTTTCGTTGAAAAGTGGTCTGAAGGTCAACTACGAAAATCGAAATGCGATACGCCATCCGAAACGAAGCCTCCACGATACGTAAGCGTTTAGCTTACCATGAAACCCTTTCGGATCTCAATGCTTCAATCGCATCCAAAGACAATATTTCGGATCGCTTTAGGCATTTTCTTTCTAATTTGTGCTTCAATCTTGAACTTAATTGAAGTCTAGTAGTGACACACACATGTTATGCAAGTGTTGGACTATGTCATGACATGGCACTTCGACTGAACTTCCTTTAGATCTAGGCATTTCTTCTCTATTTGTGATTGAATCATGTGAACTTAATGGAAGTTTAGCAGTGAAAGACACACATGAAAGGCAAGTTAGATATCTTGGCACGACACTTTGATATTTATGTACCTTTATGCATATTCTCTTTCATTTGTACTACAAAGATGTGCACATCATGAAGCATGAACATCTAATAGTCGAGAATATTTTAACATTTCGTCAAATTAATCCTCTCGCTCTCCTACTTATCTTAATACTTTTTTCTAAAATTGCTTCTTCAGTGTGGAGACACTGCATAATTAGCATAATTCCGTTGTTGTTTGATAAAGTACTTTGAAACGATACCTGTAGAGCTGTCGTATGTTTTGAGGTTAATTCCCGAAACCCATAACGTCAAAATACGATCTATCGCCTGTCAGTCGCGGTTTTGTAGTAGCATTTTTCGACGAATACGTCAAAACAACGAGCATCGATTCCGAAGACGGATGCAAAGTGTTATATAGTAAGCAATCCGCCAAACGATAAACGTCTAGACGGATATCGTTTTCGTAGTTGACCTGCAGGCGCCAGAGACCTCGACCATACATAAAATCCAATCATAAGTCATTGTGTTTTAAATGGTGTTGAAGAAATCAGCAAGAAATTTGGGTGAATTGTGATAAAATACTCACTTTCCAAAAGCACGGACATGTGGGTAGTTCTTCAACTGCACGCGAACCTCAAGTTCGCCCTCACCGCGGATAGTAACTACGCCCGTAGGAGTGAGCGAGAGAGCGTTAGGTGTTGTTTTCTCGCTCACCGACCATACGACTGGCTCGTCTCCGCCTCCAATGTGTTTTAGAGGTACCTCTCTGTTGATGTAAAAGAATATTTAATTATTATTTAATGTCATCATAACTTATAAGATCTGAAAAATTCGAGAAAATTTTTAATACACTGTGCTAAAATTAACGAGATTACATTTTATAAGCTGAACTACCTCATAATGTACTGTCACAAGCAATAAAACGTAAAGTCTGTTTTTCTATACTTGTCGAATACTAGAAACAATCTTAAAATACCTTTAATAAAATAATTTATTTTAAAATAAGATAACCATGTCTGTTTTACATGGGTCGTTGAACAAAGAGGTCTTATAAAATCGATAATTTATAAATTGTTTTCACCAATATTATTTTAAAAGTTATAAAAAGATTGTTTACACAATTCGAAAAGTAAAGAAAATTTAACCTAAGTGCCCATGGCTTTACATTATTCCAACAAAGTTTTAAAGTTGTAGTGTGTGCGCTGCCTCACCCCATATTAGGTTAAGTAAGTTAGTATTTAAGCGACGGACATTGTAATATTAGGCTTCTCAATATACGAACCGTGCGCGAAACACTTATTTTATTGACATCTCCCGCGGTTAGCCTTACATGGCGACCCTGCCAGTGCTGCCTTTTGGCAGTGCTGTGCATCGGGAACAATAATACAATAAAAAACTTTTATGTGTAAAAAAAAATCATTTTTTTTAAAATGAACAGTGAGCATAAAATTTGAAAAATAGTGGTGTTTGATAGTACGGACTAGCAGTTAAAGAAAAAATGGACTACTACAGTGATGGAGATAAAAACTAATTTAATAAGTGATGTTCGTGTGAGCTGGCTGCCGGGCGAAATATGGTGTCAGATGGAGGTTTTAAAGTACGCTGGCGGCCGGGTGATGATGGTGTCCGAGGATGAGTGAGAGTGCAGGCGGCCGGGAGATGTTGGTGTCCAATAATGGGACGACTGGCTGCCGGGAGCAAGTTCGTGTCGTATCGTGAAGGACTATTCAGGACAAGGATAAGAGCAACATCAAGGACGGGCACCGGGATAAGATCAAATCGGGAAACACGACATCAAATCTGTCTTTTTTTTAAAGGTTTTATTATGTTAATATACATAAAATAATTAAGTTTTTAATGGCCACTAACACTAGCACTAGTATACGTAAGGTAACATAAGATTTCTATATTACTCGTTTATGTTAAGTACTCACCAGAAGGATTATTACGATTACACATTTTTTTTTATAACATATAATGGTTTCAGCGACTGACTTATAAAGTTTTTAAAAAATCTGTAAGTTTTCACTAATGACAAATTTTTAACAGATGTTTCTATTCGATTTTTAATTGTGCTTTGGTTTGACAATAGTACTGCATTAAAAATAACCTGAATCACTATTATACATTTTAACATAATTATTTAATCTTAATTTTTAAATTGGTATTTCTATGTAAAACATTTTTATGGTTTTGTTTTGTAGGACATTAAAAAGCCGTTGAAAATAGTATTGTACATTAAGAGTCTTAGACATTTTTTCTCTTGGTTAGTGAATTCCGAAATAATTATTTATTTACTTGGTTTTCTCACCAAAATTTTATGAAGGCAATATTTTATATTCATTCATTCCTTGTAGTAGTTAAAATTGATTCGCAAAATATTTTACTCTTTTATTTATTGTAGATACAGCTTTTTATAATATGTCAATATTTTCCAAATTTACGTTCGTAATTCACGGCCTTAACGAAAATATTATTCATCACAAGTGCATTAAGTATTCAGTTTTTAGTTTATCACTATGCAGGATTTATTTTAGATATGTGACAAATTGCAAGCAACAAGACACCGTAAGTACACAATAGGTACCGTGCCCGAGTTATGACGACAGTCTCATAAGTAAGTTTTGTGTTATCATATTTTTTTAGGAATCTTCATAGTGGGAAATGTTTCTGAAGTTTATCATTTGATGATTATCATTAATTCGTTAACTTTTATTACTGTAAACAAAGGATGTAGATTTTTTTTTTACAATTTTAACCAATAGTACAGATGAGATGAAATTTTGAACATTCGTGATTTAATTTGATAAAAAATCATATTTCTTTTTATTTATTTAACGCAAGCCAATGGTATTAGTAGAAAATTATTTACTTTTGTATAAATTCTGTTGCATTTAATCAGACTTCACGCGAAGTAGAGACTTCCCACACAGGTATCTTTTTAGGTTCAGGTTACTCTTGCGTCATATCGGTGTTCGCATGTACAACTTCGTGCTATAATTTTGGTTTAAAATCTTTTATTAAATTAAAGTAATAGACAGACTTAGGTAGGTAGTTGTTTTTTTTGGGTAGTATTGTTTCATTGGTTTTTAAAGTAGAGTCTTAATTTTGATTAGGTATCTAATGTTTTGAGACTTTTTTGTACTGAAAACTAAAAAATACGATAATATCCAATTTATTAATGTTGCATAATATTGTAAATTCAAGGCACTTAATCATATTTACTGTTCGGAAAAACACTTTGGTATACGCAATTACATAAACATACATATTTAGAAAGTTATCATTGCAAGTTTATATGCTTTATTAGATATATTTTTTCCTAAGTTTATTTACATTCTTTTCAGGTTTTCACTTTTTGTTCCGTTAATAAAGAAAAAGAAAACTTAATATCAAATTTTATAACAAATGGATTTGATAAATATAGTTAAATTGAAAATTAACTTAATTTCTGCTATTATTTGAATGTATTTAAATGAGTTTTGATTTTATTTACCGATGGACATAGATTATTGAGATTGATATATGTTTTTATTAATAACGTAAATCTCAATATTACTCGGTAGTTTAAAGTTGCATATTTTGAGATTAATCATTTACTCTGGATTATTTACTCGTATATCTTTTATCTTACAATAGCCCAATAGACTTATCGCTCCTCATAGATAATGCTTTTAACGTGAATTTTAACGTTTATTTTAATAGACAATCTTTGTAAAGTTTGCGATTTTAAGTAGTTACGTATTTTTCATGAAACCACCCATGAAGTTACTTACATATCGGATTGATACATATTAGGTTCGTATCTTTTTGCACTTCGTGCCGAACATAGAGCACCGCGTGTCAGGTCAGCAAATGTTTTGTGTTTCAAATTTCTCACTGCAGAACGACATTCCATTCTCATTTATGTTATCGGTTTTAGCTGCTGTTTTGGTTTGTTTCTAGAATGATAATTATGTTACATACCAAATTCATTTGTATGAATACTTCAAATATGATTAGTTTATTTTTGTAGAGTAGCTATTTATTACAGGATTATTAAAATTGAAAGCTATGAATATCCAAACATGACCAATAAAGTCAAAATAAGGATTAAACTTTTGAGATAAAGCAAGATTAAGAATATATTTTAATTTAGATTGATTTGACACATTAAATGAAAAATTGTATTTTATTATATGTGAAATATTTCGTTCGTGTATAATTAACATTGACTAAAATAAAATCATACTAATAAGGAGGTATGGTAATAAAATAGATAGATAAAAGTAAATGGATGAAAGTGACATTGCATTGTAGAGGTGAGCTTGTTTGGTTTTAAACGATTTATATTAGTTGGGAATACTTCAGTAAAAATGATTTATTGATAACCAATTGGACTGATCACCCAAAAGGAAATAACATTATTTGTGCTGAAGGATTCATATTGTTTGTGTAAGTTAAGGTTTGTTTTGAATTGAAAGAAATTATAGTGTTGTTACGTAACATGTTGTAAAAGTGTTATATTGATAAAATCAAGGACGTAATCTAAATGAAGAAGTATGAAGTTGATGATATTGTGGAGAGTATAGGTTCACATCCTTCGGCTTGATCATGGTGCAAACGAGTTTTCTATGTGAAGGCAGTTGGAGGTCATTAAGAATCTTAAAAGATGAACCATACGAAGGTTTGACACATTAAAATGGTACGGGGTACAGTATAGGGTACAGATCCTTCAATTTCATCATGGCGTAGACGAGCTTCTCTCCGTGAAAATGGTTGGACATCAAATATAAATAAATAAGATGTTAAAACTTGTACACTTATTAAAATGCTGTGCACAGCTAATAAGGCAAAATGTCTTATTAAATATATAAATAAATAAAGTCGACATAAATATTAACTGTACCTTTAAAATAATAAAATATATTTATGGGGCCAGCCCAGTGTATAAAAATAAATACCCAAGAGGTAAAAGTACCATTTTTATGAGTCAAGGTTATTAAGTTTAGGTGAAAAATATGTGGTATGGAAATAAAGATTGTGTTGTGATTGAAATATGAAAGTGATACCGATATTTTGTTTATTATGAATAATGTGATAATTTTTTGTATGTTTTGGAATCAGGATTATTTTTTACTTATGTAATGAGAATTTTGTTAGTAACAGACGTTTTTTAAAATCATTGCAAAATAGATAAATAATAAATGTTTATAGTAAAACTTTTGGATAGGGGCCGTCCATTAATCACGTGAGGCTCCAAAAGGAGGGAGGGGGTACGGAAAACATCACGAAACATCACGAGGGGGAGGGGGGGTTCTCGTTAGACATCACATGTATTAATTTTATTTATTTATTGTCAAAAAGCGCTATTGCTGAACCGAAATTTTGAACGGCGCGAAAATTTGAACGATTTGTTGTCACAAACCTCTTTGCCAATAGGGTATTTCCATTGTAACGGGTGCGACACTGACACTGCATTTTTTCAAGATAATAAAGTATTTGTTTAGATATATCAAATTGCGTTTACGAAGAAAAATAGTATAAAAAATTAGTATTTTACTCCAACAAGATCTGTATAAAAAACTTGTTATGTAAAACTTATACAACGTCATGAATCGCGTAACGGGTGTGACCTTAGAAAACCGCTAAATGCTACCAAGATGACTTTCAGTTAAACACCTGTAAAAATTTTTATGAAAGTATGCAGTAAGATTTTTTTACGTAAAACTTGAATAGATTTCTCAAATAGCTACGCTATTCGAAATGAACAAACATGTATAACGAACTTTATAAAAAAAAAATGAAAATGTAACGGGTGTGACAAGACTTTGTAACGGGTGCGACACTGTATGGTTTTTCAAGTTTTATCTTAAAATGAAAAATGTTCTAATCGACATTGCTTTATTAACATTCATTCCAGTTAATAAAACACAGGAAATTTACATGAGATTTGGTCTAAAATTAATAATTTCTTTTGACGATTGTGCAATTTCCTGCCTAATTTGAAAAATCGCTAGTAAATTGTATGTATTTACTCAAAATCACCCTCTTAATCCCTCAAGCGTATGTGAACGAGACACAATGCAAATTCTATTGTTATGCGGTTGCCTGCAACCGCTCGGGTGTTGAAGCATTAATCTGTATAAATGTCAGAATAACGCAAACGTGTGTCTTGACGTAGTATCTTTAGGCAGGTTTCTTCTTTTTGGAAGAAACAGTACGACCACCTTTGATGCAATGTTTTGATTCATGTGACTTTTGAAAACAATGTTTTTTCATGTAGGTTTCTGATCGATTTAAAACCTTCCAATCGCATTTCCACCAATGGTTGGTGTTCTTTAATGTCCTCATTGGATTGGTAGAAAATTTTGACGATCCCTTTTTCTTCAAATGTTCATAGCAATCTCATGGAGTGTTGAGGATCATTTCTCGAGCTTTTACAGAAATCCACAACGTCCTCTTAACGACCGCACCAATGCCGTCAACGGCACCTATTCCGTGACTAGTCGGGAAGAATGACCAAGTTATGTCTACTCCGAAATCTTCTGGAGCTGTACAAATATTGTACAAATTGAACCGATTCTTGAACTATGCTGCGCAGCCATCCGGGAAGATGTGAACTGCCCTGATTTTCTTGTAGGTTATCAGTTCTTTAATAATCCTTTTGATGAACATCCCAACACAAACTTTGTTGTGGATAAGAAAGAATATCCAATATTCTTTCTCTCATTTCTTTGAAGTGTTTGCTCTGTTTTTTTTTTTCACAAACCAGAGAGTCTTAAAATTTATTAGTTCGGCCTCAAATAATTTTATGAAATCAGCAGCGGTGCCTGTCTCCAATTGAACTTGTGAACAACCCTCATGTTCTTTCCCCTGGTTCCATGATATGATTGCATCACGTTTAAATGTCAGAGATATGCCTTCTTGGCATGTCTTCTTTTATTGATTTATTTGTTTATACTTTATTGCACAATTATAAAATTTAGTACAAAAGGTGGACTTAACGCCATATGGCGTTCTCTACCAGTCATGCCTTTGGGCTAAGCAGAAATGATTCTTTTCTTGTCTTTTTCTTTCTTTTAACAAATGTGTTTCGTAATTTTCTTTGTTTTCTTTTAGATTTTTTCGGTGCATTTGCATTCTGTTGGTGGTTTTTATATCTGGCAACAAATAAATTCAATTTATGTATAAAAAAAACCTAATATATAAAATTTCAAAAAAAAATGTAACGGGTGTGACATATATTTATCATCAAAAGAAAGACACTTAAAGTTTCTATCCAGTATTGAAACTCGTCCGTATAGCTTATTTAATCAAGTTTCTTAATATTACAAGGTTCAAAGATTATAAGGTTATAATTTACGTCGCAGTAAAACTATTTGCATATTTTTTGTAACGGGTGTGACATTATTACACTCACGGTTAAAAGCGTAGTAAATCACAAGTAATACTTACTTGAAATTATTAAAATCACTTGCACAGGAATCTTAAAAATCCTGCACTTTGCGCTACAGTAATCTGCAGATTGACAAGCTTTACACAAAATGGCGCGATAGCCGACAAACTTTTTAAAAAAGACGGCGCTGCATGAAACAAAGGATGTTGTCATACAAAGTGATTAATTTATACAATTTGGAAAGGAGCTAAAATTTAGATTTTACAAATTTTTGAGAGTATATTTATTTAGAACTCCGGACATGGTTTTTGTTTTAGTTAATAACACAATTGATTTTTTATCACAGTAGGGTCAAGTTTCATGGAAATACCCAATAACAACTGCCAGTAAAGAAGAAGCTTTACCAGTTGTAACCTTAAATGAAAGTCTTGCAACTCCGTGGGACGAAGACAACATTATTAATTTTATTGCAAATACATATAGTGTACTTTAACACCCTATATGAGGCTACAGCCTGTATTTCATAGAATAAAATCCGAAATGTGTTGCTCTGTAATAGAGAAGTTTATTTGTTTTAATAACAACTCAAACTTAAAACTACACACACCTTATGAACTACAATATTTACCTGTAATAGAGAAACAACATTTACAGATAGATACTCCAAATGTTATAACAAATCTTTAAATAAAATAATCACATCGTAACTTTCAAAATAAACTTTGTCTGTTTGGCATAATGTGTCAATACAGTCAAAGTTGTCAAATTATTAAAAGGAAATAAAACTATAAAGATTTATCAATGAAGTCCTTCATTACATCTCCCCCCCTCAGGAGTCTGTACTGGCTTCCAGTACAGGTACCAACTTTGTTATGTGAAACAGATTCGACTCACATTTCCTGTGTCCTGTGTCTATTTTATAAACTGAGTTCGACAGTTTTTCTAAGATTTTATATGGTCCAATCTTCAATTCTTCAAGCTTTTTCCTATTTAATCGATTTCCATTTTCGACATAAACCAAATCTCCACATCTAAATTCATATTCTCTTCGGTTTTTATCAAATCGTTGTTTATTATAATTGTGCGATTTTAAAGAATTCTCATACGCAATTTTTCTATCATAAGATAAATCATCATTTGATATTTCCTTCATCAATTCAATTGGTAATGCATCATATTTTTTTCCGTCCAGTAAATATTTCGGTGAAAGACCGTATAAGTGCACTATTGAAGATAAAAAAGAGATAGAACAGCAAATATCGAAGTTGTTGGAAAATAGATTAATAGAGGAATCTTATAGTCCTTTTGCGGCCCCTGTAACATTAGCATTTAAAAGAGAAGAAGGAAAAAGAACAAGGCTTTGTATAGATTTTCGTGAATTAAATAAGAATGTAGTTCCACAATCACAACCATTCCCTTTGATTGAAGATTTGATGTTGAAGACAAGGAATTGTAAATGTTGTTTTATAGTGTACTTTAACACCCTATATGAGGCTACAGCCTGTATTTCATAGAATAAAATCCGAAATGTGTTGCTCTGTAATAGAGAAGTTTATTTGTTTTAATAACAACTCAAACTTAAAACTACACACACCTTATGAACTACAATATTTACCTGTAATAGAGAAACAACATTTACAGATAGATACTCCAAATGTTATAACAAATCTTTAAATAAAATAATCACATCGTAACTTTCAAAATAAACTTTGTCTGTTTGGCATAATGTGTCAATACAGTCAAAGTTGTCAAATTATTAAAAGGAAATAAAACTATAAAGATTTATCAATGAAGTCCTTCATTACATACATATAAAATGTTTTTCCAATCACCATTTTTTAAATATTTTTTTCCAGTCAAAAATAGCCTTTACATAGACTTCCAAAAAAATACACGTGATCCAGGGGGAGGGGGGGGGGGGGGTAAGTGGTCCCAAACCTCACCAAATATATGGGGAGGGGGGGGGGGGGTCAAAAAATGAGAAAAACAACCTCACGTGATTAATGGACGGCCCCATAAGTCATGAATATTCATAACAATAATAATTTTACATAAACCCAATTTTAATGTTTAGTAAATAATCAGCATAATATTTTTCTTTATAACAATTGAATGTTAAGCAATCCTAATTTTATGCTAATATTTTTAAAATAGATACTAAATATAGTTATTGTCAATCTTAAATTCAAACGAGTAATCCGTCTAGGTGTAGGTATAATTTTATTCTTAAAGTAGACTTGCATCCCGGAATGTTTCTATATTAGTAAGTTATAATTTGTACTGGCTTTGCAATGTTGTTAATTTTATGTGATATTAAAAGAACTAATATTTTCATTATTGAATTACAATAGAATATTTAGACCAAATTGTTATGGTAATTAACTGCTCACATTTATGTCATTACATTTACTTGATTTAGTATTAGAAATTAATTTTTTAAAGATCATTTTTTCTGAGTTGTGATACAATCAAGTATGTTATTTTAATTCTTTATGTATATTAATTGGCTGTTTTCATCGATTTATTTCAGAATGTTCGCTTGATCTTATAGTTCCATTTCATGTTTTATCTAAAAAGAAGTTCTTTTGTAAATACAAATTAACATTATGTTTGTTGTGATATGACTTATAACTTTTACTTAATATGTAATAATTACCCATACTAAATATTAACTTTAAATTTTATATACCTATAAAAAAAACGTATATTCCTTTTTTTTCTTTAAAAAACGGGGGAGGTGTAGTGTGTGCGCTGCCTCACCCCATATTAGGTAAAGTAAGTTAGTATTTAAGCGACGGACATTGTAATATTAGGCTTTTCAATATACGAACCGTGCGCGAAACACTTGTTTTATTGACATCTCCCGCGGTTAGCCTTACAAAGTGCTTGTATTCATATCAATTTTCGTAAAATAAGTGAACAAATACATACTGCGTCGTGTCAGTCCATGCCACAAACAGTTCAGGTGGTACTATCTGCAAAGGATCTACTGCAACTCCAGTCACTGTTCCTTCAACCTGAAATAAATGATTGGATTAATCACTGCATAATTTCAATATTTCTTAATAAGTAAAGTTAGCTTGTAACATCACACTGCTGGGCAAAGGCCTTACCACAACTATGAGGTAGTTTGAGCCATACTCCACCACGCGGGCTCAATACGGGTTGGTGGAGGGGTGTTTGCAAGGCAAGCGACTAACCCTGCTGTCAGATTTTATCAAGCCACCCATAAGGCCTCTGACTAGGCTTAACGACTAATATCAACCGATATTAGCCGGGACCAACGGCTTAACGTGCCTTCCGAAAACGGCGATGCTCGTGATATACGTCACTTATATGGTCGGAATGGTCACCCATCCAAACACGACCGCGCCGTAGGTTGCTTCACTTCGGTATCACTACCAAAGCGCTGCTACCACTACGCTATGAGCACCGTATATTTGTATAAGCGCATGGTACTTGTATTTTTGAGTACTAAATTATTTATTATGTACTAAAATTATGACTTACTTTCTTATGTAGCAGCTTTCCTGCAATCGAATGAAGCCTTGCCGTCACAGTAAACTGCCCCGCATTCAAAGCGACTGCGTCAGTAATCGTGCCATTCTCCGTTGATCTGAGCAAGTCCACACTAGCCTCGCCCTCCACTGTGAGCCGAATCAACGTATCCGCCCCAGCGAACAGTGGATGACCGTCTTTATCTAACGCAACTGCGTGAATTATGAAGTTCTCCCCTTTGATCAGCAAGTCTGAAGGTCGTAACGTTACTCTGATGCTGTGAGGTTCCGCAATGTGCAAGGAAGAAGTGGTGACTTCGGTCGATCCGGATAGTAAGGTAACCATGGTAGATCCGACTGCTGTTCCGCGAACTAAGCTGATCCTGTCCTCCAAGTATGCCAGGCCGTTGTCGGGTACTGATATGGTGTATAACGTGTCTGCGACTTCTTGCACTGTGAGACGACCCGCGCGCATTCGTACTACTCTGAAAGATGAAATATTTCAATAAGCTTCTGGGTTGGATTAGTATCGTAGTAGAAGTCTATGATAATGACAAAATAAAAATACATTATATGGTACATTATGTAATAATGGTAAGGTCATGTAATATTACGTTTCATTTTTGACTATCACTGTAAAACTCTTAAAGCAGCAGTAATGAGAAACAACAAACACTCATTTTCGCCAACTGTATAAGCAAGCAATATGTTTTAATGATCGTAATTAAAAGCAGTTGATAATAAACGAAATCTCGTAGGTTTATGAGTCTATTAATCTATAAAAATATCTTTACGCCTATTTCTTATAGTACATTATGATACAAGTGTGCTAAGTTGGCCATTATATACAAGGCGATATTGTGTGCGCACGAGCGAAAGCGAGTGCGCCATAAGAAAGCCGCGTATATAATGGTCACAGGCACACGTGTTTCATACGACGTTTTTCAACACACTTGCGAGGAAAAAACAAGACTCTTCATTTACTAAGTTTTTAATTATTAAAACAGTAAGAATACATTTCACTCGATTTTGATGGCAAAGACTTTCGCACACGTTTTTCGCCTCGTTACGTATGTCCGGCGGAGTTAATAATAGGTTTTCTTCATTTTCTTCACTTGAAGCACAGAAAATATAATAGTACTACGTACAGAAGGATCACTGTACTAAGAATGATAAAGCAAAAAGGACTTTCGCTGCAACGCAATAAAGTGCCATTCACTTCGCACGATTTTAATTCAAGGTTGTTTTATCTACCTATCTATACCTGTCTCTTTCTAACACGTAACGCTTTCCCTGTTTCGCGGCCTTGAATGTGTCAGGGTTGCGAGCGGCGCGTGGCAAGAACATACGCGTAGGTACACAACGCGCTACTCAAATAAAATAAATAGTCTAGAGGACCTAGCACATTTCTTGACTGTGTTCTATCGGAGAAAGTAATTGATAGAATCAGCGTTCGTTTAGTATTAAAATAAGTGTTTACTCTGTCTAATTTAATTATTTGGTACAAAATTACTGAATTCGGAGAAATGAAAGTACAAACCAAACACACATGTATGTACGGCCAACAGCACGTCAAGGTAAACACTGCGGTATCTTATGCAGTTGTAATAAGGGCTAGTTTGCAACAAAAGTGGATAACTGTACATCACACTTAAACAAATAAAATTTTATAGTAGAATTATTTTCTCCGTGCAGTTTGGGTCATAAATCATAGCTCGGTCTCAGCCCGGTTAGGGTGGTGAGAAGGTAGCGCGGGCGCACCGCCGTTTTAAAATTTATATTATTTAAAAAATTTAGTTTATTATAAATAATTTCAATAAATATAAAATTTTATATTAATTTATTTATTTATAAATATATATATGTTTTTTATTTAGTTACACACACTTTTGTTGCAAACTAGCCCTAATGTCAACTGCATACGATACCAGTGTTAACCTTAATTTGCTGTTGTCCGTACTTAACTACAAAAAGAGACTTTTGTATAGATGAACCTTACCTATCGTACCTTTATAAATGCTATCAAAATCGAGATTAATTTTATTGGAATACCTAAAAATTAAGGGTGATATTATATAGCTAAAGTAAAATAATGAACTGTAGCTCTTGGACTATTAGATTTTGGACTACGTAAAATCCTAACACAAAATTACTTAAGTATTTGGTAGGTACTTTACTTATAAATATTATGCTAAATTTAAAGTAAGTTTATTGACCTGTTTCCGTTTGTTTTAAGTTAGATTGACGTAAGTAACTGGGTAGGTATCTTAAACTCAAACCTATTTCTTTGAACAAGAAATGTTGAATACCTACGTACAAAATTTGTTTTGATAAATAATGTCATATTTAGGAACACATAATTCTCAAATTATTAATAGTTATTTCGTTGTAACGAAGTCAGTCACAGGCTGAGAAAATAAACACAGTCACAGGCGCGTGGCGCGGTCCGCGAGCGGCAGCCCTAGCCCCGCGCTCATTTATGCTCGGCGTACCGAGTCGCTTGAACGTACCTAAACTTCGAAGTGACACCCCCCTGCTTGAAGTAGACAATTTCATTAATATTAAACTTCATAATTTATCCAAACTTCGTCACAGCCGACAAACAATTATTATTCACGAAAAATGGCGCGTTGTTTTTTTTTTTCTTGCCGCGATACCGATGCGCGCGCAAGGCTTAGGCGCGAACTAGATCGGCCAAAAGCCAAGATTAAAAATGTAATAATTCGTATTTAAAACACAAATCACAGAAAATCTTAAATGAATTTGAGCTATTTTTTAGTAATAAATCTGGATTTACCATTTATTGAAATAGATATGGAGATACTGTTATTTTTCGCATAAATACTGTTTGTTGCTAAAATAAAAGTATTGTATAACCCGACGAAATTAAATCGCTTCTTCTTCTTACTTACAACTTGGTACTAGGGTACAAATGTAAATTGGTCGGGTTAATAAACTAAAAGCACTAGTGCAATAATATAATGAAAAAGCACGCGTGTTTAATATCTATGATTATGAGCAAAAAATCGGTGGAATAATAACGTCGTTTTGAGCAAGTGTGTTGAAAACATTATTAAAATTCAATCACATCTTACTTGTACTTGATGATGTCTCCAGGCGCAACATAAGCGTTGGCGGGCGTGAGTACCACACTGGCCACCACTTGCAGCGTAAAATCGGTGCAGATGTCCTCCAAGCAGACGGTCACCCGACAGTCGCCCATAGCTTGGCCATACAGAAGAACCGTGTAGGAACGAAGCCCTACCGCTTCTAGTTCTGTTATACCGTGGGGCGCTTCGTAGTCTGTGTCGCGCCAACGGACCAATCTAGGCAATAAAAAATAGAATATTCACACAATAGAGGCTAGGCTATTTTGACTATGGTGGCCAGTCACAACGACTTCACAACCTACAGCGCGGGACATATTACCTAGTCTTGCCATAAATATTATCACAAAGAAAAAAAAATAATGCAAATAATATTTATTACTTTTACAGTGTGTTAGTTATATACATAAATATAAAACAATTTAAAATATAAAAAGCTTATTCGAAGTGGTCTCCAATGGCTGCAATACAGTCCTTTAAATGTTGAGGCCAGTTATCAATAGAAGCACGCACTCTTTCCATTGGAAAATTCTTCATTGCCAATCGTATGGATTGTTTTAGGGACTCCAAATTATCATGGCGTTTAGAGCAAGCCGTACTCTATAAAACTGACCATAAATCATAATCCAGCGGATTAAGATCGGGACTAGGCGACGGCCAGTCTTCAGCTCTGATGAAGTCCTAAACGTTCGCTTCTAACCAAGACTGCGTGGTCCAAGCTTTATGACCCGGCCGTCGAGTCTTGTTGGAAAGACCATGCTTGGTTATTGAACACGGTGTTGTTAAGGGGCTTAACTACCTTCTCAAGAATGGTATCTTGATACACTTGTGTCGATGTTATGATACCTTTTTGACAAAAATAATATAGCTCAGTCACTCCTTCATAGCTCACACACAGAACCATCACTGAAGTCGGGTAATGCCCACGTTGCACTCTGCCGAATAATTGGGAAGCTTCCTCAGAGGTTTGATCATAAATATGGTCATTTTGTTTGTAAAAATGTTGCTCAATTGTAAAGATTTTCTCATCCGTAAACAAAAATCCGTAAACAAATGTGAGTTATTGTATAAAAATGACAGATTGCAAATTCAAATGTAACATTTTTCTTATTTTTAATTGTAACAGTATTTATGGCCAGACTGCATAAAGTGCACAAGTGAGTGCGCAAAAACAAGTGCACTCTCAATTTGTTTCACTCTCATATCTCAATGGGACAGCAATCTGATACGGCCAGGAGAGATCAGCCGCGAGACCAACAGCTTTACGAGCTTTCTAAAGAACGGTGATGAAACACCGCCAACTTTCAAGCTCTGGGCTACCCTGAGAATTTCTGAACATAAAATCACAGGTACATATTTTTGACCTGACCCATGGATCGAATCCCGGACCTCTGGTGCAGCAATCGCTTTTAAGTGCCATGTCCACACATAGAAGAACATTAAAACACTGTTGTTAACCTTGACAGTAAATGATAAATTATATAAAGAAGCAAGCTTACTATATACTTGAACTAAAGATACCCTGATTAATAAAAAGAAAGCAAAAACTATGAATAGAGGATTTTCAAGAAATGTACTATCAAGTTCACCTAAGCCTTATAATCTTAAAAGCCAAAATAGCTTGTACCTCACATTGTTCTTTATTTAAAGTGTTTCATCAGTTTTTGGTTTGGGTGTGCAAGGCTTTTGATAGAAAGTGGTTAGCCGCCAGAGACCTTGACTGTACATACATAAAAAATCTATATGCTAAGCTATAGGCAGGCTGAAATACTTACGTGACAATGTTGTCATCACCAGCTGTACTTCCTATATTCTGTATGGTCCATGTAAAGCTGATTCCCTCCAAACTTGAGAATGTATTACCTGAAATTTACATAGAAGTTAAGTCTTAGGTCCTTCTTTACTATTGGTATTGGATATCTGTTAACATTTTGAAAGCATAGAGATGCATAAATTTTGAATATAGCTCTGAATCTATGCTGTCTCATAAAAATGAGCTACCAACAATGTTATGAATATGCATCTGGCCACAGACAGATTTTGGCTGACCAGTAGCTGAAGTATTGAAAAATCTATAATCCTAAGTTGTACAGTTCTTTTTTCTAGACATATAATCAAATTGTATTTTTTTTAATTATTCTAAAATACTTTTAATACCATGTATTTTACTCAACACAAACAAATTGGTAATTAGATTGATAAATAAATAACTATTGTTCTAAACAAAATAACAAAAAATATAAGATACCTGTGTCATCATAAGCTATGACCTCAAATGCTTCAGGAGCCTCTTCCAAATACAATTTTGTTGTTGTACTTAACACTTCCAGTGACTTGATTTTGTTTACATCTACATCTCCACGTAGTAACTGAAAAATAAAACAAACAAATCATGTTATGATTAAAGGTTTGGCACACTGGTTGCCACCTGCTGTCTGGTCCATACAAATTTGCCTACATGCAGTCAATATTATATTACCGGTCTGCGGTCTGCAAACAGTGTGCCAAACTCTTTAATGTTGAAAGAATGTTAATGGACAACACTTCATAAATTCCTTGCTTTCGAAATTCAATGTTATGCGGACCACATTCTATAATTTCGCCTCAAAATTGAGTGGTACAGGACAGATAAAGCTACTTCTGTATCGTATTATTGTTTAAACATCGGGATTTCCCGCCATAGCAAAAATGCGTTTACCTCCCCAGTGTGAACTTCCTCGGCCAGGATAATGACCGTACCGGGAGCACCGCATCTTTTGGACACAGACACACGCGCCGCACGCGAGCAGCCGTCCTCGTACAAAGGTTCAAGATCTATGATGTCATCGCGAGACAAACTCCTACAATTACACAAAAATACACACTATACGGACGTAACGTACATAATGGAAGAAACCCAGAGAGTATTTTAATATTATTTTATACTTACCATGAATAACAACCCCCCTCGATGATTTCAAAAGTAAAATTAACATTCAGATTTTCAAACCATGGTAAGAGTACTCGGGGTGTATTTATTTTAGCGCTTTCACATGGGCACGTGAACAAAAATAGCGCGCAAGCAAGAAACACCCTTTCCACTTTTAATTCCATTGTATTTATCGTATCAATGCATAAGTAAAACGATAAACATTTGCGATTTTATTTAAAATAACCTAAATGCACTCCGGCCTGTCGCTCGCGGAATTCAAAATGTTTGACGTTTTACTTTTTAAATGTAACAATCATGGTTGTTTTCTGTTCGGAAATCCGAAAAAATGCCTTCTTTCGTTCGGAAATGCCAAAATAATGGTACAAAAAAGAAGTCCCATCCTACAGAGATCAATCAATCAATCATACATTTATTATTGCAAGCTAAAGGTAAAAATGAACATGTGGTGCACCCATCGGGTGCACCACATTATACAGTTTAATCAAATCACGCATATCTCAACAATATCATAATCACTAAATGGAGACATTATCATTGTGGTATTCACTTTTCTAGCAAAATGTTAAATAATTTCCGTTTAAACCCGTTAAATTCGAGCTCTTTTAGTGCGTCTGGTAAATGGTTATACATTGGGTGCTATAGAATAAACGCTATTAGAGGAAAAAAAACACAAAATTGCACTCCGGGAGTGCCGGCAGAAGTGAAAACTTGAATATCAACGTTGTGCATTTTTGATTTTTTGGTATAGTTAGGGAAAATTTTGAATGAATTGCTCTTATTATCAATATAAAAGTACTATCATTTTTGTGATAGAATACAATAATAATAATAATAATAATAATAATAATAATATAATATTTTTATAGAATACAATATTTATTTATTGCGCTATCGTACACAAACATTACAATTTATATTATATTAAATTACATTAAAAAGTTTATCTCTCAGAAAAATCAACTTACATCCATAATTTCGCCAACCGTCTTACGGTTTTTCGATCAGCCCACGTGTCCTGACGCGAGTTTCACATTTTTCCCCCATCCCACAAAAGTGCTCAACGCCGCTAAAGAAGTTTTCACTTCAAAAAACTTTATAACAAAAGTGATACTTTTTTTCATTTTAAATAGCCACGTCATGTTGTTTGTCTTTCAAAATATATTTTTTATGTTTGGTTGATTATTGCTTAGATAATTAAGCAGGCAGAGGCGACTTGCCGCGATTTTGTTGTTTATTAATCTTCTTACTCAATCCCATCTTTAGCTGTGTTCGTATCTTTGTATTTTAGTATTTTTTGTATTTTTATAGTCAAGCTGCTCTAGATTTGAAGAAATCACAATTGCTAATGATATCACACTTTTGACGAACTCCGTGGTATAGTGGCTAAGCACGCTGGTTTCAAGTCCCGGGTTCGATTCTCGGTCGGGTCAATATATGACGACCCGTCTGGTGTAGTGGTCGAGAAATCGCCTACTACGCAGCGGGTGCGGGTTCGATCCCCGCACAATACAAACATTTGTGCGCATGAACATGTCTGTTTGTATTGGTCTGGGTGTTTTCTAAGTATATCATGTATGTATTTACAAACAAAAATTATTTAAGTATTATATCCGTTGTCTGGTACCCATAACACAAGCTTTGAGTAGCTTACCTTGGGACTAGATGGCGATGTGTGGGAATGTCCAAAGGATATTCAATGTTCAAAGGATATATATATATAAATCAAAGTGTTGTATATTGTCTCGGGTCTGACTGTTGTGGTACATACCTCCGTTGTGTCTGATTTCCATAACACAAGTGCAATTAGCTACTTCCTTTGGGAATAGCAATGTATGTATGTGATTCGTGTCCAATATTTATATTTATATTGAAATGAAACCTATCTTTAAAAATACCCTTCATCATCATCATTCTCAGCCAAAGGACGTCCACTGCTGAACATAGGCCTCCCCCACGGCTTTCCACAGCGACCGATCACTAGCGGTCTGCATCCAGTTTGATCCTGCGATCTTTTTAAGGTCGTCTGTCCATCTTGTTGGTGGGCGTCCTACGCTGCGTCTTTGATCGAAGGGTCTCCCATCCAGAACTTTCCTGCCCCAACGGCCATCAGTTCGTCGCGCTATGTGCCCTGCCCATTGCCACTTGAGCTTACTGATTCTCAAAGCTATGTCCGTTAGGTACCTTAGTTCTTCTAAAAATACCCGATATAAAGTAAAAAAAAAAGAATGTCAAGACATGAAATGTCAAAAGTTTTAGACATGGCTGCTTGTGTTCGTCATAATTTGTGTCCTATTTTATGTGATTTTTGTAAATATATCTCAAGATGAATGCAGAATCAAATGTAAATTAATCGATTATTTTTCAATTCTGTATGAAAATCTTTCACCTGCCGTGTTAGGCTACTAGAAACAAGATGTCGTTGGACAAGGCTACCGAAATAAAAGGCAATGAGATCGATAAAAGCAAACGTCGTCATAAACCTGACGACACTATTGTTGCGACAGCGGTTATGAGTGGTAGTAATGATACATTGCAATATACAAAGATGGAGAACGTAGATAGTTCGGGGAAGCCTACAGAGCTGTGTTTACAAGGCAACTCACACTTGATGTCGAGTACTACAAGTAGTTTGGCCGATACTCCCGGTGATTCAGGTGTTTTGTGTTTGGACAGTGAGGCCTCGGAAGCTACAAGTCAGGCTCTAATGTCCCACAGTCTCATAGGAGCCGAGGAGCTGGCCTGCGACAGCCAGTACGACGCTCCTCCATCCTGCTCTCAAGACATGATCAAGAGCACCACAAGCAGTCTCATGACCCGCAGTGACATAGACAACCAAAATATCGGAATTCCCGGTGACATAGTTCCAGAACTTCTCGTGGAAACACTCAAAAAACCCTATGAAAATCTGCCAGATGTAGTTTTGAAGGCATTAGAAAGTGAAAAAGTGTGCACAGATGAAGTTAAAAAGCCAGCTCTGAGAACAAATGAGCCTAAGAAATCTTTGTCTGAGGATATTGTTTACAGGCGAAGATGTAGAAAAAAGTCACAAAGTGGGCCCAGTTCACAAAAAAAGAGAGTGTCATTTCATGAAGATATTCTAAATAACACAAAAACTGACAATATTCACATTGAAAGAGGATTTGTATCATATGGTCCTGATAGTGCATACTGTGATAGGTTTAGGCAAAAGAACAATATTGGTGTGACTGACAGGTTTTCCTGGTGTGCAAGTGGTGACAGAACTCCAAAGTATGCTGCAGATGTGGCCCAACAGACTATGTCTGATATTCTTACGTATGGTGACCCAAAAACAGATAGAAGTGGTATATTTGAGTATTGCCAAAAGTTTGAACAAGAAAACCAAGACAATAATGACAAAGAAAACAACAATGAGTCCAGACCTACTAGTAAGCTTTATGGATGTGACTCTAACAGCTCCGATTCTAATTTTAGTTGTGATTCTGAGACTTCATCCACTGACTCATCATCGTCACATTCCAATTCTAATAAAACTGAGACAACCCTATTACATAGAAAGTGTGATAAAACTCAAAAATCATACTCTTGTGATGGATTTGAAAATAATGGACATGTGGCATTTATGAGGAAGACCTATTTCTCTGAGGCAGACATTGACCAGTCCCACGACAGGATGAAAATGCCTCTCGAAGTATCCCAAAGTCCCAATACTGTAAAATCTGTGTTGAAAAAGAAAAGATACATACCAACTAACATTGTGGAAGAAAGGAAACAGAACAGAAAACGTCTGAACTTACTTGATGCAAATAACATCATTGGTTCATTGAAAAACTTCTATAAGAATTTCAACTTTAATTTTGCTCCTGAAAAAGGCTTGCCAGAGAACAGTTTGGAATTGAACAATGTAGTTGAGGCCTTGCCTTGTGATATAAACCAAAACAAAAATTTGTCTAAGAGTTTAGATTCTGGTATTCAAGCAGAGGATGAAGATGACTTTGTTGAAATCAATCTTAATGGACACCCACTAGAAATGGAAAAGCCCAAGGATATTACAGCACCCTCCAAAACCAGCGTGCCAGGAGATAGGACCCCCAATGAGGGATCTCCCCGCCACAAGTTGACACTTAATATGAAAAACCAACTTGATAAAAAGTCTATGACCAAAGCTGATGCATTCCCCCCTGTGAGCAAATATGTTGTGAACTGTGAGAGCACTGTTTATGAACACAAAGGTGTATCTTACAGTTATGTACATGATACATTTCAGACTGCTTTTGATGCCCCAAAAGAATGTTTTGTCCCAATACCTGAAACTACTCCAATCAAAGAACTGGTTTCCAGTTCAAGTAAAACAGACTTAAACCCAAAACTATCAGACATTGAGACATCCAGTAGGACATCAACTCCTAAGAGACAGTTTAACAAAAACATTCAAGATGAAACCGAACCAAAGAATGGTATTTCAAAACACTTATCATCACCAAAAAAGCAGAATGTCAATAGGTACAGTCGAAAATTATCATCAACAATTCAAAAGTCAACTGATGAGCCTGCGCAAGCCAACAGTGACAACTGTTCAAACACTGATAACTCTACCCTAAAGGGTGCTGAAGATTTCAATGAAGAATATTTTGACAGTCCTGCAAACCAAAAACTGCAGTCAAATAAATCAGCCCTTTTGAACAGATATTTGAAGAATGTATGCCAAAGAAAAGACCTTGAGCTTAAAATAAAAAACAACAAGTTTTTCCAATTCAAACTGAAAATGGAAAAGCATTTTCCCAGCATCATTTTCCCTTTCAAAGATGTGTCGAACACATTCCATGTTTCCGCTGAGAGAATGTCTAGGCTAATAGACAAAGAGGTGATAGAGAACAAAAGGTTGTCAGTGAGAATGCTTACTGCAGACGAGCCATCATACTTTGACAGTTTTGAGGACAATGTTGCCATTGAATGCAATGAGAAGCTGAGGTTGCAAATTTTCTCCTACCCCAATGAAACTTTGCACAGGGTAACTAGACTATAATGTATATTTTGAAATGAATAGGTATTGGTATGTCATTACAAAATGTTGACATTTCATTGTATTTTTTAGATGATGAAAGTTCAATCCCCCTACAACATGGATGATGGTTCATGGACACCTCTTCTTGTTTTCATCACTGACTACGCCTTGTACGTGGCCAGTGTAAAACCTGGTGGAACAGAATATGAAATGTTGTGCAGACTGCCGCATAATGAACTTGATGCAATTGCTGTGAGTAATATCATATTACAGTATCATTCAGACTAGTGATATAAGAGGCTGTTTACCTATTAACATTGTTATTAAATTATTTACGGACTATTATTTCAGATAACAAGCTGTTGCCCCCAATATTGGTCTCAACAAGTCATTTACTTGTACAAAAACATTTTCACGAATGTTAATAAGAAAACACTTTCACATTATGAGCATATTATGTTCATCAACAAAGTAAAAAGGAAAGTTGGATTATGGCTTTCTTTTTTAACGCTCTAAAACCTATGCATAACATTTTATCAGTCTAATCTTGTACAAAGTACACATTTTGTTGTAAAGAGTAAATTATTGCTTCACTGCTAAGCACCACATATCAGGGTGATTTTATTTATTTAAATCTTCATGCACAAATTATAAAAATTAAACATATGGCGGACTTAATGCCAAAAGCATTCTCTACCAGTCAACCATAAAAATAGGAGAAAAATAAAGGGTGGTGCCATGATTTTGTAATTTGCGCATCAATGTACAGTACAATTAAGGAGTTTTGGACTGTTTTTCTTCTTAAGAATATAAATGGGGAGATGAATGCCTATTTATGATGCAATCCAGTGTAGTATCTTACACTGTAAGTAAATGAAGACAGTGACCTACATTACAGATCTTTACTATAAATACCTTTATTTTTAACTGACTTCAAAAAAGGAGGAGGTTATCAATTCGACTATATGTTTTTTTTTTTGTATGTTTGTTACCTCATATCTCAGTCGTTTGTCGACCGAATCGAAAAAATTTTTCGCCTACTTAGAGGATGTACCTTCTAGTTGGTCCCATTTTTTCCATTTTGGGATCTGATGATGGAATCTTGGTGTAATCGAGGGAAACCCTCAAATTTTAAAGGCACGTATAGTGTTTCTTTACTAGGATCTTAATGTTGACGTGTTGTTACGTCTGATAGTTAACATCTTGAGGGGCTGAGCTGATGGTGGAACTCCTTAACGCTTAAGAGTTAAGTAATTATAATGACGGAACTTATGAAAGGTAATTTGTAGCTTCTTAAAAAAATAGAATCATAAGGTGCACCTCCCCCCCTCCCCCTCTTAGGTAATCACTAAAAATGAAGAAATAAAATAAACTTTAAAAAAAAGTAAAAACCGACTTCAAAACCAAAATGCACTAAAAAGTCTTAAATAAACTCTTCACCATTGAGAGGAAAGGAATCCGTTTTAGGCAAACAATTTCTTTTTGGAGTCGGTGCCATCACTTTGACCATCAAGCATCAACTATCACAGCACCGACTCCAAAAAGAAATTGTTTGCCTAAAACGGATTCCTTTCCTCTCAATGGTGAAGAGTTTATTTAAGACTTTTTAGTGCATTTTGGTTTTGAAGTCGGTTTTTACTTTTTTAAAAGTTTATTTATTTTTATCTCATAACTAGCGACCCGCTCCGTCTTCGCACTGGTGCAGTGCTGATACTAAATCACTGCTAAATTCAAAGGGCTATAGGGAAAACCGCGGCCTCAGACGCGCTATATATAATAGGCACGTTCTTGCCGCACCGGGCGGCCGGCCGGTACCGCCGCAAACGCTACGTCCCGCAATTTTTAAATCTGTAATATCTTCGAAAATATTCACTAAAATCATACGGTGTAAAGGGCCATATAGATCTATATTAAATGAAAAATGTATTCAAGGTATTTAATTGGTTAAGGATTAATGCTGTATTGGTTAAAATCGCTTCGAAAATTAGCCATTATTTGTCGTAAAAAGTAAATGACAAAAAAAGTTATTGTGGGTTATCCATAAGAGATAGACATATACCATCACGGACTTTTCTGTAGACCTTTTCAATGTGTACAATACTTAGTACATTATTTTGATAAAACTCGTAGGGTTCAGTCTGCGTTTGCAATGTAAGCGGAAAAAATGTAATTATTTACGACATCACATTAGAAACCTCAAAAATAACAATTCGTCTCCACTATTTGATGGATGTTATTATGCATATAAACCTTCCTCTTAAATCACTCTATCTATTAAAAAAAATCGCATCAAAATCCGTTGCGTAGTTTCAAAGATTTAAGCATACAAAGGGACATAGGGACAGAGAAAGCGGCTTTGTTTTATACTATGTAGTGATATGTAGTGATTGGCATTCAAGTCCAATTTTAAAAGAAAACCACTAATCTTTGTACAGTTTAACCATTTAGCACACACATAGTACAAGAGGATATACTATATCTTTCAGTAGCTTTGAAAAATAAATAAAACATTTTTTTTCTTGAGGTTAACAATGAGGATATTACATACGAGTATGATTGTGATATGTTATACAAACAAAACATTAAAGCCTAAAATTTGTCTTAGTATGTTTTGAAAGTTGTTTTTATTTTTTTTATAATGAAAATGGCTAAAATGTAATTATTTGGTATATTTTGAAAACCTACTTAAAAAGCCCATCCTGTTTTTTTCTTCATAAAATGAAATGAATATTTATTTGCTCAAAACATGGTTTCAATAGATAGTAGGTAGATTACACAAGTCCCCACATTTTACCTAAATTATGGCATGCACATATTATAATAATTATAGAAAATTGAAAAATATAATTAATGTTACATTTAAAATCACACTTATATAATAATTAGAGATGGGCCGAGTACTCGGTTAATACTCGGTACTCGGCATACTCGGCGTGATTTTTGATACTCGTACTCGGCCGAGTAACTCGGTTTTAATGCCGAGTATACTCGGCAGTGGCGGCTGTACCTTAAGTGCGCTCGTGCGCTGAACCACCAATTCAAAAGATTAAAAAATTACAAAATATTAAGTACTTCATCTTTTTTTTTAAATAACCATTTTAATAGTTATTTTTAAAAATACAAAAACGTATAAAAGATTAAATCTCCAATTATGGTGAATCAGTTTGAGCGCTTTACTAAACTATTAAGACTTATTTTCCTGTAAAGACAAATTCTCGTGCGCTTCGGCGAGTGCACGAGGACTGCTAATATAGCTTGTAGGAGATACGAGTTAATACGCCTGACGCGTGAAACAAAAGATAGTTCATAGAAATGTATCGAGTAATGAGTGGGTTCGAGCGCCGCACGTAAGAACCGAGGATTGCCGAGAGCACCCGATGTTTGACGAAGTGGCCGGCCGGCATGGGCGCGAATCGACGACGGCAGCCATGATTGACATCTCGTTATCAGATTACCAATATAGTTTCACTGTATGTGTGACGCATTAATTATTGTTTATTTATATTACCGTAATTGTTTTTAGATTTTGTTTCGATTTTCTTAAAGTGCACTACCAGTTTGATAACTCACCAGCCGCCACTGATACTCGGTAAAGTAATATATTGCGGTAGATATCATCTAAACAACAGGGGAGATCTTTCACAATCTCAATTATGATACTATATGAGTAGTAATGAGACAAAATGAGGGGAACTAGTTAACGAACAAAAACAAATATGTGAAATTTTATAAAGTAAAATTATTATGCAGTAACACAGAGCTCTCTGCACTTTCTGGTAAAAACCTATTCATTTTTTCTTTGTAGATTTTACCAACCTCCAAAAGTAATCACTCGATGCGCTATGCGTGGTGCTTGCAGATGCACATAGTAACACTCGTGGTAAACGTGCCAGTTCTGGATACCTTGTTTGGTGGCCTGCCCACGACTCGAGAGGACTCTTGTCTTTCGTCAACTCATTCCAAAGTAATAGGGCTTTTAGTAATATCGCGCTCTAGTGGCTAGATGAAAGCTAATTCTGCGCGAACCTGTTTGTACTTGTTTACACACCCAAAACAGGAATTTTATTTTAAACCGAGTTACTCGGTACTCGGCAAAAGTGCTACTCGGCGCATCTCTAATAATAATCAATTCTGAATTCAAATAAAATTTTAAAGTTACGAGATAAATCCATTCAATAAATTAAATTACCAATATACAAGATAATATCCAATTAATTATTATTCGTAAAAATGACATTACTGCTGTTAGCTTTGTTACTTCGACGACGCAAGAAACGTAAACCGAAGATATTGGGAGAATCCAATAACAACTAATCGACTGAATGAAAGCGACTACTATGTGTTGTTTTGCAAAAGAATAAAAAATAATCCAAGACAATTTTAGTCTTACCTACGTATGTCAAGACCCAATATACCAAGAGTGTTTGTATGAAGTACAAAGTTATGTTTGCGGTTGTTGAAAATGTGCTTTATCTCAAAAACGTTTCGTTCGATCTCGTCCGAACCAATTTTCGTTGAAAGTATTTGTTAAGATCTACATTATATATTTTTTTCACAATTTAGACTCGCTTAGTTTAGAAGTTAGATGGGGGGGACGCCCATTTTACCACTTTGGAAGCGTCTAGCTATGAAACGTTAGACTTTAAAAGAAAATGGTTTTAGAAAGCTCAATGTCATTTTAAAAGACCTATTCATAGACCCCACACGTATAGGTTTGATTAAAATATTTTTTTTTGGTTTTTAATTTTATGTATGGGAGCCCCCCATTAAATGTCATTATTTTTTATTTTTTGTATAAAAATCGTAAAGTGGTTAACAGGATACATCTTTCTACCAAATTTTAACAATGTGATGCTTATAGTTACAGAATAAATACGGACGGACAGACAGACAGACAGAATTGACGAAACTATAAGGGTTCCGTTTTTTGTTATTCGGCTACGGAACCCTAAAAAGATTCTAACTGGCCAGTCTCCCATATATAAACGCTTCTTTCGATTTGCTTGCTGAGTGGCCTGATATAATGCAGTTAAACTTCCTCTTCAGCATTGACCATATCAAACGAAAGCTGTTGTACTACCTTCCTTATTACTTATTCAGAGCTTTAGAACTATTCCCTTTTCTATCATCACTTCCACCACTGAAAAGAGCTTTCAAACCTATTGAAGCAATCCGAAGTACTATAATCCTTTTCCTTGTCCCCAGGTTGGACCGGACCACCAGTACATCCAGATAGTAGACATAGCCGGCAACATAGCCTGCTCAGTGGTAACAGCGGAGTCTTCCCTGGGCGCTCGACTGGCCTCCTCACTGGAGTGGAGCGCCCGGACTTCACCGCTCAGGATCTCGCGACCGCCTGCCATGCTGCCTTTGGATTGCCGGCATTTGGCTGCCGCTGTTGCCAGGCAGAGGCTGGAGAGACGGGTATGTAAAATCATATTTAAAAAAAACTAATGAAGATCGTTTTATGAACTATGGATTGCCAGTGTCGGATGTGATACTGATAAAAATATTTATTCCAAAACGATTAGAATTATTATTTTTATGATACTGTGATCATTTTATATGTTTGTTGTAAATAGGGCGATCAAAATAAGCTCTCATAGGTCTCGCATGCGTTACTTTTAGTATGTATATTAGTAGGGGAGCTCAGGATGCTAAATCGGGATTTACTCGAGCGTCAAAAAGACCTATTGCATTGCGAAGCTTAGATGATAAGAAGAAAAAAATGTCATATAATATATACACTTTCATCGGTGGGGAAGCGGCTATAAATTTTCAAAAATGTAAAAAAAAACAGTTGCATGGACATACTCGAGCGCGTCAGATATTAATAGCATCCATATCCAACGTATTTTTGAAAATATACGTATGTTAATCTGGACGTTTCCATGATGGGGTTGGTCGTACGTAAGGGTTGAAAACGGAAAAAAAAAAAATTTAATCGAGCGCGTCAGATTTTCAAAGGGGATGTTAAGTGAACCTAAAAGAAAGCTCTTATGTGATAATCTGAGAATTTGGATGTGACCCAAACTCGCGGCCTTTATTATTATTATTATGTGTAAAAAAAACGCCATTTTGAAATACTCGAGCGCGTCAGATTAAGATATATAATGATTCATTTATATACCCTAAACGTGCTGTCTCATATTCTGACGATTATCTGGAGGGATTCGCCTAATCTGACAAGGGAAATATTTTTTTTGTATTTTTTCAAATTTTTTAACTTAACAAATTAAAGAGCTGAAAAACTAGCATGCAAATAAAACAGTACATATTCTTTGAAGTACAAAACTTTTATTTATGAGGAAATAAGTAAAAAATATTTTTAAAAAATAATTAATAATTATCTTCGTCGGTAGAATCATCTTCCTCTTCTGGTTCAAAAATAATTTCAAGCGTTACAAATACGTTGTAAACAAAACCATCTGCGCGATAAGCTGTCATGGCGTCATGACAACAGAACCCAAAGTGGGGACGGAGTGAGAGAGTCATATGGTTATAATGTTTTTAACAATGCTTTAGAATGTTTTTAACACTCACAGTGTTACATTTAATATTCACAAAGATGAAATAAGAAACTTTGCGCACGGGCGGGACTCGAACCAGCAACCTCTTGGCTAACCGGGCCAAACCAATTGAGCTACCGCGCTACCTTACGAAGAGCGTTTGGCTCGGTTAGCCAAGAGGTTGCTGGTTTGAGTCCCGCCCGTGCGCAAAGTTTTGGTTTCTCATTTCATCTTTGTGAAAATAAAATATGACACTGTGAGTGTTAAAAACATTTTAAACCATTAATAGCGCAGCGTCATCAATTTCCAAGTTGAATTTATTCTGTAAAGAATAACTACTTGGGCCACTGTTGCATAGACAGACGGTTAGATGGCGCTAAACGTCACTGGTAATGACGTATCCATAAGAGACCACAAATTTCGCAAGGTAGGACCGACAGCACGGTAGCTCAATTGGTATAGCGTTTGGCCCGGTTAGCCAAGAGGCTGCTGCTTCGAGTCCCGCCCGTGCTCAAAATTTTTGGTTTCTTATTTCATCTTTGAGAGAGTCATAGATAGAGAAAGAGTGAGAGAGGAATGGAAACGCGAGAAGGGGAATACCGGCATCACGTAGCTGCACGCATTAAACTTTATCGATTATTTTTCCTTACTTTGGCTTACGGAAATCGTCAGATTATATATTATTCGTGAATGTTGAATTATTACCTTCAAAATAAAAATAAAATAAGCCACGCTCAAGAAAGTCGAGATGTCGTTTTTTCTTACAAGTTTGTAACCCACCTACTTCTTATCGTCATTCGAAAATTGTCAGACTAGTGGAATATACACTTTTTAGCTTTTAACTAACTTACCCTACCTTAATCTTACGCGCTCGAGAATTTCAGATGATCATTTTTTTTTACTAATCTGATCCTTTATCCTTGACGCGCGGCCACATATACGGGGCTAATACTTGGTGGAGGTATTTAATGGGATACTAGGTTCCTCCCTGTATGTTAATCTGCCGCGCTTTAGTAAATCCCAAAATCCCCTCTTGGGCTCCCCTACTATATCGACCATTCATGTATTACTTAGATGTCTGTTTGTACCTTAAGTAAATGCAACTTGTATGTATCGTGCCGTGCATTCTATGGCTGGACATCCATTCATTTCCTTATTACGTAGAGTTATGTGTTTTAATACAAATGTATCTTTAATTAAATAACACTCCAACTAAATGCGTAAACACTCAACAGGAGACAGCCATGCAGTTCGTATGAATCACTCTAAACGAACATGGCATTTATTATGCATGTAGAGTTTACCGACAAACGTTGGAGATTGTATTAACGTTTATAACAATTGTGTTCCGTAGCAATTATATATGAATACTAAAAACAGCTATTTTGAGTTTAAACAATTTTATAGCACATAAAATACGTAAAACACTGACAAAAATTTACTTTTCGCATTCACGTCTGTTTACTATAATCATAAATGGTACAGATATATTCCTTCTTTACTAAATGGCTTTACCAGTAGAACCAAAAAGATACGTGATTCAGCTCCTTCCTCGTTACTTGATTCTATGATTATTTAAGGGACTTAATACAAAAAGTGACAGGGGCCATGGCGCACTGGAGGTACATATTAAGTCTAAAAATGGCTTACGATTTAGATATCAACTAGCGATCCCCCGCGACTTTGTCTGCGCGTTTTGAGTTTACTTCCTACCCTCCTGTCGCAGCGTGATTTTTCATAGCCAAAAGCCTTCCTCAATAAATAAGCTACCCAACACAAAAAAAAAAATACTTCAAATCGGTCCAGTAGTTTCTGAGATTAGCGCGTTCAAACAAACAAACAAACTCTTCAGCTTTATAATATTAGTATAGATAAATGCGGCTAAATCCAGCCGCAATAACTAAAAATTAATGATAAACAACGGCGTTAAGGATCTGAATACATCATTCATCATCATTATCATTATCCCCCTCGGCTTTCCACAGCGACCGATCACTAGCGGTCTACATCCAGTTTGACCCTGCAATCTTGTCGTCCATCCATCTTGTTGGCGGACGTCCTACGCTGCGTTTTTGGTCGAAGGGTCTCCAATCTAGAACTTTCCTGCCCCAACGGCCATCAGTTCTTCGCGCTGTGTGCCTGCCCACTGCCCTATGAGCTTATTGATTCTCAATGCTACGTTACCTTAGTTTTTCTACGTATCTGAATACATAAATATAATTTTTATTTTGTTCCCAGATGCCCCAAGTCCTATACTACGGGCGCGCGTGTTCCGGCGACGCGGGCGACAGGCTGATCGAAGCGGCCGGCGCGTTCGCCCCGCCGCTCGAGGGCTACCTCATGTGCCGCACGGACAAGAGCCGTCGCTTCGAGCCCTGTTACTTCTTGCTGAGGTACATTTTGAACTTGTTTATTTGCATAGCTATCGAACGCAGCAACATGCACCAGCTTGCCACCAGGAAACGTTGAACGAAAAACGTGGTTACGTTAATTTTTGAATAGTAGTATTATAGTATAGTTAGCCTGTAACGTCCCACTGTTGGGCAAAGGCCTTACCTCAACTATGAGGTAGTGAGCCGTACTCCAACACGCGGGCTCAGTGCGGATTGGTGGAGGGGTGTTTGCATGGCAAGCGACTAACCCTGCTGTCAAATGTTATCAAGCCACCCATAAGGTCTCTGACTAAGCTTAACGAATAATATCTAGCTAACGATCTAATATGGCCGATATTAACGGCCGGATCTAATATGGCCGGGACCAACGGCTTTTACGTGCCTTCCGAAGCACGGAGATACTCATGATATACGTCACTTATATAGTCGGAATGTCACCCATCCAAACACGATCGCGCTGTAGGTTGCTTCACTTCGGTATCACTGCCAAAGCGCTGCTACCACTGCGCTATGAACACCTCGTTACGTACGTACCTTACGTTTTTTTTTTGGGTATCATTTAAGCTATCACCAATTTAATTAGTTTTGTGTTTCTTAAATAATAGGGTTTGTCCTCAAAATAGTAGATCTGTCACCAAAATGTAGTCACCAAACAATGCAAAATCAGTTCCACAATAAATCACCTAAAATCCTAAGATATAAGGTCTAGTACCAAATAAATGTTTTTGTATGTATTATAATAGGTGTGTCCTAATAAGTATTTAAACAAACTAATTTAAAGAGATCACCAATAAATCATATTATGTTCAAAAAATTAGGATTGTCATCATCGTTTCAACCAAAAGATTCTGCTACTTAACTAGACTCCCAAGGTTCTAAATTTCCACTGGAAGTATAAATTATATTTAAATAAAAATTTTAGCAGAGTAGTAAATAAAACAATTCAAGACAAAATAATCAATATTTATTGTTTAAAATAATTACCACTGAACAATCAGCGCTGGTTTAAAATAGCTGGCTTATGGCTAGCAGAATAGTAGATAAAACACTTAATTAAAGTTAAAATAATCAATATTTATTCTTAAAAAACAATAATCACTGAATAATCAGCGTTGGTTTGGATTTCGAAGGGCGCCCCCTTTTTCTTTTCTGGCCGATAAGCACATTTTTTGCTTCTGGTCGGGGGTTGGCCAGCTTTAAGCGTATGGCTAATCCGATAATATGTTTGCACATATATTTCTTGTAAAACGCAGGGCAGTTGCATTTCCCATGCATCCAATCAATATTGTGCGGTAGATCCACTCTCCATTTGCTGAACCATTGGACTTTGTATTCATCAAAATCAGTCCATGTATTTTTAAAGTTTTGTATTTTGTTTGCCTTACCAGCCGGTACTTTGTAGTGTTTAAAAGCATCGTCACTATACGTCAGTATTACTTCTTTAGGCAACTTAGCCCATTGGTAGGCTTTTCATTCCAGTCTTTCAGAGTCATAGTTGGTAATGTCGCAAATACTTCATCGACAGCTAACGACCATCCATTTACAAACTCTGAAGCAACTGTCAAAAAACGAGACAGTGGCAAACGTTCACGGAGCGTGTATTCATCTTTGATTACTCGGTTATGTGATCCTAGTGCATTATTAGTCGCTGGTGAACCCATGTGAGCCCCCAAATACCAGTTACGGTTTTGTATGAGCCATTGCTCCTTAAAATACTGGATGAAAGTTGTCTCATCCTCCCATTTCTTCAAGAATGCTTGTGAAGCTAACTTGAACGTTTCTGAATCAGTCACTGCTTGGAGAGAATCCACATCTGTCAACAAATCTTTGTGAACATTTTTTCGCGCATCTTTCTCTACATAAGCTTGAATTTTTTTTTAGCATGTGCCCAACACATTCGAATTGTGACATCTTCACCAAATACCTCTATAAAGGCATTTTGTATTGCTTTCGCTGCGTCAAATACTAGAACTTCTGGTTTGAAGATTTGTGAGTACAAGTTAAAGATATTAGTCTTGATGGCATCGAACAACAACTTAAAGTCTTCTTTTGCCTCATTAGTGGCAACCCCAAGCCCGAATGGATGAAATCGTTTATTTTTGTCTGTGCTTCCAACGACAAGAACGGGGAATCCTTGCCACACCAACTTTGTATGTAGCATCAGCATGAATAACTTTTACGTCACGTGCTTTTTGCAGCAAATATTTTGTTGATAGTACAAATCTAAAGCGTGGTGAACTATTTTCTTCAATCACTTCATACCCAATAACATAAACTTCATGTTCGTTGTCAGGAATTGGTGAATGAGACCTTAGCCAAGCTTCCAATTCGCCTAGGCTGATCGTGGGCTGTCCGTATTTACAACGGCGTCTGTCAATTAAATACGTCCTTACTTGGGACAATTTTGGCACTTTAATACCATCAATTTTAGTCAAATTTGCAAGTATGGCTTTTGGTTTGAGATGTAAGTCGTATAATTTGTTTATTTCTTCCTTTACTCTGCCACTAAGCCCATAACAAGCGAGCGTTTTTGAATCGTGGTCATGATCAGAATCTGTCCGAAACAACAATACTTCATCCGAGAATGAGTACATGAGTAAATACAACTGAGCTGAACACTGTGGTCCCTTCCGCATTACTTTATTACATCTAAAGTACTTTTTCTCCCTTCCTCTACATCATGCGTTCGCAGAAAAGACCAAATTTTTACAGCCTTTATATACTCCTCAGCACTGTGTTTGTCTTCAAATTTTTAACGAAAATCCAATCCTTGCTTTGCGACCGTTTCTTCTTTGGTATGGTGCCTTCATCAGTGTCAGTACCTTGCTCATTTTCCTCATCAGACTCCAATATCGGCACTTTCTCCACGAATGATTGCTCGACAAACGACGATAAACTTTTTGAATGACTTGCATTACCTTCACCACTACTTGATGCCATAATCAAAAATAAACATTTAAGAAATGAACTAAAACAACAAATTATCCACAACGATAATAAAATGCACCTACAACAATGAACGTGAAATCGCGAATGAAGTAAACTTGCATCTCTCTCGCACGCCGCCCGCGTCGCGCATCGTGTGATCGAACCTAGTTACCTACTACCCATCGTTGAGGCCGGATTGGTCAATTTTTAAAGCGCGCCAATTTGTCTCCGCCCCTTTGATCATTTTTTCATTAAAATTATAAATTGATGTATTAAATTGGTAACGAATACTATTAATTTATTAACTGAACGAAATAAAATGTTACTACTGTATTAGTGACAAAATATCAAATAAAAAGGAGTCGCAGTCAGGGATCGATAATCGATTTATTTGGTGACAGATCTACCATTCTGAGCACAGAGCTATTATTTATGTAACAAAACTGTTATTATAAGAACGAAGTTTATATTCATGTAATGCAATATAATTTTATTGGTTATCGATCTCTTATTTTACACATAACATTAATTTGATAATTCATACCTGGGAACAATTTTTGTTTATCTGAGAACGAAAATATTTCGTGGCGATAGATCTATTTATTAGGTGATACAACTTGATGACAAATATAAATTTTGGTGATAGAAAATATTAATAGTCCCCTTTTTTTATGGAGACTTTGTAAATAAAATTGTTTATTCTAGTTTTAGACGACGACATCAAATGTTTGCCTACCGAAACATCGGTAAATCACGCTGAACCCATATTATTTGTTTTCATTAATCTATACCGTGATTTAAGCAAATAAATAAATTTATTCAATAAATACTTTATTGCTCCATAATGTACAATTATAGGTGTTACAATTAAGGCAGACTGCAAAACGATCATTATGGACCCTTTCGGGCGCTGCAAAACAAGTGCTACAGAGAGAGGAAGCTTTACTATACAAATTAAGAAAAATAAATACATATAAAAAAATTTTTAATGTACCTATTTAGTACTTTTTTTTATAACTCATCATCTAAGTATTCATTGATGCTATAATAGCACTTAGAATTAAGAAGTTGTTTCAGATTTTTGATAAAAGTGTTGTTAGTTTCTTTCATTCATAAGTTTTTTTCTATGTGAAAGACTTACATATTTTGTTCTTATCAAACTTTATCTATTGCACGATACCAAAACTACTAGATTTGGTGCTTGTATCAGCCCTAAAAACCTTGAAAATTTCGATCACACGTAATATAATGTAATGGAAATGTCTAGCCCGTGTCATTATTATTAGATTGATGATTTCATTCACCTATTGACACTGTCTCGACGAGTAGATAACCTATCACATTATAGATTAATCATATCTGTTTACAAACAAAATGTATTCATGTTTGTATAGAGCTGGTGTACTCCACTGGGGCCCGCACTCTCCTGACGGCATCACACCCTTGCCTCACAACATCGCCCTACGCGCAGTGGTCGGCGTCCGAAGGCATCTGGACTCGTCGCGAAGACCACACTGCTTCGAGATCGCGTTGGGAGATTCCAGTAGATTGCTGCTTGCGGCGCCGGACGATGCCACGGCCTCGTCATGGCTGCAGTCGCTGTTACTGCACGCTGCTCAAGTAAGACTCACTATTGTGGCAACTGTAGCTGTTAAGAGACTGGTTAGACACCTCACTGCTTCGAGATCGTGTTGGGAGATTCCAGTAGATTGCTGCTTGCTGCGCCGGAGGATGCGACGACCTCGTCCTGGCTGCAGTCGCTGTTACTGCACGCTGCTCAAGTAAGACTCAATATTGTGGCAACCGTAGCTATTAAAAAACTGGTTAGACACCTCACTGCTTCGAGATCGCGTTGGGAGATTCCAGTAGATTGCTGCTTGCGGCGCCGGACGATGCGACGGCCTCGTCATGGCTGCAGTCGCTGTTACTGCACGCTGCTCAAGTAAGACTCACTATTGTGTCAACTGTAGCTATCAAGAGACTGGTTTGACACCTGGACTCGTCTCGAACACGTCACTGCTTCGAGATCGCGTTGAGAGATTCCAGTAGATTGCTGCTTGCCGCGCTGGACTCGTCTTGAACAACCTGCTTCGAAATCGCGTTAGCGGATTCTAGTAGGATGATGCTTGCGGCGCCGGATGATGCCACAGCGTCATCGTAATTGCAGTCACTGATACTATGCGCTGCTCAAGTAAGACTTTCACTATTGTTATCCATAGCTAGCAATAAATATGTTTCTTATTACGCATTCCTGCGCCGAAAGCTTTCGTGAAGGGGGCCTGACCCAGAGGGCTTCATTACTGTGGAGCGTAAGAAGAAAAAAAAGCCTGCCAGCCGGAATCAATGCGGAACTGCACAGACCGAGCCTAACCGGGCCTTTTTCTCGCCTATATCACACCACGAATGCTAAACAGGTCTCAAAATACGTGCAAAAGAAAACCAACTTCACTCTGCCGATCGTCAAATTGGAGCCTAGTAGCAATGTGAACTTTAATTAATTTGTGATTAGATTAACTAAAAAGATAGCAAACGAAGAACCTTCACGAACGAAGGTTTCTGGCCGAAGGGTGTCGAGTTCCAGCGGTTCCGCGGAAGCCTATGCGACACTATGAGCAACACGCCAGTGAAATTGTTTGGTATATATAATTTTATAAAAAATGATTTGGTATATTATTTTGTATTATTATGCTGCGCCGACCCCAGATAAACTGGGAAAAAGTCAAGAAGATGATGGTGATAATATTATTTTGTATGTCTGTTAGTCTGTAAGGTATTTATTATATGGGTCTGTATTGCGTTTGTAATCCGCTGAGTAAATAAATAAATTGTAACCTAGCAACACAAAAACAACAAGCTAAATACGACCTAACCATTCCGCTTCTTTACAGGCCCTAGAAGAAAAAGACGGCGTCAAGAAGGTGGACCCGCGGGCCGGTGAGCCTCCCCCCGCGTGTACCGTCCTGGTCACGCCTACTGAAGTTATCAGCGTCCGGGACACGCTGGACCTGGCCTTTGTGGCTGGTGCTGCGGCATATCTGAAGGACCGGGGGTCGGAGGCGTTACTCAAAGGTCAGTAAGGACATATCAATTAGCCACACTTCGGCAATAAAATGTTAACCTTATTGTGTTGATGACAGAGTTCAATAACCTTTTGCTCTCAAATGTAACTTATAATATTTAAAAAAAGACGATTCATGCAATAACAACTTTAAAGAAGTATTTGAAGGAAATAATGAACAATATTTATTTGCTATCGGCACAAAACAAGAATCAATTAATAACTGACATTGATTATGTTTTGTCTCAATCTTGAATGAATGAATGATTTATTTGACACACAAGAGATAAGATACATGCTGTTGTAAAAATAGCCAGGACAACATTAAATAAGAAAAAACAAAAGATATCAAAATATATACTAAAATTAATATAAGGTGTGCCAAAAATATCCCCGCTCAGCATATGAGATTTTCAGTGAGAACCAATCTTTCAAATGTATTATAAGTAGATAAATAAGTCATGGCCTCATGTTTTCCATACTACTATTCAACTGATTAATTATGTAATAGTTTCCACACTGTTTTACCCATTAATTAGATTGATTATGCGTCCAGGATACTACATCAAAATTAGCTATTATTATAAAGAGGATGTTATGTAAATGAACCGCCCGTTTTACCGCAATACTTCGAATGTGTGCTATCTGCAATATATTATTTTTTATCGTTTATTAATTTATTTAAACAATGCCTAAGATGTGCCTTTGACGTAAATCTGTATAGATTACAAAGAAAACTGATACTACTTTGGATCAAAAACGGCTTTTTAAGGCAATAAACCAATGACTTTGAAAAAAGTAAATGAGTTGCGAATATAGAAATATTAAATGGCTCTTGATAATAGTTTCAAAGATCAATGACATTTTGATATTATGTTGTTTATTAATGCCGCTGTTTTGTCAATGTTATACAAAAGTTATGATAACCAAACGAAATCTTAATTTTTTCTTAGAGACTAATGAATGATGTGAATAAGCTTTTGAACTGTAGAGCTCTTTCTTCCAAAGTAATTTTAAAAGTATACGCTGACGTCTTTGTATTATGTATGCTTTATGTTGTTCTAAGTTTAAATATTATTTTGTTGCAGAATACATAGAAGAAGTGCGAACAGACGTCGAGATTCTTGCGTGTGGCTCCATCAAGAACTTGACAGCGTTCAAAATTCCGGACACAGACGAAAACTGGTGCTGCTTGGTGAGTGAGATACGCCTTTTTAGGGCCGAAGCGGAATAGCAAAAAACGGAACCCTTATTTAGTAACCTTAGTTTCGTCAAGTCTGTCTGTCTGTCTGTCTGTCTGTCTGTCTGTCTGTCTGTCTGTCTGTCTGTCTGTCGTGTCTGTATGTCACAGCCACTTTATTCTGTATAAGCATCGCACTGTTAAAATTTGGTAGGAGTATCCTGTTAACCGCTTTACGATTCTCATACAAGAAATAAAAAATAATGACATTTAAGGGGAGGCTCCCATACATGAAACTAAAACCAATTTTTTTTTCAAACCTATACGTGTGGGGTGTATATAGATAGGTCTTTTAAAACGACATAGAGGTTCTTAAAACCATTTTCTTTTAACGTCTTCACTTCACGTTTCATAGTTATACGCTTTCAAAGTGGTAAAATGAGGGTCCCCCCCCCCTCCCCAACTAACTTCTAAACTAAGCTAGTGTAAATTTTGAAAAAATATATCCTAAATCCTAAATATCCTTTGGACATACAACATAACTTTGTACTTCATACAAACACTATGAAAAACAAAGTTATATTTGCTGTAAACAAAATATTTTACAAAATATTTTGTTTACAGCAAATATAACTTTTTTTTTGTTTAATAAATATTTTACAAAATATTTTGTTGACTACTAAGTGGAAGTAAGTGGATTCCCTAATTCAGTTAAAGTTGGCACGGAACCCTCAGTGCGCGAGTCTGACTCGCACTTGGCCGGTTTTTTTGTGCAATGGACATGATGCAACTGGAATTCTAGTTATTTTGACGGCGCAACAACGGCGCCTCTAACTAATGGACGTTGAAATAACAAATGGCTAACTCTCATTACGAAAAGTAATTTGTCCAAAATTATTGTATTCAATTACTTTAATCTACAGTGTTGTTTTTTACTTATTAATACAATATAATGCATCGATACGTAAATTTTGTGCTAAAATTGCTGGAGAAATGGTGACAGATGTCCTCCAACGTTGTTTAATTTTGCCAATGCGAGCGTTGCCATCGATTCGGCTTCCCCCACCACCAACTTCGCACACAGCGAATAATATGCATTTGAACGCAATAATACAATGAACATAGGAAAAATTACTCAAATTTAAATTGGTTACAAAAAATCGAATCCATTTGAACCCCTACTAATCCAACTACTAATCCTCGTAAACCACTTCGCAAAACCTTTGGTCTTCCCATTGTTAAAACCAATGTAGGCAGGCAGGCTCCGTGATCAGATGCTATGAGCAGTATTATGCGCTGAACGCGAAATGTGTCGCTGGAGATCAGGGGCCTTACTCCCGATTCCAATAGCGACGGATCGGGCAAGAAAAACGGCCATTTTGTACTCTCGAACAAGATTTGACGAAATTTTGGGGTTGTCATTTTTTTCTAATCTTGGGCAAAACGGCACTCCCGACGACAGTTGACAGCCAGCATTATTGCTTCAATCCGTTACTACTGGAAATTGGCACTCTACACAGAATTTTGACAGCTCAAATTGTGGTAATATTGAAGAACTTGATTAGTTTGAAACAATTGCCAAAGTGTAACTTTTTAGCTATTTTTTTGGAGTTTCTGGTGTTTTTAAGGTGAATAATGGCTCGATAGGGTGGTTAGGTTGTATATAATGAGAGAATGATTGACTTTTATGGGAATGCGGAACGTCGTTTGTGTACTTTATATGATGATGATGAACTATGTTGATCATGTCATGACCTTCACGATGAAGGGTCGAGCTTTGAGATAGTGATAGTGTATAATGCTTGGGTTAATTGATAAAACGTTGATATTTTGTTAAATAATCATTTATTGCACAAACAAAATGAAGTACAAATGGCGGACTTAATGCTTTAAAGCATTCTCTACCAGTCAACCATTGGGTGAGACAGAAACAGTTGAGGCGGCGTAAAATAACAAAAAAAAACTAACAAAATGAATGAATTACATATACTTACATAAATGCTTTTTAAATAAACCTACATAAACATACATAAATACAATAAAATCCATACTTCACGCTGAACAGATATCATGTTATTTATTCTCATTGAGAAAAAGATTGCGTATAGACTTTTTGTACACATATTTTGATGTTGATGTCTTGATCGTATCTGGGAGGGAGTTCCAGACTATGTATTCTAAATGAAGATGCAAAACATAATAAAACACCTTAATTTTTTTGCATTAATATTACAAATTTCTAATTGTTGAAACAAAGTGTTAGTATATCTGACTACTCATATGTGGAGATTTATTATTAGTATTGATGTTAGCATTAAGTTATTTAGAAATAGTGATTATTAAAACTGTGAATCTTCCTAAGAATATATAAATAAATAAATAAATATATAAATATTTATCTAAATTCTATTCCTTATTTTACACTTTGTTTTTCTGCAAGAGAGGGTGCAGGTGAAGGCCTCCTGCAAGCAAAGATATCCAGTCTTCACTAGATTGGGCTACGCCAAGCCACTTGGTCTAGAGATCTTTTTCAACTCGTCATCCCATGTTGCGTAGAGTTCATTGTGATGACACGCTACGTGTTCAGTCCATTTCCAGTTTAAAAGTTAGCACCTGGGCTAGTGTTGTTTGATCTGGTTATCATTCGTGTTTTTACTGTCTTATTTTTTTAAATTGCCTAATGTTCAGCATGCTACCTTTTATTCTTCTTCGGTACGTAACTAACATGATTTTGATACAATTGTTAAATCTCCACGTCTGGCAAGCACAAGAGTTTGACCTGTCAGGACACATGTAATTAGAACTCTAGTTTTTATTTTTGTGGGCATCTTACTATCAAATATCTCCCTGAAACTCCATTTTTTTTCCACATTATGCTCTTTGCTTTAGTTGTATTTCATTATTCTGACATCATAGCCAATTGTTTACAAAACAATGTATACGTTCTGTGTGTGCGTATAATGTATATGTTCGGTGTATATTAACCGCTTGCTATTAACCGTAACTAGTCTTCATTCGTTTTGATAGGTTCATTTCAAGAGCAGTTAATTTTTCCGCTCATCTCAATTAGTAATTATACCATTGATTGTAGCCCTGAGCTCGTCTCTGATAGAAGCAACAGGTCATCGGCGAACCGAAGGTGACGAAAAGTACTCTGAAAGAAAAAGCAAAACATTGTAGCATTCATATTAACAAATGATTGACATTTCTAATCACATAGGTTAATTACGAGATTCTATTCATTTAGATCACAAAATAGCCGTCTAATTAGTTTATACTTACATAATATTTACTTTAAAATCCACCAAAACAAAATATAAACTTTGAATGAATTTTGAATTACAAAGCACAGACTATAACGATTTAGTTCAAACATATTTTTAAAATATTTCTGGACAAAAGGTACTACAGCCGAGTGTTCGCAGATTTTGTTAAAATAATTGTATATTGTTACAAAATGTATGTCTGCAGACGCAAATACGTGAACATTACACTTATTGATTGCAAAATAATTTAATGAACGCAAGTTTCAGTAGTTTAAACGTATTTTATATAATTGGATATCAATTGAATTGCACAAATCGAGATAGGCACTTCACTACTACCATAAATTGCGAGCCGTCATTTGGCTAACTTCAGGTATAACAGCCTTTACCAATCCATTGCTATATGTAGATCCGAATCTAAGGCAATGGATGAAGTCTTGGGTTCGGGAGTGAGGTCACAAGATCGGAATTCGACTCAAACTTAAAACCAATGTTGCACTCGGGAGTTAGGCCCCTGGACGTTTTTCACAACAAGCTACTGACATTCAAAAAAAAACTTTACTCAAATTGCTCTCCAACTGTACCGAATAGTACATATTTACACTTACTAGTTTTTAGTTATTTATAATTGTCAATGTTATGTACGCCTGTAATGGGTATGTATATAGGAACCCGTTGTATAAAAAAATATATTTTTAAGATTGTCATATATGTACTGTTGGTGTACCTTATTTTTTATTTATTTTTCTATTATTTATTGCACTGACAAAAATAAAGTACAAATGGCGGACTTAATGCTTAAAGCATTCTCTACCATTGGGTGAAACAGAAACGATTGAGGCGGCGTAAAATTACACATAAAAGCAACAAATTAAATTTAAACTACTAATGTACTTACATAAATAATAATAAATAAACCTACTTAAACATACTTGAATACGTACAATTGTCCATACATAGGCTAACAGAGATTAATAAAGGGGAAACCTTATCAATAAAATTAAAAATGAAACCCCGCCCCCAAACCAGAATGGTGTCTTCTTTAATAATTATAAATAGCAATCGCTTTTAAACAATTGTGAATTTGTTCCTTTTCTCCTCTAGCGAATATTTAAACAATTATATTGTGTTTCTATGCGCAGGAGTGGAGCGTGTGCGAGGCGCGCGAGCGCGGCGCGGGGCTTGCGCTAGTGTTGGCCAGCAGCGCGGAGCTGGAACGACTTATCGCCGCTGTGGAAGCTGCCTTCTGCAAACTCACGGTAATACACTATCATTTCGTTTATTGTCGTATTTCTTTTAAGCAATTGCATAGCTTCTATAGCGGGCCTTGAGCGTGGAGACCGAATCCAGAAATTCCGTAACGAAAATAACCTAACACCCCCCACTCCGACCGGCACAGCAGTGATACTTTTTAGTTTTCCATCTGATACGTAGCAATGAAACAACGGTTGATCGTAGACTGAATCATTTATTATTTGTCCACCCTCAGACGGGGCTAGTTATTGTGATACATGACACTTTTTCCCTCTTAATACAAAAATCTATATAATCTTATTCTGGTCACAAAATGCAAGTGCAAAACAATAAGAACTTTAAGCTTGTAAAATATATATATTATCTCTTACATAGGTGGGTACTATGAACAACAACAACAATACAAAACTATTTTTTTATAACCTAAGCATACCGTAGTTATTATAATTTATGTTTAAATACTCAACCGTCAGCTAACTGAACCTGCGTAGTTTATTAGGCATTTACGTTATTCATGAAATACGAACTGGTGGCGTTTGTGATAGTCATTTATTTTTTTATTTTAAGCTTTTCGCGGCAACGTATTGCAGCTTCCCTGCGGGGCCTGTCAGCAGTAGCATGATGCGCTTCTGGCACGTTGGGTGATGGCTGTGGCGACCTCTCACCTTCGAACTCGGTGCTTCCACCTTCCTCTGCACTATCATAGGACTCGTCGTGGTCATCATTTCCTTCCGACTTAACTTCAGGCGCAGCTTGATTAGGTTTACGAGGCGAACCATTAACTACTTGGGTTAATGAGTGACGTGACTTCCGAGTAAGTATTTGGTCAATGTGTCGCTTATGCACCCGACCGCCCGCTTCTACGTTATAAGAAACCGGTCCTACTCGCTCACGGACTACGCCCTCTGTCCATTTATGATCCGACTTGGAATAATTACGCATCAACACGGGATCATTAGTTTGCGCCACTCGCAACGGTGAGCTATTGTTCCGCTGCTCTTCGATCAGCTGTCGCTCGCGCACGCGCTCCGCGACGTCTGGCCGCAGTAGGTCGAGTCGCCCGCGCAGCCGCCTGCCGAGCAAAGCGACTGCCGGCTCGCGACCTGTCGTGCTTTGTTCAGTATTTCTATACATAAACAAAAATTGATTCAAGGCTTTGTTTACATCCTGTCTTTCACATTCAGCCTTTTTAAGTACTCTTTTGATGGTTCGGACTGCATTTTCGGCTGCCCCATTGCTCGAAGGATGATATGGTGGGACAAGTGTATGCTTAATACCATTGCTTTCTAAATATTGAGCGAATGAAGCAGACGAAAACGGTGGTCCGTTATCGCTGACTATCCGTTTTGGTAATCCGAAACGGGCAAAATGGCGTCTTAAACAATCACAAACAGCTGTCGCCGAAGTTGTGTTAACTTTTTCAGCTTCTATCCACTTAGAGTGGGCATCTATGATGATACGATAATGAATATTGTTGAATGGACCAAGAAAATCTATATGTAATCGCGACCATGGCTCAGTTGGCCAGGACCACGAATGCAGCGGGGCGCTGGGGGGTGCCGGCCGCAGCTCCTTACACGGCACACACTCGCGCGCAACCTGTTCTATATCTTGATCTATGTTTTCCCACCAGACGTAATTACGAGCGATTTGCTTCATTTTGACTACACCCGGGTGCCCTTCGTGGATTTCCTTCATAATGCAATTTCTTAATGAATTTGGAATTACTAATCTATACCCCCAGAGTATGCACCCTTGATCAATGTGAAGGTTGTCTTTCTTGTTTACATATTTTTTTTCAATGTCATTATACTCGTAATTAATCGGCCAACCGTACATAATAAACCCATAGATCTTACTTAGCAACGGGTCCTTTCCCGTTTCAGTTTTAATATCTTTAAAACTGATCGGAAAGCTTCCTTGCGCGTAGTGCAAATAACAGCCTTCTTCGTCTTCACTACGAATTTGCCTATTTATCGTTTTTAAGGGAAGACGGGAAAGCGCGTCAGCAAAACAATTTTTTGCTGACTTTACAAACTCCACTGTAAAATCATAAGCCGCCAGTTTGACTGCATAGCGTTGTAGTCGACTCGCAGCCGTCACTGGTAGGCCTTTATTTTTACCAAATATGTAACTTAACGGGCGATGATCGCTCCTTAGTATAAAACTTCTGCCGTAAAGATATTGATGGTGCTTAGATACACCAAACACGATGGCAAGAGCCTCTTTATCAATTTGGGAATAGTTAATTTCGGCTTGGTTAAGAGTGCGCGAGGCACAGCAAAGTGGCCGCTCGGTGCCGTCTGTGAGACGCTGGGTGAGAACGGCCCCCAGGCCGTATGCGCTGCTATCAACTGACAAAATTAATTCCAAATTTGGATCATAATGAGCAAGTACAGGGGAGCTACTTAAAACCTTTTTGATTTTATTAAAAGACTTATCACAATCCGCTGTCCAGTTCCACTCTGAGTTCTTTTTTAACAAATCGTACATTGGTTTTAATATATCGCTCATATTAATACAAAACTTGGAATAAAAATTAACCAAACCCATAAAACTTTTTAGCTGAGTGATATTTGTGGGTGCGGGAGCTGCTACAATGGCTTCAATTTTTTTTTCATCTGTATGTAACCCATATTTATCAATTTTGTAACCAAGGTAATTAACACTTTTTTTGAAAAATTGGCATTTACTAAAGTTTATTCTAAGACCATTTTCATTAAGCCTTTGTAGCACCGCCCTTAAATTAGCTAGGTGGGATTCCTTATCTTTTCCTGTGACGCAAATATCGTCAGCGAAAACAGCGACCCCCGGCAACCCATTTAGAGTCTCTTCCATAATCTTTTGAAAATTTTCAGGTATGCATTTTATACCAAACGGTACGCGCAAATAAACAAAAGTACCTATGTGTGTGGTGATCGCGGTTATCAGTTGTGAATCTTCATCTAACAAACATTGCTGAAATGCACTTGATAGGTCCAGTTTAGAATATTCTTCACCACCCCCTAAAGCGGCAAAAATGTCCTCGATACGGGGCATCGGGTAATGGTAGTCTTTTAAGAGTGGATTTATAGTGACTTTGTAGTCCCCGCATAATCGAATAGTACCGTTTTGTTTAATAACCGGCACGATAGGAGTGCCATAATCTGACCGTTCTACTTTATATATGACTCCCTCCCGCTGCAGCCGTTCAAGTTCCCTCTCGACAGGTTGCCGAAGCGCTAAAGGTATTGGCCGTGCTTTTACAAATATAGGTGTGCTATCTTTAAGATATAGTTTAATCTTAGATTTATTAAATGTTCCTAAACCTTCTGCAAACACCTCAGGAAACTCTTTACGTAATGAAACCGCCCTCGAGTCCTCCTCGGTCAAATTGTAGCACTCAACTATGCCTAGTCTTAATTCGTTAATCCACGTTCGGCCCATTAGGGGTGGCCCACCGTTTTCAATAATAAACAAATTGAGTTGTTTCGAAATATTTTTACCACAACTTACATTTACCACAATAAAACCGAGCGTCTCGATGACGTCCCCCGTGTATGATTTCAAAGTAAGTTTTTTATATTCAATAGGAATATTCGAAAAATTTCTGTCATAATATTCTTTTGAAATCACAGATAGCTTACTTCCCGTATCAATTTCAAATTTACATAAAATGTTTTCTAACTTTATTGTGGCAAAATAAGGCCCATCACCATCACTATTAACTACTAAATTAAAAAAATTACAACCTTCGTCGTCTGAGTCCGACCCGTTCAGGAAAAATTGGTTCTTTGTTGCATTTTTTCCAGCACTTTTATTATTATCATTTCGATTTTTAACACACACTGATTTTAAATGGCCTCGCTGACCACATCCATCACAATTATAATGCTTAAAACGACACTTGCCTTCCGTATGCCCAAATTTACCACACCGTGAGCATGCACGCTGCCCTCGGGGCGCACCCTGCTTGGAGCCCCCGGCCGAGCCCGCGCCGATCCGGTGCAAGCCGTCGCTGGCGGCCGCGCCCGCGCCTGCGCCCGCGCCGGCGCCCGCTCCCGGCGCGCAAGCCTGCGCCGCGTGTCGCTCCGCCGCCTCCAGCGCCTGAGCGAGTTCCACCGCACGCTTGTAGTCTACATTCTTCTCCGCAAAAATCCTTGATCTCATGTCCTCATTGCGCAAACCTGATACATACTGATCTCGTAAATTCTCTTCCAATTTATCTCCAAAATTGCAAGTCTTTGCTAGGTGTTTCAGTGCTTGTAGGTATTCGCGAACACTTTCACCTTGACGCTGTGTACGTTGGCGAAAAATATGCCTTTCAGCGATCTCCGATCGCTCGGGTTCCAGATGATCTTTCACCAGTTTTATCAGATCGTCAAATGATTTCGACTCTGGAGTAGCCGGGGAACACAAATCGCACATTAATTCATAGCACTCCGCACCAACAACTGTCACCAACGTGGCTACTTCCAACGTGTTATCGATTGAATTTAGTGCTATAAACTGTTTGACTCTTCGTACATACGCATCCCAGTTGTTATTCGCGAAATTATACGGTTCAATATGTCCGATAGGCATTTTTTCGTTTGAATACTGCACGCACACAAAAACACACGCGTGGTTAGATAACAGCCCGTCGCCAGTGATACGTAGCAATGAAACAACGGTTGATCGTAGACTGAATCATTTATTATTTGTCCACCCTCAGACGGGGCTAGTTATTGTGATACATGACACCATCTATCGATGAATAGCAGAACTTTTAATGACTTTTTGAAATATCACGCTTGTCTCTCTAGTTCAGCAACCCGCCTTTAGGTGGCATTGGTTGTAGTATCGGCGTTATAATTATAATTGTATAAGTTGATAAAAAATGCTATGCAATAGCTTTACCGCGGCAGTCTCCAAGTGTCTTTTTTCTTTATTTTTAGCGTCAACTTTAGTGGTATAGCATAATCGAGTCAAAAGATGGCTTAAATTATCCTTAGAAACTTTTTACCAGAAATTAAGGCCGATCGATAGGTATCAAGGCCGCTGTGGCAGTTCTTTTTTAGATTTGACCTTCGACCAAAGGCTCCGCGTAGAACGTCCACTCACAAGGTGGACAGAGAACCCGGTAAAGATCGCTGGATCACGCTGGATGCAGATCGCTGAGGAAAGCCGTGAAGGATGTCTATGTTCAGCAGTGGACGTCCTGATAATAATGATGACCATCATGATCGTCTTTGAAAATTCATAATACTGAAATAACGTTTCTTCCCAATCGATAGATGAGTACTATCACAAAATATTAGACAGTAACAGAAGTCAAACTCGTCCATGTACTTCACTTTGACAAAAACAATCGCTATCGCGCTAAAGGAAAATCGGTCGCGCTAGAGATGTCAACTTTGACTTATAGGTACACAAAATAATACTTTTGTGGTCGTCGCACTCACATTTACGAGTAGTTGTTTGATGTTTTGTTGAGAATTAATAGTGGCAACGAAATCACAAACCAATAACTAAGTTTACAACAATTATATTACGTACGTTTAAGTTTACATTTTGTAATATCGAATTATGGATAATTCTTTGTAAACGGTTTACTTATTGATGCAATTTCTTTCGTCTTATTCGTTAAAGACATAGATCTATCAAATAACAGTAAAAAATACACAATATAATCTGCACAATATTTTGTTTAGTTTGAATGAATTTGTTCTGAATAAATATAGATACCTCGATCATACAGATTCAAAATAAATAATAACAATTATATAAAAAGAGCTGAGGTTACCTTACAACATATTTTTACCTCACAAAATCCTTAACAAACGCGCTAGTCAAGCGGGCGCCACTCGCGCTCGCACTGTCCCGAAATGTTCTGAGATCTTCTGTCCGTGAGTGGTGTCAATGTGTGCGTTTCACGAGCGCGCTTTGTATGTAGTTGACTTCAGCACTACTATTAATATTTTGGGGTACTATCAAGTATCTGTTATTTATTTAATTTTTGATGTAGAAATTGCTTTAATTTTCCCAATTATTAATTTATTTAAATTAACAAATTTTATTATTTGAGCAAAAATTATTTTTTTTCTTTTTATTTTTATTAATCTGCGAGCGGTCCTCCACGACTTCGTCCGCGCATTTAGAGTTTGTTCCCTCCCCTCCCGTTGTAGCGTGATGCCTAAAGCCTTCCTCGATAAATAAGCTATCCAACACAAAAAAGAGTTTTACAAATCGGTCCAGTAGTTCCTGAGATTAGCGCATTCAAACAAACAAACTAACTCTTCAGCTCAATATTAGTACAGATTTTTAAAGATGAAAATATAAACCAAAAATTTGCGCACGGACGGGACTCGAACCAGCACTTTCTGGCTAACCGGGCCAAACGCTCTACCAATTGAGCTACCGTGCTGTCAGTCCTACCTTGCGAAATTTGTGGTCTCTTATGGATTACGTCATTATGCGTGACGTTTTTTGGCGTTATTTACCCATCTGTTTATTCAAAAGTGGGTCAATTAGTTATTCTTTACAGAATAAATTCAACTTGGCAATTGATGACGCTTCGCTTTATAATGGTTTAGAGTATTTTTAACATTCACAGTGTCATATTTTATATTCTTAAAGATGAAATAAGAAACCAAAAACAGTTGTTCAATTGGTAGAGCGTTTGGCCCGGGTAGCCAGAAAGTGCTGGTTCGTGTTCCGCCCGTGCGCAAGTTTTTGGTTTCTCATTTCATTTTTAAGAATATAAAATATGACACTGAGAATGTTAAAAATACTCTAAACCATTAACTCTTCAGCTTTATAATATTTGTATAGATTGTAAATCTTATATATAAAATTCTCGTGTCACAATGTTCGTTCCCGTACTCCTCCGAAACAGCTTGACCGATTCTCATGAAATTTTGTGAGCATATTGAGTAGGTCTGAGAATCGGCCAACATCTATTTTTCATACCCCTTAGGGATAAGGGTTGTCCACCCTTAACATTATTCTTTAATTACGTGGCGGGACGAGGCCGGGCAAGAAGAGGATGGGAGCGAAACAAAGTTCGCTGGGTCCGCTAGTAATGTATAATTATATTTCCAGAGCGAGCCATTCCCCCTGTCGGTAGTGGAAGCGAGCAAGTCTGCGTGCAGCTCGGCGCATAGCAAGTACGAGGCCGCGTGGGCGCACATGCTGCCCGCGCACCAGTAAGATGCAAACTGAACTGTAGTACTTATATCAAGCACTCGCTTCTTCACAGGCAACGAAACGTGGGACTGCGACAGCGCTTACTTATCTCTCGCTCACACGTAGTGATGCAGTAGTGTCGATATCGATACTGTAAATATTTATTTTGGTTATAAAATATATGAAATGATTAATCCCTCAAGCGTATGTGAACGAGACACAATAGATATTGTATTGTTATGCGGTCTCATGCGACCGCTCGGGTGTTGAAGCAACAAAAATGTTCATTGATTACATTTGCTAAATTAAACAATATTGGATGGAATATGACAACAGAAAAATAATAATTTGATACAAATAAGTGTAAATTAGTATTCTAATTACCAGAAAATATTCTCTATGTAGAACGAAAAAGTTATAACTAATTCAAATTTGTGTTTGCATTAATTATTATGCGCAGAATTTTCTGGAAGAATGCAGTAAGTCACGTTAAGTGCGCGCACGGCTCTCTGATAATTCATAGCCGCAGAGGAAGCGATTGTTTGATATTACTATATTGGTATTAGACAACTTGACGTAATTATAACAATTTATAGAGGTCCTTATAAACCACTGTAGCTAATTAAAAAATTGGCGCTTCACTTCTGAAACTCGGTTGCACCATGGTAAAAAAAACTTTGGCCATGATGCTTCTTATTCAGTTTGATAGCGAATTGACGCCTGATGCGACAGAGATCGAGTTCAAGTTAGTAGAACTAGTTTTTTTTAATGTTTCAGACATTCAGAATAAAATGAGAAGTATTAATAAGCTAGTTTTACGCTTCATCATAGTGAAAGAAAACATGGTATCTCAGATGCTCGCAGACAAAACTTTGTGGTTGTTGAATTATAAAAAAAATATGTCACAAATATAAGGTTGAATTAATTATGTCAAATGTTTAAGATACATGGGTTACTAAAAGGTCTCGGAATCTAAAATTTTCGATACTGATTCTAATGTTAAGGCCGGCTAGTCCATGCCAAGATTAACCGAGTACTCGATATAAGCATCGTTCTGTCTTTGTCAACAACAAAGAAATACATAGAGACAGAACCATTATTTAATCCAGAAGTACGCCAATTCTGACTTGCGCATCCGGGCCTTAGTATCGTGTAAGTGAATTGACATGATGTTTAAAAATGGAAATGTAAGATTAATATGGTTGCTGACAGCACAACTTAGTAAAATTGTACTTTAATTATTATAATAATAGCTTCTTACGTTATAGTCCATTGAATAAAAAGTTCTAGAGTGCGTGAGTTAGTAACGTAAGATGTTTCTTCGGAAACATGTCAAGAGTCCCTAGGTAATAAACATACTAAAACCCCGGGACACTAGGAGGAGCCCCGGAGTGGGGGGAGGGGGGGAAAGGGTCCATTTTTTCATTTTTCGCTTAAATCTCAAAAACGGCACATGTTAGAGAAAAACTTTCAAGGAAAAGTTGAAAGGCCATAAAATTATCTACAAGTTGTACCTATATCATTTTTTCCTATATCCTACCATTTCTGAGTTACACGCAGTAAAAAATGATTTTGGCTCAAACAATTTCCCCATACTATATACCCATGTTTATCACATCAATCGATCAAAAAATATTTCTTTCTTCCAAAAAACTCGAATGTGCAACTTGTGACCGGTACTGATAGATTGCTCTTAAATAGGTCTATAATTGGTTAAATAAACACATTCCTCCTTGGAAGCCTTTAGGAGGAATCGATTGTCAAAATATTATATTAGGGTAGTTTGAGTTACTGAACTTGATCTTTTTATTTTTTTCTTTCAAAAAATTCAAAAGTGCAACTTGTGACCGGTACAGATAGATTGCTCATGATTAGGTCTATCATAGATAAAAATACCAGATTCCACCACGGAGGCGTTTACGGGGAATTGAATTTTATTAGGGTAGTTACGATACTTGAACTTTTTATTTTTTTTCTTCCAAAAAGCTCAAAAGTGCAACTTGTGAGTGGTACTGATAGATTGCTCTTAATTAGGTCTATCATTGGTAAAAAAAACACATTCCTCCATGGAAGCCTTTAGGAGGAATTGATTGTCAAAATATTATATTAGGGTAGTTACGCAACTTGACCTTTTTATTTTTTTTCTTCCAAAAACCTCAAAAGTGCAACTTGTGATCGGTACTGATAGATTGCTCTTAATTAGGTCTATAATTGGTAAAATAAACACCTTCCTCCATGGAAGCCTTTAGGAGGAATCGATTGTCAAAATATTATATTAGGGTAGTTTGAGTTACTGAACTTGATCTTTTTTATTTTTTTTCTTCCAAAAAGCTCAAAAGTGCAACTTGTGACCAGTACCGATAGATTGCTCATAATTAGGTCTATCATTGATAAAAAAAAACAGATTCCACCATGGAGGCGTTTAGGAGGAATTGAATTTTATTAGAGTAGTTACGATACTTGAACTTTTTATTTTTTTTCCTCTAGTGCCTCTCATATGACATCAATGTCCCAAAATTATCCGTTGTTCGGATTTTTTCGATGAAGTTTCACACGTAGCATGGGAAGGGGTCCGCCCTCGTTAAGCTTAAATGCTAAAGTTTGCTTATGTTTTCAAATTTTTCACCTTTCATGGGATGTAGCTCGAAAACGGCTGCTAATAGAAAAAAATGATTCAGATACAACTTGTAGATAATTTTATGGCCTTTCAACTTTTCCTTGAAAGTTTTTCTCTAACATGTACCGTTTTGGAGATTTAAGCGAAAAATTAAAAAATGAACCCTTTCCCCCCCTCCCCTCACTCCGGGGCTCCTCCTAGTGTCCCGGGGTTTTAGTATGTTTATAACCTAGGGACTCTTAACATGCTTCCGAAGAAACATCTTACGTTACTAACTCACGCACTCTAGACCCCCCTTGGAGGGACTCATTCAATGGACTATTATACATAATTCACGTATGTAAAGTGTAGTTAGCGTAGCAGCTATAGGTTAGTTTCAACGTTTCGTAGGATTAGGTCACAACTACTCCATAGTCTTATAATACTCGAATCGTGTGTTTGCATGTTATAAAACTCATATCCACATTGTTGTAAGTCGATCAAAATTATCAAAAAATATATCAATAGCGGCGGAATAGTATCCCAAAATTAACACAAAGACAGTAAAGTGGTTTATTATTATGGGAATAGTCATCTGTATCGTCATGTATGTAATATTATGTAAAATAATATTACGAGGTTACGAAATTTAAGATGTAGAGAGGAATACTCTTTGCTCATCCATGCCGAAAGTAGAACATTTTTTTTATATATAATCAACAACAATTTGAACGATATTACGATTTGTATGATAAGAGTTCAACGAATATTAAGTGCAATCTTGAATATTAATCTAAATACTATTTATGATATTAATATTCCAAGAAAAAAATCTTAAAATGATATTCAATTAAAATGGATTGCAATGTATGCGTTACCGATTGTTTTCAACTGTATTTATATTTTTGTGGTCTAAATCAAATACCATTTACATTTAATAATAATATTATTTATGTAGTCATATCTTCCTGATATTATATTTATGGAATAAAGATGTACTTTTAAGGGAACAGGTATAGCGGAGGCTTATGTATGGTGGCGCTATTCTGAAACTTGTTGAAGAATTCCTTATCTGTTTTGTCTCGATTTGTAGACTCCAAATCGTTACTAGACTGGGATAACTTTACGCGATTGCAAGTTTCACAGAATAAGGCTGAATTGTTTGTGCGTAGCTTGTAGAATTTGTAAGTGGAAAATTCAATTTTTTATCACGGACCTTTTGTGGCTTTAACCGTTTTAAAGCTAATCATAATGGTTTCGTTTTGTTAAAATTTTATTTCAATGAATTGGCATTTGTTGGTGTTTATTCCCGTTTTCAGATATATGTTTTATCGATTACTTGCTTGTTATATTGTTCGTATATTTTCACAATGGTTGTCTTTCTAAAAAGTAGCTGTTACCAAATATTATTATCAATGTATAATATCATTGCATATGTGTATTAGGCCGCTGTAATGGCCGTGTGATATTAATATATGTTAGGTTAGGAACTAGTTGATTGGTCGCAAGATAAATGGTTAACTTTTTTTATATGAGTTCAACCACTTCACATTGCTTCATCATGTGGGGAAGTTTTCAAAAGGTTACACATTTGACTTGTGATCTAGAATAATTATAAGGTAAAGTTGTATAATTTACAACTCCATTCCATATCTCAGTGTTAAATAGTTTTTATAATTTACCAATGAAAAGTTAATTTTCGATGTGTGCTCCACTGCTGCCTTATTTTGTTCTTTTGTTACATAATTTTGTGTTTTTGTTACATAATTTAGAGATTAGCTATTATATAAACAGAATAAACGAATAGTTTAATTTATTGTAAATGAATTTAATTGTTTTTTTTTTACTTTTGTTGACAGGGTTGTATGCTATTCTGCTGCCTAAATCACTGATGATATAATGATAATGAGTTTTTTACCTTGGGCTTTTGTGTTAGTGTGTATGCGCCTTACGTACTGTTATGTATCTGTGATTTGCGTTGTATTTAAGTTTAATGTCGCATAATATTACAATTGATGTTTAGCTATATTTACTGCTATGTGGTAAGATCGTTCAGGTCGATTCAACTGTTACAGAATCCATTGTTTACAAAATATTATGATTGGAACAAGGGTTAAAGAAATCAGTAACAGGCTATTTCGTTAGATAATTAACCAAATATCGTATCATATTTATGAGTAATGAAATAGTTGGCCTGGCCACAAGTATTATAGTCAAATTGCTTCTTGCCTTCCTACAATAAATATAGAATAATATGTATTTATACTCATTTTTGAATTTTAAATTATTGGCTATGAACTTTTATTTAACAATATAAAAATACGTGTAGAAGTTAGTAATCAGGACAATATTCCGTTTCATCTGTAAAAGCGGTGGTATATGAAGTATTATGAAAACAATAATAATGTTAATATCGTGCTGTAAGTTGTAGGGCTACATTTTTAATATAATCATACACTTACATACTTAAAATAATGTTATTAAACTCCCTCCATGATTAAAAAATAAACAGTGTCTTGTCAAAGTAACTAAAAAACATTGAAAATGCGAACAAATTACCATTGTAGTCGCTGTTGCTCGAAGTACGGGCGGAAAGGCACGACGTGACGTCACCGTCAGTAAAAGTCCAAAGTGCGAAGATAGGAGTTTATTCCGCAGTCTTGAGGTACAAAATAGGGTGCGGACCGAGCAGCGAAAAGATTCGAGCTCAGTGCCTTACAGATCCAAAAATTATGGAATTACTAGATGCCCAAGATGGTAAAAACCAATAAGGTGCGTTCTAGGAATCCAAAGTATCCACTAAGGTATTGGAGAGACTAGATGCCCAAGATGGTAAAAACCAATAAGGTGCTTTCTAGAGACCCAAGGAATGGATTGGATTGGATTGATTTTACATACAAAGCTCAGGAGTACTTAACCTACGGTGCAAAAACATGTTCAGCGCGAGTTACATATGATCAGCGCCATCTATTGTCAGGTAGTGGGACTAATATATGGGCTTACTTATGATATTCATTAAAAACTTAATCAGCGCGGGCTAATATTGAGAAGCGCCATCTATTGTCAGGTAGTGGAACTAATATATGGGCTTACTTATGATATTGATTAAAAACTTAATCAGCGCGAGCTAATATTGAGAAGCGCCATCTTTTGCCTGGTAGCAAAACTTATGTATAAGTTTACATAAATGTAGGTGTGTTACAGACTCCCCCTCTGTCTCCGATAGTCGTCCCGACGAGGAAGACAGGATAAAACGACCGTGGGTGGGTTCTCAAGCCTGACTTCAGTGTCTTTACTTTCTTCCTTCTCCCTTTAGTCCAAATCTGCATCACGATGATTGGTCACGCATGGCGATTGCTATCTCGATCGCGTCAGTGTCTATCTTTTTCTCCCCCTAGTTCAAATCTGCATCATGATGTTTGGTCACGCATGGCGAATGCTATCTCGATCTCGTCAGTGTCTATCTTTTCTCTCTCCATCTAATACGAATCTGCATCAGAATGAATGTTATCTTGAATCGTCATGTTGAATGTCTTATGTCTTTGAATTCTAGGTCACATTGCTTAATAGCAGTAAATGTCGAGATATGTCATAGCTGATCTCTCACTCCCCCTGGACGAGAGATAGTTATCTGACTGTTGCATCGCTGTGTTACATCACCGCAACGCCAACATGATGCCAAACTCGAACTTTCTTCGTCGTCCATTCTTCATCTACATTAAGGTGGTGTGGTTTCTTTTGGCTTGAAGAGCAGGTTGCTATCCTGGTGTCGGTTGAGCTTCCAGATCTTCAAGGCCGCGAGTTGGGCGCCATATTTGTAGTCGCTGTTGCTCGAAGTACGGGCGGAAGGGCACGACGTGACGTCACCGTCAGTAAAAGTCCAAAGTGCGAAGATAGGAGTTTATTCCGCAGTCTTGAGGTACAAAATAGGGTGCGGACCGAGCAGCGAAAAGATTCGAGCTCAGTGCCTTACAGATCCAAAAATTATGGAATTACTAGATGCCCAAGATGGTAAAAACCAATAAGGTGCGTTCTAGGAATCCAAAGTATCCACTAAGGTATTGGAGAGACTAGATGCCCAAGATGGTAAAAACCAATAAGGTGCTTTCTAGAGACCCAAGGAATGGATTGGATTGGATTGATTTTACATACAAAGCTCAGGAGTACTTAACCTACGGTGCAAAAACATGTTCAGCGCGAGTTACATATGATCAGCGCCATCTATTGTCAGGTAGTGGGACTAATATATGGGCTTACTTATGATATTCATTAAAAACTTAATCAGCGCGGGCTAATATTGAGAAGCGCCATCTATTGTCAGGTAGTGGAACTAATATATGGGCTTACTTATGATATTGATTAAAAACTTAATCAGCGCGAGCTAATATTGAGAAGCGCCATCTTTTGCCTGGTAGCAAAACTTATGTATAAGTTTACATAAATGTAGGTGTGTTACACCATGTGTTTTAATGATATCAGTAGCATGTTTTTTTGACCATTTTGAAGAGATACTGTGATCATTGTAGTATACACGTTCTTTCTGCCCTCAACTGATCTCAAATATACAATCTTCTCGGCGATATTATATAACTACTGCTTGCATTATTATTCATATAAAAGGTTAATAAATAATACTTGCGAATGTATTCCTTGGTTTTTATTTTAACGTCCTTGTACGGCTGATTCGAACGAAATAATTAATTGGTTGTTTTTCTACTTCTACTTATCATTAATAACAAACAACTCAATAATATTTTTATTGCACAACATTGTTCAACGGCTTAAATTATGTGTAGTTTTGTTTTCATGTCCAAGAAAATTTAATTAATTATTAGTCTCACTAGCCGATTTCGACTACGGTGGCCAGTCACAACGACTAACCGACTGCGCGGGACATGTTATAGTGCACGAGTGTGTGCGCAAACACAGGTGCTCTCTCTTCCTTTCACTCTGATAGCCCTTAGGGACGGCAATCTGACACGACCGGAGAGAGATCAGGCGCAAGACCAACGGCTTTACGTGCTTTTCCGAGGCACGGGGGTAAAACACCGCCAATTTCCAAACTCTCGGCTACCCTAAGAATTTCTGAACAGAAAAACCCAGGTATATATTTTTGGCCCGACCCGGGGCTCGAACCCGGACCTCTGACGCAACCGTCGCTTTAAAAAGTGCGACCCGTTCTAACCGCTGAGCCATCGGGTAGTTAAAAAATTATAATAGTAGTAAACTGATTAAAATGCCGATAGGACTTGTTTACTCTTAAGACCAGTTTCCATTATTAGCATACTGGAACTCGCACCTTCAAAAACGTAGTGACGCAGTAATTTTAACACTCACTGCCCCAAGTTAATTGTCAATGCAATTGCTAAACGTCCAATAGTGCATTATATGCAATGCACGGACATATAATTTGCACTATTCTCGGTTGTTAATAATAGTGTATTGTATGACATGCACGGACATGCCAAGCTAACTCATCAGTGCATTATATGTAATGCACTGATAGTGAAAAGTGGAAGTGCGTTGTCTACTTACTTTGGGATCAGGGCAAGGATTGGTGTCCAATACTTATTATATTGAGTGAAAGTGATAAATCTCCAAGTACCTGCTATTTATTTGAAATAAATCTTCTTTGAGACGCAAAATAATTAGAGAACAAGTTTAAAATACTAATAAATTAAATAATCACCAAAATATTTTGCCATATTATTTATACTTATACGGCCTGTTTCACAATGTTCACTTGAATAAATTCCCATTAGATGTCCACTACTACTTCATAGGAAATGGCGGTCCATATTAATTGAATTATTCGTTGGTTTGTCCCTTGGTGTACGAGTTCGTGAAGTAGACGAAACGCGCGTTAGAAGAAGCTCTGCTCTACATGCGATCTTACGTTTTTGACAGTGAGCCATGGTCTTGTCTGGGTAATACTTTTATATGAACATGTTTTAGCATTTTTACGTACCGTAACTTACCATTTGAAATATTTTATTAACATCGACCTCGAAATATGCCTTTAAAATAAAATAAACATGTTTTTATCCTTTTATCTATACCTACTAATATATTTTTTGTATAGTTTGTTTGTTTGAACGCGCTAATCTCAGGAAGTACTGGACCGATTTGAAAAAAAAAAAATTGTATTGGATAGCTTATTTATCGAGGATGGCTTTGAGCAATAAAACATTACACTGCGACGGGAGGGGAGGGAAACTAAAAACGCGCAGGCGCAGTCGCGGGGGACCGCTAATATGTAGTAATAAAAACTCGTTCTGAATAATACTTTTATCTTATCAACTTTAAATTTATGAGATGATTCTTACTATTGTTTAAACTTCAAGTAAAGATGATTCTTAAATATTTAGAAGACAACTATACAGAACGTTAAGAATATCTCAGTTTGTAATGAATTCATTTATCTGTTAATAAACACCGCGTCATTTACATACCAGTCTAGTCGTGCAAGAGAATAAACAGGGTAACTTATCAGGTATCTGGTAAAGTCAGTGCTGTCTCAGTCAAACGCGGCTATAGGCGCTTCTGACGATATGGCGGAGTTGAAAGTAAGTTTTTTTATATATTATTTTGTACGCAAAAGCTTTACTTTGAAAAGCGTTAGTTCATTATCGTCACTACTACTTATTCACGTACGTAAGTGTTGAAAATATTATTTTGGACATTGGTTGATACACACCAAGCGATAAAAATCTGCAGTGGAAAACAAATCAATACCACCATATTATGAAGACTAATAAGACTCAGGCCATCATCATGCCATCACTATTCAGATGTGATTCCATTGTCTATACTAACATTATAAAGCTGAAGAATTTGTTTGTTGGAATTCGCTTATATCAGAATCTCTGGACTAATTTAAAAAAAAATGTTTTGGATAACTTATTTATCAGGCAATGCTATAGGCTATGAAATATCACGCTGCGACGGGTGGGGAGGAAGCAAACCCAAAACGTTTAGACGCAGTCGCGAGACCGCTAGTAGACTAGGTATATAACCTGTTTACATGCTTGTTATGACAATATTAGATCACTGATATTACGAGTAGGTAAATCACATGTGGAACCTATTTAAAACAAAACCAAGAATATGTACAATTATTTTAAGGAAAAACCATAATACTTATGCTTTCGAGTTTTTCCAAATGCTTAAGTTAATATGATTTCAGTATCTCTCAGGTTTCGGATCGGAGTTTTCGTCTGAGGATCCGAGGAGGCCAGGCGCGTTGCCTGAGGGCCAGAACAGCCCTCAACGCTGCCCTTACGGTCTTTACGCGGAACAACTATCTGGAACTGCTTTCACAGCGCCCAGACATGAAAACAAGCGCTCATGGCTTTATAGGTAATATTCATGTACTATCAAGATCACTGCCTTGCCACCTTTTAGGCGGCGATACACATACCTGTAGCTGGCACACTTGTATGCCAGCTTCTTGCACGTGCCATCTACTTCTATGTGTAGTTTTACGCTTACTGGCATGCAATGTGAGGGCGGGGACGCGGGGGGCTGTACAACTAGCGCGTGTGATTATCAACAGTTATCAACAGTAGGAATGTAGGCATGTGTATTGCGCCTAGCGCCGTTTTGTTTGAAATGACGCCCGTTTTATAGTGCCTATAGTGCCGTGAGTGCAAGCGATTTTCGAATACTGGTTAGGCGTGAGAGACCTTGGCTCCTACCTACAATTCTAAAAAGAAATTACATGCAGTCTTATGATCCGAGTAACTAAAAGATGTGTAAACACTGTTTACAGTAGTTCTACAGGCAGGGTTATTTCTCTTTCATATAATTTAAATTCAAAGGGAAAAGGGAAGAGCTCTAAGAAAGAGCAAAACTACTTGTTCGAGTTATTGATTTGCATACTTATTAAATGCAAATAAAAAAAATGATTTTTTTAGGATTCGGCCTTCTGTTATTCACAAGCCGTTCAAAAAGCTGGATGTTGCCAAATACTTGACACACAAATGGGATGAACAGGAACCAGATCCGAATCAGGTATGTACAGCTTAGAAGTTCAGAAAACGAACGAAAAGAAAAGAACGCTCGAGAAACTAAAACCTCTGTAACTGCACAAACATGAGGTGCGAAAACTCAAGGAGAAGAGGCTATTCCTACGTTAGGATATCAACATCTATCAATAACTAACAAGCAGTTTATATAGCCTATTCGACGGGATTATGTATTCGTTACTGCAAATAGATTGTTTGTTATAACTAACGCGAAACCACAGGATCCAGCTCTAAAAAAAAAACCTTTTTCGCTCAGTCCCGCTGGCTCCCCTTCGACATTCCAACTCCGGATCAGAAGGTGGACTTCGTAGCTGGCTTGCACACAGTATGCGGTGCTGGCGACGCTCGATCCCGCCATGGCATTGCCATACACATCTATCTTTGCAACTCGTCGATGGAGAAAAGCGCCTTCTATAGCAGCGATGGAGACTTTCTTATTGGTAACATGCTATTTTATTTCGTTACTGGCCACTATACGTAGTCCTATAAATAAACAGGTAATTTAAATTAAGTTACAGTGTATCACATATCTGAACTGGATCGTAGATTCGGAAAAAATCCGATCAATTTAAATGAAATCACTATGTATGTACGGTGGATGTCTCTATCGCCTAACCACCAATTTTAGTCAATAACACTTGTAACTGCGTCGTCTTTAGTGCTTTTGTGTAGTCAGTGTGCAAGCGATTATCGTTTGAAAGCGGTTAGGCGGCAGGGACCTCAACCATACCTGCAACTGTAAGTAAATATTGCATAGACTCCTAATTCCCTACTTACTACCTATCCAGTCAGCAATGAGTCTCAGTGTCAGTTATCAAAAGTTAGACTTAAAAAGAAAAATTGTTTTAGGAACCTCTATTTCATTTTATAGACTTATCCATAGACACCCCACGCACGCATAATAGAACGTGAAACCTTATAGTTTCGTCAAGTCTGTCTGTCTGTCTGTCCGTCCGTATGTCACAGCCATTTTATTCTGTAACTATAAGCATCACACTATTGAAATTTGGTAGGAAAATGTATCCTGTTAACCGCTTTACGACTCTCACACAAAAAATAAAAAAAATAGGGGGGGGGGGGGGGGGCACCCATACATAAAACTAAAACTTTGTGTATTGTTATTAGTTCCCCAACAAGGAGTTTTAAAGATCACCACAGAGTTTGGAAAGATGGTGGTGGCGCCGAATGAGATTGCCGTCGTGCAACTCGGCATGCGCTTTGCTGTCCACGTGGAAGGACCTTCAAGGTATATGAGAATGAATTATTAGCTTTAAGATTAACATAGCAAAAAAAAAATGATTACTATTAGAAATATTATTGATGTGTGTTACAACTTATTCCTTTTAGCAACTCAACAAATTAGCCTGATTTTACCAAGTAACCTCATTTTAGTATTGGTTAACTACTAATACTATTCTTAACTAATAAATACATAAAAGAATGGCGTGTAGTTAAACCACTTATAACTCGAGAACGGGTGGATTAATTTACATAATTTTTTTCTTCCTTGAAATCGTCTTTGGCTTGAAACTTCGTTCGCCAGGACCGCTATTATTATTTTTTTAAAGGTACTCCAACAGTTCACATTGTTATAAAAATAAATTATTCAGCTGCGTCTGCGTGTTCACGATAAATTTAAAAACTACTCAAGAATCTTGGATTAAATATATTTAGATATTTGGTTTACTCCTCTAAAGAAAGTAAAAAATAGTAAATTAATATCCTTGTCTAATCAGTGCTGATTTTTTTGCATGCGGATAAGTCTTCAAAAATGTACACTGTAGTACCTACACTGTGACGTAATTTAATAACGTATTTATATTTTTTCAATAAGTGTGGATAGAAAAACCAAAAACTATTGCAATTTAATGGTGTGCAACGCCATCTTTTGATTTTACAGTAAGAAACAAAATGTCTATAGGAAAAAATACGTGACTTAATACTAAAATTAAAGTGTTAATTAATTACTTTCGCTTAAGCTCACCTACGGTATACATACAATAAGGATACATATTCATTCCGTGGTGTTATGATAAGCGATCTTTCAAATAATTGAGCTTGTTATTTTTCTTCAGAGGTTACATTTTGGAAGTGTTCGACGGACATTTCAAGCTTCCAGATCTAGGGCCGATTGGCGCCAACGGCCTGGCCAACCCTCGCGACTTCCTGACCCCAGTTGCGCATTATGAGGACGTAGATATACCTGGTCAGTAACTATTATATTAAACATAACCCTCTATTGTTTACATGTCCCCTCTATAACAAAATTGATAGTAGGTACCAGGTTTAAACCATGACTTAAATTACCCAACCATTTAGAAAAGTATAACTCTGTTATCGAATAATGCTAATCTGGTCGGTTAATAGTTTAGTACGGCGCTAAGCTTGGTTCTATGTTTTTGGAATAAATGAGCTACAATTTCATCTATGCCTTCAATATTTGATTGAGGTTGCGTTCTAAAGCTAAACAAACACTAGGTCCTTTTTAGTCACAATGGAACTTGTTTAAAAAATGTAAGCCTGTTTATGGTTTTGTACCCAAAGACCCTATTGACACCGATGAACGATTTTAAGCATATTTATGCTATTTCAAAGCCTCCGCTGTTTGTCTGTCCGTTTATGTAGTGCATTTTAATTGCCACTTAAAATACTAGATTAATCATCTTCAGACTCAGCCAAAAGACGTCTACTGCTGAACATAGCCCTCTCCCAGGGTTTTTCACAGCGACCGATCACAAGCGATCTGTGTCAAGTTTAATCCTGCGATCTTTACAAGGTCATCTGTTCAACTTGTCGGTGGATTTCCTACGCCGCGTCTTTGGTCGAAGGGTCTCCAATGTAGAAATTTTCTGCCCCAACAGCCATCAGTTCTTTGCGCTATGTGGCCTGCCTATTACCACTTGAGCTTAATGATTCTCAGGGCTATGCTATTGTCTGTTACCTTAGTTTTTCTACGTATCTCATTTCTGATTCGATCTCGAAGAGAAACACCGAGCATAGCTCTCTCCATCGCTCGTTGTGTAATTTTGAGCTTCCTTATAAGGCCGATAGTAAGAAACCACCAAAAACCAAACACACACTGGTTGAAGACTTTCGTCTTCAGACACTGAGGTAATTGAGACGAGAAGGCACTCTTGCGCAATTTCCCGAACGCTGCCCAGACGAGTTGGATTCGTCGATTGATCTCTTTCTCAAAATTGGACCTATCAAATTGGATCGCTTATCCCAGGTAGATGTACTTGTCGACAGCTTCGAGAATTGAGTTCCTAACAAATACTGGAGTGCGTACTACATAACTGTCAAAAGCCAAAGAATGCGTTGCACGAGAAGGATCAGGCGTTTCACCCTTATATGCTTGGTCGATTTCTTCTAGGTTTCAAGATCATCAGCAAATACCAGGGGTCTCTTTTTGTGGCGGAGCAAGACCACTCGCCGTTCGACGTGGTGGCGTGGCATGGCAACTACGTGCCCTATAAGTATGATCTGAGCAAGTTTATGGTTATCAACGCTGTTCTTTATGATCATTGTGTAAGTCACTTTTCTCACTTTTTATTTGACTGCCACAAAGCAAATCATTGGACGGGCTCCATAAATCTCATTATAACGACAATTCAAAAGTACAGTGATTCCTATCTTTAAGTGTTTTAAGGTAGCGGTTCGTGCCGCGACAGAGGCAAGAGACCGCGAATAGAGACCGAGACCGGAGACCGCGACCATCACTTGACGCTATGCATTAATTCGCGAGCGCGACCGAGGCAAGCGGCCGATAAGCGCGACGGTCGCTGCCCCGGACTAGTGTCGCGGTCGCGCACGATAAAGCAGGTGTTTACTGATCAAAAATGAGTGTAATTTTACGGACGAAGACTTGGAAAGGTTGATTGAACTAATCAGACATTAAATAAACTTCATGAATAGTTAATAATAATTTAGTTTTACATTAGTAATAATAATATAAGAACCAAATACTTGACCCAAATACTACTGAAGCTGAATCTATCGATACACTATGTTAAAGACGTCAAGAAGTTCGTGAAACGGCGGCTAAAATACTTGTCGGTCTCGGACTATTAGTCCATTGAATAAAAAGTTCTAGAGTGCGTGAGTTAGTAACGTAAGATGTTTCTTCGGAAACATGTCAAGAGTCCCTAGGTAATAAACATACTAAAACCCCGGGACACTAGGAGGAGCCCCCGAGTGGGGGGAGGGGGGGAAAGGGTCCATTTTTTCATTATTCGCTTAAATCTCAAAAACGGTACATGTTAGAGAGAAACTTTCAAGGAAAAGTTGAAAGGCCATAAAATTATCTACAAGTTGTACCTAAATCATTTTTTCCTATATCCTACCATTTCTGAGTTACACGCAGTAAAAAATGATTTTAGCTCAAACAATTTCCCCATACTACATACCCATGTTTATCACATCAATCGATCAAAAAATATTTCTTTCTGCCAAAAAACTCAAATGTGCAACTTGTGACCGGTACTGATAGATTGCTCTTAATTAGGTCTATAATTGGTAAAATAAACACATTCCTCCATGGAAGCCTTTAGGAGAAATCGATTGTCAAAATATTATATTAGGGTAGTTTGAGTTACTGAACTTGATCTTTTTATTTTTTTCTTCCAAAAAACTCAAAAGTGCAACTTGTGACCGTTACAGGTAGATTGCTCATAATTAGGTCTATCATTGATAAAAATACCAGATTCCACCACGGAGGCGTTTACGGGGAATTGAATTTTATTAGGGTAGTTACGATACTTGAACTTTTTATTTTTTTCCTTCCAAAAAGCTCAAAAGTGCAACTTGTGATCGGTACTGATAGATTGCTCTTAATTAGGTCTATCATTGGTAAAAAAAACACATTCCTCCATGGAAGCCTTTAGGAGGAATTGATTGTCAAAATATTATATAAGGGTAGTTACGCAACTTGACCTTTTTAATTTTTTTTCTTCCAAAAAGCTCAAAAGTGCAACTTGCGACCGGTACTGATAGATTGCTCTTAATTAGGTCTATATTTGGTAAAAAAAACACATTCCTCCATGGAAGCCTTTAGGAGGAATCGATTGTCAAAATATTATATTAGGGTAGTTTGAGTTACTGAACTTGATCTTTTTTATTTTTTTCTTCCAAAAAGCTCAAAAGTGCAACTTGTGACCAGTACCGATAGATTGCTCATAATTAGGTCTATTATTGATAAAAAAAAACAGATTCCACCATGGAGGCGTTTAGGAGGAATTGAATTTTATTAGGGTAGTTACGATACTTGAACTTTTTATTTTTTTTCCTCTAGTGCCTCTCATATGACATCAATGTCCCAACATTATCCGTTGTTCGGATTTTTTCGATGAAGTTTCACACGTAGCATGGGAAGGGGTCCGTCCTCGTTAAGCTTATGCTAGAATCTGCTTATGTTTTCGAATTTTTCACCTTTCATGGGATGTAGCTCGAAAACGGCTGCTAATAGAAAAAAATGACTTAGGTACAACTTGTAGATAATTTTATGGCCTTTCAACTTTTCCTTGAAAGTTTTTCTCTAACATGTACCGTTTTGGAGATTTAAGTAAAAAATGAAAAAATGGACCCTTTCCCCCCTCCCCCCTCTCCGGGGCTCCTCCTAGTGTCCCGGGGTTTTAGTATGTTTATTACCTAGAGACTCTTGACATGTTTCCGAAGAAACATCTTACGTTACTAACTCACGCACTCTAGACCCCCCTTGGAGGGACTCATTCAATGGACTATATTTACTGTGCAGGAAAGGCTGAGACACTTGTCGGTGTGTACTGCACTCAGTCTCCTGCCTCTGTCAAGGCGCAAACCGCTAATTTTCTACATAAATACGAATATTTGTAGTAAAAAACGGTAGATTTAATAGTATATAATGGAGATTTGAGCTTCGTCCTTGTTATGTTTTAGAATGTTTTTAACACTCACAGTGTGATATTTTATATCGATAAAGATGAAATAAGAAACCAAAAATTTGCGCACGGGCGGGACTTGAACCAGCAACCTTTTGGCTGACCGGGCCAAACGCTCTTACCAATTGAGCTACCGTGCTGTCAGTCCGTCCCTGCGAAATTTGTGGTCTCTTATGAAAACGTCAATTGCGTGACGCTTATTTCATAGACAGACGGCTAGATGGCGCTTAGCGTCACGCAATTGACGTTTTCATAAGAGACCACAAATTTCGCAGGGTCGGACTGACAGCACGGTAGCTCAATTGGTAAGAGCGTTTGGCCCGGTCAGCCAAAAGGTTGCTGGTTCAAGTCCCGCCCGTGCGCAAATTTTTGGTTTCTTATTTCATCTTTATCTTCGTCCTTGTTTTTAGAGGTAGGCGACAACCTTCTTATTATCTTCTTGACTGTGTAATTTCTACCAGTTATGTTGTAACTGGTAGAAATTCCTCACTTGACAATCTTACAGGACCCATCCATCTTCACGGTGCTGACCTGTCCGTCCAATAAGCCAGGAGTAGCGATTGCTGACTTCGTGATATTCCCCCCTAGGTGGTCGGTGCAAGAACACACATTCAGACCGCCATACTACCACAGTAAGACATGTTTTATTATTTATAAGCACTTTTCATCATCATTATCATTATCAAAGGACGTCCACTGCGTAGCGTACGTAGCGAGATGGTAAGGCGGCTAAGACCTCGATAGTACGAGTGTACCTGTATGTCCCCAACTATGTATACAGGTTGTAAAAAAAAGTACGAGCTGCCCCTTGAATTTGGCTCGTACTTTTTGACACCTTTTACACAGTCTGGCTATAAATACTGTTACAATTAAAAATAAGGAACACATTTGAATTTGGAATCTGTCATTTTTATACGATTGCTCATTGTGTTTTCTTATTTTGGCGCCAATAAATTTTATAATATTTTGCGATATTAAAATGGAGTGAGAATGAATGAGAATGAAGTGAGAATGAGAGAATCGCTGTGATTGCATTACACACAGTTGGTATGGAGCCAAATGTCAAATGTTTGTGTACCGGGCTATCAATAGGTACAACGAGACCTCCTCTGTTTGTGACGGAAAAAGATCTGGCCGTCCACGTAGTGTTCGTACGAAAAAGGTGGTCAAAGCAGTAAGGGAAAGAATTCGCAGAAATCCTGTCCGAAAGCAAAAGATTTTATATCGGGAGATGAAGATAGCACCCAGAACCATGTCGCGTATTTTAAAAGATGACAGGACTTGCAACCTATAAGAGACGCAGTGATCATTTTTTAACTGATAATTTAAAAAAGAATAGGGTGGTAAAATCGAAAATACTACTGAAAATTGTTTACCGATGAGAAAATCTTCACAATTAAGCAACATTTTAACAAACAAAATAATCGTATTTATGCTCAAACCTCTAAGAAAGCTTCCCAATTAGTCGGCAGAGTGCAACGTGGGCATTACCTGACTTCAGTGATGGTTTGGTGGGGTGTTAGCTATGAAGGGTGAGACTGAGCCATATTTTTGTGAAAAAGGTACCAAAACATCGGCACAAGTGTATCAAGATACCATTCTTTAGAAGGTAGTTAAACCCCTTAACAACACCATGTTCAATAACCAAGCATGGTCTTTCCAACAAGACTCGGCGCCGGGTCATAGGGCTCGGTCCACGCAGTCATGGTTAGGAGCGAACGTTTCGGACTTCATCAGAGCTGAAGACTGGCCGTCGTCTAGTCCTGATCTTAATCAGCTGGATTATGATTTATGGTCAGTTTTAGAGAGTACGGCTTGCTCTAAACGCCATGATAATTTGGAGTCCCTAAAACAATCCATACGATCGGCAGTGAAGAATTATCCCATGGAAAGAGTGCGTGCTTCTATTGATAACTGGCCTCAACGTTTAAAGGACTGTATTGCAGCCAATGAAGACCACTTCGAATAAGAGTTTTATATTTTAAAATGTTTTATATTTATGAATAAAACTAACACACTGTAAAAGTAATAAATATTATTTGCATTAAAAAAAAATCTTTGTGACAATATTTAGTAAGACTAGTATAGAAATTTAGGGACTCACAATTAATCTTATATCATTTTTTGGGTGGTTAAGAGTTGTCTTAAATAAGGAAAAAAAAACTTGTCTTTCCTTTTTTTAATAATTTTATAAAAATATTTTTTTACTTTTCCTGCTTTTGGCTCGTACTTTTTTCACGCCCTTTATTTGTTTGCATGATGTAATACAAAGGACAAAACATCACTTACCAAAATCCTACAATCCCAGGAAACTGCATGAGCGAATTCATGGGTCTCATCCTGGGCCAGTACGAGGCGAAAGAGGGCGGGTTCCTCCCGGGCGGAGCCTCGCTGCACTCCATGATGACGCCGCACGGGCCCGACCACAAGTGCTTCGATACTGCGTCCTCCGAGCGGCTGCTGCCCGTCAAGATCGCGACAGGCACTCAGGTATGATATCGACGATGTTGCGATACCACAACTTATATCTGGCACCTTAAGGGGCTCCCCGAATTTTTGACGCGCAAACCAGCGCCACTCTATTTAAAATAATGATTTCTCCTTAAATAAAAAAACAACCAAGATCTGGTAGAACGATTGTAGTGCAGGTTCTATAGTTTATTTAGTACGTTTAAATTGTTTCTAAAGTAGTTCACTGTAATTAGAGTTAGAAAAACTGCTAAATATGGCCACTTTTGGAAATTTTTCTTACTGTAACTGCAGATAATTCTGTTTTATTGAACTTAAACATTGTATCTAAACCACATAACTAGAGCTACAATCGCATCAATCAGATTTTCGATTGGTCTTTTATTTAACGAGTTATGATTTTTCTACTAAAGTGGCGCTAGTGTGCGCGTTAAAAACCCGGGTAGCCCCTTAAAAACTACGTAAGTGTAAGGTAAATTATTAGGTTAACTAACCTCCGAATGTTTATAATGTGTATTTTCGATAAAATGAAATGTGCGAATACTAGACCCAAAAATATCGACAAAAATATTTTTTGTTAAGATAAAATTTAAGGAATGGTTGTGTATTTTTTTATCTAATTAGCTAGATCAGGGATGCACAGACCGCGGCCCGCGGGCCGCTTGCGGCCCGCCGGTCGAATACTGGTGGCCCGCCGACAGCAAAAATAATACTCTCGTACATTCGAAAAATATTGAATTCTATTCCAGAATAAAACCAAAAAAAATATGTTCGAAAAGTAATTTGAATCTCGCGCGCGCGCTCTTAAGTGCACGAATTCCCGATTGCTCGCGTAGGTAGATGTACACGAAGCTTCCAGAGTCGGTTTCGAGATTTCTCCAGACAGTTTTCGACTCTATACGCGCGGTATAAAAGCCACGCTAACCGCAGCGACCCATAGTTCGGTTTTAATTTGAGTGAAGTGTCAATAGTTCTAGTGTAGATTTTAACTCGACTAGCCGGTGTCATATATTTTGATCCACATTCAACGTAGATTTCCCGTCAAGTGCCGTGTATAATTGTGTTGTGAAATCGTAAGTAAAACTCTGTTATTAATAAGTGTTTCCCTACCTATTTAAATCAATTATTTTTGCTAATTTAAAAAAGGATGGGTAATTTAAGTAGGTACTGTAATTGTTTTTAGGTGCTGTGTTAATCCTAGCCAGGATTAGAACGCAACATGGACAAGCCAGGACCTAGTAAAAAACGTAAGGTTAAAGATGAAAATCGGCAGTTTCAAGAAATTTGGACTGAGAAATACTTTTTTGTATGGTCGCATAATAAAGTCGTTTGTTTAATTTGCAAGAATTCTGTTGCGATTGCAAAGGAATATAATGTAAAAAGGCACTATGAAACGCAGCATCCTATTTTTACCAAGTTTACAGGCGAATTAAAAAAGCAAAAAATGTTGTCTTTAAAACGGGAGCTTATTGGTCAGCAAGCTATGTTTACAAAACCCATCCAAGATTCAGAAACAGCTACAGAAGTTAGTTATGAAATTTCTCGAATGATAGCAAAGCGCAGTCGCCCCTTCAATGATGGGGATTTTGTAAAAGAATGCATAGAAATTGCCGCTAAGAAAATGTGTCCAGAAGCAGCAAAAAAGTTTGAGAAAATTCAACTGAATCGTATGACTATCCAAAGACGTATTATGTCTTTGTCAGGTAATATTGCGGAACAATTAAATGAAAAAACTAAGATCATTGAATTTTTTTCATTAGCACTCGACGAATCCACTGATATTACTTCCACAGCTCAACTTCTCATATTCATACGAGGTGTTACTCAAGATTTTGAAGTCTTAGAAGAGTTGTTAGGAATGTGTTCATTGAAAGGTCAAACCAGAGGAGTTGATATACTTAATGTACTTTTGGATGAGTGTTCAAAAACTGATTTGGACTTATCAAAATTATCGGGAGTTGCCACTGACGGTGCTCCTTCGATGATTGGTGTCAATTCTGGGCTAGTTACTTTGCTGAAAAAGCATCTGCAAGAAAAAAACATAAACGCTGAAGATCTCATGCAGTTTCACTGCATTATACACCAAGAAGCCCTCTGTTCTAAAAAAATTGAATTTCAAAATGTCATGAAAGTGGTAGTTTCGACTGTAAATTTCATAAAATCACGAGGACTCAATCACAGGCAATTCAAACAATTCCTTGATGACATCGAAAGCGAATATGGAGATTTACTGTATTATACAGAAGTAAGGTGGCTAAGTCGTGGATTGACCCTGGAACGATTTCTAAATTTAATAGAAGAAATTGGAATATTTCTGGCGGAAAAGCAAAAGGATGTCCCGGAACTTAAAAATCCTGATTGGTTGTGTGATTTGGCTTTTTTAGTTGACATTACAAATCATTTGAATGTCTTGAACACACGGCTTCAAGGCAAAAATCAACTGATATCCCAGCTCTACGCTCACGTATCATCCTTTCAATGCAAGCTGACACTTTTCAGATCGCAATTGAATTCTGGAAATTACAATCATTTTCCGAATTATAAGAAAATGGCTGAAAAATTCAACAAAACTGCGATTAATTTCAGTTATGTAGAAAAGCTAGATATTTTGATTCAATCTTTTCAAGAAAGATTTTCGGAGTTTAAAAAAGTGAAACCTCTGTTGGACATATTCAGCAATCCTTTCACGATTTCAGTTGAAAATGCGCCAGAGTCAATGCAGTTAGAAATTATCGACATTCAAAACGACCAAGATTTACGCAACAAATTCAACGAAGGAGACTTGCTGAACTTTTACCGCTGCATTGATAAAAATACGTACAAAGAGTTGTGCATAAACGCTCTGAAATGTGCCAGCTTATTTGGTTCTACCTATATATGTGAACAAACCTTTTCAATACTAAATAATAATAAAACAAAAAATCGAAACCGCCTTGCAAATTAAAGTTTGGAAGCAGTTTTACGTGTTGCTACAAGTAAATTTGAGTTAAATATAAAAAAGATTGTAAGCACTATGTAGTGCCACGCTTCAAATTAATAAATTCTTTTTCAATTTTAATACATAATTATCAATTCTTTATTGTCTTTAATTACCTATACTTCTGGCGGCCCGCCATCAGTTCATAATTTGCCCGAGTGGCCCCTAGTCTTAATAAGTCTGTGCATCCCTGAGCTAGATAAACTGTTAAGCTTTCAAATGAGACTACTTTACATGATTAAAGAAACGACGAAAAAATGAAAAGAATATTTTTTTTTTTAAAGTCATATGGCTGACAAAAAAATCTTATATTTTTGTAGATAATTTTGAGTGTAGTGTCCACACATTTCGGTTTATAAGTATCGAAAATACACATTTTAGAGGATTTAATATCATTCATTATAATCTGCAAAACTTACTTTTGAATCGAATTGTTGTACGAAATTAGTGCCACCAAAATGCACTAATTTCGTATAATTAGATTTTAGAATAGAATGAAAATGTTTGACTATAAATACGGATGAAAGTAAATAGCCCAATAGAGTGTAGGTGTAAGAAGTCGATACAGAGTTGTAGGTAGGATTTCCTAACGTGATTCTTGCAGTTTCGCTGTGATTGGTGCTACCAGTACGTTGACAAAAAATGGTTTAATATTTGATATCAAAACAAAGCAATCATAAGAGGAGAAAGTTTCATACTCACTTTTCAAGAACTCTTCGTTTTCGCAAACGTACAAAAGCATTAGTCATCCTGTACGCTTTGACAATCATAATTCATACACCTCTGACGTTTTTATGTAGTTAACTGATGTATTTCCCAGGCGTTTATGTTCGAGTCTTCCCTGAGCATGGCCATCACCAAATGGGGCGCCGAGACATGCCAGAAGTTGGATGCCAAGTACTACGAATGCTGGCAAAACCTGCCTAAGCTATTTTCCGATAAGATCAACGTATAAGTGCTATAACGAGTAAAAAATAAAAATACACAATAAATAAATAAATAAAACTCGTAGAAAACATTTTGAGATTTATACTCTACTTTTTGAGAAAATTAGAGATTAAGGTAAATATAGTTTTCCGTCAGATATTATATTTTTATTAATTAAGGTTAAGGTTAGAGAAATGGAAGGATTGGGCATTACCTTTACAGGCGAGGCCAGTGACGTAGATAACTTTAAATATCGTCAGGGTGATGATGTTTTAAGAAAATGATATTTTCGTTATTAGGGAAAATAAAAAAATAAATCGCGACTTATTTTCCAAAAAATAATGATACTGTCCTGTTTCTATGATGTATAAAAAGATATAGTTAAAAAAATATCACTTAGAACGATTTGACCTTTGCATAATGGAGAGTAACATTTAAGTTTTAAATATATAGTTGTATTTTTTATTATTATAGCTTTTGTACATTTTTACAAAATATTTTTTTCCTTTATTTATTTCTAACGCCGAATTATAGTTAGTGAGTTTTCCGTCGAGTTGCAATGACAATAACTTTCATCCAACAAGAGTATTGAAATCTAAAGCGCTGTTTAATCAACAAATTGTGGGATAACGTTATTAAACTAAAACAACAATGATTATTACGATAATTTTAATCATAATAATAATTAGCAGAGCTTAAAATTACATACCATTGCAGAGTTAGCTTTATAAAATACCCTTGGTCAGTCGTCTCAGACTAGGCATATTCCGTTATATTATGAAAGAAAGAATTTTGAGTTTAAGGCACATTCATTTAGAAATCGCGCAAATAGAGTCTGAATAAACCAATTTCGAATTTTGACGAATCGATATTGATCATTTCCAACACTACTTGCTTGTTCTCCACATAAAAGTCCATTAAACTTCAAACATACTTCCAATCTAACAATGATGAGATACAGCCATTTTTACCTTACAAATAGCAATGGTAATACAAACACAACACATTACTCCTTGTGGTTTAAAAAGGGATACAATAAATTAAAATGGAATTAATTCCAGAATTTCGTATCAATAAAGCATCTTTTATCAATGGTTTATATGCACGCACCTGCTTGTTGACTAACCTACTTTTCCGCATACAAAAATAAAATATTTGCCGTCACCGAATCAAAATACACAACAGAATGTTTCCAGAGATTCTGTGCACATAAACCACAGGTTTTGGAGTCATCCATACAGGAACATACCAAATATTACCTAATTAAATATAATAATTACAGTACTTTTTACCCTAATAGTAAAAATACAACCCCCTGAGTACAAAAATGGAACGCTACAAAAATAAGTATATGAATGATAGGTGTGAGATCATGTAGATTTCTATAAATTGATTGTATTGTATACAATCGAGGCCTATGGGTAATTTGAAATTCTGTAGCATAGTTTTATTGCTTCATGTGTATTATTGATATTGTTAAGGGGTTTTGCACGTAATAATAATTGCCGTAACATCAAATTAACATCCACTTATCGGCTAAATTCACAATGTTCCCATCGCTAACTGAACTTCGTACAAGCCACCGAACGCCGCCATACTAGCATAGCATAATAACGTAGACAGAATTACTTATTTTTTACTGTTTTTAAACTACATAATAACTTATCTAGTATAGTGGATAGAATGATTCATTAGATGAATCTGATTTTGATATTTCATTAATTTATTTACTAAAAAAATGCAGTGTGAGTTGTATATATTTAATTAATATTTTGTGCTTGATACCTAACTAGATTATGAATTATTATACGTACTGGTTATTCTATCATAAATAGTAATTCTTGTCTACATAACGCTTTGAGCTGAACGTAATATTTCGTGAAATAAAAATGGAAGTATGTACTTTATCGAAATTACATTATGTTCAGTGGTTCGAACAGAGGCTTCGCAATTATAATGGAAGATAATGATAGGTAATCATTACCCATGAAATAAACTTTATTTATAGTTTTGTTTAAAACTTGCTAGTACTGGTTCAACTGTGGTACTGATCTCGTAAAAACTTACATTTTTTTTTTCTCTATGGTTAAGTTTTCTACCAAATCAAATGGCTTTATAAATAAATAAACGCTTAATTTAAAAACGGCATTAAATAAGCTTTATTTAACACCAATATAAATAACCAAACCAATCAACTGCAATTTCATAGGTAAGGACCTAGTATACAGAAAGACTATACAAATTTTAGGTAGAATCTTATAGGTGCGGTTTGTATAAAACAGACACACTACTTATTCCAGTAATGATAAAAGATTGTTTACGTTATTCGACTAGCAAAAAAAAATGGACTTTACAACCTCAGTTGGGAAAAGATACAAGTGCGAAACCTCGTTCGATGTCCGGCGGGGCGTCGTCCGGCGGGGCGGGGCGGGGCGGGGCGTGGCGGGGCGAGGCGGGACCTACCCGTGGTTGACGTTGACGCCGGACTCGAGCTCGGCGGCGGGCGTCTCGGGCTCCTCGTCGTTGTAGATGTTCTCCGCCATCTGCCACACCTGCGAATGGAAAGTGGATAGTGGTTGCTAACATTTGCGAAGCTTACAGCTCGATCAAAGCGACATCGAGTATGGTGTCTGTTGTGGATTTTGTGTAAACTTGCGCGAAATCGATAACCGAAGTAGAAATAAAAAATAAATATTGAACACTAATCATATCATATCATATACACTGCTGACAAATTAAGTAGCCGATACACTTGTGTTATGGAAATCAGACACAAAGGTGGTACCACAACACACAGACAAGAGAATATAGAAAATTATGATTTCTACATTGACCCGACAGAGAATCTAACCCAGGACATTTTTTTATTATTATTTATTACTTCAAAACTTATATCTATCATTACAGGATAACATAACACCCAATGCGATATTATAAGTAAATGAGTATTTATCTACTATGTTAACTATGTATAAAACAAATCTATGTATAGCAAATAATCGAATAACAATAAACATCGAAGCGGTGACGCCTTGAAACCCAGCAGGCTTAGCCACTACACCACAGAGGTCGTCAAAACCAGCGGTATAGCTCAATGGGAGCCTAAGATATGTATCACACATCTAGTTTATTTAGCCCAGTATAAATCTACTATCATAACGTAAATCACTACTGGGGTGGAAATGTGTAAAGCAATGGTATTCATTTAACAGTACATAACATACAATATGATCTCAAACGCTTTGTTCTTCACCATTTGATAGATCATACCGTACGTTTTGAACTGTCAAATGAATACGATTTACTTTACACAATTCCACCTCTGAACAAACGTTGAGCTCTATTGTTAATGTATCGTGTACAGCTCTATTGCAACCGCAGCTGTCTAGCAAAATCCGAGCCGTGCAACTATCTCGCTCTCGCTCAGTAACTATATCCGTACGCTCTCTGTCACTGAGCTGCTGTAGGCATAGAAATAATAACTACTTTTTATTCATTTTCATTGCATAAAATAATGTATATGTATTTTTCATGTGAAATTTCATTGCCAATGCTTATTTCGCAATATTAATTGCGACGCGAACACGCGACTTATGAATTTCACTGTAAGCAAATAATGTGATTTTCGTACTGACACGCTACAAAAACATTATAATATGACCTTAACTTTATATGGCTAAAATTTTAAGTTCACACTAAATTGGCTGGGCTTCGTTAGTCATATACTACAACCGCAAAGAGCATAATCATTCCTTCATCGCGCTCAAGAACTTCGTCCGTGGACAAATATACATACACTTACGAAATATTGCACACGTGTTTGAAGCCTTAATAGATCAACATACGAGATGCGGTCCAACTTACAAAGAAAACAAGTAGATATATTTACAAAACCTTTTTATTTTAATATATATTCCTTCTCTTCTTCAATGCACTTTGCAGATCTCGTGATAAGCATTTCTATCTCCTTAAAAAATACTCTGGAGTTTTGTCCTCAAAATGGGCGAAAACCGCTTGAGCCACTACATCATCTGAAGAAAACCGTCTTCCCCTTAAGTCTGCCTTACGTCTTGAGAACAAATAATAGTCGCTTGGGGCCAGGTCAGGGCTGCGAATGGCGAATTTCCTCGAAGCCACATTTTGCTATAGCAACTTTGGCAATTGCAGCAGTGTGAACGGGAGCATTATCGTGGAGAAGCCGCACATCTCTACTGATTTTTCTACGGCGCTTCTGCTTGATCACCCGTAACTGGTCAATAAGGGTAACGTAGTAGCTGCCATTTACCGTGGTATTCCTTTCTTTTATGTCAATCATCAGTATTCCGTGACAATCCCAGAATACCGTTGCCATTATTTCTGGTGGATTGCGTTACCTTGGCCTTTCTAGGCGGCTTTTCACCAAGACGACGCCACTCCATCGATTCCCTCTTGGACAGGGGATCATAGTAAAAAAACATGATTTCTTTTCGCGTAACAATCGACTTCAAATAACTTTTTCCGTAACGCCTATACGCGTCGAAAAACTTCTTGAGAACACGCTTTTCGCTCTGTTCGCTTTTCGCTCTGTTCGCTGCAAGCTCGAAAGAAGTTTGGGTACCTACCTAGCACTAATTTTATTCATGCGAAGATGTTCATGAAGAATCCCAAGTACTGAAGTTTTCGAAAGCCCGGTTCTTGCCGCTATTTCTTTAGTCTTAAGTCTTCGATCACTAAGAACTTACTCTTACACTAATTTGACAGTCCCCGGTGAGTACTTCTACAGGCCGGCCGAAGCGACGTTCGTCGTCAATGGACTCCCGCCCTAAACAAAACTGCTTGCATCTAACCTTTTTTTTAAATCGGTCGGACTAATTCCTTGCTTGGTCAGGAATTTGATCACGGAACGATATTCGAATTTGAACTTATCGAAAATTTACTAACTTCCTATCGTTAAAACGCCGTAAAATCAAAACCACAAGCAACAGAAACATACACGAAAAAGCGGAATAAATGACATTCGCGAGGACATATTTTTTATTTTATTTTAAGCCGCCAAATTAACTTTTGGACCACACCTCATACTTTGGAATATTGTCTCATTCATTTTATTGATCTGATTAAAGGTCTTAGCCCCATACACCGTAGCATACCATGGCCGCGATAGGAATGGTCATTTTTTTTTATTAGTTTTGAAAATTATGACATCTTGTCCACAAGACCGTTCCATCACCGACCAACACCGTGCCATGCCATGCACGGAGCGTGCCGGCACCGAAAAATGCGTCTTCGATCTCTCTCTCTCTCTCTCTCTCTCTCTCTCTCTCTCTCTGTGTTAATCCGTTCAATGAGCAAGGAAGAGCGTATCGTGTTGCTTTTCGTTCCTAGCATGGTCACGGTATGATCAGGTGCAGTGGAAAAATAGCTTAAGAGCCGATTTTACCAATCATTTATGTATTATTTAAAATCTAATTACTAATTCAGTTGGATAGGTCTTATCTGACGTTGGTAAAATCGGCCCTGAATAAGTATAAAACTTTTTTTTACTTTGAATGCTTACAGATAGGTGACGTTTTCAAATTAGGCGTATTGGATTTCATTCGACGAATATTCGTTATCTCGTAAAAATCAGGTCTAAGGCGTCAGGCCAGCGCCCGGCGACGGGAGTCGTACCTGCATGATGTTGTCCTCGGACACCGAGCAGATGACCCAGGGCTCGTTGGGGTTCCAGGAGAAGTCTGATATCTTGGCGGTGTGGCCGCCGTGGATGAACAGCAGCTCGGGCGGGCCGTCCTCCGCGTCCTCCGCCGTCTGCTCCTCGCCGATCTTGGACAGGTCCCACACGTGCAATCTGTGTCCAACATCATATTATTATCTCTATACTCTGATTTTATTTTTTTAATTTACATGTTTTACGTCCTCGGACAGAGCCATACGGACAATTCGTCATTATAAAAAGTTCAATATTTACACTTAACCCTATAAAACTAACACTAAATTAGCCTAACCTAACCTAACTCATAGAAATGCGGGGCTGACATTCGCATTTCAATTCTCAAGAAGAAAGTTTAGCACGAGAAAAATCCTAATCAGAGGGCGCGATCTGTGACCTGAGCACGCTTTAGTTCGTTTCCTACATTGTCTTCATTGTTTCTTTCAAAAGCACACATTATTACGATAATTCCAACACAAAAATCAAAATAAATGACTAAAAAAATAAAACTAAAATGAAGGAACAAAATCCAACTTCCTCTTCTCGTTTCCCGCGCTAAACTCCATTTTTAATAAGATAGACCAGAATGATAGCTTCAATCGGACTTTTTAATTTTTAATGTTGCAAGCGTAATACTAATAGTGCTGTAACTATTCAATTGTACGTGATTCATTGAACTTGTGATATGATTATTCAACAATGCAGTTTTACTCATTGGGATGAATAATATATATAAAATGTTACATAAAGCTTTATATAAAAGTAATACATAAAATAGTGATTGTAAAAGTAATAAAAAACTATATTTTTTATGATTTTACCTATTTTGTCTTTTTAATACTTTCCATGAATAAATTATTAGAAATAATGATGATCTTTGCAGGAAACATGATTTTCATAAACAGATGGTATTTGAATATTTAACAATCAGTTAAAAACAAAAATTCATTAAATTGAAATATTTAGGAACGTCACTATTTTTAAATTTCGAAAAATTGGCTACCCTTTAAATGTCATGTTAGTCTATCTTATTAAAAATCAGAATAAATACAACGTGTAATGTTAAATGCGCAAAACCTCAGACACAAGTTTTTTATTCAACTGAACCTATTTCTAAAAAAAAAAGTTATTTAAAAATAATGTTGAGGTTTTATGTAGTGTTTAAGTTTTATTGGACTTCTGATAATTTCTTGCGGACGACGCTCTATCTGAGAGAGAGAAAGAGAGGAGTCGGTTGGTAGTTATATCACCGGGCCGCTGCGCGTCGTGCTGACACTGTTATTATTACTATCTTCGCTCAGAACTAACCTTTGCTTTTCATTAATAAATAATAGGCAGGGCAAATCTTTCATTAAGAATTACAAAAAATATGATCCATATTAAAAGTGGTTAATTTGATTCTACTTGTTATTTCAATCAAACTATTTTCAGGTTTTACGCATACATTGTATATAAAAATGAATCCTTATTTCCCTTGGCACGGCATCACACTTGAACAGTTGGCCCGATTTCGATTTTTTTTTGTTGTGTTTGTTAGTGTCAATGTTTTGATGTTGTGAAGGTTCTTATGAAAGAAAATTTAGCAGGGACCCATTTTCATGATTTTTACTTTGTCAGCTTCGTAACCGTCCGAGATAGATAATATTTATTAAAATTACGGGGCCGGGGTCGAAACAAAGTTCTCTGGCTCCGCTTGTTATGAATAATAATAATAAAATCTTACCGATTTCCGGTAATTTCAAGAAAAATAGGCCAGGTACACAGGAGATATTATTGTGCCCAAATGTGTGCGCAGTATGTACACAAGTGCACTTTCTGTTTATTTCAGGGTGAAATTCATTGAGTGAGACAGTAGTCCGACATAACGGATAACAGATCATTTGAAATATTTATAGACTAAGTAAATGCAAGTGCAAATAGGAAAATTACCTCCTGTCAGTGCCGCTGCTGGCGAGGATGGTCTCGTTGTGCGGCGACCATTGCACTTGGAAGATCTCGTCCTTGTGAGACTCGAACGAGTGCAGCTTCAACTTCAAGTTCCGGAGGTCCCATAGAGCCACCTACAATATCAAGTGAAAATTTAGCAAAATTCGGTAAGGTATTTGTCCTTCTTATTCTTAATTTAAGAATTGACGACGAGTTTGGTGTATTGGTTAGCGCTCCTGACTATTACACCGGTCGAAGGTTCAGATCCCGAAAGCACGAAGATTTGAACCTAAGTCATGGATTGTATGAATTTAAGTATTTATGGGAGACGAAATAATCTTTGTCTGGTATTCGTTACACAAGGAAGAATATACCTTACTTCGAAACCACGAAAATTGGTGTGTTGTCTGGCGCATATTTATTTTATATTTGGTGTGATTGAGTTTTGTCCATTTATCTCTATGTCGACCTTCGTGGCGAAGTGGACGCTGGGTTTCAAGCGATGACGCTCCGAGCTCCCGGGTTCGATTCCCGGTCGGGTCAATGTAGAAATCAGAACTTTCTAAATTGTCTCGTGTTGGGGTACCATCGTTGTTTCTGATTTCTATAAAACAAGTGTATTAGCTACTAATCTATTTATATATTTAAAATTTCTCTATTCCAATTCATCTCCTTGATGGTTGCTTGATTAGGATCATCATTTAGGGAAATATTGAAGGGACAAGGAAAAGAAGAAGATCTAAAAGAATGTATATGACCCAGATAAAAGGAAGGTATCATTGTATGTCATAAAATTTAAGTTAAATAAATAAATAAATATTGGACACCAATCACATACATTGTTCTGATAACAAAGTAAGTAGCCAATGCACTTGTGTTACGGAAATCAGATACAACGGTGGTACCACAACACCCAGACTCGAGACCCCGAGAGAGTTGAAGATCAAATAATAATATTGGTACCAAAAACAGTATCACAATAAATATTTATTTGTTATTAATGATTTATCAATATAGATGTCCATTTGCTCAAATTGCCCAATTTAATAAACATTTATTTGTTACAGTACTTAATACTGTACAGAGCAGTATTCTAGAAACAATAATCTGATCGTTTTACAGCTATAGCCGTTCACTGTCACGAAAAGTGTTAAAAGATTTAGTTTATTTATTGTTAACAAGCACAAGTACATTTCATCCTATTACATGGTTACATGTACATTGTCTGGTCGATAACTTTTTGGTGATGAATTATAATTGATGTATCCCTGTGGCTACTAGGAGTATGTAACAAAGGTAGCAACTCACAGTTTTGTCCGCGCTGCCGGTGGCGAGGATGAACTCGGAGTAGGGGTTGAAGCTGAGGCAGTTCACCTCCGCCGTGTGCGCGTCCACCGTGTGCGACGGCTTCGACGTGTTGTTGCACCTGCCCACGGCGAAACACAATTATTTATTTTTATTGGTAACAAAAACAGACATTAATCGTATTAAGGTAGTACATAAATATTAAAACTAAGAGGAACTGGACTAATGCCCTAAAGTGTTACACCTATGCGCCAAACTCAAGTTGCGTGTAAACAAATTATCTTAAAATACAAAGCTAAGATTTAAAATAAAATACAAAATAAGATTTAAAGATTTTTACCACGTATTACTAACCCATGGATTATTGTTGTCCGAAATTGATTTACGATACTTTTGAACTTTACGATACTTGTACTCATACTACCTACAATTTTGTACGCCTCATAGGCATGTTATAGAAAAAAATATAAAAAAAAAAAATACCTTTAACAGATGCAGTAATGAATATTTGATTTGATTTGATTTGTAAACTATACCATCTTTCATACGAAGTGTGCGGATTCCTAAGCAATAACAAAAAAGCTAGCTAAAATAGAGATAAATATGAAGAACTACACTTATTTCAGTAACACCTAGCCTAGTCCCACTAGTCCCAGGAGCACTTAGCCCCGTCCCACTGATCCCAGGAGCACCTTGCCTCGTCCCACTCGACCCCGGAGCACCCAGCCTCGTCCCACTGGTCCCAGAAGCACCTAGCCTCATCCCACTGGTCCCAGAAGCACCTAGCCTCGCCCCACTGTTCCCAGTACATTATAGTTACCTCGTGTCCCAGATCATGAGCTTCTGGTGAACGGCGACGGAGTCGAACAGTGAGTCGTGCATCAGATCCCACGCGGAGTCTTCGACCATAGTCGTGTGTTCCATAAACACCTAGCCTCGTCACACTCAGCCCAGGAACACCTAGCCTCGTCCCACTGATCTCAGGGACACCTAGCCCCGTCCCACTGGTCCCAGGAGCACCTAGCCCCGTCCCACTGGTCCCAGGAGCACCTAGCTCCGTCCCACTGCTCCTAGGAGCACCTAGCCTCGTCTTACTAGTCCCAGAAGCACCTAGCTTTGTCCCACTGGTCCCAAGAGCACCTAGCCTCGCCCCACTGTTCCCAGTACATTATAGTTACCTCGTGTCCCAGATCATGAGCTTCTGGTTACCGGCGAAGGAGCCGAACAGTCACTCGTGGCTCGTGCTGCAGATGCCACGCGGAGTCTTCGACCATAGTCGTGTGTTCTATAAACACCTAGCCTCGTCACACTCAGTCCAGGAACACGTAGCCTTGTCCCACTTATTCCAGTAACACCTAGCCTAGTCCCACAAGTCCCAGGAGCACCTAGCCCCGTCCCACTAATCCAAGGAGCACCTATCCTCGTCCCACTAGTCCCAGAAGCACCTAGCTTCGTCCCACAGGTCCCAGGAGAACCTAGTCTCGTCCCACTTGTCCCAGGAGCACCTAGCCCCGTCCCACTGATCCCAGGAGCACCTAGCCTCGTCCCACTCGACCCAGGAGCACCTAGCCCCGTCCCACTGATCCCAGGAGCACCTAGCCTCGTCCCACTCGACCCAGAAGCACCTAGCCTCGTCCCACTCGACCCAGAAGCACCTAGCCTCGTCCCACTGGTCCCAGGAGCCCCTAGCCTCGTCCCACTGAACCCAGGAGCACCTTGCCTGGTCCCACTGTTCCCAGTACCCTATAGTTACCTCGTGTCCCAGATCATGAGCTTCTGGTCGTCGGCTACGGAGCCGAACAGCGACTCGTGCAGCAGATGCCACTCGACGTCCTCGACCATAGTCGTGTGTTCCATAAACACGTAGCCTCGTCCCACTTATTCCAGTAGCACCTAGCCTCGTCCCACTAGTCCCAGGAACACCTAGCCTCGTCCCGCTGAACCCAGGAGCACCTTGCCTCATCGCCCAGGAGCCCCTAGCCTCGTCCCACTGAACCCAGGAGCACCTTGCCTGGTCCCACTGTTCCCAGTACCCTATAGTTACCTCGTGTCCCAGATCATGAGATTCTGGTCGTCGGCTACGGAGCCGAACAGCGACTCGTGCAGCAGATGCCACTCGACGTCCTCGACCATAGTCGTGTGTTCCATAAACACGTAGCCTCGTCCCACTTATTCCAGTAGCACCTAGCCTCGTCCCACTAGTCCCAGGAACACCTAGCCTCGTCCCGCTGAACCCAGGAGCACCTTGCCTCATCCCACTGGTCCCAGGAGCACCTAGCCTCGTCCCACAAGTCCCAGAAGAAGCTAGCTTCGTCCCACTGGACCCAGGAGCACCTAGCCTCGTCCCACTGAACCCAGGAGCACCTTGCCCCGTCCCACTGGTCCCAGTACCCTATAGTTACCTCGTGTCCCAGATCATGAGCTTCTGGTCGTCGGCTACGGAGCCGAACAGCGACTCGTGCAGCAGATGCCAGGCGACGTCCTCGACCACGGCGGTGTGTCCCGTGAACACGGACTTGGCCTCGATCACGCGGCCCTCCTTCGGCGTCGCGTTGATGTCCCACAGGCAAATTGTGTGGTCGTCACTGGAGAATTAAAAATAAAATCGTTTTTTTTTTCATACTATACCAGTAACTTGTATTTATCACTAATTATTTTTTTAAACTGATTTACCTTCTTTTGTTTGTAGTTTTAATATATTGTTATTTTATTAAGATCCCAATATTCTTATGTGTTAGCTCTTTTTAGCCTGAGATACAGGTCAAACCTAGTTCAGGCAAAAGAACTACTGTACCTACCTACGTGTTAATTTGTAAGCAATTTGATTTGTTATTGTTCTTTTGAAACTGAATAAATGATTTATTATTTAATGTTTGAGTAGCGGTCCCCCGCGACTTCGTCTGCGCGTTTTGAGTTTACTCCCTCCCCTCCCGTCGCAGCGTCATGTTTTATATCCTAAAGCCTTTCTCGATAAATAAGCTATCCAACACAGAAATATTTTTTCAAATCGGTCCAGCAGTCCCTGAGATAAACGCGTTCAAACAAACAAACTCTTCAGCTTTATAATATTAGTATAGATTAGGGCAAGCGCACGTTGTACTTGAGCTGCGAACATTATTTTGGTGCGGAGTTTTGTTAAAACTGTGATAGCTCCTAAGATATTTATTGAAATCAAATGATATAAAGGGCAACTTGGTTCTAAATGAAATGCTCGTGATGATGAATGTATTTATTTTGATAAGAATAAATACCTGTGTGTATAATACACCTCTAAAAATAATGCATCATTTTTTTTATAAATTTATTAACATAAAAAAGGTTGTAGTAAGTCAACCATAAAAGATAGACATATGCTGTCGCAAACTTTATTATAGAACTCTTAATGCTGAACAATCCTGTCATACATGATTTTTGTGTAACTTAAGCGGTTTCCGCAGCGTATGCAGCGGAAGCTCTCAAAAGGAATATCTTTCTCCCGTTTTCGCAACATTTGTCATTGCTGCTGTGGTCTTATGAGTTGTATCTTTATGTTATATAGCCTAAAGCCTTCCTCGATAAATGGACTATCCAACGTAGAAAAAAATTTTCAAATCAGGTCAGTAGTTTTTGAGATTAGCGCGTTCAAACAAACAAACTCTTCAGCTTTATAATATTAGTATAGATTATATGATTTATTATTAAATGTTTTTTTTTAACTGGGCAGACATAGTCCATCTTAGTCCACATTGTCACTACATCACAGGGGATTGTGGGCAAAGGTCTGGCTATCTAACAATAAAAACAAGATTTGCAATGTTTGGAAGAATTGTAATGTAACTTTTTTTATATTGGTTAATGGTTTTGTCTTTAATATATTCTGGAATCTTATAAAAGATTACTACACACAGACAAGCAGTTTTTTTCACCTATTTTTAATTCACCTGCATGTGACAATGCAGCTTAAGATGGGCCATGTCTGTTTAGTAACAGCCTATTTACTCTCTTCTCCGAAATATCCAAATTTGTGACACAACATTTACATTACTTTATTTTAAACACAAAAAATATTCTTACCTAGCTGAGAGCAAATAGCCATTGAGATTAGGGTTCCATGATAATCCATATCCTTCTTTTTGGTGACCCCGCAACCTGAGGACAGAGTAACATTTCAAATCACATTGACAGCATGAGACAGGTTATACTACATTGATTTTATTAGGATTTGAATAGAATAGATAGGATTGTTTCAATTAAGGATGTACCTCAGATCTGGATGACATTCTCCTGAAGGCTCAGGTTTAGATGGATGCTTTGTGTAGTCAAACACCAGCACATCCGATGACGGAGTCTTTGTTGCTATGACACAAGGATTCTGAGGCATGTAGCGCGCTCTGTTCACTTCACCTTCATGGTTGATTTTGATTTCAATATCAATTTTGCCTGAGACAGAACCGAAGCCTCCAAATTCTGCAACAGGAATGGTAAATACCACTATAATACATTCAACAAATTTCAGAACTCAAGAAATACTAGGACAAAACCATTTCAATAAAGGTTCTCCCTTGTCTAGTTGAACAACCTTTGATATAATTTCATTTCTATTTTCAAAATATCTTATTTCATTAAATATAATTATTAAATTCTTGTTAATATTTATTTAGTCTGATTTTGAGTGACATTATTGTTCATGTAACTTCATTTCATTAATTTTTTACTTTCCCTATATCACATAACATAATGTTTGTTTAGCATAATGAGTGCTCAATCTGACTTTTATTTAACTTAAACTTTAATACATTTGTTAATAGAAAAAAACAAAAAAAATATTCAATATGTTAATAAGACTAATAACTAAAAGTGAATAATAATATCAAACATTTTTAGACAAAACAAGGGAGAACCTTAAATTAACAGATAAGAGCAGAGACAAATTTTCATTACAAGTTTTTAACTTTATACTCAGATGAGTCATGATCATAAACATATTTAAACAATTTAGGTAACAAGCAAGATCCCAAACCGCTGTTTTTAAGGAACATAGCTTTTTTTGTAGGTAATACAAATAGGCCTGCATAACATTCAAGTTTAAGAATCAAAAATATACGTACCACCCTTATCATTGTCATAGTGGCTGGCATCAAACTGTGCATCTTCATTTGGTAGTTGAACGCTAGCTATTAACAAGTGATTCTGTTCATCTGATGTGTGTGTGCCCAGGATTAATCTTGAAAAATAGATAAATAAATTAATTTTTTTGACAGAACTGGTATCTGCTATTCAGATGTTTCTAAGGTCGAAAAATTTTCAACTTTTAACCCTATAAACTGGTTGGAGGTTGGTGTGTAACAGAAACACAAAGAGCAACAATACATAACCTCTATCTACACTTCGCTCAATTAATGAATTTTAACAGCGGAAGACGCACCTGTGAACAGAGTAATCCTTCCCTTCGGGCCTGGTTACGTCCGGCAGCCACTGAGCGGTCAAAGACGGCCACTCCAAGGCATGGGTCATCACCAGGTCATACAGGAAAGGGGTGTTCTTCTTCCATATCTTATATTCTTCGTTGATAACCCTTTCTTCCACTGCATCATCAAACGTTTCTACAAACGAAACAACCAATTGAATCTCAATTTGGATAACCAATAAATATGTACCATCAACTTCGAGCTGTCACGAACACAATGATTTCGGCAATAGTAATACAATTTACTTATAAACACAACCGTAATATTACCTCCATCGCCTTTGTCACCCATTTTACAACGAAAAATATTCAATAATTCTTAATTTACTATCAAAATTAGTAAATAATTCAACAACAGATAAACCGCCCGGCCCCAAAAGGCGCCAAACAACAAAAATTCTTGGCGTTGCTACTCGCTCCACAGATTAGTCTCGCTCCCTCGCTCGTCGCATAGACAGGCAATAGTACAGCGATTTTATACTCTATGGTATGTCCATAAAGTTCCAGTAAGGAAAGTAAAGATTTAGGTAATTTCGTGTATATTTAGGCCCGGTACTTTAAAAATATCACTTGTGATCACGACTGTATTTTTATTTGCTTGGGGAAGCTTTTGGTGGGTATCACCAGATCAGTGGGTATCACCACGAGACCACGCTGCAGCGCTGTCAAAATTATTTGTCTGTCATCCATCATGATGTCAATCAAATGTCAAATCGTGAACATGGCTGATGCTGCAGCAGCTCGTCGTGAAGCTCGGAGAAAAAGAATATTAGAAAATTCTCACAACAGACTTCAACTCATATCAGGAAAAAATAATGAAGAGATTGCTAGAGGTATTTTTGTCAACGAAAAGTGAACTGTGCTGTCGATGTTTTCACGTAGATAATCAAACCTAATATCTTGCTTTACAGAGTCAACAAATGCGTCTCCAATACCACCTCCTCCTTATGAATCAAACATCCTTCCAGACAGCGGTGTGTCCAGTGATTATTCACAGTTGAATGGTATACTAGCTGGCCTTGATTCTGTACAGGAGTCGACTGAATCATTGGCATCGACTCATGACGTTGTTGCGGCAGGTGATGGCGAGGCAGTGAATGACTTGGCAAGTTCCATCCCCTCGTTACCTCCAGAAGAACCTCAAGTGTCCCCATGGAAGCATCTGATCACTCTAAAATATGATATAGTACTACTATCATTGCTATTGCAGTTTATTCACGGTGTAGCTTCAGTTCCCTATGAAAACACTTACTTTTTTCTTCCACTACTATTATATTCTATTACCAAGATAGCCTGGTTACCGAAACAAAATTCTAGTATTGCAAATGCATTGTTACTTCTCAATGGTGCATCACCTGGAAGACTGTACAACATGGTAGAGGTGTTACAATGGACTGGTATCATAAGTCAGGATGTTTGTATATATTTGTTCACAACAATTTGCATTCAGTCCTTATTTATTACATTGAAAGAAAGCTTTATTACATAGTGATAGCTTGAAAGCCAAGAGCATTGTTTTGACTGACAAATTACAAAAGCTGGCTAGATGTCAATGTTCCATAGTTTGATAGCTTGTGCCTTTACATAAGTGAGAAGATTGACATGTGTGCGTTTTAGTCACATATTGCCATTTTAGTTTAACAAATTACCAGTTTTTACAACATTAAAACATTAATTGTCTTTGTTTGCTCAATTATATGGATGCACATGAATAACCTTTTCACAATTGTACTTATAAATGTGTGAATTTTTAAACTGTTTTGTTGGTGTGTTCCAAAACTTTATAATTATTTTGTGATAGGTATTCTTAGTCTTTAATAGTGGTAGAAGAAGCTGAGAACAATGCTTAAAGTCTAATGCCTGTTACCAATGCATTTATATGTATTTATGAACACATCCCTGCTTATAACTCTCTAATATTAATAATCACATCTTATTCATATCTAATGATAATTAAAACTTGCCAAATTATAGATTGATATACCTTATAAAATAATATTTTCATGCTTTATATTATTGATATTTTTATACAAGTTATCTGGCAAAATCTAAACTGGCCTATGGGATTTATAAAGATTTAATATTTTTTTTATTTACTTGTTTCTTTATATTTTGTAATAACAATCTAAAATTGTGCAACTTTACATGAATATTGTAGATAAGAATCTTTATGAACCCATCTGGAATATGCTACCAAAGTTAATAGAGAATATTCTTGTACATAAATTAATAAATCATATTTAAATTGTTCAAGAAATTTCATCTTAATTTGATACCGTTAATGTAGGTCACTAAATATGTAAATAAAAGGTTTATTGTAATTATTACATAATATATATTTTTTAACAATTGAAATAATAAAAAGGGTAATATAACAGTGGTCTTATAATTGTAATCCCCTGGTAGCTGCAACAGCATCATCGAGAAGCTGTAATAAGATAAATTAAGGGTGTAAGAAAATGCTCACACAATTAAGACTAATCCTAAACCAAATTTGACGTTACATGCCGGGCAAAAATAATATTATTGACACCGCTGGTGTAGTGTTTCGCGCTCCGGATGGACTACAAAGCCAGCGGTCACGGGTCCGAATCCCGCAAGGGGCAAATATTTGTGTGATGATGAGCAGTAGCATTGGTACCTTTTCATTAGTCATTGTCTATAAGTACTATAAAGCTGAAGAATTTGTTCGTTTGTCTGAACGAATCTCAGGAACTACTGGAGCTCTATTGTTGAATCACTCGCTTCAAGATGGCGAGTGATTTTAGTTCGAAGATGAATTAAGTCATAGAAAAAAACTCGTAGTCGAACTAAAATCACTCGCCATTCCGAAGCGAGTGATTCAAAAATAGGGCCCAGGACCGATATAAAAAAATATTTTCGATTGAAAAGCTTATTTATTGAGGAATACTTTTTAGGGTGTAAAACATAGCTAGTGTATGTAGGTATATTAATGTATTTATGGAAGGCCCGTCTCATCATACTAATTTGGTATTCATTGGACAAGGAAGGTCCAGTATTTTAGTCAGGTATTTTGAAACCATGGAAATTGGATGTGTTTCTATTTCATTCCGATTATTTACTGATTAAACTTTGCATTACCACGTGGTTGACTGGTAGGGAATGCCATTAGACATTGTTCGCCAATTGTAGGTATAACTTACAGTGTAATAAAGTTTAAATAAATAAAAAATAATTAATTATTTATTATGCTCAACATTCTACTAAAATAATATTGAGTTTAATTAAAAACTCGACTTCATCTGCAAAAAGAATAAAGTGTAAACTTTATTTATGAAAATAAAACTATGATTTTACATCGAACTAGCGGTCCCCCGAAGCTTCGTCCGCGCGTTTTGAGTTTGCTTCCTCCCCTCCCGTCGCAGCGTGATGTATCCCGCGACTGCTCGCGACATGCTGAGCGACTTTGACTCTTACGTATTCAACGTAGCTTAACACTTTTACGAACAGTACTCCAGACACAATAGAAATGGGCAAAAATCTAACTAAATAAAGCTAGCCAAACTAAATACATACCACTAGAAAATATTACCTAGGGGAATTTTAAACCCGACTTCTGCGCTTACCACACCATGCTCGCTTTTATAGAATAGCATTATAGCTTAGTTTTTTTACAAAGGATTGCAATGGAGTCTTCCTATTAAGTATTTAAGAAAAACTTGTGTTGGGAAAGACGAGAAATAGAAAGTCTTTATTCAAGTCATGTACACTTACAAAAAATAAAACAACAGTTTAAAAGATTGATGCGTAGGTAGGTTAGGAGGTAACTTTTGAGTTTAACTTACAGGTTAAGCATAATATGACTTGTCTTGCGTAAATAAAACCATGTTTGGGTTTTTTCTTGATGACATAATGGCTGAACATGATTACTAAGTAAAAAAATAAAAGTTCTAATAATTAAAGGATTTTGCACATTGGTAATTGTCCGCGGTTTGGTCTATACGAAATTGCCTGGACCAGGGGCCCTATTTTTGAGGCACTCGCTTCGAAATGGCGAGTGATTTTCGTTCGACAAAGAGATTTTTTCTATGACTTTTAATTCATCTTCGAACGAAAATCACTCGCCATCTTGAAGCGAGTGATTCAAAAATAGAGCTCGATTTTTGAATCACTCGCTTGAATATGGCGTTTAAAAATCGTTTGAAAACAAATTAAAAATCAATGAAAATGACGCAAAATAGTAGCGACGGTAATCACAAAATTCATTTATCTTCTTTCAAATCACTTCCACGTGTTATTATACTGATTTTCATTGGAAATTCGGACATTAACACTTTTACGGACAGTACTCCAGACACAATAGAAATTTTATTGTTATCCCGCCTATAGGCGGTCACTGTCCGTAAAAGAGTTAAACAATGAATATCACACGCCATCTTGACGCGACTGATTCAAAAATAAAGGTCCAGGAGCTCTATTTTTTAATCACTCGCTTGGTTATGGCGTGTGATTTATATTAAAAAATGAATAAAAAACCAATGAAAATCATGCGAAATATAGATGTGAGTACTCACTGAATTGACTTATATTTTGATAAATGCCTCCTGTGTAAATTACAACCAATTTTCTTTTTAAAATTGGACTTTCATGTAAGAATATCACAAGCCATCTTGACGCGAGTGAGTGAGCCCCCGATCGCAGACACAACCAGTGTGCCAATCTCAGGGCAAAAAAACAAATGTGTAGAGGCATACAATGAAAACAATGGGAGAATATGAGGTTAAAGTATATTTACATAATTTAAAGTGCATGTTATTTTATTAAAGAATGTATGAAGATGAATTTCTTGAGAAAATAAACATCAAAAACTATAAACTATGCCATCTAGAACTTAAAAAAACTTTTAATACTACTCATTATAGTCTTACTCTTTTCTTTGTCCCTTGACTGGTTTTCTTGCTCGACTTTATTAGGCTCATTATTTTTATGGTCACCCGTGCTCTGACGTTTTTCTGGCTCCTGTTGCTCTTGTAAACTTGCTTGAACATCTCGTTCAATTAAAGTTTGAGGCAGTTTTGGACTAGAACTGTTTAAAATAACACAACTAATATTTTTTACATCATTGCCCTTACTGCTAAGCTCTGAGGTATTCTCATTTGAGTCAGTCATGTCGTCAGAGCACCCGAGTTCCTATTGTTTACCCTTTACAGTCTTTGGCTTCTTCTCACGCAATGGCTTGGTGCGCACTAGATCCGTGCGCCCTATGTCGATCATTTTAAGCTCCCAGGCTTCTATCTCTTTCCTGTAACAGTTTATTTGATCAATAATTTATCATTTTATCAGACAAATGTAAAAATTTACATGATAGATAAGGCATGAAGATATACACACTTATACTTATTCATGAGATCTTGAGCTTGCTTTTCAAATTTAGCTTTTTCATTTGCAGACAGTTTGAACCATTCTTCCTTAATTTTTTCTTGAAATTCTTTTACTTGTTTACCATTAAAGTCTTCTTTCCTCGACTGAATGAACAGGAAGTAGGATGACATGGGTTTTTTAGGACGACCTAGCTCTTTGTATTCCTGAAATGTACAAAATACACAACATGAATAAACAAAAAAAAAAAACAATGTGCAATCTAACATTCAGGCAATTAATTCACTATGTAAGCTCAACACTCTTTAAATATATACTCTCCTCTATTTTGGAAGGCAAACTACTGTACTCAATGATGAACTATAATAAAATTAATCTAAAAGATTTGTCTTTAACGCCTCAACACCTGAGGGGTTGCAGGCAACCGCATAACAATAGAATATCTATTGTGTCTCATTCACATACGCTTGAGGGATTAAATACTAACAGCCTTCAGTTTTCTTTTCTCTCTGGCAGCAGCTAGTTCTTCCTTAACTTTTTTAATGTCAGCCTTTTGTTGATCAGTTAGAGATTTTTCATACATTTCTTTTATTTTCTTGTAATCCTCCAAATCTTTTTCATATTCTTTAACCATTTGTGACTTTGTCTGTAAAACACAAATGTCTTATCATCATTTATTTATAGGATAGGTTTGTAGGATTATTACATTGATTTAATGAATAGTATAGTTACATAATGATTTCATTAAATATATTTATATTAAAAAGTAATTATATTACTATTTTAAGTGCCAGAAATTTTGAATTACATCTTTAGAAAATTGAATTCCTTACTAAGGCACAAACTATGAATTATACTACATATGACCTCTGAATCAAGTTGTTGCCAGTGTTTTGAGCTCCATGCTATAGCCTCCTTAGATGATATTCCTGGGTTCTTTGCTAGTAAAGCTGGCCGAAGCTGGGACATGAATTTAAAAAACGGGGTCAATGGGCGTTTGGGTTTTTCTATCCCAAGTCTTTCTTCGGCTGATTTTCTGGTATAATTGCATACTTGGGGACTCATCCATGTGTTCCTGAAAGTAGCAAAATCGGATTTGTGTTTCATTAGAGATATGCAAATTTTATAACGGACCGTATTGAAGTATTTCTTTAATATCTTGTTTACTTGTCAGTGTTTGGTACCTAACAACAAGTAGCGCGGCATGAATCTATTTTTAACTATAGACTGTATTCGTACCACGAAACTATAAAAACAACTGGGTCAAAAGCAAGTTGTTAGCTACGTGATGCACTCATGAAATACAAAACACTGAAATTTTAACAAGAACTTTATCATTTTATAGATTTAAAAACAAGTAAACAACCTGTAAGCGTCATAACCTCAAACATACCTTCCATGCAAAATTGTTCTGTATGTTCCCGTTATAATATTACTAAGACGACTAAGTTGACTAAACGAAGTCATTTTATGTGAAAATGTATGTGTATTTCTCTATTTTCATTGAAAATACAACAACCTAACCAAGCAAGCACAGATTAGTCAGAGGGTGCGTTCCGTATTGCGCCAATATCACTGTTAGCACTGTGAGCGTCAAAAGCCGTTCCGATTTGGGCTGCGTTCCGTATTGCGCTGACAGCGAAAATATCACTGATATCGCGCTTACAAACCGTTCCGATTTGGCGTTAGCGAGTCAACGATAGCTGTAGTGACGTCACGGCTGACGTCACTATCACCGCCATCTTGCGTTCACAGTGCAATCGTTTTGCTGCGTTAGCACCGTGAGCGTCTAAGAGCGGACTGTCACATTGACGTATTTGACGTCTTTTTGCTTCAAAGAACAGCAAATGTGATCTAAAGCCGTTCCGAAATGAAATCGCGTCAACAGCGCTGTCAGCACGCTAATCAAATCGGAACGGCTTTTAACGCTCACAGTGCCAACAGTGATATTGGCGCAATACGGAACGCAGCCTTGATTAGCGTGCTGACAGCGCTGTTGACGCGATTTCATTTCGGAACGGCTTTAGATCACGGCTGCGTTCCGTATTGCGCTGACAGCGAAAATATCACTGATATCGCGCTTACAAACCGTTCCGATTTGGCGTTAGCGAGTCAACGATAGCTGTAGTGACGTCACGGCTGACGTCACTATCACCGCCATCTTGCGTTCACAGTGCAATCGTTTTGCTGCGTTAGCACCGTGAGCGTCTGTGAGCGGACTGTCACATTGACGCATTTGACGTCTTTTTGCTTCAAAGAACAGCAAATGTGATCTAAAGCCGTTCCGAAATGAAATCGCGTCAACAGCGCTGTCAGCACGCTAATCAAATCGGAACGGCTTTTGACGCTCACAGTGCTAACAGTGATATTGGCGCAATACGGAACGCACCCCACATTTGCTGTTCTTTGAAGCAAAAAGACGTCAAATGCGTCAATGTGACAGTTCGCTCTTAGACGCTCACGGTGCTAACGCAGCAAAACGATTGCACTGTGAACGCAAGATGGCGGTGATAGTGACGTCAGCCGTGACGTCACTACAGCTATCGTTGACTCGCTAACGCCAAATCGGAACGGTTTGTAAGCGCGCTAACAGTGATATTTTCGCTGTCAGCGCAATACGGAACGCAGCCAGAGTATGTCTATCTAGCCCTGAGATATGCGATAGATTGTCAAGCATGAAGTTATAGTTGTCAAGTCAGTCAAAATGACAGTTTTTTTTTCTCACTTTCTTAAACAAAGACATCAAGTTGTATACAGACTACAGCCCATAAATTTATTATCCCTTTGAGGGGATAGTACATACATACTTATATGCAACAGTTCATAAAATTAATATCCCGATTGGAATAGGAGATAGTACTTTTATGCCACAGCCTATATGAAGCAAGCAGTGGAGGCATCTCACCGAGACAACAAGGCAAGCGTGGGGTGCTTGATATATTAAATGTAACAATTTATTCCACTTGCAACTGTCTATGTACGGAGAGTTGGTGGAGAGTTATGAAAACATAGTAAAAAGTTATCAAAATATTGTAAAATGCACCCCACGTTTTTTACTCTGAATTGAATTATTCTCCTAATAACTTAAATTTTGTTGTAATTTTATTTTGAAGTCATTAGTTATGATTGATTGTTCGATCTTCTGCTACTGGGATATAAACTCTTTGTAATAAAAAAAATATTTAAAAATTATAAAACCTATCTATAGACAGTTTTAGTTTCATGCATGGGAGCCCCCCCCCCCCCTTAAATATTTTTATTTTTTGTATGAGAATCGAAAAGCGGTCAACAGGTGTCTGCTGTGACACACGGACGGACAGACAGACAGACTTGACGAAACTATGACGGTTCTGCTTTTGCCATTCGGCTACGGAACCCTAAAAACAGAGAGGATACAATCTAACGGTTTTAAATCCTTAAGATTGGAATCCGTCAATTAACTGTAAAAAAATAGAAATGGTTTAGCATTTACGTTTATAATGGTATTTTAAAAGTTTACATATCAACCTTAATTTTAACCTAACACGAAGGACACTAAACGGAGATTCGCTTCGCTTACCCCGTTCATCCTTCATATAGGTACCTCGAATTGATATTGATCGACACATTACAATACAAAGGATTTAAAACCGTTAGATTGTAATCACACGGTTTTTACAATATTACTTTGACACATATATAGTTAAATATATAGATACCTACCTTTTAACGCAAAAGAGTGGAAACCGCGCCTTTGTCTTGTGCTCCTGACGCTGCCTGGTCAATATAGCTCTCAATAAAATCAGTTGTTTATATTTCTTAATTATTTATATTAACACATTACTTGTTAATCACATTAGTATCACTAATTAGCCGGCTTACATCAGTAAAACGTATGATCTTGCTACAATCACAATAAATAATAATTAACCGCGCGCGTTTTACCGCGCTAATCTAACTGGACCAAAGGGAAAGAGCAAAATCAACAAAGCACAGATACAGTCGCGGGGGACCGCTAGTCCTTTAATAAACTCTCCGACAGACTGGGTGCGTGGTACATCGTGTACCAAATAAAAATGGTTTATTAAGGTCTTTAGCTATAATTTTCTTCTTGTATTTTTTTGGCCTGGTGGTTTTTATGAATCGATTTTTTAATGAAAACATTCGAATTCAGCATTCGAATATTTTTATAAAAATGTTTATTGTTTTTCAGAATGTTGTATATGTAGGTATGTGTATATTTTTGTATGGTTTCCTCCGACTCGCACTTGGCCGTTTTTTTTTTAATTTATTGATACCTAATACCTGTACAGGTACCCCAAAAACAATGCATAGGTTACTATGGTCTTTACGGACCCATCTTCAAAAAGTTCTTAAAAATCGGGTAGACCGTTATATTTTTACTTACATTAAATAGACCTTAAGGATGCCTGCCTGCCTACTGACGGTTACAAGGCTATCAATTGTTTGTGGGACCCATGTATGTTTTTAAGATTAGGAACTTACGATTGTATAAGTTAACAGTAGAAATAAAAAACTTTGTTATATATATATTCTATTATTACATTAATTTATTACTTAAATTTTACAGTTTTATGAAATTAGAAATATAGAAACTTATATTTTGCCATTGGATAACACCTAGATTTTATACATTACTCTCTGCTAACAGTAGGTACTCCTTCATTAAGTTATTCAATATTCTCAGGATTCATTCATTGATTGAATTTATTAACTTTCAAGCGGCACTGAATATCTTGGGACGAATGAATTTTATTACTAAGTATGTACAAGGTCATTATTAGGTGTATATTTACATTTAATTACAATTTTGGCGGGCAGTGGTGTTCTACAGTCGACCACGTCGTGAGTAAGTAGTGTACAAATTAGAGTGTGTCTCTAAAAATGAGAATGCAATTGTTATGTTTTTAATTTGGTAGATATCTATTTGTTTATTAAAAAGGACAAAAACTTTTTTCATAGGTGGTACTTTTTTTTTTCTTATCTTACTATCAAGAGTAAATCATTCCCTTGTTATATTTACAAATCACTCATATAGCTTATATTTACTGTACAACATAAAAACTTAGGGAGGCAGTTTTAATTCTTAATAGTTTTTTACTCGTAAAACTAACTTTTAGATCACCCTAGGCTTAGGAATACTTAATATAGCTGTACACAAATACTACAGAAATACATGTTAATTTTTCGCATATCTCCGTCTCCGATAACAAAACTCTCTTATTGTCTTAACTCGTCGTATACATTTATGCAGATTAATTAAAATGAGAATAATCCGTTCAAACAAATCGTTCACTCATAAATAATAATGGCACGAAGTTAAACATAACACTATTCAGACAACAATCACTAGAAACTATAAATGCATCATCTGAGGAACAGTTTCGAAATATGAATGTCTTTTGAGCTTGAGCAAGCGGATTGATGCGGTCAGAGGATGGTCTCGCCCGCGGAATAGTGGTAGTGTCGGGGCTTGCGGTAAGAGTGCTGCTGCGGCGGGCGGTACGTCGCGTACTTGTGCACGGGCCGCGACAGCGAGTGCGGGTGCGACGCGTAGCAGTGCAGCGTGAGCGGCGTCGGCGGCGGGCCCGACGGACACTTCGCCAGCGCCGGCTTCCGCGGCCCCGTCATCCGCCGCCACAGCGCCTTCAGCCGCGGCGTCGCGATCCACACCGCCACCATCACGCCCAGCACTTGCGTCGCGAATATCCGGAACAGGAACACCCAAAACGCCGGGCGCGGCTGCGTCGACGGCTCCGGAGATGGAACCGGCGCGGCTAGCCAGTCGTCTCTCCACGCGTACTCGTACATCCACGTGGCCAGTATACACGTCGATGGAACGGCGTATAGCGCCGCGAACGCGCCCAGCCGAAGCAGGCTCTGATCGGGCAGAGCCTGCGGCGGCGAGTTCAGGAGAGCCGACGGAGCCGGCACCGGTGCGGGCCGTCGCAGGATCGCTCGCAGCCCCGACGCGAGGAACACCGAGCCTAGCAGCAGACAGATCGCTTCCGGCACGATCACTAACGCTAGCAGCGATTTGCTGGACTGATTGCCGACGAAACATGTTCCTGTAAAAATAAAAATAATATGTATTAGGCAAACGAACCTGACTTCGGAGCCGGCGCGGCCGGTTGGCGGATACGGATTCTCGCTGCGCCTTTATCAGCTGAATAACATTCCGATTTCCACTAAAGCGACTCTCAAAGCGAACACCTACACAAACATACGGCGAGAAAAAAGGCTTGCATTAATAAGGCAGCGGTTAAAAGGGCCGATTTAAAATTGAAATATGAGCGTGCGAGGAGGAAAGGTGTCGTATTTAACGGCTCGAATAATGGTCGCGCATTTCTTTCAGCCACCATAATGGAAGTGGAAATAATAAAAATAAAAGCACAATACTCGTGGCATGATTGAAACTGCAATATGCCTGAGAAACGGGCCGAGCGGGCACTTCGCTCGCACTTAACATAATGCTATTCGAATTAAAGGATTTCAATGGAATTTGAAGTCTAATGTTGAAGCAAAACACTTCGATTTCTTCCGTTTACGATGTAGCACAAGTATATCTACGCTCTACCGTGACACTAATATAAAATTAATGCATTAACTACGATACTACCGCTACATAGTATAAGCATGGCTACGCTTTCTGTGAATGCTGTGTACGATTTTATTTATCTTGTATCACACAACACGAATTTATTAGCAGGGGGCGGCGATTCCCGGTTTTTGCTGAGGCTCGAATTTATAGCTGCAAGACTCCCGAGAGGCTTTGTATCTGATTTATGCGCTGCGCACGAGTTGATACAAGAGGCAGGATATATTTTTATGATACCTATTTTGTACCAGTAAATAATTTGATCGTTTGGTCTTGTAGGCTATATGTCGTACGTGACTCATATGTTTCAGTTTCTTTGTCAAATTCTCAGCTGAGTTCTTTCTGCTTTCTCAATCGCTCTTATAGGTAGTCAGTATTATCTACCATGTTTTTGTTAACCATAAGTCGCGTCTACTTATGCGTGCTATCAGCGCGGCATCCTCAGACGGTAGTCCGGCTGAAAGTAATAATCCCAGCTTACGTGATAAGGGGTCTTCTGATAAATGAACATTCGCGCCACAGAAGCCGCCCTGTCTTAGTGGACTTAACGGAACACAAACAAAGCTACTGTTCAAATTAATATGATATATTTATATTGCACTCTTTAAAGTCGCCGCACCGTGCTTAGTGCGGCTTTTTGTGATTAAGATATTTTTAATGAAGATTTTATTTGCCGCTTCCAAAGGCGATATATGTACAATTCTTAAAAATCTTGCGCTATGGCACTAGTACCTGCATATAGGGTGGAAGGATACTAAGTGTTAAACTCTGGAACTTTATAATCCTTACTTTATGACAATTACAGGAACATCTTTTCCATATTCTTAAACATTGCTAATTATACATTGGCCTGTACTAGGAGCAAAATATATGCCATTTTATTAACTGGTAATAAATTTTTAATAAAATAATATTATATTATTATTATTATTATTATAGTGAAAAATATATTTATTGTTTTTTAACAAAATAAATCAAACCAGCAATGTGATGCAAACAAATGTGTTCAGTCATAGAACTTGACATTGTCATTTACTACAACGAGTTAGCGATTTCGATATAAATTTATTTCAAAATCGCTAACGATTAGGGATTTTATCTGGAGTACTATATTCCTAAGTTAAAGCATTTTACAGCACCATGAACTAGGATACTTTGAAGAATCATAGATTAAAATATTTGCTCCACGCTATATAAGACGGTGTAATTCCAAAGTTTGCCGATATTCACTCTGTATTATTCCGTACAAAACACTCAATGCCATTATCGTTTGAATGCGTGCTCCTGCGCACTCGTACCAGATTTAATCGCTTTGAAAAACGCCGCCGATTAAACAATCGACGACTATAAACCGAGAATTGCTATACCTTTGTGTCGGACGTGTGATATTGATTGGATTGGAAGGGCACAAGAGCACAATAAGTATTGCGTTGCGCACAAAAAACAGGATACCGAGCTTTCTAATGCGGAAGATTTGCGTTGCTTATGAACTGAACTCAAATGTGTGCCTAAGAATGCCAATGTCTAACTATAACTACTAAGTTTCAAGCATTTTAAGCCTAAAAGAACAATGGACTCTTTTAGTTTGAAGGCAAATTGAATACCATACGACTCGAAGCGTGGTATAAAATTAATTAAAATTGATAGTCAATAAACATGCAGACAATAATCGATTTCTTGGCAAACAACCCTGAGCGTCACATAGAACATGATGGATTTAAATATTTATGAAATTCATTACAGTTATGGCCAGTAACTTATATGGAGTTGTTCCCATATTCGTGTAGGTGCAGCCTCTCTGCGATGCATTGAACTTGTTACCCGACAGAATGAGACGGTCGCTTAAGGCAAGGCGGTGTCTTTGGCGCTACATCCTACGCGACTTGGTGCGTAATAGATAATTGTATGGTATCCAGAGTAGGCTGTGCTTATTGAGAAACGAGGCTGTTATAAAAACAAGACTAGTAGATGGATGTCCTGGGCAGGTATAGGATGTGGATATGGATTTGTGACGCATGCCTTGCCTGACACCGGACTCATGACTACATGACTCATTTTGACTTTGCAATATGATACACTAATTAAGTCTATCAATTTAATCAGTAATATCGAACCGCAAAAAAAACTGTTAATAAAAAATGATATCAAAAATTAGAGCGTCTTCAAAAATGACTAAAAAGCCTTAAAATAACGCATTTGCCTTCTGTTTAGGAGAAACAAATTCATTTCATATTATTAATTAACAAATACAATGTCCGATTTTAGCACAATACTTCGTGAATATTCAATAAAGACTCATCATTTTCTTATGGATAAGGGTGCTCCATCTTAAGCTGGTTGATCCATAGGTTTCAGCATCTCCCCTATGCTGGGAAACAGCGCCGTGGTGTGCAAAGTTTCTTATAACTTGTGAGTGATCCTTACCGGTCAGTTCATCAGCGTCCACGTCTCTCGTCACCAGTACTGCGGCTGCCAATGCTGCTGGTACGCCCCAGGCTGCCAGCTGCAGCAGTGAAGAATGACGGTCGTTCCGTGCTGTGGGCCCTGACGGTGCCGGAGGGCGCAGCACGCTCGCACGCCACGCACCCGCTACCACTACCCACCTGGAAAAGATGGAGGAAACTATTAGTTTACTATTCGTTTCTATTAATGATGTTATGTTACTCGGAGTAGGCAAGTACAAAACTATAGTTAGTTCACTGAGTGAGTATTATTGGTCCTATCATACTTTAACCTGAATATAACCACAATAATAGAACTACGTTGTACAGTCAATCAGCTAGTTCTTTTGAAGTGTTTGATCTACTCGCGAAATTCTAGCTGAGAGAATTAAATGTGAGCGAGAGCGGTTTCTAACTAGAAACATTTACGAAAAAAATATATATTTATAAAATTAAAGAAGGTAAGTAAACATGATTAATTAAGCTAGCTACGAATTCCTGAAGCATCGTAAAAGTTAATGCGCATTAATTAAACAGTAATTAATGTCGTCCATTATCTGGCTGAGACTAATAAAACTGATTAAAAGTTTTTAACTATAAAGTGTAAGTTTTAAGTTGTAGTGTAAAATAACCCAATTAACTGAGTAGGTACCTAAAATGCAAATATTGATTGCAATAATTTATCCATAATAAAATCAAATTTTGAAAATAAAATTAATCGGTGTAATAATTAATCAGCAATTTAAATTGTTCAGAGCAAGTAGAATATTGGTTTTAGGCCAGAATAAAAAAGTAACTACAAAATTAGCAGGATCATAACTAAGTTAACTAAGTTCGTTTATTGCTTACTTCGTTAGTTGTTCATACTTTGTTTTACGAAGTAGATTGTATCAGTTCAAATAGAAAACCAGTGAGTTGTTATTACTACTTACGTATAGATAGAGAAGCTATGCCAAGCAAAAAAAAATATGTATAAAATAAAGCGCAAATACGACGACAAGTTTGTGACGTATTCCTTGAAATTGAATTTAGAATATGAAACCGTTTGTATGACTTTATGACAAGTGGCGTCAATTCATTGAGCACGAAATTTGTTCGTAGTGTCAGTGCCATACGCTAGGTGTTCTATGTAGAAACCTTACTACTTGCCTAGCCATTGCCAATTCCACTTCCAGCCATATGAATCAACTTAGTGGCACCCACGTAGGACACTAAGCTAAAAGTGATCAATTCTCTGTGTTTTGAGGCAGTAAATATTACCGTTGATAGGTCAGCTAGTGGCAATTACAGTAATTAAACAGTCAATAAGCAAGTCGTTAAGTCCTGCCCACAGCTGTTTAATGGCAGGTGTTTTAGTAACTAGCCGTTTATAAAATGGCAGAACTCTCAAAATGGCGCCTAGAATAAGGTGTCATCTCGATAACGGATAAAGTTATGGAAGAAAAATATGATTAATTCGTGTTGTCTCTACGTAAATAGAAAAAGGAATAAACATACGGACTTTCGACACCTCAACGATAGATAAAGTAACGAAACAACGCTAATATTAAAAAATGCTCAGTCTAAAATGAAGTTGATGTTCATTTATCAAAACTATTGAAATACTATTCATTCTAAGCACAAACCCTTCAGGAAGCATATACCATGTTATAAGCTTTTATACCGCCCTAAAAGTCCGTTACATTTGTTTGCTCATCTAGCTCCAAGCTCGAAGTGAATTATAGCCTTTGTCAACCCTTACTTAGCTCGTTATAAGGTCTGACAAGTAAATCCATCCCGCTGTGCAAGAGAAAGGTGTCGCCTTGTTTCCACCGCACCAGTTTAGCTAGAACTCAGCCCAGTCGCGACATACAAAGGGATTTAGCTGGGGAATTCTGTAACAGCTAACAATTCCGATAGCCATACGTATGTGTAGGTTTAACCTGGTCATCGTAAAAATGACCTGGAACTGACACTGCGCGGTGAGAAGTGTTTAAAAATTAAATATAATGAATTTGTAAATGGACCAACGCGGGTGGAAGAGCGGGTAAGCTGGAGGAAAGTGACATGTTTGACAGGTCCATCCTTACGATTAGTGTTATACAGTCGGAGGAATACAAAAAAGCTAGAAAGCTTTTGGAACTTTTCCGAGTAATTTGTCAGCATTGCCAAAAACTAAACGCCTACGTTGGACCTTACTAAATAATGTCGTAGCGATATCAACATGAAATCTATGTAGTTACGTAATAACCCTGTTGTTCAGATCCAACGCATTGCAGGGGTTTATCAAAACTGGTGGTAGGTGCCCGCGGTGGCGTGTCACTGGCACTTGAGCAAACAAGAGCCCTGTTTGAACAGTACCGAAAGTGGTGGCCAAACACCACTGTTTGCTTGGTCGCCAGTACCCGCCAGTGTTTGATCCGGCATCTGCCGGCACATGTTGGCCAACACGTGACTAATGTTTGTACGATTTGCATTGTGATAATTAGGTGTTGTTTGAGGTACGCGCGTAAGTCAATGCCATGTTGCTGCATATTTCTGTCAAGCCTGGGTTTTTACCCACTTCAAGAAAAAGGAGGTAATCAATTCAATGTATGTGATGTTGTTAGACTTTTATAATGTTTTAGTATGTTGACCTAGTTAGGCTGCAAAACACGCTTGCAAAATTTCGTAAGTGTATGTATGTACGTTAGTCCATGGGTTTGTCGAAAACGCCAAGTCATAGCGAGAAGATTAATTTGTATGTGTTTGGTTTAATCAGGTATATTCCAACTTAGGGTACTGTGTAAGTTTCATCAAAATCGGCCCAGTAGTTATTAAAAATCTTAAAATAACGCAAGCTTGTTATCATCCACCAACTCCAAAATAATTTAATAGAAGACAAATGCGTTATTTCGTTTTTGAAGTTAGTTTATTTTTTTCTCCCCTAAAGTTGTTTTTTTTTTTCAAAGTATAGAAAGTATGTTACTGAAGAACTAAGATTCGACACATGTAGTGTAAAGTAATAAATAAACAAACAATCAACCATAATGTAGGTGTTCGTAGTTGAGAACCTAAAGCTTGTCCCAAAAAGCGTTCCACATAGGATTATAGTTACTGTAGTAAGTACGACCATAAACCGAAACTATGCAGTTTAAATCCGATTTTACACACCAATAAAAATGTCTCCAAGAACTGTTTCTCGCCAGTTATGTTTATGTGCAATCGTAAGGAAATGCAAATGATATTACGAGAGAGGCGCGAACAGACATACGCTTTTAGTGTTTTTTTATTTTTATTTTACTTTAGTGGCTTCGGAGTCCAAGTGGCCATTACCCGATAAGCTTATCTGACGACGAATGATCGGATTCACACCGTAAAATTATAAGCAAAGGATCGAAATTCATGCAGTCACTGTATGCAATATTTATAAATATAGGCACTTATTTTTGACGCAATATCTAACGATGTTTATCATAAACAAATGCCTAAAGTAGGTATGTAAAAAGTTAGTTTATATACCAGAAACTAGCCGGCTAGTATTACTAATACAGAAAAAAATACCGGTATTTTCAAAACGATAGATACTTATTACCATACTGTTTTGAGTATCAAGGATACTTATTCATTCTGTCAATCAAATGTGACAGCTCGTTTAAGCACAAAGTGATGCGATATTTGATATTTTCGGGTTAGGATTTAACCCTTCACGGGCAGTGGTTTAGCGACCACACACGAGGTAAGCTGTTGTTCTTATTTTAACGCTCGTAAAAGTCGCGACATGACGAAGGTATAGGACTTAGGGCCTCGCCTTCGATCCTCATGTTGAGGTTTAGAGCTGTCATAATTCACGGAGGATCCGCGTCGTTAAAAACTTTGGTCAGCCCTAACACAATTTGACATTGGGACATAAAATACATTGTTGATGCCTTGAATAACATTGTGTGATAGTGAGAAACACCTAAGCCAGACGCTGACAGTACTAAGAAGTTTAATTAATCAACCCACAATCTATTTGTCATTCGAGTATTATTCATAATACATGTAAAGTGTTTTTTTTAAATGAAACCTTTATTTTATAAGCTTGAAGTGTCCCATTGCAGAGTAAAGGTCTCCCTGAAACTTCAATGAAACATTGCGCAGCAAAAAATACTTGTGCAAATAGCGCAAAGGGCAGTAATTACATAAGCAACTACCACTAATACTGGCTAACTAGAACATGAATCTTGGGTCTATTTAAATCTTTAATGAATCCCGGATTATTCGTCTGCACTTCGAGGAACTGCACTGTAGCGTCGGCAATTTCGCGGAAAATCGTTCTCGCCAATGTTCACATCTGCGGACGAGTTCTTGGGTTTTAATTAATAATCGGATTGCTAACACTGAATTTTTTGAAAGGACGTTCACATTTCAACTTTCACATGATAGTTAATTCCGTAAAAAAAACTGATGCACAAACAAATGTACGGGACAAATATCGAGATTTAAAAAAATACACTCCCCTATACATCAGCAGATCGGGTCGTGATTTGTTTTTGGCATTTCTATACTGGTTTAACATAAAAAGTATTTGTTGTAGTTGAGTAACTCTCAGAATCAGTCCCAAGATGGTTAAGACCTATAGTGGAAGTATCTTCCTACGCATAAGAATAATGTTTCCCTCGGTTTTCTGAAACGACATTAAAATGGTTAGAAATTCCTTTTGACACAAGATACCGTTAGCGGTAGAGCACAGAATCGGAAAGATACTAAATACATTTGGTAGTGGGTAAAGAGAAAATGCCGGAACGAACATAAAGGGGCTGGTTACTGCAGTCGTTACAATAAAGACACCCACTGAAGCTGTAGGTGAACGCACCCATATATCTGCTATGCCTACACGTCATGCAAAACGCAGGGGCGTCTTTAGAAATTACAATTTCAAATAATACTTGTAGCTTTTAAAGCTCATGCATAAAGTAGGAAATGTTTAGGGTATCTAATATAGAAATAAACATTTGTGAAATGGTGCCCCATGAGATAAAACCAAAGATGTCATTTTAATTACGAAGATAAAATGTATCTAGGTATACAGATGGGGTATGAAGCCAAAAGTCAATTTTAAAACGTTAAACCCCCTGAAATCAATATGCAACTAATTACTACAGCCCATGAAGCAGAAAATCTAAACGATCTACAAACCGCTCATTAAATATCACAAACGATTACAGAGACAGTTGCAGAATGCGTACATGCATGATGTATGCCCCGTAGGGACGCGGGTTATTTCGGGAGCTCGTAAAATCGATTACCCATGCGTCGCTGCGCCCGCGTCTGCACAGGATGCACTATTTCTGACGCGCTCTAACTAAAGACATGTGTAATTGCTAATGAACCGATCACCAGCCTTTGTAATTAAACAGCTCAATGACTTTTATGCGTGAAGAACTTTTTCTTAATCCGGAAAATAAAATATAATTTCCTGCTCAAGTTATTAGCCATTATGATTGATGTATCTACTCAAATTGATAACGCTGAAGAATTATTGTGCCCTATAAAGGTGCGCGTATGGTTTGTTAGTAATCTAAGTTGCCGTAGGCAGACTAGCACCTTTGAACCACTCCTTAACTGCTCAGAATGGCGAACAAGTTCACAGCAGGTGGCTAAATAAGGATGCTCTTAACTGACCAGCACCACATACGTCAGTCCACCTTATGCAGACCCACCGCGTCCCTCAATCTCCAACGTAAATACAACTAAAAAGGGAAGATTAATGGGCTTACTGAGGTCTCGTTAAGTCAGTCGTGTTATGCATACGGATGATGGAATGGATATTCGATCAGTGTTGAGATCGTTTATGATTGATGTTTTTGGTAAAGAAAATAAATGAGGTTCGCCTTCGGCTGCGAACACAAACATTGACCGTGCATGGTAAGTCTCACCGATTTCGAGTCCCATTTAGTTCATTCCGGTAATTCGATTAAGTGCGATGGATATTCTCAGCGCTGCCCTGTCGAGTGCTGTTTTATACGCGACCGGGCACTTGTTATGATAGCTTGTTCTTGTGAGACTCCAATTAGTTGAATTAATTAGCGAAGATTTATTATATCCGGAGTCGTTAGCGAGACGTGCCGCATAATATACGATCTACTCTTTCCACTAAGCATATTTACTGGGATGTCTTACTCGTTTATTTTTGAGAAGAATAGGAAAACTCCTAATTGGACACAAGCTTGTTTATAGTATTTTCAAGATAAAATTGTACCTACAAAGTTTTAGATGTTGATTAATTGAATGAGACACGAAAGGTAACAAATTTGAAAGTTAAGCTTAGGGTTCACTGCTGGTTTAGGGTACGAGTTTGTAGACATATCCCGTACCATGCAAGAGGCTAGTGTGCTTTATTCCATCCACGTAGAACAAAAGCGTGCAGTAGCATGCAACGTGCAGCGCTCGGATTCCAATGAACCATACCGCAAACTAAATCACAACAGCAGAATTTAATGAAAAACTAAGACTGTATCGACTGCGTTGGCGTCTCGTTAGCCCACAATGTATAATTACCGCCTTCCTCTCATATGTTATTCCTTTAACTAATAAATATTGATCGCCGTACTGGGAACTGTGGCTGGACGGCATTGTGCCTTAGCGCGGAATCAGTGGTGCAGAGAAATATCGATTGTCGATAATTGAAAGTGTTTCCATCGATGATGATTTTTTATTTATAAAAATATCTGCCTGCTGTCTGTAAGTTTATTAAAGTTTAAAAAAATATAGGGATTGTAAACTAAATCTTATTGCTTCTATACGTATACTACTTGTACATACTACATGTTTACAAGTGGGTAGTTACTTTTGATGCTTTAAAAGGAATTTTTTGACGAGCGAAACGTTCGCATAATGTTTCAAACAGTACAATTCATCCACGATTATCTATTACTAGCAAAAATTCAAGACATCGATATCCCAACCTCACCTTTAAACTATCGATCTCCCATGGCGTCTCGATCTCGATTATCGATAGTCCACCAACATTAAGAACCAGTTGCGCTCCTCGTTATAGCACCGACATGACTTGTCTTTTATGGTTAGGCGTTCGGTTGATTGACTATACTTTACGATGGCAAATTGTGAACACGCCCCAGGAGAAAGAACATATTTTCTCGGTCGTGTACAACCGCCCTTGCACTGAATGGGATAGGTTTAAATTCAGTAGTATTTATTGGTTTTCATTTGTATCGAGCATTTAATCAACGTAAATCTGTTGGCGATACATGCAAATGTTTACACAACCGATTTTATGCATACTCGTAAACCGTAGCTCGCGATATAAACGCCTAAATAGTTTATGACTAAAGACGTTGATAAAAATTGGATCATTTAGCTAATAAACCAACATGCTTGTGTAGGTAAATAAAAAATTAGTGCACGCAGACTAAATAACAAATTAGTTACTGAGCTTAATGAAATAATGACTAGCGGTACCAGGTAGCTAGTCGTGCTACTTCTTTATTTTCTTGGATATTTTCAGTTTTCACGTTCAGTACGGGTCAAAATGTAACAAGTTAGTTAGACGAGAACAATTGCCGACAAACTGGTAAGCAGTTTGGCAGCAGACTTGTCATTGTTAATTTTTTTGTGTTCTTTTGGTAATAAATAAATTTTAAAAAAGGTACTGTACACAAGATTAAATTCACAATTTTCATAGCTATACGTCTACTAGGAATAGACACCAAAGAACTTTATTAATTGAAAATAAAATAAGCAATCCTTTAACGATGCGCAAATTCTTCGAAACTTTGCGACGCTAGCAAGCAGCGTACGTTATTAATTCGCAACATATTGTTTTCTCTCGCAATTATCGAGTTATTGGAGGCTAGTGTCGATTACATTACCGAGCCTTCGACTTGTAATTGCCTCTGAGATTGATGGAGCAGCGAGTAGCGAGGCGGTGTGAGACGCCATATAACCGGTAGGTAGATCAGCGTCTCATTTATAAGTTTCTTGCGCCTCATTATCGGCCATCTTCTTAGAAGTTTAGGAAGACCATAAACGATTTAAGTAGATGATTATCATAAAAAACAACGTAGACATTACGATATCTAGGTAACAAAAAAAAGAAAAATAAACATGATAAATCTAGCTCTGATGTAACGTTGGTAATTTTTCTAAATAACGCTGTTATCTTTAATTATGATTTTATTATCTTGATCTTCATGCTCACATATGACATTATCTGATTAATAAATACAAAGTTAATAAGCGGAAAACAGCATACTAATTAGTAGAACCGGTGTGTGAATTTTGTACATTTAAATCCTTATTTGTGGCGTTATCAAAAGCTTTCGTACACGAAACACTGTTAAATTATGCTGTCATGTCATGTTCCATTACTAGATTTATTAAATAAAAGCCATTAGTTTTTCAAATCATAACAATTGCGTTAGCACTCACGTTCTTGGCGGTAACTAGAGTCTTAAAGAGCTGTGAGTGACAGGCAAGCATGACAGGGCTTAAAAGCTCTACTTTGAAAGAATATATTTAAAATTTTCGATTCCAGCCATCTCTATCTCCCATACTAGTAAAACTGTGCGAGTGAGCGTGAGAGTTATAGGCGAAATGAGTTATATAGTAGTCCAGACCCGGCGTGACGGTGCTGTTGTGGCGTGGGTGATTCAAAGAGATTCGAAAGCATTTTCGCCTTGGATTGTTAGGAGGCGAACACAATGTTACATACATGTTTTAAAATTAGAAAACTTGATTCTAATTAGGCACCTAAGTCATAGACTCATAATGCTTCTTAACATAAATATAGCTTTAGATATGGACTAGCAAACATTAAATCACCAATAATTTGTCACCTTAAATGAAACTGCTCAAGATGCACATTCGTATTCTTGATGGAATCCGCTTTCGAGTTTTAAGTTAGTTTTGAAATCTGAATGCTTGCTGCTATCAACAGCTTGTTTTAACTTCGCTCAAACCAGCTCATTTATTTTGTTGGTCTTCCTTCTATGTGCCTTTCGCCTAACAATTTCGAATTAGCTCCGAACGGTGATTATCAGTTTGACGGATTGACGCGCCGAACGAGGCAATAGCCTAAATTGTGATAATGGCGCGGTGCGGTGTGCTCAGACCACAACAAATAAACAGAACATAAACAATCACTGTCAGTCATCAGGTTATGTTATTTTAAACTAGCCTTATGTCATTTAAAAAGGCTTGTACAGCTTTTAAAAGCCGCTGCTGAGCGGGTTGGGAATGTTTTCTCTTTTGAAAGCTTTTAAGGCTCTCTCTAGTTCACTAATTCAGAGTAATTATTTATTATTAAGTGTTGATAGGGAACACGGAAAAGCTGTCTAAATATTTTCGAAGATGTTTTTCAGTCGCATACGTAGCCATTAGTTAATTCAGTCCATTTAACTAAGTTTTAGATTTCAAAAACTGTAACGTCATCTCTTCAAGCCGTTTTACGGTTCTAACCGAATGGTTATAACATACCGAGACGTGAAATCGATACAAATAATCGAGTCGGTATCGACCGGGCCGTAACGAGCGAGCGATCGAAGGCTCGTTTTCCTCAGAAATGCCACTTTTTACGTTTCTTATTTTGTCCGGAGCGAGCGCAGCGCGGGTGCATTGCCTCGTACAAACGAGTGCACCGCGTTTAGTATTGGAAACGTTTTGTAATCTTCGTGATGGTAATCATTATTGTGCGGATTAAAAATAAACGTTTTGTTAAACACTACTATAAAACCTGTTTAATAATATCCAGTATGGAACTTTTGCAATGAAATCTCTGGTAGACTAATTTCATTAGCTTATTGACACGATTTTTATGTAAGCTAGGGTATATACTTAATAAGTAATATAAAATCTATGAATGTGGACTTATTATCACTCATGCTTTTCCTTCACCTTATAAAGGTGACTTTGCAATATGAATGGAATTATGAATGTAAAAAGCTGGGATTTGTTAACCTATAAAATAAAAATAACTTTTCAATTTATTGTTTGTTGTTGTCCTCAATGAGAGGTAAGGGACCCTTGTCGGCCATATTGGATTTGTGAGGATCGCGAGAGCGAGCGCGCGACAGATTACACTTCGCTCGCAGCTCGCAGGTGTGAACTGGACACTTCTGGAACTTGTGGACAGCGCATCTTAAACTACCCTTCAAACAGCAGCCGCGAAATAGGTTCCATGTAATTTGAGCTTTATCATTTCGGGATAGAGTTGAAAACAATAACATAATATCTAGTTTGAGAAATAAGCAGGCAGGGTAACTAAGCCATTAGTTGGGCATGGACTTATTATATTGTTTCTTTCATAACCATTGAAAAGATATGCCTTCCAAAGCCTCCAACAACCTTCAGAGCAACAAATGCCGAGTAAAAGTTTGAGCGTCAGTTTAAAGCCCCCGTGCTTTTCCTTGGTCTCTCGTTAAAAGCTTTTAACGAGCCGACCTTGCTGTAACAACTCGAGCGAGACAGAAAGCACAACCTCCGAGCGTTAGACAAGGACGCAAGACCGCACTGCCAACAATACCTTTACTAACAAGACGGACTCACCCATTGGAAAAATGCCTTAAGCGCTGCCGTCACACGTTGAATTATGTAACGTATTTTATTTTGTTAAAGTGTAATTTTAAATAAACAAACATCGGTGCTTGTTTGACAGCTGCCGACACGAATCGCTCGGCTAACGAGAATGACTCAGGCGCTCGGTCTTACTCCTTTTTGAGATGTATACCTTGTCGTAAGATAGCAGGGTCTAGATTTGATTGACGGCCAGCGGGCGAAGAGCTTTTCTCATAAATGCCTTTTTGAAATTTATTTAAATTAGTTTTTCGTTGCGGAGAGATACAAAGATTGGAGCTATAAAGAATGTTACAAGCACATTTTATGAGATCGTATCGTGCAATTATAATTATACTGTATTTTATAATCATAGGACAGGCGCTGCGTTACTTAACTTTATTGCTATTTGAAAAAAAATACGCGATGACAGGATAGTAAAAAATTTTGCTCTAAAATAAATATTTAATCACTATAGTGTTTAACCTGAAAACAATGAGGTTCGAATACAAACATGTCATAAAGAAAGAATAACATCAAAGTTAAGCTTGAATTTGTTACTTGCATATAAAAGACATCAACGCGTCAGTAACACCTACACCCTGTATTAGAATAGTTAGAAATTTTCAGCCACTACTACCTCAATTTCAGTTAGTTTTCATTATAACATTGTAGTTTTTTTTTGTAGTTATTGCATTACGATTTCTTATCCCGCGATCATTGATAGATAGATGTAATAAAATCTATCAGCCAACAATTTTCGCAAAATCGAAAATGAAATACGATTCGCAGAACCAATAAAAGTCAGAAGGTATAAAATTGGACTTAGCGTGATCACGGTAATAGCTTCACAGCGTTAGCCGCGCACCTGCCTCGTACCTACACGTAATTTTATGAGTTTGTCCGTCTGTAAATTAACTCAAACTAAATAAAACAAACCCTGCTGTTTGCTTTACGACAGGCCACGGACCTAACTATCGATTACATTTATCTATGTAATGATGGTATGCATTCTCATACTCCCCCATACCTCGATACAGAACGATGTTACTTCAAATTACGATCATTTGTATCCTGGTTTCTATAAATGGTAATAAATAAAAGTAATGGGAGATTTTAGGATCAATGTTTTTTTTTACATTATCATATTTTGAATATATTTTTGGTATCTCATAAAAAAGTTATGTTGTCACACTGCAAAGTTATGTTGTTACCTCCGAAGAGGTACATAACGAATCACTTATTGCATGTTCGGTTTCTGAAAGCTTGAGTAAAGTACTTTTTTGAAGACAAATAAATTTTGAATTAATTTATCATGTGTTTCAGATCGAAGGATTAAAAAGACAATTCTCCTATAACTGTTTGGCCAAGCTGACGTTGTAGTATGTGGCTTATGAAAATGTAAGGTAGAAAAAATCGATTTAAATAATTTCCTGATAATGATCGCAGGCTCGCAGCCTTCAACATTTATTGTGAGTTTACTTGTTCCATTCTTGATGTATGTGCATCTCATTGACCCCATCACAGGCCTAGCAATGATATGGCTGGACGTGCCGGCATCGCGTCTGCCTGTCAAACCTCGTTACGGACCCGTCTCGTCTCGTTACTCCATAGTAGACGATGATGCCGAAAAACTATCGCAGAGATAAAATGGCGCTTATGTTTATTTGTGTTCTCTAAATAAACCCTGCTGTTTGCTAGACCTACCGATAGCCTTGCTAGATCTATAATGTTAGACATATGGTCAGGTTACAAGGAATCAGATTGATTGGAGAGTTGTTTTGTGAGTTCTATAATCAACGGGCATGTTTGAAAGACTGTAACGTAGCTTACAAAGTTGATTTGCTGTATGAAAGAGTCAAGAACAGATTTTAGTTTTAACCATAAGAACTACTTAATAGTGGTAGCGTTGTTTGTATGTTGTTAATGAATATTATGAATCATAGAAGTCTTTTATTTTGGTACTAGTTTATTCTACACAACTTAGTTAACGCCATTAGTGAGTCATATAATTACATAGGGCAAGCAGCAGTTTAGCGCCTAATACCAAGTGCTCGAAAGTTTCGTTGTCAGTCCGTGCTGCATACTCCGGACCACGATCGCTTTGATGTGCCGCCTGATCTGATGCGGATAGGGCTGTCCAATACCATCTACTATTATTGAAATCTTATCTGGATGGCAGCCATACAATGTATAGTAAGACCAGGAAAGTTATATTATTATTTATAAAATAAAACATGTCAACAATTTATGTGTTTCAAACACAGATTTCTTGTATAACGTTCAGTCTATTGGCATCTTTGTGTACATTCTTGTGTACTGCTTCTTTATTTAAATCACTTTTTTATTAAAGTAAAACAGAAAAAGTAAGATTCACCGAACCTTCGCCTCTCAGAATAGAATTTAATGAACAATGGTAGGTAAGTAGTAATTACTTAGTACCCACTCGTTAAGCAACCTGGAAAATTGACATGGTGAATTCTCAATGTTATCCTGATTAGCGTAGCAACTGTTAGCCCTAGTTGCAAAATAGAGTTCAAACTCTCCGCCTGCGCCCGCGAGGAAATTATAGTAATATTCTAGCACTTTTGCACTACGTGATTGGCAGCTACGGGGAGCTTTTTTCATCAGATTGATTGTGAGGCAAGATTTTGAAGTATTTGAGAGTTATGCCTGAGAATCTTAGCCTTTAATAAGTCAGTTAATGAATTATGTGATCGGTTATTCCTATGCAAAACTATTTGATTCAACTTTTCTAGTATTGCTTCCTACCATGTACGGAGAACAGCACAAGGTAAACACTGCAGTATCTTTTGCAGTTGTAATAAGAGCTAGTTTGCAACAAAAGTGATGTGCTGGCGACTGTACAATGTACGTTACATACGGAAATTCAGACATATTATGTAACGTAAGAAATAAATTTCAATATTGTATCATCATCGCACTAAAAAGCACATTAGATTGCAACATAACAGCTGGTCTGCCACCATGTTTTATTGTCAATAGTTCATTGCGTTCAGCCATTAATATTTGTTATGTAATACGAAAACAAAATCCGCCTAATGGAACCTATTGACATTCTGGAATTACAATTCATGATAGAAAGTGTTATCCTTCTATAATGATAATAATGACAGTTAAAATCCTTATGTAGAAAAGCACGGGTCTCCTTCCGCATACATATCTATAAAATTATGCCACGCTGCATTATTGCAAGCTATAATATAACTATCAAGTTATGCTATACTTGTTGAAACTTCCTGGAACTTTCACATATATCATATACACGAAAGTTTACAATATTTACTATCTTATACCGTTCAAAGCTGCTCACATTGAATATTCAAACGCCAATTAAATTACGGAGCTAGCAGAGTTGTAGTTCGTCACGGGACTCACGCGCATCATGCGCGCTCTCTGCGCCTGAGCTTTGTTTTCGAGAGATAATGAAATTGCACCGGACACCAAGGTTAGTACTTGTACATCCATTGTTTTGTTCATAATACGTATTTGTTCCTAATTTGTTTTACATAATTTAGTGTACAATTTTAAGTAGGTACCTATTCCAATTAAGGGGAGAATGAAACCAAGCTTTATCAGGAGGAAGTGTACAAAGAAGTAAAATCTTTTCAAATGCGTCATATGAGGCGGCAATAACAAATAGTGTGATATTGATAATAAATTACTCAAATAAAAAACGTCAATAAATATAAATTATCTACTTTTTAACGCCACACAAAACAAAGTTACAAAACTTGTCGAATCCGACTATGTATTACCGTATCTCCAATCCGGCGCGAAGTGGAATCGTTCGAGATAAGAATCCAATCGTTTTAAATTGGGCAACAAAATAAATTGCTGTGAAATGGTAATGTGGCCACGCGTGCTTCGGCACAGTACTATGTAAACTGGCCCTCGTTATATCCTACTTTATGGTTCATTTACGAACGCGTGTTTTACATACAATTGTGTCTCATGTAAATAAACTGGTTGTAAGTATGCTTTGTTGAAAGTTAAAGTCACTCGATGAGGGTCAATCGTTGTCTTCGGCATGAATATGTAGCTGGTTCGGGGCGTTCGGCTGGCTCTAACGAGGCTGATCCCAGCATGTAACAGAATATGTGAATCTGATTTGCATCGGAAACAGGCTTTGATAATCCCGAACTTTGTAGTACAAGCGCGTTGAGCCGGGAAAGCGTTTGAAGAAGAGGCGACATTTGTTTAGTTAGAATTTAATATTTGTCTTTAATTTAGTAGGCTGACTGATATTTATCACAGTACAGTTATGCTAACTTAGAAACTTGAATATCCTTAAATATAGGTACCTACTTAGCTATTTGCACTGTAAAATGATTTAGATATACAGTGGCAAGTTTGTAAAGTCATCATTAAGGTCTATTTCATCGACATGTTTCTTAGAACTTGTACAGCGAACTCCGCTCTCATCTCAAATATCAATTTTATCTGTTTCCCATGCACTTGAAGACACAGCAGTGGAACTAGATGATAACACCGTGGTATGTCACGAAAAATGTATAACAACGATCTATTCCTAGACATTCGAGTTGCCCAGACGCAAACAGTTGGTAAACATAAACGTTTTAACATATCACCGCAACGCATTCCGAGCTTAAATATGGAGCGCAATAAAATAATTTGTTGAAACTGTATTTGTTGTCTTTTGTGTTCCAATTGGATCTATGTGAGGTGGGAGAGGGATAGAGATGGCAGTAAAAGGATAGATAGTGGGAGGATGCAGGTACCCCGTCGGGACGGCATGTGCATCTGCTTAGCGGGCAACGTGGTTTAGACACGAGATTAGAGCAATCTGTGGAGTAGCTATCCGTCGAATTTTTTTGACTGGTTTTGTCAACTTACATAGCGTCAGTTATTGTGGCAGAAGAATATTTAAATATGCAATACCTACCTGTTTCCTCATCTACTTCAAATCTAGGCAATGTAGAGTTGATAGACTTTTTTATCATTTCAAGGAATAGCATCTGCAATTTTTATATTTTACTAACAGCTATTAACAGACCGATTATTACACAGCAGTATATAATTTTAAGGAACTACATCTTTAAACGTAATTTTAATCATCTCCTTTTTTCGTCTATACTACACGAAACACGATTTAATGCACATAAGTTATTCCATTAGAAAAAAAACTATCTATCGACTCCACAGCATCCCTGTGGCGAACATCTCCCAAAACGGCCCGTCGGCTTTTTGGCTGTGTTTAAATTACGACTGTCGAGATTTCTCCTTACGATCAATAAATCAATAAATATACGGCTATGTGTTCGTCCGTCCGTCCGTCCATACGCGGACATTCATGGAAATCGTTGTTTGTTTAGGATCCTCGCGTGCATCACTATTATTACATGGGAGCTACGAAAGTCCGAAACCGTTTTGAATTCACTTCCTGTAATAACATGCGTAATCGATAATTTAGATTCTAAAAGCTGCAGGGATCGATAAATAAGTAAAGTTTTTATGACTTTACTTACAGACTGTTTACTACATAGTAAGGCCGGGACTCCACCAAAGCAGAGATGTGTACGGTGTGCTGTGTGAGAAGTGATGTTTTTCTACTTGGGTGTGAGGCTTTAGTGCTCAGTACGCATTCTGACATTCGGAGGGTGAGATCACTCAATGCACGCCGCTCGAATTTCTCGTACAGCTCACATCTCCCTCTGCTTCCACCACCATAAAAATATTACACATCTCCGAACAGCGATCTTGACTGAAGCTGAGCGGGGAGGAGATGTGTCAATAACACTATTCTATTGGTTGTTTAAAAAACATATCTCTTCTCCGCTTTGGTGGAGTCCCGACCTTTTAAAAACATTTGATAGAAATTAGGAATGTTAAGTACAAACAAAGTTACCTAGTTTTTCTTGATAATACAAACTCTGGTGTCGATTCTTCATATTTAAACAGTAAGGCGTTGACAACTAACAGCAAAAGGTCGTTATAAGTATGCACAGGTTGCATCGCACTACTGTTCAAACTTTTAAAACAGCCGGCGACCATAAATTTTGTGGTGTTTTTTTACCGGCCAAAAAAAGCGGTGAAAAAAGTCTACCTGCACTCACAACGGGGCCCATATTTATTTGGGAGAACGTCGTAACATTTCACATTCGGAAAAAAGGAATAAGGTTTTCTGCGAACAATGGCGAACTTGTTTCCAAAATGAGGCCAGCGGATGGAAATTTATACTTTTGTAACCGAAGTTATGGCTAGATTTATAATGCGCGGCACAAACATGCGCATAGTAATGCAACTGTAATCTGTGTGCTGGAACAACAAGGCAAGCCTAATGTTTGTTGAAGACGGTTCAGATAAAAGTAGCTTTAGTCTATATAAAGTCGGCTTGAGAAGTTTTTAACGTAGACAGGCATTTGGCCACGATTGCATGTGATATTTATTAACATTTCAGTGGACAGTGAACGCCTATAAGGTGATGATAACATTTTTTTAGCAACTAGGCAGTCATTTGGCCGCAATCTCACCTGGTAAGTGGTGATATGGCCTAGAATCCCACTCTCTTCTTGAATTCGGCCAAATTATATTGGCTGGGAAACACATTTGCTGGCAGCGAATTCCACTCTCTATAGCCGTGCGCATGAGAAATTTAGATTGAAATCTATTAGTGCGTATTGCTGGTATGTCTACGAAATAAGGGTGGAAACCGCGCCCGCGTCTTGTGTTCCGCTGGTGAAAGAGGGCTCAGAGCTGGGAGACTGAGAGGGGATCAGATCGTGCAATACTCTGTAATGCAGTCTGTAGAAGACTGAGAGACACGCCACTTTACGTCATGTTCAAGACTTAGTAGCTTACGTTCAGTGTCTCCAATTATCCTTTTCGTTCGATTTTCAATCGAGTCCAAGGCAGCCAGTTGATATTTGGCAGAACCATCCCAAAGGTGACAGCAATACTCCATACACGACCGTCTATTGTGTCTGGATAACTTCCACTAAAGTGTTAAGTGACAATGCGGTCTGAGATGGATCATGCATGTCTGACTAGTAGTAGTATTCACTCTCTTGAAAAGGTCCAAATTCTAGATGTTAGAGAGCACCTCAGCCTCGGTTTAAACTTTACGATATTACCTTGAAAAGCTTTAAGTTCCTTTAAGACTTAATATTAAAATACAACACTATGACAGTCAAAAATATTCAAACTACAAGCTTTAGGTTCGTAATAACTTTTGAGTTTTCTGACACTTACGTATGGCGAGTTTTTCAGATATACTATTACATTTTATAGCTACATCAAGAAAGTAGGTTCATGGTTTTATAATGTTTTTCATATTACATAGCTACTAAAAAAATCGTCAAATGTAAGCTTCTAGCTAGGTCCAATCAACCTAAAAATAATCCTCCACATTTTTAACGTGTGCTTCTTGTTTTCAATTTTACACGTTGTTCAATGTGGATGCGTTAAACGGAACGTTATAAAATCTTAAAAGCATGCAGTGATAGTGTGAAAATGAGCCGTGAAAGCTTTTAAGAACGTAAGACAAGAGCTGCCGAACGCTAGTGATGCGCTTATAAAAATACTTTGGAATCTGACCAAATAATATGTGGAATTTAAGACTAAATTGAGTTTTGTATGAAATATATAAGTATTTTTTTAAACTATATCTATTTGGCAGTTCTAGACTTCAGAGACAGTGTCACATACCACAAAAATTAAGTTCTACAACAAATGAACTACTTTACAACAGCAGAAAATAGTACATATAGGTCAGGTCAGGTAGGTACATATAGTAAGGTCGAGTTAGATTATGACCAATAACACTACTGGATTATCGCAAAGCGCAAGCTATGTACGTGTAGGACCATCAAGACCAAGCATTGAAACACAGCTAACTACAGCTTGATATTTGTTAGTGCCTCACTACAACATGTAATAGCGTAAAACTCAGATCTGTTGATGCTATCACATCACTAGCGCAAGCTCGTTTGCGCGGCAGGCGCTAAATGGACGGCGCGGACGCATCCGCTCTGGGGTGACCACACGTTGCACAATACAGTGTGAACTCGCGATGTTTGCAATTTAAAACATTATTTCTACCTAGCAACAACTTCCGCAGGAAGTTATTGACTATTTAAGACCTAACTTAATCTCCGCATTGTTTCTTCCTATATTTGTTCCTATTTGTTTCCATAGTGACTTACTGACGACTATAACGCTTATATGTATATGATATTCGTAATATTTTGTAAACTGCGAGATTATAATCCAACGGGTTCAAATACGTTAGATTGTAATGTGTCGATTTTTTTTAAACTAGACCAAATTTCATACATTATAACGTAGGCAGAAGCATGTAAGTAACATGTCATGTAACATGTCAACCTAACACGAAGTATAAGCGCTACCACGTAAACGTTTATCTTTCACCTACCCTGCCTACGTTATAATGTATTATATTTGGTAAAGTTTACAAAAAATCGACAAATTACAATATAACCGATTTAAAACCGTTAGATTGTACTCAAGCTGCGCGTCTACAATTTTACAATTACATTTACAATATTAGTATACCTACTTTACAATTTGTTAAATGTAAAATCATAATCACTACTCCAATGTTAATTAAGTTCTAAATTTTGATAATTCTGAAATATACGTTTTTTATCAGCCTTCCGAATGAGTTCATTATTGTCACCCTACTGGTCCATCAGTTTGCTGAGTGCGTGCATCGAGGGCGAGTCAGCACTCGCGACACCCACTCAGTGTTCAGAGTACACTCACTCACTCATTCCTCCGCAGCAGCTATTACCATTATAAACAATCATAACATTGATGCCGCCACTCCGTAAGGCCGAATTGCACAAGCCTTGTTTACAGACGACTGACGAAACCGTCTACGAAATGCTAATTGCTTGAATAATACATACGATGCTAAAGTTTAAAGAGGAGAAATGTCGATGCGACTACAAATAAAGGAAGAGAAAAACACAATAATGGAACCATGAAAGATGCAACTTAACAACGCAAGTAAAAGTTTCAACAGAAAATGACTGAGACGTGAGTTTTTTAGCATGTCCAATTTAAGGAAAAAATAAATAACTTTTTGCGACTAAAGTCGATAGCCGCTGTGCAAACTCGTCAAGCTACGTGACCAGTTATAGTAAAACCGCATGCACCTTATTTATTGATTCTTGTGTCGGACAACCGTTAACATGGCGATGAAAAAGGCTGTACTAGGTACACGTTCGGAAAATTACTAGCTCGATAATAAGTTGCTTATTACCATAACCAACTGTAGAAATTAAAGTTAATTTAAAAATTCCTGTCAAGATGCGAGTTTCCAGGGGCGGGGCGGTGGATAATCGGCCTTAATTACACAGCTATCCATCATCGAAAACCAACAAACGACGTGGGTTTGGGAAATAAAAGGCCAGCCGCGCGCGCTGAAATTGGACAGTATAGTAGTACTTTACTTCAAGCGGCTTCGCAACCTGAGGGTTTAATTTCAGAGTTAACCTATAGACATTGGGTTTAGAATAAAGACTATATACCTATTAGACGTTGATGCGCTTTTTCCAAAAAATCTACGCCGTACCTTGACGTCACCCTCCGAATACCAGAATACTTACAAGCAACCTAACTAAAACTGATCTTTTGATTAGTTACAAAAAAAGTCTAGTAGTTACTCTACCTATAACAATGTTGGTGGCTGTTGGTAAACACACAAAAAATCCTAAGTCCTAAACCACGAAAGCTGCCGTCCAGCGTTTAGTAATTTCCGCTGCGTATTTACAAAACTCTTTTGTCCTACCCTAACAGGCTTCTAGAAAGCGTGCATCATATAAAGCTAGTTTGTTTGGGCGAGCGATGCGATCGGTACACCACTATCGCGCGTGCATCGCAGCTAACAAGCCGCATTGTTGCCTCGGAGGCTGCGCGGGCGCAGGATTTCAGATTTCCAACAAAGTAACGACGCGGATTTATGGGGTCCGAGCTTGCAAATGCAAGATCGACGATATTTTTAAAGGCTTTTGTTTTTAATTGAGTCACGATTTTTGTTTAAAAATGTATAGATATTAAAGATTTGGATGGTGCGGGTCTTTAAGTGTTTCTTTCAATCAGTCAATGATATCTAGATTGCTGCCTATAAAGACTGATGAGATTATTATACTAATATATAGTATTCAAAATCCAACTTAATAAATATCCATCAAAAAATCTGTATATCAATTCATCAATAAGTAAGTATCCTTTATCTAGTACTGAAATAAAGACTAAGATGGCTTTATACTCGTAAAATTTTATTTCGTACAAAAAAATACCTTACACGATTTATAAATTTCCTAAACAAGTAACAACACCTGAAATCACATCCCCCGCAACAATACGCCCGTATACTCAAACATTTGGATCTCTCAACGATTCCAAGTATACTATTTGAGTCCAACAAAGCGTGTTCCAATAATGAGGATCGGCGATACGATCAGCGGTGCGCCTGCGCCGATCCCGCGCGCGATATCTCCACGCGCTCAGCCTTTGTGGTTTCCGAACAGAACACGACTGGAAAGGACACAGTATTCTCCTGTACGGGGTTCTCGTATTATGCAGTGGACATAAGGACATTCAAAGAAGAAATTAGGAGTTACAATAAAAAAACAAAGACAAAAAAGAACCAAGGAAATACAAAGAGGAAATAAGAATATACAAAGGAGAACCAAGGAAATAAATACTAGGATCAAATAGAAGAAAGAACGAAGGAAATACTTACAAGCAATGTATGAGTAAGAACAAGTTACCTACAAATAAGTTAAGAAAATATTCAAAACATTAAAATTGGAAATGCTGCTAAGCCATATGATTACTGCCGAACTATCACTCACTAAAATTTTGCTCGTATTTTTGGATTTTTTTCTATCTTATTTATACTCATTTGCCTTTTCTTTAAAGACGTTCATGCTGTTTTGTTTGACATCTAAAAAAATCAATGCGAATCCTTTACAAGTTTGCTGGGTGTGTCTGTGCGCACGTTGTTAAAAATGGAAATTACTCCGCGAGCGCAAACCACGGTTATTACATATCAGGCGGTTCGGCCGCAGGGGATCTTCTCTCTCGCTTATTGCCACATGATTGAAGACCCGCCACCTCCAACGCAGGCGCTGGTGTGCGAGCGAGATGCACTAACTAATACAAATGAAAGACAAGGACGCCAACAGATCAGCATCTGATTAGCATCCCAATTACGGCGCGGGCGCAGGGATCGAATCTTCGGACTTTAGTGCCGTGTTGTTAGCTTTTATCGATATTGGAACAAGCCGAAAGTTAATAGGCTATGGTGATTGATAGAAAAATAAAATGAGTACATACCTAACAAGCAACGATTCTTTAATTACATTGCGGAATTGATGTTTTTTGTTTTCGTTTTTGTCAACGCATCGTTTATGGGTAAAACAGTTTTGACGAAACATCGGTGGTAATAAGTACATTATATTATTAATACTCGCTGAACTTCTGCTTAGATGCTTCTTAGATGAATATCCTATATGCAATTATTTTTATTAGTTTAATAAGTAATAGTACTAAGTCTCCTAAATAGAATTTTATTTTGTATGGTAGTACGTACCTTTGTTATGGTAGCATGTACAGTGGCCAGCACATCAGGTTACTCACTTTTGTTGCAAACTAGCCCTTATTACAACTGCATAAGATACCGAAGTGTTTACCTTGACGTGCTGTTGTCCGTACTAAAATTAAAAATGTAGCCTATATATAGTAGTTACACTTACTACATATCTACTACACATAAGTAAGTATGCTACGCGTTACGTATAGTGCTATAGTCTACGGCCTATACGTAGTATTGGTTTCTTTTAATATAGTCCTACGTGCTACACTATAATAGTAGATCTAACACCAACTAATGAGAAATCCATTAAAATGCATTCCTTGAACAAATAAATAAAAACAAAATGGCGTCGATAACTCGTTTGCGGTAGCCCTATTAACAAGGATGCCGGCTCGGGCGGGGCGGCTCGAGATTGCATCGGCAGCGGCAAGAAAATTTTAAATAAACAAGAAATTATGAGCCGACCCGAGATTATACACCTCGCTGCAGACCGGTAACTAGGAAATTACGACACGACGAATTATTGTAGGTACTTTGTCGAATAAGAGGTGCAACGCTCAGAGAAGGGGGGAGGATAGGTATGGTATTTTTACTGTCCCAGTCCTAAAGTCGAGTCGAGGGTAGATAGATATAAATCTACGCTCTTTAATCATACGTCTTACTGCATAGCACTATTGCTTCTTTTATTACTTGCTTACTATTGCTATTTTATTAAGATGCATACGTTAGCGCTGTGTACAGTTTCGTACAAACTAATTACGTGATTTGCATGTTAGTCCGCTGCTGTCAACTATTTAAATACATTTCGCCTGATAGAGCAAATATGGGTAGGTACATAAATCAATGTAGATAGTCGTACAACAGAGTTATTAATAATACGCTTTAATTTCCCTATGTAACTGGTATTTATATTGGTTTCTTACTGAGCAATTTCACAATGTATTCTGAAAAATATAAAAATAACAATATTTACAATACCGTGATAGAGCGGCGAGAGCAAGATTCTAAAAATCACCGGTAGTTAGGTCAAGGACCCGGATTCGGCTGTCAACGGCTCAGTAAAAAAGCCGTAATAAAATGTAAAGAAACTGTTATTATGATTGTAGAAACGTATAAATTACAATGTGCTGTATAAATTGTAACAAACGCCAACAGTTGGATCTCGTACGGACATTTTACGGCCGCATCCGCGCTTTCTGTGCGACTAAAATAAAATAACTATTATTTACGAATCGCATTATAAAGAAAACCCGAACACGAAATTCTTAAACGATTGTGCGTTGGCTGCGTAAAGCTTATTACACACGCGCAACATAAAATATATAAAATTACTAATTTCACCTACTATAACGAATATTGGAATAATCTTTTGAAGTATTTCGTATTCAATATCGTAATAATGTAGTAAACCTATGATACCTGAACCTATACGCGCTATCTAGAGCCATTCGCATGGACGGTCGGTGTTTAAGTATGGGTCAGCTAATAACTAAGTCTCCGTCTCTTTCAAACTAAAGCTAGGATACGAGCATAAATTTCACATCTAACAAGTTTAATTTATTTGAATAACAAACAATCCCGTGTGCACCAAACATAACGGCCGCTGGCAGCGCTCGGCGCTCGCGCATCCCACAAAACCAATTTGACGTTTCTCATTACGCAGCGACCACAATATGCGCTCAACTAGTTCCGCGCACACCGATCTGTTATTATGTTAATGCTAGCCAGGCTACGCTGCGTGGGCGCGGCCCTACGTTCCTTGTAAACAATTAACCGGCTTCTTTCATGTGTCAATAAAACGCGATAACTGCCTGTAATTGATGCTGCGTTTTGTAACTGGTGCGACGCTCGCCCCGCAACTATTGTCTGAAGCCATCACCTTAATTAGCGCAGCTACTTTGTATACCCATAGTCAGAACCATTAAAAAAACGGCCGTTTCCGCCATCACAAAAGATTAATTGATCATGAACAGAGCGAAGACACTCATTTAGAGATAAATATCTTCTCCACCTCCTTCCATGAATAACGTGATAAGTAAATTATCCAATTGAAACGATGAATTATTGCAGCCCAATGATCCGATAACATCTGATAACTGTACACTGACGCTACACAGAATACAAACGACAAACAGACGACACATTTGATATTAATCAGTAGTATTAATATCTGTCAGAGAGGGTCACTATCAAAGAGAGCCGACTTCACATAAATCCACCCAAAATTATCATAACGAGTCTGTTTTGTAACAAATCTGGCTTTCTATGATATTAATAACTGTAGCCATAAAGTCGAATTTACAGCTTCACGCGGGGAATGGGCATACAGTCTTCCTGTTTAGTGCCTAAGGATATATCGCCGCGAATAAAACTAATTGGGTGTTGTCCGATAACCTCGTTGATGAATATAATAAAGGAAGGATCGTACGAGAGGTGATTAAAAGTTTAATCACCTCCATAAAAATCTCGCGATTCGAGACAAAAATAAAAACTTCAGAGAACGACCATTCGTAGGCAGGGCATAAATAGTTATGGCCCCTGTTAGAATCGAGCGCTATTTTAGTTTTATGTCATGTTTCTACTGCCGTAAGCGATAATGGCGGCTTTAATGCACCCTTTTATAGGTTCTTTAGATACGATAGCAGCTATCGCGATGGCCAAATACATGGCATATCGTATTCTGCACGCACCTTTACCCTAATGTGCTCTAAATAATTAAATGAGTTCGAATAGCAATCGACGTCAGCTGTCTAGACGCTCTTGTGAAGTAAAATGCAGATTTGAAGTGCATAATAGCGTCTGCCCCTTTTAAAGGCGGTTGGTAATCGATCCTGATGTTAAGGGCTTTCGGTGGTTTAATAAACTTTGCCTTTAACATCAGCCACCAAGTCAATGCTTTCTGCTAACTTAAAGCGTTTTCAAGCACTCTTGTCCGATTTAATTACTAATTACTCACTTGATTTAAAAGGCAATGCTGCTGTTATAATGAACGGTGAGGCTCGAATGTTTTGTTAGTTGTTATACCGGTTAGTGCAATTAATTAACAAACAATGCTTGGAATGAGAAGAAATCTCTTGGGAGAGATATAATTTCAAGAAATGTCTTCTTTAGTGCGCCCGTTCCGTGCAAAAAGTGCCCGTTTGAAATTATACGAATAACTTCATACTTTTGTGGTATGGACAGGTGCGCGGTTTAAATAGCAATATTTAGTATTCTATGGTAGTTCGTAAGATTAGTCTGGTATTGGACATCGTTATCATCTTCATCTGCTTTGAAATAACTGACTAACTCTGTTGTGTTGGTATTACAAAAACATTTAGTTTGCAATTACAGCATTCGGTAGTTTCATCAAAGGCTTGAAAGAAAAAAAACACATTTAAATATGAGAGTGATAGTTAAATGATAAAATATTAAAGCAAGAACCAAATATTTATGAGAACATATAATAATAATGTGTCGACGATATTTACTTGCACGCCAGCCGCCAATATCGTTCGATCGCTTCTTCGACGTCGTTAAGCCAATTTTTATGTAGAAATGTGCGACTGCAACTTTTTTGAGCTCTTCCTTTCGCTTACAGATTCCTAAACTGTAAACCGCAAACGCTCCGAGCTTTATCACCATGGCATAAAACTCAATTTGGTTTAAATCTTAAGTCTTACTGCCCATCACTTGGAGGGCTAGTTTTTCTTGTGTATCCCATCAACAACATGTATTTCGTTACAACCACGTGAAGTTTTACAGCTGCTTCGTATTACGTTTTTTGTTTACGCCCGTAACTCATTTCCTATGCAGTAAAAACTGTCACTCAGTGTAGTTAATGATGATACATTTCATAGAAACTTTAATGAGAGATGTACCAAGTTTTTTTGCTAGGATGAACTTTAGTTGAAAATATGTGTAGATAGACATGAATCTATCATCAAAAGTTAAGTAAAGTTATCAATGAATTATAATTGAATGGCGTGTATAAATAGACGGTATTCAAATGAAGAAGTTGTGTGCGCAATGCGCATACGCATCCCACGGCGCGTCGCCGGTTCCGTCGCCTAGCCCGTGATTTATTGGACCTCGTTTATTTTATTTCCCAATTCGTTCTGCTTTATGGCCCAACCTTCTTCTAATCTTTTACGAAACAGTTTTTCGAGGAACAACTCTGATTTATTCTGTCCGCTTTTAGGAAATAAAAAGTGCTTTAGAATCGTTTGAGCTAAATTAACTAAAGATGTAAGATTGTGTAACTATAACTGTGATGATATAAACGATGACAACCTATCAACGCGTTTTATTTTTCTGGTGTTCAGTTATGATCGGACTGAAAAAAGGAGAACTTAAAGCTCCGAAAAGTGTACTACGTGAGTTTCTAAGTCGTAATAGTTATATATAATTTATGTATACAAAAATAACACTACAAGTGATAAAAACGTTATAATGTTATAAACCATCGCCAGAATCAGTTTCCTCTTTCTGTATCGTTTTCGTGGTTGATGTGCAGTAAAGTAGGTACATAAAGCTGGGCTCAATGTAGGTATGTCAGAAATAGAACCATACTCATGCGATTAGTTACTGTTCTTAACCGTTTCAAAGCGTAACTTATTATCGAGGAAACAATACTCGGTAGCCGGTCAGAGGAATTCGTGCCCGCTTTCAGATCCGAACGCTTTGTGCCGGCTCGCCACTCCGACTAGAAACAATAGTAATTACCACGATTTTGTATGACAATCCCCAGACATTTCATTATCCGGTACCAACGAAGAATGTGCTTTTCATCCAAAATTTCTTTAGAATCACTTTGTGCTCGCTTCTCATTGTCGGCGACTAATTCGAGGACAAATTAGAAAAGTTTGGTACCTCGACAAGTGACAAAACATAATTGATCGGCGACAAAGTTAAACCCCGGACGAGACGCGACAAAAGGAGCAGGTATCGGTAATCCTGGTACAAAGCGGGACCGGACCATTCGTGTCGGTGCGCTTTGTCGAAGGCGTCAATTGTGATGGTGCAATTTTTTTCATAACAATATTGGTTTTACAAGCTCGCAAAATCTTTGCACTAAAAGCGTTTTGGGATACTTACCAATAAAATATATTCATCGTAAACGTCGTTGAAGTTTACGATCACGGCAATGGAAACGAGCGTTTACACAGCAATAAACTATAATGAGAACCTAGTTTTTGCCATACGCCTATAAAATCACGTCGTTTAAATCGCATTACGACGAATTATAAATTGAAAATGAATATCGAAAATAGCTCACCAAACGGACGCCGCCAGGCCGAAGTAGTAGAGCAGGAGGAAGACGACGGCGCAGTTGGGGTTGGCGAGCCCGTCGTGCGCCAGCAGCATGCGCGTGGGCGTGGCGGAGTCCCTGGCGCAGCCGGCGGCGGTGCGGCCGGCCGCCGCGCGCACGCCCCAGCCCGCCGCGGCCGCGCACCGGCACAGCGCCACCAGCACCAGCGCGCGCTCGCCGGGCCCGCCGCGCTCGCCGCACGCCAGCTGCGCGCCCACAGCCGCCAGGGTGCACGCGAAGCTCAGCGCGGCCCACGTCGCCAGCCACACCTCCGCGGCCCGGCGCTCCCCGGCCTCCCACAGCACCTCCGCCTCGCAGAACTGCGCGCACCGGCCCGACCCCCGGACCCACACCCAGCTGGTCGGCTCGATCAGCCGGCGACAGGCGCCCCGACTGGCCGCGTTCGCCGCGTCGAGGGTCACCGTCCCCGCGGGCGCCGTTCGCTCCCCGGGGCCCTCCATGCACATGTGCTCGTGGTTGTTCTCCGCCGGGAACAGCGAGCAGTCGAGCTCGGCGGGCCACGGGAAGCCGAACTCGCTGAGCACCGGGTAGCACCTCTCGTACACGCTCTCGCATAGACCTCGGCAGGGCCCTATCGGGAGGGCCACTTTGTCCGTACACATCGGGACGTAAACTGTACACAAAAATAAGTCCAACTGAGAGGAGCAGCCGTACTGGACCAGAGGGCTGAAAGTCTGCAGGGTGACGTCGGCGTCGGCCTGGAGGGTGTGCCTGGCCAGGTTGGGCATTCCGGTCTGGTTGTATCCGATGTTCTTGCACATAGCCACTTTGATGGGTTCACATGTCCGCACTGAGGCCTCGGCGGCGGCGTTCGACACGATGGTCACGGTCACGAGGAGGGTTATTGAGCACTTCATCTTGATGATATCCGGCGTTCGAAATCAGATGAGAGGATTCATTGTAGTCGTGTGTGATTACGCGCGGGCGCCGATCGGTCGGCGGCGAGGAGACGCGAGCATGCGTACCGCGGCGCGCCTCGAGACGTTGTGACGGAGCGCGCGAACCGCGGGGGGAGGCCGAGTAAACAAAAAAAGGTCCGCAGGTATGCGCAACACTGTGGCCGCGGGAAAGGGAGAGAAATGAGGAGCGTGGTCGGAGGGCCCGAGTCCGACCGGCTCGTTAACCGCGACTGTCCTCACTACTCGCTCGTTATCGCGCCTTATCGTAATCCTCGTTCCACGGGTGACGCGGTTTATGTCGGTACATACGTTTTTATCCAGTATCGATTTATAGATTACAGAGATAGCGCTGATAAGTACTAAGTTTAGATTTATGTTTTTAGGATCTGATGATTTGTTAACTACTGTATTACACTTCACGTTGTTAGTGCGTAAAGGGAACATTGGTACATTACTTACAGGAAAGTAGGACAGTTAAATTTGCATGCACTGCATTACATGTCCCAAGCAGGTAGATACAACAATAAGAAGAATAGCTAAAGTAAAACCCACAAAAAACTTATTTATTCAGAAACGAAACCTTATTCACAGTCACAAGTCACAAACATCAATCAGAGTTAGATATTAAACACACGCGTTCATTATCACCTTCACGATGGAACTTATTGCAGTCGAATTCCTTAGGCCAATTATATCCGAGCTTCTGCATCGTTGGACTGCAAAAATCTTTGGACCTTTGGCACAACCCTTTGCAAGGGCCCACAGGATCTAAACCTGGTACACACACAGGGAGAAATATGGAACAAACGAACAGTCTTATATAGCGAGAGCACCCTGAACTGATCAAGGAATTAAAGAACTGAATCGCGATCTCTGCGTCCTTTTGACTGTTCTGATCAGCGAAATTAGGAAATACTGTGCTGTTGTATCCTAGGTCTTGGCAAATTGGAACGTTGATCTTCTCACATGCTTTCTGTTTAGCTGTCACTGAAGACAGTAAAAATATAGCAAGCAGAAAATTTTTCATGATGTCGATTCAAGAAGATATGCTGCAGTAAATGAGCTAAATCCAAGACTGCTGTTTATAAATTACTGGCCGAAGGCATTGTTTATAAATATAAATATATTGCTCCTACGGAGGTATTTAATTTTTGCACACATTTGAGATGCAATGTAACTGCAACGTAGGTATAATAAAATAACTGTTGTTTTACATTTAGTCACGTCTTGTTTATGACCATGTCATGGGTTTTAATTGTTGACTTCAGGCGATTTTTTGCTATGACAAACATTATTAAGAGTGTACTACCTAAGTAGGCATGATGATCATATGGAGTGTATAAGTAAGCAAATAGTCGGCTGGTTTGAGTTATAAAATAACAGATCCCAAAGTCCTATGACGTCAATTTACTTTGTAATTTTCTATGGAAGTAAGTATCTAATAAGTTCCTCCTCTGACCCCTTCGTGCAATATTGTTATTTAAGAACTTTGATATAACACCTAGTGAGTATCGTAATAGGGAATTGAAGAACCTCATTATAATTTATGCGATGGATAAAATGGCAGATATAACAAAAATATATATCTAAAAAAACGTGATATCATAGAGTACGTAAACTTTTTGCATTCAACAATTAAAATGTGTATGTGTCTAACATACTAGGTCAATGTAAGATGGATAATAATACACAGTCTGGCCATAAATACTGTTACAATTAAAAAAAACCGGCCAAGTGCGAGTCGGACTCGCGCACTGAGGGTTCCGTGCCAATTTAACTGACTTAGGGAATCCGCTTACTTCTACTTAGTAAATACCACAAAATTTTGTTGACTGCAAACATAACTTTGTTTTTCATAGTGTTTTTATGAAGTACAAAGTTATGTTTGCGGTTGTTGAAAACATGCTATATCTCAAAAACTACTCGTTCGATCTCGTCCCAACCAATTTTCGTTGAAAGTATTTGTTACGATCTATCGATCGATTATATATTTTTTGTAAAAATTACACTCTCTTTGTTTAGAAGTTAGATGGGGGGTAGGGGACGCCCATTTTACCACTTTGGAAGCGGATAGCTATGAAACGTTAAAGAAAATAGTTTTAGGAACCTTAATATCATTTTAAAAGACCTATCCATAGACACCCCACACGCATAGGTTTGACTAAAAAAATTTTTTTGGTTTTAGTTTCATGTATGGGGCCCCCCCTTAAAAGACATGATTTTTTATTTTTTGTATGATAATCGGTAAGCGGTTAACAGGATACATCTTCCTACTAAATTTCAACACTGTAATGCTTATAGTTACAGAATAAAATGGCCGTGACATACGGACGGACAGACAGACAGACTTGACGAAACTATAAGGGTTCCGTTTTTTGCCATTAGGCTACGGAACCCTAATAAGAAAGATATTACATTTGAATTGGGAATGTGTCATATTTATACGATTGCTCATTGTGTTTTCTAATTTTGGCGCGAATAAATCTTATTATTTTGCGATATTGTTAAAATGGAGTGGGGTGATAAAGGAACCGAATCGCTGTGATTGCATTACACAAAGTTGGTATGGAGCCAAATGCAAATTTTAAAACTCTCCATATCCTTGGTATTAGTCAAATGTTTGTGTACCGGGCTATCAATAGGTTCAATGAGACCTCCTCCGTTTGTAACAGTATAAGATCTTTCCGTCCACGTAGTGTTCGTACGAAAAAGGTGGTCAAAGCAGTAAGGGAAAGAATTCGCAGAAATCCTGTACGAAAGCAAAAGATTTATCTCGGGAGATGAAGATAGCACACAGAACCATGTCGCGTATTTTAAAAAAATGACTTGGGACTTGCAGCCTATAAGAGCAGTGGTAAAATCGAAAAAACTACTGAAGCGGTACGCAAAGGGAGGTCACAGATTTTTTTGTTTACGGATGAGAAAATCTTTACAATTGAGCAACATTTTGATGGATGTACGGTCTGCTAACCGTACACCTTTCTTGCTATGCTGATGGTGAGAGTAAATCCAAACTCCTTGTTGAACACTCGAGATTTATTGTCACACAAATATTACAAACTAGCGGTCCCCCGCGACTTCGTCCGCGCGTTTTGAGTTTGCTCCCTCCCCTCCCGTCGCAGCGTGATGTTTTATATCCTAAAACCTTTCTCAATAAATAAGCTATCTAACACAGAAATATTTTTTCAAATCGGTTCAGCAGTTCCTGAGATAAGCGCGTTCAAACCAACATCTCTTCAGCTTTATAATTAGCGCAAGCGCACGTTGTACTTAAGCTGCGAACATTATTTTGGTGCGGAGTTATGTTAAAACTGTGATAGCTCCTAAGATATTTATTGGAATCAAATGATATAAAAGGCAACTTTGTTCTAAATGAAACGCTCGTGATGATGAATGTATTTATTTTGATAATAATAAATACCTGTGTGTATAATACACCTCTAAAAATGATGCATTATTTTTTTACAAATTTATTAACATAAAAAAGGTTGTAGTAAGTCAACCATAAAAGATAGACATATGCTGTCGCGGACTTTATTATAGAACTCGTAATGCTGAACAATCTTGTAATACATGATTTTTGGGTAACTTTAGCGGTTTCCGCAGCGTACGCAGCGGAAGCTCTCAAAAGGAATATCTTTCTCCCGTTTTCGCAACATTTTTTATTGCTGCTGTGGTCTTGTGAGTCGTATCTTTATGTTATATAGCCTAAAGCCTTCCTCGATTAATGGACTATCTAACATAAAAATAATTTTTCAAATCGGGCCAGTAGTTTCTGAGATTACCGCGTTCAAACAAACAAACAAACAAACTCTTCAGCTTTATAATATTAGTATAGATAATAAATGCTATGAGCCGCGGCCGTCTTGCTAGGCACAAAATTCGAACTAAATAAGTATAAAAGAATAAAGTAAATATTAAAGTTACGAAATGGGGTCAGCCGCGCATAGTAACTTTATTGCTGATGAAGGGAAATGTACGTTGCTACACCGTACAACGAATGAGAAAATCTTTACAATTGAGCAACATTTTAACAAACAAAATGACCGCATTTATGCTCAAACCTCTAAGGAAGCTTCCCAATTAGTCGGCAGAGTGCAACGTAGGCATTACCCGACTTCAGTGATGGTTTGGTGGAGTGTTAGCTATGAAGGAGTGACTGAGCCATATTTTTGTGAAAAAGTATCAAAACATCGGTACAAATGTATCAAGATACAATTCTTGAGAAGGTATTTAAGCCCCTTAACAACACCATGTTCAATAACCAAGCATGGTCTTTCCAACAAGACTCGGCGCCGGGTAATAAAGCTCGGTCCACGCAGTCTTGGTTAGAAGCGAACGTTTCGGAATTCATCATAGCTGAAGACTGGCCGTCGTCTAGTCCCGATCTTAATCCGCTGGATTACGATTCATGGTCAGCTTTAGGGAGTACGGCTTGCTCTAAACGCCATGATAATTTGGAGTCCCTAAAACAATCCATACGATTGGCAGTGAAGAATTTTCCAATGGAAAGAGTGCGTGCTTCTATTGATAACTGGCCTCAACGTTTAAAGGACTGTATTGCAGCTAATGGAGACCACTTTGAATAAGCTTTTTATATTTTAAATTGTTTTATATTTATGTATAAAACTAACACACTGTCAAAGTAATAAATATTATTTGCATTAAAAAAAAAACTGTGACAATATTTATGGCAAGACTAGGTACGTAAACGGTTTTATCTTGCCGGTATAAATTGCTCTACTTACATACTTGTTTCGTAATCCTTTTTATTCAACTGGAAATGAACGTGAAAACACATCGCAAGGATAAGAAAAATAAGAATGCTAATAAAATTTGGAAATAAATTTATTGTACATAATTTACTACAATATTTAAGCAGTACTGTATAAATTTTATGAAACGCAATGGACTAATTCAATGGTACAACATTATTAGTAAAAATTTGGACCAAAATGTAGACCAACGTTAAAGTCGCGCGGTTATAGCATCATCTATTGATTTCAAAGACTAAAAACTAGCGTAGAATAAAAAAACCTTTCTTCAAAAGTCTTTATAAATGATGAGAGACATTATTTCTTTTAGTATTATTATGCAGATGTTACATTAACCACGCGATGCATTAAGCTTGTAACATAAATATCAACGTAACCTAAATGTCGCAATAAAATATAATATTTACACTGCAAAAGTTAGACTGCCCAGGAGATTATATCCTTAAAGGTATAACTAAAATAAACGATAAATACTTTTACAATAACCTTATATAATACAGAATGATAAAAAGATGCCGGTACTACACTGCGTTTTGTTTTCAACAAATTCCGATCGACTTTCGATCGAGCGCGGCTTTAGTCAGATTTTTTGACGTGACACCATACTTCATTTAGTTTTTTAGCTTCACATTTTTACATTCCTTATACTAACTCATTTTATACAACATTCACATATTTTTAACAAATACTCCTTCTGATGGTTCATTTTTCGTTATTTTACAATATCAAAGCAAATTACAATTTTATAAACATAAGGAATGCTAAACAAGCAACGTCAGCGTTACTCGCCACTAATAAATAATTGCTTTTTAAACAACATTGAAAATAATTATAATATTGAATATAACTTTCAATGCATGTTAATCCATGCGTCTATACTAGGTAAATGCCACAATACATTTTTACTCACAAAATTATTTAAAAATATTTAGGTTTTCAAGATTAGTCGACTTGTAGATAGGTCAGAGTTTCTGACTCGCGAGTAAAATAGTAGCATAGACACCTAAGAAATCATAAGATGTTAATAATAAACTATTACAGCCCACTGCCGAGCTCAAATGAATATTTAAATCATAATGTTAGCACAACCATTCATACTAATACGATTAATCGAACATGGCAAAAGCAGCATCCAACTTCGTCTGATCTCCATACCACGGATCTTCGACAAATGAGTTCAAATTCTTCAAACAACCACATAAGTCAAACAGACAAGTAATAAAATTCAAGATAAAACTTCCAGTTTTCAGTCATACAAAATGAAGGTGAACCAAGCTTCGCCATCAAATATAAATGATGTAACTATGGTTTACTTTTTGTACATCTCAATCTATTTATTGCAAGTTTTGTAACTATAGTCAATTTTTTTATGATAAGGCCTGAGACATTCCGTGACATGACACATTTTACACAAACTACAATATAATTTTACAAAGTAAATAAAGAAATAAAAATATTACTGGCAAAATTTATGTAAGTAAATAAGGCATTGTTTTAAAATTTATATTTTAAAACAATGCCTTATTTATTTAGTACAAACATTTATTTTGATCCACCGTGATTTTATTTATTTATTTTTTTATTGAAAAATCATAACAGGAAAAGTTAATCTAGGTACATTAATACCAGTGTGATTATAAACTAGTATTGGTTTTGCCGCACACTGGGATTCGACGTCTGTAACTCAGTAGAATTTCTTAACATGCAAATGCATAAATACGTAGCTTATTACGCGCTGATGAATGATTTGTAATTTTCTTTTCTTATAAATAAACAATGATCCATGGAACGAAACTCGAATTATAGTGATTGTCAAAACGTAATCGGTCTAAAACCGTGTATGTCCGAATAATCGGTATGGGCGTAATAATCAATCACTATATTTATCTAAACTTAATTGAAAACTGCATGAAAAATGTAATCGCTATTGAATAATAACATTAATTTAAACGAATGGTATCCTACTTGTTAATGTATTACTACTGTTTTTCTACTTATTCTCGACAGAATTATCTGTCAAAAAGATGATAAATTATATGTTACATATAGGCGCTGACCCTGAAAAAGGATTTAAAGACACGCAACAAACAACGTCAGACACAAATCGATTACTTTGAACGAAAAATAAAGGTTCAATTTTATTAGATTACAACACTAAAAATGACAAAATGACAACGTCTCGGCGATCATCATAAAATAAATAGACTACAATTCTGTGATGTATGGTTAGCAGTCTGGCTGACTGTAATAAACAGTGGTCGTATACTATCCCTCAGTAATGGTGCTAGGGTAGTACGTCAATTTAAAAAAAACTGCAGTCTATCATAAAATACAAGACTTGTGTGGATCACTTTTTTTTTTTTTAAAAAAAACAAAGATTTTGCCAGACATATGGGAATGGACGAGCACAGTATCTTTTGCATATTTAACAAATAGAAGAGCGCTGGCACGTACGAATCAAACGTCCAACTGTCAATGTGTCAGTTTTACAGCATATTATCTACCAATCACATTTGTTTATTTTAAATGTGACTAGCAGTCCCTCGCGGCTTCTGTTTTGAGTTTGTTCCCCTTTTCTCCCTTCGCGGCGTAATGTTTTGTACGTTAAAGCCTTCCTCGATATCCAACACAAAAAAAAACGGTCCAGTTCTGAGATTAGCGCGTTCAAACAAACAAACAAACTCTTCAAACAATACACCAAAAATATAAATGAATATAAAATTGTGGCGAAATGTTTATATTTTTATAATCATAATATTAGAAACAAATTACGAAAAACTGTGAGAAGCAATAATGCTGGTTAAAATTTATTTCATAGCCTCTAAATATTAATTAAACAAAATATGGCTCACATAGATATTACCTTTTTTTAATAAAACGTTACAAAAATTTACATTACATATTATTGGTTTCTTCATAATAAGTCATTTATTAGTATTAGTTATCAAAGTAAGTCATTCACTTTTACAAGACACCTTCTAAGTTTCTTTTCTTTCATATAGGTTCACAAAAAATACTTTTACTATAGTTTAGCCGCACAGAGAATGCTATTTTGAAGTTTTCAATTATGACCCAAAATGTATTGGAAGAATTTCAAACTTCCTCATTGTCAATTTTCGTATAAATTTTCAGTCAGAATTGAAAACGTGAAAATATCATTATCTGAGCGGGTAAATATTAGCCGTCCGGAAAAATAGAAAAAACAGCAATGATTATGATGTAGAGATTATGGGAGGGGATTATGGGAGGGGATTATACTTAGATAAATTACAAGGAAACATGTGTGATATGAATTTGCGAGATAATATTATACAAAAATTTAGATACAAAATATTTGGATTGTGATTATCTTGAAACGAATGCTTTCGCACCGTCCGCGTCAGCAAAATGCCTCGAATTAAGTTTAGCCAGTGTAAAAACCTATTAGTAATTGTGTTAAGCTGATTGTTTCATTATAATAATGTATTATAATCTGAATACTAAGATGTGACGAGGTAGTTTCAAGGGGCGAAGCTACAATACTTCACAGCATTGACTGCGCGGATTGTCTAACATTAAGTATGCAGTACAAAGTCACTATTACTTTTAATACAAACTCTGTCGTAGTCGTAGTCATTTTCATACCTAGTCATTAGCTTTTATAGTAGTTATGCGTTTAAACTGCTCTGCTCAACTCGTACAAGGAGTGACATATAAGCAGAACCGTTCAAAAGCAGGTTTACTACTGCGCAGATCCCAGAAGCATTCGATATTTAATTAACATTTAATATTTAAACACAAACTCTTAGTTCATTTGATTTTTAGGATGTTTGTGACATTCACATCTTTTATTGGTTGTAGTAATTAATAATCAGCTTTATTCTGAAGTATCTAATATATCTTCTTGAGTGCAAAAATATTTGTTACCTTTTTTAAACCAAAACAAAAGGTAGTCGCATTTTTAGTCAGAACTCATAAAATTCGAAATTCGAAAACAAAAGAAAAATCTTTCGGCTCGGCGTTCATCGTCAGTCACCTGCTTTCGTCGTTCGTAAGTTGTCATCGAATGGTTCTTATCCTCAGCTGCGTAAGGTCGCATCTCCCTAAACGGGCGTGGAGTAGTTGTTAAGGCGCATGCGCAGCGCATCCCGCTCGCGCTGCACGTCACCTAGCTCGGTAAAAAGTCACTATCCAATATATTAGAGCAGTTTGGAAAGGATTTAACAGAATACATACATATTAATTTTCTGTAGATAAATCAAGATATAATATTGAATTATCGCAGTATTTTTTATCTTTCGAAAACAACAACTTCCATGGACGCATAATTCGAAAACGAATAAACATACATACTTTTATATTTATTATCCACGCTATCAGGTTGTTTACCTCTGTCGGCTTGAATCGAATGGTTCTTATCCCGTGTGGCGTAAGGTCGCAACTCCCTAGACGGGCGTGGAGTGACTGTCGAGGTGTACGCGCAGCGCCTCGCGCTCGCGCTGCACGTCACCTAGCTCGGTAAAAAGTCACTATCCATTCTATTAGAACAGTTCGGAAACTTACAAACATCCGTAAAGGAACCATTCGATGTAGAATTTAATAGAACACATACATACTTTTATATTTATAATCCACGCTATCAGGTTGTTGACCTCTGTCGGCTTGTATCGAATGGTTCTTATCCCCAGTGGCGTAAGGTCGCAAGTCCCTAGACGGGCGTGGAGTGGTTGTCGAGGCGCACGCGCAGCGCCTCGCGCTCGCGCTGCACGTCGCTGAGCTCGGCGCAGAGGGCGCGGCACACGCGGTGGAGTACTGCGTTTTGCTCCTAGAATTATTTGGTTAGTTGTAGAAGCGTGTTTTTATTTATTTAAAATATAAGCATCCTTTCCCATCCCAGGGGATATGAGCATGGACACATTTGTAAATAGTGGACTTTACACATACTAGGCCAGTGTGGTATCATATTGTGTGTAATTTTTGTGTTTTATCAAAACGGACGATGTATACCACCCATGCACATTTGTTAAACTAGGTAAGCTAAATGATACTTTCATTTTAATAATTGAATATTTTGCGAGATGCGAAGGGTTTTTGTCGAAAAGGGGACCGTATAAAACACGCAGATTTAAATGATGGTATACGTAGAAAACATGATTTTAAATCATTTTTTTTGTTATTACACCGTTTTATGTCACTTCGGCACGACATGAATTCAAACTTTAATCTATTTAATTATTTAAAATCGTTTAAATTAAAAGCAACGATTGAATAAAAAAAATATTTGTCAAAACTTTGGAACAACACTATATTTTTAATTATGTAAAAGTGGCATCTAACAAAATATCATTTGGTCCGTCTCATAAAAAATCAGAGTATAGTTGTTGGATGAAGTTTCATTTAGTATATTAATCAGTATTCATATAGTGGATGTATCTTTGATGGTTAATTATTTATTTATGTACCTGTAGCGACTTGACGTCGGGCTCGGGCTCGCAGGCCTCGCGCGACGGCTTGCGGTACACCTCGAAGGCGCCGTGCATCTTGTGCCCGTTCCTAAGCTATAGTACGGTATCTGTAGCGGCTCACTGAGCTATGGTACATACCTGTAGCGACTTGACGTCGGGCTCGGGCTCGCAGGCCTCGCGCGACGGCTTGCGGTACACCTCGAAGGCGCCGTGCGTCTTGTGCCCGTTCCTAAGCTATGGTACGGTATCTGTAGCGGCTCACTGAGCTATGGTACATACCTGTAGCGACTTGACGTCGGGCTCGGGCTCGCAGGCCTCGCGCGACGGCTTGCGGTACACCTCGAAGGCGCCGTGCGTCTTGTGCCCGTTCCTAAGCTATGGTACGGTATCTGTAGCGGCTCACTGAGCTATGGTACATACCTGTAGCGACTTGACGTCGGGCTCGGGCTCGCAGGCCTCGCGCGACGGCTTGCGGTACACCTCGAAGGCGCCGTGCGTCTTGTGCCCGTTCCTAAGCTATGGTACGGTATCTGTAGCGGCTCACTGAGCTATGGTACATACCTGTAGCGACTTGACGTCGGGCTCGGGCTCGCAGGCCTCGCGCGACGGCTTGCGGTACACCTCGAAGGCGCCGTGCATCTTGTGCCCGTTCCTAAGCTATAGTACGGTATCTGTAGCGGCTCACTGAGCTATGGTACATACCTGTAGCGACTTGACGTCGGGCTCGGGCTCGCAGGCCTCGCGCGACGGCTTGCGGTACACCTCGAAGGCGCCGTGCATCTTGTGCCCGTTCCTAAGCTATAGTACGGTATCTGTAGCGGCTCACTGAGCTATGGTACATACCTGTAGCGACTTGACGTCGGGCTCGGGCTCGCAGGCCTCGCGCGACGGCTTGCGGTACACCTCGAAGGCGCCGTGCGTCTTGTGCCCGTTCCTAAGCTATGGTACGGTATCTGTAGCGGCTCACTGAGCTATGGTACATACCTGTAGCGACTTGACGTCGGGCTCGGGCTCGCAGGCCTCGCGCGACGGCTTGCGGTACACCTCGAAGGCGCCGTGCGTCTTGTGCCCGTTCCTAAGCTATGGTACGGTATCTGTAGCGGCTCACTGAGCTATGGTACATACCTGTAGCGACTTGACGTCGGGCTCGGGCTCGCAGGCCTCGCGCGACGGCTTGCGGTACACCTCGAAGGCGCCGTGCATCTTGTTCCCGTTCCTAAGCTATAGTACGGTATCTGTAGCGGCTCACTGAGCTATGGTACATACCTGTAGCGACTTGACGTCGGGCTCGGGCTCGCAGGCCTCGCGCGACGGCTTGCGGTACACCTCGAAGGCGCCGTGCATCTTGTGCCCGTTCCTAAGCTATAGTACGGTATCTGTAGCGGCTCACTGAGCTATGGTACATACCTGTAGCGACTTGACGTCGGGCTCGGGCTCGCAGGCCTCGCGCGACGGCTTGCGGTACACCTCGAAGGCGCCGTGCATCTTGTGCCCGTTCCTAAGCTATAGCACGGTATCTGTAGCGGCTCACTGAGCTATGGTACATACCTGTAGCGACTTGACGTCGGGCTCGGGCTCGCAGGCCTCGCGCGACGGCTTGCGGTACACCTCGAAGGCGCCGTGCATCTTGTGCCCGTTCCTAAGCTATAGTACGGTATCTGTAGCGGCTCACTGAGCTATGGTACATACCTGTAGCGACTTGACGTCGGGCTCGGGCTCGCAGGCCTCGCGCGACGGCTTGCGGTACACCTCGAAGGCGCCGTGCATCTTGTGCCCGTTCCTAAGCTATAGCACGGTATCTGTAGCGGCTCACTGAGCTATGGTACATACCTGTAGCGACTTGACGTCGGGCTCGGGCTCGCAGGCCTCGCGCGACGGCTTGCGGTACACCTCGAAGGCGCCGTGCATCTTGTGCCCGTTCCTAAGCTATAGTACGGTATCTGTAGCGGCTCACTGAGCTATGGTACATACCTGTAGCGACTTGACGTCGGGCTCGGGCTCGCAGGCCTCGCGCGACGGCTTGCGGTACACCTCGAAGGCGCCGTGCATCTTGTGCCCGTTCCTAAGCTATAGTACGGTATCTGTAGCGGCTCACTGAGCTATGGTACATACCTGTAGCGACTTGACGTCGGGCTCGGGCTCGCAGGCCTCGCGCGACGGCTTGCGGTACACCTCGAAGGCGCCGTGCATCTTGTGCCCGTTCCTAAGCTATGGTACGGTATCTGTAGCGGCTCACTGAGCTATGGTACATACCTGTAGCGACTTGACGTCGGGCTCGGGCTCGCAGGCCTCGCGCGACGGCTTGCGGTACACCTCGAAGGCGCCGTGCATCTTGGGCGCGTCGTCGCGGTTGTAGCCGAAGCCGTCGCCTTCGTACTCGCGAGTCGCGAACGCGTCGGGAGGGAATGCTGGCTCGCCCTGAAACATGAAACACGATTTAGATGTTTATTCTTGAAGTGTGTAAAGGAAGTGTGCTATCATAATCGTTTTGACGAAACTCTTTTTCTTATCTTTATTCCATCTACGTGAGATTGGGTCATATTTTCGACACGACAACTTCTTCCTGGGTATGCATCTTTCAAACATACATTTATGGAGGAGATATGTTGAGGAGCGCGCGGCGCGGCGGCTCGGCGTGCGCGGGCTCGGCGCGCGGGGGCGAGGCGCGCGGCGGCGGCGCGGGCGGCGCGTGCTTGAGCCGGTTGAGGTCGAGCGAGCTGGAGCGCGCGTGTTGCGCTCCGTACAGAGTAGCGGCGCAGTATACAGTGTCTCACCTCGCTGCGCTGGTTGAGGAGCGCGCGGCGCGGCGGCTCGGCGTGCGCGGGCTCGGCGCGCGGGGGCGAGGCGCGCGGCGGCGGCGCGGGCGGCGCGTGCTTGAGCCGGTTGAGGTCGAGCGAGCTGGAGCGCGCGTGTTGCGCTCCGTACAGAGTAGCGGCGCAGTATACAGTGTCTCACCTCGCTGCGCTGGTTGAGGAGCGCGCGGCGCGGCGGCTCGGCGTGCGCGGGCTCGGCGCGCGGGGGCGAGGCGCGCGGCGGCGGCGCGGGCGGCGCGTGCTTGAGCCGGTTGAGGTCGAGCGAGCTGGAGCGCGCGTGTTGCGCTCCGTACAGAGTAGCGGCGCAGTATACAGTGTCTCACCTCGCTGCGCTGGTTGAGGAGCGCGCGGCGCGGCGGCTCGGCGTGCGCGGGCTCGGCGCGCGGGGGCGAGGCGCGCGGCGGCGGCGCGGGCGGCGCGTGCTTGAGCCGGTTGAGGTCGAGCGAGCTGGAGCGCGCGTGTTGCGCTCCGTACAGAGTAGCGGCGCAGTATACAGTGTCTCACCTCGCTGCGCTGGTTGAGGAGCGCGCGGCGCGGCGGCTCGGCGTGCGCGGGCTCGGCGCGCGGGGGCGAGGCGCGCGGCGGCGGCGCGGGCGGCGCGTGCTTGAGCCGGTTGAGGTCGAGCGAGCTGGAGCGCGCGTGTTGCGCTCCGTACAGAGTAGCGGCGCAGTATACAGTGTCTCACCTCGCTGCGCTGGTTGAGGAGCGCGCGGCGCGGCGGCTCGGCGTGCGCGGGCTCGGCGCGCGGGGGCGAGGCGCGCGGCGGCGGCGCGGGCGGCGCGTGCTTGAGCCGGTTGAGGTCGAGCGAGCTGGAGCGCGCGTGTTGCGCTCCGTACAGAGTAGCGGCGCAGTATACAGTGTCTCACCTCGCTGCGCTGGTTGAGGAGCGCGCGGCGCGGCGGCTCGGCGTGCGCGGGCTCGGCGCGCGGGGGCGAGGCGCGCGGCGGCGGCGCGGGCGGCGCGTGCTTGAGCCGGTTGAGGTCGAGCGAGCTGGAGCGCGCGTGTTGCGCTCCGTACAGAGTAGCGGCGCAGTATACAGTGTCTCACCTCGCTGCGCTGGTTGAGGAGCGCGCGGCGCGGCGGCTCGGCGTGCGCGGGCTCGGCGCGCGGGGGCGAGGCGCGCGGCGGCGGCGCGGGCGGCGCGTGCTTGAGCCGGTTGAGGTCGAGCGAGCTGGAGCGCGCGTGTTGCGCTCCGTACAGAGTAGCGGCGCAGTATACAGTGTCTCACCTCGCTGCGCTGGTTGAGGAGCGCGCGGCGCGGCGGCTCGGCGTGCGCGGGCTCGGCGCGCGGGGGCGAGGCGCGCGGCGGCGGCGCGGGCGGCGCGTGCTTGAGCCGGTTGAGGTCGAGCGAGCTGGAGCGCGCGTGGTTGCGCAGCGGCCGCGGCGGCGGGGGCGGGGGCGGCTCTTTCTTGCCCGCGTACTGGAGGGACGCGGGACCCTGGGAAAATATAAAATAGTCCTGTTATTATCGTATAAGTTTATGCAAAAAATACAAATCCAAAAAAAAGTTGAGATTAGTTAAGTAACGAACTCACGACGAGTTTAATCTACATATTTTGAAAAACTAAAAAACATACCTCATCATGCTGCATGGGTTTTTTACTGGTCTCTTCCTCTACCTCAGTTTATTTAATTACTTAAACATTTATGTACACCTTCTCTTTAAACTCATGATAAGACAGCGACAGCAACAGTACTCCGGCAGGTTTAAGCGGCTTTCGTGGCTGGCAGCTCGGCGGACGGAACTTAATCCAATCGCTTAGGACTCGCGTGTTCTGTATAAATGTAGTGACAGGTCCATTCTTACGATAAGCAAACTTTAACGCTTTATATACGGTATGGATTCTAACTTACCTCAGCATGTTGCACGGGTTCTCTGGCAGGCGGCAGGGGCAGCACTCCGGCCGCTTTAAGTGGCTTCCGTGGCTGCGGGCGCTGAATGGACTTGATCTCGGCGCCGATGGGCGGCACCGAGTGCAGCCGCTTAGGACCCGCGAGTTTTACGGCCGCTTTAGAAATCTATTTTGAACCTTATTTACACTAGCTTATACCTTATCATACTGCACAGACTCTCTATCAGGCGCAGGCGTGGATCTAGCCGTCCAAAAAGGTTGTGGCTGGGCACAGCACGTTTTGTTCAATAAACAAAAAACTGTGAAGGCACCAAAGTATATTAATGACGCAACATTGCATAAATAAAAGCGCGAGCGCATAAAAAATAATTTATCTAACCAAAAACACGATAAAATTTAAAGCGCGAGCAAAGTGAGCGCGTGACAATTAGGTTTTCGACGCTCCTCGAATGAAGAACACGGAAAAAATGAAAGCGCGAGCGAAGCGAGCGCCCTTAATTTGAATCACGACGCTTATGAAAACAAGAAAATTATAATAATTAATGAGCGCGTAAAGTATTAACGAGATCTTTGTTTAGACGACTTACCTATTGCACTTCTTATTGCAGTAAAATGACAAACAGCCACTATGCACTTCATAATGGTTGTGGGCATGCCCACAGTAACCACAACGGTGCATCCGCGCATGATCAGACGGCGACGGCATTACTCTGGCCGCTTTAAGCGGCTTTAGGCGACATTATTCACACTAGCTTACCTCATCATGTTGCACGGGTTCTCTAGCAGGCGGCGGCGGCAGCACTCCGGCCGCTTTAAGCGGCTTCCGTGGCTGCGGGCGCTGGATGGACTTGATCTCGGCCCCGTTGGGCGGAGGCTCGGCGGGCGGCACCGAGTTCAGCCGCTTAGGGCTCGCGAGTTCGAACGCGTGTGCGAACTCGTCCCGGCGCGGAGACGCGCTCGATCGTACGTCTTCGTGAGGTAGCGTGTTCGCGTCGGGCGTTACGCGTAATGCGACCTAGGCAATGCGTTTTTTTTTGAGATCATTAATGTTATAAGATTAAACAAGAAACCAAAAATTCCACACGAGTGTAATTTGAAACCACGATTCCTGACGAACCGAGCCAACGCTCTTGCCAACGAAGCCACCATAAGTTAAATCTCTCGCGCGAAATTTCTGGTCCCTTATGAATACATCGTTACGCGTGACAAATACGAAATTGATTGAATAAAAATACTGAACGTAATCTGATTAGACTATTTACGTTACTTTAAAGATACAAAGCTATAATCCTCAAAAATATACAAGGAAACATTTTTATATTGGAAAAGGTTATATTCTACAGAATGACAGTTGAATTCTTAAGTGTACCTACATGTTTGTGTTAACTTTTGTTTTAGATTGTATACGTCTTAAGTAACAAGGAATTAAAGTAGTAAATTGTTGAAAATAGGAATAAATGCAACAGAAAGGAGACAAACTACTCTAAACAAAAACCAAATAAAACTTAAAAAGCAAAAAAAGGCAAACGAACTTTTTTTACCGGGTGGAATATCTTCGGGTCTCGCTCCACCGCCGACTTGTGGAAATCGAAGTTGACTGGTTTCGGTCCGGGGCTCGACACGCTTGAAGTGGGCGAGTCTACGAACTTCGTCCATTCCTTATTGTTAAGTTGCGGTTCCGGCTTAGGGGGTGTGAGGGAGGGCGGTCGGTCGGACTCGGCTTTCTTCGGCTCGCCTTCGGGTTTGTGAACGAAGCTGAAGTCTGCCGACGAGCCGGAACTGAACATATCCGAACCGAGATCCACCAAGTCAGTTGTTAAAGCGTTTTGAGTGAAACGCGAGTCGACTTGGGGCACTAAACAGGCGGGTAGCGTATCTGGTACTGGGATGTTGTTCCGTCGCAGCACAATGAGATGCATCGCTATACTGAACTCCTCGAGCGTGAGCATCCCGTCTTTGGTAATATCGGAGAGTTGCCAGATCTTACGCAGGTCCGGCACGGAAAGCCTTGACTTTTCGAAGAACAACCTAATAGATAAAGAAAAGATATTAGACATATACTCTGATTTTTATTATGATACGTCAATTTTTAATTAGTCTAAATGTCATTTAGTACCCACAAACTTTTTCGAAATTTAAAAATAGCGATGTTCCATAATAATTGAAATTTTCAATTGTTATTTTTAATCGATTATTAAATATTCCTATAAAAACTGGTTATAAAAATCATGCAAAGATCATCATAATTTCTAATAATTTAATTATGGAAAGTATTAAAAAGACGAAGTAGGTAAAATCATACAAGAATATTGTTTTTTATTACTTTTACAAAAACTATTTTACGTATAACTTTATAAAACATTTTACATATATTATTTATCCTAATAAGTAAAACAGCATTATTGAATTATCGTATCACAATTTCAATTAATCGCGGAGAAATGAATAGTTACAACACTTTTGGTACCACGTTTGCAACATTAAAAAATAAAAAGTTCGATTGAAGCTGTCATTCTGCTTTATCTAATTAAAAATCAGAGTATAAATCCAAGTTATATATAAATCTCTTAGTTCATTTAACTTAGATATAGCATCAAGGCTCGAGAAAAGTTCAATGGTGAATGTTTTGGCTTCTAGAAGTCGAAAGCTTGTATCTACCATACATAAGTCGCTTAAAAATTGAAAACAATTTAATAGACCACATATCCCCTAGACTGAACGGACAAAGTTATTTTTACCCCCGCACTCTTCGTCAGGTAGTTGTATGTCAACTACCTGACGAAGAGTAACACAATAATATCAGAACATTCATTACTTCATAAATATAAGAGCAGATGTTAGTCAATAACATCTATACACACAACTAACCAATAATATCTGAACACTCACTTGCCTGAATTTATTTATTGCATGACACTTTCATGACAGTGATGACAATACTGAAAACTACAAAGCGTTACTAACTGCCAGCATCATCTTACTATAATATAAATTATGAAAAGAGTTCCTATTTTGAATAAGTATTTATAGTTAAGTTGGAAGCACTTCCCCCTGCATTTTTCCTCGGTTGCTCAGATATTTAAGACCGACTGCGTAGATACATTTGACGTTATGAATGTTCAGATATTATTGGTTAGTTGTGTGTATAGAAGTTATTGACTAGCTTTGCTCAGATATTAATGAAGTAATAAATGCTCTGATATTAATGGTAACTCTTAGTGTATGGAACTTATTGACATTTTAAACTGTTCAGAAGTATTTGGTCACTTTGTCTGCTCCTATATATCTGACGGCGACTGTACAGCATGTTGTACGGCGGTGACTTCGATAGTACATCACCCACCTGGCAGTCTGTCCTGAAAGCAGGCCGCGTTCAGGGCGCAATTGGGCAAACTGCGCCGCGTAGTGATGCGCCTGCGCCTCGCTGATGGCCCACATATCCCCTCCCTCCGCATCCCCCTCCTCCTCAGAGGAATGCCGGTCTGACGACTCCTCTTCTGTGCCTGCAATTGAGATATCAGTGGTTAAGCACAGTCACAAAGACATCACATCATACATATACACTCGGACTTAACATATGGCATTGGATGCTTAAATAGATAATCATACCCAATTTATATTATCCAATTTAAACAATATCACATAAGCGCATACAACTTGAATACAATATGCAATACAAGTTATAACCTCCTTTTTAAGTCGATTATAACTTATAAGTATGCACATTGAATTACTGTAAACACATTGAGAAATCACATCAGTTAGGATAAACAAGAGATAGTACCTATTGTCGATGCAATTTTGCAATTTCTCTCGGAGTAAGAACATAATATAACCTATAGAACTTATTTGTAGAAACAACAAAGTTACGGCATTACAAAAATTGATAAATGGTAGCAAAATAACAAACAGGTGTTATCGCTACATATTCAATTCAATGTGCCGACTAATCGCGGACGTTATAAGCGTTAAAGCCGCTGGATAAGGGAAAATCGGTATGTGTTGTAATGTAATTTGTACCTGAGTAATCGTGCACATGAAATGTAGTAAACAACAAAACCGACCACGTGGCATAAGATTTGCAATGGCAATAATACCTGCCCTAAAATAAAGCATTTTTGATGCACTACTGGTAAGGTAAACAGGGACCTTCTAGCATTAAAAAAACCGAAGTAATTACACTTCTTGCCAAATGCGAAGGCAACCTTATACATTTGTGACACACGCTAGGATGTACACATGTACGAGGGTCAAACTGAAAGTTCTTAGAACTGGCCACTTATAAACAATATAATAAAAAAAATATTCTAAAATTTGAAAATAGAACTCTTTGCCAATATTACTGAGTATATATTTCATTCATTTGTCATCTGTTTTACGATTTGGCGGCAAATTGAAAATTGTCTGTGTCACGTCAACATGAATTTAACACGAGAAAATTTTCGTGCAATGATTTTTCATGACTTTCGATGTCATTTAAGTCAACAAGAAAGTTATGATAGACTACGATTGGCCTTTCACGATGAAGCCCCATCTCGTGCGACTGTTGACAACTGGTTTAATGAGTTTAAACGTGGTCGCACTAATCTCACTGATGATTTACGTGAGGGACGGCCTTCTACGGCGACGACTGAAAATAACATCTGTGTTGTGCGGCGTATGATAGAGACTGACAAAAGAGTGACCTATCAGCAGATTCGGACAAGCTTAGGCATCGGTATGAGTCAAGTGCACAAAATCCTCCACGAACATTTAGCGGTCAGGAAGCTTTGCGCCCGGTGGATACCTCATAATTTGACTAAGGCTCAAAAACTCCATCGTGTGGATTGGTGCCGTAAAATGATTGAAAGATTTAACGGAGGTGACTCAAATGCTGTGTTCGACATACTAACAGGTGACGAAAGCTAGATTTACTGTTATGATCCTGAAACCAAAAGACAATCTGCTCAGTGGGTGTTTCCTTTCGAGGAGTTGCCAACTAAAGTGAAGAGAGATCGAAGTGCGGGAAAAAAAATGGTGGCCTCGTTCTTTGGAAGGATAGGTCATTTCGCAACAATTGTGTTAGAGGATCAAAAAACAGTTTCTGCAGAATGGTACACTACCAATTGTTTGCCACTTGTCTTGGAAAAAGTTCGAGAGAAACGACCTCGCAGTAGGATCCTCCTTCACCACGACAACGCCTCGTCGCACACCGCCAAGCGAACGATCGACTATTTGGCGACATCAAACGTTGAATTACTGGGTCACCCGCCGTATAGCCCCGACCTCGCGCCTTGTGATTTTTATTTATTTCCAAAAATTAAAGAAAAACTTAAAGGAAAGCGGTTTATGAATGCTGAAGAAGCGGTGGCTGCGTATCGCGATGCCATTGAAGAGACCCCTAAGGACGAGTGGGCAAAGTGCTTTTCCCAGTGGTTCCATCGCATGCAGCGGTGTATTGACGGCAATGGACAATATTTTGAAAAGATATAATAAAACTAATAACTGGCTACTGTAATCAGTTTTTGATTTTCTAAGAACTTTCAGTTTGACCCTCGTATATTATTAATTTGCATCATGCGATTTCATGACTCATAGAGGCAATGATAGGGACCGAAGTTTATTCAATCAATATGGTTTTCATTAAATAATGCAATTTACTCTTTCATTTCTGTACTGTAGCAATATACACGTAACTAATTGATAAAAAGGAGCTGGCAAACATGTTTTATATTTATGACTCCACTTTGGAGGTCACGCTTCAAATGAACGAGGCAAAAAATAGATTCGCCACACTTAGTAAGACAATTAGCAGTGAGCTAAATTAATTGCACATTACAGTCTGTTAGTACGCTCAATAGAATTCAAAAACACGTCTTGTGTACTATAATTTACAGTAAACCCCATCCATCAACCATCACAATGTGATGATTTAAATCTCATTGAAATTAAATTGATAAAAAATTTTCCTCGCTGCTCTAAACGGAATCACTGTAATAATAACAAAATGCAAAAAATACTACTTTTGTCCATTATAAGAAATCGTTCTATATCTGTGTGTTGTGTAACTGAAGTTGTTTTTTGAGGGATTACGTTCTGATAATATTACCAATCAGGTCTTATATGCAACCGTCGATAATTATGTCGGCAAAAGCGGTTTATCTTCTTCTATGTATCCATATAAAAACGAAATTAAGTTACTTAATATAAACTAACTAGGTAGACCTAATTCTTGTTTTTTTTTATTAAAACATTAAATGTCTTGTTTAATGGCACACATCAATGAAAACTTTTGACATGTTCCGCTTCAAAATCACTAGCGAGCGGCCTAACACGACTTCGGCCACGTGTTATTGACCCGTTCCCGTGGGTTGTATCGTGATGTTTTACAGGCTATCTCATAGTCTTTTCCGATAAATAAGCAATCTAACACAAGCATATACAATGTGTTAACTAATTTTACACTTGATCTAACTTTCAAGAAGTGCTCTACTCACGGTTTTGAACAGCTTTTACTATGGGACCAACTTCGAAATCGAGAAAAAAACAGCTGTTTCATACATTTTCTCCGAGATGAAATGAGTTTTTGTATGGAGATTTTCTGGATTTTGAAGTTGGTCCCATAGCAAAAGTTGTTCAACACCATCATTAGAGCACTCCCTAAAAGTTTGATCAAGTGTAAAATTAACACATTGTATTTTCTAATAGGATCTTTGTAGCTCCGATTTCGAAGATAAGCACGATCAAATAAACAATCAATTTATTGAACTTTACAGTTTAATGATAATCTTAGAATTTGTAGATTAAATGTACTTCATGGGCCAGCTGCTAGAACCCACACTGTTCGTTGTCCGTTCTTACCTCCCCTCTGGTCTATGTTACTTCACGGGCAAGCTACTTATACAATGAGTCCAGGCACGTAGTAATAAACTTTACTTTTTACGATGAATTTCATCGAGGAAAATACCCACCAATATCCTACTACCATCACAATATCAAAAAAACCTCACCATAATGCAGTGACTTTTGTTTTTACTTTTACAAAAATACCTAACTTGTGCAATTACGGCGGTTTGAGTCTTCCGTCGCGAAGGTGCCCATTTTTAGTGTTTTTTTAAAGAAAAAGTTGTGATATAAATAATGATGGACGTTAAGAAAATGACGTTTTTCGACCTATGTTTCTAGGAGAAAGTTGTTTAGTTTCCGATTCCAATTACATAGCTTCCTTAATTTCTAACGGGCAGCTTTAAAACACCTTGTATAAATAAACATGGAGTCATACCCAGCAGCCTGGTGTGCTCCTCCGCGGTGTTGGCGGGCCACACGCCGCGGCCCGTCGCGCTGTGCTCCCACACCGGGTGCACTCGCTCCGCCACACTGTTCGTTGGCATTCGGCGGTTCTTACCTCATCTTTAGTTCTAGCACCAACTTTCTGACTCCAAGCTGTTTACGAATATTTTCAATATAGAAAATCCCAGAAACATATTTCAGACCGATTCGGGATTCGAACCTGGGACCTCTTGGGTAGCAATCAGCGAACTAACCGTAACACCAAGGAGTCAGTCAAGTCAAGTATACATATAAACATGAAGTGATACCCAGCGGTCTGGTGTTTTCCTTCGCGGTGTTGGCGGGCCACACGCCGCAGGGAGTACCGGGTGCACTCGCTCCGCCACACTGTTCGTTGGCATTCGGCCGTTCTAACCTCATCTCTATATCTATTTAGCCAGACATTTGTATTGTTCCCTGCAACTGATGTTAAGTGACAATGCAGCCTATCATGGACCATGTCTGCTTAGTAATAGCCTATTCACTCTTTTTTTGAAAACGTCCAAATTGCAGTTGACAGGAAACACTTCTGCCGGCAGCGAATTCCACTTACGCAAAATAATTGTGGACTGAAATTGTTAGGTGCATATTGTTGGGATATCTCTCTAGGAATAAGCTGTTTAGTTTCCATTTCCTTCAATTCTTACGGGTAGCTTTGAAACACCTTGTATAAATGAACATGGAGTCATACCCAGCAGCCTGGTGTGCTCCTCCGCGGTGTTGGCGGGCCACACGCCGCGGCCCGTCGCGCTGTGCTCCCACACCGGGTGCACTCGCTCCGCCACACTGTTCGTCGGTGTGGGGCTTTCGCTTGCTGTACTCCATGGTGAGCCATTCTTGCCTCTTCTCTGGAAGGCAATGATAGATTTTAAGTATTTCTTTACTATTTTTTTAACTTTACTGCACTAAGGGCCTGGTTTACAATGTCTAATAACTTTCGGTTAGTGCCAAAGCCGACGTCTTCTACGAAAAATATTTAACAGGTAGGGAATGCCTTCAAGCACTGTCCATTGTTGGAACAGTTAAGTAAGCAATACCTAATAAGTAATTTGTATGTAGAACGTCACTCATGTGAAAATTAGAGGCCTTCCTACGTAAAAGAAATCAAAATCATTACGGTCACTGTATTAAGGATCCTGAAGCATTTTTAAACGACTTCAAAAAAGGAGGAAGTGCCATCACTTTGACCATCAAGCATCAAATATCACAGCACCAACTCCAAAAATAAATTGTTTGCCTAGAATGGATTCCTTTCCTTTCAAGAGTTAATTTAAGACTTTTTAGTGTGTTCTGGTTTTGAAGTCGGTTTTTACTTTTATAAAGTTAATTGGTATGCAATTCTTACTACGAAACGCTTTGGATCCGCAGAATGATATTGACAGATTTCGTTTTTTACCCCATTACAAAATTTAGTTAGAATTTAATAATAAAATAAGTATATTAAAAAAAATCTATTAGTTTCTGTCTATAGTCAAAGATACAGTCACTATCCTTTATGGCTGTATCTTTGACTATTTTAAAATGAAGTTTGTTGTCATTTTATTCACATTGCCCATCATATCACATGTATCATCATAAAAGACAATTGATACTGCTTACTTATAGTAAATTACACATTGATTCATTCTTAGAGGAAATATACAGTAGGAAAAATTTGCATTTCTGCCAATTTCTAAACTCTTATTTGATTTTTAAGCAATGAAAGCACAGTGTTTGTGTGAACGGGGAAATTTGTTTAGTTATACTTAATTGCATGATAAAAAAATGTACATAAGGTAGACTAAAAGCTATAATTGGCACTCTCTATCAGTCATACCTTGAGCTAAGCAGAAATCATAGTGGAAGACTTACTTAACATTTAGCATCAATTACTAATTCAATCCAAAATTCATTTAGCATTCCCAAGTAGTTGACTGGTAGAGAAAACCACAAGGTATTAAATCAGCCAATTGTACAACTAAATAAGAAAAAACATTATTTGAATTGATACTAGAAATAAACTAATACCCTATCTTAGGTAAATATTTTTTTAGAACCCATAAGTATTCAAGTCACATTTATTCAGTTCAATAATCACAAAGAAATAATATTCACTGAACAAATCATAATCAGATAACATCATTGAGTGAGGTCATAATGAATAGTGAATGAATACTGAGTCCCAACAAAACAGTGCGCTGACAAGGTCAAGACCTCTGGTCAACTGGTGATAAGTCAAATGTTACAATGAACAAAAACATTCTTTTGTGTAGCTCTTGCAGATTAATTATTTCTTATATCGCTGCAGTATTTTATGCATGAATTAAGTTATATATTCTTAAGTGACATGATTTACGCTCAATAGCATGATTGTGAGGATAAGCGCCGGCTGCCATTTCTTAGTAACTAATTAAGGGATAAAAACAAAAGGCCAAAGTACTTTATAAGAATTCTTCAAAAATGAATTATATTTAATGAGATATGATATCTATGTGGGTGAAGTCACGGTAAACTGCTAGTGTGTCTATAAATATCAAATTCCAGGATAGGATATAATACATAGAGTACTTGTTACATTAGATATGTACATATTTGGAAGTAGAACATATCAGTTGTGTATATTGTTTTAAATTATTACTGGTTTAACAATTATTGAAAGTTTTTATTCACAATCAATGATGAGAACAGTACTAATATTTCTAAAGTCCAAGAAAATATGAAAAATATACACTAAATGATTTAAAAACTTACCCCTCGTGAGTCAGATCTTTGTGACATGGTTTCCGACTCCATTTCAGAGTCTGTACTCAGTGCCTCAGTGGCATCGTGAGATAGTGTCTGAGGCACATCACTGTCAGATAAATTAGAAGAGACTCGTATTGGTTCATATGCTAGGTTTCCACCAAAATTTCTTTCCCGTTTTGAAATATGTTGTTCCTTTGGTGAATTTGATAGTTGTATTAAGTCAGCACTGGCTTCAGAGTTTAGCGCCCACGTAAACCTAGGCAATGGGAGGTCTAAAGGGGTTGATAATAGTTCAGACTTCAGTGGCATATTTGTTTGATGAGCTGCTATTAATTTCAATGCAGAATAAAATTGTTTTCTATTCATATGATTCAGTGAAGCACAATTGTTAGGGGCAACGCTTATATCCATGATCTGTAATAAATTCCAATGTTTAATAGCATAATCTTTAAATAACACTTATTATACTACAGAGAAAGGTAATACAAAGAATTCGCCTACCTGTTTAAGGACATCATTTGATACATTTGATGATCTAAATAGTTCCGTTGCCTTTAAAATTGGTATTTTCCCGTTGGATTCCTCGTCGCAGCATAAAAACAAATCACCGAAATATCTCATTTCGGTTTCTGTCAAATTAAGATCCTCCATTATAAAGAACAACCACAAATATACAGCTTCTCACACAGTTCTAATGGTACACCGCAAAATAGGCAACAAAAATATCCATTATCTATTAATGTAAACCATTATTCATTGATAAAATAGACGGATTTGTAACTTGTACATCACAAGATTTACACGAAGCAAACGAAATGTCAGTGACAGCTGCCTCAGAAACTTCAGCCATCATTACTTTTTAGTGCTGCACCAAAATAATTACAAACCGGTTTTACTCGATTTGAGTTGAGCTATGTTAATTTGTTGAGCTATTTTACGCATTCCCCGCAAAAAAAAAAAGGTAGTCCACTGATCATGATAAAGATAGGTACCTACCCAATCAATGCAAATAATATAATATAAGTAAAGTTTAAACTAAATATTTTAATTTTATTTTGCTGGCTTCTAAAAAAAGAGGAAAATGCTTATAAGATGTAAATTTTCTACTATCTCTTTGATATTTAAATAGATAGTTGACGACCCGTCTGGTGTAGTGGTCGAGAAATCGCCTACTACGCAGCGGGTGCGGGTTCGATCCCCGCACAATACAAACATTTGTGTGCATGAACATGTCTGTTTGTATTGGTCTGGGTGTTTTCTATGTATATCATGTATGTATTTACAAACAAAAAGTATTTAAGTATTATATCCGTTGTCTGGAACACATAACACAAGATTTGAGTGGCTTACTTTGGGACTAGATGGCGATGTGTGGGAATGTCCAAAGGATAGATAAAATAAAGTAGTGTTTACCTTTTCAGTTACCCTATAAAACTCGAGAACGGGTGGATCGATTTTCATGATTTTTACTCTTTTGGATTTGTCTGTTTACATCTGGACGTATGAGCCGGGCTCCTAGAGGAATCACACATATCTAGGCTGATAACGAATAGTAGGTGACGCTGATATATCCAGGTTTCATCGAAGGTGAAGGCGAACGTATTCTTAGAAAATTAAAAATTCGCCCGACAGTCAAAATTTCACATTTTATAGAACTTTGGTTCTGGAATTGTAAAGGGTTTCAGAGCGCTATATCTCATAAACTGTGAAGTGATGCGTAAGTGACGGTCATTGGAAGTAGTTTTATCCTTTTTAATCCAATCATTTCGAGTTATTATGATAATAAACGTGTGGCTCAGACAGCCTGATATCCGGTCGTCTGAGTCAATTTGACCTATATTTCACGAAATAATATGTTTCGAAGAAATGTTATAGGATATATTGAGAATAAGCTGCTGGCTCATACAGCCCGATGCTGGCTGAGCCGAAGATGATGTAATTTTTATGTCGGAGCCGCCAGCAGCTTTTTCTCAAAAATGCAGAATGAAGTTAGCATTTTTAGTGACCTACTGCATCTTGTGGTGTCACCTACGCGTCAAAACAACAAAGTTCACTGAACAAAACAAACGAAGTATGGTGGAAGGCTATAGGAATTTATTTATCATTATGTTGTAAAAAAATATCTTTAAAAGTATAACGTGAGGAGTAACACGAATATCATTTCAATTCTTTATGGTGCAATTAAAACGATTTTGTTTAGTATGATTTCAATATTAATCATCGCATCACCCGATTCAATTTTACCACAGATATTAAAATAATAATAGTTATTACCTACCTACCTACCGGTTGCCTAGTAGTAGGTATGCCAGAATAAGTAGGTGCACTTTATTTTAAACTTATTTTGCGTAGTTTGAGTTTCACGTGATGAGCCTTTTACAAGGTTAAGTAAAAACGTTACTTTTATGACCTTGACCATTAAAAGAAATACCTGCATTCGTGTGTCCTCTAATGACTTTCCTAAAGTACCTTCATATTATAACTAATAGGGCACTGGTTAAATTGGAAGGTACCTACTTCAGAACACTAAGGGCAGTAAAAAAGAAAATTATTTTTATGGCAAAAATACAAGTTCTTATTATATTTTTTAACCAGTAGGGCGCTAGTTTAAATTAAGATACTTTAAAAAATTAAAGGCAGTAAAGATTATGAAAAGGAAAAGCATCCTAAAGGCAAAAATACAATTCTTATTTAAAATTGTTTTATTATAGTGGTTCAGTTACACATATATATTTGTTACATTAGTAATTTTATTATTGATCAACAAACAATAAATTACTCAAATGGTGGTTTTATCTACCACTATAGTAGCAGTAATAATTTAGATTTTTAACACAGCTATACTTAAAACTTAAAATTATAAGTATCGATAATCTCGACAGATGATTCTCCTTTCAGCGTTTATAAATCTATATTCTCAACAATAATACATTTAATCCTTAGTCTGGATGTACTTAATCAGGTCAATAACTCTGCTGGAATAACCGTACTCATTGTCGTACCAGCTGATGAGCTTGACGAAGTTATCATTGAGGGAGATACCAGCGGCAGCATCGAAGATAGATGAGTGGGTGTCACCGATGAAGTCGGAAGATACAACTTGATCTTCAGTGTATCCAAGGATGCCCTTCAAAGGACCTTCGGCGGCTTCCTTCACCTTCTGTTTAATGGCATCGTAAGAAGCGGGCTTGCCAAGGCGAACAGTGAGATCAACAACCGAAACGTTGGCAACAGGGACACGGAAGGCCATACCAGTCAGTTTGCCATTGAGAGCAGGAATGACTTTGCCGACGGCTTTAGCCGCGCCAGTGGCAGCAGGAATGATGTTTTGCTGCGCGCCACGGCCATCGCGCCAGAGTTTTCCAGAGGGACCGTCAACAGTCTTTTGAGTAGCAGTAGTCGCGTGTACAGTGGTCATCAGACCCTCAATAATCTCAAAGTTGTCGTGGATAACTTTAGCTAAGGGCGCGAGGCAGTTGGTGGTGCACGAGGCGTTGGAGATTACTTTGGCAGAAGGGTCATAAGCATCGAGGTTGACACCGACGACGAACATGGGTGCGTCAGCACTGGGTGCAGAGATGATTACTTTTTTGGCACCACCCTCCAAGTGAGCAGAAGCCTTATCAATGGTGGTGAATACACCTGTAGATTCTACGACGTATTCAGCACCAGCTTTGCCCCAGGGAATGGCTTTAGGGTCCCTCTCAGAGAAAACTGCGATTTTGTTACCGTTGACTACAAGGCTGTCACCCTGAGCTTCGACGGTGCCCTTGAAGCGGCCGTGAGTGGAATCATATTTGAACATGTAGACCATGTAGTCCAAGCCGATAAAGGGATCGTTGATGGCAACCACTTGGGCACCCTTCTCGATGGAAGCTCGGAGCACCAGGCGCCCGATGCGACCAAATCCGTTGATACCGATCTTCGACATCTTATCTGAAAAGAAAGATCGTATTCTAATTAAGAAACCAATAAAACCAACTAAGCTGCAACATCTGTGGTAGTTACCTATAACGTTCTTAAAAATCAAAATTAATTATTATTATTGAGAATAAGCTTTTAATTTGACTTGCTTGAGTGACAGCTTTGAGAATTTATATTTATAGATTCCCACCAAAAAAATAAAGGAGGCAGTAAATTCAATTTATTAAGATATGTTGCAAATTGTAATACTGACGTAATGGACGAGTGCAATGATTATTAGGTTTTTTTTAGTAAACTAAATTGTTGACATAAAAACAACACAAAAGCGGATTTATAAAATGTTACCAAACAAAGTATAAAATTAAAAAATACGAACGAATTAAAAATACGTAAGTACTAGGTATTGAAATATTTCATCATTATATTTGAAATTAATCATATTATTAGATTGCCTATCTCTTATAATATGATTTTTTATTTGTAAAATCAGCTAATCTCATTGAAAATTTTATCCATAACCTTGATTTATCATTGTTTAGCCATCCCGTTGTAGGTATTGTATAAGCCGGGATTATGGATGTTTCGATACCATCAAAGTATCGATACCTACTCATTTCGATAGTACTCAAATCTTCTTTCGATACTACTTAAACAAATACTCCTAAAGTATCGATACTTACTTATATCGATACTTTACGAAAAACTATTATGTATATATTTTTTTATTTTGAGGATGCTCACAATGAACGTTGAAGGACAATATTTTAAAAAAAATGAGAAGAAAAATAATCTACTTATTTAAAATGTTTTGCGTCACATGCTTACGTTAAACATAAAACTCTTGAGCATTAAGATTGCCCAAAAACAGTATCTGTTTAAGGTATTTTGGAGACAATCTTTTATCATAAGAGACCACAAATTTCGCAAGGTCAGACTGACAGGACGGTAGCTCAATTGGTAGAGCGTTTGTCCCGGTTAGCCAGGAGTTGCTGGTTCAAGTCCCGCCCGTGCGAAAAATTTTGGTTTCTTATTTCATCTTTATGAATTTCTTTTTCTTCTTGTGCCCATGTGCTAACTCCATATGATGTTTCCCAAAGTCGTATGCAGGTGTTGCAGTAGACGGAACATCATGTTCTGACTTTCTCAGGGCTACTTAGTTGTCTTAGGTTTTTTTAAAAGATGATATGCTGATTCGATTTGATACCAAGTACTTTTGTTTCGATACCGAGTAGGTATCGCAAGATTGATGCGATGCCATTTTTACTTGGTATCGAATCAAAAGTATCGAATACCTACTCGTATTTACTTGTATCGGAATGTCCCTAGCCGGGATAACTACCGGCATGTGGAGGTCACTTAGAGGTCAACCAAGGTAATGCAAAATCAAGATAACTATTTTCATAAAGAGATATTCTGAACCCATACTAAACCCATGAACATAATATAAAAAGGAAAAGGGCCTTTATTGGCATTTAAGAAGTGAAGAATGAAAGTAAAATTGGCAAACATTTCACGTATTCGTAACATGTTACGTTACGTGGGAGTAGCCTTTGCCAATTTGTTGAAACATAATGGTAATTCTGTATTAATGATCCCGTCCATAACTAAATTTAAGTAGACAATACAATTTATTTGCATAATGTTAATGAATCAAGACACTTACCGGAATAAATTAGGATTACTGTTCAAATATCACCAAACACGTACGGTCTCCACAAGATGGAGATTTCAAATGTCAAGAAGACTGTTTTATGAAGGACACAGTGACATGGCAGCCGGCTCCATGGGCTTAATCAATAAATCATAGATAAAGTATGAATAGAATACCACTAGGTATAAAACATTTTTTTTAGCTATATTAAATTTAAATACATAAAGTGGTGATTACAGCTGGATATTTTATGCCAATGAATGTTTTCCCCGCTTTCCAAGTAGGTTTACCCCAACCAAACAGGCATTAAAATTAAAATGTCAGATAACTCAGTAGATATTGCACATCAGCACATTTACACAGGTCCAAAGGAAACGGTCGCGTCCTCATTCATTGTTTGCCCCAAAAGTAAAATTCAATGCGTCAGAACAAATCTTTTTAAATCTTATTTTAGAATGTATAATAAAATTAAATGTATAACTATATAGCAGGGTGTGCATGTTTCAAGCAAGTCAATATTTTCGATACTGTCTAGGGCCGCGATCCCACTAAATATTAGTTATTGTAGCAAAATCACATTTCATTTTTTTTTGACGTTTTGGCCCATACTAAAACTGTCAACTAGTGCTATATGTGCGGTCTAAGTGTAAACATTTCGAATAAGTGTCATCTAAGCAATCATCATAACAAACCATCACTTTGCCTTATTTCTCCATAAAAGAAATTGCAAGAGCTAACTGTCAATTCTATGATACAATCCACCATTTTGGCGTGTGAACGTCACTTTGTATGAAATCGTTACAGTGTGTCTCTTTTTTTTGTATTTTCAACGCAAACAAACTATTTTTTTTATTTTTTTATAAAAGCAAACTATTTTTTTTTTCAAAATGCTGAAGTCAAGCCTCTTGATGCATTTCTCTAATCAAACCTGAAATGACTCTGTGGCAGGTTGTTACGTCACTTTGCAATGCAACGAGTTTACCGTTATTAGCGATCTCTTCTATAATATTCTATTATAGAAAGGCTTTGGTGTATCGTCAAACCTATGTGAAATCTGTTCTGTGAGGTAATTTTATAAGAGATGATTGTATAAACGCAAAAAATATATGTACCAGCTTTAGCAAACAAAAACAAAACATTGTTATCATTTAAAAAGAGGGGTCTTATATTTCATCTTATATAATCTCGCCAACAATCTTTGAAATTAATAAATTCATTGAAGCTTATGTTTAGGCAGAAAAAAGAGACTATTACGTATGGTTGGCCTTCTGTCTGTTTAGCAAAATCTTTGTAAAACATTCTGTAGTCTATTCACGATCCTAGGGATGTGAAATTTAGAAATATAATTTACCGGTTGTACCGATTAGAAATTAATTTGAAGAAGAAGATCCATCATAATATAGTCCTCTCATTCGATCATTTATTTAATTAATTTAAATAAAATAAAATACATGTTTTTCATGATTTAAAATCATTAAAATACTTACATATTTGACTACTTTTGTTTAAATATTTTAATGACGTGTTTTCGGTTTCTGAACAAAAAAGGGCGGGTATTTCAAAATGCCTGTCATGTTTCTTGTCTTGGTCAATCAAAAATCTTTGCAATATTTTATTTTGGGATTATACACAATTTTTAGTCATCAAAACTATCTAAATTAAGTAGTTGCACTAAAAATGGTAATAAAACTTGGAATAAATGGGTTCGGTCGCATTGGTCGGGTAATTTTTAGAGCTGGCCTTCAAAACGCAAATCTCGAGGTTTGTAATTTATATTTTGGTCATTTTCAGTTATCAATAACTTATTTATATTCGAAGATGCCTATTTATTTAACATCTTTCTAGATATCTGCGATCAATGACCCTGCTATCAACGTAGAATATATTTGTTACTTGATAAAGTTTGATTCCACACATGGAAAACTTAGCGGATGTGTTACACACACGAAAGATGAAATTTTTGTAAACGGTATGCTTGTGTTATGTTTACATTTGTTTGCAGTAATGCTTGTTTAATGACAATATTTGTTTGGATAAGGATTTGTAAGGTTTCATATTCCAACTTGTGTTTAGATATTAGAATAAAGATATTTCATGAGAAACTACCCACAAGTGTACCATGGCAGACAACTGGAGTGCAATATGTAATCGAAGCATCAGGAATGTTTACCAGTTTGGAAAAAGCATCGGTAAGGTTTCTTTTATTTAAAGCACTTAAGACTGATCCGCACAATTGTGTGCGTAGACTTTTTATCATATTTTTGATTTCAATCATCTTGTGTGATTTACGTGTTACGAGATATAGAGGTGCGGACGGCGTGTCTTTTTTGACCGTACCCAATGATGATGACACTTGGATAGGTACTTTAAAATAACTCTTATCTAGACTTGTTATTTGTTACAATGGTTTATCTCTGTTATTGCCGCGTTGACTGTTTCTTTAACAACCAAGATAACTGCTACTGGATTCAGTTACAACTTAACATCATATGCCTTATATGTAAACAATCTTTTCGTAAAACTTAAAATAATAGCAGTGAATAAAAATAATAAACTATTTTATTTAAAAATAACTCAGTATTCAACAAGCAAATTACCTATGTAAGTTTTGAATTTTGTGTTTATCTTATTTTAAAATGAATCATTTCGGTAAAAAGGAATGTCAAGATTGTTTACAATGTTCGACTAACAAAGAGAAACAGACTGTAGCCGTTTTTACAATTTAAGTAGTTAAATTAAGTATTAGTACCTTATAACTAGATAACATACATAAATGTTTTAACCCAGGGGCACTTGACTAGCGAGAGCGTGAAGCGAGTAATAGTAACCGCCCCCAGTGTTGACGTACCCATGTTCATACTTGGGGTCAACGATGATAAAATTACTGCAGGTGAGATTAAGCATGTATTAATAATAATAATAGTCCCCCTAGCCGATTTCGACTACGGTGGCCAGTCACAACGACTATCCGACTGCGCCGGACATTATAGTGTACAAGTGTGTGCGCAAACACAGGTGCACTCTCTATTCCTTTCACTCTCATAGCCCGATGGGATAGCGAGCTAACACGACCGGAGGGAGATCAGGCGCAGGACCAACGGCTTTACGTGCTTTTCCGAGGCACGGGGGTGAAACACCGCCAACTTCCAAACTCCGGGTTACCCTAAGAAAAACTCAGGTATATATTTTTGACCCGACCCGGGACCTCTGGCGCAGCCGTCGCTTTAAAGTGCGACTCTCGTACCGCTGTGCCACCGAGGCAGTTACATGTACTATTGAGGTTACTGCCGCATGACCACATGACACCTGACACAACCAAAATCAGTTGCACCTTGCGTCGTCATTTGTTTGAAAGTGGTTAAGCCGCAGGGACCTCGACCGTTCACAGCTTCTTATGAGTTGATCGTAAGTTGCACTAAGTCCCATATGCGAGCTATTTTATTCTGTATAGATTTATTTCTTATTGGAAGTACATGATTAATGCTTGCCAAGGAGATCGCAATGGGGTGTGTAGGTACGTGGGATACTTAGCGCCTAGATTAGACTTAACCACTTAAACCTCCTGCGGATGTTCTTAAGTTAGCGTGAAGCTGAATTCAATTCATCTTTTACCCATTTAGCTAGCTAGCTACTTCAATAAGTGTCAATCATTCTAATGCACACCAATTTTAATTAACACTAACGTATAATCTACCAACTAATTTTGTTATGGCCGATATATCTTCAGACCTAAAGGTGATCTCGTGTGCGTCTAGCACGCTGTACTGCTTGGCACCAATCGTGAAGGTTCTGGAGGACAGCTATGGAGTAGCAGAGGGTTTCGTTACCAGCATCCATGCGATGACGCCGTCCCTGAAGCCACTTGACGGGCTGTGCTTACGGGGAAAGGTATAAGGTCAAATCATTAGTGTTAATATTTTGATTGTGTCTTTGTATACATTTGAGAAACAGGACAATTACATATTTTATTGAAAAATCTCTAATAAAGAAAATATATAAATTTAAAACAGCACCCTGCCAATTTTAAAAGACTTCGTTTCTCTCAATTCAAAGCCCAATCTTCACGTTAATTATTTAAACTGAAATAACTACCTTAATCTCTATTTTTCCCAAAACCAAAGTGTTTTCTACAAGAAAAAAACATTTATTGTGCTAAAACGGCTCTCTAACTGATTTTTCAGAGTTATGGTAGCTAGCATAAGGCTAGCCCATATATTTCAAGTAGATTCATCCGTCTATTACATTTGACTTGAGTTGTACTTATGTACATCATTATTTTTATTTTGCGTTTACATTTCATACATACATATTATGTAAACCGTAAACCTATAGGTATTGTGGTTAAGCATACTGCATTGTCATACCCGATTTTTTACGGATATATTTCGCGAAGTTTTATTAAATTTTACATCACGACGTTTCGGACACTTTGCAGTGGTCACAGTCGAAATCCGAGAAAAATATCTGTAAATTGTGTTTTACGAGGGTCAAACTGAAAGTTCTTAGAACTGGCCACTTATAAACAATATAATAAAAAAAATATTCTAAAATTTGAAAATAGAACTCTTTGCCAATATTACTGAGTATATTTTTCATTCATTTGTCATTTGTTTTACGATTTGGCGGCAAATTGAAAATTGTCTGTGTCACGTCAACATGAATTTAACACGAGAAAATTTTCGTGCAATGATTTTTTATGACTTTCGATGTCATTTAAGTCAACAAGAAAGTTATGATAGACTACGATTGGCCTTTCACGATGAAGCCCCATCTCGTGCGACTGTTTACAACTGGTTTAATGAGTTTAAACGTGGTCGCACTAATCTCACTGATGATGTACGTGAGGGACGGCCTTCTACGGCGACGACTGAAAATAACATCTGTGTTGTGCGGCGTATGATAGAGACTGACAAAAGAGTGACCTATCAGCAGATTCGGACAAGCTTAGGCATCGGTATGAGTCAAGTGCACAAAATCCTCCACGAACATTTAGCGGTCAGGAAGCTTTGCGCCCGGTGGATACCTCATAATTTGACTAAGGCTCAAAAACTCCATCGTGTGGATTGGTGCCGTAAAATGATTGAAATATTTAACGGAGGTGACTCAAATGCTGTGTTCGACATACTAACAGGTGACGAAAGCTGGATTTACTGTTATGATCCTGAAACCAAAAGACAATCTGCTCAGTGGGTGTTTTCTTTCGAGGAGTTGCCAACTAAAGTGAAGAGAGATCGAAGTGCGGGAAAAAAAATGGTGGCCTCGTTCTTTGGAAGGATAGGTCATTTCGCAACAATTGTGTTAGAGGATCAAAAAACAGTTTCTGCAGAATGGTACACTACCAATTGTTTGCCACTTGTCTTGGAAAAAGTTCGAGAGAAACGACCTCGCAGTAGGATCCTCCTTCACCACGACAACGCCTCGTCGCACACCGCCAAGCGAACGATCGACTATTTGGCGACATCAAACGTTGAATTACTGGGTCACCCGCCGTATAGCCCCGACCTCGCGCCTTGTGATTTTTATTTATTTCCAAAAATTAAAGAAAAACTTAAAGGAAAGCGGTTTATGAATGCTGAAGAAGCGGTGGCTGCGTATCGCGATGCCATTGAAGAGACCCCTAAGGACGAGTGGGCAAAGTGCTTTTCCCAGTGGTTCCATCGCATGCAGCGGTGTATTGACGTCAATGGACAATATTTTGAAAAGATATAATAAAACTAATAACTGGCTAATGTAATCAGTTTTTGATTTTCTAAGAACTTTCAGTTTGACCCTCGTAATCAATGAGCCTTTAATATTTTCATTCCTTCGCCCTTTTTCCTAAGATACATTTCCATCGTCGATTAAAATATAAGAAGTACATTGATCATATAGTCATCATCATTAGTTACATTAAAGGACGACCATCTCACTAATCTACTTAATAATTGCTACAGCACTGGCGGGATTATAGAAGCATTCACCAAAACATAATCCCTGCGACAACAGGCGCTTGCAAGGCGCTCGGCAAAATCATACCACGGGTCAAAGATAAGCTCTCAGGCCTGGCCTTCAGAGTCCCCATCGTCAATGTATCTGTTCTGGATCTGACCATCAGGTATAATATGTTGTATATCAGTAGCGCCCGCGAACCATGCTTGTGTGTATGACTAAATAAACACAATGAGTTGGGAGCGCTCTGAGACGACCATTTATATGTATTATAAATCTTAAAAAAAACCGGCCAAGTGCAAGTCGGACTCGCGCACTAAGGGTTCCGTGCCAACTTTAAATGAATTAGGGAATCCACTTACTTTTACTTAATAAAATACCACAATATTTTGTTGACTACAAATATTACTTTGTTTTTTATAGTGTTTGTATGAAAAACAAAGTTATGTTTGCGGTTGTTGAAAACATGCTATATCTCAAAAACTACTCGTTCGATCTCGTCCAAACCAATTTTCGTTGAAATTGTTTGTTACGATCTATATTACATATTTTTTCAAAATTTACACTCTTGGTTTAGAAGTTAGATGGGGTGGGACGCCCATTTTACCACTTTGGAAGCGGATAGCTATGAAACGTTAGACTTTAAAAGAAAATGGTTTTAGAAACCTCAATATCATTTTAAAAGACCTATCTATAGACACCCCACACGCAAGGGTTTGACAAAAAAAAATATTATTTATATTATATTAAAATATATTTTTTGGTTATAGTTTCATGTATGGGAGCCCCCACTTAAATAACATTATTTTTTATTTTTTGTATGAGAATCGGTAAGCGGTTAACAGGATACATCTTCCTACCAAATTTCAACACTGTTAATGCTTATAGTTACAGAATAAAATGGCTGTGACATACGGACGGACAGACAGACAGACAGACAGACAGACTTGACGAAACTATAAGGGTTCCGTTTTTTGCCATTCGGCTACGGAACCCTAAAAAGGGGTTATGTATTTCAGGTTAAGCTCAAACACGTCGATCCGCAACATAATCGAACGCGTTGAAAAAGCGAGTGACACAGATATGAGCAACATAATCAAAGTGTCCAAAGAAGAAGCAGTGTCTTCCGATTTCATAGGAGAAAAACATTCCTGTATCTTAGACGCAGACTCAAGTCTCCAATTAAAACCTAATTTCTTTAAATTAGTATGCTGGTATGAGAACGAGTATTCTTATGCATGTAGAGTCATAGACTCGATTTTCTTCTGCGAGAAACAAACAAATGAACCTCAACCCACATTGGCACTAAAAACCAGATCCTTTAAAACACAAGACAATATTCAACAAACAGAGATTTGCAGAAAAGAAGTGTTAAGCAGCGCTTCACAAGACACGGGGTTAAAATCCAAACAAAAGATTAGTATGCTGAGACAGCAAATCTCTTCTGAGAACTCCGGTACCGGGTATATGGTGAGCACGAAGGACACTAAAAATAGAAACGAAATATGTAAAATATGGAACGATGACAGGGACGGCATAAAGGCAACACCACGTCAGAATAGAAATTCTTTCTTCCATAGCTGCGTAGCAATAACACAACCGAGTCGAGAGCAGATTGTCTGTATCAAAGCCCATGAACGATTAGAAATGCTCAAAAAAGAGTTTTCAAAAATGGTAAACATCACAGAAAGCCTTCTTAAAAAATCTTATACCAACGAATATAAAACAACGGATAAAGAAAAAAGCAAATCTGCAATCTTACCCGTCATTAATGTGGAATCAGTAAAAGATAACTGTAAAGCGTTTTCTGATATTTATGATAGAGGTCAAAAGGGTAAAATGGTTAATAACATCTTTGATGTGGGAGGTGATTACACAGTACATGTAAGCCCAAAGAATAATAGGATTTTAAACAAGAATAAAGCGACATTTCGGACTAATACATCAAAAAAAATTCACCACAAAATGCACAATAAGTTGATATTACTAGACAATGTTCCTAACGAAAAGTCAATAATGGAGCATTTAAATGGCAATCCTGAAATTGAGAAAAAATATATAAAAGATAGCAATATACCATCTAAAGATCCCGCACACTATAAGCAGGGACAGGATTCTGTTTCAACTACCAAACTACAAACCTATGAAGGACAGTGTTCATTTGTGGACACTGATAAAATAACCGGTCATTCAAAAGATGAGGCTAATACAGACAAAATAAATAAAAAAGAAAAACCAAATTTAAAACATAGAATAAGAGAAACTGATAGTGGATGTTTGTCTGTCATTAAAATGAAAAGTGGAACTGAATTAAATTGTGTTAAAAAGGAGAGTGTACCAGAACTTTGTAATGAAGATGAGAGAAACTTGCTACTAAAGAAAATAAGTGAAAGTGCTGATACAACACTGAAAAGCAAAGCATCAAATAAGGATATCATAGTGCTAGATGAGGACAAGAAAGTTTGCATCGACGAAACCCCCGTGACGACTGAATCCGAGCCATTAGATCAGCCCCAAATAACGATATCAAATACTGGTAATTTTGAAGATGACCGTCTGCCTCAGAGTTACAGAGCAAACGATTACTCGCCGGAGACAATTTTGTCGGGGTCTGATTACACATCAAAACGCGGAAGTCCCGATATCGCAAGCATGAGTATTAGCAATGTAGAAGTAAATAAACAAAAACATGATATTTATGATAAATTGGACAGCATGAGCGGAACCGATTCTAATAACTCTTTTCAAATAAACGAGAAAAAATCTCAAGTAATAAATTTGTCCGATTTGATAACTTCTATAGAAGACTTAAGCCGATTAGACAAGATATGTAAAATTATTGAAATATCAGATGAATTGTCAAATAAGTTGTTTTCAGCTCTAGACCACACCGACGGTATCGATGTACGAAACAAAAAGTGGTCATTCAAAGATTTGTGTGATAAAATTAGACTTGATGAATTCTGTGAAAAAATATGTGAAAAGGCAAGTGAATGATTTTTTTCTGTATTAATCAAAATATGCATTTTTTTTAAAATAAATTATACTTTATTGAAAGATCTGATACGATGTTTCATTGAGTAAGTACAAAATGTATTTTTAAGGCACTGAGTCAAAATTACTATTACTTAATATTAAAACACAATGCAACATATCACAGAAATTGGTTGGAATTGGAAAACTTAAACATGCTTTATCAAAAACAGGTACATTTGAAGTCAGTTCGTAAATTAATAAGTTGAGTGAGTACAAAATGTCCATAAAATAAGCCTTACTATATTTAACTGTATCTTTACCCGTAATTATGATACACTTGGTCTGTGTTCTTTAAAAGTTTTAAGTTAAGTCCTATGATAGTTTTGGGGAAGACGGCATCATCCATATCGACAAAGTCTGCTATGACAACGTTGACCGGAGCTTGAGCTCCGGCGGCCTGGGCGAGAGGTGGCCCTGGTTTAAAATCCTTGCTCAGAATTGGAAGAACTTGGTCTTTTACAGGCACAGCACACTTGTCTCGTAAAGTTGATCTCCATCTGGAAGTATTATGGTATTACATTTGTATTGCAACAAGATTTAGTGTATTGAATTAATTTCATATTATTCTAGTAAGTATTAATTTATAATTACATTTTTGTTTTTATAGTGTTTTATCACGATACAAACTTTATAATAGAAATTGCTATTGTAAAAGCAGCTTTGGCTGTGTGGCAGACGAGGAATCGAAACCCGTGTCTTACGCTTTCCGGGCGTATGCTAATCGTCTGTTACACAGCCAAAGTTGCTTTTTACAACTGCAATTTATATTATAAGGTATTAATTTATCATTCCTTTGGACTTAACCAACTTTCAGACTTAAAGACTTGTTATTTTTTCAAACATAATGTAGTAATGTAGATTGGAAGGGGTATATAAGTTAATCAAGCATTTAAAACCAACATAAAATAAAATTGGTACGTAGTTAGATTTTCTTTGCTAGTTGAATATTGTAAACAATCTTGATATTCCTTTTTAACGAAATGTTTTTAAAAATAATATAAACATAAAACTCCAAGCCTAAACAGGCAATTACTTGTTGAACACTGAGATAACTTTCAGTTAAATAGTTAATTAGTTTTATCCATCAATATTATTTTCAAAGTTATGAAAAGATTGTTTACTGCTTTAGAATGTTTTTAACACTCACAGTGTCATATTTTATATTCATAAAGATGAAATAAGAAACCAAAAATTTGCGCACGGGCGGGACTTGAACCAGCAACCTTTTGGCATGCCGGGCCAAACGCTCTTACCAATTGAGCTACCGTGCTGTTAGTCCGACCCTGCGAAATTTGTGGTTTCTTATGAACACGTCAATTGCGTGACGCTTAGCGCCATCTAGCCGTCTGTTTATGAAACAGATGGCCCAAGCAGTTATTCTTTACAGAATAAATTCAACTTGGAAATTGATGTCGCTTCGCTATCTAATGCTTTAGAATGTTTTTAACACTCACAGTGTCATATTTTATATTCATAAAGATGAAATAAGAAACCAAAAATTTGCGCACGGGCGGGACTTGAACCAGCAACCTTTTGGCATGCCGGGCCAAACGCTCTTACCAATTGAGCTACCGTGCTGTTAGTCCGACCCTGCGAAATTTGTGGTTTCTTATGAACACGTCAATTGCGTGACGCTTAGCGCCATCTAGCCGTCTGTTTATGAAACAGATGGCCCAAGCAGTTATTCTTTACAGAATAAATTCAACTTGGAAATTGATGTCGCTTCGCTATCTAATGCTTTAGAATGTTTTTAACACTCACAGTGTCATATTTTATATTCATAAAGATGGACTAACAGCACGGTAGCTCAATTGGTAAGAGCGTTTGGCCCGGCATGCCAAAAGGTTGCTGGTTCAAGTCCCGCCCGTGCGCAAATTTTTGGTTTCTTATTTCATCTTTATGAATATAAAATATGACACTGTGAGTGTTAAAAACATTCTAAAGCATTATATAGCGAAGCGACATCAATTTCCAAGTTGAATTTATTCTGTAAAGAATAACTGCTTGGGCCATCTGTTTCATAAACAGACGGCTAGATGGCGCTAAGCGTCACGCAATTGACGTGTTCATAAGAAACCACAAATTTCGCAGGGTCGGACTAACAGCACGGTAGCTCAATTGGTAAGAGCGTTTGGCCCGGCATGCCAAAAGGTTGCTGGTTCAAGTCCCGCCCGTGCGCAAATTTTTGGTTTCTTATTTCATCTTTATGAATATAAAATATGACACTGTGAGTGTTAAAAACATTCTAAAGCATTAGATAGCGAAGCGACATCAATTTCCAAGTTGAATTTATTCTGTAAAGAATAACTGCTTGGGCCATCTGTTTCATAAACAGACGGCTAGATGGCGCTAAGCGTCACGCAATTGACGTGTTCATAAGAAACCACAAATTTCGCAGGGTCGGACTAACAGCACGGTAGCTCAATTGGTAAGAGCGTTTGGCCCGGCATGCCAAAAGGTTGCTGGTTCAAGTCCCGCCCGTGCGCAAATTTTTGGTTTCTTATTTCATCTTTATGAATATAAAATATGACACTGTGAGTGTTAAAAACATTCTAAAGCATTAGATAGCGAAGCGACATCAATTTCCAAGTTGAATTTATTCTGTAAAGAATAACTGCTTGGGCCATCTGTTTCATAAACAGACGGCTAGATGGCGCTAAGCGTCACGCAATTGACGTGTTCATAAGAAACCACAAATTTCGCAGGGTCGGACTAACAGCACGGTAGCTCAATTGGTAAGAGCGTTTGGCCCGGCATGCCAAAAGGTTGCTGGTTCAAGTCCCGCCCGTGCGCAAATTTTTGGTTTCTTATTTCATCTTTATGAATATAAAATATGACACTGTGAGTGTTAAAAACATTCTAAAGCATTAGATAGCGAAGCGACATCAATTTCCAAGTTGAATTTATTCTGTAAAGAATAACTGCTTGGGCCATCTGTTTCATAAACAGACGGCTAGATGGCGCTAAGCGTCACGCAATTGACGTGTTCATAAGAAACCACAAATTTCGCAGGGTCGGACTAACAGCACGGTAGCTCAATTGGTAAGAGCGTTTGGCCCGGCATGCCAAAAGGTTGCTGGTTCAAGTCCCGCCCGTGCGCAAATTTTTGGTTTCTTATTTCATCTTTATGAATATAAAATATGACACTGTGAGTGTTAAAAACATTCTAAAGCATTAGATAGCGAAGCGACATCAATTTCCAAGTTGAATTTATTCTGTAAAGAATAACTGCTTGGGCCATCTGTTTCATAAACAGACGGCTAGATGGCGCTAAGCGTCACGCAATTGACGTGTTCATAAGAAACCACAAATTTCGCAGGGTCGGACTAACAGCACGGTAGCTCAATTGGTAAGAGCGTTTGGCCCGGCATGCCAAAAGGTTGCTGGTTCAAGTCCCGCCCGTGCGCAAATTTTTGGTTTCTTATTTCATCTTTATGAAGATTGTTTACAATATTGGACTAGCACAGAAAAACGGACTTTACCTACCTATGGTAGGTATAAACTTTATGAATTAGTAAGAGTAAGAAACAATTACTTAGGAACTAAAAATATAATAAATAATTACGTATATCCCAGACACACTAAGTAGAAAGAGGCAAACAGGGATCAATTATGTGTCCATTGTTATAATTATTAAACATACCTAAACACGATGAACTGTGGCGTCGGCGTCAACACTGCCTGGTGCACAAATCCCATGCCGGGGTGCCGTCTGACGTTCGAGAGGAAGTTCATCAGGTCTGACACTTTCTCCTGTTGCGGCCACGGCGACGGTAGCATCTGTGGCTGCCAGAATGCTTCGGTCGCGTACACTGATTGGTGGCGATACACAACTACTACCTAAAAATGCATTACATCTAATTTAAGAAACTGCAAAATAAAGGGCTTAATGCGAATTATACACACACACACACACACACTGAGCTTGACGATGATGATGCGATAGCCACTCACAAAATCGGTACCTAATCCATCTACACACCCATAATATAATATGCGTAATTTTATAGTTCAATAATGTAAACTAAGATTCTTTACATGTTTGGCTTGCCTACCTGTTGCCTAAGGCGATCAAGTGAGTTCAGAGTTATTCTCTGAAGGTCCATCTGCCTAGGCACCAGCCGAGGCCCATACAAATTGAGCAAAAACCTCATTAGCCTCTGGTGGTCACTTGGTTGAAACCCATAAAAATGTTGGAAGTCTAATATTACCACCTGGAATACCCAATTTAATCATCATTCAAAATGTGCTGAAGCTGATTTTCAATTATTTTTTATTGAATATATTTAAATTCAATTACCTCTCCAGGGTGAGATTCAACAAAGCTTTTTACTTGATTCAAAGCACCAGATATCTCATCAGCATACAGTCCATGCGTAAAATAGAAATTGTCTGTGTCTTTCTTTGTGGCAAGTCTTAGGTCAAAGTATCTGAAAAAGTACAAAAGTATTTTCAGTACGACTTTTAAGACAAGGCAAAGCTTGGATAAGCATTAATATTTATAACAAGACAGGCAAGATATAAGATCTGAATAATAATATGTGAAAGACAAAGACTAACAAAATTTTAGCTTGGATTAACTTTTTGTAGTTATTATTTATACTCCAAAAGCAAGTGTTAAATGAATTTTGAATGTACCTAATGCCTATAAGTAGTTGCTGCAAGGTATCATTGGCTTGTGTAATGGTCCAGCGTAAGATCGTACCTCGGAAAAGAGGAAACAGCCGATGGAGTACCGGTTCTGCATCGGGAGCCAGTTCACTTGACCTATTGATGCCATAAGTCATAGAGTCATGGCTTCCTGAAATATGTTTAAAATATCTGTTATACTGTTTTATTGTGTGTTTATTTACAGGCAAATCAGATATCTTGGAGACAAAATAAAGAAGTAATTTGAAAGAAGGAATCACAATCCTTAATTGGAATTGATTTTATTAAAAAAAAATCAACATTCAATAAATTATACTAGTCTGTTGTTCTTTAATAGTACAATAATGTAAACAATATTTTTAAACTTTTAGCAGTGAATAAAATTATATTCACTGGTAATTGTTTAAAAGTTTGAAAAAACTTTAAAAATTAACAATTTTATTTAAAAATACCCCAGTATTCACTGATAAATCACCTGTGTAAGTTTTGAGTTTTATGTTTATCTTATTTTAAAATGAATCTGTTAAAAAGGAATGTCAAGATTGTTTACAATATTCGACTAGAAAAGAGAAACAGACTGTACCATGACATAATTCAACCAACAGATGGCAACATGATTTTGGCCTTTGATGTTGATTAAGAATAATCTAAAATGGATTACTTGTGCCAATTTTATATTTAAACCTATTTTGGCTATTTGTTTCATAATACTACAGTACAAAGGTAAAACAACTTTAGACAGGGTGCAAGCCTTCTGTGTTTAAGGTAAGAAACACTCTTTTAAAACTATCAGGCATATAATGAAATATTTAAGGAATTTACAAAAACTTTTGGTAACTATTGAGAATACAACCTGGAATAGCCAAATAGATGAATGGGACATTCTTCAGCTGCTCTGGTAGATTCCTCATCCAGTATTCCAAATTGATGATTTGGGCAGAACCATCCTCCATTGTGATTACAACTAAAATGAAAATGAGATTTATAAAATTATATATATACTAATAGATGCCCTAAATATAATGTTTTATGAAACAAACTTAAATACTATAGAAATAGGTTTAGTAGATAGCATAAAACTACACAATTTAAACTAGTTGATATAAGAAGGGCATTACAAACAAAGTCCTTTGTGTGGGGTTCTAAGGGCACAGAAATTATTACTGCATCACGTCATCTAATTACCACTTTTGTCGATCTACAACAATGTCTACAACGATCGGGTTCTGAAAGCCCCTCATATTTCAAACAGTGTTTGTTATTTTGTTAACACAATCAATTAATTTTGATACAAAACTAATTATTTAGATTTGATACAAGCATGGCTCTTTTCGTAGTCACAACAATAATCCAATTATGTCTGATTGCTATCGGAAATGCATTATAAATTGAAGCCTTGGAGACCTTCAAAATTTTGTCGGATTAACAATGTGTCAATTTTTGACGTACTGTCGTCACATGTCATAACGTTTCGTTTTGTCAAATGTTGCTTTCAAAATTGACAGAAGGCAAGTTGCGTTTTGCACGCCCGTGGCGGCATGGCAAGAGATGGGTTAACAAACCATAAAATTAAACATACTTATGTTTGCTCGTCGCCACAGTTATACAGAGCCGATGCTAATGGTTATGTAATGAATATCGCGATTCAAACAATGTTTTTAGTTTAAAGTAAAGTTCAGCACAACCTTCCTTAGTAGTTAAGAGAACTAATCATACACGTCAATAACATTCATATTCTTGCTTGTTTAATCAATGTAGTCTTTCTTAGATAATGTTTCATAACTTTGTAATAAACTATTGACAATAGAGCAAAGTTATATGTACTACAGTTTTTTAAGAGGACATTATTATTCAATATCTATTGACCTAAAGTCCGGGATACCATACGTCTAACTTTTACAGTTTTGTCACAATACCTCTTATTAAAGGTAAAATACGAAATATTAGTGCCGGTACAGAGTAAGCGTCAGATTTCGTATCTCGGATGAATCATTGTCCAAATAAATGATGTCGTGTTCAAGGCTACATCAGTACTTGTACATTCCTTTTTGTAAAAAATACTCTATTCAGTACATACAATATTTTGATAGGTGTAGTATAAAGAAGAGCATGTTTGAGTGAACTTGCTTATCTCAAATAAAGATATGATTTGAATAACAAATAACTCCAAATTAATGCTCACAGCGTCACAGCTCAAGTAGGTACGTTCGACGCGTGCTTGCGCCAGTCGCCATGATCGATGCACTGAATCTGTGATACACAGGCTTTAGCGAGGAGGTACTATCGAGGTCATCGCAGCCTAACCACCTCAAGAACCAAAGTCGCTTGCACTACGCGTCGTCTCTTGCTTGAAGTGACGCCCGTTTTTTTGTGGTGTTTGCAAGCAATTGGTAAGGCCTCTGCCTCGACCATTCTTACCATGAAAATAGGTACGTGTATTCGTGTGTTGCTTTGAAACATTTTACGGGAAATCCGAATGTACACGGGCTACGCTGCGGGGGCTAGTAAAATATTAAGCCTATACTATAAATTATCTGTTCTATCTGTTATCAATCAACTTGTCTTGAATAGGCGGCTATTATATATTCTGTCTGTGCGAACCTAGCTAACATAAACAGAGATGGGAATTATGACATCTGGTTACTTAAGGCTACTTACTCACGGTGCGGTTCTTCTTACCCGCGCCTGCCGCGGTTGTGGGCCCGCAGCCTCAGTAGGATGCAGTTGTAAGTATGTAAAGAATTAAAGCAAAACTCATTCATTACGCGGCTTACGCTCGCTGCGTGCGCGGGTAAAAACCGCATCTTGAGTGTTGCTGAGAAACGTTCGGATCGCGGTTCCCGTAGCCTAGGCGGATTGTGTGGCCGTTTCGGGTTGGTAACATAACCGTCTTGCGATTTAATGCCCGCCAAGTTTGCAACCTATAATCGCAGTCGCGGCGGCTACGGGGCTGCAAAAACCGGCGGGCTCGTGAGTTTAGACATAAAACCGCTCTCTTGTTGTATACCTTTTCGTAGGTCGAACGGAACTTGACGACCCGTCTGGTGTAGTGGTCGAGAAATCGCCTACTACGCAGCGGGTGCGGGTTCGATCCCCGCACAATACAAACATTTGTGTGCATGAACATGTCTGTTTGTATTGGTCTGGGTGTTTTCTATGTATATCATGTATGTATTTACAAAAAAAAAGTATTTAAGTATTATATCCGTTGTCTGGCACCCATAACACAAGCTTTGAGTAGCTTACTTTGGGGCTAGATGGCGATGTGTGGGAATGTCCAAAGGATATTATTATTATTATTATTAACTTATAAAGTGTAGGTAGTACCTCGATCATTGTCGCTAACAATCTTCACAAGTATAGATATTAGTTATACTAATAAATTGTGTTCACTTTTCTTGATATCATCTGATGCTTGCTAGTAAGTAGTTAATAATTGTCGGATTATAGATTAGCACAGTTCAAGAGTTCAATTAGTTAAATGGATCATCATTACAAGAAAGCGCGGGTCGTATTTGATTGCTTTGAATTCAAGTCAGAAAAAAGTATAAAGTTTTCATTTTATTTGAATGAATACAACCTGAGTAACTTTGTCTCGCAATCATTACGTGTAGGTTTGTGAAGTATCACAATACAACAAAAGACAACTTGGCTCGAGTTAGCGACTAAAGCTGCAGTCAGCAGTACTAACCTGAATACTAATGATGGTAGTTATACCTGCTACATAAATGACATGTATAACATTAACCTACCAGTGAAAAGCAGGAAAACGCCACAATTCATATTTTTAACTTCGAGAACACTTCAAGTTAACTACGGGTATGTCAATGACAGCACTCAAATTTTCGCAGCTACCCGCGTTACACTTTCTTAAATACACATCGGTAGTTCAGTGACTTTAAAATGATTGTAATATTATAAACCACCACACGTATGACCGCGAACTCGAGAGGTAAACTAATGAACTTATCATGCAAGTTCTGAGCAAATAATCACTAGTGCAGTGCAGTTAATAGAAGCAAAAATTAAACATGGGCTGAATCAATGGATTTCTTTGTTCGCGGTCGTGTTTCGACTGGCTATCCCGAAGTCACAGATTAGGTGAAAGGTAGAAAAACGCGTTGAGAAGTTTTTGCACGATGTTTTACTTTTGTGCGTTAATTTTATAGTTAACCTTGATTTTTTGCCCGCGTCCCCATGCTAGCTCGGTAGTAAGACTAATCCATAACTAATTGACTTAAGTACATAGTTATGTCGCTACCTACTAACAACTAACAAAGTTATTTACATTGGCACTAATTATTGCTTGGTTGCTATTTCCTAATATCATCCTTTTGTCTCATTTTGTAGATACCTAAGTTACATACCTACTTACACATTCACAATTAACTCTACACCTGCTCAACTTCGCAATTGTTATCGTTTCTCATACTTTTCACTCCACTTCTGTCAAAAAAGAAAGAATAAGGTCCGGCAGGCGACGATGATGGAATTTCTTAAAAACCGGACTGCATTTTACCACTTTGGAAGCGTCTAAGTAGGTATCTCTCAAACGTTAGACTTTTAGAGAAAATGGTGTTTAGAACCTCGATGTCATTTTAAAAGACCTATCTATACCTAATGATGAGTCCCTGAGGGCCAATATGATTTATTATGTCAATCAGGTAAATGTGCCACTGAATATTGAATTCTGCGAGTTTGTGTGGTTTCGCAAGTTGATCAATAAGGCCCTAAAATCAATGATTCATCTATTGAGATGTGTATACACCCTACACAGGTTTGACAAGTTTTTAGGTTTAGGTTTTAATTTTAGGAGCCCCTTTAAATATCATTTTTTTGTATGAGAATCGTACGGTTAATAGGATACGATTACCTACTAAGTTTCAACTTTGGTACTAATAGTTTCAGAATTAAGTGGCTGTGACATACGGACGGACAGACAGACAGACAGACTTGACGAAACGGTTCCATTTTTTCCATTAGACTACGGTGCCCTTAAAAGAGTTCGGAAGCAACATGAGTTTCTGATGCATTTATTTGATTTGAAAATAAGTAAATAAAACTTAATCGATTTAGTTACTAAGAAAAATTAAGTACCTATTCAACTTGACCTTCATCATCATAACACACGCAAGTTGTTCAGTTTTTCAGCCTTCGAGTTATTTTAAAGGTTACTATAAAGTAGGTTCTTGCTTGAAATAAATAATTTCACGGGTTAGGTCGCAATGAGTTTGAATTTCATGAATAACACAAACGAATGACGTAACACGAAGTTTCGCCAAAGTACTTAGGTGTTATAGTTACAAACTCAATTAGGATTCCTTAGGGTCATTCCCTAGCTCTTATCATCATTATGTAATGTTGCTGTTGGTGTCTTTACATACTTATGGCTAACGAAGACAGAAAGCGTGTTGACACCTTACCTCAGTGGGTCGATTCTCGCGGCAATCGAACTTTTTTCGTGTGGTAATTCGATTGCGAGTTTAACTGTTTTACCTAAAAAATCAAGTAAAATATCTAAACGTAAGAAAACTATCGCACAAACAAAATCTAAATACACAGAAATCGTGACCCTGAGAAATCAAAAACTATTTTTTCATTATCATAGAAAATTCGATCGGTGATCTTTTTTCGTACACAAATTGCACGAGAATTGTCCCCAGGTTGTTTGTTACCTACTTTGTTAAAATATGTGCTGCTGTGGCGGGTAGTGTTTTGTGGAAACGATACTTCAGGTCAGATTTTAAAAAGGATCCTTGTTTAGCCCCAGGCAAGTAGGCACTATACTACACCATCTTAAGGCTAGATCGATTTTATAGGTTTGCTTTCAATCATTTCCTTAACAGCGTCTCTGACTCTCTCGTTGCGAGCTAGATTTAAAAATAGAGTCATTATCTCTATATAAGTTAGTTACAATGAATCTTAATTGACACCTGATCAATTTTAGTTAAAGAGTCATCCCGAGCTCTCCAGGGACCCTATTTTTGAATCACTCGCTTCAAAATGGCGAGTAATTTTCGTTCGACAACGAGTTTTTTTCTATGACTTTTAATTCATCTTCGAACAAAAATCACTCGCCATCTTGAAGCGAGTGATTCAAAAATAGAGCTCCTGCACTCCGCGCACAATGGACAGCGTATTCTTGCGCATGATTGCAAAAAAATCTACATCAGCGACTGCAAACATGTTAGATGCGCTGCAGAAACACAGATAGGAGCAGTAAGCAGCTTCTGTAGAATATGATTTCTCTCTATCTGCTTACCATGAAATTAAAGAATTTAATGCTGTTTTAAAAAAAAGATTCTTTTGTGGAGAGAAATCAAAGCACTCGACGGCTTGTGGTAAGTATCTATACCGACTTAACTGCACTAATATTATATAGCTGAAGATTTATTTGTGTAAATGCTAAATCTCAGGAACTACTAAACCGATTTCAAAAAATCTTGTTGTGTTAGATAGCTTATTTATCGAGGAAGGCTTAAGACTATAACTTATCACTATACGACGTATAAAAGCAGATCAACAATGAAAAATGTTGCAAAGACGGGGTAAATATAAGTATTCCTTTTAGGAGCTTCCGTTGCGTACGCAGCGGAACCCGTTCAAGATTCGTATAATCCCAGATAAGATAATATAATGTATAATCATTTATGACGGGATTGTTCCGCTTTAAAAGTTCTACAGTAAAGTCCGCGACAACATAATTCTGTCTTTCATATGTTCATAAATTTGATGTAAAAAAAAATATGTGTTTTGATACACACGGGTTCTATGCATATCAGAAGTCACAAGACTTGAAAGAAATACCTACATAGCTATTAGGTTATCATTTGTAACTTTTTACATTTACAATACTTATATATCGTATAATTCGTTGATTTAAAAAAAACTATGCTCAAAATACTCTATTTTTTATTTAATGGAATTGTTTTCCTTATGGGTTTCCATATCGTTAGGCGTGGTAAAGTGAAACCATTTACCACAACGTTAGGAAAATTACTGAGCCCCTATTTTTGAATCACTCGCGTCAAGATGGCGAGTGAAAATCATTCATTTAAGTCAAATTTTCTAATGTAAATCAGTTGAAATCCACATGGAAGGGATTTGCAAAAATATATCTTAGTTTTGTTAGTACTTACGTCAATAATTCGCGTGATTATCGTAGATTTTAAATTCGTTTTCGAACAATTATCACACGCCATATTTAAGCGAGTGATTCAAAAAAAGAGGCCCTGGAGCTCTATTTTTGATTCACTCTCTTCAAGATGGCGAGTGATTTTCGTTCGAAGATGAATTAAAAGTCATAAAAAAAAACTCGTTGTCGAACGAAAATCACTCGCCATTTCGAAGCAAGTGATTCAAAAATAGAGGCCCTGGACATTTTAATAATGTTTTTATGGCACTTCATATAAACCTGCATCACTGCCAGATCATACGAGGATAATGTAACTGACAATGTAGGTACGTTAAGCTTACATAAAAGTCTTGGGTAACTAGCTCATAAGGTAAAGTGACATATTTTATCATGAATTTTAACAAAAACTACACATAATCATGAATACCATAGAGTACTAAATGAGTGGATATGTATAAAAAATAATGTTGCATAGCAATAATTATGAACTTTTAGGACCATTAGCTGATGACGAATAGGATTATCCCTATAGATAGGGGGGGGGGGGGGGGGACTCTTTTTTATCGTTATGATCTTAGAACTGTGGAAATACGTCGTGTATTTGATGAAAATCCAAAAATCGTTTTATTGAATTTGTGGTAGGTATTTAAACACCGAAAACTTTAATATCAATTAAGAAAAAAAAAATTTTCATAATAGATTCGAAGTTACGCAGTAGGTACAATGACGTTTCTGATTACTGTCCGTAGTAATATGACGTATGTACGCTTACGTCGTGCGGGGCAACGTTTTACGTCCGACGTATCTGCGCAAGCGACATTGTTCCTTTGACTAGCCTGCGAGATAGTAGGAACTCCAAGAAATGAAGCGAATTCAGTTTAATGTGATTTACAAGCGTTTTAAAGAAAAAAATGCTTAAAACAAATTTAACAGTCGGTTTTTACCATCCGTCATTTTTCTAGGGCACGTGAATAAATTGATCAAATGATGACACGTTTTGCTTTAACGCAATATAAGTACTAAATACAGGTTCTGTTATTGATTTTTACAATTCATGGAAAATCAAAAAAATACTGTCATATGTAGTCATACTGCATTTTTCTGTGGACATGATGCTGGCGGATAATCACATATGACGTTATTACGTGGATAAATTATCGTAGTTTAGTGTCGTATGTGCATTTGTACCCATGTTCTTCGAGCACGGAATAACTTACGACATTGTCACCTTTGAAAAAAATGGTTACGTGTAAATATTTTTACGAAAATTCTTTTTTATTGTAATACTAAGGCTTGTTTAAGTTACTTGACAAGTTAAAATTACATTATTTTGTTTATTTGACTCGTAAAAAACAGTTTTTTGGTAATGCTACAAATACCACACCGAAATATAAAACGAATAGATAAATTTAATGTCTGATGGAAATAGCTTTTATGTTACCTCATATCTCAGTCGTTTGTCAACCGAATCGAAAAAAAATTTCGCCTACCTAGAGGGTGTACCTTCTACTTGGTCTCATTTTTTCCATTTTGGGATCTGATGATGGGATCTTGGTATAATCGAGGGAAACCCTTAAATTTTAAAGGCACGTATAGTGTTTCTTTACTAAAATCTTAATTTTGACGTGTTGTTACGTCTGATAGTCAACATCTTGTGGGACTGAGCTGATGGTGGAACTCCTTAACGCTTAGGAGTTCAGTAATTATTATGACGGAACTTATGATAGGTAATTTGTAGCTTCTTAAAAAATAGAATCATAAGGTGCAACTCCCCCCCCCCCCTCTTATGTAATCACTAAAAATGAAGAAATAAAATAAACTTAAAAAAAAGTAAAAACCGACTTCAAAACCAAAATGCACTAAAAAGTTTTAAATAAACTCTTCACCATTGAAAGGAAAGGAATCCGTTTTAGGCAAACAATTTCTTTTTGGAGTCGGTGCTGTGATTACTTGATGGTCAAAGTATAAAGTTTATTTTTAGTCTTCATAATATGCCGTTCCACTACATGAGTTTTATGTTGTAAGTAAGTGAAACAATTATAAATATCAAAGACTAAGATTTGGCCAAAGCTTTTAATTCTAGGGTGATTTACTTTTGTCAGGTTACTGAAACGGAGACTTTCCGTAAAGATATTATTTTTTATATTCTTCTCAAAGTAGTAAATCAATCTATACCTACTTATATACTGAAGCTGAAGATATTGTTTGTAAGCGATAATCCCAGAAACTACTTGTTAAATGAGGTGATGATGTTCTAAGGCAATAAAAAATTTAAAGGATAATTTTTTTACCAAATAATTCTTAATAAGAGGGAAATTATTGTTAAATAATACCTTAACCATCTGAAACTTTACTAAAATGCATAACACATTAATTGAAAACAGTTTTCTTATATTAAAACAGTAAATATTATTCACATACGACAAAATTAATAATGCAAAGTCCATAGAAAATTGTCGTTTTGTATCATCCGACATAAAATTATCCGCAGAAAAACGACGGATCTTACCATGAGTCGCATTTTGATCCAAAGTAAAATGACGCATGTGATTTTTCTCAAAAACCAGCTAATTTAGGCTCATGATGCCTATTCCATACAATAATAGACATTTTGCAATTGTCCTATATACATTTTTATGTTCCTTGGTCGTACACAAAAAAAGTTATTTAAAAATAACCGTTTAAAATATTTCAAGTGGCTGCCCTGTGAAGTTTGACGAAATGCACATACGCCTTTGTTCTACGATCATGACGATATTGCTGTGGGGGATAGATAGTACCTATCTATCAAATAACTTAGGTACAGCAGAAGCAAAATAGAAACGTAATTTGAATAGTTGGTGAGACTTTGGGCTGACTGACAACTTTGAAAGATTTATTCACATTGAGCTTCTTAGCCGTTAATTTTTGAGTGCGTTATTACCTACTAGCCTTGATTTAGCCTATGATTATAATTCAGTAGTTAGATTTAAAAAAGCATGTGTTACAATATAAAGCATTGCATTGACCTGCATCCTATAGTTGTGCGTGAACAGGAAAGTAGCAGACAGGGTGCCCAGAATATACATAAATGCACATGCCTCTCGCCGAGCGGCCACGAAACATGCCGAACGAGAATCGATGTCACCCGAGCCCCGCGTGTCTGTTGGCTGCCTGCCTCGCTCCCTACCACATTATCTCGCTTTCGCCACGCCACAACATTACACGAACACGACGACTTCACAGTACACGTTATCGTTCACATTGGTAAGACCATTCCGTCGCAGTGCGTAAACAAAAGCCACAAAAACGCATCAGAACCCTCTAAAAAAACAATCGCGCATCTGCAGTGGCTTTGTCCTGCGTTAAAATGAGCAAAATAAGATCCGGTGTTAAGTAAACCGGAGGAATCGAAGTTTCGTCTGAACTGTGAAAACTCGGCGTTCAAACTGTATAATTACTGTGTAATATTCCCAGTGAGATGTTGGGGGAAAGTGTTGATTGACAAGTTGACTTCAGTTGTTATTTGGGACTTGTTGCGAATGTGTATTGAAACGTTCACCGCTATCCACGGGCGCACTGCTATGCGCCACGATTTGGTGCATTTTATAAGACACACTTCCTCTGATCACTACTGCGAAGGAAGAATTTAGTCATCCTGGCGGGTAAGACATCTATTTTTACATAATATACAACTAACAACATAACATACAAAAGAACGAGGTCTAAAATGAAAGGCCTCTGGCGAAGGACACACATGTTCGATGAATACTAACGCGAAGAATAATACTAACAGAAACTTACGTCACGATCTTTTTATTATAATTCCTATGCTTCACTATTCCATAATAAATTGAACAGAACCATCGACAACTATTTAAATCGTTAAGACTAGATGCTTAATAATTAATGCATGAAGTAAAACAAAGGAATTAAATAACTATCTGACTCGTCTACCTTGCATGCAGTTCAGTCGAATGCAGAACGATTCTGCATTCTATAGGCACTTAGTTCATTTCAGTATAAGTAGGAGTCCTTTTATAAATAAACCTGCGTCACCGGTATTCGGTTCTTTGTACCCTGGGTATTGATAAAAAATTGAGATCCTAACGGACATAATGCACCAAATTCCAACCTTTCATTTCTGTAATTTTCCGAATGCAATAATACATTACGAGTAGGTATGAGTACCTTTGTATCTACAAAAGTATATTCACAGGTTACCTCCTACATAGTTAAAGCAGTAAATCACCATCTACAGTTGTATTATAAAGCACTTAAAAGAGGTAATATAACTTTGTATTGATTCTTCAGTTTAAGTGAAAACGTTTAGTTAGATAACCCATATAAAGGTATACATTAATGTACATACCTATTGCCAGCACAAAATAATGATACGAATTTAGTTTAACCAGTCCTTAGTTGCAAAACTTAAGCTACAAGAACTTACTTGCATATAGGTAATTTAATAAAAAGGAATGCTCCAGATCAGGCACTCATTATCGTCTGCGTATTCGGGTTATCTTGCAACCTTCGATAATGTTCCTAGACAGGACACGAGCGATAACAGAGAACAACTGGCACAGTCATCACGTATGCAAACCCCTGTCTCATCTGTCTGGAGTAGATGAAGAAAAGATGCAGATGTGCAGTCTAGAAACTTAATGTCTCTACATTCTAGATAATTCTGTCCCATTAACGAGACAAACGCTTCAATTTGTTTCCAAAGAAAGATCCAGAAGCAAGCATGACCTCAAAGACGATCAATTCAAAAGAAAGAGTACCTAGTAAAACAGTACCTGTAAAACAACGAAGAGCAATTTTTTCTGTATCTTAATCTATAAAAGATCGGAAAAGTGTTCGAAATCCAACACGTGTTGATGTTTTTCACTTTTATACCTATCCTTACTTCAGCTAGAGGCCGTCTCAAAGCCAATTAATATTATAACTGTCAACGATTAATAATTACAAGAGAGTTATCGATTAGAAATGGGAGCACCGGCATCAAAACGTGACTGGTATGACATGTTACGAGGAAAAAACTTTGGCAAGACTATCGCCACCGCGCGTCATGAATTAGAAATGGAAATATCTCCTCCAGACGCCCGATCCAGCTAAATAAATAAACTATAGAGTTCTACATACTATGTAGATTGTGGGCATACACGGGAATCTGGTCTATTTAAATGTTTGACGCAACGATAACAGGTGGTTTATTTATCTAGCAATTTATCTGAATTTCTATTCCGACGCTAGAATCCAAGAAATCACTTAGAAGTACTCGTAGTAAAAACTGTCTGAAGTTTCTTCTACATGCTTTAAATAAAAATTGAGTTTTTCAATGAATCTTTTACCTAGGTTAAGCTCAAATTTCTGTCATAGAAATATGATATGTTTTTTCGTACTGTAAAAAGCTCAAGGTTCTTAAATTAATCTTACTCTTTATTATCCTGATAGGAAATTCCTACTCTCTCTTTACAGGGTTTATCTGTTTAATTACCTACCTGCTGAAATGACGACATTGCGAAACGTAGTATGTACCTGTGTATAACTTTAGGAATTAGGACCCTTTACACACTGCGACTTTTAGCAGCGATGCAGTCGTTATGCAAAAACTGGAAATTGACAAATTATGTACTGTATTTTGGCGACTGCATCGATACTAACGCGCGTTAGCATCGATGAAGTTACGCTTCTATATCGATGCTATCGCGCGACTGCAGCTATGGTAAATTAAATCTGCTCATTGCGTGAGTCGCGAAGCTAAAAGTTGCAGTGTGTTAAGGGGTCTAGGTATCTCAGGACATTAACACTCCAAATCAACCAGCTACCCACATGATGATAACAACTTCCTTAGGTATACAAATAGTAAATATAAACTTTCTGTATCAGTTGAATGATCATACATTGATAGACGAAAAGCGCTTAGGTGTTTTGCCTACTTGCAATTAAATAGTCTTATTAATATCGCACTATCTTAGAAATTCAATGCCAGTATGCCTGACAGACAGACAGAGGTATGAACATAGCATGTTACATAATCGTGGGTGAGTCGGATTTCAGTAACCGGAACAGTATCAGTAAATAAATATGATGAAGTAGGCAACAGATGCCTTGGCCTAGTCTGAAGTGACTGCTAAGCGAGTAGATACGTTAACCCTTAACCAGGCCATGGAGAACTGCTGGAAGAAATCAAGTGTTGCATATAGATTTATGTTTTGGATAATGTCCTATTTGATTTCTCATGAAAGATTCCTGAAAAAATACTAAGTACCCTGAAAAACCAACAAGATGGACAGACGACCTTAAAAAGATCGCGGGATCAAACTGGATACAGACCGCTAGTGATCGGTCGCTGTGGAAAGCCGTGGGGGAGGCCTATGTTCAGCAGTCGACGTCCTTTGGCTGATAATGATGATGATAATGACCCTGAAAAATGTATTTGGAAAACCATAATCCCCGTGTCTGGGTAGGCACTGCCTTTTTATTGACGCTACATATATATTTTGTAAATTAATCTTAACCATGCTTATAATGTAAACCGAAATTAAAGAAGGAGGTTATTTAATTAATGTTTTAATAATATAAAATAACAAGAATCGTCGGAAGAAATATCTAGTATTAAAAAAAAGTGATTTGATGATGATCTAAACAGGCTAACGGCATATAAAGGAAAGTATTAAAGTATATACGACTTTTCTTTCTTCTTTTATCTATAAACGATAAAAATCTCTCACATTGACCGAAAATCTCCCGAGGGCCTAGTTTGACTTTTCCTACTCACGTTCGATTGCGAGCGCGTTAGAATTTTGAAACATTTTGTAGCCGATCAGTCGAAAGTCGAAACTGGTCGAAACTTAAATGGCTGTCAGTGTCACTCGCGTTTGAATACACAGAGTTGGCGAATTTAACGATAGAGTATACTCGTATATTTAGGGCTATAATAAGACAGGCGTTTACTACTTAAACCTCGCTACAGTATAGAAAAATCTATGCAGGACGCAAAAATCTATGTCAGCAGCCTACGGGATAAATCAATAGATAGGAAAGAAGAGACTTTATCACTAGGGTCAGAATTGAATAACCATCTGAAAATCAGGGATTTGGCATTCGGAAGACCAAACCAAAGAAAATAGCTTATGTTCATCATCAACACTTTTAATCGGCTTGTTGCCACAGTGTACCTACCCTAAAGTATTTACCTAACTTGGATCTTGGTTGTTTAAAAAAAAACTTTAGAACAGTGATAGTGGTAGAGTAGGTAGGTAGAGCTCCGTATTGTAATCCCAAGTAATCATCCTCTTTAATGTTCACCACATTTCACTCAATATGTCACACGCCTCCAAGCCTCGTGATACCATAGACAAACTATGTAAATAGTTTTGTGGGACTAGTGTTATTTATTGTAAAACGTTGTTTGCTTAATAAATAAATAATAATAATAATAATAACGTTGCTTTTATAACGGCCAGGGTGAAGGAGACTAAATTCGAATTGGCTGATGCTTATGCATTACATCCGTATAGTAAAGTGAGCAGGGAAACAAGACTGATACAATTAAATTGTTATTATATTAAAATATTACACATCCCTTTGTTTGAACAGCCTACATGGCTGTTTGATTGAACTATGTATTTATGAGACTGGTACTTGTTCAGGCTTATTTATTAATAACAAACAAGAAAAAAATAAACTTAAGACATGCAGCATTAAAAATAAACTTACAATCTACCCATTCAAAAACGAAACCATTTCCTTGCAACAAAGAGGCTATGATGCTGGCTGAGTTGCCGCGTTGGATAGCTATCGTAAATTTTTCGACGGTAAAGCATGAAGCCAGTGACCAGAATCATTGCAGGAAACTGCCAAGAGCCTAGCGCAACCATGTCACTGACGGAAATTTGAAGTAAAGAATTGAAAGTCTCTCCCGCAAGAGGGATATCCCAAAGTTTATGCTAGTGGCGATCTTTTGTTTTTTTTTGTACTTGTACTTGTTACATGGTAAACGTAATTATATGCATGCAATCAAAAACATGATTCAGTTTTCATACAAAAGATTTCAACGACTTTTATCTCCTGCTGATCAATGACTTCAATATCTCCTATATTAGGTATTCTATTTAAAGAAATTTTATAAGCATCCTTGCATAAACCTTTATATCTACTGTCATTCTATAAGTTTTTAATCGTTTTATTTTGGCGCAAGCAAGTACTTCTAGTTGCCACATGGTGCAAAACTAACTTATAGATACACACATCAACAGTGTCTTGGGATATTTTGGATTTGCTCAATTTACTTAAATGTATTAAGAATAAAATACTCTATACATATTTTTACCCTTTTTGTCAGACTACATTTCAGAATAGAAGAAAACTATTATTTTTGCGTAAGCCATTTTCTAATTAATAAAAAAATGTGGAATAATAAATTTAAACGCATTCTCAAGAAAAACAAATCTTTTTTTAACAGTGATGTGAAAAAGCAGTAATCAGTAAAACCACCCATGCCGTAATAACGGTTTTGCAACTGTTTTTCATGCTTTGTATTAAGTTATCTAACTCTTGCTGCGATATATTGTCCCAAATCTGGCTAAGATGCAAAAAATGTTGCCGTTCCGTCGCAATGTTTGCAGGGAAATTCCTGAAACCCGTTCTTTGGAGCATGTCCCACGCATTTATAGGGTTAAGGTCAGGTGATTGAGCTGGCCAGCCTAAGACCCATACGTCGTGCTCCTGCAACCAACTCGTCACCACTCATGCTGTGTGTGGACGGGCAATGGGTATTATCGGGCATGAGCGTGAATTCTTGGCCCATTTGTTGTCGATAGGATATAATATTGGTACTAGCACCCCGTTACGGTATTTCTCAACTGTCATGGTGTTTCTGATCCACACGAGGTCTGTTATTCCACCAACACGAATTCTCGCTCCAAGCATAATCGTCCTGCCGTGGTAAGCAATGGACCTCCTGAGAATGTTGCTAACGGCTCTCACGACCAGGAACTCACCAAACACGTACCTACTCTACGTGTATCGGGATGGAAACCAACCCGGTACTCTTAGCAGTAAACAGCACAACTAACCTCTGGTTATCTTCCCAGAGCAAATATTCATGAGTCTATCTTAGTCGTCGTCCATGATCTGATCGGCGTTGTGCTGGAGTGCGCGGTCTGCGAGCATAAAGGTAGCTCATGCATCCTTGACCTCACACTTTGGTCACTCACAAGCAACTGGTTCTCTGACTACGGATCCTCTGTGTGCGTCTTTCAGCCACTTCACCAGTAGCACGATAAAGTCACCTTGACATCACGTTTTGTCTTGTTCCAATCACCTAATCAATACTCCGTTAAGTTAAATGGCGTTGCTGCAAGATGCACACAATAAACTAATTCGAAATTAAGAGATAACTTGTCATAAAACTTAAATTTGACATAAACAAATAGAGGAAAACTTCAGTAGTTTTCCTATAGTAGCTACCATTATGCCGCTTAAATCTTATTTAAAATTAATTATGTTTTTTAAATTTAAATTTAGAATTGTAAAAACAGGTTTAAAAAATAAGCTTTCTTCAAAATAATATTAAACTGGCCAGTAGTTTGAGTAAAAGAACTTTATACAAAATATCTTTAGATGGTGACCCAAATGTATCCTTTAAAATTACCAAATCAAACCATTCTTTCTTATGTCATCAGAACTACACTTCGGTGATTCGGTAGGGAAATAATGCATCACACATTTCTGCTTGTTTACACACACTTCCGAAACAAAAAACACATAAATTTAAACACATGTAATTTTGTTTCAGGTCGCTATTGATGGCGTTACTCCGCGTCCAAGGCGATTGGTACATTTATATTTGGCTTATTTACTGCAAAATCTATTCGGCCATTATATGGTTGTTCGGTAATCACTGTCGCGGAGCTGATAAGGTTCGCTCAGTGATAACCGCTGGAGTTGGCGTACAGTCGCCCGCAGGCCTTCACAGAGTGCGCACGCGTCGCCGAAGATCACAGCACCTACACAGGACCAAGCTCGTCGCTTTAGCCAGAAGACCTTCGTTGAGACGTATCGTGATGGCCCCAGGAGCAAACGCCGCCCACGCAATGATGGAGGACAAGGAGAAAACCCTCCACGGAGCCCTCGCTACCGGTGAGTTATAATAAACCCGAAAGTGAACGTATTTTTGCAACGGCCTTTATTTATGGCCGGTGTTTGGATGTGCAGCTGCGGAAGTTTGGTTCTGTGAAACGTTGGTCGCAGCCCAAATCGGTCACCGTCGAGTTTCTTCGACCCTTTTAGTGATGAAACGAGATTAACTCGAGTCATTGACATACATTCTCGAGTCTTCCAGTTTTAGCCACAGCAAAGGTAGTTTAATGGATTTCAAATTGTCACAAGCTTGACGGCATTAACTGAAGAAACAAATATAAATAAAACGTTTTATATCGCAGGCAGTGTTCTCGTTGAGGAACCATGTCTTGACAAAGATGTGATGAAGTAGCCGTAAAATCAATTTTCAACCACTTATAGTGAGCTTTCAGGTACACAGTCGAAGATTTTAGACACCTCCAAAATTCCGGCTACGAATAACATTTCCGATGCTTTTATTATTTATTCTATGCCGCTCTCTTCCGCAACCACTTCCTTACAACAAGTCACGTCAAAACTAAGGTCAATTATAATGAATAACGATTTTCATTAATTGCTAAATAAAATAGGCTTGTGGGTTGGTCATAAATTTGTGAGGCCCAGGAACCGCTCTCTAATACCGAATCTCGTGCCTATTCAATGGTATTAAGAAGAGACTATCTACTTGCCTATTTGTTCCAAGTTACAGGTAATTAGCACTGCTCTCTAATCTTGGCGTTGTGTCCCAGAATATCTACAAGTATGTAATCATAATAACACAGAAGCAGTTCAAATACAACAAATGAAACTCAGCTTTATTCAAATGGATTTAGAATCATTATTACTTGCCCAATGAGCCAGGCCCAGTGGAACCAAAGGCATTGTCTTCGAAGAGCTAATTTACTGTCTCAGTACCTGACGGTATTATGCATCATCGTGGCTCGGAGCCAAGTTGAAACACCATGTACTCTAATGCTTTGGCAAAATTTTGAAAGGTGATGTATTACTGGGGCCTACTTCAATGCAAGCATACAATGACATATGAAAGAAAGAGAGAAATATGTACCCACATTTACTACCTCTAGTTTTGGATTAGAAATGCAGTGATAAATAACAGCAGTAGCAGTAGGTAGTAGTTTTAGTATGCTAAAAAACTTAATTGCAGTTTTTTTAACAGGCTCAAGGCCAGAAATATCTACAAAAGAAGGTTACAGTGCTAAAAATACCTAATTCGCTAATTAGTTTTTTATAGACAAGAACAAATCTCACCAACCTAATACATTTGGCGGAATTTAAGGCAAGCATTTGATTTTTCCAATAGTAGAATGTGTATTCAAGCATTTTTCGGATAGGGTATGATGAATGAATGAATACAACATTGAAAATTTCCCCAAGGCAAACATTAACGTTTTAAAGGAAAATAAAAGTAAATAATTTGCGAATTGGTCAGCCAAGTCACGTTTGTAAATGTTTGGACATTAAAACTTTCCCCGCTATGAAGCTATCGAGTAGTTTTCCGTTTCATGAGTAGGTATGATGATTCTGTCCACTGTCCAGCCTTCTAGATGCCGTCTCGTATGATAACGACGACGTTTAAAAACATTGTTACGTGTGGGATCCCGACCTCTGAATCAATGGCCTCAAACGGAGGCGCGCTTATTCAAACAATAAGATACTATGAGCTCGACAGCTTTAATTAATTAACTTGTAAAAATTTAAGTGTCATCTTCTTTTTCCATGCGGTCAATCCTCTCTATATCCTTGACATTTTGAACATGTTTCTTTGTCCTGCCTCGTCCATGCAAAAGGTCAGAAACGTACACTGTTTCAGACGTAATGGACGTTTTTAGTATCAAAAGCAAGAAAAAGTCAATGAATTTATGCTCAAGTTGACTACATAACGTATTGATTTAGGCGTAAATAAAATAACATATTAACGTCATGCAAAATTGCAAATAACGCATAGTTCTGAAGTCTTAAAATAACTACCTAGTCACGAATTCAGCATGTAAAATGTGTAAAATGCTAAGTCGCCATTTTTATCACTATGTACGACGAGTAGGTATTTAGCTGAACAGATACTTCGACAAACAGGCATAATGAAATATGAATGTTCCTTTTCTAAAGAGTGCTATTTTATATTTTTTTAAGTAATAGTGAGAGAGAAGTTAATTGGAAAATGTTTATTTCGGCTGCAGTTTCTGATCCACCAAAATGTACGTGTATTTTATTAATTTCATGGCACACGTAGATATTAGTTTATTGTTTTTCGCTGTAACACTCAATACTATTAGTAAGTTTGCTTAGCACCACGTCGATATAATTATTCGCACAACGTGGAAGCACACTGTTGTGACGTAGAGCCACGCCTCCGGGGGCCTGCGCGGGCGCCGCTCTCGCTACAAACTGCTTATGTGGCCGTCGACTTATCAACAGCTATATGTATTAGATAGATGGCCATACCTATTATAATGATAAACATCAAAAAAGTATAAAATGACATCATCTAAAACACTTCGATAAATCCTAATTTTCTCATTTGTATGTTTTCCTTTGTTATCATTACATTACCCCCTATAAAGTTATCAGTGGGTGTTGGTTGCTACGTACACTATCGACCATTCGCCAAATATAGACTGTTTGTACGGCGAGCAAAACAAAAATGTTGATGAAACGTTCATAATGTATACGTACGTATGTACTTTAAAGTTAGTGATAAAGTTATTTTGTTATAAAACTAGCGATCAAACGCTTCGGTTTTAGACGGGTTTTGAAACAAGTTATATCACTAGTCCGTGGGATTAAAAAGATATCAATCTATTTGATGATTAAAACTAGCAGGCATTAGAAACAGATAAAGAATAAACTTATGCGGCGTACGTACTAACTAAACTGGTATCGGTATATAAATACCCTTATCAATAACTTGTGTGTGACGAATTTTGTTACCTTTTGTTATGAGTATTAAATAATTATTGAGTTTATTTACACCAAACAAAATAAGTACACAGCTAATTTATTGTTTAGGAAACTTAAAAATAGTGAGAGAAGTTCTTATTTAATTGAAATTTATAGCATCATTGTCTTTTCAATGTGAGTCGTTATCGTTATTAACTACGACAGTTATTGTAATGAAAACGGACAGTTGTGGATTCAACATTTCACTTGGCTCTGATGAAGTGTTTATTATAATTATTCTAGAGTCTATTTACAATGATCATGTTTTCCGGTCGTAATCAACGATGATCCTAGGGTCACTTCTAAGGAAATACGTCAGATATTATGATTGAAAATAAGTGCGCTTCATTGATTATGACACGGTTTTGATGCATGTACGTTAACGTCATTCAAATGGTGATTAAGTGACATTTGTGCATCATTGAAGTCTCCCTTCCATCATCCAGAATTCATATTTATTTATGGTTAATTCCCTAAATGAGTAAGATACTCGAAAATCGTAGTAGGAGGATAGAAGCTGTAGGTGTAGGTCAACATTTTGTTTTACTTTCATTATACATCTAGATACCTACTTAACAATTCTGCATCTGTCAGACAGAATTTACAATAGCATGTTGTAAGAATATGTCAGTGCTTGTCTTTAGGTAGGTAAACCTAAGGCGGCGTTTTGCAGCTATAAAACAAGAAACGGTTCATTATACCGACTTAAAAAAGGAGGTTATCAATTCAATGTGTATGTATGTGAAATTGTTGGAATTTAAAAATACTTGAATATGTTGAATTTGTTCATATTGTTGTTTACTTGCTCTATGAAGGCTTCCAAACACGTGTGAAAATTTTTGTCAGTGTATATAGGTATGTTTCTTGTCCACGGATTTCTCTACAACAAGAAGTCATACCGAGATTAGAATAGTTAGATACGGGATTGCTACCATGTACCTTATTATTTATGAGTTTCCGATATTTCGGCACTGTTGCAAGCGCCATGATCACGGAGTCAATCAATCAATGGCGCTTGCAACAGTGCCGAAATATTGGAAACTCATAAATAATAAGGTACATGGTAGCAATCCCGTATCTAACTATTCTAATGTAAGTGACCATGAAAGTTTAAAACATCATACCGAGATGTTTATAGTTCCACTAGGTATATTTTAACTAAGGGTACAGTGTAAGTTTCATCAAAGTTGGTCCAGTTGTTTTTGAGATATGAGTAATAAAATAACATATTAAAAAAATCCCCTTTAAAAAATCTATCAAAAACTTAAATGCATGTGCCTTTTAGGAGAAACAAATTCCTTCATTTGGTGACATGATGTGCATGATGTCAAGCTTACCAACACCAACAGTCTACGCTCATCATGCACCGACTCAAAATTAAGGAATTTGTTTACCCTAAATTTAAGTTTTTTTGTCTGTTTTTTGAAATCGGTTCAATTCATAAATTATTTTTACAATAAAATGTTCAAGACTGTTCAAACTCGAAGGTGGAAGCACTATTTCAGTAATGAGAAATCTTTCTTCAGCCATCCAATTCTAACAGAACTAAGCGTCCTATTTCCAAAGTCGATAAGTTTGTAATTAATAACCAATGAGAGTCTCAATCGTGGACGCACCCCAGCAGAGATAACTATATGTACTTAAATAACAGACACGGTACACGGCATGCGACAGGCAACGTGACTGGGGTATTTGGAACACCAGCTGTTGAACAGCAGTTAGTTGTTTCAAATTATTAAGACTTCATGCGGTCTCGAAGATACAGACCAAGATTAAGAGTCAGACTAAATAAAGTGTTTCGTCAGTTCCATCTAAATCAATCCTAAGCCCTCGTTTCAATTGCAGCTCATGAGCGTTAATTGAGAAGGTTACAAAATTGCGAGGTTAAAGATATAACGACCGCGCAGACAGTGACGTCAAAATTATGACAGACGGTTTATTTTAAAATAACAGTTAAACGCGCACGCGAGATGTTTAAAAACTTAATCTACAATATCATAATTGTAATGGATTAAGTAAAAGTAATTGGAATCGTAATTCAGTAATTGTACAACTTTCAGCAAGTGAAGCCTGCAATATAACTTGACATTTATATATTAACTATATCGATTTGCTTTGATTCTCTGTACATTACCATGCAAGCCAATATTCAAACACTGGATAGATTAAGATTGTGCGTTGCGTGGTCCGGCTAGGTAAATCGATCGTTTCCTACACTCGAGTGCAAAGTCCACCACGCGCTGGCAACGATTCCGTTCACTCATTACGCTCTATTGGACCTTGTTACGACGCTGACAGACTATTTTTGGACCTAACCTATACCTTTAAAGACTCATATATCCCTCCTTTACCGCGTTTAAGCAAATACAAAAGAAAGTTGAAAGAAATCTGCACGCAAACAATGAGGTTTGCGATTATGTAAGAATCGGGTGTTTACATTGCAAATGGCAAAACGGTTGACGCAAGTCTTTCAGCAGCTTAACTAGGATCACACTGTAGGTTTATCATTTTACATCCTTTAAAAGCCTCACTTATTTTTTATGTAGCTTGTATAGTTTAATGCCGATGGTTTTATCGCAAGCACCTAATCCTATACAGACAACCTTGGCATTTGAGTTGATAACATACCAAAAATTGCGTTTTACCGACATTTATAGCCCTAAAACTATGATAAAAGGCTAAGAGGCTAAGGGCTACATATACGTCATGTCGTGTAACTGTTTGTGTTATTTGAAAAAAAGCGTCGACACGAGGCGAGAGGGCGCGCCAGCAAGACGTATTTTTATTGGCCAAATCGTAGCCGCGAGTTACAAGTTGCCATGACGCAAGCACAGCCAACCGGTCAACTCTTTAATATTCAACAACAACAGCTCTCCACTCAGCAAGTGGCTAGAACTTCCAAATCCAATGGTTTCTAACCTATCTTAATGTTTTTCCAGTTTAAGTAATCGTCCGTATTTACATACAAAATCTTATAATATTTAAAAACTTTTATCTGTTTATACTTTGAGTCATTGCTACGAAATTTAAACACAATGGATAAAGTGAAAGACGATGATTACATGTTATTTTCAATAACCTTATATGAGTACACGGGCGGGGCAGATACAGAGATGTTTACATAGCTTTGAAATATTTTGAACTGATGGTTTTATCTATTTGACCCGGACAGGCCCTCTGTCTGAAGATAAAGTGACCATGTTATTCTATCAATCAATAAGACCTTACATAGTAAACACTAGCATGTGCAAATTCTTCAGACTGGAATTAACTCATCTAAAAACAAATGAGTGTTATCATTAGTTATCAAAATCCTTTGTAATTTTAATTGCGTCTGTGTTATCGGTCGCTATTTTCACAAACAAGTCTAAAAAGAAAGGTAGTACGTACGTACTTGTGTTGGTACGAGTAGGTACCTACGAGTACGTTTTAATACAACGTAGACGTTTATTTCTTTACACTCTCTAAAGAAATCTTTACACTCTCTAATTTTCTTCAGAACTTCCTCGATTTCACGAATTGGCTCTTTACCCCTAATTCTGTATTTAGGTCTGACGCGTCTTGAATCTTCAAAATATTATTGTATCTACATACATCCAAATGCGTCTCCTTAAATAAATTAAGTGCTTTCTGTTTCGTTTCACTTGACTTGCTTGTCCAATCCTTTTCGTTCAACTGGCCATTCATGGGCCATTATTTTTTCAAGTATTTTTAATAAATTTATCACAAAATTTTAATAAATAAAACGTTAACAATTGTGTCTTTCTGGCACATTAGAAATGTCGTTTTCGTTTAAAAAGCAAGTTAGGATTATTATTACTAAGCAAATTGAATAAAGAAAAAAATCATGCAGCATTTACTGTATTTACTTACGCTATATGCCTCTTTGTTTCAAAGCAATACACGCAAGCAAATACAATAAATACGAAATTAAGCATTACTACTCCTACTAGTGACAAGGGCGAAAATTGTTATTATTAAAACGTTACTTAAGATGAGCAAGCATTGACTATGCTGTGGCTTCCGCCTCACTTGACTTAGGACTTTAGACAGAGAACCAATAGTATTATTTCAATATTTCCTTATTTTCATAAAGATAAAGAAATAAGAAACCAAAAATTTGCGCACGGGCGGGAATAATGAGAAAACCATATAATATAAAATAAGACACTGTGCGTGTTAAAAAAACATTCTTAACCATTTCTTTATTTGTTTGCAAATAAAGTCCAAAACTAACCACCCATTTCCCTCCGCAGTATGCATGCGCACGCGCCGCATCAGTCAGTTCGCGCCGCTCCTGATCGCGCTGGTCGGGCTGCCCGCACGCGGCAAGAGTCAGCTCGCTCACCGCCTCTCTAGGCACCTTAACTGGAATGGCGAGAGCACTAAAGGTAACTATAGGGTAAAACAGGGTAATATGCCCCAGTTTTTTTTGAATGTGAATAAAACTAGTTCTAGTTCAGTATTCAAAAAAGTGCTTTATTCTGATTAATGCGTGACATTTCAGAAATAAAATGGCACATATAGAGTTTCTGTATGACTAAAATAACATACACAATATTAAATTTTATTGAACTTGGGGTGGGGCGTTTTACCTGACGACTGTTGGGTAAAATGCCCTACGTAGTTTACAAAATGCCCCAGCATAAAAATCAACATTTTTAACAAAATATTAAGCACCACTTTTTAATTTAGAAAGAAAAATAATTATGTATGACATTTGTTAACGATTAATGACAATTTAATTATAAGGAACACTAGTATACCTAGTCTTTTGTTTGCTTATATCTCTACCTGTCATATTTTTTATTTTTATAATATCAGATAGTAATTGAGTAATAAAGTTAACTTAGTACTAATCAACAGCAAAATACTTCTCAATAACAATGTAATCATATTTGAGATCCAATCAGTCTATAAAAATAATATAGTTATCAAACATATCTTATTCTTAGGTAGGTATGTACGACAGTAGCTCTCTTCGCTTTTCGCCCACAGCGATTGCACAGAGGATTAGTGCAAAATTCATGCAACCAACCCGAACAAGATGTACACTGAATCGAATCTTCAGTAGATTGGGTCTGATAAGAATCCTCGGTACATTCTGTACACATGTTCACGTCCTCGTCTAAGATTTCCTCTTCAGATATATCAATATTAGGCTCATGATGTTCATAAGAACTGTTTCCGGATAGTCTGTAAACATTATACAAGAAACTTAATAAAACGAATTTCAATAAATCAATAGACAGAAAGATAGGCAGGCAGACACATTTTATAATTTATATTATAAGTGGGGCATTTTAAATTCAGGCACATGGGGCGTTTTGTAAAAATGTGTCTTTAATATGCCCCACCGCGCCCTTGACGACAGCTTCAAGGTTATAACGCTCGAGTGTTTCGAAAACGAAAGGTTATTTTATCTATTTTCAGGGTATTTGGATGAAACTGATATGAAAAACATATTTTTTTTAATAAAAAAAATTTTTGACACTCACCCCAAATTGTCAAAATACCAAAAACCGAAAATAAGGAATAATTTTGTCACCAGCAAAGCAATTACGCGCAGTCGTCCGCCATCATCTCATACGACTGTTGTGTACTCAATGCGCGTCAGTGGCGCCGCCTAACTGTGTTAGTTTGCGTATGAGAGTTGTGGGGCGTTTTGTCAACTGGGGCGTATTATCCTGTTTTACCCTAGTATAACAATAAATAGGTAATAAATACATTATTTATTAATAAACAAAAGGTATTTTTGATACCAAAAAAGGACTTAAGCTTAGAGACATATTTGTCTGAACTAGGTTACAAATTACAATAAACTTACTAAGATAACACAAATGAAACTACAATAAATTTACTTACTTAGCAAACAAATTACAATAAACTTACTAAGATAACACAAATGAACCTATGATTTAATTATAAATATAACCCTACCACCTACTGGATGATGACAAACAGGTCTTCAGTCTCCTCATATGACAGTTTTTTAAGATAATGATCTAATTTAACTTACAGTAAATGGTAATTAATTTCGTATAAGTTTAGTAAACCGTTTAATCTATTATACAATAATGGTCCAATAAAACAAAATAACCTGTTAGTAAAAGTAAATTTCGAAGTCAATTGTGGATCGAAGACTTCATCCATCCTTGTTTTGTTACGAGTAGTTACGTCGGCATTATAAGAGAGCAATGCGTGTTGTTTTAATATGGTGTGCTGGACAAAAAACTGGTGCACAGTAAGCACTTTGCAGAAATTTTATAGCATTTCTGTTCGATATAAAAAAGGTAAGGAATTGGCTACTTTTAAAATAGCTCTTTGGGCACGCTCCAGAGGCATCAAAACAGTTTAGGGGGATGATTGGGTGATTATGATGGCACATACCGATCTATGTTGAACTAAGTACATTTAAGATGTCATTCATCTCATTCTACAGATGGCATTTCATTGCTTCTCACAATCTGCCGAAATTGATGTCTCAATTAAAAATATATATAAATGTTCATACTAAGGTAGGTAAGTTAGTAAGGCCAGTTTGTTAGTTTAAATTAATGAGTTTATCTTATCTTATTACTCGTGTTGATTATACTATCAGAGATTAGAGGTAACTTTAATTGTTCTTTGTTTTTGTGTAAAAGTATAACTAAGGCATACTTGTTACACATAAGAGTGGTAATACCAATGTCAACAGTAAACGTAATTCTTAGCTGCAGTAGAATTTGTTATCATATAACTTACTCTTACTAACAAAGATCATACCTCTATAACAGGTCAATGATCTACTGTCATTTAGGCAATAACAAAACATAGAGCCGTGACCTAGATGATAGTTTAAATATTGTTATTGTAACGTGTTGTTTACGAGATGTTGATCTTGAATCAGTTTACATGCCCAGCACGCACAATATCGTTTTCAATCGATCTTATTACATTTGCTCCAGTTCAGATTAATAAATACTTTTCATGACCCATTCTGTAGAAAGATTACATTATGTAATCTCATGTGATGGAACAGACCTTGGGAATACTGATATCTTAACTATGTGGAACACTTCAAGTCTTCAGTAATGTATTTAACAGCCTGATTATGCTTTACTTGGCAAACAAAGAGATAGAAGGCAAGGCCGTGCTAGAACGCAGAATATTATGTAAAAAGTACAATCGTGTAGTACATTTGCTAATACAATATGATTTATCATTTGAGATAATTGTATTCACGTTAATTAAATGATGAATAAAACAGCTATTATTGCAATATAACAAGATAGCGACCGTTTTATAAATAATAAACGACGACAGTTAAATATATCCTCTAAACTTTTCCACTACCACCTACGTTTGTATATGATTAGGCTTTGTTATTGAAATGGTGCTCTCTGCGTATTTTTCATCTTAAGTACCTAGTTGTAAGACTCATCATATGCACAATCATGGCTTCAAGATATTTTACTATTGAGATAGCATTCTAATGTTCTGGATTGAGCCGAAAGAAATTAGAACTCAAGTAAGTTAAAGTTGATGCCTATATAATTATCTTTTCCACTTAACTTAAAAATGTTTTCCACTCTACCGATAATCCAAGGCCAGTGATTGCTCGCCTTCTTCACCAGTACCCATGCTTAAAACATCGTCTAAATATAACTTTCTTTCTAGTGTTCGACTGCAGCGAGTACCGGCGCCGGCACATGGCTCTGTACGGCAGCCATGACATCTTCCGTGCCGACCACCAGCAGGGCTCCGCCATCCGCCGGCAGAGCGCCCGCGAGGCCGTGCAGGACGCTGTGTTGTGGCTCAAGGACGGGAACAGCGTCGCTGTAAGTTTAGAAAATTAAAAGCATTTTTTATTGTAAAGATGACTGACTCAGCGTTCAAACCCCTTATACTTAACCTAAAAACATTGGAACTGAAGAGTCTCTCACTCTTGATTCATTAATGACTCCACCAGACAACAATAATCCTGTGAAACAACAGGCACGTCTTTATGGTGATGATGACAAATGAGTCTTTATCAGTCAGTTAACTATACAAATATTATAAAACTAAAGAGTCTGTTTGTTTGTTTGGAACTTTGGACACGCTAATCTCAGCAACTACTAGACCGATTTACGAAGATATTTTTGTGTTGGATAGTTTATTAAAATATCACGCTACGACGGGAGGGGAGGGAACAAACTCAAAACCTGAGGACGCAGTCGCAGGGGACCGAGATTAGGTAATACGGTTTGTATTTTTGATTGTTCACCTCTAAAATACTTGAAAAAACAAAAATATAAATGAGGATGACATTGTAAAAGTATTTTGTAAATAGGCATAAGTACTACTAGTAATGAAGACACACTCATTGTGTTTAAAGCGTAGTTCTGTCCTTCCAGATTTTCGATGGCACCAACATAACCAAGGAGCAGCGTCGTGAGTTGAACGAGTACTGTCTCTCCGACATGGGCTTCAGGATCCTTTTCATCGAGTGCGTCTGCGAGGACCAGGACATGCTTGAACGAAACATCATCGAGATACTCCACTACTCAGCGGACTACAAAAACATGAGTGAAGAGGAAGCTGTCGACGACCTCAGGAAGAAGTTAGAGCACTACATGCGCCAGTATGAACCAATCGACGCCGGTGTAGAGAACATCAGCTTCGTCAGGGTCGAGAATATGGGCGAGACGGTGACCGCTCACAAAGTAGCCGGCCAAAAGGAGTCCGGAATCCTCGGATATCTGTCCGGCATGAGGGCTCTACCGCAAACACTTTACTTCACCAGGGTAAGTACCTTCATTGGTGCAGTATCTTTCCTTACGTGTTTACGTAACTTTGGTTGAACTTGCGGATCCGCTTTCAGATTTATCTAGACTTAGATAAACATGTTTTCCACTGGGATTCCTATTAATCTGAATCGTAGCTAATTAATTGACACGTGGAAGTATAAACAAGCTGTTTGCGATCGGTGGAGTGATATTCTTCAGATGCATTTCTGAAAAAAGTGGGCGGGGAGATAGTATTTATTTATCGATCAGTCGCGATATAAATAACTGTTCTCTTTCTGTTTATTAATTGTATAATTTATTATGAGCAATGATTTTGTGTTTAAGGTTTAATAATCAAATTAATTATTAAAAACTTTGAGAAGGTTAATTTAAGAAAAGGTGGTTGAACACATAAACAAGCTTTCTGCTAGAAAGCCATAAATATTGTTTGTTTTTGAACTGATTAGAAACGAAAACTGTTACGTGTGCCAAGTCCCAAAATATTAGTCAATCGAGTAAAACTGGAATCGCTGGTAATTTCCACACATTTTCCCGACCTCTCGCTTATTTATGCCTCCAATGGCCACGATATTTTATCTTTGGACTTTATGCAACCATTGCCCCATGTTGTCAATTTGTTTTCTATCATAGCACTAAGTGTTATCCAGTTGAAACGTTCCACGTTATCTTGCTGTTTACTTTTTGTAGCGAATGTAATGTCGAGCTTTATTTCATCATGAATGGTCGATATTTTATCAAATACACGTCTTATCGTCGATTCTAAAGCACTTTTTGTGTTTCAAAAGAGGGTCTCAATTAAGTTACTAAACAAAGTACATAACGGTTTAGAATGCGTCATTATCTATAAATGACCCGTAGACTTCAAAGATCTTGATTAAAATCTTTTTGATAAATATAAAACCCATTACCATTCCAGCAACGTACCAATTCGTTTTTGTAATAGCAGTTGTGACTGTGGGTTCTCCATTTGCCTGATACACAAGCCTTAATGGATATGGATTAGCGTTAGACCTTCATTGTCAAATCGTCTTCTTCTAAAAGCCTGCTTTCCTTCCAGCATGGCGAGAGCGAATACAACGTGCTGGGTCGCATCGGTGGCGACGCGTCGCTCTCGGCCCGCGGGCAACTGTATGCGCGTGCGTTGGGCGAGCACATGAATGCGCTGGCGACTCGTGAACCGCTGACAGTGTGGACGTCAGAGTTGCGTCGCACCAAGCAGACCGCAGCCGATATACGAGCGCCGAAACGCGCTGTAAGGGCGCTCAACGAACTCGATGCGGTGAGTTTATGACATTTGCTAGGTTCAGGCGCAAAAGATAACCATTTACTAGCTTAAATCACTAGACGCGTGATTTGAGGCGCACTAAGCCGACGCCCGCCGTTATTAGGAGCTCCCGTGCGCTTTAAAAGCGCTAATTTCATTAAGTATAGAAGTGGTGTGGTTCTTCTGATCTGGGCTACTGAACTACACGAGAGATACACGACTCAACGTTGAAAACGAGTAAGTTTTAGTCAGTTACCTATGCGAAAGTGTGGCTCTATGATATGGAAGACACGAGAGATGATGACGATAGATTATGTGATCATAAGATATGGACTCCCCATGTAGACCACAAACCTACGGTTGAGCTGTCAGACACAATTGATGACTAAGTATTGCCATTTACAATACAGAACGTTGTTTTGGTAAGCGACTAGCGACTCAGGGGTTGTACAAACGAAACTTAAGCAAAAAAAAAAAAATGAGATACAGCGAGCGAGTCAAAACTACTAATACCAAGTTGCTTCTTCTTAGCTTATTAGCTACGGCGTAGTATTTCGTAGATACGCGCTAGCTACACGCGAGGATGCGAGTTTCCCCTTTCGATTTTTTTTTGTAATGTTGTGAAAAAGTTTTCTTTTATTAAACTTGAATAAAATTTCAAGATTATTTTTGTTAAATATGCATAACTTATCTTATCATTCCTGAATTGCATGTCACTAACCAAAACAACACCCTGTATAAGTATGTTCAAGACTCGCTAGCAGCATTGTTATAATGCATATGAGAATACATTCTTTAAGTTGGTAAATAGCTATTCAGTTACCATTGTAACAGTTATCCAAAACTGAAATGTGAGAATCCAGGCCTTATCTACATGTCACATTAAATAAACATTCATATGTGAATTTATCAATGGATCATACCAAAAAAATATTAATTATTACTTATCAAAATTAAAATAAACTGAAGCAAGAGGTCTTGATAAGAATTAATCAAATGACAGTTTAAAAGAAAAATGTGAACCAGTTTTGATCCAACAAAATAATTGGTACCTACTTAAATGATTACGATGCACTTCTGGTACTTAATTAGCTTTAATAAATACGCTGAGCTAAGTCTTTCACAAGCGGAAAGTGCACAATGCTTTATCAGCAGATTTGCAATGGCGTGATGTTTAAATGCGATAATAAACAAAAACAACATGAAACGTAACAAAGTGATCTTAATATATTTATAGCTAATAATAATATTTAAGCGAGCATATTATTTATTTGAGTTCATGACAACATCTATTCAAATAAATGATTAAATCACTTCACTATTAACAAATCTTGATCTGCTTTAAAGTTTAACATAATCCATTACAAATACATAACTAAGATCGGATGTGAATTAAAAAATAAATGGTTTATAATAAACCCAGTAAACCAAAAAAATCAAGAAAACGCTTTGTACCTAGAAGCTCGAAAATTTGAGAGGTTAGCCGTCTCTAAAGGATAATGTTACACTTATCATCTTCTGAACAGGGTGGTAGTGAAGATTTTATAAGGCAAAATTCATTCTAACTTTATCTAAATATGTATCAAGATTATTTCTATCTATGACACAAAACCTAAAGTAAATAACGCCATCAGTTTCTTCGTGCACACAGACGTTGTTTACATGTCTATTAGCAAACTAGGTCGCCCTACTAAACGCATAAAAGTTGGCTTGCAATTCAACGTATGATGGATTTACGACTGCTCTGTAGCGACCTACATCAATATAAACCTGTGGATTTTTCCTACTGACGTGTATCGAAAAGTAACTATTATAACCTTTTTTAACGATCGATCTACGTAGAATTCCTATTCACAGAACTGCCCTATGCATTTTCTATGGAACACTTACTCTATTATTAGTGCCATTCACGTGAGCCAGAGTAATTTAGCTTGAACGATGACATTGAAAACGTTTTCAGCACCAGGAAATACGCGAATAATCGAGAACAAAGATTCGATTAAATAAAGCAGAAATTTTCTTTTGTGATGTCAATGATCCCAACCGTTCCTTGTTTTGAATCAAGAAACGCGCAATGCGAGGAAGGACTGCGTAATTTTATGTGAATGGCAATAGGCACTGTATAATGCTAATTAATGCCAGCTGTAGGTACTTGCATCTTCCAATATTATTATACAATAGTTTTATACTGAATTATAAATCACATCTACTGCCGCATAGGTAGGTAGAGATAGCTATCTACCTAAAACCTCGACCGTGAACCGACACGCGTGTTACAAAAGACTTCTGAACATATTATCTCGCGGTGCGAACTTTGTACCTCGGCTTAAATGATTGATCACAAGCACGAATCGTGATGTCCAACATGATGGATGATATTAATTAATGCAATTTTATCTATTACACAAGGTTTTCCTAATACAGGAAATAGTAAAACGGGATAACACGAAAGTAGGTGATCAGTCAAACGATAATCAGAACCGGCTGTCATTTCTCAGAAATTAGAAACATGTTTTGCACTGATTGTTCACTCGGCAAGTATCATCGATCTTTACTATGTGATTAGATTATAATGCACTTCAATAAATTCCCCGTCACATCTAATTGAGCGAGTACTTCGAGAACATTAGCTTATCAGGCTATCAGTAGATTATCAGACCCCCACTCAACACGGATTCTTTCTTTCATTCCGCTAATTACGGTTATCCACATTCCTTCGAAAATCAGTCTTCACAGAATCTTTAAACAAGTGGTTTATTCAAACTTCTAATTTTAATGGTATCCTCATAACTTATTCAATGTGCCCAAAAATAATCTTCTTTCTTCTCTTGTTTCTTAAAGACTCCTTCTTTCTTCAGGGAATCTGCGAAGGTCTAACCTACGAGGAGATGCAAGAGCGGTTCCCCCAGGAGTTCGCATGGCGCGACCAGGACAAGCTGCGCTACAGATACCCCTGGGGCGAGTCGTACATCGACATCATGACGCGGCTGAGGCCTGTGCTGTCGGCGCTGGAGGATGAGCACAACGTGGTCGTGGTGGGCCATCAAGCAGTGCTGCGATGCATGCTGGGATACTTCTTGGATGCTAAGCTTGGTGAGTGTACTCAGTTTGTACATTATGTGTGATTGTTTTTATGTCCCACATTCACACAAAACGTGATGCAATATTCGTCGAAAACAAATATCAAAATCTATGAGGTAAACTAAGATTTTGCAATTGCATCTTATCTTTAGAAGCCTCTGAAACTTTTTAACGTTATCGAGAAACAACCAGTGAGCCTTTCTCTTACCTTTACTTCCAGTAAAAAGAAATAAAAACATCCTGGTTTGACAATTTTCAAATCCTTATCAGACGAAATAAATCTGTCAACAACATACCCAATATGAGATTTACTTTTATGATTATTTGCTTTTATCGTATAATCGTTGCGTATCGGTATTGATGGATAGCTAATGCAAGTATGAATAAAAATAATGTCGTTAAAGTCATGTTACTTCTGAATTGCACTTCACGGCGTATATTTAAAAGACTCACACTTTTACAATGATTACGAGTATTTCTGCTAGGTAAATAGGTGTTTTTTATAGGGAACTGTAAATTTTAACTTAGTGAAAAAATGTTTACTTCATCTTTGCCCATTTCAAATACTCATGAATATGTTCTCATCATCTGAATCTCATTAATTACAGATGAGCTCCCATACATGAATATTCCTCTCCACACCATTGTGAAGCTGACCTCGTATGGCTACAAGTACAAAGTGGAGATGATCAAAATGGGCATCGACTGCGTGGACACACACCGCCAGCAGCCTAAGGTGAGAAACATTTTTTTTATATGGCTCTATAGATCTAAGGTCTTTCTGAAATTACCCAACCATTTGTGGCCGCAGGTTTCTCATAACGCCAAAATCTAAACTATATCTTAACATAACAAATAAAGGAGTAGCAGAGGTAGGAACAGTCCTTTTTACGACGGTCCATAAGATCTCATCATGAGAATCTTATCATGAGTGTCAGAGACGTGAGACCACTCACTGTAAACATGCCTTCTACCAATAGTTAAAATGTAAACTGGTTAAGTTTTTTTACTGTGAAAGTGTTTGTATCCGTGTTTTTCGTAGAGCGACTAGCACTTTCCAAAAGTCATAGACTATGTATGATTTTATGAGGATATATCGTCAGGCAGATTAAATGTTAGGAAACTTTACAATGTACATCAATAACAAATATACCAACTTAAATGTACAATAATTGATAACACTAAGCCTATTCGGGTTCGGTGCCTACAAAAACACAATTAAATACATATTAAACATAGATTAGTGTATGAGATACGGTGGGTACTCTACTGTGATAGGGATACCCAACGCTGTCTGAGCTACGATACTAAGATAACTATGATTGATTAGCAGCTTTAGTTTTCTTTCAGTTATGTAAAAAAACTTGTGCATGAAAACCTATTACTTGTTTAAAAAGTAAAGGTTTTCTTCTACGAAGCATTGGTTACTTTTTTAGAAAGATCACGTTCTAGCACACGATTTTTGTTTGGCACAAGGCTGTACGATACAAGTGAAAGTTTTGTCTATTAAATATATTACATACCGATTCATAATAAATTATTGGCAAGTACATATTGCCAGAACAACGAAAGAAAGCCACGTGTAAGGTTACGCGAACGTGCTTCGGTATTTTTTAATAAAAAAGTAAAAAATCAAATCTGTTACCAAGCACACCTTGCTTGATTACTTATAATTCGAGGCGGATATCGTATTAAGATATGAACATGACTCAAAAGCAAACGAAAATAACGTCATTTAAAATCACAAAAACATGTAAGCACAAACAACTACGAACGACGAAATGTACCTAGATCCGATGATGTTGAACAAGTTTTAAACGCAAAACGTATGAATATCCATTTATCTTTTAGCTCTTGTGCAATAATGCAAGAAGGTCCATTGTAACATATATGTTTCGCCTCATTTTACTTATTTGAATATAACATTTACAGAACTGCTCCATTACGAGGAGCGCATCAGACGCCTTAGTGACGGTGCCTTCGCACTACGACACACTTCCATCAAACTTGTGGCAGAACGCGGCAGAAGCACAACTTTAGGCTTACCCCGGGCCCGCGGGCCTGAGGCACTCACCGCAACAGCATTAGGGCTCCGCCCTCGAGGACCCCGCTCGGGACCGTCCGCGGCTATGAAAGGCCCCGGACCGAGATACCGCGCCACACCAAGACGTGCGAGATGACAGTTTAAACAAACCCTCCACGGAAAAAGACATTGGTGTGACCGTATCGCTTCTGTGTCGAAGTTTAGCTTCTAGAATTCTATTTTATGAGCGCTCACGCTCTTCAGCGATCTGCGATCGACCCATTAGCTCAATTGAATTTGTACAAAATTTAAATCGTGACCGTTTAAGCTTCCATTTTCTTGAAAGACTGAGGTGTACCTACCTATCCATGATGATCCAATCGAGTCAAATTCATTCACTTTAAAATTAACTAGATTATTGTGTTCTTAGTTAAGCAAGTCTTAGATAGCTCCCTTATCTTTTGAGTTTATAATTTGAATAAGTATATTTTTAATCTAGAGTAATGACATTGAATCTTTTAAATAAACATTTGCACGTGATTAAACTCTAGGGTTTCAGTTTAACATTTAAGTCAATTTTGATTATTTATCATCTTCGTTAGCACTTATATTAATCGCAGTAAGTAAGTCTTTTAGTGAAGATTGTAATGTTGAAGTTTAGTTTTTAGTTTTACAGTTAGTATTACAGTAAACTAATTAACAATAATTTGTAAGTAGAATGGAACTAATCTTACGTTTAGGCACTTGATGGTTTTGCGATAATATTTTGTGCTACCTATCATTATATTCACTTTGCATTATGCTATATTTAGTCTTAAGCCGGGATTTGTTGAGCAATTTATAAATTCGAGGGCTATCAACTTGCTTACGCACTTTGTCAGTAATGTATGGTGGATGACAGTATGTTTTATCTTGGGATATGGTCAATTAGGCATAAGACTTGTGTACTTAGTTTAAGATTCCTACTCTTCAGTACCTAGTGTCCCAAAAGGGCAGTTTATAGATTTATATCAGAACTTTCATCACGGACTTTTGGGAATGAAGATTTGTAGAATCTTCTGAAATTTCCAAGACTGGAGTAACTACTCGCACATGCAAGAGAAGTAGATAATGTTTTTCATTGGCATTGTGTACCTATCGTTCTTAAAAGGTTTTTAAGGTGATGAAGAAACTAACTATATGAAGTATTTTATTCCATCAAACAGCATTTTACATCAAAAGTTATTTTTGAGAAAGTTGTGTTTAGTTATATTGATTGGTTTTGAGTAGACATTAACATCTACTCCGAAATGTTTTGCTCCTATCATGTCTTTGAGTTGAATGCAATGAATAAATACAGTTTAGTAGTTTAAAGGATGTTTCATTTTCTTCCTGAGATGAAAGATACGTTCACGATATAATGTAGGTAAATACTTTTCTTCACATTATTTATTCACAAGTTTAAAAACGCTGAAAAGACACCTGGCATTATGTTGAGGCTATTCATAGATAAGCGTGCCAAAGACGCAAATAGATATGACCTAGGTAGTAGCTATCCTGCCATACAAGCTTTTAATATTAATGACTATTGAGTGTGAGATGCTACTACAAGAATATTGTTTTAAAGAATAAATTTAAAATTGTATTCAGATACTAAACTAAACTATTTTTTATTAGTTTTATTATTTAATTAACATATTTTTTTTCATGTTGATATATTTATAAAAGAAAATAACATGCAACAATTACAAACAAATTTAGCCACAAGCGTCGTCACATTAACTATTATATATCAAATATCATAGAAATTAAATACACAAAACAGCTGCTCTATGGTTCATTTCGACCACAGCGAATCACTCCGCGCCCCGCCCGATCCAAAGGTTCCCATTTTGCTAGCACGTTGAATAGCTATGGAAACCTGTTGAACTAACCAGGACAGCGCGGGGATCGTTGCCCCTATGGTTAAGAACATTTCAAAAACAAGGTTTATGGACAGTTCAAAATCACCAGCATTGCTTCGGTCAGCTATACTGTATGGCCTATAAAGTTTCAGCACGATCAGTATTCAACAAAATGTATACCTAACATATTTTTTAAGAGCAGTGGATTTTGATGTATTAAAAAACGGGCAAAGTGCGAGTCGGACTCGCACACTAAGGGTTCCGTGCCATCTTTAACTGAATTAGAGATCTTCCACTTTGCCAAAATACTACAATCTTTTGTTGTTGTTTTGTTTGTTGTAAATATAACTTTGTGTTTCATAGTATTTGTATAATTCCAAAGTTATGTTTGCTGTTATTGAAAATGTGCTCTATCTTAAAAACTACTAGATCGATCTCGTACAAACCATTTTTGTTGAAATTCTTTCTCAAGATCTACATCATGTATTTTTTTCAATATGTACACTTGCTTAGTTTAAAAGTTAGATGGGGGGACGCCCATTTTACCACTTTGGAATCGTCTATCTCTCAAACGTAAGACTTTTAGACTCGATGTCATATCATGTACCTATATATAGACACCCGCACGCATAGGTTGGCAAAATAAAAGGTTTTAGTTTCATGTATGAATGCATGTATGTAGAGAGCCCCACCTTAAATATAATTATTTTTTGTTTAAGAATCGTAAAGCGGTTAATAGGATACATCTACCTACTAAGTTACAACTGTGTAATAGGTACTAATGGTTTCAGAATAAAGTGGCTGTGACATACGGACGGACAGTCAGACAGACAGACTTGGACGAAACTATAAGGGTTCCGTTTTTTGCCATTTGGCTACGAAACCCTAAAACATGATATATACAGAATGGTAGGTTCTAAGGCTGGCTTTGCCTTAACTTTATTATTGCCACATTGTATCCAATCAACTGAACATCTTGTGAATTAAAATATACAAGTCTTAGAGCTAAATGTTAATTTCAATTTTATGCTGGCTCATTAATTTTGATGAATGGCATTTCAAACACGAGCCAATTATTATTGAGCAACAAAACTATTGTTTTACAACACATCTGATGCACGATTCGACTTGGTATCAATCTTGTCCAGACATAATCGTGATTGTAAAGAAAACGAATCACACATGGGGGGGGGGGGGGGGGGGGGGTGATGAAACGAGCTTGTTCTGTATGGTGGTCTATTATTTAAAGGGGTATCACTATTTTCAACTCCAACCGTCCTTATCACTCATATTAAGATAGGAATGTTAGCGAAAGTAATAAAGAATCAAATACACGATTAACTTACAGAGTAGAGGTCTCTAAACATGAAGGTCAGGAACGTGATCCTAGGTCGATAAACATCTGTTAGATACGAAAGTGACGTGACGTTGTATTGTCAAGAGAAACATGGTCACGAACATGCAGGGTCACACATACACACATCGTTATTGTACTTTGCCATGATATAATTAATTATTAGATAATGTGGTATGAAAGAAGTAACATATAATTTATTCATGAGATACCTTAACAAAGCAAATAAGCGAATTTAAGGGTGATGGACAAAAATACGAACAAATAACGATCGATGAGATCTTTTTAATGAGAATTATTTCGTAGAAAATATAATGAGAAAATACCTAACTATACTGTTGTATTAGTGTCCAATCGGTTAGTGTGAATTGTTCACCGAATCAATCATTATGTATTTGTACCATATGTTCAGTCTCACGATTGAAACGTGAGAATTGAGTTCATTATGACATGATACATTCCCATATTGTAACAGTATTTGTGGGCTAGATCACGTTTAATTGATAACAATCTTGAAGGGTGCCGTATTTATAAATTAAAATACAGGTACTAGTAATTAAACTATGTCGTTGAATTTGCTTACGAATGGCTTTACCTACCGAACCTTCAAAATTTAATATTATTGGGCTACACAATGACATATTTTGGGTTATTCGGGGTTTAAAATATCATAAGATACTCGTCTAAAGAAGTGTAATCCAATTACAAAAGAATATTTTCAAAACTGATGATATGATTTGTATAAAAATACTAAGGCCAAATACGTTACTTTAAGCGTTTAAGTCAGTTTTTTAAATTTTGTATATAGTTGTTACCCATACAATCTCAAAAACTACTGGACTGATTTTGGATAAAACTTACACTGTACTTTTAGTTGAAATATACCTGATTGACTAAAAAAGAATATTTTCGCTATGGCTTCTGGTTCTCAAGAGATCTGTAGACAAACATACATACATACACTGACGAAATTCGCACACATTTTTGGAAGCCTTAATAGATCAACACGCTCAAATATTATCAAATTCTAACGATATCACATAGGTCACATTGAATTAGTAGTCCTTTTTTTAAAGATCGGTCTAAAGTACTAAGAAGATATAGACTAACCACCTCTGACAAAGTGGGAAAGTGATTCCCTGAATGAGTATTTTACACACGAGTCGACTCCCACATAAATTATTTAAATGCCTTGTTACGCGTTGTTTTTTTTATTTCTTCTTTCTGTGTCACTTTTATTCTACTACTTGTTACTTGTTATTTACTAAGAATATTGTGCAATAATTTAATAATTACTTAAAGTATAAACTAGTGATTTATGTGGTCTAAGTTAATGCTATAAATTAATAAATATTTGTATGCTACTACTGCTAGCAAATTTTGGCGCACTCATGTCTAAACCATAAGATCGTTATTGTACCTAAAATTTCACAAAAAAACTTTTCGAGTTTGAGTTTGAGCTTGAGCCATTGATCGATTATAAAGTAGTAAGGCTTTATTGAGTGGCCATGACTTACTTCAATGCCCTATTAACTAATGCCGAAGATCGAAGTGTTTTTGTCAAAAATGTGAGCCTGCCGAAATAGTAACGCTTCCATACCTGGCATCAGGTCGTCGACGAGGTCAAATATGCGCTTAGAATCACCTGCAAAAATAAATATGCTAAAACAATATACAGTCGTTCATACCGTAACATTAATAATTACATTTATGGTTAGGGATCATTCGTGGATAAAGGAACCCCACTTGATGTTCAGACAGAAATTATAACTGTTCAAAAAGCGGGAGCAAGTTTTTCTTGAGGGTAGATCACACGCTAGAAGCAACAGATTACATACTCCTTATGGCGCGTTTAGATCGTAGTTCAAACATTATTATTTTTCGTTTGTGATTTACATTGTAGTTTAGAAAAATCAACGGCCTATGATTTTTTAACTTGTAAGTGATTTGTTAGCCCTTGGTACAAAATATGCCGATTGCAAAATGCAATCATTGATTCCCTGCCTGTATTCAAACAGTACATTTTACACGTCTTTATTTAGCTCCACGCAGCTCAGTTTCTGTATAAATGTAGCCTACGTAGCTTGCGAATAGTTTTAGAATCTTGTTCCAAGGAGCTTACCAAGCGCCTGGCTTGAAAGGCAAGCGTGTAAACGCACCATAACGTATGCATCTTAAATTCTCAATTGATCGAGTGAGAGGCTTCGACTTGACCGTGACTTACTTCATTGACGGATGGCGACCCGGCGCGTCGCAGGCGCATTGTCATACAAATCGCTCAGACGCGCGCACGCCGCGTTTCCGCAACCACGACGGAACAATACGAAATCGAGTTATTGAAGTTCAATTTGACGGAGTAAAGTTTGAATTCCAAGTAGTCGGGGTTGATCTGTGATACTGTTGTGATGTGCCATTGAAGGTGTAAAAATACGCTTTGAAAGTAAGTTTTTGTTCCATAACTATTTAATGAAAATCTTTCTTAATTTGGTACTAAGCTAGTTGAGGGAACGATTTATAACCTAGTTGAGGGAACGATTTATCCTCTTTGAAGTAACAAATCGAATAGCCAGGCAACCTAAGTTCGTTATGTTTCTGCTAAAGACACGAAATTATTGTTTTTCAAAGTGTGTTTGCTAGAAAATTACCACATCGCCGAAATAACTTCGAGTTGCTCATTTTATTTGTATAATTTTCAAAACCAGTCGTCAAGTAGGTGCAAAATCCACACGGACTTTGATTATGAGTCAATTTTTAACGCCTGTGTTGTGTCAATTAAAGACTCGTGTTTCTGAGAAACTTATAAATAATGCTTTATCATGACTGATTATGATAACAATGCTTCCGATAAACGTTTCAGAAATATACTACCCAACATGATATTATTAGAGATGAAGATTTTAAATGCACGTTTTATTGATCCTAACTACTCATATCGTAAATCTGAAACACTCTTAGCATGACGAGACGAGTGACTTGACTTGCCCTCAAGTAGGTATAATTATGCAGGTAAAATTCAGTTATTCTTAATTTTGTTTCTCGAATATTGTAAACAAAATTGACATTCCTCGTGTATGCGTTAGAGGTGAGAGGAAGTTTGTGTGTTTGTGCTCAAACGAATGTTCCCATGTATCTCGCTTCACCGATTGACATGTTTTCTGCAATGGATTAGTAATTAAAAAAATGATCCATTGGAAAAAAAAGAAAACGTACAATTACACATAGGTAATTCATCGATGAACACTGAAATCTTTATTAATGTACTATAATTATAATTAATTCATTTTATTACCTCCTATTTAATATATGTTATCAGTTGTAAAAAGATTGTTTATATTTTTCGACAAGTAAAGAAAACGGACTTTAGGTCTTCTTACTACAATGAAAAGTGAAATTATGTTATGATGTGTATCCTAATGTATAGGTAGAAAAAATTAAACTGCCTTCATAAAAACTGTCAAAAGCTTAAAATAACGCATATTTTGTCTTCTAAGATTTTGTTTCTCCTTATGTAGAAGACAAATGCGTTATATTAAGCTTTTTTGAAAGTTTTTTGAAGGCGATTTAATTTTTTAGTATGTAATTGCAATTTATCATCATAAGGAGAATGCAAAATTATGTTTGTTGAACATAACGAAATAACCAATCAAAATGCTATAAATTGTCGAAATAATGATACCAATGACTTTCGAATGATGCTTAGTTTTTTTGATGAATCTTTAGCTCATTAACCGACTTGGGAAGGGCCGACCGCTGAACCGACCGAAAATCGGTGATTGATTCGACTGTGTTTTATTTATGTACCTATCTATATTACATTACCTCTTAAGATCTTAGTCATTTGTCGACCAATATGAACAATTTTTTTCGCCTACTTAAAAGTTTGCGTAGTTCTAGTTGTTCTCATTGTTGCCAAGTCGGGATCTGATGATGGGATCTTGGTGCAATCGAGGGAAAACCTCGGATTTAAAAGGCACGTTTAGTGTTTTCGTTCTAGAATCTTAATGAAGACTTGTTGTTGCGACGGATAGTCGACATAGTGTGGTGCTGAGCTGATGGTGGAACTCGTAAACGCTTAAGAGTTCAGTGTTTTTAATGAAATAACTTATGAAAGTAATAAATCTATAGCTTTAGGATTAATCCCTCAAGCGTATGTGAACGAGATACAATAGATATTCTATTGTTATGCGGTCTCATGCGACCGCTCGGGTGTTGAGGTATAAGAACAGAGTCAATAGGTGCGATCCCTCCTGTAATCACTAAAAATAGCAAATACTACTTCAAAAAAGTAAAATCGGTCTTCAAAACCAAAATGCACTAAAAAGTCTCAAATGAACTATTAAGTGATCGACCTAGTTGTTTTTGAGGTATAGCACATTTTTAACAACCGCAAACATAACTTTGTTCTTTATGCAAACACTATGAAAATCAAAGTTATGTTTGCTGTCAACAAAATATTGTGGTATTTTGGCTTAATGGAAGTCAGAGGATCACTAATTCAGTTAAAGTTGGCACGGACCCTCAGTGGGCGAGTCCGACTCGCACTAAGCCGGTTTTTTAGGTTAATTTTTGCTTAGACGAAGTCGTTCTTAGGTAATTTTTGACCTTTCCTATCCATAACCTAGTCACAAGTGACTTACAAAGTGACCCTGTCGTACATAATTCGCCACGTCATCATGACGCTGTTACCTGTAATTAAGTCTCGATACTCAGTTGAGGCGTTCGCCTTGAAAACTGGCTCCCAATAAATTTTTATTTAGGTACCTACTACACCTTTATAGTTGAAACTGATTTACTATCTGTAGTAAGGTTCAAAATTGGTCGGTGTCCGGTATTCCGCTGGAGGTAGACGAATGAAGTGTCATACAACATGACATTGATGAAATGGGTCACGAAGTGAAAATTCAAAAGAGAAGGTTCTCTTTTCTTCTCGTACCTACTCGCAGGGCGGGTAAATCAACTTTGATTGTTGGTTGTTTGATTACCTACATGCAAGCCTACATGATATGATTGTTTGTTTACATTGTTTGAGGTAGCAAACAAACAGGAACCATGTCTGTCACTTGGGTTTGTGGAAATAATTTTTATATATGACGAAATCAAAATATATTAAGGAACTGGTGTAAGCGTCGATAACTTTACTTCCAATATTTAAACCCATGGCAAATTGGAGACACGGCACGAGTAACCTAGTATTAACAGGTTGGTTACTAACCTTGTAAGCATTTACCTGCGTAAGAGTTTGTCCTTTCTGTTGCGTTAATGTGTAAATAATTGCTTAGGCAATTAGATGATGAAGTGAAAACATGAGACAAAAACTAATCTCGGAAGTTGCACGTGCTGATAATTGGGCTAAGCACGAAGACAATTTCAGTGTGAGATAGGCAAGGATATCTCGATGGGAGGACTTGCTTATGCATCACTATAGAAGGTTTAGTAGATATAGGACCTATTTACAAAAAGATTCACGCCAAAAAAAGATTTTTTCTCGAAATGGCTTAATCTTCGATGGACATATTCGCATAATAAAGGTATTATGCAAATAGATCTATTGAAGAATAGGCCATTTCGAAAATATCTTTTTTTGGCGTGAACCATTTTATGAATAGGTACATAAGACTAAGGACGAAGGAGACTTTCCAGACTAAGGAGTCTGGAACCTTTTCTATAAAGGCTTATTCGTAAAATGACCTGTAAAAACACCTATTAACCTTAAGTTTAACAGAAAATAATAAAAAAATATAACATACAATTTTGGTAACTATTCAATGTTGGATGAAATATGTTAATTCTACGTCGATTATTGCAAATTTATAAATAAAATATTTTTTCATATATAAAAAAGTTTTATATTACGGAATTATCTTAATTGCGTTAGACGAATAATCGGTTATGGCTTTACTATGGTAGATAACACTTAGCACACAGCACTAGACCCTGTAAGATCGATCGAGTTGGATCGATAATGATCAATACCACCAACTTAGCTTTATTTAAACTTTATTACACAACCAAGGGTGGAACAAACGCCGAATGGCATTCTCAGTCAAAATTGGGCTATTTTAGTGTACACACCCTAGCTCGGTATAATATCAGCGCTGAAAATAATATGGAGACCATAAAAATGGAATAACATAATAATATGTACGTTCGAATTGAATATGAGTAATGGTCACACTGACTTAGACCGGCTGAAATAACGATTTCAAAGTGACAACTGTAGTTCCATTTCTGGCCATACTTCCAGTAACTTGGTGGCACATATGGTATTGTGCCGCGCTTAGTTTACTGACTGCATTGAATGTTGTGTAATTATTGTTTTCTGCATCACCTATAAAATTGGGTTGGTTGCCGGGATTTGAACTCACGACTGCTGTTTTTATTCCGTAGCATGCGTCCGTAGCAGCGTGTAGTCTGTAGCGCTACTTAAAAAACTTATTACCTTAAAAATAGTAAATTTTGGATAGCACATTACGGGCTAAATTTTTTTGCACATGAACTCCTATATTGCTTCCGGGATCTTGGATCAACAGGGCCCGGTCTTTTTCCATCCCATAAGCCTGTATAAATTATTAATTTAAGTCTCTGGTTTCTCGAATTCTCTCAAATATTAACAAAATACTCAGTAAAAAGCACTTTTTTTACCTTTTAATTCATAAACCAACTATTAGATAAATATAGGCAAATTTCAAGTAAAGGTCCTTTTAAGATCTTTCAGCGATGAGTCCAAGTACCTCTATAATAGGGTATTCCACGAAAAGGTCCTTTTAAGAATAGGCCTTTCAGCGAAAGAGTCCAAAGTACCTCTATAATAGGGTATTCCACGAATACGTCCTTTTAAGAATAAGGTATTTCAAGAATGGGTCCAAAAACCCACGCAGGCTATTTTGCGAATAGCTTAAAAGATATAAATATACTATTACTACCGGCATCTTTCAAGTGCAATAAAGCTGACTAGGAAGAATATGTACAGAAGTTACAATATTTAAATTAACGTAACAATTATTACCATGACATTATACACAAACGAAGTAACTACTAACTTTACCTACTAGACTAGATAATACGTCGCGCAAAGATACAAGAAGCGTATAAAATGTCATCGCATACCTACTGATTCGGTCACTCACTCTACGATACAATATTTTTAATTGTGTGTTTAATTGTGTAGGGGAGGGCAGATGCACAAATAACATAATTGATAGGATTTTTAATTAAAAAAAGCATGGATTTGAATATATTTGATAATAAATTAAACACAATAAACAATTGTTTACAGAATGAACGAGCAAGATTTGATGGTGGCCCGCGCTTTGGCCGCGGAGTCTAAAGAAAACTCGCCAGGAGGATCCCCGGGGCCCTTGAGGAAGACTCTGCTCACCAAAGTTGCTGACAGACTTAACACTTTTAGGTAAGTCAAATCAAATAACTAGAAGAAACTATCGCTAATGGTAACAAGGCTACATTAAAAGTAGACTAAACAAACCCAAACTCATTGAAATGCAAGGTGGTTTACATTCATTAGCTGGCTCATCAAGAATCTTTAGCTCGGGATATCAGAGTTTTTGACTTCATTGTAGGTATTCGTCAATAGCACATAAAATCATACAATAACTCCACCACACTCCTTTTTTTGAAGTCGTAAAAAAACAAACACTAAAGTGAACGAACATTATCCATAACTGAGAATTTATAAGATCCAAAATTACAAAAAAAAAAACTCGACCCGACATATTTAAAGGCATGGCACCTTGAGACCTGGAAAGGATGGCATACTTTAATGTGATTTAAATATAATTAAAGTAACACGGTACCAAATTTCGAATCGATAGAACATATGACAGGTAGTCAGATCGCCTCATCAATTTATTAAAGAGCTAATGATGATGGATGAACTGCCAATCGGGTCATAGATACCTGGGTTGTGAAGGTTCTGGACTGCAAACTGAAAGACAATAATATTGCGAACATCACCCGAATCGCAAAACTAGACCGCAAAAACCCAAGACCCAGATCAATTGTAGTTGAGTTCGACAACACACGTAACCGTGACAATTTCCTTGCTGCAAGTATAATGTTCAATAAGAAGAATCCTGGCAATAAACTCAACACAAGTCACATAGGTATACCAGGAGAGAGGAAAGCAATATTTATCGTCGAACATCTCTCACCGGCCAACAAATCTAGGTTTGGTGATAGATAGCTCACTCAGTTGGGCTAACCAGATTGCCGAGATTAGCAGAAAAGTAACTTACTCGCTTCGAACACTCTACCGATTTCGGAACTTTCTACCGATAAGTACCAAAATTCTGCTGGTCCAGGCACTGGTACTGCCTGTAATCGATTACGCCGGTGTGTGTTGTACCAACTTGTCCCAAAACCATTTAAACAAGCTTGAGCGTCTCCTTAATAACTGCCTTCGATTTATTTTTGGCATACGAAAGTATGACCATATTTCTCCATTCCGTTCTCAACTTAATTGGCTCACTATTCGTCAGCGCAGAAATCTTCGAGTCCTTTGTACTCTTTTCAGTATTCTCGATAACCCGAATTCTCCCGACTATCTCAAATGTAATTTCAAATTTATGAGAGACATAAGTTCTCGAACCCTCCGTCCTAACAATGCCCTCCAGCTATACACACCTCTTCACAAGACTGCTTATGTCTCTAACTCCTTCACCCTCAGTGCTATAAGACTCTGGAACTCCCTCCCTGATACCATCAAGACTTCATCGTCTAAGTATTCGTTCAAAAAGTCTATTCGTGAGCTTTTTCTCAGTGAGAATACTACGTGATGCTTGATAAGGTTTGTCCTTCTCTGTTTCCCCTTTATTAATCTCTGTTAGCCTATGTATGGATAATTGTATGTATTCAAGTATGTTTAAGTAGGTTTATTTATTATTATTTATGTAAGTATGTTAGTAGTTTAAATTTAATTTGTTGCTTTTATGTGTAATTTTACGCCGCCTCAATCGTTTCTGTTTCACCCAATGGTTGACTGGTAGAGAATGCTTTAAGCATTAAGTCCGCCATTTGTACTTTAGTTTTGTCAGTGCAATAAAGAATAAAAAAAAAAAAAAAGCGCTACACGCAGCAGCGAGATCCAAGGCTAAGGAGTTGAATTATGACTTCGTGTGGGTGCGGAAAGGAAGAATTTTCATGAGAAAAAACGAAGGTGCTGATCCAATTTATATAAAGGATATAGTATAGACAGTCTAAATAATCTTAAGTAAAACTTGATTGTAGTGTTACGTCTATCCTATACTTGTTGTGTTATTATTTGGAATTATTTGTATTTAAGATCTCGGTGGCGCAGCGGTAGGAGGGTCGCACTTTAAAGCGACGGCTGCGCCAGAGGTCCCGGGTTCGATCCCCGGGTCGGGCCATAAATATATACCTGAGTTTTTCTGTTAAGAAATTCTTAGGGTAGCCCGGAGTTTGGAAGTTAGCGGTGGTTCACCCCCGAGCCTCGGAAAAGCACGTAAAGCCGTTGGTCCTGCGCCTGATCTCTCTCCGGTCGTGTCAGATTGCTGTCCCATCGGGCTATGAAATCGGCTAGGGGGACTATTATTATTATTTAAGATTATGAATTCTACGTTAAAAATATATTATCAAAACACGCGAGGCTTAAAAACTAAAACTCATACCCTCTTTCGCAACATGTCTTATATGAATTACGACATAATCATACTCATCGAATCGTGGTTAAATAATAGTGTATTGAGTGGTGAACTTTTCGGGTAACATAAAGTCGTAAAAGTCATTTATTTATGCAAATAGACCCATTGAGGACACTTTTACACGTCCCAATATAAACCCTACCACAGCTTCGGGACAATTTTGGGCTAATGCTGATAAGAAGCTGCGCAAGAAACTCAGTCACTATTGTCAATGCCTCTTTTCAAAAGGTTTACAATGTTTGTAGTATTCATGCAAGTCCATACATTATTATCTTTTAAATAATCATCTACTTTAACCCTTTCGTCATTAGGGTTTCTTTAATGACAGTTTCAAATTTATTGATCGGTAAGTTTACAATGTGTTCTGGTAGTTTATTGAAAAATGTTATACATTTCCCTATGAAAGAATTATCAACCTTTCGAAGCCTAAATTGTGGAATAGCAAGCTTATTCTTGTTCCTAGTATTATAATTATGTATATCACTTTTTTTCGTGAATGAATGTAAATTTTTGCGTACATACATTAAATTTTCATAAATATACTGAGAGGGTACAGTTAATATTCTAATTTCTTTAAACACCTCTCGTAGGGAATCTTGAGGTTTTAGATTATAAATAGCTCGCACGGCTCTTTTTTGTAATATAAAAATTGATTCTATTATATAACAAATATATAGTATTTAGAAGGGATCGTAGATTGGAAAGATTACAGAAAAGATTCGTTTGGCATATGGCACGTTCAGCTAAAGTTGCGAAAAAAATTCCATCTTATGCTGAAAGGTTACTACATTTCAAAATTGACTCCTTGGAAAACCGAAGAACTTGGTTGGACTTGTCTTTTCTTTACAAGCTAATTAGGAACATTGTCGATTGCCCTCAGCTGTTGTCCATGGTTAATTTCAGAGTCCCGTCGCGACTACCTAGAAATACCATTGTCACATTTACTCCCCCACATCGAAGAACTGTTCTGGGCTCAAATTCCCCAATACCGAGATTAACCAAATTGTATAATGGGTGTTGCGGATCCACAGACATTAATTTTGTGTCACATAGAAATTTTAAAAGATCTGTTACTGAATGATTCTTCTTGGTGTCTAAGTATTATTTTATTTATTTGGTTAGTCCTCTTTTTTTCATTTTAAGTACCTTTATAGAGCATATAGTCCACTCTAGCCAAACCTTGGCATTGATTTAATTGAATTGTGCAAGTGATGTTTACCTTCATATAGTTGTTTACGTAGCCTTAAGAAAATTGTAAATGTATATTAACATTTGTATCTGTATTATAACTGCTGGTGAACTTATTTTAAAAAAATAAAATAAAAAATATAACTTAACCATAAAACCTTTGAACTACCTTTTTGATACCATATACGGTAAAACTGAATCTGCAGGGTTACACCTCCTGAAGCACATCCTACAAGATTGTCCTTGGTAGACACATGAGTCCACTGCGAAGATTCCACTGTGACACCAACTAGTGCAACATGTACCTCGTACAAGTACATGTGATTTCAATATTACCGACACATAGATACACTATTGTCACGTTAGCGATATTAGATGCATCCAAAACCAATGAAGTTTGACAACAACATCGGCTGATTGAGTGGATAATCACCAGGGGATAAATTGAGCTAAGTGTTTAAGTTGCGGTTAGTATTCCAATTGTCTTTTATATCCCTTAGAGGCTCTTCTTTCCACCCTGTTCCTGTTTTCTATAATCGCTTTGTAATGCAAGTTGTTGCTATCCATCCTATTGGGTCAATTAAAATTGTCACATCGCATATTTATTTTATTTTTAATTCTAGGTACAGACTGCGGCGACAAATTTACCGAGTACTTATAATCATCATTTATCCTATTCCATAAAAATCCTAGTATTTTTATTATATCATTTGTCCTATGTTCAAAATCCTTATCTTTTTTCTTATTTTGTTCTTATATATTTATTTGTTTTGTTTCATCTATATTATTATTCTTTCGCTCTAAAACCCCAGTAATAATCATCGTTGTTGTTCGACCATTTTAGTAGTATGAAACCATTTTTTAAAGTTTGTCATTTCTTACATCCTTGTATTCTTTAGCTCTAATCTGTTGTAAATTTTCGTTCTAAACCTTTTAAATTTTCTTTCAGCAATTTCTCGTGAATCACCACCGATGCAACTAGGCACCTCTTTGCGGAATGGCAGTCTTGCAACATATCTTACATCTTCATCACGACGAGTGGTTGCTGCAAAGAAATTATCACAATCTTGTTGTTCGGTTGTAAGCTGTTTCGAATTTAATAAAATATCAGATTCCAACTTCCAAAAATTATTTAAACCATAATCGTACACGTATTTAATACTATAATTCTATTTTTCTTTTGTGTCTGTATTTACAAGTCCTGATATTATCCACCAAAGTGTGGTGCACTGTGCTGCTGACGAACCCATAGGTCCTCTCAACACGCCTTCTTTTGATATCTGGCTGTACACTTCTGCTCTTAGTAAAACATCAATTTTATTTGGTTTATTAAATTGTGGATCAGCCAAATATTTCTGTGATAAATAAAACCAATTATCTACAGAAACTAGTTGCCCTGGTAAATATGACGTTTTGTCGCTGAAAACATATTTACATCAATCTCAAAACTTGGTTCTACTTTTGATCTTAATTTAAGCACTACCATTGATCTCGACAAAACCTGAGAATTTTTACCACCTAAGCCCGACACAGTGTTAGTGACAGCGATCTTCTTTAAACCTAAATCTTTGACTGCAGCTTCTGTCACAAACGATGCCTGAGAGCCTTGGTCTATCAATGCTCTGAATTCATTGTATTGCCCTATTCTAGCCTTTACGTCAACTAGTGCTGTTGCTAATAACACGTGACTGCTTTTTATTTCATTATAAAAAGCCAATTGATTTGCAGTCTCGATCGACGGCAAACTTTGATGTGACCTATTCAGATTGACCTCTTCCGAATTTTCTTCAATCGTTTGACCTGATACGACAGCTGAAGTGGGGACATCCTTTGTTGGGTGTAGCAAAGAATGATGTCTTTGATTGCACAACTTACAGTTAACTGGTATCTGGCAAAATTTAACACCATGGTTACTGCCTAAGCAGTTAAAACAAATCCTATTTTTAGTACTAAATCCCGTCTATCTCCACAAGTTAAATTAGCAAATTTCTTACAAAAACACATTTTATGTTCTTCACCACAAAACTCACAAGCCATTTTATGAACATCAGTTGCATGGAAAACCTTTTTTTGACTGGTATTCTGAACAAAACTTGGTTGTTTATTGACCTGTTCAGGTTCAATACATTCCAAAGCACGAAATCTATCATACAGAAAATCTTTTAATTGGTTTGTATGTCGGTAAACCATCAGACGCTACTGTTTTGGCAATATGAATGTCCCATTCCTTACGTGTCTCGGGGTCTAACTTAAAAACTAACAAGTGTATTATCATGATATCCAACGTAGACACATCTTTACCCAAATTGATTAATGCACTTAAGCAATCTGAGGTAGTGTCAAGTAAATCCTTCAAAATTTTTGCTGAAACAGTGGTAGCGTTTCTTTGACCTAAAAACCTTTTTAAAATGTTGTGTACTAAATACTTTTTATTGCTATATCTTTGTTCTAGAACACGCCAACATTGTTCATAATTAGCATCAGATACAGGTGTATATCGTAAAAGCTGCTCCGCTTCTCCTGTCAAGTAGCCTTTCAAATACTGTAAACGTTGTACGTTATCGAGGGATTGATTTTTGTGTATCATAGACACAAAAAGATCTCTAAATGTAATCCACTCCGTGTAATTGCCCGAAAACTTTGGAATATGAATTTCCGGCAACTTGACATAAGATTGAGATGGCAGCGAACTTGACTTGCTAATAACTGTATCTTTAGCAAACTTAGATAAACATTGCTTTAATTCGCATTGATAACTAATTTGCACTACTTCAGTTGTATCATATACGTCATTTTGGATATAGTTCGACTCATTGACTAATTTAGGTTCTATTTTTTTTAACAACTCTCTATGCTCTTGTCTAAATTCACACCACATCTCTTTCAGTACTTCTAGTCTGTTCTCAACATCTTTGGATAATCGTTCCTTTGGCGACTTTTTAAAGTTAACTTGCGCCTTTGTTATCCTAAATGATAAATCATCTTGACAATAAATTAAAATCTTTAGAGTCGCCATAGTCGCGTTTGAGAATAACAACTACAAAAAACAGAGTTCCAAAAGATATTGACTTTATTTTTTTTTTAATAAAGTTCAATTCTCGAAAATTTTCCAAGTGTTTTGGACTCTGCCGAAAATCGGGCATGGATTCCCTGTGTTTCCGATTTTCGCACTTACTATGCTATGTCCTAAAAGCTACTTTACTAAAATTAACTATGTTCTATTCTTTAGACGAATTTAAAATTGTTCTAAGTACAAACTCTTCTTGAAATCTTCAAAGTTAAATGTTTCTTGAAATTTATGAAAGTTAAATGTACTCACGATTTGCACTTCACTCATTCACAGATTGCACAAAAATCCTCCTCTTCTGTAGTAGTGACTTCCTCCTCAATAGCTGAAGTTCTCAGTCCCTTTTTGTTTGACTGCTCCTGCTGCGTCAGCAAACCGTTTCTGCTGCAGCTTACGAGCTCAGCCTTGACACCTGCCAACTCGCCACTCCTCACGAGCTGACTTCTTCCCGTACTCGGTTTCTGCAGCGATCCACTGCGAGTAGGGTTCAGCGGTTTCTCACCGCTTTGGACTCAACGCAAAAACTATACTTGCCATACATCCGGCTCGAAGGACCATAAATAAAGTTTGTCCTCTGCTCCGAAATAAAACAGCCTTTGTACTTTACAAGATGTACTCCACAACCAAATTATCTTTAGCTATATCAAAAACATTATGTCCTAGACCTATACACATCCGAAAATCCCAAGTCATACCGCGATGCAAGTGGTAGGTGGCGCCATCTATTGATTTTGCTTTAAACGTATATTGTAAACAAACCTTTAGCTTTAACACTTAGGCCCATACTTGCGCACGGTGATTTAACCCAGGATTACGCTAACCCTGGATTAAATTATCATTCTGTCTCGGTCAGTTTATTTGACGTTGATAGAGACAAAATGACGATTTAATCTAAGATTAGCGTAATCCTGGGTTAAATCATCCCGCGCAAGTCCACCTTAGTGTTTTAAACAGAAAATACCTACCCCATGTCAATTCAGGTATATATTGTTCAAAACTTGCTTTCAGTTTCATGATATATAGTTAAGTAAATTATTGGTCAATATCTTTTAACCACTAGTTGACTGAACTATCGTTTACGTAACCGGCCCTAATTCAAACACCATTTTATTTTTGATATAATAACTTTAAGACATTATTGTTGAACAAGCTTTAAATTGCTTTAAGTGGGTAAAAATTTTGCGAGAATACCTAGTTATTTTGCTAGGCCCTAATATTGATAGTATTATGGTATGTGCGCTTGGGCAAATTTTCTGTGCAATCAGATCAGTATATTTGACATGTTTTTTTTTTTTGCGATTTGCGAAACGATTTTTCTGCCGCGCATTCATGAAAAAATATAGTACTTACATTTAAGATGTATGTTTTATATTTTATTTGTTACTAGGTGTTTTCAATAATTGTTTATTTGCTGTGAAAAAAAATCAGGTAAAATTTATTAAATTAATGAAATATTTTAGTCAGCAAAAATTGATTAATTTCAATTTTAAATCAAAGAACATTTATCAACCCACAAGAATCAATTCGTAATATAAGTCAATGAAACCTACGAAAGCTACAGCACTGATTGGAAGGCTTTCGAAGCCTACCGTAGTTTACCGGAATTGTAATGAATGCTTTGGTAGGCTACATTGGCCTCAATACGAATTCACGTTGATTCACGTTATTGTTCTTGAATTGTTGTTGAAGCGCGTTTTCTTTGTACCCAGAGCCGCTCGGGTCAATTATTGTGATTGTGTGGGTAAATTGTTATGATAATTTTTGCTTTTAAGAAAAAAAAAACTATTAAATTGATCGTGCCGTCTAACCCGGATCGCTGTTCCTGCGCTGAGCTCCCTTATTGAGTATTGAATGCGAACCACTTCACATTTCAATAAGATAGGTTAATATAGGCTAGTTTAGTGTTTGTTTTTGTTATAAGTGTTCAAAATTAAAATTAACTAAAGAATTGTCTGTATGGCGTAGAGCCGAAGACCTTAAACTTGTATTTAAAAAAATAGTAACGTTGGACTACAAAAATATTACTATTCCTTTCCCCACTTGTAACTACTATTATATAGTATAGTTATATAGTAATGATCTATTTGTATATAAAACTATTGTTGTATTTCTGGCTCATAATAATATTAAAATATGAAATGTGTAATATTTTTTAATAGTATGTATGTTATTCAGGCGCGGTCGCAGCCTGAAATTTTGGAGGGGGTCACTCTAGTAAGAAACCGGCCAAGTGCGAATCGGACTCGCGCACTGAGGGTTTAGTGCCAACTTTAACTAAATTAAGGATCCACTAACTTCCACTTAGACAAAATACCACAATATTTTGTTGACGGCAAAAATAACTTTGTTTTTCATAGTACATAATATTTTTACGTTATATTTGCTGTTACATTTTTATTATTGAAGTGAAAACTTCTTTAGCGGCGTTGAGCACTTTTGTGGGATGGGGGAAAAATGTGAAACTCGCGTCAGGACACGTGGGCTGATCGAAAAACCGTAAGACGGTTGGCGAAATTATGGATGTAAGTTGTTTTTTCTGAGAGATAAACTTTTTAATGTAATTTAATATAATATAAATTGTAATGTTTGTGTACGATAGCGCAATAAATAAATATTGTATTCTATAAAAATATTATATTATTATTATTGTATTCTATCACAAAAATGATAGTACTTTTATATTGATAATAAGAGCAATTCATTTAAAATTATTCCCTAACTATTCCAAAAAATCAAAAATGTACAACGTTGATATTCAAGTTGTCACTTCTGCCGGCACTCCCGGAGTGCAATTTTGTGTTTTTTTTTTTATAGTGTTTTGTCACTATACAAACTTAATGAAATAAATTGCACTTGTAAAAAGCATAAAATTGTAACTTTAGCTGAGACAGACGAAGAATCGAACCCCGTGTCTTACGCTATCCGGGAGTATGCCTATACCTCTCGGCCACCGTCACATTAGCAAGCTTGTTGAATTTTGCTAGCGCTTACTTTAACGCGTAGGCTGCGTGACATCATCAATGTTGCGAGATTGCTCTCACAATATCCGAAGGAAATATTTTTACAAAAATGTAAAAATCGGTTAATATGAAAAAAGCCAATTTATAATTACATTTTATTGTGTTTTGTCACTATGCACCCTATATTATTTATATTATTAAATGTGCTATATCTCAAAAAGTAGTAGTTCGAGATAGTAGTGAACGAGATGTTCAAACGAATTTTAGTTGAAAGTATTCGTTATGCACTACATTGTCCTTTTTTTAATATGGACTACTTTTGTTTAAAAGTTAGAGGGGGGACGCCCATTTTACCACTTTGGAAGGGTCTATCTTACAACCTTTCAGATAAATTGGTTTTGGAAATCCCGATGTCATTTAAAAAAATCTATCCATAGATCCCACATGCATAGGTTGAAGCAAAAAATAATGTTTTAGTAGGAACATTATTTTTTATTTTTTGTATAGGAATTGTAAAGCGGTTTACAGAATACTCTTACCTACCAAGTTCCATCTGTGTTATGCTAATAGTTTTGGAATAAAGTGGCTGTGACATGTGGACGGGCAGGCAGACAGATTTGACGAAACTACAAGGGTTCCTTTTTTTGCTTTGACAGCTAACTCAACAGCTAGCTCTTTATTTTGAATCTTTACAATAACCGGACATATAACATAATCAGAATATTGTTAAACAATCTTTATCATAACAACGCAAATCGATTTTGCTAGGACTACCAAAACTACTTAGTTCGTTCATTGTTTCTAAACTAGATCATAGATGTAATTTCCAAGTTATTTTAGCCATCGTACGTAGTTAATAACAACAGCACCAGATGACAGCAAACTATAAGTTGATTACTGTTAAGGGATAGCTACGAATTTCCTTTTGTTATTTGGCAAATTTTTGTAATTTTTCTATTTGACCTTAATTTTGGGGGGGGTCATGTCCCCTGTGACCCCCCCCTTCGGACCGCGCCTGATGTTATTCTTATAAACTTAAGATATTTAAAAAAACTTCTTAATTCATCTTCATGCTGATCACCTTCCTATAATCCGCATAATCCGTTTTTCCGTTTCCTTTCCTACAAAATAATCCCGTTTACTCGTTTTTACTTGAAATTGGCATCGCACAAGCCGTGTACGCCAGAAATGTCAAAGAAAATACTAAGTGCGCTGTACTGTACCGCACCCTCTTTCGTTCATTCATTTACTCGCAAATACATCATGACAGCAGTTCACTCATTAGAACTACTACAGTTCAATCATTCACTATTTTCATAAGTCTAACCTTAAAAAATGTATTCATAATTTAGGCGATAAAATAAAGCATTAGAGTTACGTACAATTATACTTGACGCAAATTAGGTCATAGTTACGTGAATTATGTTTGACCGGTCAATTATGCCTGCAAAGTGAGTGGAATGATGAAGATGGAGAGTAAAAGTAAATCTAAATTCCCTTCCACAAGTAAAGAATCTGCCGAAGACGACGAACGGTACGTAATATATTTAACATAATTTGGTGAAACTACTTACGTTGGAATATTGTTCTAAGTAGGAACAGACCTACTATAAGGCGAAAAATCGTAACTCATATCACTACTATCATGCAAAATGAACAAGTTCATAATTAAAATTTATCATTGCTGGGATGTGATTTTCTTGCATCCCAAAAATCAAGGAAATATTGCTTTCAACGTTTTTACGGTATTTCTTCAAGCAGTAAACACATCCTAACTTTTACCGAATTGTGCTGTTCTGTCTGAGTGAACTGTAGGTAGACGGGATTGCACGAGCATAATAATAATTGTCGACCTTATAATATTTACGTGAGTTAGCCCGCTACTTTTTTTTCGCTACGGTTCGATTTGTTTCAACAATCTCAATCGATATTTTCTTGAGATTACATTTTAAGGTAAGGTTTATATCGGTAAAGTCACTGAGCTCAGTATATATAACGTCAGTTTGACACAACACTAGTAAAACATGGCAGCCACTGTCATCCATCAACAAAACAAAAGCCAGTCTACTTAACTAGTGCTTTCTTGAGTTCAAGAAAAGATTCATATTTAAACTTTGTTAAATTCAATCATCTTTGCGAAATTATCAGATTAAGATGAATGATGACATGTTTGCTATTGGTGATTTGATGAACAGAATTTCAATTGACAACTATGATATCGGCAGCTCACACTGGGTAGATGTGACGCACATAAACAATCCACATAGTTTTTATGTTAGGCCGACTGTCTACCGAGCTTATTTGCCAATTTTGAACACCTATGTCGAGAGAATACTTCCAGAAGAATTATCTTTAGGTGCCACTGTCGTCTACAGGTCGAAAACCTTACAGTGTTACGCGCGTGGTCGAATCACATTCATTCAAAATGAGAGTGGCGAACCGACCTGTGATATGTACGCAACGGATTACGGCCACTTTGATAAGTCTGTGCCCTGGAAGTGGCTTCGTAAAAATTGCCAGCCAGTCAATGTCCCGACTCTAGCTATACACTGCCAGTTGGCAGATTGCAAGGCAAATGAGGAGACCTGGAGTGAGCAAGCTGTGGAATGCATGAAGTTTTTTGTGGGCAAAGAGCGAGCCAAAATAGTGATTCGAGGCAAAACACCAGACTCCCTCATTGTGGAACTAATCAACTCTTGTCCTGAAGATATAGCTACAATGTTAGCACTCAGTGGCCACAGTACACTTGGATATAGTAACAACATGATCAACAGGTTTACTGTCACAGTGCCGGAGAAGCAATACTTCACCTACAAAGGATTTGATGTTGGGGAAACATTAGTTGTAAGAGTTCAATCTGGAGATTCTTTGAAAAAGTTTTATGTGGCAGAAGTATATGATTATAAAGTATATTTAAATGAGAGGGACAATTTTACATATTTTTCTAAGAAACAAAGAGATATTCAGGCCGAGGAAGTCACAGAAGGAATGCCTGTAGGTGTGTTCATGATGGCGAATGGGAAATATGAAAGAGCAATTGTTAAAACCATTACAGTACCTGATGAAAAAGCTATTGTCCAACTTGTTGATTGGGGAAAAGAAGTAGAAGTTCCATTTATGAGACTTAAAAACATGAGTGAAAAATTCTTAGATCGCCCCGCCATGGCAATATACTGTTCAGCTGAAGAGAGTCAAATTTGGGATAATGGACTCAATAAGTTTTTGTTTCCTGGCTATGAATTTATAATAACTATTCTGAAAGCTGGTGAGAACTTTGATGTCCCCTATGTGGTAAATATGTCTTCCCGTATAACCTAAGTGTCATTCCTGTGTAAGTGGACTAAAACAGACTATGAAATATCAAAATTTCGAATTTATTATCATAAAACCTGTAATTTTGGGTATCATGATTTACTATAATAATGAATACCTATGTATTATTTTATTATAGTGTAGTAATTAATTAAGATGAATCTTAAAATAACAAATTACATTTAATAAATATAACTTGATGTTGAATTTGGGGTTTAATTTAATGTTACCATCTAAGTTGTGTATGAGGTTGATTATTTAAGGATTTAAACTTGTCTTAGGCCACAAGTTTTTATTTTTTATCTTTTGAACTGTCTCCTCCCTCCCACACAAACTCCTGCCTGTGACATGGTTCCGTTTACAACAAAAACAAGAGCAGGTTTCCATTTTACACATTTGGTTTCAATTGTGAATTCAAATAATTTGCCTTGCACACCCCCCTCCGCCAATCCGCACTGAGCATGGCTTGTAAAGGTATTTTACAAGCCATGCGCAGTGCGCAGTACCTTTCAAGCAAATAATAGTAATACCTATCACAGCAGTGGGACGTTTTCGATTAATTTCGTTTTCTTACTAACTGATAATGAATAAAAAGATAATTATAAAATCTCAAAACTGTAGATACTGTTAAAATTCTATTCTTACAACTAGGTTGGTGTTAGTACCCATTGTGCTACAAACACACTTTGAATTTCACTAATGTAATTAGTACTATTTGAGGGAGGCCTTTGACCAGCAGTGGGATGATTACAGGCTAACTTAACTACTTTTATGGTTAAACGCTCATTTCCAATCTCTACCAAGTCTAATAGCGCAGGACTAAGCGATCTACCCGCCAGTCCACCACAAGCTGGGAACGTTTTAGACGCGGTTCGTTCGCAGCTTCGCGCGTAAAATTCCCGGCTGTCGCGCTGCAGCCCTGCTACTGCAGCACGTTTTGGAAGCGCAATAGTCGCCCGACTTAAACGCCTATATTTGAAAAAGTAAGACAAGCATACGATACTGTAGCGCAATTCTTTCTGTATGTCAAGTTTTTGTCTTTCAAAAGTATTAAAATATTTGACACCAATCACATACATTGCTCTGATCCCAAAGTAAGTCGCTAATGCCCTTGGTTTATGGAAATCAGAAACAATAGTGGTACCACAACACCCAGATCCGAGACAATGGCAGAAAGTTCTGATTTACACATTGACCCGACCAGGAATCGAACCTGGGACATCGGAGCGGCAACGCCTTGAAACCCAGCGTTCTTATCCACTACACCACGGAGGTCGTCGAGGAACGTCATGTGACGTCCTGCTGGCTTTCTCGTGACGTCATTTCACCTTTCCCGTCGCACAATGGAAACATTTGCGACCCGGCTGGCGCAGTCGCACGGCTCGCCCCGCTTGACTCATGCGGCACGGCGGCCCAACGCGTCAGGAATGTAACAGTTTTAGGACGATGCCCGTTGGCTTTGCTGACCGTACTAGTTACCGCACCTAGTTGTTGTGTGTAGAAATTGTGCAACTTCTGGCAGTGCGCAAATGTTAGGAAGTCCGCTCGGCTTTTGTCTGTTCCTATTATAAAATTGGCTCTCCTATGTATACGGCAACCCTAGTTTTATTGTTCATAGAAGGATTTTTAACGGAAGGTTACGTTGGGCAATAACGTAGAGCCGTAGAGCTGACGAAACATTTAATAGATCTACACATTTATTGACGTTGTGAATAACTGTTGAAAATACTTATACTTATTTATGTACATTTTGTGATGCTCATTTTGTAAAATCTCAAAAGTAAAGGATTATCCTTGGCATGGCTACATTAGAACGTTTAAGTAATTAAAAATAGCTGATGATTAGATAATTAACAATAAATTAACGTAATTCTGTTTTTTTCAATAACCAATTAAAATATTGTTGCCTTATTATGACTGAGCATTATAAATTATGTAGCTACTTTTATTTCTTCGTAGAATTCAACTTTTCAAAAGGTATTATTTTTATTATGAAACACGAAGGATGTATTTCTTTCATGACTGATTTTCTTCGTATTACTTTGCCACTTATTAATTAACCTAAGTACCTATTTGTTCTATTAACTTCAAACCAACTTACATGGGTTCGTAAAAGACGAGTTACTCAAACATGAAGAATTTGTGTTCCTTTGAAAGGTGAAAATAGGTGCCGTTACGAATTGATCACTTACCTACATAATTATCTTGAATTATTTGAAAATATTAACTAAGTACCTAGGTAGGTACTTAGTAATTATTTTCAAATAATTATAATAAATATTAACTAAGTACCTACCTAGGTACTTATTATTTTCAAAGAAAAGTGGCTTGGTAACAGTCCGCCTAATAATCATAATTAAAGCTGCCGAATTTGTGTCACGAACCCCACCGGCCGGCTGATCAGCTTATGAACCGTAATTTGCGATAACGGCCGTCCAGACGGCTTTTGTTTGCAATTTCGAGCACTCAACGGCTTCGTGTTTCGAGTCCCCGACACCGCGGATAGTGCCGACTCCGTCGACACTCGACAGTTGGTCGCGAGCTCCTCGAGAGCTCTCACGTACGCGCCGCTCGCCTACCCACCCAACCGATTCGATTACGTTTTTCGTGTCTCGACAATTCGCAAATTGCAACTCCCGCGTAGCCTTCAGGCATCCAGTCGGACCACATGTGTCAATTTTGCAACACGCTATTGCAAAAAGTTTGAAACTGGAAACTGTGTGGTATTTGGTTCGATACGAGTGATGTTTTGATATTGGTTCGAAACGGAACAATGTTGTCAATGGAGTCTCTCTGGTCGGGGTCGGACAGCGAGCTGTCGACGCTGAAGTTGTGCAAGAGTGGTACGGAGAGGAGCGAGTACCGGCTGAGCCGGCGCAAGCCTTCCAAGAGCCTGATCCCGCAGGCCTTGCTGCACGCTCTACCGGAGCCGCAGCCCAAGGCCCACCGCCGCCGGCGATCGGGCACATGGCCGTGAGTCTCCTTCTCAATCACTGGACACCGCTTTCAATCAACACAAGACATTGTCTTCATTCGTGCAGAAATTCAGCTTTGCGATCATCTGAAATGTCTAAACACTGGCTATTTCTAAAATGACTTGTCCTGAAATTAAATGCACCCTGCTGTGGTAATAGATGCAACAAATTAACAAGTTCGCTGTTTAAATCGGCTCAATCCACACAAGACATCTTTGCCTTCATTCATGCAAAAATTCAGCTTTGCGATCATCTGAAAACTCTTAAAACACTGCAATGACATGTCATGATATAAAATTCACGCTGCTGCTGTATTTATTGGATGCAAATTAAATACAAGTCCGCTGTTTAAATCAGTACATCATCAAATTAACGCCACTTAATGATGATTAATGACTTTCTTTACGCGAGAGTTTATTTCTACGTGTCGAATACGATTCGTGACTGTATTTAGGTGCAGTTTTTAACTATCACGATCGATATTTCATGAAACATATATTTTATATGTATAAACATTACACTTGCAAAAAGAAACTGTGTCAGACAAGGAAATACTATAAACAAAAAGAAAACCCAATAAAACAAAAATAATATTTTATGTTTATGATGTAATATTGCACGAGAGATTATGTTTTCCTCGAGCCAGTAATACATATTTTGTAAGGAAAACTTAGGTAGGTACGTAGGTTAGGTAAGTATTGTTATTGCATGTTGCGTTGCCCGGTGGATTTATGCCTATTATCTCCAAGGCTTGGGCTCATCGGAGGCGTGCTAGAGGATGTTATGCCCTAATTGCTCCGCCAGTGCAAAGTTGCAAACTTTTTGGCGGTTTTTTATTACGACTAACCTCTCACAAAGTCTTCAAAGGTCATAAGCATATCAGACACATTTTTTATCTTTATATTTTATTGTATTTAATTTTAGTTTTACCATTTCTGTTTTATTTTTATCACATTAGATAATAATATCATTATCAACCGAGACAAATATTCGGCCCAAATACGAGTAAACTTGATAATAGCGTGCCCACAGCTGAATTTATGATAATAGCCGTGATAAATTGTGATGCTTTTATAGCTATGATCACAAATACAGACGCCGTTTGAGATTCCAACATTAATAAAGAAATTATAATAAAAGTCTCCTTTGGAATGTAGAGACGACTCCACCGCGGATGTTCTAGAAATTACAGAATCTTTTGTTGTTGTAGTAAACTACATTATTTAGTTCCCCTAGCCTAGAGTTAGACCATACTTTGCAATCTTAATGGCTTGCCGACAAACTTTACCGGGTTAAAGACGACATAAAAACAAGACCGTAGGATAAGAATTAAATGGCATTTCAACTGGATGAGTCATGTCATACAAAATGCCGTTAATGTTCCAGTCTCAGTAACATGGTTTAGCAACTTGCATCCAGCTAGACCAGTTTTAACCTGTCCCCTTTCAGACCATAATCACTAAATCGAACATAATTACGATCTAAGAAATTGGTCAATTGGGAAATCCAATAAAGTTGCCAAGCCTAGTACCTACTTATTTGCCTCCGCTGAAGTAGCATGAAGTAGTTACCAGTTCTACATGAATCTAGAGTTAAAATAAAATACTGATTTATTTTGATTGAAAAATGTCCAATAAATCACATGAACGAGTCTATCTTTTAACATTTCTATCATGAGAATTTATTTAATTGATGTCGTCATTATAAAAGGCATCCATTTCTATCTAGCTAAAAATACTACTAAAATCATTTTAATTATTAATCTTAGTTAAAAAGTGATGGCCAACATCCTTCTGTTTAGTCCTTTTGACCTTTTTCCTTTTGGTTGATCCAATATCAGTGGGTGGGACGACTATTTATAATGTACCTACGAGTATGTCTTGACTTCTGCAAAATTCTGCAAATGAAATCAAGGAACAGTTACCTATGTAATATAATTTTAGTAGGCTGTTGGTCGTAGTCAGTGCACTGGATTGTATGGTTTCTCTCAGGTTACCCTTTTTCACAGTAAACACATTTGTGCGACCCAGTTAAATCACGATGCAAGTCCACAACCTCCACACAAATTTGCAATTACTATTCTAACATTGTTTTTATCTCTCTGAATATTCAAAGGAAATGTTATTTTGAAATCTATCCTACATATGAATACGACCCTGGGTAATGAATTTTAAACGATACAACTTCTTGTTTTTCGTTATCTAGGTTAACAAGAAATAACCAGGTAAAAACACCTATTGTTGTGCCCGAGAAATACAGTAATTTTTTAAAAAAAAGTTATAACTTAATCATATTTGGAATTATATGGTTGAAGTGGAAACTCGATGTTAATTTCCAGAGAAGCAGTAAACATCTCTTCCCCATTTTAGGCTATAATGATAGAACTTCCATCATGGAAGTAGTGGAAATCTTATAAACGGAACTTGCCTTATAAAAATCTAGGTGGATATAATTTTCTGAAAGCTGGCCGTCAATTATCGTGCGTGTCAAAAGGTTCTTAGAAACGTGCAGTTTGCTATCGACTTTCCCACATTGAAATGCATAGGAAAATGTACTAATTAAATCTTGTTTTAGTACGACCAGCTCCCTCAGTAATGGCTGTGGGTATGCACCGAGGGTGATCTGGTTCTAGACGTTTATGCGGCTTCCACCTTGTAATGTGGCTAGTTTTTTTTATTTTTATTAAATTGATACAAGCCCAGTGGCAATGTTTATTAATTAATGTTTAATATCTCCGAGAATGTTTAACTTACCATATCATTTTCTTCGAGACAATTCGTCTTTGCAATTCGGATTCTATGCAAGTTTTGTTACATTGCACAAATATTATATGACCGATTATCGCATATCAGAGTTAATGATCCATTGCAGAGGTTTTCAGTTATTGCTATACATATCAGTCACCAGGGTGCTATATGCATACATTTCTTTGAAATAAATTACTATCGCCCAATAATTTATGTATAGCAAGTAGGTTTTGGAAGAAAAAAGTCGGTATTTTTACACTGACCTATTACTATAAGGTGAAAGACTGATGACTGAAAGTGAAATAAAGTATATTGTTTGTAGTTTTGTAATAAGAAATCATTTGTTTTCGCTCTAATTCGTAAACTTACGCGTGTCGAAGTGTGATATGCGCGTGTGCGTCTCATTGCAAACGTTCGAATTATACATAATACAAAGTTGATTAATGAGCAGAATTCATTTCAAAGTACATTATGATTATTCGTAATAACTTACTCAAAGTCGAATTCAAAGAATAGTTCGTGTTTCGTTCACTTTCTAATTGTGTCAAGTGCTAATTTTAAAGTTGTGAAGACTAATGCCATGATGTAACAAAAAATAACAAACGAGTCTCCTTATGTACTCTTAATATTTTCTGTGTTTTTTTAGTCAAAAGCAGGAGGTGTTCATACTTATCTGATTTGTATATAAAAGGGATACTCCTTGAACATCGAATCCACCTAAATTGAACGCGAGATCTTTTAAGTTACAAAGTTATATTTCGACATAATTTATCGTCATTACAGCCAAATACGAGTAGTTACCTGCACCCAAACTAAGATAATGGCTATTTCACCGACTGATTTCGTATCCTCGTCTCGTGCGCCAGCAATCGTTAGTCCATGCCCCCTGTGTGTCGATGTTACGTGGCCAGCCAGCGTTTGCACATACGTTATTCAACAGATAGTCTGGTGCCGGCTGCATTAATAAATGCGTGCCTGAATCATCCTACCTGGCTCACCTCTGATGTTTAGGTTGTGACAACCAGCTCTCATGGATTATCGGATTTTTTCAATCCCTTAGTAGGGCCAATTCAAGGTTTAAAATAAATTGTCTGTTCCCAATTAAATGATTTATTAACGCCTTATAAAGGTAATCCTGGATGCTTGGATATGTATCTGGCTAGACTGCTCCTTCTGACTTTCCAGTATATTTTTTTATTTTATTGGTTTGAGAAATATTCAGTCAGTCAGTACAGATATTACCATTCTACGATAATATGCCCAGTTTAGACAGCGATGAAATTCGTCTCTTCAAAATTCACTGTTATGAATGAAAACAGCAATTTGCATGATTCTCAGCTCCAACAATTAGTCTAGAAACCATTGAAAATAACAATCTAGCGAAATTTTGCACATTTGAAACTTCGTCTGTGACGGCTACTTTCTAAAACTCAGAAATCCTTTGTATTCTTGGTAAACAAATAAGGTATAGACGGCTAAACTCGCCAACACTGCGCTATTGATTTTTTGAATACGAGCTAGGCTTCTGCAGTTTTAGAAATTTAGACTGGTCTAATCTCATAAATTAATCAAGCAATCACCACAATCATATTATCTTGTCATGTGAAAATAGAGGAAGTTAATTAACCAAAAAAAATGTTTTCTCGACTGACACTTTTTTTTTACCCCCGACGAATTAAGAGCGGGGTGTTATAAGTTTAATGTGTCTGTCGGTGTTTTTTGTATATGTATGTCGTATCGTAGCGCCGAAACGTATGAACCGATTTTCGTTTAGTTTTTTTGTGTCATAGATAATTTTATCCCGAGTTTTCTTAGCCTCGTTACATGAAAATCTTATCGGCTGTTTGAAGATCATCAGCTTTTTTCTAGTTTTAGGTTATCCAATCGAATTAACATTTGATTTTGATGCCGATGACATTGACAGTATATGGTAAGGTATCCATGACTCGATAGGCAGCTTTGAAGATCATCAGCTCTTTAGTAAATTGATGAGGGGATCTGACTACCTTTCAAATTTGTTATCGATTCGAAATTTGAAATAACATGGTAAGGTAACCATGACTTTAAATATATAGTTTCGTTTTTTTTTAATATGTAGTTTTGAATTATTAAAATTGTGTTCAAACCCCATATGAAAAACTATGCCTGTCGTATACGATGATGTCGGTAACGATGCATGCATGGGGTATTAAAGCCTAAGTAAAAACAAATTAAGAGTTTTACATCTAATGTTTATTATTTTGGTACTGTGACGCATTACGTTCCATTTTGATTCGTATGGCCATTTGCAGAATTGATTCTTTGTGAATCAATAAATAACTGGCTAGAGATTCTATTGTGGTAACCACATGTGAAGAACATACAAATGTGAGACTACTTCACATACCAGCAATATATACGACGATTTACATTAAACTAGCAGTCTCCCGCGAATGCGTCCACGTCGCAACATGATTTTTTATAGCCTGAAGCCTTCCTCGATGAATATATTTTTAAAATCGGTCCAGTTAGTTACTGAGATTAGCGTGTTCAAACAAACAAACTCGTCGGCTTAATAATATTGTATAGATATTTTTTTAAGATCCTATTATCTAAAATAGATGCGTGTTTTCGTTTTGGAATTCTCTAGAAAACTACGTCAATTCCGCTACATAATTTATTTTGTTGTGAACATGTATAAGTACATGGTTGTAATATTCATTAACATAATGAATTTCAGTACTATTGTATAGGTAGACTTCTAGATTCTTTATCTGAGTATCATCTTGTCTCGTCTCTCTTTCGTCAGATAAGATTTTTATGCCATACAAATCTTTCAACCTTTCTTTTTGACTATTCAAATATAATGATCTGCAGTCGAACTGTATTTATTTATTTTTCGATTGTCCAGTAGTTTGTACACCTGTGAGGGTTTTGTTTAGACCCTCGTCGTCATGGCAATCCTTCAGTTTTATTATTAATTTATAGATATGTAGTATTTTATTACCACTCCATTAAATAGGTACAGCATTTGACGTAGTGTTTTATATTAATAACAAAAAAAAAGTTTTGTCGTACCTAGGTAAACACCTATTATAATGTAGGACAAAAGTGCCTTTTTATTTTCCTGAAATAAATAGGGCTAGAGGTTTGATATTTATTCAATTGATTGAAAAATACAAAAACATCTTATCTACATACACATTGTGGTCAAGGACCTTACAAAACGGCAATATTATTATAAATGCCCTTACAGATATCGTACCAGAATAATGTTTGGTTTAATAAAATAAATTTATATTGGACACCAATCACATGCATTGCTCTGATCCTAAAGTAAGTAGCTAGCACTTGTGTTATGGAAATCAGACACAACGGGGGTACCACAACACCCAAACCCGAGACAATATAGAAAATTTTGATTTCTATATTGAACCGACCAGGAATCGAACCCGAGACCTCGGAGCGGCCACTTAAAACCAGCGTGCTTATCCACGGAGATCGTCAAATAATGTTTTTTTTAAATGTTTTATCCCAAAAAACGCATCATTCACGGAATCAGAAATTTATTAGACTGGATCTAACTATTGTTGCAGTGACCCCCGACGTCTGACGCATTGCCCCAAGTAGATAGTGAAAGTTACATGGACTGTGGTACAGTCCTTACCGCACCATTGCAAGCCAATCTCACCTTTACTGCATTCGAAATACGTGCACGAAAGAACTCTTTAGGACGCAGTTTGAGCAATAGGTAAATCGTAAAACTCACTTTCTGTGACATTTTGACCGAAACGAGAAAGTCTGCGGCCAAGGGTTTATTACTACTTGAGATAACACATTTTACGGAATGTCAAGTCTTGAATAATTTCAGTAGTTCTTGAAAATAGTGTTCTACTCAGTTGAAAAAATAATGGTCACTCGAAAGAACTCGAAAGTCTCAAGGAATAGTTTTTTAGCTACTACAATTTTAAAGCTAGTCCAGAAAATTCACCAAGCACCTCTGCAATAACTGAGCAGGGACTGAAACTCTTCCCGAGTTTTTATGTGGGGTCATCGAAGTCCTAATATATAGTCCTTCGATTATTATTGGTTCCTCATCGTTAAACGATATAATTAGTTTTAAAGAACGCAATTCATGTAGCAAAACAATAACGATCAAGACGTTTATCCTATGTAGGTATATCTATTAATGTTGCACCATAAAATATTGTAGTAAGCGTGTCATTCGTTTGCCACGGGAACCTATCGATAAATGTTTATGTTATTATTACTTCTAATTTAGGTACTTACGAGTAAAGAAAGCCAGCTGATATTAGATATGGGATACAAACCACAGACCTCAAGTGGTCGAGGGTTCCAGGGTTATCTCAGCCGTGATAAGACTGTACTGGAACTCACTGGGTCAGTTGTCGTGAATCTTCAATTCAAAACAATTGACTTTTCTGATAGTGTACAAGACGGCGTCTAAATGTTAAATAGTATACATTTGTTGTTAGATCTATAATTTGTAAAATCGTTTATTTGTTAGTTTTGTTTAAAACTTATTGTGAATATTTGTATGTTAATAAATAAAGTAACAGCCGGGGGTATAGGAAACACATTTAGTAGGCACACACCCTCGTATAGGCTAGCGAGGACTAGAAGAATCATAGGGAAATAGGACGCGGCTCTCTTTACGGTATTGCCTTTTTAAATCAAAATATAAGCCCGCTCTATTTCCTTCTCTTTCTAATCATGAGATGGCACGCGGCTTTCCTTACGGTAATGCTTTTTGACCGCGAATATCACGCGCATGCCATCTCACCTCTCGCTCCCATTGACTTCCTGCTCGCACATTTGGACACAAAATTGTATAAAAGACGGGCAGAAACACGTAGAAAATGAGTTCGACGAGTCCACGAGCCCCACCAGCCGCAGCTAGAAGAACCATCTCTCCTAAGGAACAGGAAGAGCCCTAGAACACAGAAGAAAGAACATTCAAGAAAGAACATTCTAGGAAGAACACATTGGAGTTCGATCCAGCAGCGGCTAGAAGAAACATCTCTCCTGAGCAACATAGGAAGAGCACACAAGAAAGAATATTTAAGAAAGAACATTCAAGAAAGAACGTTCAAGAAAGAACACTGAAGAAAAAACATTGAAGAAAACACTTGGAACAATTAACGGCCACCTCACCGCACACAATACAGTCCACATTAGAACATTGGGTTGGCTGTTACTCTGAAACCTGACATAGGAGTTTCTCATTTACGCGTCCAACATCAAGACACAAACGGGCTACCGACCGTCTGACTTCGCACCAAATCCAGCTCCGTGCCGTGTTATCCGGCACATTGCTGGTCCTTCGAGCCGGATCTACGTGTGAAGACTGAAGATTGTCAAGATGCCCGTCACTCGTTCTCGTACGCAAGAGAGAACGCCTACGTCCGAAACAGAAACACCGTCGGGGACCGAGTATACTGGTACCACTATGCCAGATACGTCGGCCACGAGTCAAGCGTCCAGTCCGCTGGCAACTGAGCCAGAACACCTCGAAGAAACAAGAGAACAGCAAACAGCACCGCCGCCGGCGGCACCCACTCAGGTGCAACCGCCCGCGGCACGTGCGCAGACGCCTTCAGCGAGATCAAGAAAAAACAAGAAACTACTAAAGGCCCGAGAAGAGCTCCTGCGCATCCAACTAAAGCTCGCCGCTAACAAAGTAGCGGCCATCGAGGCAGAAACGGACACCGATGAAGATGAACTTGACACCGTGATTGAAGACTCCGGCAACAACAACAACGAGCGCACCGGCACCTGGGTCGACGATAGCCGCATGCAAATGCTGGCTATCACCGGGCAACCGCACATCCCAGAGCCACTGCCGCTACCGCCGATACCGACGCAGGCACCTGCCTCGCAGGTCGCGACGTGTCCCACGGCGGGAGAAAAGGAGACAGCACATATCGGCATCTCACCGGCGGGAGTGAACGAGTCGGCATACGCCGGCGCCCCACCGGCGGGAGGAAACGAGACAACGAGAAGTGACATCGCCCAACTTGCCACTGCCATTACTATGGCTGCGAGGGCGAGTCAACCGAAGATGAACATTGAACTGCCGATATTCGCTGGATCCCATCATGAATGGCTGATCTTCAAAGCTGCATATGAAGAATCGAAGAGCGGGTTGACATCATTGGAGAACCTCGCCCGCCTGCGCCGAAGCCTCAAAGGACGTGCGAGGGAAGCAGTAGAGAGCCTCTTACTGTACAACGGCAACCCAGAAGACGTCATGAAAACCTTAGAAGCAAGGTTTGGTCGTCCAGATGCCATCGCTATGTCCGAACTGGAGCGACTGCGAGCACTAACGAAGCCTCAAGACACGGCACGGGACTTGTGCATTTTTGCCAGCCGGGTCTCGAATATCGTCGCAGCGCTGGGTGCCATCAAGATGAGGCACTACCTGTACAACCCAGAGATCACGAAGATCACAATTGAAAAGCTGACCTCTACCATGCGATATCGGTGGTACGACTACGCGGCTGAACAAGATACAGAAGAACCGGACCTTGTCAAGCTGTCGCGCTTCCTGAACCGGGAGGCCGAACGATGCGGCCCCTATGCACAGCCTGAACAACCGGACAACGCCGCGTCAGCAAAGAAGCCACAACGGGCTTACAACACGAACACAACGGAACCCGAACAGAAAATACACAGCTGCCTATGTTGTGAGAAGACAGGGCACGCCATCGGGAACTGTGAAGAATACAAGAAGCTGAGCGTCAATGATAGATGGGACCTCGCTAAAGAGAAGAGACTATGCTTTCGCTGCCTGCGGTATAGAACGAGAATACATAACTGCCGCAACACGAAGTGCAATATAGACGGGTGCCCCCATCCACATCATCAGCTGCTACACCACGCCAAGAGTGGTGAAGAGAAGAAAGAAGAAAAGAAGAATGAAGTAGTGAGTTCCACTTGGACGCCGAGGAAGCCTCAAGCCTATTTGAAGATATTACCTGTGACCGTCGTCGGGCCAAAGAGAAAGATCGATACGTATGCACTTCTCGACGACGGCTCTACCGTCACGCTTATCGACGAGGACTTGGCGCAGCGAGCTGGACTACGAGGGCCAGTGGAACCACTACGCATTGAAGCAATCGGTGAACGGCAAGTTGAAACGGGGTCCTCGAGGCGGCTCAAGCTGACGATCCAGGGAGCCCAGAGAAAGCGCCACACCATCCAAGCCAGAAGCATCAACCGGCTGCGACTATCCCCGCAGACCGTCAACGAACGCGATCTGGCTGGCTGCCGTCACCTTGAAGACCTGAAGAATCTCACCTACGAGCAAGCCAAGCCGGAGATACTCATCGGGCAAGACAACTGGCCACTTCTCCTGGCGGAGACTACCCGCGTCGGAGACAGACAGCAGCCAGTCGCATCTCTAACGAAGCTGGGGTGGGTCCTTCATGGGGCGCAGGCGCGGACGCTGGGACAAAGAGTCCACTTCGTGAACCACGTGACAAAGGAATCGGAAGAGCTAGAGAGAATCGACGAACAACTGAAGAACTTCTTCTCTCTAGAGTCCTTTGGAGTCGCGCCTAAGAAACCACAGAACGATCCTGAAGTCCAGGCCTTGAAGATACTGAATGCGGAGACCATACGTCTCGAGGACGGCCGTTTCCAGACCGGGCTGCTATGGAAGTCGGCAGACATCAAGCTGCCTGACAATTTGAACTATGCGCTAAGAAGACTTTGTGCCACCGAGAAGAAAATTGAGAAGAATCCTACATTGAAGGCCAAGGTCCACGAACAAATGGAAGCGCTCATTAAAAAGGGCTACGCTGAAGTCGCACCCGCACAGAAGAATGAAAACAGAACATGGTACCTGCCTTGTTTCCCGGTAATCAATCCCATGAAGCCGGACAAGGTCAGGATGGTGCACGACGCAGCAGCCACCACTAAGGGTGTATCACTGAACGATACCCTACTCACTGGTCCAGATCTGCTCCAATCACTCCCTGGAGTGCTACTGAGGATGAGGCAACACCGAGTCGCAGTATCAGCGGACATCACCGAAATGTTCCTGCAAGTGAGAATCCGACCGGAAGATAGAGACGCGCTCCGCTACTTGTGGAGAACAGATCGTGACGCTCCACCCACTGAATACCGAATGACGTCACTGATCTTCGGAGCCACGTCGTCTCCTGCCACAGCGATCTATGTGAAAGACCGTAACGCGAAAGAAGCCGCTAAGACCTATCCCGAAGCTGCTGATGCCATCGAACGCAACCACTACATGGACGACTACATCCAGAGCTTCGAGACAGAAGAGCAGGCAGTCAAGATCGCAAGAAAAGTTAGAGACATCCATCAGCGAGCACACTTTGAACTAAGGAAGTGGACATCGAACTCTGATGCGGTACTACAGCAACTGGACCCAGGAAAGAAGCAAGAAAACACGACATGGCCAGAAGAAAAGAAGACTGTTCTAGAGAACCTGCTAAAAAGGAAGAAACACAGAACATTCTCCTCAAGAACCAAAGCGAAAAAGAAGAAAAATCCATCCTGGGGTACTCAGCACGTCGATAGAAGAACGAAGAAATTGGTTGAGAAGGTTCATGATGAAGACATGTATTTGATGATCCCCGCCGAGCTCATCATTGAAGCCGAGAAGATACTCATTAAGGCGAGCCAAGAAGGAGCCTTCGAAGAAGACAAAGAAAACATGAGAAGAGGTCATCAGGTCAGCCGCCAGAGCCGACTGAACGAATCGGCGATTGAACTTATCGACGGCCTGATCACCCTAAAGTCCCGAATCTGTGCCAAGCAGGAAGTGGAATTTACTGTCAGCAGTCGACCGCTTACCCACGTTGCGGTCGACCCAGATGAACCCGAAACATTGACGCCGAATCACTTTCTGCTGCTGGAGCCTGCACATGAACCGGCCATGGGACAATTTGAAGACAGAGATCTGCTGGGCAAGACCCATTGGAGGGCGTCCCAGACAATAGCGAACATGTTTTGGAACCGTTGGATACGAGAGCACCTTCCCGAACTTCAAAGCCGGCGGGAGCCGCGCGGCCACGGCCCTGAACTGAAGACCGACGACGTCGTACTGATCGTGGACAACACTTAGCCACGAAACACCTGGCCACTGGGACGAGTTACCACCGTGTACCCAGGACCCGACGGCGTCGTGCGAGCTGCGGACGTGTTGACTCGAGGAGGTATCCTGCGACGCCCCACCAAGAAGCTGGTCAACCTACATATTGAAGAAAAGGACGCCGCCCCTTCCACGAAATGAGTGAGTCTCCGACGGCGCTACGACACACGGCGGGAGAATGTACAGGACGGCGTCTAAATGTTAAATAGTATACATTTGTTGTTAGATCTATAATTTGTAAAATCGTTTATTTGTTAGTTTTGTTTAAAACTTATTGTGAATATTTGTATCTATACTAATATTATAAAGCTGAAGAGTTTGTTTGTTTGTTTGTTTGAACGCGCTAATCTCAGAAACTACTGGCCCGATTTGAAAAATTCTTTTTATGTTAGATAGTCCATTTATCGAGGAAGGCTATAAGCTATATTACATAAAGATACGACTCACAAGACCACAGCAGCAATGAAAAATGTTGCGAAAACGGGAGAAAGATATTCCTTTCGAGAGCTTCCGCTGCGTACGCTGCGGAAACCGCTAAAGTTACACAAAAACCATGTATGACAAGATTGTTCAGCATTAAGAGTTCTATAATAAAGTCCGCGACAGCATATGTCTATCTTTTATGGTTGACTTACTACAACCTTTTTTATGTTAATAAATTTGTAAAAAAATAATGCATCATTTTTAGAGGTGTATTATACACACAGTTATTTATTCTTATCAAAATAAATACATTCATCATCACGAGCATTTCATTTAGAACAAAGTTGCCCTTTATATCATTTGATTCCAATAAATATCTTAGGAGCTATCACAGTTTTAACATAACTCCGCACCAAAATAATGTTCGCAGCTCAAGTACAACGTGCGCTTGCGCTAATCTATACTAATATTATAAAGCTGAAGAGTTTGTTTGTTTGTTTGTTTGTTTGTTTGTTTGTTTGTTTGTTTGAACGCGCTAATCTCAAAAACTACTGGCCCGATTTGAAAAATTTTTTTTACGTTGGATAGTCCATTTATTGAGGAAGGCTTTAGGCTATATAACATAAAGATACGACTCATAAGACCACAGCAGAAATGAAAAATGTTGCGAAAACGGGAGAAAGATATTCCTTTTGAGAGCTTCCGCTGCATACGCTGCGGAAACCGCTTAAGTTACACAAAAATCATGTATTACAGGATTGTTCAGCATTAAGAGTTCTATAATAAAGTCCGCGACAGCATATGTCTATCTTTTATGGTTGACTTACTACAACCTTTTTTATGTTAATAAATTTGTAAAAAAATAATGCATTATTTTTAGAGGTGTATTATACACACAGGTATTTATTCTTATCAAAATAAATACATTCATCATCACGAGCATTTCATTTAGAACCAAGTTGCCCTTTATATCATTTGATTTCAATAAATATCTTAGGAGCTATCACAGTTTGAACATAACTCCGCACCAAAATAATGTTCGCAGCTTAAGTACAAAGTGCGCTTGCTATATTATAAAGCTGAAGAGTTTGTTTGTTTGAACGCGCTTATCTCAGGAACTGCTGGACCGATTTGAAAAAAAAATTTCTGTATTGGATACCTTATTTATCGGGAAAGGCTTTAGGATATAAAACATGACGCTGCGACGGGAGGGGAGGGAGCAAACTCAAAACGCGCGGACGAAGTCGCGGGGGACTGCTAGTTATATTATAAAGCTGAAGAGTTTGTTGGTTTGAACGCGCTCATCTCAGGAACTGCTGAACCGATTTGAAAAAATATTTCTGTGTTAAATAGCTTATTTATTGAAAAAGGCTTTAGGATATAAAACATCACGCTGCGACGGGAGGGGAGGGAGCAAACTCAAAACGCGCGGACGAAGTCGCGGGGGACCGCTAGTGTTAATAAATAAAGTAACAGCCGGGGGTATAGGAAACACATTTAGTAGGCACACACCCTCGTATAGGCTAGCGAGGACTAGAAGAATCATAGGGAAATAGGACGCGGCTCTCTTTACGGTATTGCCTTTTTAAATCATAATATAAGCCCGCTCTATTTCCTTCTCTTTCTAATCATGAGATGGCACGCGGCTTTCCTTACGGTAATGCTTTTTGACCGCGAATATCACGCGCATGCCATCTCACCTCTCGCTCCCATTGACTTCCTGCTCGCACATTTGGACACAAAATTGTATAAAAGACGGGCAGAAACACGTAGAAAATGAGTTCGACGAGTCCACGAGCCCCACCAGCCGCAGCTAGAAGAACCATCTCTCCTAAGGAACAGGAAGAGCCCTAGAACACAGAAGAAAGAACATTCTAGGAAGAACACATTGGAGTTCGATCCAGCAGCGGCTAGAAGAAACATCTCTCCTGAGCAACATAGGAAGAGCACACAAGAAAGAATATTCAAGAAAGAACATTCAAGAAAGAACGTTCAAAAAAGAACACTGAAGAAAGAACATTGAATAAAACACTTGGAACAATTAACGGCCACCTCACCGCACACAATACAGTCCACATTAGAACATTGGGTTGGCTGTTACTCTGAAACCTGACATAGGAGTTTCTCATTTACGCGTCCAACATCAAGACACAAACGGGCTACCGACCGTCTGACTTCGCACCAAATCCAGCTCCGTGCCGTGTTATCCGGCACAGATAGAAAACTAAATAACCAAGTGCTATAATTTAAACTTAACCTCCTACCTTGTAAATAATCAGAAATAAAGGAATTATATTCACTAAAATATTATTATTTTTTTACGCTGATTACAGCGTTAAAAAAATAGTACCTACCATTGCGATTTACAAATTAATTAAAATTCTGAAGCTGACCGTGAAATAATTCTGAAAAATCTTTGAGTACTCGTAAATAATATTGCATTTTTATTTTCTTGAAAACATAATACACCAACAGCAAACATAGATAACAATAGTATCATATAGTTATGGTAACACATTAAGTATTTTTATGTAGCTTCCTACTTTATAAAGTTTTTATTAAGATATCGCTTATCATCATAAGACACGACTGTAGGATCGACTTAAAGTTAATAATCAGTTAATCACCTATCTATAACAATATGACTTTCAAACTTTATACTGACAAAGTGGCACTTAATTATGTGCTTTAGCTTGTTTTTCTTCAATTTAAGAGCCGCACTCTTGTCGGTGGAGTAATCGCCATTCTTTTCTTCTGTCTGCTTATCTCTTGACTTCCTGATATGACATGTAATTAATTTTCTCCTTCACTTGAACGAAATAGCTTATCCTAGGCCGTCCACATCACCTTCCCTTCTATTTTTACTTCAGCTCCAGCTACTAAACAGTATTCCTTATAATAAACTCCATATCGCTTGCTGGGTCCGTATTAGTAGTTGCTAATCATAGGGTCCAATTTTCTTTTAAATCCTAGTAGATTAAAAGTTAGATGTAGTAACGTCCAGTCAGAATAATGACTGTTTTTTCGGTAACATGTGTCACAATATTACACCGAAGCTTATCATCACACCTGTTAGATAACACTTCATAACCGGCCATGCACGTCGTGTTCACTTACTAGCCTCGTGGTTTCGTGCATAAGTAGTGATAGTGGAGTAATGAATTAAATGACCCTTGGGCAGCTCATCTGCTTACTGCACATATAACTAGTTTGTTGCTTAATCAGAAGAGGTGCATCTATATTTGACGTCCTCCGTGGTCGAGTGGCTAGCTCGCTGGTTTCAAGCGTCGCCATCTCGTGAGGTTCCGGGTTCGATTCCCGGTCTGGTCAATGTAGAAAACGATCTCTTCTATATTGTCTCGGGTCTGGGTGTTGTAGTACCACCGTTGTTTTTCGATTTCCGTAACACAAGTGCTTTAGCTACTTAGCTTGGGATCGAAGCAATATATGTGATGTTGTCAAATATGTATTTATTTATTTGTATCATTGAGAAATCGGTCCGCAAAATAAGCCAATAACGGAAAGGGGACCCTGCCCTACACACCATAACTTTATACAAAGCAAAAGTGCTTTGCGTGTTTGCTATAGAGGATTCGTTTACAACAACAAACTTGTTAAACATATTGAACGAATCCTCTATAATAAGTATTTTGCCATTCCCGAAGAATCTACAAAAGACTAAAGAAACAAAATTCTATTTCTACAACAGACTAAAATACCGTAACGTCCAACGAAATCACCAAACAATAAGTTTATGTGTGCAAGTGACATAACATAGGTTTCCTAGTAAAGTGACGACGCGACGCTAAGTTTGTAAAGCATTGTAAAACATAGAAATTTCTTTCAACAATTCCTTCGAGAATTTTGTGTTTTGACAAACTGCAATGTATGTTATGTTTTATTTTACATTTAAAGCATACACCATATGATTAACAAACGGTACGTATAAGATTTATTTCTGTTTTGTATAAATACTTTTACGTAGATGTCTACGTACGTCAGTAACGTCATTTGAATGAGATAAATAAATAGGTATCTACATACATTGTTCAGGACCATTGGTAAGATTGAAATGGGCATTATTGTTGACAGGTATTGAATTCGTTGGAAATGTAAATAATTTCCTAACACCTAACGTAAATGTTTTGGAACTATCGTATCACACAATGTAACCTTCTACTTAGCTATCTAGGCTGTAAAAACAAATCCCTAGGAATATCTGTCGACGAACTTGACATAACTACTATAGCTTTAATACTGTTATACCCATCGAAGCTATCTTAGTTGGAAATACTATACGAGTCAGTCATTTATTCCTGTCACATGTATATTTCGTCAGGCTCCAAAACAATCTTCATTTCCTAGAAAACTTCTGCCAAGTTTAGAAGACTGATGTCTTGTGCAGTCTTTCTAATTTTTTGTCTAAGTGAAGCAGACAGTTAGCTACCGCTACTTGCATTGTCGTCCTTACCTAAAAACTTACATCAGGGTATTAAGTCGAAGGTTGGTCCCGTGAAGGCTAGCGAGCGTCAAAGAGCGGTCAGCGTGTTGAAATCGCGCCGATGCGCTATGTCGGTCAATGCTGCCGAGTTGACACCTAATGCGCGCACGCATTGAACGGATAACTAAGTAAATTTTGATGCTGTAAGACTTACAGAAGTAAAAAAAATAGTAGTTAGTATTAGAACAGTCAAAAATTTCATCATCATCCAATTTAAGAGCTAGGCTCTTATCGGTGGAGTTTTTTTCCATTCCTCTCTGCTTTCCGCCCTTCTCTTAACCTCCTGATACGACCCGACATTTATCTTTTCCTTTATTTGCTGTATGTAGCTTATTCTTGGTCTTTCTCGCTTTCTTTTTTCTATTTTAATAAAATTGACGTGTCGAATCAGGTGGCCTAACATTCGTCCCCTCCTACACTCTATTGTTTCCATCAATCTCCTTTTTTCCCTAACCATAGACAAAACTTCTTCATTTGTTTTATACAAAACTACACGTATAACGTTGAACAATTTATTTGATAAATAAATCTTTTTTTTCAACATTTTGAAGACTTATTACTATCGTCATATTCAGTAGTGCTTCTGATGAATGAAAATTAGTAACATTATATACATTCAGTTATTATGATACTCCACCTAGGAAATGTTCCAATTTCCTGCAACATTGGAAGGTCAGACAAATCCCTTCGGCTAATTTGAATGTGCTAAATTGATCAGTTCACAAGAATTTGTATGATTTGTCGCTTTATTGGTCAATGTCGATCGATAGTAATATGATTTGTAAACAACATTTTTCAGTGTTGTTTTTGTACAGACCTACCTGAATAAGAACAACCACAATCGTCATTGTTCTTATATATCTATATCAACATAAATAAAAAATAGTAAAAATGCACTACTTCAGTACTCCAGAAAGTTGCCTTGACGCTTGAGTCAAGAAGATAAAGAACCAGCAAGACAAGTATGAACTGTCATCATGTTTTTAACTTATTCGTATACAGCTTTATGTTCTAGTCACATTACAGGTCATCCTTCTTATATTTACAAATGAATACTTTTGCAAGCGATCTTGAGCGATTCGAAGAACCTTACATGGAACGTCAAATCTGATAACATCGCCCCCGCCGCGAAACTGTCAGATAATCTCGCATGCCGTGAGCACATCAAGGTCACAAACCGCCACTCGAGACGAACGGAGGCTCCATGCGCCCGCGCAGTCGTCCGCGCGTCTTTCGCGCTCGCCGATCGAGTACCCCCTATTAAATTTCACTCGTAATCTCTAACAATGCTTTAATTGCTCAATCACTAATCAATAAATTAAGTGCAGTGCCTTACTAACTTCCGTGGACAATATGTGTGCTCGATTGCATCGGCGGTTGGATCGCGGTCGTGTATGAAAAATGAGTGTTTTGTGCATGTGATTATTAAACTTAAACAATGTTGCGAAGGCAGTTTTCGTGCGAGTCTGGGAAGTCGGAGTTGGTGAGGGCCAAAGAGGAGTATTTTGATAGAAGGTATGCTTTGTGCTTATAGTGGTCAAATATTCTTGTAAACGAATAAATATATGAGAATTAAAATTATATTTATATCAATTTGTAATCAAAATAAACAATGTTTACTTGGAGCGGATATATAAGCGAAAAATAGTTGTCTAGCTCTAAACAAAATACTTCTTATTTGAAGTCTTAACTTCCGTATTGCTAACTTGATACGACCCATTCTTAGCGGAATTGACTGACGATTCTTTTAATGATTCCTTCGTGCATTCATTATTGAGTTCTTCGAAGCACGCGTATGTTGAAGACCACAGATTTTAAATTAACTTTATGGGTTTTACCTACTGCACCCAATACAGGTAGGTCTTCAAATCGTTATTACTCATGTGCCTTCAAACACAAATAGGATCTTGATGACGTAATCAGTAACAACAATATATATGTTAAGAAATACGTGTGTTTAGGAACTACAATTAGCGCTATTTATAGCAACAAACCTTCAATATAACCATTTTGCGGTTGTCAAAACATTTAAAAATACGCTTTTATTCAGAGTTCTTTAAATTTTAGCCTTCTAAGTAGGTATTCATTTTGCTCTGTACCTGAATAGAATTAATGAAGTAAAACCACGGTCTTCTATCAATTTAGTGTATTTGTTGCACTGATGCGTTTTACCGTTAGATCAATTTTGTTTACATAGAAAAAAGAATAAAATCATCTCTCTTTAACTTTTCTGTGATTGCTTATAACTTGATGCGTGCTATATTTAATTTGATCATACCGTAGAACGCATCCAGTGTGGCAAAGCCTTAAATTACGCCTAAATATTCTACAGATACTCTACTCTCCAACCTGCTGGCATGGTCCTTTTATGGTGAATTGGTGACCAATATTTATTTACCGCAACTTACAACTAAGGACTCCTCCTTATAGTTTGATCATTAGTTTTATTTCGGTTTGACACGACTTGCATACGTATTTTTTGCTGGACTTGATAGGCACTAATAATGTGTACAAAATGTTTTGTCAGAGGCAACGATTCCAAGTGTCTGAGTAATACAGCCAATTCACAGTCTTCTCATAAATTATATTTCTCCAATTTCCCTCACATAGTTTTACAACAGAGTAATAAAAGATCGCGAAGTGTGGAGACTACTTGTGTGTATCGAATTCTTAGTTTCTATCTTGGTTTGACGTTAGGTTCTGCTGATCCTGATAATATCTGGTATACCCTGAGTCCCCTGTCCTATTTTTTAATCCTTAAAGCACAATTAAATGATGCTGTGAATCCCCGTTTGTTAAGGTTAAGGAATTGTTTGATGTTTAATAAGTTTTATTGCCAACATCGACTTACGAAAAACACACATACCATGTTACATATTTACAATGAGCACAAAACCTTATACATTGAATAAAGGTCAGATATCTGACTTTTAGGTATGTGACTGGTTGTGTTTCATAGTTCAAGAAGCGTTACACATCCTTGAAAACAGAAAAAATACCGAACACAGTAAATACGAGTCTTTTGGGTTTTTATTTCAGATCGGAATGCCGATGTTGCACCGACTTTGCATCGTGCATTATTCCGATTGTCATTCAGACCAGTTTTTTTTTCTGAAAACCATTTTAGACAAGCTACTTAATAACAGTCTGTAAGTAAACTATAACGTCACTTTGTTTAATGATAACTTTAAATGTGGTTTTTTCATTGCGTTTTTTGTCCGTAACAAAACATCCATTCGTTTGGCTCATTAGCAAGGTCGTCGGGTTAATACCAGGTTCATTTTCCTGCGTTGCGATTGTATTTTAATTATTTTCTATTCAGGGTGCTTCAAAAGGTTCTAAAAAAAAGGCGTGAAAGTACCTTCTTTAGTTCTTTGAATTCTTATTGACCAGACCACTAGCGCTCCGCAATGTTAGTAAAAATAGCCAAATATTTATATTGTCGTAAAATAGAATTCAAGTTAGGTTTATTTTATAGAGGTTAAACCATTTAAATACTAGTAGTTCATAAGTCATCAAGAGTCAGAGGTATGTAGTTATATATCATGCCGATACTCGTTAAATTAAAAAGAAGCGTTAAAAATATTATTTACAAGATTATTTTTAATACCGTCAACTCCTGTAACTTCGCCTAAATTCGATGAAAAATTGCATATTTTTTAATTTTCCCGCTAAACAAAGATAGTCTGAAACATCGGCACACTGCAAATCTGACCAATGGGGTGGAATCTTTTTGGGTGTGTGTGTTAGGAATTAATACGAAGCACTATACGTTAATATTCTGTGGTTGAAAAATGTGGGCGAAGTTAGAGCATTGAACCTAACTTCGCCTGGTAGTTTTATCTCTATGAATTCAAACTTTATTGCGCAACCTAAGCACTTATTACATTAGATATAAGGCCTGCACCAGTTTGATTGAAATAAAACAACCAGAAAGTGCTTGTTTTTAAAAAAATCTTACCTAGGCGAAGTTAGGCTAGCTATTTTCGAAACTGGGAACAAAGAATAGGGTTGCTAAAAACCAAATTTTTTTTGTAGATTAATATTGGGCAAAATATCCAAAATATATTTTATTTATTTATTTTGCGAGTGCGATATATTTTTTTTGTGATTGTTAACCTAGAACTGTCATTTATTAACCAATTTGGAAAATCTTTATTATTTGAGAGTCTACTTTTACTTCATCGTCATATAAATTTTATCAAAATCGGTTCAGTAGTTTAGTTTTTAAGCCAAAATAACTGGAATAAACACATCATATTCATAAAAACTGCGTATCGATGACACTGTAGTCGTTAGTTTTAACGTTGTATTATTTTAGATTTATAATTATATCTCGGAATATAAACTGCAGTAGGTAATTTAATAAAATACTTATTCATAAAATATATAGGTATATATAAAAAAAAACTAAAAATAAATAAATATATATATGGATGTTTTTGAACTATCTACTCAACTTTTACTTTGCAAACAACAATGAAATCACGAAAGCAACCATACAAATCATTATTAATTTTATTATTGATATGTTTTTCTAAAAGTGCCAACCCTAAGGGTAGGCGAAGTATGGTGGCTGTTAGTTGAAGATACCCTTCCTAACATTGCCTGTCTAGATATTTTTGTTCTATTTAAAGACACCTTAATAATAATTATCGCTACGGATAGTCAATCATATATGTAACTTACTGTAAAAATATTAAACCTTTACCTTTGGTAGTTTCCTCGCTGCAGGTAACTTTTCTGGGTTCCACAAAAAAACACAAACTCATCATTCCATGTTTTGACTTACACTGACTAAATGGCAGCTTTGATTTTGAATCAAGTTGCAATATTACCATAGTTAAATTTGCCAATTTACCAATGAAGACGAAGGACCTACACAATAAAAAAGTTATAACTGTTTTAAAATTTTAGGCGATGTATGGTACAAAAGGCGAAGTTACAGGAGTTGACGGTAGTGAAAACTATTTACCTTTGAGTACAAACGAATGTAAAGTCGTATAAATACAGTATCATCATCATCATGTATAATGGATTTACAGTGAATACATTATCGAATCAAAATAGCGGGACGACACCAGTATTGTTTTACCGTGTGCAAGAGGGGACATCTTTTAGTGAATTTACAATATTCTAGAAAATAACAATGTGTTCAGGTAGAAAGAAAGCTGAAAACCATTTCAATGTTCAATTCAAAAATTGAAATGTTTTTCGAAAATGTTCCGTTTTTTTATATAATTTAAAAGCAGAAATTGCACGTTATTTTTAATTTGTAACTTCCATGGACTTGTAATGATGATGTTATAAGCTATGATTATAGAATTTTAAATAACAATGGGTTGTTTGTTGTTTCAGGCGAACTAGGTCCCTGAACGCACCGTCTCCTATACAACAGTTTGGACCATGCGGCAGGATAATGAAAAACTCTGCAATGGTGATGTGAGTACCTTTTCTTATTTAACGTTTCACGTTTTAATTAATTAAACTTTTTAATTTGTAATAGGAAAAAAGTAAATATTTTTTTTGTAGAGTCTTAAGATCTCCGCACTTTCTCGTAAATAATCAGCAATCAAGAAATGAAGGTTGCCCAGACTCGAATTATGAAAATGAGTTAGTGTGATGCCTATTTGTAGGAATCATTATCTTTATAATTTTAATAATTGGTTTGGTTTTTTTTTCATTCTCATATGGGTATATTTAAGTAGATGTCGCAGAGTTTGTGTTCTGGCTTGCGGGCAAGTCAAATTGATCGCAGCAAAGTGATCAAATAATACAACGTTCCTTCAACCCCAGTTAAACTCTTAGCAGTAAGACGGATGTTAAAACAAATTCGGACTATGTCCTAGTATTTGACGGGACCGTCAAACTTGTGTTAACTCCTACTTTTGTGTCGAACTATATCGTCATAAAAACGAATGCACTCAAACATTGCAGGCAGATCCAGGACCCGGCGTCGCAGCGACTGACGTGGTACAAGCCGCCGCTAACAGTGCTCGTCATCAAGAAGGTGCACGACGCCGGCATACTGGCGCCCTTCGTGCAGCTGGTGCACTGGCTGGTCCATGTGAGTGCCCCTTAACCCTTAAAGTCCGGCGTCGCAGCGGCTGACGTGGTAAAGCCGCCGCTAACAGTGCTGGTAATCAAGAAGGTGCTGGCCGCCGGCATACTGGCGCCCTTCGTGCAGCTGGTGCACTGGCTGGTCCATGTGAGTGCCCCTTAACCTTTAAAGTCCGGCGTCGCAACGGCTGACGTGGTATAAACCGCCACCAACAGTGCTGTTAATAAAGAATGCGCTGGACGCCGGCATACTGGCGCCCTTCGTGCAGCTGGTGCACTGGCTGGTCCATGTGAGTACCCTTTAGTTGAAGTCTGGATCATGTATCAAACTTCACAACTAATACAACTCCTGGTACAGCGAAGGCATACAGAATGACTGAATCGAACACCCCAACCAATGAAGGCTAAATATATTACGTGTCCTAAAGATTTTTGCTCTTGTGTATTGTGCACACACTTGAGCACTATAAACAATGTCCCGTGCCGATGGCCAATCTCATTTGAGATTTACCGTGGTCAGATGCAACCAGCATGTCGTTATTTATTTTGGTTGCGTAAACCGCAAGAGCAAGCTGTTTAGCAATATGTCTTGGTTAAACACTGCAACGAAACTAATGAGAAATAATCTGTTTGAGGGTTTGAAAACTTGGGGCGGATTCGACCAACCGAGAATTAAATAAATTGCTAGTGATCCGAGATTTAAAAAAATACTATTTTCCCATCTAGAGCAATTCTTATACCTACCGTGTTGCGGAATAAAGATCTTATCGAAGTATAATGCAATGAGGTCCTTTTGCCATATGATGTATGTCATTATGTCAGAAAATGTTGTCAGATTCAAAACTTTTGACAGCTCTATACTTTCCCAACGCTATAATACGACAATGTTTTAGTTGACAGGATTTTAACTTTTACACTATTCTGATATGGTGCAGTTTTTATTTGCCAGATAGTAACATATATTTCAATCATTCGATCGAATGCGAGTTTAGGTGTTTACGTCGAAAAACGACTTTAAGGCACTCGAATATAAAATCGAGGATTTAAATTATCTTTTGGGTAGTAACGCGCGTGTAAACCTGCGTTTGGTCGAATCCACCCGTAAGTTCTAAGAAATTATACATCACGGTTAATAATACAGATTTATGATACTTAATGATTATTCAATGTTTGGACGGAGGTTAGAAATTAAATAAAATGACATCACTAAGCATGAGTAGACAAATTATAAAGCGATTTAATGACTCGGCCTATTCAATACACGGCTCTGCCGATGACATGCAATAATTAATGAAAATGAGCTCTTGACACAAAAGATTTCATGCCCATTGTCCATCATAAATATTTCTGAAGTAAGTAGTTGGTTGTTATTGTGCCATCTTGTACAAACCTTTGTCTTACTTTTGAATAACATAATTTCACCCAAACTACATACTTATGTTTACTATTTTCGTTGACCGCGACAAAAGATTTGGTACGAAATTAACGGTGTTTTTAGTTACTCCATCCACTGTATGATATTTTATCCTTCTGACCAGTTTCATAATCTTACCTATCCTTAAATCCTAAAATTCTCGTGTCACAATGTTCGTTCCCGTACTCCTCCGAAACGGCTTGATCTATTCTCATGAAATTTTGTGAGCATATTGAGTAGATCTGAGAATCAGCGAACATCTATTTCTCTTATCCGTCTTTTTTTTTAAGTGACTCTGAGACCGCTTAAAATTTTAAATTACGGGACGGGGCCGGGGCGAGATGAGAATGGGGGCGAAACAAAGTTCGCTGGGTCCGCTAGTATAAATTAATAAGCATTGCGTTAGTCTTATGATGTTCAATGAGTTAATAAAAGACGCTAACCCCTAGCTAGGATTTACATTAATACTGTCTGCGTGTATCCGAAGTCGTTAGACTGTGCGGTTTACTAATAAAAACTTGTAAATACTTCATCCACCTATCTGGATGGGAATTAAGAATAGCTGGAAACTAATCACTTCACCCAGGGAGCAAGAAACGCAGAAACAAAGATGATTCAGGACCGCCCTAATTATAGTGCGCGGGAGTTGATTCAACTCTGTATCGATTTGTAGTTTGTACCTACTGCCACATGCTCGATCGATCATCTTTGAGTACCTATATCGATACGACTCTCGGATATTTTGACAGATAAAACAATGAAATGATTGTTACTGTTATTGATGACTTTCTTTTGTTTTAATTTGATTTGATTTGAATTACGAGTGTATCGATTAATAATCTTGTATGAACACTTTATTAAACAGAGTGTAATAGTTTTTACTTACCTACTTCTGTGGGGAATAAATTATAAATCAAAGATGATTTATTATTAACGTTTCCAACTTCAAAGGAATGAAGATATATTTTTAAAAATCGCATAACAAAGTAATTTAATTAAGATATAAAAAATATATTTGCTTTGTCACTAGAAACCCAGTCTAGACAAGCATTATTATAATATGTATGTGACGTAATTGTAGTAAATAGAATCCCCTTTCCCATACACATACCTACGTCAAATGAGTCGTTTGTTTCGTTCCAAGTATCTGTAACTTGAGAATAATCTTCCTTTCACCATTCGAATTGACATAAAACTGAATAGTTCTCCAGTTTCAGAATTTTAATCCACTTTAAAACAAATTCCTACCTATTATCTATTCACACCTTAAGTCAAGTAAATCCTGAGCTTTCTTTTTCTCAATTTTTAACTCCGTCCGGAATAGCAAATACTTTCGATAAACAAATCGAAATAATTTACGTAAATGAGTTTTTTTTAATTAATCGAGAAAGCACAGATTAAACTCACACTTATATGAATATTCACAAGGTCGGACTCAAAAGCCTGCCTTGATACAACCATGACGTTTCCCTCACGCAAACACCTCAGGCGATCGATACAATAACCTCATACAATGATAATTAGAACAATACAACAGATATAACGGTAGGGTCACCCTCACACATTGAGCATAATATGCCAGTTGGACCATTTTTAGTAGCGCAATCCTTTCCTTGAAAGAAAAAAAAACTACTTTTATTGATGGTTAATTACAAAACATTCGCTAGTAGGACTTTTACGTGTGTATTAACGATTTGGTATTGGAATAAAGAGTTTAAACGATCGATGACTTATCTTTATCAGACTGAAAAAAATCTCTTCCGAGGTAAACCTAGGTTTGTATGGCTTAACTAACATTAGTGCATCTGCGTGTTGTGTGTGGTTGATTCACTTACTTTTGTTGCGTGTGTTGTTTAGTTAAATTAATATTAAATTATACAGTTCGCTTTGTCATTCGATCGATTTTAGCATATAACGATGCATTATTTAGCAAGCTAGACTACAGTAAACACGGTAAGACTTGAAATGCATGCTTTGATTGATATGATGGATCAACATCGCCATAGTCTTTCAACAATGCTTACAAACCAAGAATGTATTACTCTTCGACATTCCAGCTAGGTTGTAAGCAGTTTTAAGTCGAAATTTATTTTAATATTCAATGTAATGTATTGTAAACCACGCTATTGTAATAGGTTCGAAGGTGAGGCTTAATGTTGGCCTTAGAGTGTTTTTCAAACCTGAAAATCGAATGTGACAAAAAAGTCTCAATGTCGAAAACAAATTGTTAGCCTAAAAAAGTTAGTCTAGCTAGGTCGGTATCCAATGTTCGTTTCGGCTTTTGTGAAAATTGTTTTAGGTGTCGGTAATATAAAAAATGCATTGCTGGTACCACGATAGGCCTGAAGGGGAAAGATGGCCATGATTATAAAAGCATTTTTCATACTAGTCTAAGGCCTGTTTCACAATGTCTGAATATTAAAATGACGTTCCGTATATTTGAATTATCCTAAGTGCTTATTTGTCGATGGTGAAATTTGAGTGAGATCCAGTGGCGATTCACAAAATTTTATATTGGAGTCTTACTAGAACCATAGTTGTAAAATAACAAATTGAAATACGATACTGGGTTGTGAAGTGTCTATAATCGGTTAGAATCATGAGTGATACTAAAATCCTTTTTAATTTATTTCCAGGACAAAAGCATGGTAGTGTTCGTGGAAGCAGCAGTCCTAGACGACACGCTGCTGGCGTCCTACGGAGACTTCTCATCGGTTCGCGAGCGGCTCATGACGTTCAGAGCGGGCACGGACGATCTCACGGACAAGATTGATTTCATCATCTGTTTGGGCGGCGATGGCACTCTCTTGCATGCCAGCTCTCTGTTCCAGGTTAGAGTGAATACTTTTATTTTATTTTAGTAGTTTTACACAATGCTACAGTCTGAGGACACACTGCTAGCGTCCTACAGTGACTTCTCATCTATTCGGGCGTCGGCGACACGTATGTTCAGCTAAATGAATTCAAAGTTATGGCTTGATTCTATACAGAGAACAATAAACATAATAATAATAATAAATATTATTTATTGCACAAGTAAGTACATAAGAAACAATAACATTACAGGCAAATCATTTGTACAATATTGGCGGTCTTATCGCTGGAAGCGTTCTCTTCCAGAGAACCATTGGGTAGAGGATACATCGTTTATCAGTGAGATAGAAACGATGTGCAAAAATATAGCTTGAATTTTAATATTATACTTTAAAGATAGTGACATAATAAAAGTAAAGATAAAAATATAACTAATACACTTATATCACAAATACAATAAATCAAATAAATAAATACATTATAAATTATTAAATACATATAATATACTTGCATAATATAATAGATCCATTATAGAAAAAGTCCGTCAATTTTAAAGCGAAAGGATGTGCTCTTTTACCCTAGCCTTTAAACACCAGAAGGGACTGGGATTGTCGGACTGGTAGAGAATTCCACAGTCGAACGGACTGAAGAGTAAACGACTGTGAGTAGCATTGCATTGGGAGGAGAAAAGGGGAAAGGAAAACATATTCCTATAATTAGGATTACAATTGAAAGAAGACAGATGATCGTTGATTTAAGTTGTATTTATTATTATTCGTTTAATATTTTTCCAGCAATCAGTCCCCCCCGTGATGGCATTCCACTTGGGCTCGCTCGGCTTCCTCACGCCGTTCGAGTTCAACAACTTCCAGGAGCAAGTCATGAATGTTCTAGAAGGTATGTTTATAAATATTCGCCTAATGGCTTAAAATATTCACTGTGTGTCTAAGTTTAAAACTTGTTTGCATAAAAACAAAGTCTGATTTTCATGTCGCGACCGTAAAAAAATATGTAAGAAAAAAGGTGTTTTGCGTTATAGGATACAATAACAATGAATTTTGTAGTTGGCAACAAACGGGAATAAATACCAAGAAAAAGTAGCAAGTCGAAGAAAATAATCAGAAAAAATATATCAAGAAATATTCAATTCATTTAATAGCTTTGCAAACTAACTTTATTTAGAATTAATTCAACCGAACCAATGACGTTCAAAAGGATAGACATGTTATACACCAACATTCAAGCATTTATAGTGGCGCAAAGATTACTCTATATACGAACGTATAGTCGTGCATTACGACACTAAGCGCTACTAGAGACAAATGATGGGACATGCTTGTTGATCGAAAGAGATAAATATATAACATTCGTTACGTACTTATTGCTACTCAGCGCTCATTGGCGCGAGCGCGGGACATCTCGCTCTTTAGCCTAATGTCAGCCATTGCCAAATTATGGTAAAGACTAAAATACGTAATTTAAGTTTTAATACTTTTAAATGAAAAAAACTATACTTATGAATGTAATGACACGTTTTTCTTGTCTCTAACAGTTGCAGTGTAATTGGTATTCCTCCTTACTACACAGGAAGGCACAGGGAAACGAGAAATAATTTAAGACGATGTCGGGACGCCATAAAGAGAAAGCGTGCCCAACTGAATGCACTCCGGGCAATTACCTGCCTTTCGTGTAGCCATTTTTGAGCGCATACGACGTATCTATAATTTAAAAACATTTTAGAACCAAAGTAGTTTTTTTTTAACTTTACAATAAAACGCTAGTTATCCGAGATTATATCAGTTTTCCATTCTACCATCTACGGTTCTAGAAGATCGCGTTTATACGAAAGTAACACTTATACCGTGTTGCGTGAAATAAGTGCTAATCGAAGTTTATCGTAATGACGTCTGCTTGCCTTTGATTTATATCATTATGTTAGAATGTCAAATTCAAAACTTCTGACAGCTCGATAATTTTCCACGATAGGTATAATACGACATTGTTTAGTTGATAGGATTTTTACTTTCACACCATACAGCTTTGATGTAGCATAGATTTGCCGGATATTAAAATAGGTTAATCATTCGTTCTGTTATGCAAGTCTAGTAATTCCTATTACAATTTTACGTCGAAAAACTATCGAATATAATATCGAGGATCAAAATTATTATTCGTACGCGCATATAACCAATGTTTGGTCGAATCCAACGTCAGGTGGACATAAAAACGTCATCCAACGTCAGTTGGTGATAAAAAGAACGATGTGGATTGGTGTAACACCACCAATACTACAACGACCTCTGTAGTGGCTAAGCACGCTGGGTTTCAAGGCGTCGCCGCTCCGAGGTCCCGGGATCGATTACCGGTCGGGTCTATTCTATATTGTCTCGGGTCTAGATGTTGTGTTGCCGCCGTTGTGTCTGATTTCCATAACACAAGTGCATTAATGGCTAATTACTTTGGGATCCAAATTTAAATACTACCCGGTTTCTAATTATATTTTGGTTTTGTCACTTTACAAACTTAATATTATAATATAAAATGCATTTGAGAAAAACAACTGTGACACATTGCACAAATTATTTACGTTTATGTGGCATTGTCCCGCCCCGGCCCGTCTTGCCCAGCATCGTAATTTTAAAAGTTAAGAAAATCACTATAATTGATCAGTTATCGAGCGGGATGAAAAATGATTAAATACTAAAACGGCTATAAAAAAAATTAGGGTTGTATGTATTGTTTAATGCCACATCATTAAAAAAATAAAAATAAAAAATTTCGTCCAAAAATTAAAAAATAATAATTAATGGTGGACAACCCTTGTCACTAAGGGGTATGAAAAATAGATGTTGGCCGATTCTCAGACCTACTCAATATGCTCACAAAATTTCATAAGAATCGGTCAAGGCGTTTCGGAGGAGTACGGGAACGAACATTGTGACATGACAATAAAAAAGGTCACACTTTTCAGGCCACGCGGCGTTAACGCTAAGGTCCCGCCTCCAGTGCGTGGTGCTGCGCAAGAGCAACGACCACGACAGCGACAAGAAGAAGCCCACGACGATCCTGGTGCTGAACGAAGTGGTGGTGGACCGAGGGCCTTCGCCGTACCTGTCGAACATTGACCTGTTCCTGGACGGGAAGCATATCACGTCGGTGCAGGGAGACGGTGAGTCGATGGTTCTTTATTAATGTTCTGGTGCTAAGCCAGTTTTGAACATAATTAAACAATGAAATGAAATTTATTTGCTTAAAACACGGTACAGATTGAAAGAAACAATAATAATGGGTTCAGCATGTTTTATCGATGTTTCGGTAGGCAAATATTTGCTGTATAGAATTATATATAGAATTTATAGAATTTTATATAGTTTTTTTTTTTAAAATAGCCCCATAGTAAGCTACTCAAAGCTTGTGTTATGTGTGCCAGACAACGGATATAATACTTAAATACTTTTTTTATTTGTAAATACATACATGATATACATAGAAAACACCCAGACCAATACAAACAGACATGTTCATTCACACAAATGTTTGTATTGTGCGGGGATCGAACCCGCAACCCGCTGCGTAGTAGTCGATTTCTCGACCACTACACCAGACGGGTCGTCAATCATTAGATTTCAAATGAATACCATTTTAACATGCATTATACAAAAAAAAATTCTGACACAGATAATACCTAAACCTAAACAATCTGACACAACCGGAGAGAGATCAGGCGCAGGACGAACGGATTTACGTGCTTTCCGAGGCACAGGGATTAACACCGCTAACTTCCAAACTCCGGGCTTACTTGAGAATTTCTAAACAGAAAAACACAGGTTTAAAGCGATGGCTACGCCAGGACTTTAAAAAGCGACCCTCTAACCGCTGCGCCACTGAGGCAGTTTACATAATAAATTAAACATAATATTTCATGCATTAAACATGTGATGCATTTCATATAACTTGCGTAATCAAGCATTATGATGGTATCCAAAATGTCATAGCAAAGATTACTTAATCGACCAGAAGGTTATGTCCTTTGATGTTTACATAAGAAACTTCCTTTTTACCTGTCACTCAAACATTGAGTTGACTAAATGTTTTAAAAATTTTTAGAACAATTATTTTCAAATTTAAAAATATATATATCTTTTATGTTTTTTACAGGGTTAATAGTTTCAACGCCGACCGGCAGTACGGCGTACGCTGTTGCGGCCGGTGCGAGTATGATCCATCCCTCGGTGCCTGCCATTATGGTCACCCCGATCTGTCCGCACTCGCTCTCCTTCAGGCCTATCGTGGTACCAGCCGGAGTTGAACTCAAGGTATACCGTTTGTTTGATTTGTTTTTTTTCTAGGTACGTTAGATTGGGGCCGAGTTGGACTACTAAATAGGTCTTATGTGTTTATGTGAAATCTCCCTTCAAGTTGCATTAGGAAGGTAGAGTTTAACTTCAGCCTTGCAGAATCACTCTCAAAGAATAAATATGATATAGATAATTGGATGAAGTTAAGTGGAACAGGAAAAAGAGAATGAATTTAGCATTGAACACATATTTTTCTGTTATAAGCAGTGTATATTTATAAATTGTTATGACAAACTTAACTTTTTGTTCTTTTAGCTTTTCTTCTTTAATTTAATCTAGACGTCACGTCACGCACGTCTAGACGCACCGCGGGCTACCACCCATACCGTGTAGATATTCCACTGTTGCGAACTAAGCGCTTCGCATCATCTTTTATAATGCGCACAGCCAAAGAGTGGAACTTTTTGCCTGCATCGGTGTTTCCAAGAGAATATAACCCGGAAACTTTTAAAAACAGAGTGAACAGGCTTCTTCTGGGTGAGCTCGCTCCATCGTAGACTCTGTCTAAGCCCAATTAGGTGTAGGCTAGAGTCAAGAGCAAACCCATTTCGAATAAAAAAAAAACTCAACGTAAATGTAAGAATCACAGCAAAGCACTATACGTTTTTTTACAGCGGCAGCACTTTTTTTTACACTCAACGCATAGATCTGAACTGTTATCTCCAACTGATGGTATATAAACAAATTCTAGATCGCACTATCTCCGGAGGCGCGGAACGCAATGTGGGTGTCGTTCGACGGGCGCAGCCGCCAAGCGCTGCAGCACGGAGATAGGTACAAAACTCGACTCGCGCGCGCGCTGCAACCGCATGACACTTCTGTAGACGCTTGCATAACCTTTGACCTGTATATTTTGAACGTTATTTACTTACCTGTGTATTTTATTTAGATGTTGTTATTGTATTGTGTAGACGACTAATACCACCTCTGACTAGTTTTTGATAGATTTTTATTTAAGTACGTCGTAGAAATGAATAGTTTTAAAAAGTATTGTTCGCTAATCATGTAAAACTTCTCAGCTTTTTTTAATGGTTGTTATGACATATATCAAATATAAAGTTGTAAAACCGATGATAAATAGGTCAATATTATAACTAATTTTTATTTTGAGATACTTAGGCAGATGGAAAAATCCTCAACTGTTGGTATTTTAATAACCAAACATGTTTTCATGTCACTTCATGTTTTGAAAACATTTCTTGCAATAAACGAATGTGGTAGGGTGGATTACAAGTGATTACTTTGTGGCTAAGCTGAAGGGGCTTGTTTCAGATAACTCCTAGCCTAGAAGCCCGCTCGGCGGCCAGTGTTTCCTTCGATGGCCGATCTCAGTGCGTTCTCAGGCCCGGAGATAGGTAAACCACTGAACCACCCATCATTCGAACATGAACCTTATTGTTGGGGCACAAATACTGTAATTGTATACTCATTTTTCGAACATAAACTTTTCAGTCGAAACACAGACTGTACTCGGCCACTCATATTTTCAATTCAACATAACCTTTTTATCGAGATTAAAAAAATGTTCTCCCGTTCCGCCAATCATCTTGTGCTCATAAACTTTGTCGACGAAACATAAGATAAAGACTGTAATCGCGTACCTTCATTCATCTTTCGAAATCGAACTATATTTGTCAAGTCACAAAGACTATACTCGCGTGCATATTACATTATGGGAGAAGGTCGAGGTGGTCATTAACTTGTAGGTACTAATCAGCGCTTGTTTTTGCATTTCTTTGACGCTTCTGCACTTCATTTTGCTTTGACGCTTTCTATTAAGTATTTTCAATAGCCTCGTGAAGACGCTTGTGTGGAATGTGTCGTGTAATTTACATACGTGAATTACACAACGCATTTAACTTACTCAAGCTTTGTTATGTGATGATGTGATATTTGGCTAGATGTTAACATAATGCCATCGTGTCGATCCTCAAATTCAAATTGGAGTAGAAGAAGGTTACCGACCTTAAAAAAGAAGGTTATAAATTCAACCTGTATGTATGTGATATTGTCAGTTTATTTTTAAGTATAAGGCTTTCTAACGCGTGTGCAAAATTAACATAAGTATGTTTGTATATATGTATGATTGTCTCAGGATTTCTTGAAAACGAGAAATCTAGCGAAATGATTAGTTTAACATAGGGTACACACGTACAGTGTAAATTTCATCAAAATCGTTCCAGTCGTTTTTGAGATATGAATAATAACTAAAAATCATGAAATAGAAAAAAACAGTTACTACTACACCTTTCTGCCTACTCTTCTTATTCATATTTCAACTTCATCACAGAACATAGCTTGAGTATCTAGTAAAATTATACTGTGGAATATTTTTCGTTTAATCCGGAGTAAATGGAAACGTATCATTCTTGTGCACACAACTTAATTCGAGTACCTATACATACATACGTATAAACTAGTTATGGAAGGTATCCTTAACTAGTTCATACGTCAAATAAGTATAGGTAAATGAAGTATCCATAAAAAGTCTGGCGTTACCTAACGAACGAAAAATATTTATCGGTAGCTTAACCGCGTCTGCCCGAGGCACCAAACCAACACTCACACATAATTTCTCTCACAGCCTCTACGTGACCACGTCAGTATACCCGGTGCCGTCGATATGCGCGCAGGACCAAATCTCCGACTGGTTCGACTCCCTCGCCGAGTGCCTGCACTGGAACGTGAGGAAGAAACAGAAGCAAATGGATGAGATGAGCGACCTCACTCACTCGTCAAATGATACGCTGGAAGATCTCGAAAATAATCACCACGACGATCGGCCGGCGGACACGTGATCATCGACTGAATATTAGTTTAGGCCACTCTTTATTTTAAGGCGCTTTCGACTTGGGTTGCAGCGGCGAAGTTATGATGCAAGTTGAGGAGTTTGGACGCGATCTGAGCGCTAACGCTAAGTTTCGGTCTTAGGTATAGTCTGTATTTTTTTGCTAGTCGAAAGTAAGCAATCAATTATATAACTTTTAATATAATATCAGTAAATAAAATTAATAAACAATTTGTTTTTAAAAGATCTTAGTGTTTAGCGGTAACTGGCCTTTTGAGGTTGTAAGTTTCGTGTTTTATCTTATTTTATGTCTGTCGGTCTTTTACAGGCTATATTTTGGGGAGTGTGCACAGGAACTCCATGAGCTCATTCCTCCATCCCCTTTTTACCACCACACGTCTAGACGCACTGCGGGCTACCACCCATACCGTGTAGATATTCCACGGCTGCGAACTAAGCGCTTCGCAACATCTTTTATAATGCGCACAGCCAAAGAACAGACTTCATTTGGGTGAGCTCGCTCCATCGTCGACTCTGTCTAAGCCCAATCAGGTGTAGGCTAGAGAGTCAAGAGCAAACCCATTTCGAATAAAAAAAAAAATTCGTTAAAGAGGAATATCAAGATTGTTTACAATATTGGACATGCAAATAAAAACAGACTTTACTCGCGATATTTAATGGAAGCATATTCTTTTCCTAGTATTTCGTAATAAGACGGCACTTTAGTTTTGATGTCTTCTATGTCTGAATGTCTTGAAATGGTTCTTGTCATAAGTTGCATTATTTTTGCTTTATCCTTTTGGAACAAACTTCGGCGCTGCAAAAACTGCTTCGAAAACGTCTTATATTCCACAGGGTCTCGTATTCCCGAGACGAAAGGCGAAAGAAGTAGTTAAAGAACCTTGAAAGTCGATAGTGTAAGAGTTTATATACCGCATAGATGTTTAATAAGGCAGTGGTTATGTTTGTTGCGTGTAAACATTGTTGAAGTGATAAGGTTTTATTTGCGAATATTTTGTTGGACTTTTTCACATTCCCTTGCATCATGTTTATTGTTATAAAGGCCCACATGTGTGTTGGGTTTGAGTTTTAAAAAAATGCGTTTATTTTTTGATTCAATAAAATATTGTTTGGCTCATTAATAAAATAGTACAGGCGCCATTTGGCTACGGCTTTTTATTGATTCGAAATGAAATATTTTAAAAGTTAAACATGTTTTTAATCTAGAGTCAGTGTGGTGCTGCTTAAAATATGTCAGTGCCAATATTATATATGAATAAGATTTACCACTGGTGTTCAAAGGGAGCACAAATATTAGGTGTATATTAGCTGTTACATATTTCTATGTTTCAATTCAATTTATTATTTTATGTGCAGGGGTTGGACTGTTCCTCGGTAATTTAAGAATTTAACAGAAACATAACATGCTCGTTAATGTTGTTAATTTCTTGTTCAGTAATGTAGTAAATAACATGTTTTGTTATCAAGCTCCGAAAGAAAGGAAAACGATAATGTGCAAGATCCATAATATTTTTGTCTGTTATTTGAATGATGGTTTGTTTGGTATTCACAAGTTTATTAAAATGAATTGTATATATGTTTTATTATTATAAATTATACAAATTTGACTTATAACTCGTGTTATTTCAAACAATATTAGTATTTATTCATCATCATCCAAAAGAGCTAGGCTTCTTGTTTAATAAAAAACCCAGATGAAGAAAGATAGTGTGATGGTTTCCCTCTCGCCTTCCATACCACAGTTTAAGAACCGGGGGCTTCTGCCTCTTAAAACCAAAGGCCTTCTATACTTTATCTTAATCTTTAGCCTTCTGCCAACAGTACTGATGTTGCTGCTACCCAACACCAGGGGAACGCTTATTTGATGGCGGCGTATACTAGTCTTCATTGAGGTTTAATTTATTTTTATTATACATGCCTTTTATTTATCTCAGTATGTTCTAACTATGTACGATTCAGCTCTATGTACGATTCAGCTCGAGCGTGCCTACACAGCAGAGCGAATAGGTTGATGAACCTCGCATGTATTGTATGTGTAAGTGTTTTTGTTAAACGTAGTTAGGCGCGAGAGACCTCCATCTATCACCCAAAGTTCCAGTTCTTTTTCATTTTTATTCAACTTTGATCCTACCCTTTCCTTCATGAAAATCAAGATTAATTATCATAAAGGAAACTGAAAAGTAAACTTGATTTAGATGAGCTCAACCACACAACGAGCTTATCAAAAACCCGGTTGTCACAATCACAACACTATTTGACATTTTTTTTTTAAAAACTCAATGACGGTAAAGTAACCTAAAAAATTACCAATCAAATTCAAGTAAATTCTTCTGATACCAAATAACCAATTCTCACTGTAATTACACATTTAAAAATGTCTAAAATATCATTTCTTATCAATTTTATATCAAAAAGAACCATCTCTGTGTCAACGCCTCTGGAAGGCAAAAGGAACTTTAGGAAGTTTCCAATTCCTAACAAAAGGGGCTCTCGCCTTCATAAAAAGCAACAAGCTGGCCCAAACCCTGAATTAGAAGTAGATAAAAGAGGAGTTCGTGATACAGGATACATGTTCAACGGTCGATATGTAGAGGTACCTGAGATGATACCAGAATTGATTGTTCCTGACTTGAAAGGATGTGAACTGAAACCCTATGTGTCTTACAAAGCAGCAGATGTTATACAGAGTGAATTCACCCCACAGCAATTGTTTGATGCAGTGTACACCAAGAAGATTGTTACAGATTTTAAACAAGGAAAGTTAGATGCTGAAGGCAACCCTCTAGAACCATCAAACGAAGAGAAATTACAACCAGATGAAGCTGTAGCAGCAGCTAGAAGAACTGGCTCTGATTTGCTTTGAGCAATGTGTTGTATATTAAGTCCGATAACTGTACATAAATAATTAAATTAGTGTTAGAATAAAGTGTTTAATAAAATTCACATAAATCATTCACTATTTTTATTGTATTGAAATCAAAATGTAATCATTTGTGTAAATGAAATTGGTAGATTGATTTACTCCCGTAAAGTTACTTAAGATGTGAAATATTTTTATGTAAGTAAGTCTGCCTTACCTAAAAAAGGTTTTGGGCAGCATAGATTACATTCTATTATACACTAGTGGTCCTCTGCCGTGTCGCCCGTGTAAATTTCTGATTTACCGTAAAATATTTCAGTGCAAAACATATTTTCATTGGAAGTAAGAGGCCAGAAACCTTAATGGTTAGCATTATCTTTGCACGGAGTTATACCAACACTATGAAAATTAACTTAAAAAACACTATACATGCCTTTATAAACTTGAGGGTTTCCCTCGATTACACCAAGATCCCATCATCAGATCCCAAATTGGCAACAATGGGACCAACTAGAAGGTATACTCTCTAGGTAGGCTTTTTTTTTCGAATCGTTTGACTAACAACTCATACAGTCGAATTGATAACCTCCTCCTTTTTATAAGTTGCTTAAAAAACAAAGTTCTATTTGCCGTCAACAAAATATTGTGGTATTTTAGCTAAGAGGAAGTATGTGGATTCCCTAATTCAGTTGAAATTGGCACGGCACACTTAGTACGCGATTACGACTCGCACTTGACCGGTTTTAATATTTATTCTGTACACAACTCGATACCACGGCTTTCATCATTATCATTGAAACTTTATTGACTTCAACACAAAACATTCTTGGATGGAGTGGTTCACATGTATGTTTTAAAGTCCGTTCTTCTTTACTAGTCGAATTTTGTAAACAATCTTGACATGCCTATTTAACAAAATGAGTAATTTTAAAATAAGATAAACACATAACTCAAAACTTACACAGGTAATTAATCATTGAATAGTGAGATCTTTTTTAATCAAATAGTAATTAATTTTACTCACTGATATTATTTTAAAAGTTTTGTAAAGATTGTTTACATTATTAGACTAGCAAAGAAAAACGGACTTTACCTACTCTTTATCTATTTTACTTAGCAGAGTGCAAAATGTGGATATTGAGTTACTTCTAAGCACAGACTTCTAAGAAAATGCATTACACGGTACACCTACACCTTATGTAAGTACCTTTTTCTTAGTTCCCTATCCCGTCATCAACATCACATTATACTTTTGTAGGTATACATACCTTCCCATGGATAGCCTCATGGGATTCTGCTTTAAAAAAGCTAATCCCTATCCAAATCTTCACTGTTTTCAAAACTACCATAATAAACGCTGTGCTTTCATTCTGCTGTCCAGTTGCCAAATTCGTGATCACGTGATACAGTCCAGTCAGTCTAAATTAATTTTAACTCGAATCGACTGATAGTCGATCACGATCATGTCTGTAACACGGCGCTGAAACATTTTGCTATCATCACATTATGCCGAATGTTATGCTACGCTGCGATACGACTACGGTCAAAATTAAAATTTTGATAATTACGATTTTACTTTTTTTTGAAGTTGCAAAAAAGAGAAACAGACCCGAAATACCTACCTATGGGTGGCTAGTTAATTAATAAATGTGCATCGATACGTTAGCATTATAGTATTATTCTGTGACGGTGGTAGTATATTATACCATCGAGATAACCGCCGCCTAACCACCCTAAGAACCAAAATCTTAAGACTTAAGAGAAACCTCGGTCCTACCTATTCTACGTGCCTAAAAACCTTTTACCTCCTAACATTATGAAAGTTTTCATTTTAACTTTACTTTTTCAATAGAGGGTAGTTTTGTAATAAATGTTTATTTCACCTATGTCCTCCAATATAATGTGCGTGTGCTAAGTAACAGCCACAACGGGCACAAAGTTGACCTCAAAGTTTATCAGATGAGCAGTCTGGGGTTCAAAAAGTAATCGTCGCTCCAGTATCATTTAAAACAGAGATATCGTTTCGCGCGGTTGTGAGGCGCGTGCGCAGTTCGAGCCGGTTGGTTAACTACATACATATTTATAATGGGTGGTAACTACTCAGCGATGGATCCGATGGAAGTTCCCGTCCCGGACTTGACGAAATTATTCGAACGTGATGGTTATTTGAAGCCGTACGAACGGGAAATTCGGCGCAGGTATGTCTGACTGTTATGTCTATATTATTATTATATTTTTTGGTTATATATATCAAGTATTAGCTGCAAAAGAAGCGATTTAGTTTTGTTTGTGCACAATTTGAGGTTACCTCAGCTGTGTTTACTAGTCGCTGCCAATGAAGCAAAAAAGCGCTTTAGTTTGTAATGAAACAAGCACGTTATGTCGAGTTCAAGTTCGATGTAACTTTTGAAATAAATTAGTGAGAGATTGCCCTTTTAGGGCAAGTTGAACCTCATTACACGTATCAAAATCTATTAGCCAAGTTGTGTTGGAGTTTTCAATGATTAATTAATTAATGTCACAAAAGGTTTACCCACCCAATATATGCGATGCTGAAGCGCTTTATTGTTGTTATGTTAGTCGTCTCCAATGTCAAACTAAAGGTCATTGGTTTAGTAGGGAGCATGAATGTTTGAAAATAAATAATACCTTTACAGCCTTAAAGCGGCGATTCCTTAATAATTAAATAATAATCAATGTCGAAGTCGCATAACAAACACCCAAGTGGTGCAGCAAAAACGGTGATCAGCAGAAACCTGTTTAATAATGCCTTATTTAGATTTTAAGTAGGTAATAAGCATTTTAATGCAGATTTTCCTTTCTTTGACCAAACTTTTGCACACTGATTTATTTAAATAACTAAACAATAGTAGGCAAAAACCGTAAAAACCATAGAAACTAAATTATTAGCGTATAGGTACTTATGCAGTATGATTTGGATCGGACCTCCGATACCTCACCCACGTTATCGACGGAAAATTTTATCGGTAAATACTAAATACTAGGCAAAAGAGGGTCGCTCGCATCGAGTCAGATCCCTCGACCCTCTGAGTAAGAGGTCTTTCAAAAATTAACTTTGCAAAAATTCCCGAGCACATTCAAATTACAACTTTTCATCGTAAAAATACCTTTCATGTGTAAAAATATAATTATGGAAAGTTACTTCCGTTTTAAAGTCGTAAAATTCTACTTGTGTTTGTTATACCCCACGACTGCATTTATAAGAGTAAATAACGGTTATGATTTGAGCTTTATTTGATAGTCCAGATGCTTGTAAACAAATAGATCAATTTTCAAAAGTTACACACAGAGCAACTATTCTTGTTTGTTAATTATGGTATCAAATGGTAGCAAATTTTATCAGCTTTTAAATAAAGTGTAATTTTTATGTGTGGGTTGAGACGTTGGTGGGTACAGACGATGAGAATAAAACGATTTTGAATAGAAGTATAAAGTACCCTACCAAGTTGTACTTTTTGCATCAGCGTTTCCACAAATATTCCTTCATCTTTTTCCCCAGATATGCGTGCTACAAAGACCTCTGGGAGCGCATCGAGTCGTGGGAGGGAGGCGTGGAGGGCTTCTCCCGGGGCTACCGCTACTTTGGGCCCCAATTCCACGCAGACGGCTCCGTGACCTGGCGGGAGTGGGCCCCGGGAGCCCACAGCCTGCACTTGCAGGGAGAATTCAGTGAGTTATTCTGCATTTTTTCGGTGGTTTAATAACGAGTTATGGGCGGCTTGATGACATCTGACAGCAGAGTTGGTCCCTTGCCATACAAACACCCCTCCACCAATCCGCACTGAGCCCATGTGGTGGAGTATGGCTCAAACTACCTCATAGTTGAGGTACAGCCTTTGCCCAGCAGTGGAACGTTACAGGTTAACTTTACTTTTACTTAACTTTATAATAACGAGTGATGCCTTGGTGAGTAGTCTTGGTTTACCGTCAACTAAAGATTCAGTGAGCTTACTACTTTCACCCCTTTTTAGGTACCTACTTTATGTAAGGGTAGCTACCTAGCTACTCAAATTTTTCTTATTATTATCCATGGGATGTCCGATCGTTGTCTTCGATTGATATTTATTAAAACTATAATCAATAACATAAAAATGAATCGCAAAATGTGTTGGTAAGCGCATTACTCAACTCCGCCTTGACCGATTTAGCCATTTTTTTTTAAAATGTTTGTTGAAGTTCAAGGATGGTTTTCAGGGCGAGAAAAATTCAAATATTTGCCGAAAAAATCATAAAAAAGCCCTTTTCTTTTTTCGATACTTTAAATCCTTTAAATATCCTTTGGACATTTCCACACATCGCCATCTAGCCCCAAAGTAAGCCACTCAAAGCTTGTGTTATGGGTGCCAGACAACGGATATAATACTTAAATACTTTTTTTTGTAAATACATACATGATATACATAGAAAACACCCAGACCAATACAAACAGACATGTTCATGCACACAAATGTTTGTATTGTGCGGGGATCGAACCCGCACCCGCTGCGTAGTAGGCGATTTCTCGACCACTACACCAGACGCGTCGTCAAATGTTTTCTATCATTTTTGATAATCGTTATCAATTTAAAAAAAACTAAGACGGGAGGGGAAACTGTCTGCAATGCATACCCACCCAAACGGTTGACTGTTAGATATTAATGCCTGTCTTGAGGCATAAATTCCGCCATTCTAGGTAGGTACACAGAGTGCAATACCTACTTTCAAATCCAAAAGATCCAACCTTGATTAGGAAACAATGAGGATATTCACGGAAAGTTACGAAAACACTTTGTGCATTCCATCAACGCGTGGTCATCTCGTGGGTGATACGTGTTTGCTAAACTTGTACTACGCATTAAGTCGTCACGGCGATCGAATGCAAATACCTACTTTCTATGTTTACAAATAGATAATACTGATAAACTTGATCATATATATTTTTTTAATTACTTAATACATTTTCTAATTGTAATATTGAGTTGTGTTTTTTTTTTTTCTTAAAACACTTCATGCAGAAACAAAAGTTACATATGGCGGACTTAATGCTAAAAGCATTCTCTACCAGTCAACCATAGGTATATACAGAGAAAATGCTGGCGGCGCGAAGGAAGTGATAGAAGGGTAAAAGAGAGAGCTTGATTATTAAAACTACAATAAAAATATATATAAATGTGATTGAAACAATGAAGGAGCCACAATAGTTGACCTAATCGGGGATCGATCACGGGCTGCACATATGACGGCATAAAAAATTGACATGGTGGTTGTAATAGTATTATGCCACTGTACCAATATGTTTTGTGTCTCTATTAAGTTATGAACTTTAAAATACTTGTTTGTACATTCCAGACGGTTGGAACCCAAAGAGCCATCCGTTCAAGAAGCTCGAATACGGCAAATGGGAGCTCCACGTCCCAGCCAACCCTGATGGCTCCTGCGCGTTCAGACACGACAGCCGAGTCCAAATCATCGTGAACGACAATCTGTACAGAATATCACCGTGGGCCAGCTACGTGAAACCGTTCGAGGGATTCACGTATCAGCACTTCATATACAAACCCGACCAGGCAAGTTGATGGAGATTAGGTTTATAGTCTGATAACGCCGACTGTTATTGTTTGTGTGATGTTAATACATAGGAGTGTACGTTATATAATGATAAGGAATGCCTAGAACTATAAATAAATGAGTCAGTGTCAATAATGAGATGCACAGAAGTGGCGCCTACCTACTCTGTAAAGCGAACAGTTATTTACATTATGTACTTACGAGTACATTTTAATGCAAATGATTCATCATCATCATCATCATCATCATTATCAGCCAAAGGACGTCCACTGCTGAACATAGGCCTCCCCCACGGCGTTCCACAGCGACCGATCACCAGCGGTCTTGCGATCTTTATAAGGTCGTCTGTCCATCTTGTTGGTGGACGTCCCACGCTGCGTCTCTGGTCGAAGGGTCTCCAATCTAGAACTTTCCTGCCCCAACGGCCATCAGTTCTTCGCGCTATGTGCCCTGCCCATTGCCACTTGCTTGAGCTTACTGATTCTTAAGGCTATGTCCATTACTTTAGTTCTTCTACGTATCTCCTCATTTCTGATTCGATCCCGTAGAGAAACACCCAGCATAGCCCTTTCCATCGCTCGTTGTGGGATTTTGAGCTTCATTATAAGGCCTATAGTAAGAGACTATGTTTCGGATCCGTGTGTCATCACTGGTAACACACACTGGTTGAAGAAGACACTCTTGCGCAATTTCCCGAACGCTGCCCAGCCGAGTTGGATTCGTCGATTGACCTCTTTCTCGAAGTTGAACCTACCCAATTGGATCACTTGTCCCAGGTAGACGTACTCGTCGACAACTTCGAGAGTTGAGTTTCTAACGGATACTGGAGTGGGTACGACAAGGGAGTTCTACATAATTTTCGTCTTTTCCATGTTCATTTTAAGACCCACTTGTTGGGATACTCGGTCAAGGTCTTCGAGCATAGTGCCAAGATCGTCCAGCGTCTTTGGTCGCGTGGTGTGTGCTGTATTCGCCACTTACATTGATTCCGATTCCTTCCCATTCCAGAAGTTTGAAGGCGTCTTCCAATGCCGCTGTGAACAGTTTCATAGATATGACATCTTCCTGTCTCACACCTCTCCGCAGTGGAATCGCCCTCGTGTTCTGCTTCTGTACTCGGACCGACATGGTGGCGTTATCGTAAAGGCACTTAAACACCTCTATATACCTATAGTCTATGTGGCACCGCTGCAGAGACTGAAGCACCGCCCAAGTTTCGATCGAATCAAAGGCCTTCTCATAGTCTACAAACGCTAAGCATAGAGGCATATTATACTCCTCGGACTTCTGTATAATTTGCCTAAGCGTATGTATGTGGTCTATGCTGGTAGTATAGCCTTTTCGAAAGCCGGCTTGTTGGGGAGGCTGGAAGTCATCAAACCTACGTGCGAGACGATTCGTGATGACCCTTGAAAACAGCTTGTAGACATTTCTCAGGAGTGAGATGGGTCTGTAGTTCTTCAATAAGGTTTTGTCTAAAATGAATAGGCTTGGGAATTATTGAATAAGCTTGAGCTTGGGTACTTTATGTTTTTGGGAAATCTATACTAATATTATAAAGCTGAAGAGTTTGTTTGTTATTGTTTGAAAGCGCTTATCTCAGAAAGGTGTTTTGACGCACACGGGTCAGTCAGCTAGCTGCCCTCACCCCTTCTTAGGTATAAGGGTCCTAGGGCCCTTACTTTATGAAATGCGCTACTAAAGTCAGGAAGCTGTTTTGATGTACACGGGTATTTATTCTTATCAAAATAAACATATTCATCATCACGAGAATTTCATTTTGAACAAATTTGCATTTTTTTTTACTTTACATCATTTGACTTGCGCTTGCACTAACTGGTCTTTTTTACGGAAAATCCGAAATTTATACGAGCGACGCCGCGAGGAATCGCTAGCAGGATAGAAATTGATTTTTGCTTAATTCAACAGAGTAAGTAAAGTTTTAAGATTGTGCATCTCTCTGCTGCCTAACCACTATGAAACACAAATTGCATGCACACAGGACCAAAAAACAGGCGTCTTCAAACGAGTTTGTTTTGCGACGAAACGAGTTTGTTATGCGGCGGTGACCTCAATATACATAATTATTAACATATTTGTTATTCTAAAATGGCAAAGACAGTCCATACCGTCGATAAAACGTCCTCTTTCTCTTTTAGCCATACCAGTTCAAGCACAAGAAAGTAGACAGACCGGCGTCCCTCAAGATCTATGAGTGTCACGTGGGCATAGCCACCTCCGAAGGCAGAGTTGGCACATACACAGAATTCAAAGATAACATCCTGTCTAGGATTAAGAACCAAGGTACCGTGGCCGTACAAAGACCGTTAATATTGGTAAAACAGTGGTTAAAAGAAAAATTAATCGTTATAATTCATTATTTTCTTATTAAAACATGTGTAATGAAATTATAAAGTCAAATTGCACCTTACTAGACTGTAACGAAACTAGTTTAGGGTGGAATACCATAAACTGCGCCCAAAACCCTCCCTGTAACGATTTCTAGTTTTCTATAGGATTAAGAAATGCATGCTCTTTTTGGCTTCTTAGGTTGTAAGTACTTATGCTTTTTTTTCTAGGATACAATGCGATTCAACTGATGGCTATTATGGAACACGCATACTACGCCTCCTTCGGATACCAAGTCACCAGTTTCTTTGCTGCTAGCAGGTAAAAGTTATGCTTACATATTCAAGTATTTTTAAAATCTAGATACATACGCTAATAGACCTAAATTCAAACAAATACTCCTATCTAAATTCAATAAAAGTTGCTCTGCTTTTGTTTCTTATTACATTTCAACTGTCGATGCACAAGTTAGCTATTCTAATAACCATGAATTACTCGTACTCTTCACTCCGCGTAGGTAAAATGGCTTACAAAATTTCGTATCACGTTTGTTAAATCATGTTCATCGTAACCCTCAGCAGACTATTTTAGGTAAAAATGACAAAAATGTTATCAGGACATCGACACATTATCATCACAAAGTTTTATTTAGTTCTATCTGATCAGACCTATGGTTGTCTGGTAGATAATGCTTCTGGCATTAGTCTTCCACATGTACAGTCGCCAGCATATCAGGTAAGCTACTTTTCTTGCAAATTAGCCCTTATTGCAACTGTATAAGATACCGCAGTATTTGCCCTTACGTGCTGTTGTCTATACCGTCATTCTATTGTGTTTTTAGTTTTGAGTAAAGAAACGCTAACTTCAGTGTATAAACCTGTATGTTCCAGCCGCTACGGCACCCCCTGCGAGCTGAAGCAACTGATCGACCGCGCACACGAGATGGGCCTCTACGTGTTGTTAGACGTGGTGCATTCGCACGCGTCCAAGAACACCCTGGACGGCTTGAACGAGTTCGACGGCACCAACTCCTGCTTCTTCCACGATGGGCCGAGGGGCACGCACTCGCTGTGGGACAGCCGGCTGTTCAACTACTCGGAGTAAGATTTAAACTACTATTTTACAGTTATTTCAAATACACCTAAAAACGATGCCACACGGGTGCTGCCAATGCGTAACGAAGACGCTGCGACACCAGAAGTGAAGCTCTTTTGTTGCTACGTTATGTTGGAGTCTACCACTGTCGCCACATAACATCGGTGCACGTGAACTCAGTTCCCAACAACTAGATGGCGCTGTAGTCGAAGTATGGACACTGAACCGCGATATGTAAAATTTTGATTCGATTTAACAACATGATGGACCAATTCAAGAAGGTGACATTGAATCGTTGGGGGAACCAACGGCCAAACCACCATATAGGTAAAACATAACGCTTCCGCCTTTATTACTTGGTTGCGTCAATATTTAAAGTAGACAGCAAGGCAGCTTATCGACCACGAGCTCGGACTCTACGTGCTGTTAGACGTGGTGCATTCGCACGCGTCCAAGAACACCCTGGACGGCTTGAACGAGTTCGACGGCACCAACTCCTGCTTCTTCCACGACGGGCCGAGGGGCACGCACTCGCTCTGGGAAAGCCGGCTGTTTAACTACTCGGAGTAAGATTTACCCATATCATATTTTACAGTTTCTTCATATATACTTGAAAACGATACCACATGGTGCTGCCAATGCGTAACGAAGACACTACGATACTAGAAGTGACGCTCTTTTGTTGCTAAGATGAGTAGGTGCTAATAATAGTCCCCCTAGACGATTTCGACTACGGTGGCCATTCACAACGACTAACCGACTGCGCGGGACATATTATAGTGCACAAGTGTGTGCGCAAACACAGGTGCACTCTCTATTCCTCTCACTCTCAAAGCCCGATGAGACAGCAATCTGACACGACCGGAGAACTGAAAAAAGGCTGAAAATCTATACTAATATTATAAAGCTGAAGAGTTTGTTTGTTTGTTTGTTTGAACGCGCTAATCTCAGAAACTACTGGCCCGATTTGAAAAATATTTTTATGTTGGATAGTCCATTTATCGAGGAAGGCTTTAAGCTATCTATACTAATATTATAAAGCTGAAGAGTTTGTTTGTTTGTTTGTTTGTTTGTTTGTTTGAACGCGCTAATCTCAGAAACTACTGGCCCGATTTGATAAATTCTTTTTATGTTAGATAGTCCATTTATCGAGGAAGGCTTTAAGCTATATTACATAAAGATACGACTCACAAGACCACAGCAGCAATGAAAAATGTTGCGAAAACGGGAGAAAGATATTCCTTTTGAGAGCTTCCGCTGCGTACGCTGCGGAAACCGCTTAAGTTACACAAAAATCATGTATGACAAGATTGTTCAGCATTAAGAGTTCTATAATAAAGTCCGCGACAGCATAAGTCTATCTTTTATGGTTGACTTACTACAACCTTTTTTATGTTAATAAATTCGTAAAAAAATAATGCATCACTTTTAGAGGTGTTTTATACACACAGGTATTTATTCTTATCAAAATAAATACATTCATCATCACAAGCATTTCATTTAGAACAAAGTTGCCCTTTATATTATTTGATTCCAATAAATATCTTAGGAGCTATCACAGTTTTAACATAACTCCGCACCAAAATAATGTTTGCAGCTTAAGTACAACGTGCGCTTGCGCTAATATATTATAAAGCTGAAGAGTTTGTTTGTTTGAACACGCCTATCTCAGGAACTGCTAGACCGATTTGAAAAAATATTTCTGTGTTGGATAGCTTATTTATCGAGAAAGGCTTAAGGATATAAAACATGACGCTGCGACGGGAGGGGAGGGAGCAAACTCAAAACGCGCGGACGAAGTCGCGGGGGACCGCTAGTATAACATAAAGATACGACTCACAAGACCACAGCAGCAATGAAAAATGTTGCGAAAACGGGAGAAAGATATTCCTTTTGAGAGCTTCCGCTCCATACGCTGCGAAAACGGCTTAAGTTACACAAAAATCATGTATGACAGGATTGTTCAGCATTAAGAGTTCTGTAATAAAGTCCGCGACAGCATATGTCTATCTTTTATGGTTGACTTACTACAACCTTTTTTATGTTAATAAATTTGTAAAAAAATAATGCATTATTTTTAGAGGTGTATTATACACACAGGTATTTATTCTTATCAAAATAAATACATTCATCATCACGAGCATTTCATTTAGAACCAAGTTGCCCTTTATATCATTTGATTTCAATAAATATCTTAAGGAGCTATCACAGTTTTAACATAACCCCGCACCAAAATAATGTTCGCAGCTTAAGTACAACGTGCGCTTGCGCTAATAGAGTTTGTTTGTTTGAACGCGCTTATCTCAGGAACTGCTGGACCGATTTGAAAAAATATTTCTGTGTTGGATAGCTTATTTATCGAGAAAGGCTTTAGGATATAAAGTATGACGTTGCGACGGGAGGGGAGGGAGCAAACTCAAAACGCGCGGACGAAGTCGCGGGGGATTATAAAGCTGAAGAGTTTGTTTGTTTGAACGCGCTTATCTCAGGAACTGCTGGACCGATTTGAAAAAATATTTCTGTGTTAGATAGCTTATTTATCGAGAAAGGCTTTAGGATATAAAACATGACGCTGTGACGGGAGGGGAGGGAGCAAACTCAAAACGCGCGGACGAAGTCGCGGGGGACCGCTAGTAAAGTATATCAGGAAAGGCTTTTGACTTGGTATTAAACTGCGGTGTGGAAAGCAAGAGGGAAACCACCTATCTTACCTCATTTGGATTTTTTATTCCACCGTTCACACACTCTCCACTATTATTATCATCAAATTTAAGAGCTCTTATAGCCTAGCTGTTAAATTTGATTATAATAATAGTCAATCATTAACGAGCGATTTAACTTGTTTCAGAATCGAAGTCCTCAGGTTTTTGCTGTCCAACTTACGGTGGTACCAAGAAGAATACCAGTTTGATGGGTTCAGGTAAAAAAATACCTAAAACAGATTTTTACTTTAGCAGTTAAGTTTAAAGATGAAATAAGAAACCAAAAATTTTGCGCACGGGCGGGACTTGAACCAGCAACCTTTTATTTATTTTATGAATATAAAATATGACACTGTGAGTGTTAAAAACATTCTAAAGTTAAGTTTAAGTTAATATTTATGTACTTTTGTGTTGAACAATTTGATCGTGACTGAACATAGATTTTTTTGGTCTAGTGCAACTGAACATTGTCGGTACAGCGAAACCTACTAATATTATGTTGTGCCTTTTCCTATATCGGGACCACAGGGTTCCGGACCTTTACGCGTTTGCCTTATAAGCTGAAGTGTTTTGTTTGTTCGAACGCGTTAAGCTCTGGAACTAATGATCCTATAAAAAAATGCGTTAGGTACATATTTACTTTATTTATCGAGGAAAGCAAAGGTACTTGATTGGAAGAAAACAAGTAAAAGAACGTTGATGAAAATTTTCTAAGAACCAACATAGATTCGACGACCACCAAAATCCTTGTCTTAATTTTTGCATTTTAAGGATGATTCACGCTACAGCGTGCCGGAGCCGGGAAAAAATCTCATGTTCCAACGCCACACAAGTACTTACATCATGTTTGACCGCGCCCCGGCCGGCGCCCGGACGGAGCCCGGCCCGGCGCCGGCACGGTGCAACGTGAATCAGCCTTTACTATTTTTTTTTGTTTTTCTATCCCCCAGGTTCGACGGGGTGACGTCCATGCTGTACCACAGCCGCGGCATCGGCGAGGGTTTCTCTGGGCACTACGACGAGTACTTCGGGCTGAACGTCGACACCGAGGCGCTGGTGTACCTCATGCTCGCCAACGTGCTGGTGCACAAGGCTGACAGCAGGGCTATCACTATTGCTGAGGTGAATAATTCTATCTACACATCTATTTGTGTAACTAGCAGTTCCCGTGATTGAATCCGTGCATTTTGAGTTTGCCCCCTCTACTGCCATCGCAGCGTTATTTATAGCCTAAAGCCTTCCTCGATAAATAAGCTATCCAACACATTTTTTTTTGAATCGGTCCAGTAGTAGTTCCTGAATATTCAAAGAAACAAACTCTTCAGCTTTATAATATTAGTATAAATATGTAGTGTAGATGTTCCTCTACGACATTGAAGCAGAAATGAGGAGATACGTAGAAGAACTGAATAACTAAGGTTACGGACATAGCCCTGGGATTCAGTAAGCTCTAGTGGCGATGGGCTGGGCATGTAGCGCCTGGAACTGACAGGCGTTTGGAGCAGGAAAGTTCTTTATTAGAGACCCTTCGACCAAAGACGCGGCGTAGGACGTCCACCAACAAGATAAACAGACGACCTTGTCAAGATATCAGGATCCAACTGGATGCAGACCGCTTGTGATCGGTCGCTGTGAAAAGCCGCGGGAGAGGCCTACGTTCAGCAGTGGACGTCCTTTGGCTGATAGTGATGCATGATGATGTAGTGTCAACTATACTTCAAAACGCTTTTCGTACCACCGCGTAATTATGATAATTTGTAGGCTCGACATATGTAAACAAATAACCGTCCAAGTGCGAGTCGGGCTCGCGCACGAAGGCTTCAGTATCATTGACTAATACGTAAATAGACAAACAATACTTTTTTGTATGGAAGTCTCCCTTTAAAAATAATTATCTTATGTTTATTGTTTTTTTTTTGTTATAGCAGGCAGCCACACAAATATATAATTTGTGAAAATTTCAACTTTCTGGCTATCGCGGTTCTTTCACTCTGTAAATTATATATGTTTTATATTGTGTCGTGTTTACGTACCTATTTGTGTTGTCCTTTTTGTTTTAGGTGGTAAATTTGCTTAAAGCTAATTTAACGATTTTATTTTTTTGTTATTATTAAATCCCCTGAAGTGTAAATGTTGCACACGTGTCTTTGACGGAGCGGTATACCAAATAGCTGGTTAACATAAGTTCGTCGCCACAAAAGAAAAAGAAGAATAAGAAGAGATAGTGCCTGGTGACTGACAGACAGACGGATGGACAGAAAGCGAAGTCTCAGTAATAGGCTCCCGTTTTTACCTTTAACCCTAAAAAGAGATCCAAAATAATTTACCAATCGTGCCTAGTCGTACGTAGATCAAATTCTCTATAAAGGTGGTCAAAAAGAGTGAACTCCAATTACATAAAAAACGGATCACTGTACCTCGCTCCTGATTTTTTCTAATCCAATTCCATTCCAGACTGTCTTTAGGTACTTACTTATTAAGCCTAGAAAACCTCAATGTAGCCTTATACAAATTTCAAGAAGTATCTCAAGCCAAACTATCATTCCGACAATATTTCAGGACGTATCCGGTATGCCCGGGTCTTGCCGACCAGTCTCCGAAGGCGGTACCGGCTTCGACTACCGTCTCGGCATGGCCATCCCGGACATGTGGATCAAACTACTGAAGGAAGAACGCGATGAGGACTGGAAGATGGGGCATATAGTGCACACGCTCACGAATAGGCGGTGGATGGAGGGGACCGTTGCTTATGCCGAGAGCCATGACCAGGTAAGATACGGATCCTTGTAAAGTTAGTCTGTAACTTCCCACAGCTGGGCAAAGACCTTACCTCCTACTATGAGGTAGTTCGAGCAATACTTCACCACGCGGGCTCAGTGCGGATTGGTGGAGGGGTGTTTGCAAGGCAAGCGACTAACTCTGCTGTCAGATGTTATTAAGCCGCCCATACCTACGGCCTCTGACTAGGCTTAACGACTAATATTAACCGATATTAGCCGGGACCAACGGTTTTACGTGCCTTCCGAAGCACGGAGATGCTCGTGATATACGTCACTCATATGGTCGGAATGGTCACCCATCCAAACACGACCGCGCTGTAGGTTGCTTCACTTCGGTATCACTACCAAAGCGCTTGCTACCACTGCGCTACGAGCACCTACGGATCATTGAGAGAGGAATGATAAATAAGTAGGTACTCATCCACCTTGAAACTAGTTACCTAAGACACTCTTTGAGTCTCCGCGACTTCAAATCTCCGAGACTTCGAAGTCAAGTTGTATTATTTATAATAGCGGGGAACCCCGCGGCGTCGCCTGCTAAAATTTCGGATTTCCCGTAAAATATTTCAACGCAAAACAAATAATTTCAATTTGAACTAAGAGCCTAGAAACCATAGCAACTAGCGCAAGCGCGTGTTGTGCTTTTTAAAACTGTGATAGTTTCCAAGATATTTATTGAAATCGAATAATGTCAAGAGCAATTTGGTTCAAAATGAATTGCTCATGACAATGAATATGTTTATTTTAGTAAGAATAAATACACTGCACACTAAACACTCTGTAAGGATGCTACTCGAGGAGACAAGTGAAACAACGAACTGTTGACATTATACTGATTTATTGTACTAAGACACATTATTATATACACGCTGAAACGTATACTTATATCTAAATATATATGTACTTAGATCTACACCACAACTCATCTAGTTAGTATTTTTTTTTTATCAAATTTATAAACACAAAAAAAAAAATTGTGAGTAAACCACATCAAATATAGACATATGCTGTCGCGGACTTTATTGTAAAACTTTTAAAGCGGAACAATCTCGCCATACATGATTTTCATGTATCTTATTTTCGGAGCGAGTAACATCTTAAAGAGCGGCTTTCTATTTTGTAACAAAAAAACTTTAAGTCAGTTTTTTGAAGATAGTTTTCTTTTTTTCTATTGAAGATTTTTTAATAGCTAGCATTACTTTAGCTTTTAGATTCGAATTGTTAAATTAAGCCAAAACTATTATAAACTTGTCAAGTCTAGGTACGATTGATACACACGTAGGTATGATAAGGAGGTATGGTAGGTTTGATCCAGCTGCTTTGAGCCGAAGTTCGTTTCTCATATCGCGTCAACCCAAAAACTTGCACACCCGGCCACTATCCAGTATAGACATGAAACTGAATTAGGCCGGTTTTACAATGTCCTATTACGATCTAGTAAGTGTTTCTATCCTAAACTTCATAGGAAATGACGTTTCATACATAATAAATAAATCTATACTAATGTTATAAAGCTGAAGAGTTTGTTTGTTTGTTTGTTTGAACGCGCTAATCGCAGAAACTACTGACCCGATTTGCAAAATTATTTTTATGTTGGATAGTCCATTTATCGAGGAAGGCTTTAAGCTATATAACATAAAGATACGACTCACAAGACCACAGCAGCAATGAAAAATGATGCGAAAACGGGAGAAAGATATTCCTTTTGAGAGCTTCCGCTGCGTACGCTGCGGAAACCGCTAAAGTTACACAAAAATTATGTATGACAGGATTGTTCAGCATTCAGAGTTCTATAATAAAGTCTGCGACAGCATAAGTCTATCTTTTATGGTTGACTTACTACAACCTGTGGTATATTATGCCTACCTTCAAGTTAATTATATATGTATGACAGTTGCGGGTAACTTAATAATAAAACAGTGTTCAACCAACTTGCGTGTGTTTTACTTCATGGTGACAGCGGTGCTTCGATTAAATTGGATTGCAGTTAATAACGATCGTAAATCGCAAAGTGTATTGTTACGCGGTGAATTGTATACCTACAATAAACAATAAAACATGGAACACGCGCGTCCTCCAACAGAATTATCCCTCGAAGGCGGGCCCGCCACGCGTGCTGAGTCATGGCGGCAATGGCGGAAGCAATTCGAGGTGTTTTTGAAGGCATCTGGAGTGAGCAAGGAGCCGAAAGAGATTCAGGCTAGTTTGTTGGTTAACCTCATTGGTTCGGCGGGATACGAAGTGTACACAACATTCACATTCGAAGAAGGGGAAACCGAGGATGACATCGATTGTGTTTTGAAAAAATTTGATTGTTATTTTGGTACAAAACCAAATATCACTATTACGCGGTATAAGTTTTTCTCCCGTAATCAAGAAGACGGAGAAAACATAGATCAATACGTAACTGCACTGCGTTTGCTAAGTAAGCAATGTGAGTTTGATAAATTATAAGAAAGCTTACTGCGTGATAGAATAGTCTGCGGGATCGTAAACAATACAGTGAGAGATCGATTACTTCGTACAGAAGAATTGACATTATCGAAAGCCATTCAAATATGCCAGGCGGCTGAGTTATCTAAGGAGGAGGGAGTGTGCATTGATGGGAAATCGAGTGAGGAAGTAGCGGTGAATGCGATGTCCGAGCGTGGTGGTGGATGTTCACGCGGCGCGAGCGGGCGAGGCCGGCGCGGCTGGCGGGGTGGCTGGCGCGGCGCGCGCGGCTCCTGCGCACCGGCGGCGTCGGCGACGCGCGCCCCTTGCGCAAGCTGTGGCAGCTTGCGGTGTGGTGGAGATCAGTGTCCAGCACGGCATGCGTTATGTTTCGTTTGTGATAAAAAAGGGCATTTTTCGCGAGTGTGTCCAGAGAAGAAAATGATGAGAAAAGTGTTAAATTTGAGTGTTGATTCGTCAGAAAGTGTTAGTGAGGATATGTTTTACGTAGATACCTTAAAGGAGGACAAAAAACCAAGTAAGTCCACTAAAGAGTGGTTTGAAATTATAGAATGTCAAGGTCAGAAAATCACGCTAAAAATAGATACAGGTTCCATGATCAATGTGATCTCTAAAGACAACTTCATTCGTGCTGGTTTTTCTATTAAAAAACTTAAACCGTTTACGAAGCGAGTGCATTCTTTTACAGGAAACCGGTTACCTATTATTGGCGTGACAGATTTAAATATCAAATATCGTAATGAATCATATTTGATACCATTCGTAGTTGCAGATTTAAACTGTCAAAATATTCTTGGCTTAGAAAGTTGTATTTTAATAGGATTGATAGATTGTGTAAATACAATAAATATAGAAAATTATGCTAGTTTATTTGAGGGACTGGGTAAACTACCTGGAAAATATTCCATATTAATAGATAAAGAGGTACAACCGGTAATATCACCTACTCGAAAAATACCTTTAGGGCTCAAAGATAAATTGTTATTGGAGTTGAAAAGAATGGAAGGACTCGGGGTTGTTCGAAAAGTAACTCATCCTACTGATTGGGTTAATGCCATTGTGTTAGTAGCTAAAAAAGATGGCAGCATTCGTGTATGTTTGGACCCTAGACCTCTGAACCGAGCGGTGCGCCGCGCGCAGTACTCGCTGCCGACGGTGACGGAGCTGGCGGTAAAGCTGCGCGGCGCCAGCGTATTTAGCGTGCTTGACGCCCGCTGTGGGTTCTGGATGGTCGAAATCGATGACGCCAGCGCGGACTTATGCACCTTTAGTACACCGTTCGGCCGGTATCAATTCTTGCGTTTACCGTACGGTATAAGTTGCGCACCGGAAATTTTTCATGCTAAGCTGCGACAGCACTTGGAGGGCTTAGAAGGGGTCGAATCATTCGTTGATGACGTCATCGTTTGGGGCCAATCTAAAGCCGAACATGACAAAAGGTTAGAGGCACTTTTACAACGAGCTTTGAAAATAGGTATTAAGTTTAATCGCGATAAATGCAAGTTTGGAGTGCCTGAAATTACATATTTAGGACACAAATTTAATGTAGATGGTATGAGAGCCGATGATTCAAAAGTCGAAGCTATACTAGGTATGCCCTATCCCTCAGATAAAAAATCTTTAGAAAGATTTTTGGGAATGATAAATTATTTATCAAAATTTATACCTAATTATTCAGAATCCGTAAATGTGTTAAGGTGTTTGTTGAAAAAAGATTCAGACTGGGTTTGGGAGGCTCATCATTCGAAAGCGGTTGACGTGCTTAAAAACAAATTAGTTTGTGCTCCAGTGTTAGCGTTATACTCTGTTGAGTCGCCCGTCGTGCTGTCGGTGGATGCTAGCAGCGTCGCCCTGGGTGCCGTGCTCCTGCAGGACGGCCGCCCCGTGGAGTTCGCCTCACTCACGCTCACTGACACGCAGACTAGGTATGCGCAAATAGAAAAAGAGATGCTGGCGATAGTTTTTGCAGTAGAACGGTTCAGGCAGTACATATACGGAAGAGCAGATGTTACGGTTCAAACTGACCATAAGCCATTAGAGGCCTTGTTTACCAAACCGCTCGTCTCGGTTCCAGCCCGTTTACAACGCATGATGATGAGAGTGCAGGGATTCGATATTAAGGTCATATATACACCCGGTAAATTTATGTATATTGCCGATACCCTATCACGAGCTCCCTTGACAAAGGTCATGGATGAACGCGTTACGGATGAAGTAGAAATACAGACTTGTTTTATGATAAACAATGTATCGTTTAGTGACTCTAAAATACAACTTATTAGATCAGAAACAGAACTAGATATTGACTGCAGGAACTTAATTAAATTAATTATTCACGGGTGGCCCAAAAATAGGCGCGATGTAAGTGATAGGTTAAGTATTTTTTGGCCGTACAGGGAAGAACTTCATTATATTAACGGCGTGATTTTCAAAGGGGAATGTGTCTTTATACCTATGCGTTTGCGCCCAGAAATGTTGCGGAGAGTGCACGAAGGTCACCTAGGCATAGAAAGGTGCAAGCGGCGCGCGCGAGACGTCATGTTCTGGCCGGGCATGGCAGACGACGTCGAGCGGTCCGTGCGCCGCTGCGACGCGTGCGCGCTGCACGCCCCGCGCCCGCGCCGCCAGCCGCTCCTGCTGCACGAGGTGCCGGCGCTGCCTTGGCACAAGCTAGCGTCCGATATATTCGAATACAGGAGGAAGAGGTATATCATACTCGTTGATTATTTTTCGAATTTCGTTGCAGTTCAGGAGTTGATAGGGACGAGTAGTAAACATGTAATCAACTTTATGAAATCACAATTTGCGCGGTATGGCATACCGGCTGAATTAGTTACTGACAATGGGCCGGCGTACAATTCGAAGGATTTTAAGCAATTTATGAAGGAATGGGAAGTACGACATATAACTTCATCGCCTCATTACCCACAGTCTAATGGGAAAAGTGAAAGAACCGTGCAAACTGTAAAAAATCTACTGAAAAAATGTATAGACTCTGGTCAGGATTTCACCTTAAGTTTGTTAAATCTAAGGTCTACGCCACGGAATGGCTTAGATTCTCCGGCGCAAATGCTTATGGGTAGAAGGATTAAAACTAAACTACCGATCACAGACGGGTTGTTGACTGAACCAGTAGATAACCATCAAAATTACCAATCTCTAATGGTACATAAGTACATGGGAAAAGCTCACCATGACCGTTCAGCAAAATGTCACTAAAACGGCTTAGTGTGGGTGATGAAGTGACTTTGATCTCGAATGAAAGAAAACGAGTAACTGTCGTAGATCAGTCACCGGAGCCGCGTTCATACATTGTTCAAGATGAAAACGGAAGTAAATATCGTCGAACACGCAACCAATTGGTGTTACGCAGGTCCAGTTTGCATGAAAAATCTGTAGTAAAGAAAAATAAAAATGATACTACAGTACAGACACATAATTATTCAATGTATTTGCCTAGTGTTCGGCGCCGGCGACGCAAGGCAGTTGCCAGCTTAAATGAAAATGATCAGCTGAGCAATAGTCTGCTAACCTCACGGGCGGAACAACTGACTCCATTGTCTCCGGGCAACTCGCTTGACGATTCTGGCGCTAGTGAATCTAGTAATATTACCAGCGAAGTTGAGTTCTCACCAAATGAACCGCTAGTACCTATAGAAAGATCTAGGGAAAGAACTGCACGAATGCTCACTAACTCCTTGTTCGCTAACAGTAATGAATGAATAGCAAATAGGAATCTGCATGTATTTTTTACACTTATTTTTAATCAGCATATAAAACTCTTATTGTTGTAGGTTGTTATAATTTACAAGTTTACTTTTTTTTTTTTTTTTTAAAGCAACGTTTTTCCATTGTTGTTACCTGTTTATGTGTTACTAAACAGCTCATAGAATACATATATTTTTTTTAAGTAAGATAAGTAAATATTGTATGTGTATTGGTACGTTTTCTTAACAAAATAAGTAAAGTTCAAGCAGCAGCTACTCTGAATGCATAAATATTATTAGATTATAAGATTGTATTATTTATAGTTTTTATTATGTAAAAGGGGAAGGATGTGGTATATTATGCCTACCTTCAAGTTAATTATACAGGGTGTTGATTTCAATCCGAGCGGTATTAATAAAAACAATGTATGATCCCATATAGAACAGGTATGTGGAACCAAATATTACAAAATAATTAAACTGAAATTTTAAGCGATTATTTTTTATGAAACCCTTACTGCGTTGTGGCGTCAGACACTGCATTATGTTTACACTGTAATCGTAGCGGGCGCGAATCGCGTAGTACGCGACAAGTAGGTACTAACTAGCGGTCAGTGCTGATTTATCTTTATCTGCCGGGTACGTTATGCCCGAGTGTGTATGTTGCTATTTTTACCGACTTTAAGAATAAGCGATTTCACGTGTTTGGATTAGTTGATTCCAAATTTCCCTTCCTACTTTAATCGGGCTTAGGACCGACAAACATACCTAAAACTCATCTGTAACAAATCAAATAACCTAATCTTGATAAAACTCACTGAAATTGGGCAGTCCATCAGAAATTCTGAAACTTTAACCCGAAACACTTAAATTTGAATCAATTAATGGCGCAATGGGTATCGATCGCACTGTTTTTCATTAATTTGAGCAATCAATCGAGAATCTATCGAACCTCAAATTCTAAATTACTACTACGAATTGAATCTTAATCTAGGCTAACTAAAGTCATCTGTACTGTACTGTAACTTAAACACAATTTGAGCCATCAGGTGGGAATTGGCTTGGCTAATCTTTTGAAAATCAAAAGAAGTTTTAATGGTTTATGATTTTTTTAGTTATTATTACTTAATGAGCAAAAGTCATGTAGGTAGTCATTTTAACTAACTTCGGGAGTTCAAACGGAAATCGAACCCTGAGCTTTTGTCTAGATTTATGCTAAACCGTTTCAAAATAAAAAAGTACCAAGATTATTAAATGACGCGAGTCTGAAGTATTTTTGGCGTAGTTAAAAATTTGGAATCAACTTATTTACATCGATTTATCTTTACATCTAGTTTTTTGTACATTTTTATTTACACTAACCTCAATAAATGATCGAAGTGTCCACCAGACTGAGCAATACACAGTCTGGCACGGCGTCTGGTGTTCCCTTATAAACTGTTCAGCACAAAACGATTTTGTCAAACTAACTCGAATGCACTGACTATTCTCTGTCTTAGGTCATTAACGTTTGTTGATTCTTCGGTATACACAATACGTTCACCAAACATCCTTACAGCTGCACTCAAACTATTGTCAGTTATTGCATACAATCGCACCATTTCAACGAGTTCACCGTTAATAATTTTGCGTCATTTTCGCAAAACATGTTGCCTATGCGATGTTATTAGCACAACTGAGGTATGAGCGACGGGCGAGAACGAGAAAGCGCGGGCTGGGCGATAAAAAGAGATAGCCGCTACTTCACCGCACGGCGCTATGGCGGGCGGCGGCGGGAAGCCTGAGCGGCGCTCACGCGCCAAACACAAAGGATTGCGGTGCCTTTGTGCTTTGTAGGTATCGTTCGTTCGCACGCAAGCCGGCGCGGTGGGGGCCTACTCTAAAAATCGCTAGGGTCTACTTTGAAAACCGTCATTATTTAATAAAAATAAAAATATTTTTTCGAACTCATTTTTTTTTGTGATTCATGATCAGAACAAGGTACATAATCACCTCTGAAAATTCCGCTCGTATTGAAATCAACACCCTGTATATGTATGACAGTTGCGGGTAACTTAATAATAAAACAGTGTTCAACCAACTTGCGTGTGTTTTACTTCACAACCTTTTTTATGTTAATAAATTTGTAAAAAAATAATGCATCATTTTTAGAGGTGTATTATACACACAGGTATTTATTCTTATCTAAATTAATACATTCATCATCACGAGCATTTCATTTAGAACAAAGTTGCCCTTTATATCATTTGATTCCAATTAATATCTTAGGAGCTATCACAGTTTTAACATAACTCCGCACCAAAATAATGTTCGCAGCTTAAGTACAACGTGCGCTTGCGCTAATCTATACTAATATTATAAAGCTGAAGAGTTTGTTTGTTTGTTTGTTTGTTTGAACGCGCTAATCTCAAAAACTACTGGCCCGATTTGAAAAAATATTTTTACGTTAGATAGTCCATTTATCGAGGAAGGCTTTAGGCTATATAACATAAAGATACGACTCATAAGACCACAGCAGCAATGAAAAATGTTGCGAAACGGGAGAAAGATATTCCTTTTGAGAGCTTCCGCTGCCTACGCTACGGAAACCGCTTAAGTTACACAAAAATCATGTATGACAGAATTGTTCAACATCAAGAGTTCTATATTAAAGTCCTCGACAGCATATGTCTATCTTTTATGGTTGACTTACTACAATCTTTTTATGTTAATAATTTTGTAAAAAAATAATGCATTACTTTTAGAGGTGTATTATACTCACAGGTATTTATTCTTATCAAAATAAATAGATTCATCATCACGAGCATTTCATTTAGAACAAAGTTGCCTTTTATATCATTTGATTTTAATAAATATCTTAGGAGCTATCACAGTTTTAACATAACTAACTCCGCTCCAAAATAATGTTCGCAGCTTAAGTACAACGTGCGCTTGCGCTAATTGCTATGGTTGCTGGCTTCTTAGTTACAATAAAACTGCGTATGTTTTGCGTTAAAATATTTAACTATTTTTATTCGAACATTATTTTTGAAGGTGTTTTATACACACGGGTATTGATTCATATCAAAATAAATACATTCATCATCACATGCATTTCATTTTGAACAAAGTTCACATCATTTGATTTTAATAAATATCTTAGAAGCTATAACAGTTTTGAAATAACTCCACATGAAAATAATACTCGCAGCTTAAGTACTTACAACGCGAGCTTGCGCTAAGTATGGTTGGTGGCTTCTCATTTACATTAAAATATGTGTTTTGCGTTGAAATATTTTCCTTATATATACCTTATACCTATTAGATTAATTTAGTCGGCTCCCTACGGAACGGTTGTCCCGCGCAACTGCTTTTTTTGCGATACTTCAAGTGATTTCAGCGCGTAATACATAGTTTTCCTTTCGCTACTGAGAAGTAAAGGACTTGAGCTCATTATTTTGATTGCAGATATTTTCTATTAGGTAGATTCAGTAATACTTTTGGTTAAAATTCTTTCTTCAGATTTATGCAGGTTAAAGTTTTCTTTTCGCCACTAAGTAGGTTTTAATTTTGAATGCATCTATATACTTTTGTTATTCTTTCTTCTGATTTATGCAGGTATAAGTAACTGCGATAGCTCATCTCAGCATGTAATAAAAGTTTTGCTTGACTTAGTAATAAGTACCATTTAAAGTAGGTAGGAGGTAGGTTTTAAATCTAAATGTGCATTTATAATTTGATTTTGTAGTAGGTGATTTGATTTGATATTGTTCTTCTTATTCTCTGTAAAGTGATTGATTGCATTAGGTTAATACTTAATTAATAGGTTGGTTGACTTAATTTTTATTTACCAATCTTAATGCAAAATTTGATTTCATTGTAATTGGGTATTGTTTTGTTGTATCTCTACAAAGCTTTGACTTTTTGGTCATTTTTTATGAAAAAATTGTTAAGTTTTGTTTATCTTCTCACCATTTTTAAATTACCTACCAAATTACAATTTTTAATAAAAAAGTACCTACTGAATTAATAAGTAAAATGCCTAGAAAAAGGACTCAGCTTTCTCGGCAGTCTGCCACGTCTACAACGTCCATCCGTCTCAAACTGAATGCTATTATTTGAGAATATTGCTGCAACATATTCGCGGTATATCTTATTTGTAAAATAATTAAAAAATCTACCCAAAGTCACTATTCCACGCGGACGAAGTCGCGGGCACAGCTAGTTATATTATAAAGCTGAAGAGTTTGTTGGTTTGAACGCGCTTATCTCAGGAACTGCTGAACCGATTTGAAAAAATATTTCTGTATTAAATAGCTTATTTATTGAGGAAGGCTTTAGGATATAAAACATCACGCTGCGACGGGAGGGGAGGGAGCAAACTCAAAACGCGCGGACGAAGTCGCGGGGACCGCTAGTTCTTATATGAATATTTAAAACCAGTAAGATTCATTGGGGATCATACACCCTTAAAGATAGAAGATATTGTCGAAAAAAGCGAAACAGAGAGTGATGACGAAGAAGATTCAGAAGTCGAAGATCGTAGTTTTATGTCCGATGACTCGGATTCTGAATAATTTAAAAAAACATGTATTTTTATTTTTTTACAATACATAGAAGTAAGTTTTGAATTGTTGTTTTTTATTTTGTCTTCTTATAATAAAAATAAAATTTTCAAGATTACCCTGATTAAAAAAAAACACAAAAACACTTTTATGGGTTTTGATTTTTTTTCAATAGTTTCAATAGATTTCAATTTCTCTATTTACATTTATGGATTTATAATTTGCATGTAGTAAATTTTTTTATCAATATTTTTAATCAGGGAAGTATTATATATGTATCTTTATAACCTTCTTTTTTACTAAAAATGAATTTATTCTTTAGTGTCACATAAAAATATACACAAATAATTAATTGATTAAAAAAAACTATTTCTCTATTTAAATAATAAACTACTCCAAAATGAGGCATAGTATAAACGAGTCTATCGCTATCCTTTTCTTTTCCAAGCCCAAATAGCATGTGCACTCTCTTTCTTTATGTGGGTGGACTTTAAACAGCTGCTATGCTGTGTCCTCCTCTATCGCATGGGATGGTCGGTTGGGACCTCTCAGTCGCACACATTCACTCGGAGCAATATTTTACTTTTCAAAATTCGACAACCGCAATTCTGGACTGATTTTTCGCAGGCAACCCTATACCACCGTGTTCAGAATAAAATAATCTTTAATTTCATTTAAATTTTATTCAATAAACAGACCGTTGCAAAATGCTAGTACAGATTTACCTGTTTATACCTGGCAACCCGATAGTTGTGACCGGAAAAGAATAGGCAACCTAACGTTTGCATATTCTATGGGCTTCATACTTTCGATTGGTAGGTATAGAATTTATCTAATAATCATACCGGTGAAATGTTAAAAAAAATATTTTTTTAAATTATTAATTAAACATATTCTGGACTGAAATTTGCTAGGCAACCCATATGGATTATATTTATTGACATATTAAATTAAATATAAAATACGTTTCAATAAATAAGCATCTCGGTGAAGGTCGTTCTATATCGGGATCTTAGACTATAAATAATTATCGTATCATTCCCACACATCGCCATCTAGTCCCGAGTAAGCTACTCAAAGCTTGTGTTATGGGTGCCAGACAACGGATATAATACTTAAATACTTTTTGTTTGTAAATACATACATGATATACATAGAAAACACCCAGACCAATACAAATAGACATGTTCATGCACACAAATGTTTGTATTGTGCGGGGATCGAACCCGCAACCCGCTGCGGAATAATAGAATCATACGTAGGTTAGCGCTTCTTTGTCGATGATTTTGGAACTCCCTAGTTTTATGTTACGTGAGATTCACACTTATATTCACAATCTTCCTCAGGCTTTAGTAGGCGACAAGACCATCGCCTTCTGGCTGATGGACGCGGCCATGTACACGCACATGAGCACCCTGAGCGAGCCCAGCCCGGTCATCGAACGCGGGCTCGCGCTGCACTGCATGATACGGCTCATCACGCACGCGCTGGGAGGGGAGGCTTACCTCAATTTCATAGGTGAGTTTAGTAGTTAATTCCTGTTGTGGAAGTATTGACATAATTTTTACCTGTAATTTGGTTAAAAATATGTCAAGACTATAATTATATTATATTTTAATTTGGTTTGGTCGGTGATGATGGCAGTTGCCCCGATGGCCTCACGTTTATTCCTTGGGAACGGGGTCGGGCCTTAGTTTGGGATGGGATCACAGAGAATCAGCCCTTAAAGCTGGTGTAGCAGCGGAGTTGGCTGAAAACGCCAAGCGTCGCAAGTACGTCTCACTTGCAAGTGATTATGTGTTTGCACCGTTTGGCGTTGAAACATTTGGGCCGTGGGGACCCTCTGCTAAATTGCTGTTTAGAAAAAATGCGCCTAAATTAGATTCAGTAACAGCCAATAATAAAGTTGGCTGGTTCCTAGCTCAAAGGATTAGCATAGCTATCCAACGCGGCAATGCAGCCAGCATTATTAACCTCCTTGCCGCAAGGAAATGGTTTCGTTTTTGAATAGGTAGATTTTAATATATTTTTTATGTTGCATGTCTCAGTTTTACCTGTAATTAGTGGAATAATACTGCATACTTACGTTACTAGAGGTGGAAAATAATTAAACTATAGCAGTTGTTTTCGTGCACATTCTCTATTGTACAATTGTTTTTTTATTCCCAATAAACATTTATTTATTTAATTTCCACGTCGAACAACCAGGTGGGTCTCGAAATAAGCTGAGAAAAAATCGTGTTTTCGTGTATTTATTGATTAAAGATACAACTACATGTTTGATAAAGATAATCAGACGAATTAATCTTATCGAGGCGAAATGTCATAGTAGAGTTAGCTCAAGCTTAACATTACATGTAGAAATATATCTTTAGGAGGGCGTGATCTTCAATACCTATTTTGGATAGTGACAGGATATTATTCCAGACCGTGTGGTTCAGCTTCTTGCAAAAAAGATGATTGATCTTGAGTCTATTGATAAAGCTGTAAATGTTGATGACCTTGGATTTTCCTAATAGAGAACGATGCGAGGGAGAGAGAGATTGCTAGAAGACTAAGATTCAATCCTAAGGATATTACTACTTAACTCAATTCCTTGAGTTATTAGGGCGGCGAATGGTGATTCTAGCGGCAATCGAACTTTTATCGTGTGGTAATTCGAATGCGAGTTGAACCGGTTTACCTAAAAAATCAAGTAAAATATCTACACGTAAAACAAATATTGCACGAACGAAATCGTAATGCATAGAAATCGTGAACCTGAGAAATCAAAACAAACTTTTCTTCGGCAATGAAAATTCGATTGGTGAACTTTTTTCTCGTATATGAATTGCACGAGAATCTGTCCCCAGGTCGTTTTAGGTCTGAAGCTACGACACCATCAGCAAAGTTAAATTAAAAACTACCCCCGCCCCACAGGTAACGAGTTCGGCCACCCCGAGTGGCTGGACTTCCCGCGCGCCGGCAACAACTCGTCGTACCACTACGCGCGCCGCCAGTGGCACCTGGTCGACGACGACCTGCTCAAGTACAAATACCTGAACCAGTTCGACAGGGACATGAACATGCTGGACGAGAAGTACCGCTGGCTGAGCTCCGACCCCGTAAGTATATTATCTACAGTCAGTCACTAGCACAACAGTCAGTATTACAAACAGTCCGTTTTTATTTGAAAGTAGAATATTGTAAACAATCGTAACATTCCTTTTTAACGAAATGATTAATTTTTAAATGAGATAAACACAAATGTCATGGGTAATTCATCGTTTTATCCTAAGGTCTTATTAAATCGAATAGTTTATTAATTTTGTTTACTGATATTATTTTAAAAGTTATGAAAAGATTGTTTACATTATTGGACTAGCCAACAAAAACAGCTTTTTGCATTGATTAAGTCGCGCGTTTTGACTACATCTTGAATCAAAGGGTGCGTTGCACATTATTTCATAAAAAAACTCAGAGATTCATGAACACCTAAATATCCCAACTGTTAAGAAGGAGATCAATGCGCTGTCTGATAGATACAAACTCAGGCTGGAGAAACATCCGAATGCCGATCCGCTGCTCGACTGCATAAGGCGACTAAAGAGACGCAGAACCCTGGATCTTGGCAACATCTATTGATCCAATATTCAGCATATGGAAGGTGTTTGTTATGGGAAACTCCTCCACCAGAAAAAATTCACACACCAAATCTGCTCTTAGTCAGAAGGAGTGATCGCACGATGATAACTTGAAAAAAAAAGTACCTTGGCTGAGCTCGGATCCCATAAGTATATGACCCCTTACACACTGCGACTGCTTAGTATCGATGCATTCGCGCGTTTTGAAAACGCGCTTCAGCATCGCGACTCACCCTATGAGCATTGCATAGATTCAATTTAGCATCAATGCAGCCGCGCTTTAGTATCGATGCAGTCGCCACTCAGTACCTACATAAATTGTCAATCGCGACTGCGTCGATGCTAACACGCGTTATGCATAATGCATACATAAAAACTACTGCACAGACAAAATCTAAATGCATAGACATCGTGACCCAGAGAAATCAAAATCAATTTTACTTCGACAAAGAAAATTCGATCGGTAAACCTTTTTTCGTATACGCATGCACAAAAATCTGCTGCCTGATATAAATTGGCGCTTAATACTTGTTATAGAACTTGGAAAACTGTACAGTAAGATTTGATATAATAACCCCAGACAATCTCCTCACCGATATGTTTATCGACATTCATTTATCACTCTACTACCGGTACCCCGCGACTTCGTCTGCAAGTTTTGAGTTTGCTCCCTCTACTCCCGTCGCAGCGTAATGTTTTATAGCCTAGCCTAGCCTTCCTCTATAAACAAGCTATCCAACGCATCGCAATAATTTTTCAAATCGGTCCAGTCGTTCCTGAGATTAGCGCGCTCAAACAAACTCTTTAGTTTTATAATATTGGTATAGATTGTTAACGGACCCGCCGCGCCGGCTTAATGCTTATTAGGCTTTTGATAAATACTATTAGGCAAACAATTTTCACAACAGACGACATTCCTTTATCAGTATTAATTCTTATCTAAAGCGTAAGATTATCCGCTTGAAAACACTAATACTGAAGCAAAAACGCTCCCCAAATGAGACGTCGAGGTATCGAGCTATGATAGATATCGAGTAATGATTTATTTTGATGAATTTAAATACCTACATATTCCTTTAATATCATGTTCCAGGCGTACGTATCGTGCAAGCACGAGGGTGACAAAGTGATCGCCTTTGAGCGAGCCGGCCTGCTCTTTGTATTCAACTTCAACCCCTACCAGAGCTTCACAGACTACAGGGTCGGCGTCAACGAGTCTGGCAACTACAAGGTATCGCTATTAGAAATACCTATTTATTTACCTCGTCTCCTTTCAGCCGCCATGGATACTTCAAGCATCAAACTTAATGTTTGGATGTTATTGGTATGGGTTGGCTGGAAGAGATCTTTTTAAGGGATAAGCCCACCTTTGTTCACATTGTGACTTCATGTATTTTCTATACAACTTATAAGTGCAATAAAGAATGTATATTATTAAAAGAAGGGCTCAAATAAGGACCCAGTAGGAGCCTCTATCGTGGTGGAGTTGTAATTTAATATATTTTGCAGTGAATGTGATAATTTTGTTTTCTGGAGGAAATGTTTATTGGTGTTCTCTACCAAAGCGCAGCCAAGCGAAGCGCAAGGGCACTACCTACGTTTTTTTAAGTTTGTGGCGCATTATATATGGATTTTTTTTTCTGTTACAGGCTGTACTTTGCTCAGATAGTAAAAAATATGGCGGTTTCGGCCGCGTAGAAACAGATGGTGAAATCCATTCAACGCAAGGGACACCTTGGGCCAATAGAAATGATTCAGTCCAAGTATGATATATTTTCTTTATTATGTGTTGTTCATTCTGATGGTAGTTTTTTTTTACTTGATATTTGTTTTGTTTCAGGTATACATCCCCACCCGTACAGCCATTGTTTATGCTCGAAGTGATTAGATTTTAGTTGAGATTGTTTTGAAAATGTATTTCTTGTTGAATATTATGAATAAGTTCTAGTTCTTTTAGCTATATAAAAGAGCTTGTAATAATAGCCTCATAGGTGTATGTAATGTTAAACTAGTACATAAAATAGTTTCGAATGTTACAACATCAGTGGTGTCACTGAATTCTTGTATGAAATTTAAATTCATTTGTTATTATTAAAATAAAAGACTTATTTTACTACAAAATTATATTTTTCAAATAAAATTCTTAAAATTAAATTAGTTACATTTCATGATGGTATTCCTATAAGTAAATTATTTTTAGGTGTACATGTCAGAGGCTTAAGCCTAGATAGTGTGACTTTGTATCCATATTCTTCAGCTAGTCTTGCCCTGTCTGAATCTATTATTGCCATGCACCGAGACCCTCTGATCATTAACGGATGTTCCTCATGCGTTTGGTCTGCTGCATGACCTATGCATAAGTACTGGTCAATATTTACTTTACTAAACTTATTGCTTCTTGGATAAGCTAGTCTGTCTGTAGAATGAAGTGAGCCATAACAGCATGGGCAAAGGACAAATTTAGCATTAGCCTTCAAACATTTATCCAAAACCAAGTCTGTTGCAATACCACATGCATGTAACGCAATCCCAATGTCAAATTTTCCATTGAAGAAATCCAGATTACATTGGAAGAAGAAAACATTCTTTAAATTCATTTCATGCACCCTTTTTCTTGCTCTTAAAAGGGATTGTTCTTTATTTTCTAATAAAATTATTGTACATTTTGGTAGCAAGTAAGCAATTAAGATTCCTAAGTGTCCACTTCCACTACAGAAGTCCACAATAATATTGCCTTCTTGGGCTATACTTAATACAGCTAAGGTGAGATTTTCTAATTGTTGAGATTTTCTGACTATTCTAGCATCTGGTAAATGGCCTGCCGTGGGATTTGCGCCATCTGGAATATCATTCCAATTTACTTGAGAGTCAAAGTTATTGGTAGTGATATTTAACTCCATTCCTTCTATTAAAGTACTGAGAGCATTTTCTATGTCATCTTCTTTGGTAAATAACCTTTTCTTAGGATTATTTCTTGAAGGGTCCCTCTTGTAAAGGCTGGCACCATCTACTGATGGTATAGAAATATCTTCAAAATTTATTTTTGTACATTGAACCTTGTTCATTAGATCTTTTACAATTTCGATTTCAGGTTGCTCAAGCAGGTTGTTAAACCACTGAAATGTCAATGGTAAATGTGTCTTGATAAAGTCTGTTCCAAGTGCCTGGAGAATGATGTGATATGATGGTAGCAGCACCATGTCAGCCAGAGTGAAGTATGGACCTTCAGCAAATTGATGACTAATACCTAAGTCCTGAATTTTAATTGAACTGTCAATCTCAAGTTCTTTTTTTGTGTTTGATTTCCATTTCCTTGGTTTAGCTGCCCTGCATTTTTCAGTCTTTTCATGATTTTGGCTGTCTGCTTGTGTCTTGACTTCAAAATCTAAATTATTATTTTTATTCAATTTCAAATCTCTTGCCATTTTATAAACATTGTGTACTCGAACTGGTTTTCCCAAGTGATTTTCAAAGCAAACCAAATGTTTAGAAACTGCAAACATTTTTTTTGGGAGTTTATCATTTGAATGTTTATTTACAGTCTCTAAGATATCTGTAGCAGTTTTAATTATATCGATTTCACAAAATTTTGTCCACACAGAGGCTTCATTGGGCACTTGTAAGCAACCTTTGCGGAATCCCAATAAGCCCTCTTCGTGTTCATTACAACTCTGAGGTCGGAACCTGTATTTGGTGATATGTCTGGAGACAGCACACAGACCAGTGATGATGGTATCCTCACATATTACTACCGGATAAACACAGGACGACACTTGCCATGGTACTTCTTGCAAATCGGCGAACACCAGAGCTTCATCAAGATCACGTATAACCACAGCTCTATCCGTCTTTGTGTACGAACAAGGCACAAACTTTAATTCAAGCTCTGCTGGTGAACAGTACTTATACAGACAGAATGTTATGAAAGATTGTAGCGGTATTTCTACGATTCGTGTTTTAGTAAACTCTTCATACCTTGTATATGTTTCCAGAAACACAATATTAACCATTATGTGAATGATAAATAGTTGTAAATTAATTAAAATAATAATTGAACGTTGCGAAATAACAACTCTAAAGGTTCTCAAAACATAACCTAACTTTCGAAATGTCAAACTTTTTTTAAATATCGGAAGACCGGAAGCCACAGTCTAGTCGACGAAAGTCAGTCTGTTCTGCAAAGTGAAATAGAGAATGTTCGTCTTGCTCCGTAAAATTATAATTTTCATTAAATACAGAAACAAAGCTTGAGTTGTCAAAGTCAAATATTTGTAACGTCAAATGTCACTTGCTGAGTTGTTGATGGATTTGAGTTGGTAAAAAACATAAAAATTGCATAATTTCATTAAATTTATGATTTCAAATACATTTCAATACTTACACTATTCTTTCCTGGACAACTGCAAACATAATTAGTCATAATGTTAGAGGTTATAAATGGTTTTCTAATGGTTTATTTTATTGCACTTTGTGCATTTAATATTTTAATCCCTTACTTGGTTAAACCGGTAAGTAATTTGAATAAAGTTGTTATAATTAATATTTTTATCATATGGAACCTTCGCTACAATAATGTATTTTTTTTTAGATTTCAGCATGCTTTAGCCGACCCTCCAAAGAAGAGAGAACAATATGGGCAGAAATTTTAAAATTGAAAGCAGAACAGAATACTATATCAATGAAAGACGAGTTTGCGGCTTATTCCAAGATCCAACGGAAACTGAACAGACTGGAAGGACAATTAAAAGATGATTCCCAGTCCCGCATGAGTAAGACTATTGCTATCAAAAGTTCTGTACAACTAGTCCTACATGCTGTTTTAGCATGTATGACAGTATTATCTGTAATTTGGTTTCGACGTGAGCCAATAGTGGCATTGAAGACAAATCTTTGTCCATTTGGCACATTGCTGAGTTATCCAAGTGATATGCCTAATGCAATCTCCACACATGTATGGGTGTTAGTGACCAATGTATCTCTGAGAACTCTACTCAAACCAGTCACTTCATGAATGTAGCCATTTCACAATTAGAACATTAAGTAGCTATAGTTTATCAATTATTGTTTTATGAGAAAGGGTATGAAATAAAAAAGCCTAAATTAATTTAACCATTTATTATTTTAAAGAACTTGATAGAATTTATATTCAGTCCAACTCTGTCCCTAGAATTATATAATATTTAAAGATCTGCCCACCCACTACATATATTTTTTTCAGGTTATTGAATCTTTACACAAATAAAAACAAAAATTACAAAATTAACATCTCCACAATTCCTCAATCAATATCAAATAAACTGCCAATCTTAGCAATTTTATTTTGAATATTAGTGACAGACTGTCCCTATTTGTGCTTGCAACTGTGCAAAATGTATGGAATCACCTTCAAACTAATGTAATTTTACAGAAGCTCTATATCACAGCTTATCATTATAATATGAGCTACAATATAGCCCTCTTACTTAGGTTTGTAATTTATCATTTTATAACAAACTTGTGCTTCTTGATTTGTGTTCATATTACAACAATACAAAATATTATTTTTGTTTTGCTTTTCAAGATGAAGGAAACTACATGTTGCTTTTGAACCATTATTGTTTCAGCTGCAATAATACTACAGTGTTATATGCACAGCACATTGACCATAGGTAGCTTTTAGTGTTATAGTATTAATGACTTACATGTTTTTGGATCAAATGTTTTTCTAAACTGCTATTGACTAGTCTAATTGCTACAAAAATATATATGTTTTATATTTAATTAATGTTTATTATTAATATCAATTATGATGTAAGGAAAAAGAAATAAGAATAATTAACACAATAATATATCTTAGTGAAGCAACCTGATTATAAGGATTTCTAATGTAGCAAAAGCATAGAAAAATCGTTAAAATGATTTTAGTGGCAGATAAAAAGATATAAAAAATATACCTAGACTGGCTACCATATAGTCATTATTAAGTGTACCTACACAAAGTTAATTTGACAATGACCATTAGCATTAAAAGAACAGTGATACTTATTAAGATCAGGGATCATTTCAAGACTAGAACTATGACTATAAGTTTCCAAATTTAAATCGGGGTTATTCATTTGAACATTATTGAATGTGTAACTGAATCTTTGTTTTGCTGTCATATGTTTGAAGAACAATATAAATTGTAACTATACAGAACACTCATGATTCCTTTGACTTTTTTGCCAATAAGTACAACTGTATAAAAAAAAAATCACTTAAATATACAGTGAATAATAACAAAATGTAAGCAAGCTCCTATATTTACTGTACAACACTAATCAACAACATCTACATAAATCAGTCACTTATGTGGCACAGTGAACGGTTCACTACAATATTTTTTCTTACTAATAACACCCTTAACTAAAAACAAAAAGATTCGCCTGAATTATACATCCGTTCTAATATAAAGCCTTGCAGTCAACTTGAACATCTACAGGCTCTCCTTGGGTAAGGTAGAGGAATTTTCAAATAGTAAATCATCTACAGCTCATCATACGAGACCAAGAGTTGTTAAATCAGCTAGCTCAGACCGGTCCTAGGTAAGCCTCGATTGCTAAGTATTCTCATAAAAGGAACTATTGAAGTGTGTCGTTAAGAGGTAAACAACAGCTTCGTATGTTGACATCATGATCGCCGTATTTGGTATTTGACGCACCAGTTGTGTGCCTAGGCCCCTGTGAATTGGAAACAAAAACACATTTAATAATTAAATTAACTTATTTGGTTCTGAAGTTTACGCGAATACTACTGATTGTAATGAAAGACTCTTCTTGTGACCCCGGATACTGTAAAGCATTCAAAACGTCAGGCATATAGTTTTAATAAAATATGCGCAAAATAAATCCGTTAGGTAAGTCTTTCATTTCAATTAAATTAACTGTAAATTTGTAAGTGGAGTACTTTTGGGTATTTCATTGTCTGTTACACATATATTTCTTAGAGTAACTATTTCGATGTAATGACTGTTATGTACCAAAATAAAAGAAGGAAAGAAAGAAGTTATTTACACTTCAGTGTTGCAGTATAGCAATAATATATACACCACACAAATACATTTAAAAAGGGAGAAAGTGATATAACAAATATTGATGAAATGTGCTTTCCAAAATCATGTCCAAGGATTTATATTAAATGTAATGTGAAAATAACTTTAAAGAAGGTGTTTTTCCCAGTCTTTGTCTGAAATCGGATATGTTTTTGAATGATGAAAGCGTGAAAGCTGTTGCTTTACCTATATACTCCGCGGTACCCCTCCTCCATCCAGACAGTGTGTAGCGTTTGCCAGAACTTGCGGTATTTGTCACCCTCTTCTCTCAGTCGCGTCCTTGCTACCTCTGTAACAAAGAAAAAAAAACACAGTTTGAAAGATCTTTTGAAGGTTAAATGGGGTTAAACTATATGTTGTTCGCAGCAGTCTAGTAATAAAGTAATTAGGTTTCGTGACGTGTTCGAGTCCAATGGCAAATGCTATTCATTTAGTTCACATTATTTTGCTGGGCAAGGCATTGTAATGAAGACATGAGCGTTTCATATACGGGCTAGTTAAATCAACTTTCGACGTGACATCAACGCTTAGACGGTCTACCGTTCTCTGATCGACTAGTCGAACGAGTAGTCTACAGGTTCGTATCAACGGGCAACTCTATGTCGACGCAACACGTTGAAACAACTAAGTAATTTCTAAAGCCTAGGCTGTAAGTAGGAAAAAAGTACCGCTGCGTCTCTTCGTCGTTTGCTGTAGTTGAAGACGTCAAAACAATCTTAAGTGAACCTTAAGTTTGACGTAATAGGTACCTACAATATTATAACAATACACGCGCTAGTGAGAAATGCCGTTTAGACGAAATGTATAATACTTAATTGATCATGATCGCATGGTGGCACAATCCATTACAGTAATAAAGTTCATAGAATTTACCCATAACAGTCAAATATATCTTGTCCAACATATTACAATTCGACGACCTCCGTGGTGTAGTGACTAAGCACGCTGGTTTCAAGACGTCGTCGCTCCGAGGTCCCGGGTTTGATTCCCGGTCGGGTCAATGTAGAAATCAAAATTTTCTATATTGTCTCGGGTTTGGGTGTTGTGGTACCACCGTTGTGTCTGATTTCCATAACACAAGTGCATTAGCTACTTACTTTGGGATCAGAGCAATGTATGTGATTGGAGTCCAATACAATGAAATAGGTAAATATCAGACAAAGAGCAGGGAATCTTAATGTAATTCAAACTTCAAACACACAACACTATGTCTTGTCTCACAGGTAAACTCTTGAATTCAAGCAGTGAGACAAACGTCGTAGGTTATAAAACATCTTTAATACCATTAATAATGAAGACTCACCATGCGGATAAGCAATACACGAAGCGACTGTCTTCGAGAAGGCCCCGGCACCCATGAACTCCAGAAAGTCTCTTGGCGACCGCTGATCGCTCGGCACCCCGTCAGCGGTGCGAGCGGCTATCAGTCGCGCCTTCACTCCCTCGTATAACACGAAGTGGACCACTGTCTCGCTGATGCCCATATACGATGCTGTTATGCCTTTGTAGAAGCCTCTTATGCCCTGAAAACAGTATTTATAAGGCATTTGTAGTATAGTAAATATTATTTTGCTTTCAAACATTGAGAACCATTGATCCCTGCTTAATTAACATGGGGGAACATTGATTTACTGCTTTTAGAACGTGAGGAACCATAGATTCACTGCTTAAAAAAACATGGGTAACCATTAATTCACTGCTTAATAAACATGGAAAACCATTGATTCACTGCTTAATAAACATGAGGAACCATTGATTCACTGCTCAATAAACATAGGGAACCATTGATTCACTGCTCAATAAACATAGGGAACCATTGATTCACTGCTCAATAAACATAGGGAACCATTGATTCACTGCTTAATAAACATGGAAAACCATTGATTCACTGCTTAATAAACATGAGGAACCATTGATTCACTGCTCAATAAACATAGGGAACCATTGATTCACTGCTCAATAAACATAGGGAACCATTGATTCACTGCTCAATAAACATAGGGAACCATTGATTCACTGCTCAATAAACATAGGGAACCATTGATTCACTGCTCAATAAACATAGGGAACCATTGATTCACTGCTCAATAAACATAGGGAACCATTGATTTACTGCTTAATAAACATAGGGAACCATTGATTCACTGCTTAATAAACATGAGGAACCATCGATTCACTACCTAATAAACATGGGGAACCATCGATTCACTACTTAATAATCATGAGGAACCATTGATTAAATGCCTAATAAATGTGGTGACTTGTTCAAGCAACACGCGCCTCATTCTAAACGTTAGCAATCTTTTTTACTGGTGGAAGTCCTACGCTAAATAGGTAAACGACACACAATAATTTAGAGAGTAGAAACGGATGTAGCAGACAAAATGTAAATTTTTCTTTGTTGACGATTGTAAACAATTTTGAAATTCCTTTTTAACTAAATAATTTATGCTTAAATAAGATTAACACAAAACCCACAACCTAAATAGGTAATTCATCGTTGAACACTTGAGTCCAATATTTTGTAAAATTTATACACTGATAAAAAAGGTTGTTTACAATATTCGCTAAGCTAAGAAAAACTTTCTTTATTGATAGATGGACTCTCACACGCAAAGTATTAGCTAATGCAATCAATGATACAAAATACCAATTTAGATCTCATTCTAGACCATGATTTGGGTAGGTACTAATCATATTTAAAGATCAATTCTCAACCGCATCATGCATACTCTACCAACTAAACTTACTCTACGATAGGAAATCTTGTCAGTTTCTCGTTCCAAAAAGTATTCTAAATCTTTTTATGGTGTTCTTATTGTTTGGTATTTGCATTAAAAGAGCCTAAAACAGTTTAAGACTACGCTTGTAATAAAACAATGCTCAATTTGCACCAGTATGCCAAAACTTTACATTTCGTAGCCGTGTTAATTGGCGCTCGAACTGTAGCGTTGATTCACATAACATAAAAATATATGAAGTTAATGATATTTGAAATATTATGAACTTAAGTTTCAGCGCGTAAACAGATTTGCTTCGGTGCAAAATTATGTAAGGTATGTAAATTACCGTTTTAGCGTATATCCTTTTGATGCACTGCAAAGCCGTAACGTTTTGCCCGTCCAGTTGGAGTCGCGTCTTAACGAACCATATTGGGTTGGTCATTGTGCACGATACAAAACCTGAAATGTACCACTCGATTACGTATCTTGGTTTTTGCTGTCAACGACCTTAAGGACTAAGTAGAGGTAATGTTAAAGAAGTGAAACAAATTGATGCGAGTATTTTTTATAGTTTATTTTAATACGTCCTTTAAAGTTATACAATGTAATGGTAATTTATGAAAAGGTTCAGTCTTACCTGCAGCACTAGCTGCGGATAGATGTACAATTGGCGTGTCTGGAGGTATATTCTGGTTCAAGATCGCCTTGGCTTGTGAATATGTACAAAAGTAGATGGCCCTCGACGGCGCCACCCCCACGATGTTCGGGCCCAGGCCCTTGAACAGAGCTCGCGCTCCCTCATTTTGGACAATGTGTCTGGAAGCGTTAAGATCAAGGTTAATTATTCACCTTTAACACAAACGTAAGAGATAACTTCCATGACGTAAATCCCAATCTACTCTCTCGGAGATAATTTGCCGTCAACATTGGGCTAAAAATATCATGTTTTGAGTTCAGATCCTGTAGCTGAAGCTTCAATTTCGGATATAAATATTTTCAAGATTAGCGGTATTCATGGTGGAGCATCGTCTTAAAGGCCAACTGATAATGATAACCGATCGGCCAATATTAGCAAGAGACGCTAATCAGAAAATGTTTGGCGAACCAATGGGTCCGGTGCAAATCCGGCTCACGCGTGCTTCTCGTGACAGCGGCGAACGCATTTGCTTGTTATCTATTAACACAAGCATGATAACAATGTCAGTTACAAGCAATTCAAGCTCCTTCTATTTGCTGGTGGCAGATATTGTTTGAACACACAATCTCCAGCTGATATACGTTTTTTTGTAGGTTTCCATTAAAATGCAATTTCAATGTTGCATTTATAATTGTGAATCATTTATGAAGTTGACAAGTGAAAAAGAAAATCGCGCGGAACAGTGCGATCACGTTTGGCCTGCACATAACAGTCTGGAGCACGCGATGGCTCCGAGCCAATTTGTCAGTTACGCTAAAAAACATAGGTAAACGATACAAACACACACAAAAAACTTCACATTACACTTATACAGATATAAAGTTATACTAAGTGATCTTTTGGCTCGGAACTAATTAGCTACGTAATATCCGATAGCTAGTGCATAATAAAATAAACAGATCAAGTTTAACATTGAAATTGTGATATCAAAGGTCACAAATGATCGTAAGTAAGCAACAATCTGAATGATTATCATCACCATAAAGCGCTAAAAACGTCGAAAATGTGTTTTAAACGCCGTAATAAGTAGGAATATGCATAATCGATCCATGTCACGAATAACATTGGTCCAGCAAATTAGTCCTATACAATGTGTTTACACAAATTAGTAATTATACACACGGACGGCAATCTGACAAGAGGCACAGCCACAGTCGTCACGTCAAGTGCCGTTATTGTGATAGAGGACTTACAATTAAATGTATAGAACAGAACATGGAGAGGACTTACCTGATGCACTGGATAAGGCTCATCCTGGACGTGGTCCTGGCGTGGCCTGCTCTCGCGAACTGCTGCACCTGACAATTGTACGACATCAGCATACGATCGCCCTGCTTGCTGTATGCGAACATCGCGCCCATGGTTCGTCTGTAGCCCCATTTGGCTTCCTGCATTTACACGGCCAACATTATCACGGTACCATCGCTTGTGTCAAGCAGTGAACTGCGTTTAATAGCTTAGAATTAACTGGGGTTAGCTGGCTGCGATGGCAGATTAAAACACACAAGATGCTATTACTGTACAATTGTATAGCCAGGCTCTTGAGAGACACTGAAGTCCTGTGACAAAAGATTTGCATTTTTCGTTAAATATTGAAGACACTAGAAAACTGTATAAACACAGCGAACTTTCGTCTTAAAACTTCAATGCAGCTCTCGGATCATTGACTGACACATGATTCTAAATGTGAATTTAAGGAGAAAAATACTAAGAACAAAAGTTTGTTAACAGATGTTTGAACTAAAACGTTTAAAAGCATTATGATCATGAATGACGAACCATGCGTGTTACTTGTATGTTTTTGCTGTTTACATAGTGGAATACCATTTTTATATGTTAAAAACTTATATATATTTTCCACATTGGCAATGCCAGAGAAACTATAAATGACGACACAAAGTTACACAAGTAGGTACTTAAGTTATTATATCAGTAGTCTATTGTGTGAATCTTTGAAGCAATGTTTGCTATTCTAAGACAGACATAAAGCGACATAAATGCGCTTTGCACAAGTGATGGAATCACTCAGTTTCAGTCAGGGCTGAATGTTTTCATACGGCTACTAGGTACGTGTGTAAAATATCCATTGCGTAGTAGTAACATCTACTGCAACATTTCTAGCTACTTGTTTTGGAAATGTTTCGGATTCAAAGCAGAACATCAATTTCTCATTTTAGTATCAGAAATCAGAAAGTTTATTTGCAAATAAGTAGTAAGTGGTTCTCTCTCCAACTTACAACGAATAAATGAGATAGAAACCATCAAAGCACTGATTACACCCGTTACGTAAATAGACGAGATAGAAGACAACTTACTACGCAAAATATTATTATCTAAAGCAAATGACTTGATACGTAATCATGTATCTATAAAATAATTGCATAAATAATAACCGGTGGTAGATTACCCAATAGCTATGCACACCATTGTAAGTGTTATCTGGAGCCAATCAGACGCATGCAACATCCATACACCATGCTACGCGCTAAGTTTAGCTCAGCCTTGAAACTTCGTTAGGTTCAATACATCTATCTATGACATTGCGTAAGGTCATTGGGAGTTTATTGCGTCTCCGACTAAGGATAATTACTAAGATAGCAATCATTTCATCAATTTACTAACCATAGGCCTATATTTATTGACGTTCGCTGTTGTTATTTGTAACAATACACACAAAGATTTCAAATTCCTAACTCTAAGTGTTAGTTAGAAAATGATATCGGACCTTTAAGAAAAGCAATCTTCACGGAGATATTTACAGTAATAACTTGAATTTCAATAACATCAATACAGACAGATTCAGGGTTTATAAATGGATCTGATGATCGATCAATGTATTGAATTTAATGCTTTTCATTTTATTTTTAACGTTTGAAAAACAAGACATGCGACCTACATGTTTGTTACTGGGCACTGAACGGATAATCGGCTATCTACGAACTACTTTTGAACGCAAATACCTACTAGGATGCTCTCTTTTTTCATTTGCTCTAAGATAAAAGTGTTGATACGATTACTCAAATAAAGTAACACCGTTCTGGAAAATCAGATATCCTTGGCAAAACTTTCGTGCACGTAATAAGAATTCAACTTGCAAAGAAGTTGATAAAAAAATCAGCAAAGTCAAATTACATAATTCTACGACTAGGTTACAACAGTTCGGAGACTTTGAACTGCTGACTTCGGAAGCCAGAACATGGCACTTTTTTACAGTAGGTACGACGAATGGGCGTGTATTCGGCTTGGTATCGAGTTTTTGGGCACATGCCAATGTGCCGGGTCAGTAGCTTCATAATTTCTTTTTAATTTACCGTGTCGCAATTAAAATAGGTAAATGAATGTAATCGGGATCTTAGTGCATAACAACGGATTAGTGGTAATCGCTTGGCAGACTAGGTCAAGGATGAGTGTTTGTTTATTGTTTTGAATTTATTGTCAACGAAGATGGATTGACCTCCTGATGGAAACAATGACGTAGCTAGATAGAGGCAAACAAGATGTATTCGCAACCGCAATATACAAATGATCCCATAATAATGTTTTATTTAAAAGAAATAGTTACATGCAATTTCAACCCGAAGCTGATGTGATGCTAGTTCATTGACATCAACAGCTACTAATACTTTTGTCAGAATATCACTTGAACATGCATGATGGTATTGCTTTCCACAAGTCTTTTCTACAATTGTTTGTACCTATTTTCTGTCTAATGTCCCTCTACTACACTAACGTTGAGAAAGAATTTCATCATTTTGTAGTTGAAAGCGATTATCTACTATACATGAACATCCGTATACCGGCAGGATCACCACTAGTAATTTAAAAAAAAAATATATAAGAGGGAATGTTAGGATATTTGCAAAGTTAAAGATATGATTCATTATGTAAATAATTAATCTATTTAGGCATATCGTTTTGGTGCAGCGCAACAGAATAACACCTGGATCAATAAAGCTTACGACAAATTCAAGAAAGAGACAACATTGAAATCTACGTAGTTTTAGTTCGACCGTGACAAAATCGTTCCTTGAAAATCATAGTAACTATCTAGGTAAGTATATTGATCGATGTGAAAAAAGGCAGACCTTTATTTAGCTTAACGAGCGCCGAGCTAAGACCTATTACTGCCTTAAATTTATTATGTCTGCTGCATCTAAAACCTTGGCTTGCACAATTCTTCGTTTTAGGATTCCGAGCTTCGAATGGAATAATACTTTTTTGTCCGTTCGTCTGCCTGTTCCTTCCCTTTTTTACAGGAACGCGTGGAGGTATCAAGCTGGAATTTCCATCAAATTTTCAGGTCTACGGTTCCTTACAGCGTAAAATACTAAACTTTCTAAGTCAAAGCAATCAAAAGATACAGCAACAAATTTTTGAGAATTGCAAGGGTACTTTGCATGAACTCAGAATCTTGAAATTTGGTATGGAGCAACGTCTTATAGCACAGATAAAGGATAACGTGCGAAAACTATACATATTTTTTGGTTATATATCATTATAAAATGTTTAAAAAGATGTTACCTTAGTTATACTTTTTCTCATTAACGCGTAGAGGTATTAAAGGAATCAAATCATACAGGGTACTGCTCTAAAACTTAGTATCCTGAAATTTGTAATGAACCAATGTAATATAGCTCAGATAAACGAATAATTGCGAAAACCATAAGTTTTTGTTACATCCTACAATAAAAATATTTTTAACCTTTTTTTCTCATGAACGTGTACAGGTATTAAATTAAAATAAATAAAAATACTCAGGTATATAATACCTTCAAGCTGTAACAAAATCATTTTTTTATGTGAACGCAATCATAAAAAACAGTAATTCAAGCCGCATATTTTCAAACTCGCAAGTATTCGCAGGGAATCAAAACCTAAATTATTGGTACATCCAGTCGACCTTGTTTCTTGATATTTATGTGCAATGTTTTATGGTACAAATACAGAAGAAGTTTCAAAATACGGAACACTCGGTGCGCTAGTCGGAGTCGCACTTGACCGATTTTTTAAACATTTTATGAACTCAATCACAGGCTTGATACTTGTGTGTGCATAACTGCCCCGGTGGCGCAGCGGTAAGAGAATCGCACTTTAAAGCGACGGTTGCGCCAGAGGTCCCGGGTTCGATCCCCGGGTAGGGCCAAAAATATACACCTGAGTTTTTCAGTTCAGAAATTCTTAGGGTAGCCCGAAGTTTGGAAAAGCACGTAAAGCCGTTGGTCCTGCGCCTGATCTCTCTCCGGTTGTGTCAAATTGCTATCCCATTGGGCTATGAGAGTGAAAGGAATAGAGAGTGCACCTGTGTTTGCGCACACACTTGTGCACTATAATATGTCCCGCGCAGTCGGCTAGTCGTTGTGACTGGCCACCGTAATCTAAATCGGCTAGAGGCACTATTACTACGTATCATGCTCATGAATCATAGTAGAGCATAGCAGTGTATATTTAGATAACTAAATTCTTTACAATCTTGTTGTACTGGGTAGCAAAAGGTTGTCTTAATGCACAGATATCTGCGCAGTCATTTGTTATCTACCTACAGGGGGATTTGTTTATCAAAAAACTGTCAATAACTGATGGGATCCAGTTTATACTTATTTCGAGCATTAGAAATATTTAAAAAAAACGTATAAGTAAGTAGGTTTAAATTGTAAAATAAATACTATATAAATAATGAAACTATTATTAACGGCGTCATTGTTTTAGTACCTATCTATCGGAGTACGGTAGGTATACTCGTGGTGGTATACTCGTTCGTGATTGAGTACATAGTTAGGGTTTTTGTCCACAATACCGTAACCATACCATAACTGTGCTAGGAAGCCGTCAGGCGAAAAAAAACCGGCCAAGTGCGAGTCGGACTCGCGCACTGAGATTTCCATGCCAATTTTAACCGAATTAGGGAATCCACTTACTTTCACTTAACTTATACACAATATTTTGTTGTCAGCAAATATAACTTTGTTTTTCGTGTTTGTATGAAGAACAAAGTAATGTTTGCGGTTGTTGAAAATGTACTTTTATCTCAAAAACTGCTAGTTCCATCCGGCCCAAAATAATTTTCGTTGAAAGTATTTGTTAGGATCTACATTATATATATTTTTCAAAATTTACACTCGCTTAGTTTAGATGTTAGGTGGGGGGACGCCCATTTTACCACTTTTAGCCCGAGAGCGGTACGATTTCGTTGTATGGGGATTAAACATTAATTCGTAACAGCAAATTTTTTAATTAAATAATTAGATTTAAGTATTTATTATAGGATAAGTGAAGAATCCACCTAGATTTATGACTGCGTCATTTTAAAAATATTAAAAGAAATTTTAAAAAAACCTAAAAATCAAGGCAAAAATTCTATAAGCATTTTTTTTTTACATAATGTAAGTTGATCATTTTGTTTCTAATAACAAGAAAATCCACCATTTTTTTTAAATGGAACACAACTAAACTTCAGAATAATGTATAAAAAAAGAATATAAATTCGTTATATTCAGGAAAAAAATGCTAACAGGCAACTTTTTATTTTACTATGTTTCATTCATATTCCTTAACTAAACTTGTACCGAATCCACCAAAAAAAATAAGTGGAAATACAACTTTTTTTCAGGGCTTATTTATTATGATAGCAAAAATCTACCAGTCAAACTGACAAAGTAGACTTTACTTTACTATTGAATTAGCTATTAAGTAATTAAAATCCACTAATAATTTCAATAATTAACATGATATAATGGATAAAATAAAAATAGACGTACGAGGGGGTTGCGCGGTGCGCACGGCGGGAATAGAGAGAACACAACACAACCTATTTGGGCCCCTCGGCGCGCCCGCCGGGCGGCGGCATCGGCTCAAGGCCGCCGGCCGATTTTTAATATTTTGTGTTTTGACGGAGAAATGCCTAATTATTTATGTGAAGTGGTGCTACTTTCGCGTTGTAACGCCTCTTAAGCAAATATCACACAGGATGCGGTCTACAGCCGGCGCGGGCGGCCCGCTCAAGAGACCGCAGCTTACAATGTATGTTAGCAACATGTCGGTCCGGTCTACCGTCTAAACAGCGCGGTCTGATGAAGCCGTCCGGATCTAGCGCTTCAAGTAATTTCTGACAGGGCATGCAGTCCCTATCTTGAGTTATTTTACCGTCTGATGCGGTAGTATCGCGTCGAACTGCCCGCTAGCCCGTGTTTGCCACCCGGTGCCTCCAGACCTGATATATATTTTTTATGTTAATATTTTATAATGTACTGATGTACTTATTTTTATAATGTACTGAGTGTACTGATACATTTTTTTTTTCAAAAAACGCCAAAATCGTTGTCTTTACAAACTTAGTTTTTGCTACAATATATAAAGTTTAATAACAATTTTATAAAGTTTAATGGCAAAAAATAACTTTGTAATGTCAACTTATTTTGACGAAAAATTAGCACAAAATGTCTGCGTCTCCACCAAGTGAGCAGCTCCAGATTCAATTAAATGTATATTTATCATTTAGTTACAGGTTTAAAACAATTGTAGAAACAAGGTTTTCTTTTTGTAATGCGATTGAATGAAAGATATTTGGTTAAATGTGTGCTCACTCAGTCCTCACAAGCTGTCAGCCATATCTCCATACTGAAAAAAGTTGGTCGATTCATTCAGTGTTCTTTTTTTGTTACACCTCTCTTTAATTGGAGCCTGTAATTTCAGATCGTCAAGTTTCGTATTATAACATTTTCTATTAATTTATTGTGCTCACTCCATCCACACGCTATTGTATCTCTATGAACAAACTATAGTAGATTCGCATTCCATCGTTTACATTGTATGAATTGGCTAGAAATAGGATTATTCAGAATAAAAACAAACCACTTTTACTGTGCGTTCATGAGTAAAACGAATCCCTGGTGCTCACTCCATCCGCCATCGATAAATACTTAAATCTTTTTTGCTAACTTACCTTAAAAGAATGAGTGAACATATGATTTTTTTGGTCAAAAATACTATAAAATATTCGGCAGTACACAGTTTGATATTACTTTTTACTTTTATAGATAAACAAAACTAAATTTCTGGTTTAAATGACATATAATAGGGTGTCTCCACGTGTAAAATAATAAGAGGACATAAAATAAGACTGAAAAATGAGACAGTTTAATCCTTAACCAATTCTCGCGCAATTCGTATACGAAAAAAGTTCACCAATCAAATTTTCTTTGTAAAAGAAAAAAAATCTCAGAGTCACGATTTCTATATACACAACCTGGCGATAAATACTCTTACAATTAAAAATAAGATTTAAGTATTTAGCGATGGCGGATGGAGTGAGCACCAGGGATTTGTTTCACTCATGAACGCACAGTAAAAGTGGTTTGTTTTTATGCTGAATAATCCTATTTCTAGCCAATTCATACAATGTAAAGGATGGAATGCGAATCTACTATAGTTTGTTCATAGAGATACAATAGCGTGTGGATGGAGTGAGCACAATAAATTAATAGAAAATGTTTTAATACGAAACTTGACGATCTGAAATTACAGGCTCCAATGAAAGAGAGGTGTAACAAAACACTGAATGAATCGACCAACTTATTTCAGTATGGAGATATGGCTGACCGCTTGTGAGGACTGAGTGAGCACACATTTAACCAAATATCTTTCATTCAATCGCATTACAAAAAGAAAACCTTGTTTCTACAATTGTTTTAAACCTGTAACTAAATGATAAATATACATTTAATTGAATCTGGAGCTGCTCACTTGGTGGAAACGCAGACCATTTTACTCAGTACATCGGGTACATCAACCCCTTTTCGGATGGATATATCCTTTCCACCCTGTAAACTGAACTCCGGTTTGTACTAAGCCCGATATTATTACAGTATAAAAATTGCTGCGACAGGTGAGGCTGTGGCACCAATTTCTTTTTGGAGTCGGTGCCACAGCCTCACCTGTCGCAGCACCGACTCCAAAAAGAAATTGTTTCCCTAAAATGGATTCCTTTCCTTTCAATGTTCAAGAGTTTATTTAAGACTTTTTAGTGCATTTTGGTTTTGAAGTCGGTTTTTACTTTTTTAAAGTCAATTTTATTTCTCCATTTTTAGAGTTTACAAGGGGAAGTTGCACCTTATGACTCTGTTCTTTAAGAAGCTACAAACTACCTATTATATGTTCTGTCATTATAATTACTGAACTCCTAAGCGTTAAGGAGTTCCACCATCAGCTCAGCCCCACAAGATGTGGACTATCAGACGTAACAATACGTCAACATTAAGATTTTAGTAATATAACACTATACGTGCCTTTAAAATTTGAGGGCTTCCCTCGATTACACCAAGATCCCATCTTCAGATCCCAAATCGGCAACAATGGGACCAACTTGAAGGTACACCCTCTAAGTAGGCGAAAAAAATTTTCAAATCGGTCGACTAACGACTGAGATATGAGGTAACAAACATACAAAAAAAAATAAAAAAAACATACAGTCGAATTGATAACCTCCTCCTTTTTTGAAGTCGGTTAAAAATATCATTGAACAAGCGCGGCGCGATACATGACGTGGCCAGTACCTACAAAGTTTATACTGTAAACTTGATATGCTCTTGAGTGTACATTTTACCAAGACGAGCAGCGCGGCCGGTAGGTATTTAGTACCGGAGTCGCTTGCTACATCGTCTTGCGTCAAGTGATTCGAATCGTTTACCTATTCATCAAAGAAACTATGAATAATATTCAAGTGGTATCGTATGACGTTCACATAAGATTCAATTTAGCAATGCGGAAGCTATATGGTGTATAATGTATTATTATTTTCATAATGATAATTATTTAAGGTGGATTTTGGGATTTATAGTTTTATATTATCCTTAAATTAAGAATCCACCAAAGTTGACCGCTGTTAAATTTTTGCTACCTGTGTTATAACGCGAAAACAAAAAATCTATGATCCATTTCCAAAAAATGGTGGATTTTGAGAGTATTGTGTTTAGTTTAATACTTTTAGCCGATTTCTGCTCATAACATTCTGATAGTATTATTTTCCTGGAGTAGATTGCACAAAAAAGTAAAACAACCTTCGTTATAAAAAGTGGAACTTCCACGTTTCTTTTAAGGTGGATTTTGGTAGCAGTGCCAAATGCCGATCAAAATACAAACATTTCCACTGAAAAAATGGTGATAGCATTTTTGCTGTGAAATTTCGCCATTTTCGGGACACTATTTTTTTTTAATATATTCCAGTGCGACAATGCGGTGGATTCAAAAACATTGTCTCTTAAAATCACAAATTAAGCCCATATAAAAAAAATTGGCCTGTTATTGAATTTTTTCCAAAAAAATCGTAAGTGTCCTGGGGTATTTGGACGCGTCAAACGTTAGACTCTAAAAGAAAACGGATTTAGGAACCTCCATGATTTAAAAATACCTATCCATATGCACCACACCAGACCACCCCACACGCATAGGTTTATCTTAAAAAAATCGGTTTTAGTTTCATGTATGGAAGCCCCCCTAAAATATAATCATTTTTTGTTTTTTGAATAAGAATCGTAAAGTGGTTAACAAGATACATCGTCTCACCAAATTTCAACTGTGTGATACACAGACAGACAGACAGACTTGAAGAAATTATAAGGGTTCCGCTTTTTGCAATTCGGCTACGGAACCCTAAAACTTGCCCAATAGACCGATCTCTCAACGACCAACACCGTCGCGCGCTATGTCAGGCCATTCAATGGGCAAGATAGAGCGTATCGTGTTGCTTTTGGTGCCAGACACGTTTCTAGCACGGTCATGGTATGGTAAGGTGCAGTGGGAAAAAACCTTTAACCTATATAACCTATTTCTATTGAATATTTCTAAATGTAAGCAACTAACTAAAGGAATATCGTGTATTGTAAAAGTTTATAATAAACATTTCATAAGCGGCATTGGAAAATGATAAGGTTCACTCGATTAATCCGATTATAGCTAGACATTAACGAATGAGCCTGTCTGACACAAAATTAAAAATAGAGAAGTACAAACACGTCTGCGACATTCGCCATCCTAGTAACGCGTATCTTATCTGTCATATTATTACATCGTGTAGCTAGTCATCCATCAAATGGCCCCTTTCGTAGTTTACTTTAATTAAGATAAAAATAAAGACATATCGGTAGTTGTTGTTACTTTAGTGATGATGAATGGGTATAAGGTAATTTTATGCTACCAAAAAAATTGTGAAAGGCATTAGCAAAAGCTACTTTATACTAAAATTCTCAAAATCGTTAGTAAATAATTCCAATACGTGACACAAAAAATGGTGGGTATTTTGGGTAAATAAGTAGTAAAATAGTGTTATGTAACACCCATAGCATGACTTAGTAAAAAAACTTAAATATTCAGATCATTTACTTCCAATCGCAAGTCAGACATTCTCATGTAACGAGTGAGTTTTGAGTTTGTGTTAAAGTGTTATTTATACTAAGAAACAAATTCATGTTATAGTGTAACCAATCGGCTGGGGGCTTCGCCGACGGCATACGTCAAGAACTGTCAGATACTATGAAAAATGCCGCTGCGGCATAAGCGACATGGCCGCCGGCACATGCCACCGCGGGCGGTGTTGATACACTATTACATTTGTGTCATAGTGCCATATGATACTAAGAAATAAATTTTCGTAACCCTTGTGACATAGTGTCATACCATACTAAAAACAAGTTATTGCGACGGGTATGGGTACATAGGACCTAATAATATTTTCATGTTTCGCATGTAAAGGTTCGCGCTGCGACAGAGGCCGACAGACCGAGACCCGTCGCTTGTCTCGGTCTCGCTCGCGAACTGATGCGCATGCATTGCATAACGTCAGATAGTCTCAGTCTCCAGACTTTGGGTCTCGGTCTCCGGTCGCGGTCTCCTGCCTCTAACGCGGCGCGAACCGCTACCTTACTTATAACAAGTTCATATGTAACAAGTGTGAAAAAGTATCTTATCATTAAAAAACATGTAATATGTCACATTATTAGTAAGAAATAAAAAGTTCCACATTCCATGGGGATTTTTTTCAGCCTCAGTTTCAGATAACAGTTATTGTTGAATTAGAGGATACCACATAACATTGAATGAGAGCTAAAATCTTTAGAATAAATACCTGATGCTTGGGAATTTTGGAGCAGACTTTTCTTGGGCTTGTGGCATTATCAGATGGTGGGGGGCCCGGTGGTGGGATTCCTACCCCTTTGGACGACTGAAGACGAGTCTTGACAACCTCTAACGGACAAGTAACAACCGCACCTGCTGTTCCGGCAACTCTGGAAATAAGAATAATATTTTTATAAGGTGAATGAATCATCATGAGAAATAATTGTTTTTAAATATTAGTAAAAGTTATTGAATAACAAATCTGATATTTTTATTATTTAAAAACTTCATTATCAATAGTATAAATGTTTGAAGTAGTAGTTAATATTTGTATACTTTAAAAGCTAGGCAAACATGAGATTGATAATAAATAGGTACTATGGTTAAGTGTATTCTTAAATTGGCCTTAAATAGGCATGTCATAAAAACAGAAAATCAACAGTTTAAAAAATTCTGAAGTCTGGGTAATTTGTTGTATTAAATTGCCTCTTGATTGATGCTAAAAGTATATCTGATGTGTATTATCTAAGGTACTTTTCCAGTGGGTCTAGTTTGGAAAACACTGATCTAAGGGTATTATGAGTTTTGTTTATATTGTGCTCTGTGGCTTTGATGACAGATAAGTAACTGATTGTACTAGTGTTATCCGACTGTGATCTATAGATTTCATACTTTTTGTCTTCACACCTTGTCTTAACTACTTAGAGCAAACAAATCTTGTTTAGAACAGTTTTTCGTTTCTAATTTCATTTCAGTACATAACCAAATTTGATTAAATCTGTTGATTTAGTCACATTGCAAGCATTCAATAAACTTAAAATATTAGTATAAATTAGTGTTTTATAAAAGATCTAATTACTAATAAGGTCATAATTACATGAAAAATATTATACTGCTAAAAAACTTTTATAGGATCTTGCCTTTGGTAAGAGGATCAAAGTTGTTATTATAACCATGTAGTTGAGCAAAAGAGACAACCAACATAAATAAATTGCCAGTTTTAGATTGAAATGAAAGCGTTGGAGGAGTGCAATCATAAACAACCTCTCGCCACATGTGCCAATGCTATGGTCATAATTATTGATAAAGATGAAGGTAATGATAACTATTACGGCTATGACGAAGATTGTATACACTCACCCGCCGGCTACAAGATGTATCGCTGTATCTCTCTGATGGGACATTTTAGCGCCACAGCAATAATTACATGACTGCAAATTGCGACTGTCTATAAATAAACAAATGCACCACTACTACTGCTTATTATAGTAACATACACACAACTTCAATACTCTTAATGGAAATAGAGAAAAGAACTTCATTCACACGTAGGAAGAACAGTATCGGAATTGAGATCCGTTTCGAACAGTTTTTCATGTAATTTATAAAAAATCGGCGAAATTCTTCACAACACGGCACTTGCACGTCGCACTTCGTATCAATTACACACACAAACAAGAAAAATGTGTGTGAGCACAAGACTTGACACACACAACGGAAGTTGCGTACGTGACGTGATCCGCGACACGGCACGAAAACAAGATTGCCACAGGCTAGATGAATGAGCCAGTGGATCTAGCTCTACTGTCAGTTCTACGAAGAAATGGAACACATCCAATTAACCCATTTATTATTACAATTATTAGCCGTAGGGTAATAAGTGCCTTTTCTAGCCTCTGGCAGTTCATGGCCACCTGGTGTCAGATTTTCAAATATTATACTATTTTACCAAAGAAATAGTGTCATTTGTAATTTCAATAAAAATAGACTACATAGCAACCGTTTTATTAACAACTATCCTCTTAAAGAAATTCGAGCCAGTATGACGGCAAATTTTAGACTTTCGGTCTTGAATTTTCATAAAATAGTGTTTACGATCACTAACTAAAACGTAAGCATAGCTTTACTTTTTCGATGTGTTATTTGTAACTCTACTGCATGCTAACAGAGAGTTGATGAATTATATTACCGTATTAGTTCTAAATGACCGTTTACTATTTATCACTTACTATTTTCTATGAATTATCAAAGAAAATTCTTTGATAATTCATAAAAAATACAGAAGTGGCTAACAACTGCAGTGCAGATTGTTACAATTTTAGTTATTGGTGCCCTTGGCTAGTAACGTATTTTTATATGGTCACTAGTCTAGGGCCCAATTATGTAAATGTTAGATACAAGTTTCGATTGTGTATTCTATATTAGCATAAAGATTAAACAAACTGTAAAAAAAAATATGAGCCGCCTTCAAAGACAAACCCTAAAAGTACTAAAATCCATTAAGGTTGACATCTTGGACCAACTTCAAATGAGTTTGTTTCTCCTATTTGCGTTATTTTCGTTTTGAGGTGTTTGTTTTTGAAGGCGGTTTATTTTTTATGAAAAAAAGATATTCCTCGTTTTTAGTTATTGTTTAAGTTACAATGTACTCGTTTGAACAAAAACAGTTCCATTAAGCTAGCAGCTCACAAGCGCGTAGCTTTAAGTATTATCATCATCATCATTAGCCCCAGAAAAAACACTGTACATAATCTCCTTTATGGCTTTACATAGCAAACTACACACGGTGGTCTCTATCCATGGTTATTGTAAGCTTATATAAATCTTCACTGAACTTTTGATTTTCTAAATCTAGATTTTTCCGCCCCGACGGCTATCATAATTTGTGCTATAGGCTCTGCGCATTGCCACTTGAGCGTTTTGTCATATATTAGGTATTATGTGCATAGTAAAAAAACTAAACATATCCAAAAAACAAACACGATTTAGGTACATTATTATAGTTGGTTATCGTTCGTTCGTGGTGTAATCGCTTGAAGTCCATTTATTGTTTATTTATACAGTGTGTAAAAAAACCCTGTTCGACCCATTAAGGAGTTAAAAGGTTCTATATGTGTAATATTTTTTATAAAACATTAGAAAAAAAAACATAATTAAAAAAGCATTTATGGCAACCCGAAGGGGGGTTGACAGAACGCACAGGAGGCGCGGAGTTGCACCAGCACTCGCAGGTAGCACGGCAGGAGTGATAAAGATTTTGAAAATTCCCTCGTTTTAGGATAAATAGGTGCTTATCTTGTTGACTTTGAAAATCGATAAAAAAAGTTTTCTTTTAAAAAAAATTGGTTCTTCTTCGCTTGTCGAATATTGTCAACAAAATTGAAACTCCTTTTTAACGAAATGATTAATTTTAAATAAGATAAACACAATAATTTTGGTAAATTGGTAATTTGTTTGTTTCATTTCAAATCTTGTTGTAATATTGATATGAAAGAGCGGGGCTACCTGCCACAAGTGTTATATAAATACTTACTAGGTAGTCTCAATTACAATCATTGTTTTAGTTTTAAGCTTGGAATGGAATAAAAATCTTTATCTTATCTTTAAATAATCACAACCTAAAAAGGTAATTTATTGTTGAACACTAAAAACTTTTTCAATCAAACAAAAAAAATATTTTATTCATTGATATTATTTTAAAAGACATGAAAAGATTGTTTAAATTATTCGACTAGGAAAGTACAACGGACAACTTTATGACTTTTTCGGGTCAGACAGGGTTTTTATATATTGAATATGAAAAAAATATTTTTTGCTCATTAGGAGGGCCAGAAAAGAAAAGGTGGACAAAATCAGGATTCATTACTATTAATAATTATAAGTAATTATTACTTAACAAATAATATAATAGACAGGATAAGACAGGTGTCAGGTGTCAGGATTAGCTTCGTAATTTTTTTTGAATAATAAATAGAAAAACAGCATAAACCAACAAAAATACATTACAAACGTGTTTGGAACTAAGTGATTCACATGTGGAACTGTTTGCAAATGTAAATAATAAGTAAGTAACTCCACATGAATCATGAGCGACCGTCACTGTGCCATATAGGATTTTTTTCGAAGAACTACGTTAAATGTGAATATAGTTACTTTAATTACTCTAGCCGCGACATCCATCACTTAATTACATAATAAAAGAGACCATTCACTTCAATTTGAACTTCAAAATAAACTTTTCACTACCACAAAATGGCTCAGAAAATAGACCTTATCAAAACAAAGATTTGTTCAGGATGTCGTCAGGAAATTGATAGTAGACGATACCTCACATGTTGTCTATGCGACCAAACATATGACCTACTTTGCGCAAATGTATCGGAGAAGCGTTTTTATAATACAATGGATCAGGAACGTAAAAACTCTTGGAAATGTCCATGCTGTATATGTAAGCAGCCGAGAACCAATAACACGAATTCACCAGTAAGAACGTCAAAAATTGACTCTCATAACTCAAATATAACTCTTCGAAAGCGTTGTATACTTAAACTAGATGACCCATTAGACGAAGATGTTACAGATAATTCAATAGAAGATGACGTATTAAATGACGTTAGTATCTTAGGTAACACAAGAAACTCACACATACTACCATGCCGCCGGGAAACCCAACGTGAACCTACGCTAACACTAGCGCAGATCAGCGCACTTCTTGACACAAAACTGGAAAAAAATGAAAACAAAATAGTGGAAATGCTCAAAAATGAAATAAGAACCTTAATTAAGCAAGAGATCCATGAATCCATGCAAGAATTAAAAACTGAAGTTACTTACCGTTTAGACAATGTCACAACTCGCCATGAGCATTTAACATCTGAAATAGAACAACTAAAGACCAAAATTAACCACATGAAAGAAGATATAGAGCAACTACAAAATCAGTTAAGCTCAACGAAGTGCATAACTGATAGTACAGATAATAGTAAGAAAATAGTACTATACGGAATTAATGAACAAAATCGGGAAACAGATGAAGACTTACATGAGCGGGTCGTTAATATAATCCATGATTATACCAGCATAAATTTATATGGATATATAGAAGGTATAACCAGACTAGGGAGGAGAGGTTACCGACGACCAATAGTGATTGAATTGTTGAGTAAAAAAATGACAAAACTCGTGCTTAACTCGAAGCGGAATTTTGTGAGATCCGGTATGGCAGTAAGCGAATTCCTTGATAGTGATGCCCTGCAAAGACACAATAAGTTAAGGAAGATATTATATGAAGCACGAAAAGAAGGTCATCATGCTGTTATACGTGATAATAAACTTATAATAAATGGGCAAGACTACAACATGATAAATAAAGACATCAGTTACGAAAACAAGTCTACTGACCAAACAACTACAAAGATAAATAAAAAACAAACTGTAATTGAACCATCTACATCTTCCACAAACAACAAGAAAAATTACACGAGAAACGCCACGAACTATTCCTTTCAAAACTAACTTCAGCATCTTAATCCAAAACGCTAGAAGCATAAAGAACAAGATATCCATTCTCGAAAGTTTCCTTGAAGACCATCCTTATCAAGCAATATGCCTGTCTGAAACCTGGGTACACGAAGACCAACAACCATATGTGAATGTGCAGGGCTACCGGGTCGCAGCCTCGTTCTGCCGACGCCAGCGCAAGGGTGGCGGCGTCGCCATACTGCTGCCCGTCGGAACCAGCTTCACCGAGAGACGGGACATTACAGATTTGTCCATTGAACATATTATAGAATGCTGTGCAATTGAACTGAAGCCAAATTTGATATTAGTTAGCGTATACCGGGGAGATCGCGAGATAAAAACCTTCTTTAATTTCCTCGAACTCTTACTCAGCAAACTAAAATCGCATCACTATAAAAAACATGTTATAATTACCGGCGATATCAACATAGACCCTGTAAAAAAAACCAATGATTACAAAAAACTCATCGAAACTATGCTTGAATATAACTTACATCAAATTATTGATAAACCAACGAGAGAAACGCTATTAACTTCAACCTGTATAGATCACATTTTCACTAATAATAAATTATATTCTGTTTCTATCGAAGACTTCGGTATTTCCGATCATAATTCTATCTCGTATACTTTTCAGACAAATAGTCACAATGAACAAACAATAAAATATAAACATATTCGCCTTTTCAATAACGAAAATAATATAAATGCCTTTAAAAACGATTTGAAACAAATAAACTGGGAAAATATTTTTCGAGATTATAATGACATAAACATAAATTACAAATTGTTTGAAAAAACACTAAATAATATTTTGAATGCAAGAATGCCTGTAAAACGAATCAAAATATGTGCGAAACAAAAAATTAAATGGCTGACTAAAGGCCTAAAACTTTCATGTAAATTCAAACGGTTTTTGAACGTCTTACTTAAACGTTCAAACAGCAAAGCCTTAAAAAAATACTACTCACAATATTCTAACATTCTTAAAAAGTGTATAAAGTCATCAAAAAGGAAAGAGTTCGCACAGGAAATGACAGCTACCAAAAACAAAACAAAACAAATGTGGAATATAGTAAGGCGTATAACAGCTCAAAAATCGAACAAGTCTCTTACTGAAAACCCTTTATTATATGTCAAGGGTAAAACAATAACATGCCCTAATAATATTGCTAAAACATTCAATGAATACTTTGCTTCAATAGGAAAAACTCAAACTACAAACTCTTCAAACTGCTTAGTAGTCACGCCTTCAGTAAATTCCATGTTCCTACAACCTGCTACTGAAAAAGAAGTGTACAAAATTATAATGAGTATGTCTAATAAATATAGTGCCGGTGTAGATGACCTTCCTCCCACATTGATAAAATTATGCGTTGAAGAACTAACTCCTCCACTAACCAAATTAATAAATCAATCCTTTAATGAGAGCACATTTCCTAATAACCTTAAAACCGTTTTGATCAAACCTATTCTAAAAAAAGGTGGCTTGAGTAGAGACGTAAGTCAATATCGGCCAATAGCAATACCTTCCACAATATCTAAAATATTTGAAAAAGTAATGGCAAATAGAATAAGTAAATTCATAGATAAGTTCAATATTTTAGATACAAACCAGTATGGTTTTCGCAAAAATCGGTCAACAACCTTAGCTGTCTATACCTATACGCAGGAAATACTAAACTACATAAGAGATAAAAAGCATGCCATAGGTCTTCTATTAGATATGACTAAAGCCTACGACAAGGTGTCCCACGATATTTTACTTAAAAAACTCTCTGGAGTAGGTATAAGAGGCGCTGCTCTCGATTGGCTTCGTTCGTACCTACATAATAGGCAACAATGTGTACAAATTCAATACTTTAACGACTCCACCGGTGAACTACAAAACGTTAGATCCAATATTGAAACAACAAACTGGTCAATTCCCCAAGGCAGTGTCTTAGGATGCTTACTTTTTTTAATATATATTAATGATCTACCTAAATTCTGTGATTGCTTTTGTATACTATTCGCAGATGACATCTCCCTTCTTTTTCAAACACCGGATGAAAACCGAAACTATATTCAAATTATAACTGCAACTTTTGATCGCATTAAACACTGGCTCTCAAATCATAACCTTGAAGTTAATAATAAAAAAACAAAAATCTTACAATTTAAACCATATCAAAAACCACCAATAGACCTCAAACCAATAACAAATTTATTAAAAATCCAAGAAGAAAACGATGTTAAGCTACTTGGTATAAACTTAGATACACACCTTAATTGGAAGAAACATGTACAAACCACAAAAACAAAAATATCTAAATTCCTGTATGCCTTAAGTGTCCTAAAAACAAATTCTTCCAAGGAGGCAGCACTGTCTGCATATTACGCCTATGCGTTAGCATGGCTACGCTATGGCATAACTATGTGGGGCCATAGTTGTGATGCCTCTGACCTGTTCGTAGCGCAAAAAAAGTGCTTACGTATAATTTTTAACATAAAACCCAGAATAAGTTGTAAACCACATTTCATCCATGAGAAAATTCTAACTCTACCATGTATATATATTTTAGAAATGGCCATGTTTGTTCGGAAACACATGTATCTATTTAAATTCGATAAAAACCCCAGACGCAAAATGAATTTAGTGCTCCCAACACCGTTAATAGAAATGTACAAAAATAGCCCAATGTATCGTTGCATCCAAATCTTTAATCGATTACCAAATTTTATAAAAACCATAGAAATGGATCACATATTTAAAAATAAACTTAAGCAAATTCTTATAAATAAAAGCTACTACAATATAACAGAATATATGGAGGATAAACTTTAGATCTAGTTATAGATATATCAATCAGGCTAACAAGAGGAGATTGTAGTATAGGTACCTAGTATTTTAATAAGCCATTTAAAATAAGATCTACCGCAGCCAAGTAGGTTTACTTATTATACTACATTACCATTATTTGCTGTACCCTACAGGGTGTGCATATGTAGGTATGATATTGATTATGTAAATTGATACTCTACTATGTATTTGCAATAAATAAATATAAATATAAATAAATAAATATAAATATATTATGAGCAATGCAGACGAGGGACATTTTTGAATTAGTCGAAGTCCTAAAAGGGCCCGAAACTACACGAAACACCCTACGCTTAACGCTTTTTTTTTCAATATGGGCGTACCGGCGTACCCAACCTATAACCGGTCACCGGTTATAGGTTGGGTATCAACCGGTAGAGCTCCTCCCTGTAAAAAGTGACAAGTACTGTCATATTTTCCGTGACACCCGTCAGTTTGTAACTTACATTTTTACCTTGTTGCATAATTTATTTGCAACTGATTTGGATTTATTATCTTGTGAAATAAAACAATAAATTCGCCGGTTTCGTCTCAGTAGCATTTGATTAAATCTCCAAACATGTTCGCTTCTCGCCGGATCGGATCTTTTGCGTAATTATTATTTTTATATTAACTATTCTGGTTGGATTTGTATTTAGTGTTAATTATATTTTGCTTATTAGTTTGGCAGTGGGTAGCAGGCAGAGGCACAGCCTGCCAAACCTACCGTACGAGTACAGTGCGCTGGAGCCGGTGATCAGCCGCGAGATAATGAGCCTGCATCACAGCAAGCACCATGCTACTTACGTTAACAATCTGAATGCGGCCGAAGAGAAGCTCGCTCAGGCGCAGGGCAAAGGTACTTACATACACCTTACAATACCTGAGTTATTTGCATGAAAATTTTACATGTTGGTATATGAAAACCATTTCTTGGGGCTGCAGCACTGTAATTTATTGTAATATGAGAAAATGGATACCCGGTCTTTCTAGACGTTACTAACTAACTTTGTTAATTTCTCTTTAGTTGCTAATGATCCAAATCTAATGCTCGAACTCCTAAGTACAATTAAGTTTAATGGAGGTGGCCATGTTAACCATTCAATACTCTGGTGCAATTTGAGCCATGTCAAGTCTGTACCATCCGATGAACTTTGCTGTGCAGTGGAACAGTAACCTTCTTTATTTATTTTGCTTGTAATTTGTTGTGTAGACTTGATAATGAAATATTTTTTAATTTGATAGCTTTTGAAACCCGTGAGTTAGTAATGTTATTTTTCTGCTGTTCATTTATAGAAGTAGTTTTTATTTGTGTTAGATACTTTTTATTTTTATTATTTGAATAGGCTTAGTTACTGTTAAATTTTGCTGTTAACTCATATAGTTAATATTTAAGTCGGGAATACTGTGAATGACTACAAAACCTACATGACTTGTTAATTAATAACTGTGTATTGGATATTTTCTGCAGGTGACATTGAAACTGTTATAAACCTGGCTCCAGCTCTCAAATTCAATGGTGGTGGGCACATCAACCACACCATTTTCTGGCAGAATCTCTCCCCCAATGGAGGAAAGCCCTCCGATGAGCTCACCAAAGCCATTGAGAAGTATTCAAAACTATTACTGCATGATTTTTGTGACTTGTTACTGTCAATGTTATTTTATTATTTAAACCTTGTGTGGCTTGGAATGATAACAATGATTAAACATATTTTTTTACACTTGAATGCACTTTAAAGTATCTTATCAATGTAAGTGTAGTCATAACAAAAATAGTTTGCTTATCAGCACTTACTGGCCACCTACACCTGCTTGGTTGTTTTTTTTTTTGAGTAGATAGTAAATTTTCATATTCTTAGACATCTACCTTTATTTTTAAGCTCTGAGTCCACTACACCATATCATACCATGACTAAACGAGGAGCATATCTGTGTCTTATATGCTCCTGAACTATTAAATTATTAAATATATTGGACACCAACCACATACATTGCTCTGATCCCAAAGTAAGTACTTATGCACTTGTGCTATGGAAATCAGACACAACGGTGGTACTACAACACCCAGTCCCGAAACAATATCGAAAATTTTGATTTCAACATTGACCCGACCGGGAATCGAACCCCGAACCTTGGAGCGGCGATGCCTTGAAACCCAGCGTGCTAAGCCACTACACCACGGCGGTCGTCAAACTAGGAGCGTATCCTTGTCTTATACGCTCCTAGCTCAGTCATGGCATGGACGCTCTTCTATTCCCACTGAACGGATCTACAGCGTTGTCTCACACTGTTATATGGAACGTATTTTGCCGGTACTGACACGCTAAGCTGTTGGTAGGTGACGGAAGGGTCTAATGGGAAGAATGTCGTAGTTTTCAAAACATTTTTTTTGCCTGAAACAGTCCTAGCATGGTCATGACATGATACAGTGTTGTAAGCAGAAACCCTTAACCAAATTTATTTGAAAAAAAAAACTTAACATTTTGTATCTCTTTTTTTTGTTAACCAAACTAAATATTTTGAAACAATAAACATTTCAGCTTTGTTATCAGCATGAATAAATTGCTTTAAATATTCATTCAGTTTTCATGTGTAACACAAAGCGACAAATACTCATTAATTGACTTGAACTTTCAGAGATTTCGGCTCCTGGGAGAACATGAAGAACCAGCTGGCGGCAGCTTCGGTGGCCGTCCAGGGCTCCGGGTGGGGCTGGCTTGGCTACAGCAAACAGCTCAACAGGCTGATGATCGCTACGTGTGCTAACCAAGACCCGTTGCAGGCGACTACTGGTAAATGTCACCTTATTACGACCTCTTGACGACCTCCGTGGTGTATTGGCTAAGCACACTGGTTTTAAGGCGTCGCCACTCCGATGTCCCGGGTTCGATTCCCGGTCGGTAGTTTGTAGGGTGGTCTTGGGTCTGCCGTCTGGGTGTTGTGGTACCACCGTTGTGTCTTATTTCCATAACACAAGTGCAATTAGCTACTTAATTTGGGATCAGAGCAATGTGTGTGATTGGTGTCCAATATTTATTAATTAATTTATTTATTTATTAATATCCAGTTATCTTAAGAAAATAATGGACCTATCACTTTGCGGTGACGCTTGTAAAAGTGAACAGTATGACACGAAACGAACGAATGCAGGTGAGTAGGTTGGGTAGCGGGAGGGCTGTGACATGAATGACAGGTCCATTTTTACGACAACTGGTTACCTATTACAAGTTATTCTTCACAGTAAATTAGTAAAGCTTAGGCAGTAATATTATGGCCATACGGTCAATTTCTGTCGCCTTGTCTGTCACTTGCTAACGTCAATCGCTTTTGACACAAACTACGCGAGCTGCAAGCGATTTTGGCTCTTGGATGGTAATGCAGCGGTGACCTGTATAGTAAATATTCTATTAAATTTAGGAACATAAGTTAGCTAAACCCCTTTTGTACCATGTTAAAGTAACAAGTTTGTTTGTTTGCAAATTATTTACAAGAGGATTCGGCTGACATTGACTTTGAAATGGTAATCAAGTTTAATGGTAATCAGCTAATGCTGACGTGCGCTCGTCAAGATGAGCTTAGTTCTGGATTTCATCATCATCCTGGCTCTGTTAATTTAAGAGACAGAAAAGTCTATAACTGAGCTAAGGCCGACTTGCGTAAGCAGACTTAATCTCAGGTTGCGTGTAATAGTTTCCTGTGTTTCATATGACTTATTTATGACAAATCCAGAGCACATGATAATTTTTATATGATTTCATTATATTTTACAGGTCTCATTCCCTTGTTTGGCATTGATGTGTGGGAGCACGCGTACTACCTGCAGTACAAAAACGTCCGCGCAGACTACGTCAAAGCCATCTTTGATATAGCCAACTGGAAAGATGTCTCATGCAGATACGAGAACGCCCTGAAGTAAAGTTAATTCTCAGCATTTTTAGGATTTAAAGCTTTAATGTTTGCAACAATCACGTGGTGAGGTGCATTAGATTGTGATAATAAGTTCTTTAATATTATGTATTCACGGCTATAACCGTTTGTTTTATTTACGTACGTGCATCCATGAATAACATTACACCTAAGAAATACCGAACTTCTGGTAGGTAGTATATCTTTCTCAATTACGAAGGCTTACAGGTCCTGATTAACCCTTAGTCTAATTAAGATACAGCCTAGGGCGCGAGGATCTAGGGGGGCTCGCTGAAATTGTTTCTTCGCTAGCATCATTGCATCTACCGTACATATTTTAACTAGACCGAGAAAAAACACTAAGACCTGATTTTTCCATAGTCAGATAAGGAATAGTCGTCAAATAAAATACAATACGCCTATTTTTAAATGTCACCTGTTATCAACAATCATTTATGTTATAAAGATATGCGCATGCTCCGGCAGCCAGCAAGGTTTAGTATAATTTCAATTCGGTAGTTTTATAGGTACTTATTCAGTGTGATTAGTCATAATCTGACGTTGGAAAGTTCGGCTCCAAATGAACTGTGAACTGAAAAAGCTTCGTTTTTAACGGTATGAGTGAACTTTATATTTTCACTCGCTGTCGTGAATTAATATTGTAAACAATAGCTCTGAGGGCTTAGTTTGAGTTTTTCCACTCACATTCGATTGCGAGCGCGTTAGGATTTTGGAAACATTTTGTATGGGAAAGACAAAGTTAAGGTAGATGGCTCTGTAACTTCTGCATACAAAATTCTAACGCGCTCGCAATCGAACGTGAGTGGAAAAACTCAAACTAAGCCCTCTGTGGTATTTGACATTGCTTGCTTAACTCGTGTAGTAGCTGTAAAGATTCGTAAATCAAATTTTTTACTTGTTATCAAACATGCATCGATTTTTTTATTTGCATTTCGCAAATAAAACAAACCATGGTGGCCCGCGATTAGGTCACTTTTTGCAAAAGTGGCCCAAAGTGCAAGATCAAAAAATATGTCCGAGTGTATTTTAGACGAACCGTAACACACTTGGCACCGGTCAGGCGCGCCCTTCCTGATAATTATCCTAGGGCGGTCAGAACCCTTAATCAGTCACTGCAGCCTGGACAGGCTATATGCGTAGGCTTCGTAGCACCATGGACAATCATTTATAATCTACTCAACGAGTCTAGTCTAATGAATATCTTGGCGTTAAGTGGATATGCAGGTGCGCTCTTGGCCTAGTTAAGCCTAGTCCCTAAAGTATTATCATAATTACTTAGAGTACTGTGAAACCGGACATTTTTGCCCGCTTTTTTGAACTTAATTCAAGAAAACTGACAATCATAGCCCACGGACAAACTATTATAACACCTAATAGATGCTGAAATATAAGCAAGAACAGAGGAGGGCAAAGATATCTCCCAAACCTTTTCATCTTAGCCCACCCTTATAATCTTAGCAACTATAAGCACTAGCTAGGGCATAGATTTTAAGATATATAATTAGGAAATGCGAAATGCGTTTTTATGGCGAATGGGCAATGTTACCCTCACATTTGGTCGGACTTTCATATAAGGGAATTTTTGGGCTGTGCAACAGGTGAAAATAAAATAGGTACCTATCTTTGAGCCAGTGTGTATTATTATAGTAGGTATAACAAAAATAAACTTTTCAGCTTTGTAACCAATATTAATATTATTGACTAGCGGTCCCCCGCGACTGCGTCCGTGTTTTTTGAGCTTCCCCTCCCGTCGCAGCGTGATGTTTTATAGCCTGTCCCTGAAGCTCTCTTCAATAATAAGCTATCCAGCACAAACATATTTTTCAAATAGGTCCAGTAGTTCCTGAAAAAAGGTCTAATTGACTAGGTTTTAGTTAGAAAACATTTGTATGGGAAAAAGGAAAGGGATGTTTTTTATGGATTTTCCGGTAATTATTCAATTTTTTTTCGCCGTAAAAACAATCCTTGAACTTCAACGAACATTAAATTTTATAAAAAGAATTGGCCTTTGTCTAGGCGTTGTTGAGTTATGCGCTTACCAACACAATTTGCGATTCATTTTTATATTATAGAATTATGACACATCAACGTAAAATGCTTCAGTCGACCTTTTTTTTTCAGATATTTTTTTTTATTCAAGTGTGTCAACTCTCGTAACATTTTAGAAGTGAAATGTTGTCAACCTCTGGCTCGAAAACCGGCCAAGCACGAGTCGGACTCACATACTGAGGGTTCTGTGACGATTTTAACTGGATTAGGGAATCCACTTACTTCCACTTAGCTAAAATACCATAATATTTTGTTGAAAGCAAATATAACTTTGTTTTTCATAGTGTTTGTATGAAGAACTAAGTTATGTTTGCGGTTATTGAAAATGTGCTATATTAAAAAAATAAAACTACTTGTTCGATCCCATCCAAATCAATTATCGTTGCAAGTATTTAATAAGATCTACATTATATGTTTTTTTTCAAAATTTACGCTTGCTTAGTTTAGAAGTTAGAGTGGGGGGACGCCCATTTTACCACTTTGGAAGCGTCTATCTATCAAACGTTAGACTTTAAAAGAAAATTGTTTAGGAACCTCTATGTCACTTAAAAGATTCATAGACGCATAGGTTCGCCAAAAAAATATTTCTGTTTTAGTTTCATGAAGTTCTGATAGCCATGCTGACCACTTTCTTTCTTTTTCATCTTCTTCAGAAGATGATAGCTTTCACTCTAGCTCATTACCTATCCATGACGTTCTCCAGACCTTGTTTGCTGATGTGCCTAAAAACTTCAATGTTATCCACATCAATGCTCAAAGCATTCCAGCACATTACGAAGACCTGGTGACATCCTTCGACAACAAGAACATTCACGCTATCCTTGTATCGGAAACGTGGCTTAACCCCAGTCTACTATCTACATCTTTTTCTATTCCTGGGTTCCAGTTAGTCCGGAATGACCGTGTTGGCCGTACTGTCCGGAATGACCGTGTTGGCCGTACTGGTGGTGGTGTAGCAATATATATCAGATCCAACATATCCTTCTCTATAGTTGATGTCTCATCTCCTACCTCTTCATCTGACGTCGTTCAGCATTTGTTTATTGAACTTACTCTTTCGCATAACAAAATCCTTCTTGGCGTCTTTTACAGCCCTTCCATGAAAATTGACTATTTCCCTTCTCTTGAGAAGACCCTTGAGAACCTGGTACCCTCTTACTCACACACTATTCTGATGGGTGACTTTAATACGTGTCTTCTCAAGAATGATTCCCGTGCTTCCCAGCTGAACACCGTAGTGAATGCTAGGGACCTTCATATACCAACCTTAAATGCTACGCATTTTTCCCTAACTGCAACCCATCTCTCTTAGACTTGATTATCGTCTCTTCTACATCACACGTCGACAAATATGGTCAATGTTCTGCCGATGCCTTTTCTTACCATGACCTTCTATATCTCTCATATAAACTCCGTCCGCCTAAACTAAAAGCAAAAGCCCTTCTACAGCGCAATTTTGGTAGCATGAACATCGATGAACTTCAAAAAGATGCACTCGAAATGGATTGGTCTGTTATCGATCGAGCAGATTATGTTGACAAAAAATTGGTTGTTTGTAAAGTAGGTTTACGATCGAGATGTTTACGTGATAACGTCTTATTGGTGATATAAGTTTTTGGGAAGTAAGGAATTAATGAAGATAACAATTTTTTCAAATTTTAAATTACATCTATCGTTTTATTCACACTTTTGATGATAAATTTCGGGTGTAAAATGACAAGTTTACTTATTCGACTATGATATACATTTTTCTTCATACATACATTCATACAAACATACTTTTATACATTAATACAAACATTTATGCATACATACATACATACATACATACAATACGATCAGTTACAATCTTCACACATTTTGTTTCACTGTTAAACATTCAACGAAAACTTAACCGCACGAGAAAATCTCCATCCGTTTGTATGCCGCTAGAGTGAGAGAGACGGAAGATCGGTCCACTCACTCGAGCGCTATGCCAGCCTCCGCTCGTGAGGATTCCGCGTGACAAGTTTCACGGAATGACTGGCAGCGCTCGAGATGAGACGGGAGATCGGTCCGTCTCTCTCTCGTTATACCTGCGATCGCGCTCGTGAGGTTTTGGTGTGACACAAGTTTCTGAACATGTCACCCGACTAAAACGATTTTAAAGACGAAAAAGTTGAACTCCTAAATTCCCTTCTTATACAACTTTATGACAAGCATGCTCCAGTCCGACCTGTTAAGATTAAGCACTCTCCTGCCCCGTGGCTGTCTGACGATCTCAAGGAACTGAGAAATAAGAAGAATATCGCAAAATCTAGACTCAAAAGAGACCCGACCGACAAGAACCGTGAAAGATATAAGTTGCTGAGGAACCGCTGCAACAGACTTTGTAGAGATGCTCAAAGACGCTATACTCACAAATCAGTTGAAAATGGAAACCCAACTTAGGTTTGGAAATTTCTTAAGTCTATTGGAATTGGGAAACGCCGTAATGATGTCCTATCTAAAGATATTAATATCAATGCTTTAAATAAGCACTTCAGTTCCTCTGCTACTATCGATGCTAGCATCAAAACACAAACTTTGAATCACTTGTCATCTCTCCCAACTCCAGACTATTCCTCATTCGTCTTCAGTCAATTATCCGATTGTGATGTTAAGAAGAACATAATTTCTCTGGTTTCTGATGCTGTTGGCAGCGATAGCATCAGCCGTAAGATGATTGTCCCCCTCCTTGACATATTATCTCCAATAATTACAAAAATCCTCAACTTTTCACTGCGCACTAGCAGCTTTCCTACAGCATGGAAGGAAGCTCAAATAATTCCCCTTCCTAAAAAATCTAACCCATCTTGTTTTTCAGATTACCGTCCCATATCTATTCTACCATTCCTTTCCAAAGTACTAGAACGTGTTGTTCATCACCAGCTGAGTATTTTCCTATCAGATCGTGAACTCCTTAACCCTCTCCAATCAGGTTTCCTTCCTGGTCACAGTACAGTGACTGCCCTGGTGAAAATTACAGATGACATCCGCTTTGCCATGGACAGTAAGGATCTCACCCTGTTGGCTTTGCTGGATTTCAGTAACGCGTTTAATACGGTTGACTTTGATATCCTTCTTAGCTTACTACGTTCTCTTAACATATCTCCAACGGTGATTGACTTGTTTCATAGTTACCTGCATGGGCGCCGACAACGCATCCGTGCTGAGGATTCCTTCTCAGCATGGTGTGACATCGGTGCCGGTGTACCACAGGGTGGTGTCTTATCTCCTCTTCTCTTCTCTATTTTCATTAATTCAATTACCTTCGGCCTGACTTCCTCCTACCATCTGTATGCAGACGACCTCCAACTTTATGTTAAGAGTAGCATTGACGAACTCCCTACAGCAGTACAGTCTCTAAATCAAGACCTGAATCACATTTTGCAGTGGAGCAAGTCATTTGGGCTCACTGTCAATCCTACCAAATCGCAGGTTATTATTGTTGGTAGCCCTCGGTTGATCCCAAAGATCGACAGAGATTTGCTGCCTCCAGTTATATTCGACGGTGTCGTAGTTCCCTTCTGTAATGTGGTAAAAAATTTAGGCATTTATATGGATAGCTCTTTATCTTGGGACAAACAGATCAGCGAGGTAAGCAGGAAAATCTATGCATCGGCTAGTTCACTAAATCGACTGCGTAATTTTCTACCGATACCTACCAAGATTGCTCTTGTTCAGGCACTGCTGCTTCCCATTCTTGACTACGCTGACTGTAGCTATCTAGACCTCCGTGAAAAGTTCCTTGATAAACTTGAACGCCTCCAAAACTTCTGCATTCGCATTATTTTCGGCTTACGTAAGTATCATCATGTCTCCGACTTCCGTACTCAACTTGAGTGGCTTCCTATACGCTTGCGACGTAATCTTCACATTCTTTCTCTGTTGTACAATGTTCTTTTCAATCCACAATCTCCCCCCTATCCCAAGGAACATTTTCACTTTCTGCAATCCGCCAACGACCAGGTTAACATGCGTTCTTGCCGTCGACTACACCTTTCCTTTCCCCCTTTCTCCTCCCAATGCTACTCACAGTCGTTTACTGTCCAGTCCGTTCGACTGTGGAATTCTCTTCCACTGCGTATCCGACAATCTCAGTCCCTTCCAGTGTTTAAAGCTAGGGTAAAAGCGCACTTCCTTTCGCTTCAAAAAAACTGACGGAATTTTCTGTAATAGATCTAGTATATGTACGTATTTATTAATTTGTTTTATTGTATTTGTAATATAAAATGTATTATTCATTTGTTTATTATATTATATTTTTATTTTGTATATGTTATAAAAGTGTAATATTAAAATATTAGCTATATTTTGCACACCGCTTTCTACTTCACAAATAAACGTTGTTTCCTCTACCCAATGGTTGTCTGGAAGAGATCGCTTCCAGCGATAAGACCGCCAATATTGTACAAATGATTTGTCTGTAATTTTATTTTTTCTTGTGTCCTTACTTGTGCAATAAAGAATATTTATTATTATTATTATTATTATGGGACACCCCCCCCTTAAATATCATTATTTTTTATTTTTTTGTATCAGTATCGTAAAGCGGTTAACAGGATAGGTACATCTTCTTACCAAATCAACAGTGTGATGCTTATAGTTACAGAATAAAGTGGCTGTGACATACGGACGGACAGAAAGACAGACAGACTTGACGAAAGTATAAGGGTTCCGTTTTTTGCCATTGCCCACAGAACCCTAAAAATGGTTGGACAAACATTGTCCACAAAATTTTTTCGCTAGTTAAGACGAGTTTTCTATGCAAAACATGATTAAAAGCAGCAACAATAATGCTTTAAAAGCAATTTGTTATTCTATGCTATACTTATTTATATGAGTATACGTAATAAGAGTCGCTTAACTTCAAACACGGATAAATCCTCTCTACCCTGTTAGGAGATATTAACAAAAAAGTGTTAACAATCTAAATTGCATTAATAAAAGGGCAGTATTTTTCCATTATGGTACCAATATTGAAGAAAATGATCCTGTTTATTCATTTCAGTATTTAAACCACTCATTTTTCGAAAATTAAATATTCACTTTGGATTTACCTTCATTAGATATATTAGAATGCAATATATCCAAATTTGAAAAAACTTAATGTGGATTTTTAGAATTTTGATTTAATATGTTCGGATTTATCTGGTTATGAAAAAACACGATTAAAGCTAAAGATGTGGTAGTGACGAAATCACGGTATACCAGCATCGACAGTCTTTGTAGCAGCAAACTGAATAAAACTAACAATATAAGAAAAAAAGATTTATTTTATAAAAATAAGAAGTAATTTAATAATCAAACAAAATTTAATACTTCTTCACAGCCATCTTCCTCAACTTCTTCCTCCTGCACTGGTCGCCCTATTACATTTACACTATTGATCACAATTTTAATTTCACACAATTACATTTAAGTACAAATTAAAGAACGCGCATATAAAATATAAGTAAAACTCCAAAACATGTCCAGACAACCAACTCCACAAAGATGATCATACAAACTTATTAAGATAAATACAGGGTGGCCCAAACAGTGACGTCCAAACAGTTTTTTGGAAGCCTTACATCCAGGGCTATCCAAATATACCCTATGTATGTTAGCCGATTTTTTGTAGTTTTCGAGATATTATATTTTTTCGCAAAATTTAAGAATTTGAAAACAAATCATTTCTCCACTTTTCATGGTGCTATGTCGTTTTTTTTTAAATGCAATATGACCCTTATAAATTAAGTTTACTTAGATAAAATAATAAGATACCTAAAACTAACAAAAGTTTCAAAAAAATTGAACAAAAAAGTCTCGAAAACTACAAAAATTTGGCTATCATAAATACGGTAGGTATATTTAGACAGCCCAGGATGTAAAGCATCCAAAAAAAAATTTTGGACGTCACTGTTAGGGCCACCCTGTATAGATAGAGATATACATATATATAGCTTTCTACCCTCTTTGGTCGATACGAACGAACGTTAGTTTAAATAATTTTATAATAATATTATAAAGCTGAAGAGTTTGCTCGCTCGTTTATGTTTAAAGCTTTTTTCTACCCTTTATGGTTACATGATCAGTGGTCGGTACGAACTAAGAACGAACATTATGTTTTTATAGGTTTTTATTCACGTACCTATGTGAATTCCATAGTGTATTTTATTAGCGAAACTTTTTTGTTACCACCATCTATGGTGAATTCTATCAAAGAATACTTGTACCTACCTCAATGATAATGTATTTAGAAGGTGTACCTCGTCAGGAAGTCGGAAATACAGATAGGAATTATTTAAAAAAATGATTGGTTGTTGTTGTTTATAATTGTTGAAGTAGCTGCCTAAAGGATTGCTTTATTTATAAATTTTAAATAATTATGTTTAATTTGAGGCGTAAGAATGGTTAAGTGAATGTATGCCATAAATGAAATTCATTCATCTGGTCACAAAAAAAATATATTAAAAACTGGTACCTAATAATTTTCGTCAAATCACTCTACGGGATTATTGATTATAAGATTATACAGGGTGTAACAAAAAGGTGAAATAAAATTTAAAGGACGTGAAGAGAAGTAAATGTGTAGTTTCTATGCAAAACCACAAAATCGTGCGAGTATAAATTACTGAGTAAATTGATACTAAAGTTTTAACAAAAACTTATCGGTGACAACCTTAAATATCAGCTGTTAGGTGTGTGTGTGTTTGCGGCGGGTGAGGGTTGCGGGCGGGGGTTCGCTAACTATTGACCGCAGATTAAGGCTGTCAACACTTTCGGTAAAAAAACAATTTATTTACTTAGTATGGGAGAATAAAGTTGTTTATTTTTAACTAAAACTTTTACTACTTAATGTTCACATTACATACATTGTATACATACCCTTAAATGTTATTTCGCCTTTTTTTCTCACCTTGTATATGTACATTTAGAGGTAGAATTAAAGGTACATATATTAAAGGTTCTGCACTTATAATTGAGCAGTATTTTCAAGATAACTCTTGTGTTATTCTACAGATCGATGATACAGAATGGTCTAAGAAAAGTCATATTTTAATGAATTCCTATTTAAATTTATTTATATTTTTTGCTAAGGAATTAGAAATTGATGTCTATAAAATCTAAACTTCTAAACTATGGAAAATCGTGGTTTCGGATACACCCATGTATCACCCGTGTCACCTCTTGGACCACTCTGTTAAATAACATTAAAATAGGAACACAGCTACGTAGAACGGAAAAAGCAAATAAAGTAGTTCAAAGTTATGCGAAACGGAACGGAGTATAAACGTCAAACAGAAACTGTCAAATCAGGTGATTGTCAGTTCGCTTTGTTGGAAATTTGTGGTGAAAAATAATAAATAAAAATATTTTGAGGAACTTTCTATTTACTATTCGTGGTCTGGTACTTGTGATCTTCTAGTGTGCCGACAGGTAAGTTGTTTTACAAGTTATTCAACCCCTATATTTTTAGAAATAGGCTTTACAGGTTTCGGGGTAGTGTTATTGATTTTTTCAGGGTATGGTCGTAGGCGACCGAGTCTTCGGTATTATATTAGTTACGTTTTATAAATACTGAAAGCTAATTACTCGGTACCGCAATTTGTACAATCGTTCATACAGCATTTACAGTTTAATTGAGGTCTGTGGTCAGTCCAAAAAACTTCGAGATGTTACGGAATTCGTGCCTGAAGGTCGATATTTAGTGTTTTGAAATAGATCAGCGGTTATGCTTTGTGCTCATCTAGGTTTTAGTTTGTTTGTAGTCTTATGTACATAATAATGAATAAACATAACTCCTACATCATTGAAATTTCTAGTACAAATATTGTCTTTTAATATTTTATACCTATAATTTAGTGGTTGGACACAGTCTAAAATAACTATCATTGTAATGACATAACTTAATGCCTATTGCCTGAAGCAAGCAGGCCTTGAACTCACTAAGTATTTAAGTTAATAAATCTATATTTGCATGTTCCAAATGGACTAACATAAATTGACATATTTGACTCATTTTAAAATGGTTCCCTGGTTTTGTTATTAATCACCAAATGCAAATCAAATTAGATAAACACAAATACAATGGTCTCATTTTGATATTGACCTACTTATGTTCTTGAATCTAACAAAGATTGAATGATTATTTTCACAATATAAAGTACATACTCTGGCTATTTACCAGTGAGTGATTAATGTTGCTAGTTAATAATTAGATAAAGTTTACTGCCATTTGACTGCGAGTATGTTTTGTTTATGCAACATATTGATGTCCTATCAATCCATGAGCAATTAAGTATACAATTTTTCTTTGTTATCAATATTCTACTATACATTTCATTTATTTAATACCTACTCAATAATTGAGATGAAACTGAATTGTCTTGTTATTATCTAAATTACCTACGCATTATCCATTCAATGTTGAAGATTTAAAAGTTTCCCTTTTACTTAATTTAAATAATATTGGGGGAGATGAAGTCTTTTATATTTGTGTACCAATAATTTCCACTTATTCTTCTATCTGATATTATTACATTCAATTAAAAACAATGTATTTACCTTACCATTTTTACATAATTCAGTTAAAACAATAGTGTTATTCCATTAAAAGAATTCAATACATAGAATTAGCCCACTGTGCCTTAATTCTACCACCAGGTTCATGTAGAAAAGCTGTAAAAAAATGGCCTGAGCAACTATTTTTCAACAAGCTGAGATGGAATGTATATTTCTTAGAAATAAAAGTTTTTTAAATAAATGTGTGTGACCATACTTGTCCGAAGCAGAACAGGTGCAATGCTGGCGTTAAAATCCTGCTTTGTCAACTTATTCAAATTTCATAACTCACTCACAAACAAAATTTGTTATAATTATACTTTTGTTTTTATAGTGTTTTGTCACTTTACTAACTTAATATTATTTCTTGCATTTGAACTTGTGAAATGCAACTGTGTCAGACAAGAAAACAAACCCTGTGTTGTCTTACGCTATCCGGGAGCATGCCTATACCACTCAGCCACCGACACATTGACAAGCCTGTTCTTTTAAAACAAAGGCTGTGTGGCAATGTTGTGAGAATGTTCTTTGTCTGACACACTTGCTTTTTACTAGTCCAAGTAATAATAAAAAGTGTTATTAAATAATCTTATTATTATCATCATCAGCTAATCTTCTGAATTACTTCATATTTTGAGAAGCTTAAAGAATGTACATATCTGAATTCAGTGTGCCTCCTGGGTAAGTCCTCTCTGTTTGCATTGTGCATTAATGACATAGATGGTAGTGTAAAGTGTATCAAATCAGTTTTTATAGTATTTACAACTTGGTGTAACAGAACTAGGGCCAAAGAAGAAAAAGAAGAAGGTTATCAATTCAACTGTATGTTTTTTTTTGTATACGTATACGCTATACCTCTTATTTAGATAGTCATTTGTAGGTGATTACAAAAAAGCATCTACTTAGTAGAGGGTTAAACTTCCCATTGGTGCATAGAATCTGATGATGGGATCTTGGTCTGATCAAGAGATACCCTCAAATTTCAAAGGCACGCTCTACCAATATGGCGTGTGATTTCCGTTGTTAAACTATAATTTTCGAATAAAAACGGATAAAAGCCACATAAAAAAAATAACAATATTAAGTAAGCACTCGTGTCAATATTTCACGTAATTTTCGTTTCACTTAAATATCTCGTAATATTGACGCAAATGATAAAGAAATTGAACTCCTGAAGACAATCCTAGCCAAAAACATGGTGTAACTTTGTAGCGGCTCGCCGAATCCTAGTTTCCACAGGGGCGATGGATTATCGCGATGGCGCCGCACGCGATCGGTGAATGCACCCGGTGCAGGGCCGGCGCCAACTCGATGGAGCCCCATAATTAAGGTCCGGGTTATTGTGTCGCGTCCGTGGAATTGTACGTTCTGGGAATGGAATTTTCCATCGCTGGATTGGGATAGGTCGGGCGCAATGGTTTGGAATCATAGACATAAAAAACTCGCTTCGCTGGAATAATGTTTTTTGTAAAATAAGGATAAGTATGTTATTGTCTGGCGTCTGGCGCAGACTAGTCTTGCTCGTCTTAGGGACATCCCTTATGCCGTTGTTTGGATTTGGATTATGCGCAATGGATCGGAATAATATAAGTTTTAAATGAGAATGTGAGATTGCTTAGCGCAGACTGTACGTAGGTACCGACGTACTAGGAATTGAATATAATAATTATATCCATCGAAAACGGTGGCGGAAAAAAAACATTGGCGGTTAGTGCTTTCGTGATGTATTACCAATGGTGACGAGAGCTGCGTGAATCCGTGACGTAACGGGTCCTTACGTGTTTATCTATAGTATTTGCTCTAATCAAAGTGTGGTAAACAGTTAAGCACCAAGATTCCAGACAGGGCTTGGAAACCGGTATTTTTTTTTGAACCGGTTTGACGAAAATACAGGTGGAACTTTTTGAAAAAGGTAATGTTCCTTTTAACCGGTTTTTCAACCGGTTTGGAAAAATATGGGTATTTTGCATTAACCGGTTCAACTTTTCGTTCAGGCAGGACAACCACTCTGAACTTCGTTAAGATCTGCAAGCGGTAATCGCATCTGACGTTTGTTTCTGAATCTGATAATTAGTTTAACATCTTTTAAAGAATATTCGGTCTAAAAACAAGTCGCGTTGCGATCGTCGCGAGCGGCTACGAATTAACCGGTTTATTGAGGTTCACAGTATCGCTCTTATTTGGTTCCGCTCCGGAACGGAATTTTACGATAAAACCGGTTTAACCGTTATAATACTGGTAAATCTTGAACCGGTTTGAAGCCTTGATTCCAGATAACAATAGCCAATCTATTGTTATCGCGGCACATATGATGTCGTTGGGGTTTGAAGAACCAAGAGAATTTTTCTTCTTCCTTTTGAGACTTTGATTCCTGTGGGTTTAAGAAGTTTATCGCCTCCATATAGATGATTCATCTAGTTGTCTGTTAGAACCCTGCCTTGTGTACGTGAGTCAGTAGCATAGTAGCCAGTATGCTCGCAGCTGGTTGTATGATTCGATGCTGTGCTGTTCTTACGCATCGCATCTCATGTCTATAAATTACCGAAATTCTTTAAATATAAAAGGCTATGTTTTTCTGTTCAGAAATTCTTCGGGCAGTACGGATAACGGAGTTTGGAAGTTGGCTCGGATAAGCTCGTAAAGCCGTTTGTCCGGCGCCTTATGTCTCTCCGGTTTTGTCAGATTGCTGTCCCATCGGGCTAAGAGAGCGAAAGGAATAGAGAGTGCACCTGAGTTTGCGCACACACATGTACACTATAACATGTCCCGCGCAGGCGGTTGGGACTGGCCACCGTAGTCCAAATCGGCTTGGGGAAATAGACTATTATTATTATTATTATTATATATGCTGTACAACCCTCATGCCTTCGGTTTCGTTCGAGATCATCGTACTAGGAATACCCCAGAATTGCTTGAGGTTATTGTGTCATCCATGAAATTGTATATTCCTGGTAAAGAGTTGCATTGCCAAATTGAGGTAGGTCGTTGCGAGGTAGTTTTAAATGTGTTTTCGTGATGCGTCGTCGGTGAGTCACGCGTTCAGACGATAGGGCGCCTCGGTGTAATTGGGCTTTGGCCTGAGTTAATTTATATCCATATGACTTCCATCTCCAGCCATATGTTTTAATCTAATTTGTTTCAGTTACGGTCAATATGTCAACATACTATAAGATAGTATTTCCCATACAACTTGAACCTTTATTAGACCTTTTATAAATGGCGTATCTAACATAACTTCATGTATGTATTGTAGGTATTCGAGAGATGACTTACGTATTCTCAATTGGACATATAAAATATCAAGGAAACACGGAGGTTTATACGAGTAGGATTCACAGCATATGTATACAATTTTCAAGAGTTCGAAAGTATTTATTGTATGGTCGTATAAATTTTATTTCGCCTCTAAAAGACCGAAGAGTAATGTGGATTTTATTCGCGGAAGCTATTTGGGGAATAGGGTGAATGAACTGAATGGAATGGGTGACTGAGCTAAGAAATTGTCTACGACTTTATTGTCTTTGAAGGGAAGTCCCTTCTGATGTTTAGAAATGTAATTTTACTTTAACTTGATTCGTACCGAATTTAAAAGGAGAAAGCATTAAGTTTTGATGAATAGAAAATTGAATAAAATTGCTATACCTCTTTGCAAGTTTGGCATACCTACTACCAAGAATATGAAGTTGATTTTACATACTAAAGGCTTTCCTAAACAATTAAAATTCAAAAATAAACGTCCTCCGAAGCACTTATCTTGATAATTAAATTCTGAATGGTTCTTGTAAAGATTAATTTTGTGAGAGTTTCCTTTGGGTGAAAATTTGATTTCCATCTCCAATTTAATATTTAATGTGTAAGCTAAATGAAACTTAGACTTTACAAAGGTTGGCGTTGTTGACTGTTTGGCCACAAATTCTGAGTTGTATTTTCCACTACATACCTTTTACTAAGCTATCTAAACAACACAACGATTACTTTTATTCGTCATATCAAATTCTCTCTAAGAGCCGATTTTACCAACATCAGTTAAGACTTATCCGACTGCATAAATATAAAACGACCGATTTAAAAATGACATATACATATAATTGCTGACACATAGATGGCGTTTGCACATTTAAATACATTTTTTATTTTATTTAATAAAGACGAATAATAGATTACAATTATTAACTTACTCTAATATAATACACTTAACTAGAATTTATGAGCTAAATTGTAACCTAACTTAAATGCATCCTAGCAGTCACATCATACGATATAAGCTTAAAATTGATTGACTTCTTTAGCTAAGAAAACAATCAGGAACTAACTTAACTACGAACAATATCGCTGGAGCAGGACAGATAAGCAATTCTCTTTTGAAAGACATTTGGATTTGGAGTAAATATATCAAATCGGGCTGGGTACGCAAAATGCCACCGTAAAGGCGACACATTCGGACGATGAAATTGGGCGTTTTGTACTATATTAACGAAAATTCCTTATGTGACGTTGGTATAATCGGGCTTAAGCTAAAAAAGGTCTAGTCTAGAGTAATAAAAACAACACTTAACTGTTTCTTCTCCTTTAAAAAAATGAAATTTCGCGTTTACTTTCAACTGAGTAAAGTGCAATATTGCCAGAATAGGCTCTATCGTTTCAGTACCAGTAGCTTTTGCTAACTGTTCTCGGAATAATTACGCGTTATTGTTCACCAGGCGCTTTGTGTTTTCTTCACTGGAAAATAAACGAATTTTCCCTCACATTCTATTATATTCCGTTAACTCTGTGCCGTGTCGACAGAAAAGAATCGCGAGATTTTTAGAGCCGCGTTTTCATAAGTGGACGTTTCATATATGTGAATTATGGTGGCGTAACATTAAAAAAGTTTTCAGTTGTAGACTTAGGGCTGATTTTTCAATAGTAAGTTAAGAAATATTCGTCGAACAAAATACAATATGGCTAATTTGAAAATGTCACATAATTGTCAGCAATCATAGGTACCTGTCATTTTTGAAATCTGTCGTTTTATAATTTATCAATCTGATAAGTTTTATCTGGCCATTGAACAAACGGCCCTTATACTCTGATTTTTTATTTGATAGACCAAAATGTCATTTTGTGGGGCAACTTTTTCGTAATATAAAAATAGTGTTGTGCCTAAATATTCGACAAATTCAATTTTGATTCAATTGTTGCTTTTAAATGATTATAGAATAATTAATTGGATATAGTTTGAATTTGTGTTGTGCAGAAAATTATTTGCATAAAATAAAATAGTTATGTATTACAAAAAAAATACCAAACAAGTTTTGTTTTAAGATAATGTTACCTGCAAAATAATATCATAATTTCTAATAGTGTATTTAAAGAAAGTAGTAATTAGTCAGAATAGGTTGAAGTCATACAAAATATTGGTACTGCATGTGAAGGGACTTAATTTTTTACCTATTGGAATATTTTATTTTATGTATTACGTTTCTTTGTTATTGTGTTCAACGTTTTCATGTATTATTTATCAAAATAAGTAGAATCACGAAATTGAAAAATCGTATCACAAAATTCAATTAATCGTTCACAATTGCATTGTTACAACACTATTGCACTACGCTTGCAACATTAAAAAATAAAAACTTTAAAAAAAAGTAAAAACCGACTTCAAAACCAAAATGCACTAAAAAGTCTTAAATAAACTCTTCACCATTTAAAGGAAAGGAATCCGTTTTAGGCAAACAATTTCTTTTTGGAGTCGGTGCTGTGATAGTTGATGCGTGATGGTCAAAGTGATGGCACCGACTCCAAAAAGAAATTGTTTGCCTAAAACGGATCACAGTTTTAGTGCATTTTGGTTTTGAAGTCGGTTTTTACTTTTTTTTAAAGTTTATTTTATTTCTTTATTTTAGTGATTACATAAAGGGGGGGAGGGGGGGGGGGGGAGTTGCACCTTGTGATTCTATTTTTTACGAAGCTACAAATTACCTATCATAAGTTTCGTCACTATTATTACTGAACTCCTAGGCGTTAAGGAGTTCCACCATCAGCTCAGCCCCACAAAATGTTGACTATCAGACGTAACAACACGTCATTAAGATTCTAGTAAAGAAACACTATACGTGCCTTTAAAATTTGAGGATTTCCCTCGAATACACCAAGATCCCATCATCAGACCCCAAAATGAAAAAAATGGAACCAACTAGAAGGTATACCCTCTTAGTAGGTGAAAAAAATTTTCGATTCGGTCGACAAACGACTGAGATATGAGGTAACATACATACAAAAAAAAAATGATAAAAAAAAAACATACAGTCGAATTGATAACCTCCTCCTTTTTTGAAGTCGGTTAAAAATGCGATTGAAGCTGCCATTTTGGTCTATCTAATTAAAAATCAGAGTATAATTTATAAAAGATAGTACCTAGCAGTAAATCTTTGATGTACTAAGTGTAAGACCTTAGCTAGTTTACCGTAACTAGGTTAAGACCTCCAATTGTTAGGAAGGTACTAACAGTGTGAGACAGGTATTATGACATAAATAATTTCATATCATTAATCAGAATAAAACTAACCGGTTTCTAAACCAGGCTCACTGAAAAATCATTCCCGATTAACATACTATTAACTTACATTATAGCCCGACCGCTCAAAATGCTATGTATTTATAGGAAAATAAACAAAGTCCAGAAGTTTGACATTATTTCTATATTTTTTTAATCAATACTAAAAACTTCATGATAGCATTCCGATCCGATACCGATTCCGACGAGCGGCCGATCTATAGCTGGCGTAATAACTGTTACTCAAAACATTTTGCGTTCTAACTCAATTTAGCTCTAGTCCAACCGCAGTAAGCGCTACGTGCCTATTTAACTAGATATTTCGTGTAGACTCCATTGTTCTCAGATTGTAAGAGCTTTCAGGCCTACCCCGTAGTCGGCGCAGACTACAGTCTGTATTTCGCGGTATTCGGTTTACCCACTGTTGTGGAATATAATACAAATGCCCCATCTGTTCAAATCTTGTTACACAAAAAGTTTTAGATGCGCACCGCGATTTCCGAACGTGACGTCATTACAAATATCTGGATTACTCGACGTTATTTAATTTATCACGTTATGAGAGAGAAATAACAGTTTGGCACAGAAAAGTTTTATGGCGAGGCTCTATAAAAATATCAAATTGACTGTATAAAGTTCTCGGGCGTAAAATGAGTAAGAAAGCATTATAAAGTGTTATTACTGTTGCCGACGCGACGTTACATGGTTGTAAGTTACCTGCAACAGGGTTGTTTTACTCATATATAACTAATTTTTAGTTATTGGTTCTTTCAAGATCTCGTGAGCATTACATTTTTGTTTTCATAGTGTTTTGTCACTACTTAATAATATAAATTACACTTGTGAAAAGCAACTTTGGCTGTGTGACAGACGAGGAAACGAACCCCGTGTCTTACGCTAGCCGGGCGTTTGCCTTTACCACTCGGTTCCTAGTCTGTCACACAGCCAAAGTTGCTTTTTACAAGTGCAATTTATATCTCGTGATCAATCAATAAATGAAGTGATTATCTGTCTGTATCAAACAACTAGTCATGGTATAATACCTTAAAACTTCAAAAAAATAGAAGTTCTAGGAAAAACCTCTCAATTGTATGCAATTATCGTGAAAATTAGTATTTCTCAAAATGTGTAAATAATCGAAAAAGTATTTTATTAAAATCACAACATCGTAAAAATCATGAATAAAAAATAGTCTGTAAAAATTTTGAAGCACATAGAACCAATAGATATATAAACTATTTTCATGCAAGCTATGTTTTTACTGACTGTACTTGTACTTTAGATAGAATCTCGTGGACCCGTTGAGAAGTCATGTCTGAACAAAAAAAATATAACAAAAAACATGTATCATGGAACCGTTGGGAAAAGCAGAACAAAAGAATCATGGAATAAGCCATCTTGACTTAACTGAATTTTGTTGTGGCCTTAATAAACTTGGTAATAATATTGCACGTAACTTTACTGGTGTTTTAACAAAAAATACCATAGCTTTATACCTTCAAACTAGAGTCTTACTACAATGTTACTCGTACCGCTTGCTCTTTGAACAAACTCTGTAAAATAATAAGTCGGTTGGCTGGCAACCCTGGTCGTAAAGAGTGCAGTAGGGCTTAAACGAGTGTTGCCTGCTGAATTATTTCTTCCCGACGTGCCTGTCGCGTATGTTGCATCCATATACATTTAAGTATGTGTTTCTTTGACTCGGGATTGAAAGGAATCTGTTTGCTACAATGTAAGTGCGTCTATGTACGCGTCGCTGTTCTTCTATCTTATGTTTTGTAACCAGGTACCTGTAGGTGGAGACAGCTTTTGTTTTTAGGTAATGTTTGCGTCTATGAATTTAAGAATTTTGCATTCGACAGTTCTCGATTTCAAATTTAGCTGTTATGTGATTAATGTTTGCGAAAACGACATTCATCAAGTACCCACATCAAAAAAATATATATTTAAGTAACTGTATAAAGAGAACAAATTTATTGTGAATTTCTTAAAATATAAAAGCCCTGTAATAATATTTTAATAACAATAATATGTGATGATATCATCTTCCGTAGCAAAAAAGATTTAAATTTTCAAAGTAATCGCAAACTCATTTTTATGTGTGTACAATGATATTATAATTGTGTGTGCACGTTAGTCAATAATTTAATAATGCTACCAAATTTTTGGTCACGAAAGCATCAGAAATTAGCAATTAAATAGCTACAGAGACAGTGCACAGGGTGTGCACAAGACTCGCAATTAAACTGACACAGCGAAGATGCTGTTCATTCAACATTTTGCTAATTCGCATAGTATGAATCACACGCAACAATATACACGCATAATTAGTCATGATGACTGCTAATGTATTTAAAGTATTTCCTCCAGTAGATTATTACTGGAGGAAATACTCTAAATACATTTCTTCATTAGACACCCACTTGTGTCGGCAAACTGATGCAAATGAGATTGCTCTAAGCTCGTCAAGGTACGGTAATTAGACGACTGAGTTGCTTGTTCAACGTCTTGATAATGTACTCTACGAGTAGGTTTGGAACGCTGATGTCCTGGGCTCTTATTTTTGAATCACTCGCGTCAAGATGGCGTGTGATATTCATTGTTTAATGGCCAATTTTCCAATGAAAATTAGTATAATTTCGCGTGGAAGTGTTTTGAAATAAGATAAATGAATTTTGTGAGTACCAACGCCAATATTCTGCGTGATTTTCATAGATTTTTAATTTGTTTTCGAACGATACTCACACGCCATATTCAAGCGAGTTATTCAAAAATAGAGCTCCTGACGTAGTTGGCTTATTTAGCAAATTGTTCCCGTTTTTGCGGCCTGCTGGACCCAAAATCTTTTAGTGTGAAATAAATAAAAAAATCGTTTTAATTATTTAAAACTGATATCGGTGATATAGACTACTATACCATACACAGACGAGTTCCGTTTCATAGATGATTATTTTTAACAAACATATTTGACGTTTCCAATGTCATTGACTACGACCAGTATAAATTAGATTTACATTGGTCATCATCAATAGTTTTTCCTAAATTAGGGAACTGCACAAAATACATAATTATAAAAAACGAGTAAACGAAACAGATCTGCGTATTATAATAATCGCTCCGTTTTGTGTGAGTTTGTAAAAGTACATGTTCCTTAAATTTCGTAATGTACCAAACAATTTCTTTGTAATGTGAAGACTCGGAATTTCGCAAAAGCGCTTCATTTATATGTTTTCTTGGAAGCCAGCTGTGGAAGTTGCTTTAACAGACTTTGTTTTTCATAAACGTCTAAAAATATATTCAAAGTCAATATTTCATCATACAAAATTTTAGGTCAAAAGTTTAGATTTAAACAAAAACATAACACGAAAACGTTATTATAAACGCTTATAGTGGTATACGAGCAGGTGCAGGAAACGCATGTTGTTTAAATATGCACTCCTTTTACCTAGTATTAAAAATAACTTTTCCTTGCTTTCATATTACCATGCAAATTGTATTGGCGACATGGCGTTTAATTGAGAAGGCAGTTAATGTTTACATAGTCGTTAACTTCCGACGCTCTCTTGCTAAGCTGTCTGTTTTCTCTTCTGTTTCATTAAATAAACACTTCGGTAAAAACAGTACGTTTGGATGGAACTTTTCTCTACGAGAGCGTGTGTTACCTCTTCAATATAACCCTCTTAAATCGTTTTTTTATGGTTCCGTAGCCGAATGGCAAAAAACGGAACCCCTATTGTTTCTTCAAGTCTGTCTGTCTGTCTGTCCGTCCGTCCGTACGTCACAGCCTCTTTATACTATAACTATAGGCAGCACACCGTTGATATTTGGAAGGAAGATGTATCCTGCTAACCGCTTTACGATTCTTACACAAAAAATAAATAATAATGATATTTAAGGCGTACATGAAACTAATAATAATTGAAAAAATAATAATTTACAAACCTATGCGTGTGGGGTGTCTATGGATAGGTCTTTTATAATGACATAGAGGTTCCAGAACCATTCTCTTTTGAAGTCTATAGTGGTAAAATAGGAGAATCCCCTTAAACTTCTAAACTAAGCGAGTGTAAATTAAATCTCACCAAAAACAATTCTTGTCAAAAAAAACAAGTCTCGCAACTCAGTTGTTCTGCGGTAAAAAGTTGTGAGATCCATGTAATACCAAGTCGGTTATTAATTTATTCCGTCTCTACTTAAGCGACTTTGTGTCTTAATACGTCCAGTCTCTAAGACCACGATCGTGGTCCATAACAATTGAAAATCAATTGTGTCTGGAATCTCCGTACTCGAAGCATTAAGTTGTTACGTAATAATTAACAGCATCTTATAGTGACGCATATCAATATTAAAATTCTTTAATGTTTTATGTAAATATATTGAGACTTGGCCATCGCACTAAATAATTGAATTTACATGTGTTTTCAGGCGATTGAATTTACACGTGTTTTCAGGCGATGGCCAAGTCTCAACCGACCGATATCGTCGGCCCACCGTTGCTGTGGTCTGCCGACTCTTCTTTTGCCAGCAGGACCCTTCCATTTTGTGGTTTCTATGGTCCACCTTTTGTCTGTGCAGCGTGCGATGTGACCAGCCCATTTCCATTTTTTTATTAGTGCGTGTTTCAGTGCGTCTGTGATCTTTGTTTTTCGCCTTATGCTCTCGCTTCTTACTTTATTTATTTTTTTGATCCGCTGTATACTTCTCTCCATTGCTTTCTGTGTATTCTCAATCTTTTGTTTAATATTTTTTGTGAAAATCCAGGTTTGACAGCCATAAAGGAGACATGGGGTAATACAGGTGTCTATTACGGTTTTCTTCATATGTAGGCTGTAGTTTCCTTTTAGAATTTCTTTCAGTGACCAGAACTTTTTCCATGCCAGTTTTATTCTTCTTGTTACTTCTTCTAAATTACTGTTCGCGTTAAATGACACTTGCTTTCCTAAATAAATGTAACTATCAACATATTCTATTATGTTTCCGTTTACATGTATCAGTTTTTTAAAACTATTGGTCATTAATTTTGTTTTGTTGGCGTTCATTTCGAGTCCAACTTTTTTACTTTCTTGATTGAACGTTGTTATCATTTGCTCTATAACCTATTCACCAGGCAAAGTCTATAAATGTAAACAAACATGGCAGCTTGAACAGCATAGACAAAATTTAGTGCTGAGAAAAAGTAGAGGAATTTAGTCAATTGCACTGATACAACATACAATCGATTGCTATTAATGAAAAATTAAGAAAAGTGTAATGATTTAACTTTGCAAATATTTAATATCGTTCTTATTACGTGTAAACGAAACATAGGAAATTGAGAAGTGATTTAATTATAATTTAAAGATACTTTAGTCATGAATACTTTAAGTTTAAATGTCCATGAATATAATATCTTACGTTTAGAAACAAAATTCACATCCAAACAAAAAAAAAATAGGAACACAATTACGAAATTGTATATAGAAATTGAAAATAAATTTAATCAAACGTTTGTATGGGTATTACTGATTGGTAGCATTAAGAAATTTTAAAAGGTTAATCACGAATTATTAATCCTTCATTTAAAAATGCGTATTATTTACATGCAATTGATAATTTATAACACCATGTTTGAGCAATTCAATTAATTAACAAAACGTTCGACAATATGAAAATTTAAAACCTAAAATTGTTATTTAAGTTTATTTTGTGAGATTTTTGTAAATAAGAATACTTTACTGAAACGGCATCCAAATCGGTGCATCAAAATGCTAGATAATCGCGGAAGATACCGCATATTTTAAGTCGGATAAATGTATTTAGTAATATTTAAATAAATCTTATTAGTAATTGGAAAAAACAATTTCAGCTCATTATAATAAAATAAAATATATTTATAAATAATTTAAGATTTAATGTGTAATGACGGTAGCTCTAACTAGCCTGTGGTCTGAAGGGAATTTCAAATTGTTAATGACTTCGACGTTCTGCACAGTTCTTGGCTCGTTAGTTAATATATAATCTATTTCATTTGTTATTTTTTTGTCCGGAGATATCCATGTCCATCTTCTATTGCTCTTCTTCTTGAAGAAGGAATTCATTATTGCCATTTTGTATTCAGAGGCTTATTCTATGAGCCTTACTCCTCTTTCATTTGTCTCACCAGCACTCAATGGACCTATGATTTTATTGATGTTCGCTTTTTGGTGGCCTATTTTTGCATTGAAATCTCCGATTACCAGTACTCTGTCAGCTGTTAGAGAGTGGGCTTCATTAAGGTCTTCGTAAAATTTTTGAATGTCATCCTCTTTTGCTTTTTCTGTTGGTGCATATGCCTGTATTAGTGAGATTTGAATGTCATTATATTTCAGTTGTAAAAGAGCGACTCTTTCTGAGATATACGATTTCAAGCTTTGTTGCATTTTTTATCAAAACAACACAAACTACGGGATTTAACGCAACTTAAACTTATCTTTATAGGTAAATATGGTATTTACCTTCCCGACGTTTCGACACGGTTACACGCGTCATGGTCTCGGGACAACTGAGATTCCAATAAAGTTTGTTATTTTATTTTTGTGCACTTTTTTAATAAGGAAACCTACTCCGTATAATCCTTTTGTTTGTCCTATATAACACAAAACATTGTCCTGATATTCTTCAATGCAACAACCCAGTCGCCTAACTTCTGACAGGCCTATAATGTCCCAATTGATATTTTTGATAGCGTAGGTTAATTCCAAATATTTTTCAAAAGATGACCTGGGATCGTACATTATAGGTGCATATTTTTAGTATGTTTTCTTCTATCCTTTCAAACTTTTCAGTATTTTTGATTGGAGGGTATCGGTCTTCTTCCCCCACGGTGACCGGCCGGGTTCGGGTGCTTAACTTGTTTTTTGGTTTCTGATTGTTTATTATAGTGTTTTTGGTCCAGTTCTCAGTGCCACTCCAGTATCCATTGGGAACTCAATTCTCGAAGTTGTCGACGAGTACGTCTACCTGGGACAAGTGATCCAATTGGGTAGATCCAACTTCGAGAAAGAGGTCAATCGACGAATCCAACTCGGCTGGGCAGCGTTCGGGAAATTGCGCAAGAGTGTCTTCTCATCTCATCTACCTCAGTGTCTGAAGACGAAAGTCTTCAACCAGTGTGTGTTACCAGTGATGACATACGGATCCGAAACATGGTCTCTTACTATGGGCCTTATAATGAAGCTCAAAATCACACAACGAGCGATGGAAAGGGCTATGCTGGGTGTTTTTCTACGGGATCGAATCAGAAATGAGGAGATACGGAGAAGAACTAAAGTAACGGACATAGCCTTGAGAATCAGTAAGCTCAAGTGGCAATGGGCAGGGCACATAGCGCGAAGAACTGATGGCCGTTGGGGCAGGTAAGTTCTAGATTGGAGACCCTTCGACCAGAGACGCAGCGTGGGACGTCCACCAACAAGATGGACAGACGATCTTATAAAGATCGCAGGATCAAACTGGATGCAGACCGCTAGTGATCGGTCGCTGTGGAAAGCCGTGGGGGAGGCCTATGTTCAGCAGTGGACGTCCTTTGGCTGATAATGATGATGATGATGATGTATATTTTACTGTGATATTGTAAAAACTGTGAGATAATAATCTAACGCGGTAAATTGCTGCGATGTTATGAAGTTCGGTACAGTCCACAATAAATCGACATGTCGATATGTCACCGTTATATTGGAGAAAAAACGTGGGATCTGTTTGTTTATTGTGAGCTGTGCCGAATGATTTATTATGAAGAGGAACCGAGAGAACTACTCGCCTAAAACGAGCGAATTCTAATTAAGTGCTATGTTTAATAAAGTTGTAGATCAAAATAATCAATTTTTCTAACATTTATGGTCAAGTTATTTTGATGCCCGACGGTTCATTACTATTATTTATTAATTGGTAGTACTTTACATAATACATAATATAATCAAAAGGCGAATCGAGAGAACTAGTCGTCAATGCAAATTAAGTGCTAATGTTTAATGCTGTTATGAATCAAAATAATCAATATATTGTAACATTTACTTAATGTAGTCTTCGTGATTTTTTAAAATCATGTTGTTTATATTCATTAATTTATCTTCAATATAAATTAGGCCGGTGCTAAGCGAATATTCGGTTTATTATTACTATTTTATTTTTATTTTTTAAGCGTAGGATTATTCCGATAGATGTGAAATATCTATGGAAGAAGCAAGTCTAGTCCCAAAAGAAGGAATGTGCTATTTATCAATCTGAGGTTAAGTGATCCTTATAGGCAATTGTATTTGGTAACATCAATATGCTAACAATCGCGAAATTGACCGTAGTGGCGCTATAATGCATGATGTTTTTTATTGTCTATCTATGGGATTTTTGCAGCTCGTACCTACGAAAAGTATTACTTATGAGTGAAGGTTACAGAACCACAGTCCTCAAGTCCACAAACAAACCAGAGGTGCAAATATGTAAGAAGTGGAATTGTGTAAAGCAATCGTATTCATTTCACAGTTCAAAACGTACGGTATGATCTGTCAAACGGCAAAGTACAAAGCGTTATACAGATTAAACCGTGCGTTAAGAACTGCCAAAGGAATACGATTGCTTTACACAATTCCACCTCTGGTACTATATTTTTAAATACTTAAAAGTATGCACGCAGTCAACTCTCTTGTCGAACATAATACCCTTAAAACGTGTGTCATACTTGTTAATCAAATTATTTATATTCACGACGCATTAGGTACCCCCGCGTGACGGCCGTTATCAAATTTCCATTACATGAGTCCCGTAATATTCGACCTACGTCCTCTTCTCTTAAAAACTTCACCGGACGTGCTGTTCTGTTTTCGTATTTATTACTGGCGGTGTCACGTCTTCGGTAAAATGTGTTCTATCGTGTGGGTGGTGGGTGTGTTTTGGAGTGTCGGAATGCGGTGGAAAGTCTGAGGTGTCGTTTAGGGAGCTTACTCGGGTCGCGATATTAGAGTCTTGTCCTTCTTTATTGGAATATACGACGGGCCGATGCCGAGGGGTGGGCGAGGCGGAGAGGCTGCGGTATGTTGGGGCTGTGTTCCAATATATAGGCTAGCAATGCCAGGGCAAGGTCACCTCTACTTTTCATTGCGAAATAACATGTTTTATCTAGAAGGTAAATATTGTACCTATTTACTAGGTTACAACTAACAAATGGTACCTATACGTGTTTAGTAAGTCTTTTGCCAGCATCAGGCGTTACAATGAAATTAAGGTACTGTTACTTTATTGCACGTTTCTTTTTTCGTAAAGTTTTCTAATTCTTGAACTGTATTGGTTCTTTTTGACTTGAGAAACCTTGAAATCATTGATTCGATTGAGACACCATGATTGAATCTTTTTAGAAATTGAATTGATTGATGAAGATTATTGCTAGTGTCAATAAATTATGCACACTGTAGAAAACAAAAGTTATCAACGCAAGATTTCAAGTATTAAATTAAATGAATAATGTTCTTTTGTCAAAAATGTAAAAGTTCTATCGCTTCAGGCATCAAGTGGATGAGTATCCTTATCACAGATCTTGACGTAGGGTCTAGATTGGTAACGTCAATCTGTGTCGATAGTGCGTCGAGAAATCGCCTCCGGAAATAGCTTAGCGGGTTTTGTTATATTGATCTAAGAGCTGAAATGTAGGATACTCAAGTAACAAAAATAGTGTAGGATGAAACGGAATTGGCGTCGGACTTCACAAAGGAATGTAGGCGTTTGACACGGTTCAGTCCCACCGATCTACTTTAAAGCGAGAAACGTTGTTTTTTTTAAGTCATTTGGCAGTGAGCATGAACTCCACGTTTTAGGCATATGTGACAAAATATTATTAAAAAGTACTTTTATTGTAAACCTTCGTTTGATTTTAATTAACCATAAATTGAACACAAGTTGACGACCCGTCTGGTGTAGTGGTTGAGAAATCGCCTACTACGCAGCGGGTGCGGGTTCGATCCCCGCACAATACAAACATTTGTGTGCATGAACATGTCTGTTTGTATTGGTCTGGGTCTATCTATCAAATCTATCTACAAAAAGTATTTAAGTATTATATCCGTTGTCTGGCACCCATAACACAAGCTTTGAGTAGCTTACTTTGGGACTAGATGGCGATGTGTGGGAATGTCTAAAGGATATTTATTTATTTACGGGATATTTAATTATTTAAAGGATATTTAATTAACATAGGGTGAAAGGTTTTTAACGTTGCCTTTGCTTAAAGGACCGCATTAAAATAAAATGTACTATTAAAAAGTGCTTCGTAAAGAGGAATAACATTTCAAGAAAGCTGTCGTAGCAACTACGAGCTTTGCTACGGCGCCTTTAGATGGCTACGCGCTACGGTTTACGGATCGCTGCTACGTGTCGTAGCAACGGAACGCAAAATAGCACTCCCGTCGGTGCTATTTTGCGTCGTAGTTCTGCCTAAATTATGTGGTCGTACCTATTTTTGTTATGAATAAAGTTATGAGATTATAATCGCTGGTAGCAACCACCATTATATTGACTTTATTACATAGAATTCAGGTTTAATAAGAAATGATAATGTTCTAACTGTTAAAATGATAAATTCATGTATACTTGTTGTACAACATACCTAACATTTTCCTTCTAATTTCTAAATGAGTTAAAACAAGTGAATAAAAGCTTTTCCTAATACAGTGCGACAAGGATCTTCTGACCGATAGATGACATTGACAAGGGGGCGCCAGCATGCAATCGGGATAGCCAATGCAAAAGTCTCACTTGATTTAAGGAGTTAAGGAAAGTATTCAACGATTTTTTTGTACCCAAACATGGCAAAGTCAAAGAGAAGGGCACTAATTTAAAGCAGTATAAGCATTATGTATGTTTGTATCATGTATGGTCCACTGATTTTAAACGCAAAACAATTGTTTACAAAGGGTAAATGATAATAATAATAATGACCTTGTAAAGATCGCAGGATCAAACTGGATGCTGACCGCTATGTTCAACGACGACCTCCGTAGTGTAGTGGCTAAGCACGCTGGTTTCAAGGCGTCGCCGCTCCGAGGTCCCGGTTGCGATTCCTGGTCGGGTCAATATAGAAATTAAAATTTTCTATATTGTCTTGGGTCTGGGTGTTGTGGTACCACCCCGTTGTGTCTGATTTCCATAACACAGGTGCAATTAGCTACTTACTTAGGGATCAGAGCAATGTGTGTGATTGGAGTCCAATATTTATTTACTCCTTACGTCCTTTGGCTGATAATGATGATGATGACACAGAATATGAACCAAAATAAAACATTAGGTAAAATCGGAAAATCATGTGTAAGTTTGGGGGGATTTGGCTTAACTAGATCTGGCAACCAAATTTTTGAAGATGACAGCGTTGATTCTGACTTGATAGTCAGAACCACCGTCGGCCAAAAGATCCATGTCTCACTGTATATTGTAATCACATAGAATGTAGCATATAGATATGTGCTTCTTAAATATTTACTCTTGTGGCAAGGTACCTGGTGTATCGTAAAGTGGGATGCAGCGGAGGTGCCGCTGACTGCACTTTTATATTCCGCTAGGGCTGCCCCTACAGTAATATATTAAAATTTAAATGGATTACGCTAATTTATATTTAACTTTTCGTCAAAGATGTTATTGTTGTGCACAATGCCATTAACCCTGATAGTGACAACAACTGATAGCAAAAAATGTCTTAGAAACTTAAGGTTCTACCTGTTTACAAAATTGGAAAAAAACTTGTATGTTAAAAGTAGTAATTACTTTATCAAAATATATTTTTTTAATTTGAATTTAATTAAGTATACGAAAATATTAGTTTCAGGTACACAGAAAAGTTTTTTTTTAAATTTGGATTTAAAAATTATGTAATCTGAATAGTTCTTAATAACACTACATGTTCTTTCTTATAGAATAGAATATGTTTATTTGCTTAAAACATGGTAAATTTGATAACATAATTTTCATCTAAGACCATTATGTTTTGCCACAGGCGGCATGTATAACTTAAGTGTCGTTTTAACGACAGTAGTATAAACTGAGTTAAGTCATTCGTCAAAAAAGTAAACCGAAATTCTTAGATTTCTTAATTTTTCCGGTTTTTAAGCTGATGATGGTGTCTGTTACAAAATGGTTCAAATGTAGCAGCGTTTATTACTCGTTAAGATTGTCCAAGCAAATAGACTTTAAAAACTTACCATTAAAGCAGTGGCGACCCTAGTAAACAGTAATAAAACGTGTAACTACTGGCACGTTTATCTCTGTAAATACGTAGGTTTTAGATTTTCCAACGAAATTTTACAGTTCCTGTGAAAAATGGTCGGCGTCATTAAGACTTAGAACGTGTTGCTTCCGAACTTATGTTATGTGTAACTTATGTCGGTTTGATTTTATTAAGTATATTTTGTTTTTGTTTTAGATGTGCTAAGTCTGCCCGTACAGCTATAACGCAACAAACGGTAAGTGCGAAAGAAGAAGAAAATGCTTGTTTTATTCATAAATAAGTATTTTAGTAAAAAATACTGAGCAATTTTATAACTGGCGCCATAAGTATAAGAGGACGAAAGTATAAGATTTTTTTTATTTGCTCTAAACACATTGTACATTTGTTTATCTTACTAATATTTTTGGGACTTATAATAAGATTAAATGGTTTTGTCGCAGTCACTCCCGGCTAGTGTGGACAAAGGGTGTTTAAAAGGTACTAATATTCGAATGAAATAAAGAAATCCGGATATAGCATTTGGCAACAAAGTTTATTCAAATTCGCTATTTCACAATTACCTTTTAACACCTTCAAATACAAAACTTAATAGCTCAGAATTCAGTAGAGACTAGGTTAGGTTCTAATTTAGTTATCTATATCTATACTATTACAAATCTTTATGTTCACAATTTTCTAATAATAAAGATAAACCACCAATTTCAGTTTTTAATTTCCTAATTAATTCCAAAATTTATCCTCAAAGGGATTCCTAAGTTATGCTTAAATTAATAGCTAAATTATCCCACTTTTCACTAAAGTTAAAGTAAATACAAGGAAAACCAACCTTGGATTTCAACGGAGGTTACCATTTCAAATCTCTGTTGCATCAAACTACAAACAACTCTACAACATTACCCCAAAATTTCACCGATAGCGGTCCATCCTCAAAACAGCAGACAAGAAGCAAATCAATCCATCAGGAAAATCTGACTTCAAAATTTATCCAAATGAGGTCTAAGTAAGGTCTTAGTAAGGTCACTGAAACGAATTTACAAAATGTTAGTTCAACGCACAAACCAAAGTAAAAGTAAAAAAAAACACTAACTTTTCACAATAAATATTTACCTGAGGTTACAACATGATCACCAAATTTTGACTGTTCAACTTACAGACACATATCAAAAGCGAAACCTAGAAATAAAAGAAAGTTCTAGTTAACCACATTTTTTTTTCTAAGTGAGGGTGAGTATACTTTTCATCACCCTATTCATGAAAGCTTTAATAAACCAATTTAATACCTGCAACAGCTGGCTCGTCATATAATTTCTGAATTAATTACTAAACATTTATGATAATTTTTCTATTTGAGACCTGAAATGATAAAAATTACAACTCTCAATACAATATGCCCAGATGTAGGTAGGCTACATTTTCTTTACAAGGATTTCCAAAGGAGTTTCCCAAAATACTTACCATTTTCCAGTCATTTATATCAAATCATTTTCGAAATTAATTCATCCAAATTGACATGTTGGCGGCGTCTGAAACGATAAAAATAACCATGTGCTCAGACTCTAAGAAATGTCTCGCAACAAACAAAAATCAACGCAAACCTTTCTGCAGATACTTACCAGGAATAACTATCAAACTACAAAATAAATGGGGCGTGCCCCGTTATTAAATTTTTACATTATAACAAACGTTCCACTCCGACGCACGACCAACAGTGCGGAACCGGTAAAAACAGCAGCTGTCACACTTGACAAATGTCAGTGTCAGCATCCATTATATCTATGCCAAAATATGGACTGGAGTCCTACATCCATTTAGCTTTTCGTTTCACGCGAACTTAGACAAAAATATACAACGTTACAGTTTCTTTACTACTAGTAATATTATTTGTGTTGGATAGGTCATTATTTGAGAAAGGCTTATATAAGGCTTTATATTTATCTATAATCAGGCTACAAATAATAACATAAGCAATTAGACCCATAGAATAAATACCTTACAGACTAACATACATACAATATGGCATAATAAAGAGAACAAAAAAGAAAGAATATTAAAATAAAAGACTATTTTGCGGTCGTAGTATTGCGCACCTTGGTAGACACCAGGTTACCATTGAAAGAGTATCCAATGTCAAATATTTAGGATTAATAGTCGATCAACATTTCTCCTGGTCTGACCATATTGATTATATTTGTAATAAACTTAGAATACTATTGGGTAAATTTTATCACTTAAAGAATAGAACACCTCGAAGTGTATTGAAAATGTTGTATATGACTTTAGTAGAATCCGTGGTGTCATATGCTCTCGATAGCTATGGACTGACCTTTAAATCATACATAGACAAAATTGAAGCTTTACAAATGAGATTTCTAAAACTACTTGTGAATAAAAAGACAAAATCCAATTGTAACAATAACTACTACCAATTATTTAAAATCTGTAACATCTTGCCAGCCAGTGTTAAACACAAATATCTTTTACTAACTAATAACCAAAGGCGTCGGGAGCGTATGACACCGCTGCAACACAGCCAGCTCACTCGAGCTGTTTCGAGCGGCCGGTATGTTGTACCTAGGGTTCTAAACTACTACGGAGATCGTACACTACAAAAACGCTTACCATATTTAGTCAACGCCCTGCCGCTCGAAATAGCTAAATTGACAAGCAAAAAAGAATTTGGCACTAAGCTGAAACGGCACTACATGAGCTTATTGTAGCATACATTATAATATGTATGTTACAATATGTTTATGTACGTGTATTCTTATACATATAAAGATCATTTGTTTAGTTAAAGCTACACAATTAAACTAAGCGAGATTCGCACTCGCAGTCAACCACTAAAGTGGTTTGCGAGGCAATTTAGTAAATTTGTATTTATATTGTTAAATTAAATAAATAATAATAATAATAATAATAATAATAATAATAATAATAATAATACCAGACGGTAACCGTCCTCGAAACCGTCGATACAGAACACCCTTTGGCCAAAACTCTGCTTCCATGAAGGTCGCCAGCTGTTCGGTGGGAACCCTCACTACAAACGAATTAAAATTCGTGTTGTGACGAGATTCCAACCGTTCGACCCTCAGTGAGTATTTGGTCTTCACTCTGATAATATACAATCTCCTCGACCTTTGTGGAAAAAGTTAAACTAAAAAATAAAAAAGCTAAGCTAAAGCTTTAAGCTATAAAAATGTTACGATATCACTTATAAGAGCAGATCAACACATTAAAAGGTTGCAAAAACGGAAAAATATAATTCTATCGACTCCCCTCGTCGATAAAAAAGTTAACAATTTTGTGCAAAAATATGAGTTCACTGCGCTTACGTCGTTCCTCTAGGGAAATCATATTAAAACGACGAACTCTCATATGAGCTGAGTTTGCGGTGAAGACCTTGTCGAAATTAGACACAATAAACTATAAAGGCCAATCCGTTGTGTGCGAATCGGCTTTAAGTCGTGACAGCAGATGGTATATGCCACGACACTGATTTTCAGTCGGTTTTTTTTATTTTATTTTTTTATTTTACCTATTGCCACTTGAGCTTACTGATTCTCAGAGCATCTCCTCATTTCTGTTTCGATCTCGTAGAGAAAACCCGAGCATAGCCCTCCCCATCGCTCGCTGTGTTATTTTGATCTTCGTTATAAGGCCATGTAAGACAACATGTTTCGGATCCGCATGTCATCACTACACACACTTGTTGAAGACTTTCGTCTTCAGACTCCGAGGTAATAGGGAAATGCATTTGAATTAAATTAAATGGTTTTTTTGTCCCTGAATCTATATTGTCCTGAAATTGTATCTGAACCATTATTTTTTCATTAAGTTGGTTTTTAATTGCATGAAATATTCATTAAAAAATGCAAAATATGTGAGTGAAATTCGAATTTGCGAAACGCATCACTATTGGTCGAACCGAATCGTGACGTCACATACCATGTTATAGAATTTATAGGCGTTGCTGTTTATATGGTGTCTGAAAGAAAAACTGTTTTTATTTGTGTTTCTGTAGTGTTTTTCATTAGCTACTGCAATTTCTACTACACACACACACGATAAAGAAGATACATTATATCTTCTCATAACCTTACACCATTGTTTTCATATATTCGCATCTTTTGGAACAGGAAAAAACACGTTATCAGGTGGACTTATAGTAGTGTTTATGCACATTGGTACAAGACAATATCTATAAAATTGTTTTTTAGCTTTATCCATGGCGTGAATAGATTTTAAAACTGAAAATTTCTATAAAAGAACCAAAAGTATCTGTCAAACTTATAGTCAACAAACGCTGGTAGTGGTTTGTAACGTCACTCAAGGCCCGCGGAAAATGGCGGCGTTCAAGCAGATCAAATATAAGCGATGTTTTAAATATTATTTTAAAAAATAATTTGAGCATTTTCAACAGTATTTATATTTTTTACTATTTTATCACGATGTAAAAAGTGATTTAAAAATATATAAAATAATACATGTACATTCCCTATTGAGACGAGAAGACACTCTTAAGCAATTTTCTGAACGCTGCCCAACCGAGCTGGATTCGTCGATTGACCTCTTTCTCAAAGGTGATTACTACCTTATTGGATTACTTGTAACAGGTAGATGTCATCGTCGACAAGTTCGAGAATTTAGTTCCCAACATATATGAGAGTGGGTACAACAAGGGAGCTTGACATGATTTTCCTCTTTTTAATATTTATTTTAAGACCCACTTGTTGGGAGACTCGTCGACCACCGGTAAGATCGACGGACGACTTCGTAAAAATCGCAGGATCAAACTGCATGCAGACCGCTTGTGATCGGTCGTTGTAGAAAACCCGTATAGGGAGGCCTATTTTCAGCAGTGGACGTCCTTTGGCTGATAATGATGATGATGATGATGACTTAGCTAGGAGATCAGAATACATACTCACGCCAGAAAACAGTTTTCTAACACCTAAGGTCTCTGCGCTGGACTGCAGATAGATGGACAGACAGAAATGGCGAATCCATAAGGGTTCCTTGTTGGACGGAACCCTTAACATAAGAGCGGTAGATAAAGAAACTCGTTTTTTAAAGGAAATCCATTTTATTAAAGGTTCAGCTTTATCAGAGGTTCAGTCTTTATTGGGCCGTGTCATGTTTCAGATTTACATGGAAAATTATACGAATTTAACTGTACAGTCATAAATTTTTTGATTGTTAAGATTTATAATCGACTGAGGTAACCGATAACTTCCACATAAGCAAACTGAAATATAGCAGTAGGATTCAAGATGAAGTAGGCCAAGGTGTTTCAGCACTAAATACGATTTGCTTATATCTGTCTGTGTATATTAAAAACGCGTAAATCTCTCCCAGGAGTTTCCAACGCCCGTGCGGTCGCGTTTGGGCCGCAAAATGGGATTAACTTTCATTAACGTAAGTGCCGTCTAGGATTATGTGCGGGTATTATGAAGTCGGCTACAAGTTCGACCATGAAAATACTATTAAAAGAATGTAACGTCTTGTCCGAAGACCTATTTAAACTATCAAATCAGATAATGATACACACTTGTAGATACAGGACGCCCAAGTTAAGTAGGTACTTTAAAAGACTTTCACATGGACCTATCAAAAGCGGTTTAAAACTTGTATTAGTATATAGTATTATATATAGTAGCAATCTTTCTACATGTGCTATTTGCTGTGGTATCAAAAATATGATAAATAGTTAAATTAATTTATTAATAGATCACACACACCAAGACGAAAACCGAGCGCTTACTACGTCTAACAAAAGTTAAAATCAAAGTAATGTTCCAAAATAGTGCGAGCGTATTCTATGGTGTTTCTTCTGCCAGAGCTTACCAGAGCTATAAATTGGCTGGTTGTATGATACCCTCTAATTATGTACGTGTAGTGGGAGTAGGGTCGTGTAATATACAAAACAAATGGCTGACCCTTAAAGCCCTAATCTGCGGTATAAATTGGTCTTCTGCTTGACATATTAATTATGTTTCCCGCCAAAAAGGCCTCTTACTCAGGTGCGGGTGCTAATTGGTTTTCAGTTACGCCGCTAGGGCGGCGCTGCTGGCACCTGCTTCGTAAGTCGGCCCAATTTTATAAAAATAAGATTTTTAAGTGACATCGTGACCTGATTTATGAAGGATTTTGATGCAAATAATTTTGGTGAAATGCTGCTGCTGTGAAGGCTATATTAACGTATCTTTAATTAATTATATTCTGATTTTACAACATTGATGTCCGTGAAATCAATAGCGCAAAAATTATAAAGTCAATTTGTTTATCTCAATATGGCTGACCATAAGTAAATGCAATACAACACAACTATGTATTTTCAGTTAAACAAAACTAGGACAAGCAAATAAGAAACCGCCCACAAATAATTTCAAATGCTAGTTCCATTTATCTTGGAATGCCAGAGTCAGTGTGCCATAAATTTAAATAGTTTCTTCCACAAGGCGGATATTAAAAACCTTTCAACTCTCGGGAGTTGTAGCTTATTTCTGTTTCACATTTTTTCCGCGCTTCTTTTATTATTATAATATTAAACGACTCTCTTACCTTATCTATGCCCTACTGAACATTGAAACCTAAGTCTTTGAATTAATATGGTTTTCTATTATTTGCTCAATGGTATTGTAGTGCTCGTATGCGTGAGCAATGTATTTTTTCTCATATTGCTTTATAATCTATTACTATAGCTCCGAAAAGCAAAGATTATAGAGGGAATTCCTGGGAACAATATTTTTGACTTTATAACTTTGTTTGGTCTGATAAGAAGGTTAACATATAAAAAGCCCTAGCTTGAGCCGGGAAGAGGGGGAGGGTTTGAAGGTAAACGATTTTCGCATAAATATCGGAACCTCTATCGGAATCAAAACCAATAAGATTTACTGTAAGTATCTATTACTCAGTAAAGTTTTGAACCGACTCAACTTAAGTTTTCAATTCCCCCTAAATTTTTTGACATCCTTGGAGTTGGATAATTTTTGATAATGAAGATGTATTTAGGTGTCCAAATAAGTGGATTAAATTTCGCATGTCTATGTTTGTTAGTATGTTTAATATTTTTATGATTGTTAAAAAATGTGTTTGTTCACATATATGTCGAAAACAAGATGTTGCGTTGAGATTATTCTTTTTTTAATAGATTTAGTATATTCCGACTGAATGACCAGCTTAAGTATCATCAAAATCGGTTCACAGTTTTTGAATTGTGGGCAAAAATCGGTTCACAGTTTTTGAGTTGTGGTGTGTTTTTGAAAGCAGTTTACAAGTTTCTTTATAATATTTTTTAATTTCATAGTATTAAATCGGAATATGCTTCAATAGATTAAAGACGAAAAATCATTATTCATTATTTCGTATCTCTAATATTCGTGAATAACTATAAAATATAAAGGTATGATGTCACTAAAACGCATAGTTTCCGATAATTATGCGAAAAACCTAAAAAATACATTTAAACCTCCTCCCGACTCAAGGGCTACGGGCTTGGAATTTTGATATGTTGACCACCTAACTAGTACAAAAAAAGTTACGAAATCCAAAATAGTGCCCTTCAAATTCCCTCTACAATATTTAACGATACTTATTTGAATAGCTTACTATCAGGATTGTGTCATTGTGTCTGTTACAATATGGTGTCCCTTGCCTTATAGCTCTTATATCTCCTACGGTTTCTTTAACCATGGATGCGTCCTTCGCCTACGCGCCTTGTTTACCAGTTTAACCTCTAATCGTCTCTATAAATATATGCAGGGCTATTAACTAACTTTATCGCTTTGCTATGGCAATCGTCACTGATGTAAAGGTGGCTTCTGTAAACTCCAAAGTAAGCTCTTGCTGCTACATATTTTGTAACGCTTAATGTCAAAGCTTTTACTGAAGTGAATAAAACTCAGTAACTAAATGACTAAATAAAGCCTTTTAAATTGATATTTATCTTCTCGTAGACACTTAACGGTGTATCCGCCAATGCCACCATTTTGCTACTAAGCCCTTTGTAAGACCTATTACGGTAGACATGGATAGCAATTGCTCGCTATCACTTTAAATTACGTAATAACCCAGCAGAGTGGTTATCCTGCCAATCTGTCGTCACGGGCGCGACTTCGCGGCGCCTCAGCCCACTTACCATATGGGGTTAAACTTGTTTTGGTGCTTCGAATTGCTAAATAAAACATGTGTCTTGGTGTCATTACAACAGAACTGTTTTGTTGACACAATCAGTAGATGCGATGCATATGAAGAGAATAAAGATGCAAAGTTAAGAACAAGATGTAAAGATTTCTACCTAAGTCATGGATGTTCCTGTGTATTTAAGTATTTATGGGAGACATACTCATCATAATCGTTGTCTGATATTCGTTACACAAGAAAGAACATTCCTTACTTCGAAATCTAACAATTGGTGTGTGGTCTGGCACATATTTTCATTTATTAATTTATTACCTTAAAGAAGAGGAGAACAATCTTTCTGGTCGTCTTCGGTTACGCCCAAAAAGGGAGTTATTTGAAAATGCGAAGTGTATGCTAATGCTTATATTAGCATAACACTTCAGATTGGACAGTCTGAATTATATAGTCTATATATTCTTATAGTCCATAATATATGCCTTTTGTAACTTCTATCCTTACTATCTACTTTAAAAACGCTAACTGCATAAATTCCTAAAGTTAGAACAGTGAAATGAATATTACAACAAACCTCATTGTCACTTTGCACAGTACCCGCCCGCCCAACTGACCTTGCTCGAAAGGAATTCGCTTACGTGGCGAATTTACAACTGAAAATGAACCGCGACCGGTATAAAGTTCGCGGTATCGGTGCAAATGGTCGTTCTTAGTAAATAGTTGGTTGCGTGATCAAACTGGGGTTTAAGTCGATACTTGACGTTGATTGGCCGAGTGCGCGCCATTGTGGCGCCCAACGTGGTGTCTGAATCAACGGGTTTTATATTCGCCAAAAAGACTTTGAATTCCATTTTATGCAGTTTCATGTTTATATAACCAAAATAATGGCAAGAAATTGATATTTTTGTAAAAAAATTGCCATTGTTCGTTATACAAGTGTTTTAAAAATTTGATTACCTTAAACAATAGCCTTAAAAGGTGGACCACGCTGTAAAGAAGCATGAAGTGAAATTGTGCAATGCCTGGGATATTGTTTCCGCTGCAATGACTTGAATACGCAACTACCATCACAAAGTTGAAAAAGTTTGTCCGTCAGACACACTTTTTTTCTTTCAGGCAGGTCTTTGAAATACAAAACACGAACAAAACTGCCATTCCAAGAGAACTGATTGATCTCTTAACAGAGAATAGTAAAACCATGCGTAAATCAGTGCCTTAAGTGTAAATGTAGCACTACAAAACTGTAGCCAGATCCTGGTAACACAAGACGTGCGTATCGGATGTATATTGTTATCGTGTCATGTGAGGCTGTTCATATTTCATACAGAAACAGGGACATAAACAAAGGTAACGTATCGTCACTGTGGGACGTGCTTTCGGTTCCAGACAAGATGTGATACGAATGTATTACTGATATTATTAAATTTATTTGTCTTGTCAAGATTTTGCTACATGGGAATCCGTAAGGAAATACAGGTCTCCGGTTCATAATACTTGGATAATTTAAAAGTTTTACTACTTTTTGTACTGTTCTTGCAATAGGTGTATAATTATTTGTTTAGACCAGTGCTCCTATCTCTTATTCGTACTAAGATATTATGAATACACGATGATCTGGGTTTATGAAATGCAAGAAATAAGTAGAAATGTGGAAAAAAATGAGTAGTTAGGTACTTTTTAAAAAAACGTGTATTTGTACTGAATAGGCCAGCGGTCCTTGTTGCCGAAAATATCTGTCAGCTTAAAAAAAATAACAAGAAACACTCGAGTGGTGATTGCACAGCGCCGCTGGTTTGGGTTCTGATGCGCTTATGAATTCGTAAGCCTCCGAAGAAATTGGCTCATGTTACATTTAAGCGCGATGGCGTTTGTTCCGCACCCTTCATTTATCAAAGCTTGTTGCTTTCAAGAACGGTGTTATATGGAAAAAAAATGTAATAATAAGGTATTTTATTATTTTGTAAAGGTACCTAATGCTGTGCAATACATTCATTCTATGCAGTAATGTAGATACGTACAGGTTAAAATCCTCGTAAAGACAAATAATACCGAAAAACATAAGATTTCAGAGTTTTCTAACAGAAGACATGAAAGAAACACAATAAAGGGTTTATTGTTAGCTTAACACACATTGTATTGTGTATCGTATCGTTTTACAGATAATCTTCAAATTCCGCTTAAATACGTTCTCTAAATTCAAGTTGCTTTGATACCTATTTCGTTATAAGATATATCATCGCTATTGTTTGCAAAAGCCTAAATAATATAGGTGCTCATTAATATTTTCTCACAAACCGAAGGCTTCGCCAATAAATATGATATTGCCTACTTATTCATACAAAGACGTTCCAAAAATATCTCGAAGTTATTTTAAGACTCCATCTCAATATTCTTTGTGGCGTATTGCGCGGCCTATGAAACAAATATGAGAAGTATGGAATATCGATAGGTAATTCATCTTCGTTTGCCTTTTTCTTTTTTGACTTTCAGGATCGGGCTTTTGTATCCATCATGATACGAATAAATATATCAGATTTCTAGATGTTTACATAATGGTTAATTACAATGTGATTTTATATGATTGTTTTTTTTTGAGACACGAGATAACAAATTATGAAACTGCATGGAGGAGTGATACGAATGATTGTTTTATTGAAGAGAGAAGTGGAAACCATGTGCGGCTACCCCAGATGAACTGGGAGGGAGGCAAGGAAATTATAAGTGATGTCTGATTAACTTATCATAGCATGAGCATTTTGAAAACATTTTATTAAAAGTTTACACTTTGTTATGTTAAATATCTACATTAGGCGTCGTAGAGTACCTATTTATTGCAGACACCCACGCGATCCCGACGCGCCTCTTAAATAAGACGAGGCGACTTATAGCCCAGACCTTAAATAAGAAAACATTAAACCTTAATTCCCTCTTCATCCAAATTATGTTGGTGGGTATTAAAGTTATTTTCGTCCCAGTAGGCCTTAACTGTATGTGTATGAGTTAATTTAGTACGAGTTTTATTTAAATTACTGCGCAGCGATCTAAACAAATCAATCATCCATAAAGTGTAGAGTGGACATACTACACTTACGCTTTAACCCATTTGCTGCCACACTTGAGACACAATAGAAAAATTGTTATAACGCACCGGTGCGTGCCGTGGCATGGAACCAGTTAATATTACATATAGATTTATTATATGTATTCTTAAAATAAGAGACGGCAAATTGCGCACGGTCGGGACATGAACCTCCAACTTCTGGCTATCCCCGGGCCAAACGCTCTTCCAATTATGCTACCGTGCTGTGTCGGTCCGACCGTGCGAAATTTCGGGTCGCTTCTACCCGCTACAGCGCTATCTACCAGTCTGTTTATGCAACAGTGTGTAATTTTGGGTTTCTTATTTCATCTTTAAGAATATAGAATATTACACTTGAGTCTTAAAAACATTCGTTATCATAAAGTATTATGTTACCTTATTTATATTGATGAATACCCCGACATACATAAAAAGTTAAAATTCTCTATTTTTAAGTTTTCTTACAAGTTCAGAAAATATTAGTACCCTTCTTTTTTGAAGCACAACTAAATACTTCGTTGTGTTGCAAAAAGCAAACTTGGGCTTTGTCTTAAGGCGCTCCCGGGCTAAATGTTTGTTTAGTAGCGGTAGTACTTTATAAGTATTAAAGTTTGGTTCACATCAGAAAACATTCACCAACTTTAAAACAAGAGGACGCTGCATCCTGCAGACTAACGTTATAAAATATTATATACTAGAAGTAATCTTTTCCGGCGACGATACAAGCATTTGAAAAAAAAAAAAATTTAAATTCTCTGCCGAACTCATGTCTTTTTAATTTTGAAATAATCTAAAACTATTTTTGTTATAACTAATCTCACTTGTATCGTTGTTGGTCATTCGTTGAAAGTCCTTCAAATGTCAACGTTTACCGGACACATCGACCAAAAATATAGTACCGTTTATCGCTACTTCAATAGAGATATCTCCTGCAAGATCACGATAATCTACAGCACGTGCGTGCTATGGGCCCAAGGAGAGTCGAAATACGGAGAGGTTCATAAATCGTACGGAACCCGCATCCCTCGCGTGTTATTTGCTATCTGCACGCACGTGTATCGTTCCTGTACGAAGGTTATTTAATAATTTGTTAGTACCAATCGCTGGTATGAAATTTATAGACCCTTTAATAGTTCATAAGGTACGAGTATGTCTTCTCGTTGTCAGAATACCGAGTTGTGCTTACTGCATTCGTAAGATGAGGACAAGATCATATAGGCACTAGCGGACCCAGCGAACTTCGTTGCGCCTCCAGCCCCGTCCCGCCCAAGCCCCGTCCCGTTGAATCCCGTAATTTTAAATGTTAAGCATTCCCAGCGAATTTTGTTTCGCCCTTAAATCACTAAAATGGCTATAAAAATAGGGGTTGGTGATAAAAAAAGTAAAAATTTAGGGTTGTATGTATTTTTTTGTTGCCACATTATAAAAAAAAATAAACAAAAAATTTCGTCCAAAAATTTAAAAAAAAATTAAAGGGTGAACAACCCATATCGCTTAGGGGTATGGAAAATAGATAGTAGCCGATTCTCAGATCTACTAAATACGCATATGAGAGAATCTTATATAAAATTTGGTTAGAATCGGTAAAGCCGTTTCGGAGGAGTACGGGAACGAACATTGTGACACGAGAATTTTATATATAAGATATTGCGTTTTATTTTGCAGATCATCTGCGGACAGTGATAAAATGATATATTGATATCACTCATTGGAGTATTGATCTTAGGAGAAATTAAAACTATAGTTTCATCTATGTTTTGTCTCGTTACCATATACGACTGCAATTTGAAACAGTATTATAACTTTGTATCTCTTTAATATAGCTAATCTTTTTATCGCACCGAACACTAAAATAAGCCTTGTCCCGTCCTGTTTTGATCAAGCGAATATTTATGGTAGTGATGTGTGTGTTACTTTTAAATATCTACACTCTATTAGTGTCCCTCGAAAGTTAGATCCTATCCATCCAAATTAATGAGATCTTTACACTCCATGTACATGAGATCTTACTACGTTTTATGGTCGAACTCTCGGAAAACTTCGCCCCGTTCATAAAATGGCTTGCGTCAAAGTTTTTCGATTGCTGAAAACGTGGTTCATCATATTCTGAGGTATTTACGTATGTATAAAGGTTAGTTTTCTCGTATAATGTGTTATTAATGTAAGCTGTCTGCGTAGACGGGGCTCATCAATCATCATACCAAACATGCGGCACCCGTTACGAACCCTCATAGTGTTGGCTGATTTTCCAATTATTTCGAGAAGATTCACGATTATTTCTTAATCTTTTAAACACTTAAATGTTGGTTTAGAATGTTCATTTTTTGGTTTCTTATGAATATAAAATATACTGTGACACTGTGAGTGTTAAAAACATTCTAAACCATTAGATAGCGAAGCGTCATCAATTTCCAAGTTGAATTTATTCTGTAAAGAATACTTGGCCCTCTGTTGCATAAACAGACGGGTAGATGGCACTAAACGTATAATGACATATCCGTAAGAGACCACAAATTTCGCCATGTCGGACAGACAGCACGGTAGCTCAATGGTAGAGCGTCTGGCCCGGTTAGCCAAAGAGTTGCTGGTTCAAGTCCCGCCCGTGGGCAATTTTTGGTTTCTTATTTCATCTTTATGAACACTTAAATGATATCATCATTCTTGCCCCGGTTAGCGTTTAAAATACTCATTCAGTCTTTAAGAGTGCCTAGGTTAGTTTAACTGCTAAATGACGGCCTCTGTATTTAACTGTTGGTTGCCTGTTGCCTTTTGTATGAATTTAAAGTAAACATTTACTCCCTTGAACACTTGCATTCTTTACGAAAGAACAATGTAACTTATACTTTACATAGTAAACATTATATTAAATTTAGCGTGGGTGCAGTCTCGTATTTCCAAGCCCGAATTCGGGCTTGGTTATCTTTGGCGTCCCTTAAAGTGGCGAATATTCGATATAACTAGTCGGTCCGGCCATAACAACAGCCTGTTCGAACGAAGTACATGCAAGGTCGTCGACCGTTGTATTTGTTAACGCGCAGTTAGCGCGGTGTCGTTCAGTTAATGTCACGCTTCTGTTTATTTTCGTCACGGAAACGCCGGCCTTTATTTATACATTGCTAAAATTTCCTATGAAGTTCAGGCTTCCATTATCGTTGTTATTGGATACTGAACATATTTTTTTTTCTGGTATACTGATCATCTATACGATTATTATAAAGCTGAAGAGTTTGTTTGTTTGTTTAAACGCGCTAATCTCAGGAACTACTGGACCGATTTAAAAAATAATTTTGTTTGAAATAGCTTATTTATTGAAGAAGGCTTTAGGCTGTAGGAAATTGCGCTGCGACGGGAGGGGAGGGAGCAAACTGAAAACGCGCGGACGAAGTCGTGTGGGACCCCTAGTGATTTTCATATAGTTAAATTTATGTACGGTTTTGATTGGTTTTTGTAAATTTAGAAAATTATGCATACTTAAGTTCCTTATTAATATTTAAAATTATATTAAGCGTGTCTTGTTTGCTTACACCCGGCTGAATCTTGTTGTTCTTTAACTTCCCTATCTGTATAAAGTGTCATAATTTCAGTGGGCAATTTGTCGTACTCCTTTTAAGCAGTTAATTCTTATTAGGTGCATGAGAAGCGTGTTTGCAATTTGTTACAGCTTTTAAAACACTTTTGTTCTATATGTAGTGCAACGAGTTTTACTTTCATGCTGCTTTTGGAAATGAATAAGTGCATAGTACATGCTGCAGCGCTCGTGTGAACTTCGTTTTGTTACTAAGTGCCCAGTGGCCGTTGAGAAACATACCACTTTATCTAATTATCTAACAGCTGACTTCTCTAGAGAGAAAAGTTCTTAACACATGACTTGGGCAAATCGGTACTTACCTACATTGTATTATTATTTGAAACCTACAAATACAAGTTCTATGTTATTTCAAATTGAAAGCTTGAAGTGAGGCGTCGTCTGAATCTAATGTTGACGCAAACTATATCTGAGCTGGAATTGTGTAAAGCAATCGTATTCATTTGACAGTTTATAACGTACGGTTTGATCTGTCAAACCCTTTGTTCTTTGCCCTTTGACAGATCATACCGTACGTTTTGAATTGTCAAATGAATACGATTGCTTTACACAATCGCACCCCAGTCCTTTGATTATGTTTTTACTGAAATCTGCTTTGTAAATAAAGTGATTTTTGGAAAGCCTACATAGACACTGATTTTTTAGTGTTGAATATATGTGTATAATACAACTAGCGGTCCCCCGCGACTTCGTCCGCGCGTTTTGAGTTTGCTCCCTCCCCTCCCGCCGCAGCGTGATGTTTTATATCCTAAAGCCTTTCTCAATAAATAAGCTATCTAACACAAAAAAATTTTTCAAATCGGTTCAGCAGCTCCTGAGATAAGCGCGTTCAAACCAACAAACTCTTCAGCTTTATAATATAATTAGCGCAAGCGCATGTTGTACTTAAGCTGCGAACATTATTTTGGTGCGGAGTTATGTTAAAACTGTGATAGCTCCTAAGATATTTATTGGAATCAAATGATATAAAGGGCAACTTTGTTCTAAATGAAATGCTCGTGATGATGAATCTATTTATTTTGATAAGAATAAATACCTGTGTGTATAATACACCTCTAAAAATGATGCATTATTTTTTTTTACAAATTTATTAACATAAAAAAGGTTGTAGTAAGTCAACCATAAAAGATAGACTTATGCTGTCGCAGACTTTATTATAGAACTCTTAATGCTGAACAATCCTGTCATACATATTTTTGTGTAACTTTAGCGGTTTCCGCAGCGTACGCAGCGGAAGCTCCCAAAAGGAATATCTTTCTCCCGTTTTCGCAACATTTTTCATTGCTGCTGTGGTCTTGTGAGTCGTATCTTTACGTTATATAGCTTAAAGCCTTTCCAGATAAATGGACTAACCAACATAAAAAATAATTTTTCAAATCGGGCCAGTAGTTTCTGAGATTAGCGCGTTCAAACAAACAAACAAACAAACAAACAAACTCTTCAGCTTTATAATATTTGTATAGATTATCTATGCTTGGCTGATACACAGAACTGGTTGGTCATTATTGGCTTCTGTTTTTCACTCAGACGTTTGTACTAAATTTAAGTTGATATTTTGACTGTAACACATGCACAAAGATTAAATGTCTGCGACTGCAGCGCGACATCGGAAATGTGCATAGATCAAAGGTAACTTGCTGCATTTTCACCAAAAGCATAGAAAATGTTGTGCTACATACAGTTCATGTAGCTAAAGTGGACTTCTGACGTTTGCTAAGAAATAAGTTTGAGAGAACACTGTAGATTTTATTATTGAGAATATTTCGAACGTTTTGAGAGATGATGTAAGTGATAATACCATAAATTCAAATTTGGTTAAAAGTGAGTTCAGTACCTATAAGTGAATATTAAATGAAAATTTTAATAATTTCACCGAAGTATTTTCTATTTATAATAGCAAACGAAATTGGAAATTCTTAATAATTTAATGCAAAAGCAGAATTCGAAATAGATTGCGAATAGTTGCGAACAGACTCGTCCAATAACGCGAATCGATTAGTTCGGTGACCACGGATTACGATTCTGCAGGTCGTAGATTTCAAAAGCCGTTAATCCGCACAGGGTCCCATTCTATAACTCAATGTCCATAATTTAGTATCTAGCTAACTTTGTCGCTCTTAGCAGTATGCTCATGCGAGAAACGGATCGGTATTCGCTGTGAGCGAAATAGGTGGTGGAGTAACCCGATTCGATGACGGCGCTCGCAGTGATAAAAAAAACATCTTCATCGGCTTGCGTCACCATTTCTCTAGCAAAATTTACGTAGCCGTGCATAATATTCTATGAATATTTAATAATCGACACTACAGATTTTTTTAATGGAATAGAATAATACAGTAATTCAATGAAATAACCTTGGTGTAAAAACTTTTTGTTATGACTGCCAGCCATTTGACATTTCAGTTTGTGGCGCTATCGTCGCGCTCGGTCCCAATAGAAAACAAGATCAGTCTCACATAGTACGGCCTCAGTACCTATGATTAAAATTCCAGGGGTATAAGCGCGACCTTAATCGAGGTTTAAATCGATGTGGGCATGAAATTTACATTCCAACAAAGGTTAAGCTTAACTACAATTTTTAGGCATCACGTGCTTTGTTTTCGAGTGAAAATGCGGGTGGATTTCTGGATGATGAATGGCAAGATTAAATTAAAACTTTTGAAGAGTTTATCCACGCTGTGCCGTACAGATAAACTTTTTCTGTATTTTATGCTCCTTTTATTTTGTAATAGGGTTCTTTTAATGACTTACCTACCTTGATAATAGATATTGTTTTCAATCCCGCTTATGTAGTCGATCAAGATATGTATAGGACCTATAACTATCTTATTAAGATTACTGAATCTTCCATTTTTGCTTCCTTTTACAACTTCTTATAGAATATTCTGTATAACTGCGTCAAAATATTTTCAGACCATCAAGAGATGAAAAGTACCTAACTATCTTTTTAATGTCAGTTATCTTTCACCTTTGCTTCCTTTCACAACTTCTTACAGAATCTTCTCTTTAACTGCGTCAAAACATTTTCAGACTAGTTTCCAGATTAGTTCAATATTGGCAGACAAACGTATAAACGCAGACGCTTGGGCGGCACGTCTGACGCACAGTCTGCGGGCCCTTGGCCTTGTCGACCAATCAATGAGCCTGTTCGTGCCCGCTTCATTTTAAGTGTTGTACGTTCCAATTTTTAAAATACCTGCCAAAAAAGCTGTTGTAATCACCCGAGAATGAGAGCATGCAAATTCGTTTTTCTCGAATGCTGAAGTGCGAAAGGCGAATGTATTTTGTAATAACAGGTTTAGAAAAAAACTGCGCTCGTTTTTTTCCACGCCCTATTGAAACCAATTTGATTTGAATAAATAGAACGTAAGCATATCGAGCATCCTAAAAATATTTCTGTGGAACAATTAATCCGAGTTTCTGCTGGTAACATAGGGTAATGCTGTTTTAAGATACAACCTAGATTTGTTTGTTATATGACCAGGGTATGATTTCACGTTAACTTATGGAAAAAAAATGTAGTATACCTGTCCTTTCACTTAAAGGCTTTGCCTTTGTATTGATAATGTCATTATCTACTCCATCTCAACCATCTACAGGTTAAAGTTTTTTCTGGTAAAAGAAATAATTTCAAGTAATATTATTTCACGTAAAACCTGACTACGCCTCTTCAAATAAGCTAATTGAAACTAAAATTAATGTTTGTTTCTTTTAAATCAGTACGAACCCGTCAACAGACGTCGACCAATCGCGTGCGAGCTCTCACTTCGACGCATGCGCGGCGTGGGCGTCTGGTCGATAACGCGCGTGACGTCACGAGCGGTGACCAATGGCGGCGCCGGTCCGTCGCACGTCAATCGATAGCAATGTGAACGATTCAGCCTCTATTTCCTTTTGTTCCTATCGAGACCCATTGTCGACATATTGAAATGAAGGCTGCCAGTTTCAGGGTCAAGTAGGCGGTATTATTTAGACATCTCTCAACGAGCATTATGGCTTTAAAAAGGAGCTTTTCAGTTCCAATGTTGGTGAAATAATAAATCCTACCTCAAGTTATGATGACGTCTTTAGCAATTAGCTCACATGATGGCGTCTGTTGGCGCCCCAAATATGAAATTGAGTAATTACAGAACTAATGAACCATGATATCTCGGCTTTATGTATCGCAGAAGTTGCCAGTTACAAATAGCGTGCGATTAATTTTGAACATCTTCTGGTATTTCAGTAAAAAATATTATACGAGTTACATGATATGTTTTGAAATAAGACTTAAAATGATTATTATGCACTAGACTGTATGATTGATGTATGATGACTTGCAATTCACGCATAAAAATGGTCCTGTTTTTTTTATAAATATTTTAGCTTGCTATCAGACTCTAATAACGATGGATAACGAATGTTACAATGTAGCATATAAAAATAGAATTTTATCTCATGAATGGTAATGTGTCGTAACGCATAATAAGAAGTGGGGTCACCATGCATCCCTGAAGGACACCCGTCCCGGACCAACCGTCTGCGGAAGCATTATAGTCCCAGGATAAAGCTATAAAGGGTTGTGTGCCTAACATCCCGTAGGTAAATAGCGTGAACGAAACGCAATATTCTTGTATGGGCGATATCAACGAATGAAGTGGATTTTACCCAACGCAATAGGTTGTACGAGACGTACGTACTCGTATGTACTCAAGTAGATTTTATAAGTCTGTAAAATGTATTCGGCTTTAACGTAAATATCTTTATTGTTAAAAAGTTTTAAAATTACTAAGTTCTCGAAGTTCTCAAGTATGCGTGTATTGATTAACAATTATTTAGTGTTCTGAAGCTTTCTTTAAAGTATTTTTAGTGTATTTTTGCCTAATTTTATGCTTATTGAGTGGCAAAACCTAACTTAATAACACTTGTGAGTAATTTTGTCAAGCCTTTGATTGTTGGTCTTAAATTAATTGACAAGCCAAATCGCTTCGCTAAATTGATTTTATTGATATTATATTTAGAGTATTAAATAATGCAGTTCCTACAAAACCGTAGGTACTATGAAATTTCTCATTTGAGTATTTAATATAAATTCTGTAAATAATAATCTTACTCCAGAGACTCAACTTACCAATAATATCTGCACACACTTGCCTGAATTTATTTATAGCATGACACTTAAATGACAGTGATCAGCATCATCTTACTATAATGTAAACTATGAAAATAGTTCCTATTTTTAAATAGTATTTATAGTTAAGTTGGAAGCACTTCCTTCTGCAATTTTCCTCGATTGATCAGATATTTAAGACGGACTGCGTAGATAAATTTGACGTTATGAGTGTTTAGATATTATTGGTGAGTTGTGTGTATAGAAGTTATTGACCAGCTTCTGCTCAGATATTAATGAAGTAATGAATTTTCTGATTTTAATGGTAACTTGTAGTGTATGGAACTTATTGTCATTTCTAAATGTTCAGAAGTATTTGGTCACTTTGCCTGCTTCAATTTATCTGACGGCGACTGTACACGGACATTCTTTACTTTTTCTTCACTGATTCAGTCATTGTGACTTTTCAACGACCTAAAGTCCTAGAACTTAAGCATTAAGCTCAGTTACACAAGCAATTAAAATGTTATGAAGCTGCGATAAATTGCATTTGAAATTCCTTCTTTTTTCCTGATGTTGTGTACATGTCGTCGTGGGTCAAATTAATATAAGACTAACTTAAGAATTAATAGACAATTCTAAGCTCCAACTCAACATTCAATACTTAAAATTTTGTTTACAACTAAAATCAAGGTTTTGACTGACGTGATATTAAGTCTATAAAATATAGCTACGAGGTAGTTCTTATTATTATTTTCTAACGTTTCTAAATCTACTCTACTTATATTTAATTGCAATTCAAGTCTGCTGACTGCCGTCTCATCTTCTTGTGACAAATATGTTTCATGGTTGTCATATCTGGGTCATGCCTCAGCCATGCCAGCCAGCATCTTCAAGTAAAGAAGTTGTCTGTTATTAAATTTTCCTGGTCATATTTCATGCTCATAAATCATTAATTTAGGTTATGTGAAACCGTTATTTTACCAATCTTGAATATTAAATTTCTAACTTTAGTTAGCTCTATTTGCAATTATGTAAGACGACCCATGAAAATAATATTCTAATTCTAACTAATTATTTTTGTCCTTTGTTAGGCTGTCGAGGCTGGGTTTCGAAATGCTTAAGTAATTATGTGGTTGTCATCAGTACAAGAGAGGGCATAGGGTCACTTTAAAATTAAACCCCTTTGTTTACCACAATATTACCTCTAGCTAGTATTTAGCCAGGGACCTCATTGTTGCTTAAATTCCTACGTTTGTTTTTACGATGAAACATTGTAGGTAAACTTAAAAAAAATAAAGCAATGACTACAAAAATGTTGCAATAATAACTTGGCAAAGATTTTGTTTTACACACGAAGAAAAGTGATCATCTTTAGTTGAATGTGAATCTTGTCTTCAGTAGTAGTCCATTGAATGAGTCCCTCCAAGGGGGGTCTAGAGTGCGTGAGTTAGTAACGTAAGATGTTTCTTCGGAAACATGTTAAAAGTCCCTAGTTAATAAACATACTAAAACCCCGGGACACTAGGAGGAGCCCCGGAGTGGGGGGAGGGGGAAGAAATCCATTTTTTCATTTTTCGCTTAAATCTCAAAAACGGTACATGTTAGAGAAAAACTTTCAAGGAAAAGTTGAAAGGCCATAAAATTATCTACAAGTTGTACCTGGATCATTTTTTTCTATTCGCAGCCGTTTTCGAGCTACATCCCATGAAAGGTGAAAAATTCGAAAACTTTTTATTTTACCAACTTAGGGTGCCAGACGACCGTTACCGTTATAGACCTAATTATGAGCAATCTATCTGTACCGGTCACAAGTTGCACTTTTGAGTTTTTTGGAAGAAAATAATAAAAAAGATCAAGTTCAGTAACTCAAACTACCCTAATATAATATTTTGACAATCGATTCTTCCTAAAGGCTTCCATGGAGGAATGTGTTTTTTTTTACCAATTATAGACCTAATTAAGAGCAATCTATCAGTACCGGTCACAAGTTGCATTTTTGAGCTTTTTGGAAGAAAGAAATATTTTTTGATCGATTGATGTGATAAACATGGGTATGTAATATGGGGAAATTGTTTGAGCCAAAATCATTTTTTACTGCGTGTAACTCAGAAACGGTAGGATATAGGAATAAATGATTTAGGTACAACTTGTAGATAATTTTATGGCCTTTCAACTTTTCCTTGAAAGTTTTTCTCTAACATGTACCGTTTTTGAGATTTAAGTGAAAAATGAAAAAAATGGACCCTTTCCCCCCCTCCCCCCCACTCCGGGGCTCCTCCTAGTGTCCCGGGGTTTTAGTATGTTTATTACCTAGGGACTCTTGACATGTTTCCGAAGAAACATCTTACGTTACTAACTCACGCACTCTAGAACTTTTTATTCAATGGACTATAGTTTTAATCGTACACTCGTTTCTTTTAATCTCTGAACTTTTAACCGTTCCTCGCCGTTTTTTAAAAGAAACTGGTTGGACACAAAATTGGATATCAAAAGTAACTTTATGAACCAATTTACCCCTTTTCATCCCTTGATCGATAGAATACGTTCGTCGTACCCCTTCCATTAATGTGTAACGCTGTTCTTGCTTGCAAACAATTGAAATACATACCAACAACAAGCTTAATACAATTCGCATTTGTGTTATCCGGTTTCACGCCTTCCCAGGTCCGTATCTGTTACCGCGCTGGCATACAATCGGCGTAATAAATGAATATATAGGGGTGTAATTTTGGTCAGTAACTCCCGACTCAAGGATGATGGTGTAAGTTATGCTAATTCTGAAAAAAGTGTTTTTTCTTTAAATAATATGTAAATTTAATTTAGAAAAAAAAAACGCTTTGATTAAATATCTAAAAAATATCAAAACGAATGGGGACACTCACCCTCGTGCGTAGCTTCGAAATACTACGCCGTAACTAGTAAGCTACGAAGAGCCGACCGGGCGTGGGTAGTTTTTCGGCTCGCTCGCTAGTATCGCAATAACAAATAGATTTTGTGGGTTTTCCCATTTTTTTTAAAAATCAGTATCGTTTGTACTACCACCCCTGAGTTTGGCGTCGCCGACCAAAACAACAGCTAGCGTTCTTATTGCAGCCTGATAAGATCAGTTTTTATCTTAACATAGTGCTTAGATGGAATTTATTAGGCCTTTTACGAAAAGTAAATTATCTCAAAAAAATAGTTATATTTCGCAGCATTGTAGTAAAGTTACCGTATCAAAGATTTTAATTAATGAGAAGGTTATTTCAGTCATAGTGAAGAGAAAGCGTATTTTAAATAATTAAAAATCTATCAAATTAAGGGTTAATAGGGTTAATTAAATTAAGGTGATAAGCCACTATTTAATGAAAGGGTATTTGTGAGTAAAGTCCGTTTTTCTCTGCTAGTCGAATATGGTAAACAATCTTGACATGCCTTTTTAATGAAATGATTAATTAAAAAATAATATAAATACAATATTTACAACTTACATATGTAATTCATCGTTGAATACTGAGATCTTTTTAAATAAAACATTTAATTAAATTTATGCACTGATATTATTTTAAAAGTTATAAAAAGGATTTTTTACATTATTGGACTAGCAAAGAAAAACTGATTATAATTTCATGAATTGTTCTGCCGCAATCCACCGTTAGTTAAACAGTTACGACAATTGGTCTGGGTCTGGCTAACTTCAAATAATTATACCATTAAGTATGATGTTACTCATCTAAAGCGAGCAAGAGTTTATCTTTTCACTTGGGGGGTTAGCGCTCGTCAAGAGGGATTATTCCGCGTTTAGTTATAATTCCTAGCCCTCCGCCCACTAAGCGTCTGAAGGTGACCTTTGCCAAGTAGGCGTCTCGACTGGAAATCTACATGAAAGAATTTGACTTCATTTACTTTCATCTTTGAAAAACGTTAGTTATTTATCTACTTTATGAATATTTTATGCGGTATGTAAGTGGATATGTGATTCAGTAAAGCTTTTTATTTTGGGCATAATGTGTGCATAGGTGTTTTTTTTGGTGATATTATCGAGCAAAACGGGAAAGTTAGAAGTAATTTTCACATAGGTAATTTTAATCGACAAAGAACCTTTTTTGATAACCTTTGTAGCTGTTTTGTCCCGTAATAGTATAAATTGATGTAGGTACCCCGGCTGTCTTATAAGCGTGGACATTGATTTTATGCAATTCGTCGTTGATGCAAATGTCGCGAATCAAATGACAATTAAGCTAAGATCATCGCATATGATGACAGGTCTGGTGAAGAGGTTAGAGATCCTGACTTCTGAACTAGTGGTCGCGGGTTCGAATCCTGACCAACTATTTGTGTGGATGTCATATGCATGTAGGTATTTTAGGGCGACGGACGCTCCCATCATAATCGTTGTCTGGTACTTCGTAACACAAGCAAGAAAATTTCTTACCACGGCACTAGACGATTGGTGTGTTACCTGGCGCATATTTATATCTTACCAACTGCCTCGGTGGCGCAGCGGTATAAAAGGGTCGCACTTTAAAGCGACGGCTCCGCCAGAGGTCCCGGGTTCGATCCCCGGGTCGGGCCAAAATATATACCTGAGTTTTTCTGTTCAGAAATTCTTAGGGTAGCCCGGAATTTTAATCGACAAAGAACCTTTTTTGATAACCTTTGTAGCTGTTTTGTCCCGTAATAGTATAAATTGATGTAGGTACCCCGGCTGTCTTATAAGCGTGGACATTGATTTTATGCAATTCGTCGTTGATGCAAATGTCGCGAATCAAATGACAATTAAGCTAAGATCATCGCATATGATGACAGGTCTGGTGAAGAGGTTAGAGATCCTGACTTCTGAACTAGTGGTCGCGGGTTCGAATCCTGACCAACTATTTGTGTGGATGTCATATGCATGTAGGTATTTTAGGGCGACGGACGCTCCCATCATAATCGTTGTCTGGTACTTCGTAACACAAGCAAGAAAATTTCTTACCACGGCACTAGACGATTGGTGTGTTACCTGGCGCATATTTATATATTACCAACTGCCTCGGTGGCGCAGCGGTATAAAAGGGTCGCACTTTAAAGCGACGGCTCCGCCAGAGGTCCCGGGTTCGATCCCCGGGTCGGGCCAAAATATATACCTGAGTTTTTCTGTTCAGAAATTCTTAGGGTAGCCCGGAGTTTGGAAGTTGGCGGTGTTTCACCCCCGTGCCTCGGAAAAGCACGTAAAGCCGTTGGTCCTGCGCCTGAACTCTCTCCGGTCGTGTCAGATTACTGTCCCATCGGGCTATGAGAGTGAAAGGAGTAGAGAGTGCACCTGTGTTTGCGCACACACTTGTGCACTATAATATGTCCCGCGCAGTCGGCTAGTCGTTGTGACTGGCCACCGTAGTCGAAATCGGCTAGAGGGACTACTACTACTACTACTACTACTATTACTATATATTACCAGCGACTGCGTCCGGGCGTTTTTGTTTGCTCCCCCGTCCCGTCGCTGCGTGATGTTTTTTAGCTTAAAGACTTTCTCGATACAGTAATAAGTTATCCAACAAAAAAAAATTTTTCTAATCAATCCAGTCTTCCTGAGATGAGCGCGTTCAAACAAACAAAAAAATCTTTAGCTTTATAATATTAGCATAGACTAAATAGAACGTCACGCGAGCGTATCGTTTTTGCGCAAGTGTAGTTATGATAATGCCGATATTGGTACATGACAGCGTACTCAGCAGCGGGTTTTATTGTGCCCCAGATCCGACTCCATAATGTGCTAAACGCATTACTCTCAATCTTGTGACAGTGAACTTTTTATACCTTTTTACTTGGGCGAGAGTACATCCTTGAACTGAGTGCAGAGTTTCGCACGGTCTTAATTTTGAGACATCAGGTTTTTTTTTTACTTAAAAAAAGATGGTCCTTACTATGTTCGTTAAATGTGTAAATTTATGTTTTTTGTTATGTTTTATAAATTAAGTTGTGTATTTTTTTTTTTTTTGAAGCTATACCAAAATTAATTAACATGAATTTTGTTAGGATAATAAATTCTTCTTAGTTTTTTTTTTGTGAGTTGCTCGTAGCCCAATGGTAGCAGCGCTTTGGTAGTGATACCGAAGTGAAGCAAGCTATAGCGCGGTCGTGTTTGGACAAGTTACCATTCCGACCATATAAGTGACGTACTCGTATATCACGAGCATCTCCGTGCTTCGGAAGGCACGTCTGTTGGTCCTAGCTGATATCGGTTGATATTAGTCGTTAAGCGTAGTCAGAGGCCTTATGGGCGGCTTGATATCATCTGACAGCAGGGTTGGTCACTTGCCTTGCAAGCACCCCTCCACCAATCCACACCGAGCCCGCGTATTGGAGTATGGCTCAAACTACCTCACAGTTGAGATAAGACTTTTGCCCAGCACGATAACGTTGCAGATTGCCATAGGCGATCTTAAAATGGTTTTCTCTGATAAACTTCGTAACGATTATGTACTTGTGACTTGGTCAATTCCTGAAAGACAAACTTTTGGGTAATCAAATTGCGTCAAACGTGATCACGTTGCTACCACAGTTATTTGGTGGGCGGAGGCAACGTGGGCCCGAACACGTATTGAGGCGCTTTTTCACGTAGATAGTAATGAAAAGGGACAATTGTATAGTTTAAATGAGAAAAGAACACTCATTTAAAACAAATAGATAGTCGTCAATAACAACGCGATGGAAGTTAAAATGAATATAACAAATTGATTGAAGGCTGTGCGACTACAATTGTTGTCTTTGTTATAGCTTTGTTCTAAATGAGATCGTTTAATCAAAGTTTTGTAACGTGTTTACAATTCACATTTCTTTTATATATTGGGAACTTCAATGGAGTTGCCCTTTTTATTTGAGCGAAATGTTTAAACAATCCAAAGCAATCAAGCTTTTTTGTTTAATTAATTGAAAGCGCTATTCATTTGTTTTACAACGTTGAAGCCGTACGATAATCCTTTATAAATGTTCCGAAAATAACGCCCACATAAAAGTCTATTATGTAAGTTTGTTTGTACCCGTGATCGAGTTTTCTAGGAACTGACGTGGTTGTTCAGGCCTGCGATTTCTAGGCTTGAAAGCGCCCACGTTCGGTCTCGATATTTCTGCTTTCACATTAGAACCTAAAAGGATAGGTAGTATAAATATAAAGGTGCGAAATAAATCAATTCTGTACTAAGTAAGTATGCGCTATCCTTAGATTTCGCTGTTAGTGTGGACAGACGAAGGTCAATTGTACCATCAGTATGTAGCAATTGTAATTTTGTCCTTATGGTAAAATTATTAGCGTGATAGTGACAACTTATTTCAACAGAGGGCAGGAAGAGGCGGTGGCTTTTTTAGTCTTAAGTATACTTTGTGAAATTCACTGTATTAAATATTTACTAGATGAACACTTAAAATGAAACATTATTGTCTCCATTGTTGTTATAATTATATCTTATACTAGCGGTCCCAGCGAACATCGTTTCGCCCCGGCCCGTTTAACGGGATAAAAAGTATCCTATGTCTGTCTCCTTCTATGCTATACCTTCCCACATCTATTTTTAGCCAAATCAGTTCAGCCGTTCTTGAGTTGTTAATAGTGTAACTAACACGACTTTTTTATACTTATACATCGGTTTAACATTAACTACTGTTTGTACAAAGTGCTTTGTATTTTTAGTAACATCACCGTATATGTTTAAGCACTAAAGTATTAAGGCGCTCCCCGGATTTTTAACGCGCACACTAGCGCCACTTCATTAGAAAAATCATAACTCGTTAAATAAAAGACCAATCAAAAATCTGGCAGACGCGATTGTAGTACAGGTTCTATAGTTTATTCAGTACGTTTATATTGTTTCAAAAGTAGTTTACTGTAGTTAGAGTTAGAAAAACTGCTGAATATGGCAATATTTGGCAATTTTTCTATCTGTGACTGCAGATAACTCTGTTTTATTGAACTTAAACATTGTATCTAAACCACATAACCAGAGCTACAATAGCATCAATCAGATTTTCGATTGGTTTTTTATTTAACGAGTTATGATTTTTCTACAAAAGTGGCGCTAGTGTGAGCGTTAAAAATTCAGGGAACCCCTTAAGGCACAGCACTTTATCGGCGCGGTGCAAGCGCTTAATCCAGTCTTTCGACGCCCACGCTCGGTCTAGATATTTCAACTTCCACCTAAGTTCCCTCATCGAAACCTAGTTACTAACAAAATTTACTCTATACTACACTTGCGTGATCTAGTTACGTGGTGCATAGTGTAATTTTCTTCCTGTTAAAGCGAAATAGAGACTTTATTACGTGGAGTTCACTTGCTAGTAAAAAAATAATAAGAAATAACCGTCTTCAAAAAACTGACTAAAAAGATAAATGACGCATTTGCCCTCTACTTAGGAGAAACAAATTCATTTGGAGTCAGTGAGTCATGCATGATGAGTGAAGACTTTTGGTGTTTGATTGACTTGTGATTTTTAGTTATTTACCCATATTTCAAAAACTACTGGACCGATTTTGATGAAACTTACACTGTACCCTAAGTTGAAATAAACCTAATCGAACTAAATAACATCTAGCTATGACTTCTTGTTTTCAAGAAATCCGTAGACTGTACTTAATATACAAATATACGAACATACATACACCTACGAAATTTTGAACACTCGTTTGGGACCCTTTTGAATGAACATTCTCAAATATAATCAAATTCCAACTATATGTGAATACGTACACATTAAATTGATTATCTTCTTTTTTTAGGCCTGTAAAAAATAATTAAAAAACTTTAAATAACGCATTTGTCTTATATTTGAGAGAAAAAAAATCTTTTAGAATCGGTGCACAACGTGCGTAGACTGTTGGCGAAGTAAGTTTGTCATCATGCACCGACTCCAAAATAAGTAAGTTTTTTGAAGGCGGCTTATATGTTTAAATTACTTTTTTATTTTACGATTTTTACCTATATCTCAAAAACTAATGGGTCGATTTTCATGAAACTTACACTGTACCCTAAGTTGAAAAATCCCTTATTGAACTTAAAAACAATCATCTCGCTGTGACTTCTCGTTTTCGAGAAAGCCGTGGACAAACATAAACATATACAAAACACTTACAAAAATTTTCACACGTGTTTGGAAGCCCTACCAGATTAACATACTGAAATATTGTAAAATTCACAATATTAACAATATTAAATACATATGTATATGACATTGAATTGATCACCTCCTTTTTAAAAGTCGGTAAAAATGACAATACGTTTTTGTATCTCGGGCCGAATCAAAGAAACTGATTGCAACAGAAGAATGCTTAAACTCACAGTTAAGTCAAGCTGTAACATACAATTGACCTTTATCAATTATCGTTCAAAATAATTGGAGTACACACTAGTTTTTCCAGGGCTATAGTTTAAGTATTAAAAATACTGAGTTCCTTAATCTTTACACTTCTACTCTGGGGTTTCCAACAGACTCTGTGATTCGTGCTGTTTTCTTATAAACTCATTTTACCACGGCCTTGAGCATGATTGCAAAGTTCATATTTATTTTCACTTACGAGAAACTCCCACGCACATATTGAAGTTTATTGAACATTCATCGGCGGAGTAAATTGGAATCCTAAGTAAAACCGATTACACGAAATTGAACGTGAAAACAATGTTTATTTGATCGATTTTTTATGATTAAGTAAATGACACCGGCATATTGCTCTAGGTTAGAGTATGTTCGTTTTAACTTTCTAGTTGTGACAATGAATTAAGTATTTGAGATCTACGCATGCTAATCCAATGCTATATTTACTTTTAAAACTTGAAATGAGTTCGTTTTACCATGTGAATTCTGGTTTTGTCATGAAATCTTGACAAATCGACCTTTTCTTAACTATCGAATCACTTAAGGGGCCGTTCAAGTATTACGTAAGCACTATAGGGGGGCGGGGGGTCTTGGCTTTGCTTATTTTTGATGACATGGGGGTCGGTGGGTCGGGATGGTGATTACGTCAGCAGACCGGCAGTAGTTTTTTTTTCTTCATATTGGCAACCATCACATTGTTGTTGTTTGAAAACCATAGCCATTTTCGGGGATACTTATAAATTATGAATACGTTAAGATCATGTAACCTGTCCTCAAATATACTCCCTCAAACATTTGAATGATAATATTACTGCTGGTAAAGGAAAAGTTACAAAGTTAACAGATTTTTAGTAAAGTTTAAAGAAATTTTCGGGCTCGCTTCGCTTGCGTAATATCCTTTGATTTTTGACGTTTTAGTCTTAAATTTATACTCGCCGTCATAAATCAATCTTAAACAATTGGTATGCGGTATTTGACATCGCTTGCTTCGCTCGTGTAGTAGCTGGTAAAATTAAAGAAAGTTTTTGCGGTAGCTTTGCTTAATTTTTGCTTATTCATTATTATTAGGTACAGCGTTTACGTAAGCAGAGGAGGGGGGGAGTAAGAGCTTTGCTTACTTTTGCTGAAAAGGGGGAGGAGGGGGTAAATAATTGTCATAAATCTGCTTACGTAATACTTGAACGGTCCCTAAGCAGTTTCGTAGCATTGTTACAGTACTTGTCTACAAAATAGAGAAAAATGCTTTTTCGAACTTAACTCATGTGGATTCGACAAATTACGCGTAGCAGCGATACTTTTAATTTATTGATGCAGCGTGCTGGCCGTAAGTAGGGAAAATGGCGAATTCGTAGCGCCGTAGCTGCGTAGCAGCCTCGTAGCACGTGCCTACGGGCTACGGAGCGTGTGGCGAGAGAGCATTTCATTATGCTCTATTTCGTGCTTCGCCTAATGGATTGGCACTTGGTAGTTCGTGTTTGCTAAGTGGTTAGAAAACAGTCGTGGGCCTTAAAAGTAGTTATTTATATGTGCTATGATTTTGCGACTCATAATCGAAAAAGCTTTATGTGGAATCTATGAAATGATTCCACATAAAGCTTCAACTTGCCTTAGATTTGTAATACACTTTGAGAAATAAAGCTTTTACTTGTGTAACTTGCCTTAGATTTGTAATACACTTCGATCTCGTCAACATAATCCTTGTTAAAAAATAATAGTAAAAACTGTATTGCTTAAGAACAATGCATTAGTATTAAGCTAAATGTGTTATTATAGCTGTTTTTTTCCAAATAAAGTTAAAAATAAGATTAGCAGTATCTATAGTACCTTAGTTTACTCATATCGTATTTGTGCTGGTGTTAGCGTTACTAATCCTGTATTCATAAGCAAATCGTGGTATGTCCAAGAGTATCTATCTTTATACTTCTTCTGCAACGCAGTCTTGAATACAAATCCTCCTTTAAGCGCTTACAGAACTCGTGTGATAAGCATCGGTGACCTTGCCTTGACCTGGAATGCTTAGAAAGGGCACAAGGCTGCAGATGTTCCTTTGTTTCAGCCGGCTAGGATAATAAGTTTAAAAAGTAATTAGGAAGGCACGGGTCCTGTGACAGATGCGGTTTGGACTTTTTACGCGTGAAATTGATGGAGAAAGTGTTGGTATTCTTTCTTTGTTAGCATCTGCGTTTAGTTTGGGACTGATAAGAATTAAATAAAAAAAGACATCTACAGCTAGTGTATCTGAAGGCCTTGTATAACTTTCCATAGTGGTAGGTCGTAAGATGTCTGCATCCCATGTGATCTGCGATATGTATAAGGACTGATCATCTCTATCTCACATTAACATAATTATGGATTTATGAGCTCTCACTATTTTTTTACTCACACTCTCACGCATTGCTTAAATGGACTAGCTTATTTAAAAACATCAAAAAGGTTGACATTGATGTTATTTGTAAACTGACACACCGTAGCGGTTTTGTGTGTAAAACTTGCAGCGGTAGGTAAATATCAATTGTTGCGATTGACTGTAATTTGAATGGATCATGTTATGATTCAATTGTAATTACTAATTGTACGGTGCTTTTTAGAGTTCCGTAGCCGAATGGCAAAAAACGGAACCCTTATAGTTTCGTCAAGTCTGTCTGTCTGTCTGTCTGTCCGTCCGTATGTCACAGACATTTTATTCTGTAACTATAAGCATTACGCAATTAAAATTTGGTAACCGCTTACCGATTCTCATACAAAAAAATAAAAATAATGACATTTAAAACCAAAAAAAAAATTTTTAGTCCAACCTATGCGGTAGGGGTATTTATAGATAGGTCTTTCAAAATGACATTGAGGTTCCTTAAACCATTTTCTTTTAAAGTCTAACGTTTCATAGCTAGATGCTTCCAAAGTGGTAAAATGGGCGTCCCCCCATCTAACTTCTAAACCAAGCAAGTGTAAATTTTGAAAAAAATATGGAATGTAGATCTTAACAAATACTTTCAACGAAAATTGGTTCGGACGGGATCGAACTAGTAGTTTTTGAGATATAGCACATTTTCAACAACCGCAAACGTAACTTTGTACTTAATACAAATACTATGAAAAACAAAGTTATATTTACAGTCAACAAAACATTGTGGTATATTACTAAGTAGAAGTAAGTGTATTCCCTAATTCAGTTAAAGTTGGCACGGAACCCTCAGTGCGCGAGTCAGACTCGCACTTGGCCGGTTTTTAGTATCAATTCGAAGATGGTTCAGAAGTTAATTTGAAGCATCACCCCTACATTTTAATTGAATGATTATTCGGCTCGTACATCACATAATGTGTTTGGAAATATAATACTATAGTTCTTTCAAAGCATCGGGACAGCGAAGTATTGATTGCGCTCGAAGCTTTGACCTTTCCCCTTCTCCGAGGATGTTACCCATATACGCGCGATATAAGAGTAATTACTGCCACTAATGCTGTTATAAGAGACGTTATTAAGGCTGTATCGGTATTAGTTATCTGTGGACAGATGATGATAACAGATAAAGTTTGTTCGTGTTTATGTGAATATAGTATTTATTTCATTATAAAGGGTGTGGCCTGTAAAAGGAGTAAAAATATAAAATATATGCTCTTTAGGTATCCACCTATCAATTCTAAAAGGTTTTATTTTATAAAAATGAAATATTATTTTTTAGCAAAATACATCTAACCAGCAATGTATTGCAAACAAATGTGTCCAGTCATAGAACTTGACGTTGTCACTTACTTCTACGAGTTAGCGATATTGATATACATTGATTAGGGATTGTAACTTTGGATTTCTATATTTCTAAGTTAGGCATTTTAGAGCAGGTCAAGGCCTATTACAGGCCACATGCTGTATACTATTCATATTAAAATTCCGAAGAGATTTTTTTAGTAGGTTTATTTGTCCAACGTGAACAAATATTTTTGTGTTAGATTGCTTATTTATCAGAGAAAGCTATAAATAAAACCTGATTCTGTGACCCACGGAAAAGGAGTTAAATAAAAACGTGCGGACAAAGACGCGGGTGATCGCTACGCTAGCTAACTAATAAACTGTAGCGATTGAAGTAACTGTCAAACTTTACACGAGTTAAGAGCCATTCCACAAATTATTACGCGCGGGATTAGGTAAAAACTACGTTATTGCTTATGTGTGCGTGTCTTAGTCACACGTACGCAACATAAGCTGGACGAGATGGACAAAAAATCTTGAGCCGTGATCGTAATAAGAATCGATAAGATATGAATGTTGAATATTCAAAAGGGCTTTATTTACACAAAGGATTTGACTAATAATCGAACACAAATATATATCGTATGTATTTATATAATTTAAAAATAAAAACAGTCGCATCTAAACTTATAAAATGCTTGGTCTTGCATGACTGACTGACTGACTGACGGATCAACGCACAGTCTAAACCGCTGATCGTAGAGACTTGAAACTTGGATGCTGTGTTCTTTGTATAAAGTTTTTTCTCACTTTACCGTGGCATACCATGACCATGCTAGGAACGTGTTAGGCACACAAAGCAATACCGATACAGTTTACCGTTTTTTTCGTTGTTAAACCAAAGCAATAAATAAGACTGTTATTTTTCTTTTGATTCTTTAATTTCGTATTGCTGCCTAAGCAAGTACCTAATGCTACTATTTACAATTGTTCATATAAATAGGCAGAACATTGGAGAATCTCTGCATGTAAAAAATACCCTGCTTTTGTAGTGTTTGAAGCAAAACTATTTTATTATTCGAGAGTGCGTATTGATTGCACTCCGTGAAGCTTTGACCTTTCCTCTGCGCCGCTTTGTGGATATCGTGTTGCAAACTGGATGCATGCTGCTATTGATTTGTAGCTGCGTTGAATATATGAACGTATTGTGTTGTTATGATAAAATTGCTTTTCTATGTATTTGTTACTAACTTTTAGTGATGTAGTTTTTTAGTACACATACTAATATTTTTATTGGTTACCCAATAATTAAAAACAAGCACATGGAAATCAGATACAACAGTGGTACCACAATACCCAGATCCGAGACAATATAGAAAATGTTCATTTCTATATTGACCCGACCGGGATCGAACCCGGGGCCTCGGAGTGGCGCCGCCTAGAAACCCAGCATGCTTAGCCACTACACCACGGAGGTCGTAATATAATTAGTTGTTGTTATGTACATATATAAAAGAAAGTCGTGTTAGTTACACTATTTGTAACTCAAGAACGGCTGAACCGATTCGAATAATAATTGGTAGAGAGCTTAGACCCAGGACTTTTTTTCTTCGAACAGGGTACAACTTCAGGTACAACCTCTTAAACTTGATGCCGCAAACCAACTGAACTGCCGGACTCCATGGCCTCCACGCTCTCCCCGAAAACAAAACTCTCCTTCAAAAATATCGGTGTTGCCAGTAAATAAATTTAAATGTAACTGTTATAAGTACCAGTTCGAATAAATGATAGCAGCTATACATTTGAAAATTACGACAATATGATACTTTTTTCACGTTAGACAGGCCCGGGGTTGGAGTGGGACGGGGCCGGGGCGAAACGGTGGGGAGGTAGCTTAGATCCAAGAGAAGGACATAACATATTTTTTATCCCGTTCGATGGGGCCGGGGTGAAACTATGTTCGCTGGGACCGCTTAACTTTAAAAAAACGGGGCTGGGGGCGAAACAAAGTGCGCTGGATCCGCTAGTAAAGTAATATAACCATCATACAATTTTTACTATGTGGTCATGGTCGAAATCATAACTAGAATTTCACTTGCCCCATACCTAATCAGTTGGCTACATTTCCATGCAGCTCTAGTATTTTTTTAAATTTACATTTTCCTTACGCTCGCTACGGCTACGGCTTGCGAATACGCGAATAGTGGGTACGTTATTTTATCTACACCGCTAGGTAATAGTAAACTATGATATTTCACTTATTTTATCTTTCGATAAATAAGTGGTCAAATAGTATAAAGTATCATCAAAATCCAGGTAAGATATTATAAAACATCTAAATGGATAAGTCAGCCCCGAAAATTCGAGTAATACCGTGAGCTAAGTAAGCATAGCGACATCTGTTAGTGATAAATGGAACTAATATAAGTAATTCATCATGATTCATGCTGATTCTTTTCTCGGTATAAAACCGCACTGGGGTGTCTCTATCGGTAGATGTAATAGTATATAAAATAATATAAACAATCTCGATTAGTGTAGCGTGTCTCTAACAAAAGGTTGTTGCATTGTTTTGTGAAATCAACCTTAATTAGTCTTTTGACATCAATGTGACTCAAGCTATTACAAAAATTTTATTCTGGGTGTCTCATAAATAATGTCGGTTGTTAATATTCACTTTGATTAATAATTAATCATACAAAAAGAAAACCTTAGTATTCAAAGTATAGCCCATCGTATTCTACAGTCCTAACCCAACGTTCAGCCAGCTCTTTGAGTCCTTGGTAAAACCATTCCTTGGGCTTAGATGCAAAGAATTGCCGCACTGCATTTTCAACATCTTCTCTTGACTCGAATTTTTTCCATGCAGGAACTTCGCCATGGATCTGAATAAATAGTAATCAGATGGTGCAGGTGCAGGTCTGGACTAAATGCTGGATGTGGTAGAGGTTCAATTCCATCAAGTTCTTTAATCTTATCCCGTGTAACTTTCGCCATATGCGGTCTAGCATTATCCTGTTGTAAGAGCACTCGTTTTCGATTGACTAAGCCTGGATATTTTTGTGATAAAACCTCATACATTCGGGTCAGCTGTCCACAATATAACTCAGCATTAATAGTTCGACCATCCGGAACTATCTCAAAGTACACTAAACCTTCATAATTCCACCAGACACATAACAAGACTTTCGACTCGAAACGACCTCTTTTCACGACAGGTTCAGGTAATTGTCTTATGTCTAACCACTGTTTTGACATGTCTGGGTTGTTTAGATAAATCCATTTTTCGTCGCAAGTAACAATGCGTTTAATAAAACGATCACCTTTCGGCAGAGCAAGGAGCTGTTTACACACCTCTACTCGACGTTTCGCCTGAATCTCGTCTAATTCATGGGGCACTATACGACAACTTTTATAAGTCTTACCTAATGATTTTAAGTGGCGATGTATAGTGTCTTTAAAAGGTCCCAACGAGTCCGATAATCGACGAGTGCTGGTACTGGCTTGGTTTTCTACTGCTTCCTTTGTAGCCTCAACATCCCACACAGGTGGACGACCAGAACGTGATCGATCTTCAAGTGTCAAATCTCCACTGTTAAAACGATTTAACCAACGCTGTGCCGTTCGCTCATTAACCATGTCTTCCCCTTCAATTTCACATATTTTCCTTGCTGCCGCGGCTACTTTGAACTTTTGTTTCCAATAATGTCTTAACAGTACACGAATTTCATATTTATCACACTCCATACTTTTTAGTATCAAAACGACCTACGACGCCAATAAACAAAGACAGTACGAATAATTAAAGTGAATCAATTGCACTCTCCACAGGACTAGAGAATATCTTAACAAGTTGCGACATGTATAAAATGAGGCGTAGTAAATTTTTAGTTATGAAATCCGACATTACTTATGAGACACCCTCTGTATATAGCAATATGGTCTGTTTACTAACCGTTCAAGTCAGAAATTTCATCTCTGACGTCAGCAAAGTTCATGAACAAATCTCGTCTCAGTCTATATGACCTTTGCCCTACGCAAAGTGGTTGCCTGACGATGTTAAGAAATATTTGTGCTCACTCGAATTAATATTTACATGGAAAAAGAGACGAAGTCGAACGTAGGTAAGAATTTAGAAGACATTTACCCGCAATTCAATTCGTAAAATGAAATTAAAGCTTTTATACTTATATCTGTGAGTAATTATTTTTCAGTTATTGTACAATTTTATGTCGCGGTTTATTTTAATATTATTTGACATAAAATAATGTTTTTGTTGTTAAAACATAAGTAAAATCACTTACTTTTTGTTAAAAGTAAGTACAGTCGATGTTCATCACTTACATCATATTGTTTCAGGCCCTTGAAAACGATGGTTCCTTGTTTTTTTTATTTTTATTTGCTTAGTGATAGAGCTCCCTCTGAAACAAACGGAAAAAATCTGATGGCGTGCTAAAAACGTCTCTAAGTAAGAAAACCTGGTTCAAAGTTTTTTTAAAGTCATGCGGTTTAACCCTCTGTGCGTCGTCATACACATAACAGTAAATTGCATTGTTTTATTCAGTGCGTAGTTTTGTATAATACTGAGGTCGATCTTAAGTCAGGTGGCTCGAATACGTTACTCCCAGTCTGGTTAGACTAGCTAGACCCATGCATAATGAATTGATTGTATTTTGAGTTTTCCATTTTGAAAATACTTAATACGTTATTGATTTTTCGGTGCAAGTGTCTAATAAAACTATTATTTCTAATTAACGATGCGACCTTTTGCCCGAATGAACGAAGTAGTACTCTTATGGTGTATCCACACTGCCCGACGGCAAGAGCCGGCGACCGTGCCGGCGGCCATGTCGCTCCGTATTTTCGTATGCCGGTGTGGATACACCATTTGTTAAACTTGATTTGAACCGTAAATTGTTAAATAACTTCGCTCATTATTTACTAAGCGAAGTCTTGTGAATAAACATCTGTGAGTGAAGAGCATCAGCTCTCCCGAGGGAGTTTAGTTTTCGGCCGTTGATCTATGTTTACGAGGGTTCAAAATATTGCAGGTTACTTATAAGTAAAAGCCCTTCTTGAGGCGACCTAGCTGAGGTTGCCTTTATTTCATAGTTCAATAACCTTCTAACCTATTTTATATTCTTGAATTTACTTGAAAGCAGTCTACTTAGTTTTCTCTACCCGTCCATCACGAAGTAACGCGATAGACAACCATAGAAATATGCTAGTTACAAAAAACCTAGAACTTTATTATTTGTCAATGAATACCAAACTAATCAGTTAATAGCTTTTAAATATTTTTGGCACTTTAAGGGACTCTTCTCAATTTTTTTGGAGCTGAACCGTCTTATCTACGCAATTTTAATACCCGATCTTAAAATTAATCAAAATTGAAGTGTTTTCCGCCTCAACCTGAGAGAAGCCTTTGCAAAGTTTATTGAACCTGTAATATTTTACAATTACCTAACTAAGTAAGACTTCTAAGTGATCCCATTACCTGCGATTTGTAGTCGGCTATATTAAACACCTAGTCTCATGAACCCGTATTTACTGATCTGATTTAGTTTATAAGCGATTAGATCCCCATAAAATATAAGATATCTAGCCTTGTCTATGTCCTTTAAAGGTTTTATGATATTAGCCACAGATAATTTATGTAGATGGTTATACAATGTGCGTGGGTAAATTCCTATAAAATGTTGCAAATCTGAATGCAAAATAAAAGGCAGTGTCTTATGTGTATTTTACATAAAATTATTATCCCTTTAGGAATATTAATTTTATGGTATTTTACGTACTAGACTAGCGAAACAATAGAATGCAGGTGTCAGGGAAAGTTAATAGCTCTAAATGTCAATAAATGTTTTATTGTCACGTTCACTAGAAAGGTCAATGTGACGTACTTTTGTTACTCTCTGGACGGCTGTAACTTATCTCGGAAGTCTGAAGTCTGATTACGTTGATACACTTATAAATAATATATTTTTTTATAAATATTATGTACTTTTGTGATAACTCATAAGATATGATGTTTAATAAAGATAGAAGTTAATTGTAACGACATACACAAAGTACAACAACTTTCATGCATGTATGTGTTAAATAAGCGATTATGTCTATTTAATTTGGAGCTCTGAAGGAGCGGGGTCTCCTGGCAGAAGCATCACAACGCTTAAAAGGAGTCCCCTGCCACTAGCTAAATGTATTTAGAATGTACTATGTTATTGCAATATTATTTTTTTTTTTGATTTTTTTGAAGTTCGCGATTTGGGAGTGATGTTTGATAGTGAGTTGTCATTTCGGCCTCACTATGACTATATTGTAAATAGGGCTTCACGCATGCTGGGCTTTATCCACAGAGTAACAAAGCACTTCAAAAATATCACGTCATATTTAACTCTTTATTTTGCACTAGTTCGTAGTTTGTTGGAGTACAACTCGATTATATGGACGCCCCTTCATCAGATACATATACACAGAATAGAAAGGATCCAGAGGCGCTTTTTGGGAATGCTCTGCTATAGACTCCACCTTCATCGCTCATTGGTTTCCTACAATGATCGTCTTGTGAGGTTTCGCATGATGCCATTGTCCAGCCGGCGAAAACAATTAGACCTCATGATTCTGTATACACTTGTCAACTCACAAATTGATTCGCCTTTCTTATTGTCTCAATTAAACTTTAATACTAATTTTCGCGTTCGAAAGCCAAAAGTGTTTACCCTTAACATTTACATCAATAACACATTGTACTTCAATCCGTTAACCCGTATGTGTCGTCTGTTTAATGAGCTCGTAGGTGGTTGCGCCGATGCAGACATTGATATTTACAATGATAGTGAGGCTAAGTTTAAGAAAAACCTAATTCATTGTATTAAACAGTAATGGTAATATACTAATATATTTTGCTTTCTGTACATTCATTCATTTGCATCATGAATAATTGTAGTTCTTAATATATTTTCATTTTTATGATTATTCTAGTTCCCATTTGGTTTGATCGTATTTTAATCTTATGAATTAATTGTACTCTGCTTTATCTGCATATTCTGTAAAAGTATGTACCTAAGGGCTGCAACCTAGATCGTAAGTTTTCAATATTACTGTTTTTAACTGTATTTTGGCTGTAACCTGTTTTGTACATCTGATCAAATAAAATAAAAATAAAGAAAGAAAGGATATAAATAATTAAAAAAGTGAGAACAGATATTGTTGGTTTTGAATTTTAGTTTGAGAAGGCATTAAGATTGTCTCGATGGTAACATAGAAGTAGCTCCTTAAAAAAATGCCTGCTATCTTATTCAAAATGGAGTCTGGTCAGTGGCCTGAGAAAGGGTGCGCAATAGCGACTTTATGAGATCCGCCACAATCAAGATCAATCCTCTCACCGCGGGCTGAGCCAATCCATAAGGGCTGGCTTTGATGTCATCGACAGGGTAACTGCCTTCGTGGTTTTGAGTTGGACAGCTAGAGCGAAGGTTTTTTTATTTATAAAACGGGTTCCAGCGGGCAACGTCTGAAGCAAAATTTTTGAAATTTATGATGAAATTTAAATTTTCTGATTTTCTGCTGTAGCAATTTTTTTTTTCACTTTATTTAGGGAATTTTAAACATTTTGTACATGGCAGTCCTATATTAACTTATCCTGAACATTCAAAATTAGAAGGTACTAAACTAAATTGTTACTAGATCTTAAAAACTGTAGTAAATATGCTTTGAACTCACGTAGATCTTTAATCATCATTATCAGCCAAAGGACGTCCACTGCTGAACATAGGCCTCCCCCACGGTTTTCCAAAGACCGATCCATAGCGGTGTGGCACCCAGATTGATCCTGCGATCCTTACAAGGTCGTCTGTCCATCTTGTCGGTGGACGACCTACGCTGAGTCTTTGGTCGAAGGGTCTACAATCAGAACTTACCTGCCCCAACGGCCATCAGTTCTTCGCGCAGTTGTTCGGGCCCTGCCCATTGCCACTTGAGCTTACTGTTTCTCAAGGTTATGTCCGTTACCTTAGTTCTTTTACGTGTATCCTCATTCCTGATTGGATCCCGTAGAGAAACACCCAGCATAGCCCTCTACATCGCTCGTTGTGTGATTTTGAGCTTTTTATTACGTCCAAGGTCTTGGTAGATCTCTTGAGGTATAGAACTTTTTAAGCTTATTTCAAAAAATCTTCTCAATAAACTATACACGAAAACACCAATTTTGTCTCCGACTATTTTGTGCGCCACCTGTTTGTTTTACAGGGAAATATGTAGAGACTTCCGTACTTGGAAAAAAATCCAAGAGCACATATATAAATGCGCTGTTTGGCGGGATAAGCTAATAAATATGTATTGTGATATTGTTGAAAAAAAAACCTTTAAATATAATATAATTAAATGACTTAAGCCATTTTACGTAAATATGAGTAAAGGGGTATTTTTAATCGTTAAGAACTCTTGAAGTAAAAAACCGAAATCGCTGCTTTCGGTTACTCATCCATCAATTTGTTAGGTATTTCAAATATTTTTAAATCATTTAAAAAAATGTAAAATAGAGTCATTTGATGGCGTATTGATAATGTATCACAACTTTTTATTTAAAATAACACCAAAAACGAGCCCCTTCACGACGTGAGACTCCAAAGCGCCCATTAAAGCAAAACGGTTTGGGTAATTTATGTCAAAAAAGTTACTGCATTATGGTTGGATTAACCCCGATATGGGGCATGTAAGCATATTCATCGATTAAATTCATTTTAGATATTACCCTTAAAGTTTTATTAATATTAATAGTCCCCCTAGCCGATTTCGACTACGGTGGCCAGTCACAACAACTAACCGACTGCGCGGGACATATTATAGTGCACAAGAGTATGCGCAAACACAGGTGCACTTTCTATTCCTTTCACTCTCTGGCCCGATGGGACAGAAATCTGACACGACCGGAGAGAGATCAGGCGCAGGACCAACGGCTTTACGTGCTTTTCCGAGGTACGGGAATGGAACACCGCCAACTTCCAAACTCAGGGCGACCCTTAGTAAAACCCAGGTATATATTTTTGTTCCGACGCGGTCGAACGTACGCCCATTTGCTGTGATAGCCGTAAGTCTACGTATGGTCCTATTTCATGTCATCAGAAATCTAAGTTGAATAATGTAGTCTGTGTCCATACATAGGATACGAAACAATTCCACCAGTGACTAAGCTTAGTTTAACTTAATTGATCAACGAGGAAAGAACAAATAAATTACTTCTGGCAATCAGCTATGCTGCCTCAAATTACAGTCTCAGCTGAAACATTCAATGCTAGTTCCTAAATGACTAACTTTGTGTCCTTCTGCCACTTTAAATATGGCTACCCCGTCTTTGCCAGTGTCGTCCGTCGGACAAACAACCCTCCGCCTTTGACGCCGCGTTACATATTAAAATATTCACAACCTACCCACTACATGTCTGAGACGACGACACACGCGATAAAGTACCACAAAAGAAAAATTGGAAGCAAAGAAAACTTGAGAAGTGGAAAGATACAATAGTTTCTTGGTGCATAGGTCATAGTTTTTCTATTTTGTGCCCAACAGTTTCATAATTAAGTGTCTCGGCCAAGTCAATAGAATAAAAATAAAAGTTCTAGTACTTTTGAGTTTTCGTGATTATTAAATTAATGCACAATTGAAATTCATTAACCTATTCCAATCATACTCTTATATCATTATGGCTATTTATGTCACATCCAATTCAATCGATAAAAGACACGACTTGTGTTAGTTACACTATTTATAGCTCAAAAACGGCTTAACCAATTTAGCTGAAAATTGGTGGGGAGCTAGTTTAGAACCAGGAGAAGGATATAGGATATACAGGGTGACTTTTTTTTATCAGTACCGAAATTTTGTGTAAAGACGCCACTGATGAATATAACAACTTTTACTATGGGGGCAATAGTGAAATTGAGAAAAACAAAACAGCTGTTCCATACATTTTGACCGCGCGCCAATTGAATTTTGTATGGAACAGTTGTTTTTTTTTCTCGATTTCACTATTGCCCCTTATAGTAAAAGTTGTTTATATTTATCAGTGGAGTCTGTACCCAACTTTTCGGTACGCATTACAATTTCACCCTGTATTTTATCCCGTTAGACGGGGCCGGTGTTGGGGAGGGACGGGGCCGCGGCGAAACTAGAAACTTCGAACTTAAACTTTTGTTTGTCCGACGGACGACAATGACATAGACGGGGTAGCCATATTAAAACTCTAGGACAGCAAAATAAAAATAAATGTAGAAGTTAAAAATATACAATCACAATATATGACTATTGCTTTAACTGAATGCTGCCACTGCCAAATTGTATTTTATATAGTTGGATTGTATGGAAAATAAATAAATAAATATGATGTTGAATGAGCAATCGTTGTGCGAAGTAGTGTTTTCTCTGGGTGTCCACGGAAGACCAGCGTCGTGGCATTCCTGAGATGCTACGATACATGCTGAGTGGCTCACTTTTTCAGTATCTTGTGTATGTGCATTTAAATATAAGTTTTTTTTTGTAAATTATGTGATACTGAATAAACATGTTTTCTTTCTTATTTTCAAACAATGTTCGCTGGGTCCGCTAGATTTATTAAATATATATATATATGATAGGCTGACTGTCAATGTTGTTTGATCAAGAACACGTTAGTTAAACAACTTGAAATAAACATCAGCAGCAATCTCCAATAATACCCATTGGCAGTTGGCAGGCAGTCAGCCAGTGAAAGCGCAATAAAATGGCGTCAAGAGGGTCAGCATTCCCGTTTGTTTCTAATTAAGCCACTCATTTGGAAATAAGGGAAGCTGCGACACTTCTCAAGGCGACTATGTTTGTCCTTATGGGGCTCATAATTAGTTCTGAAGAGTAGAACAGTGCCCTTTAACTTGCTAGCTAGAATATAACATGTTTTTTTTTAAAAAAAACATGTTAGCAAAAAATAATTCCAGCGGTATTTGATAACTTATAAATCGATATATTCCTAACGAGTACCACTCATAAAGGAATTCCATAATATAGTAAACTACCATATAATGATAATGATAAATGAACTTTATTCAACTTGTGTAATGTATGATGAGGAACAGTCAGTAATAAAAATATTTTTCTATGTTATTATGTGATTTTACATAGTGTTATAGTTCTTTTACACGAAACTTTCAAAATATCATATAAATTATTGCACTCCTAGTACTTTGAGAATTTTATAAGTTTGTTTTTAAAACATTGCAACAATTTACATACATGTACTAATAATTTACAATTTTTGTAGCTTAATTTAACTTGTCATTTAGAAAAAGGCTTCAAAACATGCTTTAAATTTTGCTTTCAAAATTAGTTATTTCTGTGTCTGACTGTGCCAAAACCTATGAATTGGTTGGGAATCGATTTTATACTTTAACTTAACATTTTTAATTTGGTGTTTGTTGGGAATAGGTCGATTTTCATCAGTGTAATCAAATACCGGTGATATTAGTTTTAAGTATTAGAGTCGAATAGATTGAAATTTGGAAGGTATACTTATAAAAGCAACAGTTGAATATCGTGAAAATTATTATTTAAACAGTTATTCTGAAAATGGATTACACCTTAATTGAATTTTATATACTACCCACTGGCGTGAAGAATTAAAAATTATAGACTCGTGAAAACATAAAATGGCGCCTGAAAAATAAATGCTTAGATCTCTTGTTACTAACGGATGGTACTTGTTACTAATTAGATTTATTGCTCTTTGACGATTCTTTGTGGAAAAACCCAAAGTGATTTTGCCTTTAAAATACCTTTTACTTACTTCAGCAAAGCCGTGGATGGAGATTTTGCTTTAATTGCTGCTGGTTCGATTACCAATTTTGACTAATTAAGATACGTTTATTTTAGCAAAGCAACCTACACTGATGTAGTACTTAGGTACTACGATATAATAACGAACTAATTAAACAATAGATTACCCAGATACAGTGTTTCCCCTGATAATATGCATTTGGGTTATGATATTTTTTTAATTTCATCGAAATCGACCAACGATCAATATTAAAAAAATGACATTTTTGCACGAAGCGTCCCAGTACAAAATCATTATTTTCATTGTTCTGTAGAAGATAATTGTTGAAGATAGAAAATCGTTTGGTTTTTGATTATCATCCCGATTGCACTTTGTCCATGGACACACGGTATAAGTACCTTCTCTTACCTTTTTTTTTATATCAATGTTATTATTAGTTTTCTGAAGTATTGTTCGAAGATATTAATCAAAAGCTCGCAAGATTTCTGATGACCCCAATCCCTTTGGGTTCGGAAAGGAATTGGAATTCAATTCCATAGCAATATTTGTTGCAAGCCCCTCGAGAGCTCAAAGACGCCTAGGTATACATTTTTCAACGATAGAACTCAGCTATTGACTTGCCTTCTTATTTTCTTGTGAAAAGTTCACCTGTAAGACCTGACGAAAAGCTAACGGTTTTTTTCACCGAAATGCTTGTGATATTGTTATTTATTTATTGTTTTATTGCACCACCAAAATTTGTACAAAGGTGGATTTAATGGCAAATTGCATTATTTGCCAGTCATACCTTTGGACTTAGCAGAAAGGATTGTAGTATGCCAGCAGGGTTTGATTAGTTCTTACATTGTACATTATACGAGATTTCGATATGATTGCGTTCCTCCGTAGGAGCCCAATTTCGTTCAATGTTTTTTATGATTTGCCTTTGATAAAGACGATTTGTAGATGGCTGCAAGTTTCGGAAAATAAGTTTTACTAATACTGCTACTAATATAAAATAAAAAGGTGTTAAATTTTATATATACTTTACATATTGTACAGTTTACTACACAAAAACCAATCCTGAGAAAAGATTGGTAAGTATTCACTTTGTTTGACGTATACCTACCGCCTACTTATTTGCCCGACCGATATGGTTTCTCGTGATGATAAACAAGTTGTGAAAGCGTTGTGCTATCTTTATTAGATGTTTGAACCAGACGGTTCCAATGGCGTAAGCATTAATTAGCAATTGGGACTACGTAATTCAAAAAGAATCTTAAACTTGAAAATTACATTGCTATTGAAATTGAACGCTTCTGTGCTTATATAAAAACATAAAAAACGCCATAAAAACTGATGATAAAGCATAATAAATAAATAAATTTGCCCACAACAGTCAGTTAAAATGGATACACTAGACCCTAAGTAAAAATATACCTGATTGAACTAAAAAATAATCATATCGCTATGACTTTTCGTTTTCGATAATAACGTAGACAAACATACATCACACTTAAGAAATTTTACACACGTGTTTGGAAGCCTTACTAGATTAACATACTCAAATATTATCAAATTCGAAGTATATCACATACAAACACATTAAATCGATTACTTTCTTTTTTAAAGTTGGTGAAAACTCAAAACGAGGACATAAACCTAATTTAAGTTCATGTATGTCTCTCTCTAAGGACTGAAACTCTCTCTAAGACTTGACTCATGTCATGGGGTTTGACTACTAATCATTATAAACTTTTGGTTGCAGTACATGTTTCAGCACTTTATCCATTTCGTTTTAATGCAAAAAAAATATAGGTGTACCTAAAACTAAACTTGAAAAGTTCTCGAATGAAGCCCTATAGTAGGCTCTACTCTGCTTTTATTTGTTGGTTAAACCTTATGCTACGGTTGAATGACTTAGAGCGCTTTCACACTAAGGCGACTTTAGCAGCGCGACGGTCAGCTGAGCTGCTCATTATTTCATTTAATACCTAATGACAGCAGTAAGCCTTCACATTAGAGCGCAGCGCTGCTGTCGCAGGCGCACTTATAAAGGACGTCGTTTTAGTGAGTGGTAGAGCCTGAATTCACCACAGCTTGAAAAAGAACGGCTGTAGTCAACTACTTTGTTTAGTTACATCATCATAACTTTAGCTGATGCCGATCAAATCTACATCTTTTTTTCTGGCGTAAGTTACCGTTGTTTCAGGGATTTTCAGGTTAAGTATGATTTACATTCTCGCAGTAGAGACGGATATGAAATATTATAACCTTACCACAAATAATTGAACTAGGAACATATCTCCTGGCAAAGGGATCAAATGGGAAAAAATAATCTCAGTAGATCCAGACCTTTAAATCAGGATCCAATAAGAAAAAAATATATCACTAGATCCAGCATGGAGCTATCTTATAAATATTTTGAGAAAAAAAAAACTCAGTAGATCCATACCCTAAATTCAGGATCCTCTTGATCTTGATCCTGAGAAAAATAAACCTCATTAGATCCGTCATGAATCTGGCCCATGGATCTTTTGAGATTGAAGGTGGATAACTGTTTAAATATGATACGGCTAGTTTAACTCAACAACGAAATAGAAATCAACGTCAATCAAGTCAGATGACATAAGGGTGACACACATTTCACTTTTGCCGCTTAACATTTAAACAGTAGCTCAAACCTTATTTGTATGTCTTTGACTTACTAAATCAAGTACTACCTTGAATGTTCGTTCATGTTATCCTCTATTTAATACCATAGAAATTAACATGACGCTTATCCTTATTAATTTCTTACACATGTTGAAGTGACGTGGCCGCCTCTGTAGATCTGTAGGTATACAGGGTGTTGTTTTGGTCAGTGACTTCTAAAAATATTTTATTAACATTATGTAGAATATTTATAAAATAAAACCTAAAAATTAAAATTGTATCGCAATAATAATTTGATTTTGTGGGTATTTTCTTAAAAAAATTGGCATCAGTATCGTTTGTACAACCAACCTTGAGTCGGGCGTCGTTGACCAAAACAACCCTCTGTATAAGCTCGTAACACGGGGCCAAATATCGTAAAATTGTTCCGGTTCGTGCCCCAGCCGCAGTGTGGCGGCCGATACGTGCCCGGTCGCCCGATATTTATTTAACGATTGCACTAGTATTCGACCGGGCGGTTAATTTTGTGGCTAAAACGGCTTAGGAATACTATGTAGAGAGGTTTGAAACGGTTATATGTCGTGTCTATAGTAAAAAGGTCGATGCACCAATGCAATTGATTTTCAACCCCCGACGCAAAAAGAGAAGGGTGTTATAAGTTTAACGTGTCTGGCTGTCTAAATCTATCTGTGGAATCGTAGCTCCCAAACGAATGAACGGATGATTTTCGTTTTTTTGTGTAGATAATTTTATCTCAAGTGTTCTTAGCCATGTTTCATGATATATTTGTTCAACCGTTTCAAGATTATTAGCTCTTTTCGATTTGATCAGAATATCTGGTTAACATCCGTATGTCCGATCTATTCGAAATTTTATTGATATAATGTTTAAAGTAGAGATGCGCCGAGTAACACTTTTGCCGAGTAACGAGTATCGAGTATTACTCGGTTCATTTTTTTTACAACCGAGTACTCGGCCGAGTAACTCGGTTTAAAATCAAATAACTGATCCGGGTGTACAAGTACAAACTGGTTCGCGCAGAATTAGCTTTCATCTAGCCACTAGAGCGCCATGATAATAAAAGCCCCATTACTTTCGAATAAGCTGTCAAAAGATAAAAGTCCTTTCGAGTAGTGGGCAGGGCACCAAACAAGGTATACGATCCAGAACTGGCACGTTAAGACTATGTGCACCCGCAAGCACCGTGCATAGCGGGTTATTATTTTCGGAGGCCGGTAACGTCTAAAAAAGAAGAAAAAAAGATATAGAAAAGATAGGCTATTATCATAACGTGCAGACATCTTTGTGTTACTGCATCATAGTTTTACTTTATAAAATTTTATATATTGAATTTTCTTCGTAAACTAGATCTCCTCATTTGGTCTCATTACTACTCGTTTAGTATCATAATTGAGATTGTGAAAGATCTCCCCTGTTGTTTAGATGATATCTACTTAAATGTATTGCTTTAATTAAACCGAGTATACTCGGCACTAAAACCGAGTTACTCGGCCGAGTACGAGTATCAAAAAACCCGCCGAGTACGCCGAGTACCGAGTATAAACCGAGTACTCGGCCCATCTCTAGTTTAAAGTATATATTAATTATACCTGTCCTGACAGGTTCTTGGAGAAAAGAATGAAAGGAAAGGTAAGAATGAAGTAAGTTATGAATGAAAGTAAGAAAAAAAGAATGAAAGGAAAGAGGAGAACAGGAAAACCTAGGAGAAGTAACCTTTGTCGAAGTGAAAGAAAAAGCGGGTGTCATATCATCCCAGGAGGTCAAGAAAAAGGCTAATAAAAGGAAACAATGACCATTACTCCACCGGCAAGAACGAAGCTCTTAAGTTTAAGGAGAAGAAAATGGTCATATAACCATGACCATTTTCTTCTGTCCATGATCATTTTCGTCTGATCTCCAAACGACTAGTTTTGGTGCGAAATCCGAATGCAGCATTTTGCAGCCTGGGTCATTTAATGAGAAAATTTACGGAGTTCTTTTAAAAGGTTTTCATGATTTGTGGTATACCTTTACCATAAACACAGACTAAGTAAGAGTTTAATTGTCTTTTGTTTTCTTTCACAGCCATGTAAAGTTGCAGATCAAATTAAATTAATCCCGTAAAATTTCCCGCAACTTACCAAGTAAAAAAAAATAGATTGCTTATGTGTGTGATTTTGATGTTATTAAAACCGCAAAAGAATGCATAATAATGAATAATAATAATATGGAGAAAAATCATTTAGAAAAATGATTTGATTCCAGAATTTGGGATATATCAACCATAATAATGAAAATTTTCGTTAAAATCTATTCAGAACTTTTAGCCTGAAGGAGTAACAAACATCCATACATCCTCACAAACTTTCGCATTTATGATATTAGTAGGAAGTAGGATTCAGAGTGAGGTTTTTTCGTTCTGATTCTTAGTTAGGCTAGTATAGGTTTTTAAAAATCCTATAAGTATTTTTTTGCTCGTAATCTTTACCATACCTTAACGCATAAAATATTTTTAGTAGAGATGGCGAATTAATGAAAATGGGCATTCTCCCTAAAGAATTAGGCCTTCGTTGCGTGATGCGATAGCTTAGCCGATGCCAGATTAAGATTAAAGGCCTGTGCTAACCTCATTCATTCACCCCCACCCCAACCACATCTCGGGGTGCCCCTTTATAATGGTATGTTTACCCTGGCATAGACAACTTAATACTTTCTAGATTTGCAGTTTAATATAAAAATAATTCCTTGTAGTATTATTATCAAAGAGCCTACTTGAAAAAGAAAATATTATCCTATTATTACTTAAACATAGGTCAACTATAAATAAAAAAGTAGCAATCTGACGTAGGTAAAGCACGGAACTCCACCTCTTAGAATTATTTTAAAGATTTATTGATTTAATGAAGAACAACATGGGCAGAAATCGTTACTCAAATGACACATATGGGCTTGCTTACTTTTAATATCGTTTAATATATCAAAGTACGGACAACAGCACGTCAAGGTAAACACTGCGGCATCTTATTGACTTGTAATAAGGGCTAGTTTGCAACAAAAATGACTAACCTGATGTGCTGGCCTCATACATAGAGGTACGTAGATGTTTTCCTAGAAATCATTACCTCCATAACTCCAATATTGTGGTTATTATGAAAAACACTTACTTTTGTTGGAATAATCCGCGCTATCGTAACAGCCTACGGCAGCGGCGTGTAGTCAACATGATTTGAAGATCAAAGGTATACTTTATCAAGTATATTTTCAAATAAGACTGTCTTTTAATCTTGGACGAAAACCTTTTATTAATAATGGATTTCTTTGAAAAGCGAATTTATCATTTAAATAAGCATAGAGAAAAGAATCCAGATAAAAAATATATTTAACTTCTTTACTCACTATTTAGCATTTTTAAATATATTACTTAGATATCTAGACACACAGTTATGTATGAAACAAGTTCGCGAAGCTTAAAAAAGAGGATGTGTCATCCATCTGCCACGAATATTACTTTTCCTTTTAACTAGCTTTTACCATTTATTTTTCTTCAGGATTGCATACAACCTGGGTGTTAATGCCGTGCAATATAGTTAGCTGTGAAAGGCGTCGGCCATAACAAGAATATGTCTAATCAAGTGAAAAGGGAGGGAAGGTCGACCTTGAAATGTGCTGTAATACAATCCAAGCCTTTGCTGACGCAACTACTCTGCGAATGCTAGTTCAGTGAAAACAGAACATGACTTCTATAATTATAGCATTGTGACATGTGAATAGTGCGCTACAACTTAATGTAATTGTGAACGCAAGTCCAAATTGTGTAGCAATAGGTGTAATATTTTAAGAAGTTTGTGTACAGTGGCCAGCATATCAGGTTACCCACTTTTGTTGCAAACTAGCCCTTATTACAATTGAATAAGATACCACAGTGTTTACGTTGACGTGCTGTTGTCCGTTCAAGTGGTGACTGTACGAGTGGTGTCGACACTTGAAAGTATAAAATTGGTTCTACAGATGTACAATAGACAACATTGATACTTAACTGTACAAGTAATATACTGTATTTGTATTATATATTTACGGTTACAGTTACATTGATAATCCTACTCTTATTCACAGCGGAGGTATACCTATCTGAAAATTATACAACTATGAATAAAGAGTAATTGAAGTATTCATGGTATTCGTCCTAAGTAAAGAATATTATGAAAAGGCCGAAAATTTCATATGAAAATTAGCAATTCATAATTTGCTTAATTAGGATAATGTGGATTAATATTCTTACGAGAAGAGTCCGTGAAATTAAGTTGTTTTTACTGTACCTAGTTAGCGAATTATGAAATAAATCTAGTTTTATCTTTTTATCATATGAGATGAAAAATTAAAGCAAGTTTATTTGAATAATGTTAAATATTGTCCTGGAACGATCTACTTCGTTGACAAAATATGTGGTATTACCAGTGTTTTACTTGAAAATAAAATATACTGTTCTTATTTATTTTTTTATTTATTTATACTTTATTGCACAATAATAAAATTTTGTACAAAAGGTGGACTTAACGCCATATGGCGTTCTCTACCAGTCATGCCTTTGGGCTAAGTAGAAATGATTGTGGGTTCTTCCTATTGTTAAAACTCGATCCGAAAAAACTTCATCCACTATACAATTGCGCCTATTGCGACTTCATCCTGACACACACCGCCATTGTTTCTAGCAGCCACACGAAACTTAAAACACGTCAAATATAAAAATTAACTTAAAAAAGGTAAAACATTGTTTCATTAAAATTCCTGAACTCCTAAGCGTTAAGGAAGTCTACCATCAGCTCAGCTTCACACAACCGTTGACTTCAGACGTAACAAAATGTCAACATTACCATTTTCCGGGACAGTGAACGGCTATGGGCTTACTGTATGAACATTTCTAACTGTATTATTTTGGTCGTTTGATCGTTACTGAGCCTTTAAAAATAAAATAAAATATAAATAGCCGTAAAACAATAAAAGTTCTATTGTGTCTGGGATACTTTCCTGAAGAAGGTTAAGATACTCGTACGAAAACACTATACGTGCCATTAAAGTTTGAGGTTTTCCCTCACTTGCACCAAGATCCGATCAAATCCCGATTTGGCAGCAATGCGACCAACTAGAAGCTATAACCTCTAGGTAAACGAAATCCTCTTTCAATCAAAATTTAGATATAAGATAAAGTAGCGAGAGATATGTATGATACATACAAAAAACATACAGTCGATTGATAACCTCCTCCTTTTTGAAGACGGTTCAAAAAACAAAAACTACATTGTGTCCAACCAACACTGTCATGATACGATTCTGAAAGAAGCGACGCAGTTTCTATTGTGTTCAGGATTCATATATCGTTCGGCATGGGCCCAATCAATACGTATTACGTCACAAGTTGGAGGGCTGAAGTGCGTAGTTATTTAAGGTTCTTTGAACCTTCGTGCATTATTGTCCTCATTAATGATTGCAGTATCTTTGATTCATTATTCATATTCTATTTAAAAAAATCGTTACTGATTTAGAAAACAATGACATGGTTTTGGCGTGTTATGCTTTTTACATATTAACATATTTGTATCATTTGATTATTTAAAATTATAAAATGAAAATAAAATGAAATACAATAATGAAAAATTATATTAAATACGGATATACTCGTAGTTACTGCATAGAATTAGTAAAATAGTAGTTCCTACTTTCCCAAACTACAATCGTCACTGTATAAGTACAGAAAATATAGAGTAACGGCATCACGCGTCGTTTCCGTAAGCGCTAAGGAAATCTGTATTCCTTGATCGAACCCTTCAAGAATGGTCATTGTTGTCTGAAGGGGTTGTTAAAGGTCAACTGTCTGCAGCTTGATTCAAATTATTGACAAGAAAGCATTTGGTATTTATTATGAGAGGATCCTAAAAATCATTGATTTCATGTCAGCTGAAATGGATTCAATAAAATATTCAGTATTCAAAATTTTACTTTTATTTAATGTGGTAAAAAATATAAATGGTGTAATTGTATTAAACGCAAGCATTTTTCATTACACAAATATTTATTGACGTGGGCGTGAGGCGCAGGTGCAAACTCCCATTCAGACCTTTATTGCAGCGCAATTTGCAAAACTTATAAGGCCTTTTTATTATTGCACACAAATTTTTGGCGATTCAACTTAAAGGTAATGTCTGCGAACAACCTCGTTAGTTGGCGAGATAAACGAGAATTAGCAAATTAAATAAGCAAACACCACTTGAACTACACCTTTTGCGGCTTTTTATGTTTTCTGTTGTATGCTTAAATACGTTTCTTTCAGGACTAGGTCCAGTTATAATTGTACGTCTCAAATTCAAGACAGGTCGATGAAGTTGATCAGCAGTGCTGAAATCAAAGCGCACGTGCCCCGAATGCCCTTAACGGGTTCCATTTCGCTTCGGCCGACCCTCGTCTCGTTTGCATTTTCAAGTATCCAATAGGATAACAAGCTTCTGCCTGTATTATAGGTAGTGCTCTTTTTGAATATCGACGGCAGAAGATTTTGGCATTAAGTCATCAACTTATTTATGAATCAGTACAGACCAGAAAACAGGGAAGGAAGTAACATAAAAATGTTGTTGGACTTGGCTAATTTGACATTTCCGCCAGCACCCAAACGCCTCCCCCTGAAAAGGACAAGTCTGTTTTAAAATCGAGATTCAGTGATTAGTCCCAATCATACTGTGCTTAGGGAGTTGTCGGCCAATTGAAACGGTCAGGTTTGTGTAGATTGTGTTATTTGCGGTGTCGAGGGCATGCGCGCTGGAGAATCGTGCAACGGCGCTAGATCGAAGGCTCGGGGCGCATCGCGCGTGCGCGTCGCGGCGCCTCCGCCGCCTCCGCTGCCGGGCCGCAGTCGCACCGCGTACCCCACCGCGACGCGCCATGTCGCCCATTGTAAAGACACGGAGCACCTAGCTCAAGGAAAATAGTGCACTCGCGAGTAACCCTACCCGACGACCACAACAACTTTCCGGTAAGTCCACGCTGCGGACTGCGGCAGGGTGCAGTGACTATGCCTCGACTCCGAGAGCCTTTCCCGGATATGTTAGAGGAGGTTGTAGAGGGCGCTAGTGCGCGCCGTGAGTCATCTCTGCGACACGTTTTTCATGGCCGCCCCTTCGATCTCTCGGTCTTGTAGATGTCCCGTCCTTAGAAGACCGTTGCAGTGCGTTACGTAAGTGCGTCGGACGGACGGTGCAGCGGCGGCCGTGGTGTCTACACTTTCAACCAGACCGCTGCGCACTCGAGCGCATCCAATTACGGCACGCGAGGACTGCTTTCAGGAAAACATTCACCATTTTGTACGCGAACCTTGTGCTGGCAACTGTGGATTCAGTAAATACAATTCAGTAAAGTGTAGTTCATCGTCATGAGATCCCGAGTCGTGCGTTTGTTCGTTTCTCTCGAGGCACTAAGCGTTTTGTGTGATATTTTAGTTGGATTGTGAAAGTGGTTCTTGAATTTTCTTCGCCAATCTGCTGTTGAAGTGCTCTGTTCTGACGTTGCATAATAATCGTGCGGTGAACAGTAGGTAAATTAGTGTTATTAGACTGCTACTTTGACAATAATAAATGGAATCATTGCAGTAAGCAATGGACACTTACTTGGTTTTAATTGCAACTTTCATATTTGGCAATTGCGCAATTATATCGTCGGCAGATCTGCACGCACTTATAAGGTTACACATTTTCATTGGAAGACCGCACCCGACTGTAAATATATCTATATTATCTTAAGATACCTGACACTTACCACCTTACATAGAGTTATAAATACAACCCGAGGATGAATCAATAGCATATTGAAATAATAGCGAAGTCATAACATGTGTATTACCTATTATTATTTGGTTTATATTTCACAACGCCATGAATAAATTGTTTATTCAATTTAGATTACACAATCATTAAATATATCAGTATCAATCTATATTATAGTGGACAAACGCTTTTTGATTCCAAAAATCAAGACGGTTTATTTCAATTGTATTTTTTTCGATGGAAATATTTTGAATCTGACGATCGTTAAGTTGCTTCAACGTTTCAAATCGCATAATGACCACCGTCATTAGACATTACCAGCAACAATAAAGACTAAAGTACTGTTACGTCCCGTGAAATTGTATTCGAAATAGTATATTTAACATAGTAGCCCAGTTACAAACTGAATCAGCTGAGAGTCGCAAGCGCACGTTAGCAACGCTTGACCGCGTCCTAACGGGGACTGGACTTGTTGTTTTGTAATCGATATCATTATTGTTACAATCGTGATCGTATCATTATTTGTTGAAGATGTCAATGTAACGCTTTAAGATACAAATAACAAATGGAAATGACAATAACATGAGATCGACATACTAATGTTGTCAGATAAAAATCAGCCATAAGGGTTTCGACCGACACCGTCAGTCATTCATTCATTCATTCATTTATTTGCAAAAATACATTGTAGTGTATCACATAATGAATTATGTACTACATGCACACCCGGTAGGGTACAGCAAACATGTTACACTTAAGTAAGTATATTACTCTTAATCTAAATTAAATTATAACATATTAAACAGCACTTGAACACAGAGATAATTATTGACTAATTATACTGGTAAATAAGGTTATAGATTGGTCAGGGGTTTTGATTGTAACATAAATAATGCCTACAAAATATAATAAAAGATAAATAGTACAATAATTGCACCCTGATAAAGTTATCTCAATGAACATAGGTACCTATTTTGTGAACTTGTACGCTTTGTTTCGTTTTCCTCTACAATATATTCAATTGATGATATTAAATTGCTCATCGGAGGGTATTGTATTATATTGCACATAAGGAAATGTATCTATCAAAATATTACGTTATTACTCTTATTTTCCTTACTAGCCTTAAATTGGAAATGCCAATTCTTTAAAAGGAAACTTTCGTGAATATAATAGTCTACTTTACCTACTTTCCTCCCCTCGATTAGTCTGCGCTGACGTCAGCACGGCATTCACAGTCATTCTCAAAGTCGGATAATTGTTATTATAGCTGTGACAAACGTCTCGATAGCTTTAAGCGGGTTTTCCACTGGCTGAAGCGACAGAAAACATGCTTTGAGCGGTGCTTAATCGCCCGTCATAAATAGCAGTCTCAAGAAACTGCGAAGGTTCAATAGAGATATTATAACTTATTGGTACATGATAAAGTTGACATATATTTTTAAATTCCATCTCCATAGAAGTGGCTGCAAGTAAAACATTGTGCTCTTCATGCTTATCATACTTATTTATCTGATACCATCACCAATGACTTCGTTTTAACAATTCCAAACTACAGACGGACTCGGTGGAGAAATTCGCGTTTTACAGCTTTGAATGATAGCACATCTTTAGTGGAATAGCAGCATTACTCTCCGCCAGCTCTCACGCTACATTCTTAGCTCCTCTTTCGGGTGCTTTTGGAATGTTCCGTTTATTTGGTCGTTCCTTTATTGCTTTGGCATTAGGTGCTAATTTGGTACGGTTTTGATTTTTTGGCTAGATATCAGGCAGATTAGAAATGAAGGACGTAGTTAGGTGACATTGCGGAATAATCGTTACACCTCGAAAGATCTGGAAGCTTTGTCTCTTTGCTTATCAAGCTGTCGTAAGATACATATGTACTTATTTACTAGGCAGACACTGGGTACTCTTTAGAACAATTCATCTGGGTTGTAACTCGATAAAGATATTTTATAAGGATGAATAGTCATCGCCAACGAGGAACCCTAGCTTAGTGAAACACATAAATCGTACCTATTTATAATACAATTCACCTATTTCATGCCATGGAACAGAAGACAGTCCTGTCACAGCATTCAAATCTAATCTTAATTCTGATTCAACACGAAGTGTCATTTTTCTTTTCTGCTCCTTAACTTGTTGTAAAAACTCCGCCATCACCTTCTATAAACCTACTTGTTCTCCCTTCCAGGTACAAGGCGGGGCCATCCCAGATGCTCTAGACGCGTGAACAGAGCGAGGAGTAGCCACAGCCGCCATGTCGTCGGTCAAAGTGGCGGTGCGGGTCCGCCCGTTCAACTCGCGCGAGATCGCCAGGGACTGCAAATGTATCATCGAGATGACTGGCAACACCACCAGTGAGTATTATAATGTTTCGACTGTACGATACATTGTACATTTAGCGTACGATACACTCACAGTCAGTTTTTTGCCGCAACTTAGTTAGGATTGTTTTGCCAACCCCAAAAATCTAAAAAACAGCAACTCGTCAACAAAAAAACAGTAGGTAAAGTAAAAAAGGCAGATTTCATTTTTCATATATTCATTTTCTTAGTTACCAACTACCATACATTCTTATATTCATAATCACAACAACAAAAATCATATTAAAGTTATTTGCGCACAATACAATTTTGAAAGCTGTTGTTTGTGTGTAACTTTAACACAATATGCCAGTACAATAGGGCGAGCTGTCATTTATAAACTGGGATATTCCAATGCATTAAATATGAAATCGCGACAAGCAAGAGAAGAGAAGATACTGCTATCTTGTGTCATTGCGTTTAATTACATAGTAGTTATCAAAAAATGCAGTGTAATAGGTGGCGCTGAACGTTAATTGAAAAACAGTAAAAATTAGGAATGAAACAGAAAACATGGACATTAATGTGAAAATAGAAAATCTAATGTTAAGGGTTGGTAACACTTTAGGAAAGCCTAGGGAAGCGCTTCCTACCGACCGAGTGTTATGGCCGGGATCAAGGTCCGATGTTCACTGTCTTTGTTTGTACATATGTAGTTATGTCCGATCTAAATCTTACATATCGCGGGTCAGTCTCCATACTTCGACTACAGTGCCATCTAGCCGTGTTGGCATGATATGTAGTGACAGCAGTAGATTATAAATGTCGCTACATTTCTATAACACATAGGCCGTCATCACACTGCGACGAGAGGAGAGGGAACAAACTCAAAACGCGGACGCAGCCGCGGGGGACCGCTAGTCCGTTAAAAACTTTGCTGACAAACTACGCGCGTCCTGATAAGGTTTAAAGTAAACGTGTTTGGAAGATATTGATATTAGTAGGGGCGTGATTCACACAATGGTCGTGTCAGTTATTCATAAGACCTCGGGCTTGGTCTCTTTACCCGGTTTAAATAACAAAGATTGTTTCGGACAGTATTAATAATTTCAGCATTTGAACAGGACATTTAAGTCTTTCAGCTGTAGTCAACAATAACAATACCTGATAAAATAAATTACAGATTGAGTTTATTTTGTCGGTGTAGTTAAACATGTTTAGACATAGCCAAAACTGTACTGGCACTAAGTGTGTGTTACATTATCTCACCGAGCACATACTGAACCACTTTCTTTCACATTTGGCATATTTCAAATCATGCCATCAGGTAATTTGCGCCCACAATACTCCGTAGAAAATGAAGTAATTCGTTTCTTCATTGGTTCTATCTACGTACCTTGACAAAGAGTAAAATGAACCTCTTTTACTCAGTATATTGCACTGAAGATCATTTGAACTTGACCTTCGTGGTCAGTTAACCTTCAAAATGAGGTCGTGGGGTGTGTTGACTGTGTGTGACACAACAAAGTTAAATGACATTCATGATCCCTTAACTAAACCTTTTAGCCACCCAATGAATATATTGACATAACTTGAAAATAGCGTTGTAGTATTTCTGTATCATTATTTTTGACTTTTATTTATATTAATACCTACAATCGTTTTTAACTCTTCACACACATAGATTTATTCGTTCATGTTTTAGACTGATGCTTTCTAAAGACCTAAGGTACCTATTTCGCTAGAAATAACATTCTGAAAACAGTTTCAGACTGAAATACTAAATATTAAATAGCGGGCGGCATGGTGCGTACATGCAGTATTTTTTAATATACCTTCTGCTAAATTCAAAATTCAAAATTTTTATTCGTTTAAAATTCTTAGACTGAATATTTTATACGGTTAAATACGGTTACGGTTGTTTTATACATTCTTACTGCGCAGTAGAGATCGTGGTACGAACTGTAAGAAGGTCGGGGGAAACCCTTCAAGCAGACGATGTGAGGAGAAATCAATCGCGTTTTATTTAATACTCTAATACCGGAACCACATGTACTACTTACGCTACTTTACAATAATGAACACTTAAAGAGAACGTTAAGTCGTACTTTTGTATTGTGAATTAAACTGTATAACTTAACACGCAACCTTTAATATTTTGTCTATGATCCGTAAAACTTTAACTAGGTATTTTGATTTTGCATTATACCATTGTTTGCTATTGTGTTTTCTGTCCAGTCTTACGACCTTGAGAAACCCCGAACATTACAGCACGACATATTTAATTTTCCAGTCATAAAATTGCTGTAATGTAAGTACTCATTAAGTAATAGACAAGAACAATGTGTATAAATATTTGATATACATTATAATGAAACAGCATAAGCAATAACATGGTTTTGGTCTTTTTAGTGTTCCAACCTTTAGATCTCATCTAGTTTTGCTACGTCGTAGAAAGCTTATAAAAAAAACGTCTAGAGCAGAATGTCTGCATCGCATACTACGCGGTATCGACCCTGTTATCTCGCGTTTTAAATTTATTGCCCGAGTCCGACCCTGTTTCAATTTATTGTTATTGAATATTCGACTCCGCTGCAAACGTATTACGGCTCTCACCGACCGCAGATAAATGGATGAAATCAATTTCAGTTTCAAAACCATTTCGCTGAAAGTTCGAGTGATTTTCACTAAAGGTTTCAACGTATTCGGTTTTCATGTTAAAATGTAAAATATTGTAATTATATTATAAAATATTTTATTCAGCAATTTGTTACTAAATAAATACAAACACGTTCGCTTTACATATGAAAACATTTACGTATAAAAAAGCGTACATATTTAAATACAGTATCATAATTATTAGTTTTAATTCAACCCATGTGGTGTTCAAATACTTATGTTCTCGCAAAGGTAAGCGCCTGGTTTTAAAACTTGCTTCCAATTAAGGTTTTTAACAGTCGAGCGATTTTAAGTAAGAGCGGGTAGGGTTGCTGATTATCAAACCACTATTGCGATGTTTTTGAAAAAGAAAGGGCCTATTTCATCATCGACTAATAAGCACTAATTATAATACGGAACGTCATTACGTATGAAGTAGTGGGCAGATAACGCTAATGGGAACTTATTCAGACATTGTAAAACCAGTCATAATTCTTGTTAGTGACTAAACTAGGTCTACGCAAGCAGATAGCCTGTCCGTTTGTTCTCTTGAATTGATCTAGCAAAACATATACATATATATATATATATATATATATATATATATATATATATATAAACTAATATATATATACATATATATATATATATGTATATATATATTAGTTTATATATATATATATATATATATATATATATATATATGTATATATATATGTGTATATATATATATATATGTATATATGTGTTTGTGACTGGTTTTACAATGTCTGAATAAGTTCCAATAAAGTACAATGTTTGAATATATGTATATTTTTAACGATGATACGAACGTTGTGATAGAAAGCCCCTAATCGCCTAGCAGCCCTAACTACAGCTTCTCTCTACTCTAACGAGCTCTGCAACTCGTTTACTGCCTTTGACTCTTAATAAAACTATTTTTAAAGCTCTACAGCCAAGAATCCGCTCTACCACACAAGCAATAAAGCCCATAACGGCATGCGCTGAACTTGTGCGCTATGCTATTTGAGTACGTCTAGACGCAAAGAGTTTTTTCATGTTTTTACCGTTGTACATAGTTGTTTTTCTAACTTTTAGTTTTAGCTAAGCGAATCACGTCGGTCACAAGTTACGCGGCAGATATTTAGTGCGAATGTTTGTAAAAAGAAGTTGTAAAAGGAAAGTTTACAGCATTACTAAAGCAAATATTTAACCTAAAGAAGTTGGTATCAATAAGTCCAATGTGTTTTGTGTCGGAATTATTACCGAAGCATTTTCATTTGATATCTCATGTTACATCGTGAGCTGACTTTGTTGACTCAAAGTGTTTATTTTGGCAATTTAGCAGCTGTAAACTCCCCAAACGAGTCATATTTTGCCCTTGTCCGGTTTATTGTGACGTCACGTGGCGTGGGGTGTAAACGCTTCTGCCCTAAACAGTGACGTGTAAACTGTGACGTCACTGGTGCGTCACTTCTCGCCCACGGCGCCATTAATATGCATTAAGTGGACAGCAAATGGCTCTTTAGCTTCCGACAGCCACGCCTTTATAAAAAATGACTGCCTGTAACAACCTTAAAGGAGAAAATTTAACGTCGCCGAGGAAGCGAGGCTAACTGTTGTTAATGATGGCGCTTGCAGCTTTTTCTTCGCTCTCACGTAAAATATGAAATTGTAAACCCAGAATATTCTTCTTCGATTTTGGGCTTTTGAATAATAGCTTTCCTCTTTTTTTTAAAAAAAGTCTAAAGCATTGCATACCAAGCTGAACATTGAAAACATTTAAAAAAATGCCCATTTATTTTACAACCGATAGCATGAATTTGAAACGCACGGGAAACCTCTCGAACATGAAAATGGCGGCCAAAAAATACCGAAAAACCCTTTTATTTACGAACTATACACCCGTATATTTGAATTTAGAACGCATGAACGTTGAACACGGCGTAGTTTGACGTTAATGGGCGATCGGCCGCAGTGCGCAGTGCCCCATAAACCCCATTATGCCCCGTAAACCTTGTCCATGGGGCGGCTGCCTCTCGTAAATCGCGAGTCATGACCACACTTGGATGGTTCGCGCGGGTTAATTTCACTTACACTGATTAAATGAGCTCTGTTCTCTGTTTTTAGCGGTATGTTCATTGTTACTGGAACATTCAATGGGCGTATTCCTTTGGATTTATTTATACAAATACTATTGAATAATCCATACTACTTACTAAACATGATCTGTAACTCTTTTAAATTTTAACAATAAAAAACACAAGTTAAGTGCAGTCATTGAATCTGACAAATTTCGGAGTCTGAAACTGAAATTGTGATCACGACTGAGCAGATGTGCTGCCTTGTAGTTGTTTAAGATTTGTCACACTGAGTGCAGTCTGCGTGCCCGCATCAATTTTATATGGAGTTCATACAAAATTGACCGGACAAAATGGTCTTAAATGTTGTGCAGATGTATTTATCAACATTATTTTGTCATTCTTATGCGGCGGACGGCGGCTTATTGGTCCGTGAGAACCTACCAGCCAATTTACTCCCAAATCCCCCTGAACCTAATTATACGCGTGTAAAAGTAACACCACCACCCACATTACAAAAGTCAACATTGTCATTCACAGCACATTGGCGTTAAGTTTAGCCATTCGTTTTAGAGGGCGCCCCCATTTTCCGCACCATTGCTTCCCGTTCACACTTTCAGTCAAAGGTCTGCTCTGATGTTTTCGACTTTATCCATCACTCTTACTCGCGCTGTTTTTGATATCAGTAAAAGAGATGGCTAGAGTAAAAAATACGGATAGTGACTGGAAGTAATTTGCCGCACACTGACCTTTGTGGTTCGTTGTACCCCACTTCACCCGCGATGATCTTTTGTTGGCAAACTTTTTGTGCAGATTTAACTTTTTAAAAGTCTCTTTGTGGAGCCTTTTGGAGAAAAAGTGACGAGTAATTTTCACTTCGCGAGATCGTTTGGAGTTTTTCGTACTTTCATTCTATTTGTTTTGTTTTCAAGTTAAGTCATGCCTAAGACAATGTTACTGAAAGTTTTGTTTATGATAGGTTCATAAGTTATTTATGTTAATGCCACCATTAAAAAAGCACCGAGGTGTTGGATTAGTGAGGGCAATAAAGCAACAATCAGTGTTTGTAAAGAATGATGGTGCATGACACGCCACCCTGCTATTAGAAACTAAAAACTTGCCTCTTTGACGGTAAGTAATTTGTGATATCGGTTTTTGGTGTTGTATGCTTATCTTGAAAGAAAATTTCATATTTTATTAATTTTAGCACTTGGAATCACTATTCTTGGTATAAAAGTAGTGCAACAACACTTAATTTTACATTTCAACGTTTCAGACCTTCGGTAAACAAAACAGTGGCAAGAGTTATTATGATAATTATTTTGCTCTGGTTACTAATAAGAAAGTCCGCTTGTAACTTAATGTGTGTTCATAACAATTGTGTAGAGTAAACATTTAAAGTTAGGCTAAACCAGTCTTGTAGTCAAGTAACAATCAGAAAATCTCATGTTCATAATAGCTTTATATAGGTAGACTTATGTCGTATATTTATGTTTCCCAGATTAATAGTATCCACTAATCCATACAAGCGCTTAGCGTTTGCAAGGTGAGATGCTATTTATTTGCACTACCTACCTAGAATATAATAGCATCTATACAGGTTCTTGCAAGCAAGTATGAAGGCTCTAGTTTATATCCTATACATAACTCAGGATATAATAGCATCTGCACAGGCTCATAGCATATACAGAACGAGTTTTCAGCATATGAAACATACTCAAGTAATAATATTTCCGTTGCCTGCTGCATAATGCATAGAAGCATGGCCGTTTGTTAGAAGACCTTGTATAGAGTTGTAGGGTATGTCTACCAGTTTCAAGTATATTATGATTAGTCTAGAAAACTAAACAACACCTTAGCAGTACCTCTATTTCTGACACAATTGACGTTACACCTTACCAAAATGAAATCTGGACGCGTTAAGTCTCAAAAATATAGAAGACCAGCTTTTTAACTGTCGTGCTTCAAAGTATTAAAAAAACAGGCCAGTTTCAAACGCTCACTTTAGGTATTTTTATGATTATTTATAATGTTGAAGCTATATTTATTGCATACAATTATTCCGTATTTATTTTTGTAGAAGTTATAGCTATGCACTTAGGAATGTTAATTATTCACTTATTTAAATAAAACCTAGTAAAATTCCATTTTATGATTTCTGAGTTTTTTTTTTGATATGACACTTTCTTCCGTTTCACGCATACTAGAGGTACATTTCCCAAACGACATTGTTATTTTACAAAATATACAAAATAAAATTTTGTTATTGTTGCTAAAATATAACAAAACAATGCCTTTTTAAATATAGACATTTATTTTGATCCACCATTAATGCTTTGTAATTTTCTTTTCTTATAAAAACATCAATAATTAGCAGAAAAGTAACTTACACGCTTCGAACACTCTACCGATTTAGGAACTTTCTACCGATAAGTACCAAAATTCTGCTGGTCCAGGCACTGGTACTGCCTGTAATCGATTACGCCGATGTGTGCTGTACCAACTTATCCCAAAACCATTTAAACAAGCTTGAGCGTCTCTTTAATAACTGCCTTCGATTTATTTTTGGCATACGAAAGTATGACCATATTTCTCCATTCCGTTCTCAACCTAATTGGCTCACTATTCGTCAGCGCAGAAATCTTCGAGTCCTTTTCAGTATTCTCGATAACCCGAATTCTCCCGACTATCTCAAATGTAATGACAAATTTATGAGAGACATAAGTTCTAGAACCCTCCGTCCTAACAATGCCCTCCAGCTATACACACCTCTTCACAAGACTACTTATGTCTCTAACTCCTTCACCCTCAGTGCTATAAGACTCTGGAACTCCCTCCCTGATACCATCAAGACTTCATCGTCTAAGTATTCGTTCAAAAAGTCTATTCGTGAGCTTTTTCTCAGTGACAATACCACGTGATGCTTGATAAAGTTTGTCCTTCTCTGTTTCCCCTTCATTAATCTCTGTTAGCCTATGTATGTATTCAAATATGTTTAAGTAGGTTTATTTATTATTATTTATGTAAGTATATGAGTAGTTTAAATTTAATTTGTTGCTTTTATGTGTAATTTTACGCCTCAATCGTTTCTGTTTCACCCAATGGTTGACTGGTAGAGAATGCTTTAAGCATTAAGTCCGCCATTCGTACTTTAGTTTTGTCAGTGTAATAAAGAATTTAAAAATATATATATATATATATGCATGGAACGAAACTCGAACTATAGTGATTCACAAAACCTAATCGACCTATAATCGTGTACGTTCGAATGATCGGTATGGTCGTAAACTCAATTACTATATTTATTGATGAAAAACAATATTGGGTTACATTACATCACTAAAATTGACGAAATGACAACGTCTCAGTCAAAATCAAAATTTGACGACCCGTCTGGTGTAGTGGTCGAGAAATCGCCTACTACGCAGCGAGTGCGGGTTCGATCCCCGCACAATACAAACATTTGTGTGCATGAACATGTCTGTTTGTATTGGTCTGGGTGTTTTCTATGTATATCATGTATGTATTTACAAAAAAAATGTATTTAAGTATTATATCCGTTGTCTGGCACCCATAACACAAGCTTTGAGTAGCTTACTTTGGGACTAGATGGCGATGTGTGGAAATGTCCAAAGGATATATGCAAAGGATATATGCAATCTTTAAAAAATGAACTATATATGAACGATTCCGATTTAGCCTCATTATTCTATTTGCTTTTATACACAGCCCTTCCGCCGGTAGATACATGTGTTATTTACTTCCGCTTCCGTACCCGAGCTGTTGCCTGTTTCCAACATGGCGCCGACATTGTTCGCGATATTGATTGCCTATCGCGCACCTACCCGCAGCTTTATTATGTAACTTGAAGCTATTGCGATGCGTTTGCAATTCATGTTTACCATCATGGTTAAATAAACCTTGGCAAAGTACTTGTAAGTGGGGGAGGAACTGTCAAACGTGTCGAACAGATTACTCGAGCTGTCAAATGCTAATAAGCGCTTACTTCTGATCTTTCTTAATACAATTGGCATGACTGTTATAACGATTGCAATTTGAAAATAATCGACTCATGTGAAAAACCTTTTGATTTGATATTAAAGAGCTTTTGCAGACTGAAGTTTGTTTGCTAAGAGATTTTCGCTTTGATTAAGATTCTTTGTTACAATAAAATCTTTTTGATTCAACAAAAATTAGCGAGTGAATAAAATTTAATTGTGTTTGAATTGATTGTTTGACACAGGCTTAAGGCCTTTTTTTTGTGGGGAGTTATGACCTTGTATTGCGTGTAGAATGTAATTGAAATTTTTATTTGTACCTAGGAAGTTTTGAAATAATTGGCCCTCTGTTAATTACGAACAAATGTTCATTTATATTCATTCATATATATTCTTTTGTTTTTATAGTGTTTTGTTACAGTTTAAACTATATTATTTAAATTACACTTAAAAAGCAATTGTAAACCTCCGTGTTATAGTGACTAAGCAGTCTGGGTTTCAAGGCGTTGCCGTTCCGAGGTCCTGGTTTCGATTTCCGATCGGGTCAATGTAAAAATCAAAAATTTCTACATTGTCTCGGGTCTGGGTGTTGTGGTACCACCGTTGTTTCTGATTTCCATAACACTACACTGCATTAGCTACTTTCTTTGGGATCAGAACAATGTATGTGATCGGAGTCCATTTTTTAGGGTTCCGTAGCCGAATGGCAAAAAACGGAACCCTTATAGTTTCGTTAAGTCTGTCTGTCTGTCTGTCTGTCCGTCTGTATGTCACAGCCATTTAATTCTTTAACTATAAGCACTAAACAATTGAAATTTGGTAGGAAGATGTATCTTGTTAACCGCTTACCGATTCTCATACAAAAAATAAAAAATATTGACAGTTAAGGAGAGGCTCCCATACATGAAACTAAAACCAAAAAAAATGTTTTTTAGTCATACCTATGCGTGTGGGGTGTCTATGGATAGGTGTTTTAAAATGACATAGAGGTTCTTAAAACCATTTGCTTTTAAAGTCTAACGTTCCATAGCTAGACGCTTCCAAAGTGGTAAAATGGGCGTCCCCCCCATCTAATTTCTAAACGAAGCAAGTGTAAACTTTGAAAAAATATATAATGTAGATCTTAACAGATACTTTCAACAAAAATTGGTTCGGACGGGATCGAACAAGTAGTTTTTGAGATATAGCACATTTTCAACAACCGCAAACATAACTTTGTACTTCATACGAACACTATGAAAAACAAAGTTAAATTTGCAGTCAACAAAATATTGCGGTATTTTACTAAGTAGAAGTAAGTAGATGCCCTAATTCAGTTGAAGTTGGCACGGAACCCTCAGTGCGCGAGTCCGACTCGCACTTAGCCGGTTTTTTTTAAAATTAAAATTAAATTATATTTATTAAATTTGTTGCACACAAGGAATCGAACCCTGTATCTACGCTATCCGGGCGCATGCCTATACCACTTGACCACTTATTTCATAGGCGGGCCTTTTGAATTTTGCAAGTGTTTTTAAGCTTTGCGGTTGGGTAATAAAGGTTTGGTGTACAAGTCTTAGATACTTCTAAGAATTGTACATGATGCTGTCAGAAAATATATTTATTATTGCGATTAATATATTCATTAAATATTAATATTCAATGAAACTATAATCTTTTACAGTATCCGAGTTATCATTTTAAAACAAGTCTCCGCCAATGGAAGTATTTTTACTGCTTGTCTACCCATCTAACGAACGGTCTATAAAATAAACGCGTTAACTCTAAAGACACTGTCATACTGCCGCTGTATGTAACGAAGTGTTCGAACATTCTTTATGCTGTGTCTTATACTTGTTTGTGTTGAAATGTTTCTGAAGGTTCTGCTAAGGTGCTGTTCTGTACAAAGCTGCACTAAAAAATTTAGCAAATTTTTCTTCATTCTGTATTTCTAATCTAATATAGCTTTGTACTTTAACTTACACTGTTTACCTGCGCAACTTGAACTTGGCACAGGTGTAATATTTAAGGATCCAGTTTCCTTATTTTTTAAATATTTTTTGTACTTTACTTATACTATCAATGTCTGTTTTTGTTACCAATTAATAAAAATAAAATAAAATAAGGTCAAATCGCCATAAGATGTTTTAACTTCTTGATGTTTGTATGGCATTTTACACAGCTTTATTAAAAATAGCTACTATTTGTTATCTTTATATTTGAGTAGTCCAAAATAATTGCTACACAATAGAAATAAAAATAAACGTAAGATAATAAATTCTAGATCTTTCCATAATACGAATCATCATTCATCATTTCCTTTTGCCTCCGATCATCCGGCGTCGCTACTCTTTCAAAATTAAATCTGCTCGCAATTTACCAGTGTGGTAATACCCTAAACTTACAGAGTGAGTCAGCGTCGTATAAAAATGTCAATGCTTGCACTTGGTTTGATTACTCAGCCGTAACGGAAGCATATCCCCGTCTCTCGGTGCATCGTGACTCAGACGCATTATAAAACCGGCCAAGTGCGAGTCGGACTCGCGCACTGAGGGCTCCGTGCCAACTATAACTGAATTAGGGAATCCATATACTTCTACTTAGTAAAATACTACAATATTTTGTTGACTGCAAATATAACTTTGCTTTTCATAGTGTTTGTATGAAGTACAAAGTTATGTTTGCGGTTGTTGAAAATGTGCTATATCTCAAAAACTTCTCGTTCGATCTCGTCCCAACCAATTTTCGTTAAAAGTATTTGTTAAGATCTACATTATATATAATTTTCAAAATTTACACTTGCTTGGTTTAGAAAATAGATGGGGGGGGGGGGGGGGGGGGGTAACGCCCATTTTACCACTTTGGAAGCGTCTAGCTATGAAACGTTTGACTTTAAAAGAAAATGGTTTTATGAACCTCCATGTTGTTTAAAACATTTTTTTTAGTTTCATGTATGAGAGCCCCCTCTTAACTGTCATTATTTTTTGTATAAGAATCGGTAAGCGGTTAACAAGTTACATCTTACTACCAAATTTCAATTGTGTGATGCTTATAGTTACAGAATAAAATGGCTGTGACATACGGACAGACAGACAGACAGACTTGACGAAACTATAAGGGTTCCGTTTTTTTGCCATTCGGCTACGGAACCCTAAAAAGCGGAGGGGATGCTTTTAGGATGCGGGTAAATTTTATTCGAGGTATTATTGCGTCTAGTCGCTGCGTTAAAAACGTCTAGGGAATATCGCATGATGGGTTTGAAAAAGATTAACGTGCTGTCTTGTTGAGTTATTTTTTATGACCAAAAGGAGAGACGTAAGCACGCATCAGAAATTGGCGTGTGTACAGAGATGTTTTTGATAAGTTTTGAAGCCTATTTCAAGCGCAATGAGTCTCTCACAATGTAAAAAAATCATTGTAACATCTTTGTCTTGTAAATTAAAAGTATTTGTCCCGTTTAATGTAGCTAAAGTATAAGTCTACATTTAGTTATGATTATGTTTTCTATGTGGGTAGATTTTATTGCGTCATGCGATGGTGTAAACAAGACAATTCGTCCGCTGTTTCCAGTAATCCAGACGATAAATATTCATAATCCAGTCACATCTAAATTAATAGATTATAATCTCATCTATTGATCGACCTTCGCTAATAATAGCTGGTAGAAGTCACCCATCCGTGTTTAAACACGCAAGTAAGTCTAGTACTTTTGGCGACAGCGAGGCGACTTCTTCGGTCGATACGGCGCGACAAGACAAACCAAGATACTGATGTTCTACTGTGTACTTTTCAGCGTCTTGAACTGCGACTGTCTGTGAGGATCGAATCTCTAGACGTCTATTCTCGGCTCTAGTCGCTGAGCTAACTTGCAATGATAATGATAGGCTGAACTGAGTAGAGATGGAACTCAGATGTTCCTAATATTCCTTTTTTCCTTTTATAGAACACCTTTATGGCAGCATCAGCAGTGGCAGGTGGTTTTAGCAAATACTGACTCTTCTAACTAACAAAAAATTCAAATATGAAACGTCATAACTTATGAAGTATTGGGCAGTACCCATATTTTCTACAGATAAATAGCGCTTATTAATGGGAACTTTTCGAACATTGTGAAACAGCCATATATTGACTTGATAAAATGAAGATAGAATTTCCACAAATTTTTCAGCATTTTATTTTCTGTATAATCTATCGATAACTCGGACATCATCTAACCGAGTATACGACTGTGTCTCACGCAAAAACAGTGTGATCGAACGTGCAAACGTGGGACAAAAATACAGACGACTTCCAGTAGGGTACTGATTTGATTAGCACTCAGACGGTCCGGTCAGTCAACCGGAACCGTACAACCGAATATTTTGGCCGGCGGGGATGAGTGTACCCGTCTGAAGTCTGTCATGTGCTTTTATACGCCATTTCCACCTGTAAGCGGCAATATCCGCACTGTTATAACCCCTGAGGCTGAAAGGTATTATTGGTAGAGTATGGTTAGGATAGATAGATCTATGTTGGTTACCAAATAAGCGGTTAAAGTCGTTAGAACTTGTGTTTTCTATTGATAATTATTGAGAGACTTAAGGAGGTATACAACCTCAGTTAATTTTTTAGGGTTTCTTAAGATCTATATCAGTTATTAAAATCTTATTTTCTTTGTTACAGTTATAACAAATCCAAAAGCACCGCCTGGCAACAAGGAAGGAGTGAAAAGCTTCAACTTCGATTTCTCATACTGGTCGCACAATGTAAGTACACATTTCCCTATGATTTCAGTTTAACACACATAATTCACACGAGTAGGTACCTATCGTAACATAGAGTTCCATAAAAATCTACAAACCACTAGATTCCGATGCACAAAAACAAGTGCCATGCTGTTTGGGCATTTCTAAACTGACAAACTACCGGTACCTTAATTGGTAATGTTAAACCATGGCTTGACAAAATTGCAATAGATCCAATCAGCTTTCATGATAGCTAATGGATATCTAGGCACACCTATAAACGTGTCTGATGAGTAAATCATAGTAAACATGTCGAGATTACCACCCGCGGCTGCACAGGCGTTCTCACTACAGGGGGTGGTAGGCACGAACGAATGAAACTTTCAGTGGGTGTGGTGAGAATTCTATACTCAAAGACCTGTATCCGAATATGAATTATTTGAAATCTATGTGCTCATAACTATTGCAAATGCAAGTCAGGGTAAACGAGATGAAACCAGGTCTTCAGGAAATTTCAATGACATAAACCATACTTAGATCATAGTCGAGTGAAAATAACCTGACTTTAAATGATTTGAGAGCATTTGGCACTTCCATTGTAGAAGTTATTTGTTAATACAATACAGACGATATTTAGTTCAGTTAGATAGGCATAGCTTAGCTATAGACTGTTATTCCATCAAGGTAATGAAGCAATATCGCTGGTTAAATGTGTTGTGGGTGGACAATAGGCCCGATGGCACGCGTAATAAGATTTCCCGGCAATCGCTGAGCCAGAGCGTTTCACACCTAGGGCTACCAATACTGCGAATTATTTACTTTATTTTTTCTTGTGTGTATATGTAAGATAGGCAATGTTAACATTGTGTAAATAGTTCGTTTTATTATTTACTAAATGTACAGTATCATTTACATGTTACAATTTTCATTGTGCACGCACTAATAACAAGCTTACGCAACGCAACACATGTTTGTACTGATTACTAATAATTAACTTGTAATCAATGAAAATATTTGTAACTTACCCGTTTAGTTTATCCAAGACACTCCAAAAATTGTGAATGGGGTAACCCTTGTCTATTTTGGCGGCCATATTGGATTTGGCCGCAACACGATTAACGGATTTGCCCCTCGATGAGCTGTACGGTTTCTGTGTGGTTCAAGGCTTACAGCGCGTAATTATCTCTGTTGCGTTGATTGTACCGTTTTTGTATTGGATGTAGATACAGCGGCCAGCACATCAGGTTACCCACTTTTGTTGCAAACTAGCCCTTATTACAACTGCATAAGACACCGCAGTGTTTACGTTCACGTGCTGTTGTCTGTACATTAATGCTAAGTTTTGCAGGTGGAACAAAGCAAGTCTGTTTTGAGGTTAGAATGATCTTCGCGAGTTTTTGACAAAGAGCGTAGTTAGTATAGCTATACAGGATAGCACAAGTTAAAAATAGCACGATTTATATTTGAATGAATTCTCTTATGTGATGCATTCCTACTAATTTCCATTCACAAATTTAATACCTCTGAAATTTGTAATATCTAACACGGAAAAGTACAGTTACGAAAATAACTTGAAGCAATTATAACGCTTACTGGCATCTGGCTGGTGAATTAAAAAGGTATCCGGGGTAGAGTAGCGATGACCGCTGAGACCACAGTTGCTTTCAAACACAGTAAACTTAATAATTTATTAATTTAATAGATAAGTAGTTACATTTTTAGCTTATGCATCATATCACCTACACAGTGACCCGGGTAAAGTGCAGTAAAATAGATCTAAACATCACATGCGATACCCAAATGGGTGTTTTTTGAAGACAGTAGCGATTTTATGAGCAGGAGACTTTCTTCAAACATTATGTTACAAGTTTAGGTTTTTCCTTTCTTTATTGCTGTTTTTTAATGTATAAAAATAAAATGTGTTCCTATGTTTATGTATGTTAAATTTTAAAGTAGTCATGTAGGTATATTAAGTTTATTATATATTGCTTGTTTTTGTTTTTTGTTCTTTTACGCCGGCTCAAACGTTTCTGCTTCATCCATCCATTTGACGACCTGTCTGGTGTAGTGGTCGAGAAATCGCCTACTACGCAGCGGGTGCGGGTTCGATCCCCGCACAATACAAACATTTGTGTGCATGAACATGTCTGTTTGTATTGGTCTGGGTGTTTTCTATGCATATCATGTATGTATTTACAAAAAAAAAGTATTTAAGTATTATATCCGTTTTCTGGCACCCATAACACAAGCTTTGAGTAGCTTACTTTGGGACTAGATGGCGATGTGTGGAAATGTCCAAAGGATATTTATAAAGGATATTTATTCAATGGTTGACTGGTAGGGAATACTTTAAGCATGAATTCCGGCATTTGTACTTTCTTTTGTTTGTGCAATAAAGAATAAACAAACAAACATGCTTACTGATGCATCTCATTTTTACTGTGGTCAGATGGTAGATCACTCTCATCTGCAATTTCAACGAGTCTTCCTAATTCGGACGATTCATTGAAATTTATGCGAACGCAGCGTCGCCTTTCTGTGTCGACTGCGATATTATGTTAATGTTTATTTTATTTCATTAAGTATCGCAATATCATTTTGTACAAAACGACGTCTGTTTTATGACCGAAATGTTTTTGAATATCTTGTGTTTTCTTTCTAAGTGCCTTGCGAAACCTTCATGTACAACTTTATTATAACATAAATATTTTTGTTACAGCCAAATGATCCCCAATTCTCCTCCCAAATTATGGTGTACAAAGACATCGGTGAAGAGATGTTACAACACGCTTTTGACGGTGAGTACAATTATGTCAATTATTTTTTTCTTAGAAAACTATACGTACTGTATTATTATATTCAGAACACAAAAAAGTCTCTAAAACTAAAGTAATTGATTTGATTTGAAAGATTAGTACTCCCCTTCATTTCAGATTACCATCATTACATACCTACGATCTAATATGTGGGGATATCATCAATTAAAAGTGGTCTGTTCAAAAATATTGTAAGCAGAATATCCAATTCATTCCGTGGTAAACATCACTCTCGCTCACCATACAGTGACTTCACGCCACATAAACTTGAAAATGTACTCTCTCTCATTATGCAAACTAGAGTAACCAAAACAACAAACCGCAGAGATCAAAAGATGATATACATGTCCCGAGTATCTTAATCTATACTTATATTAAAGCTGAAGAGTTTGTTTGAATGCGCTAATCTCAGGAAATACTGGACCGATTTGAAAATAATTATTTTGTATCTGATAGCTTCTTTACTGGGGAAGGCTTAAGGTTGTAAAAGATCACGCTGCGATGGGAGGGGAGAGTTTAAACTTAAAACGCGCGGACGAAGTTGCGGGGCACCGCTAGTTCAACGATAATATTCAACATCTTTTTGTACTTAATGTATAGGTTTTCTAAAAAACTCGGAATAGTTTGAACCTTAACTTATAAATTAAGTTTTCATTTATTGTTGTATGGAAATGATGTGTATAGGTAGGTATAAGTCTCAATATGTATTTTGTTGTAGGACCATAAAAAAATAAAATAAAATAAAAAGTTTCATTCCAATCACGGTATAAATTGAAAAATAGTTTTGTTCCAAAAGAAGTTTTAAATAGGCGGTATTCTATCCCTCTTACACCCGTTAAAGAACTAAAAGAGATGATCCATGTTATCATGTTGTTCGCAGGTTACAATATATGCATATTCGCATACGGGCAGACCGGAGCTGGCAAATCTTATACGATGATGGGTCGCGGAGAGGACGGACAAGAGGGCATCATACCTCAGATATGCAAAGACCTCTTCAGACGCATCAGACAGACTACTAGTGAAGACCTTAAATACTCGGTGAGAAGCGAAAGTATAAGCAAACTGAAAACTAAACTAATTATCCGATAACTCATTTAATTGAACCCATAGATTATACTTTTACTTATAAGGTAAAACCCGGATAGTCGCCCCTGGGGTATAGTTGCCTCGATTGCAATAACGCTAGTGTCGCAAATGAAACACATATTGTTTTATTTATCTATCGAAAGACTGCTACTACAACTAAGTTGACCGTGTTGCATGTCTCTGTGCGATTGCATGGGGCGGCTAGGTGCGATCAAAGCTATTGCGGGATAAATGCCCTCTATCGCGACGAGACATCTATCCTAAACGTAATTTATATAGATTTGGCAACTATATGGGATAGTTGTCCCAAAATTTAGAGGTCAGCAAAAATCGCCAATACTCTGGAAATATCAAAGATAATATTTATTTCTTTCATAAATTTGAAGATAATAAACTAAAGAACCTACCCGTTTAACAAATAAAGAATCTCGCTTTTTGTACTAAGAGATATAAAGTAATTTCAGAAAGTGGGACAACTATCCGGGTTTCACCCTATCGCTATTTCTATTAGATACTTTTTCTACATAGAGTAACACCCTACTTAGATAAGGAGGGCTTGAATTGAATATCTATTCCTTGGGTAAAATACGCATTATGTGATATCCACTTCACCATGCCGAATCAATGTTCACAGCGTAACTTGCGCTTTGCTTATTAGAAACTAACATGTTTACTTAATTATTTTCGAAAGCAAAATAACACAACAAAATTAACAATTCGGCAGTAGTACTAACTAACTTGTTACATTTTGTCACGTACTGAAACGTGAAAACTGAAAATATTCCAAGAAAATAAAGAAATAGCACGACCAGCTGCCTAGTACCGCCAGTCATTATTTCGTTAAGCTCTGTAACTAATTTGTTATTTAGTCTGCGTGATATAAGGCAACTGGCCTACTCCACAATTCAATCAATGAGTCACATATATTCATACATTTGAAACGGCATATTGTGATGATAATAAATTTTAATATTTTTGTGCAGGTGGAAGTATCCTACATGGAGATATACTGCGAGCGGGTCCGAGACCTGCTGAACCCTAAAAACAAGGGCAACCTTCGTGTCCGCGAGCACCCAGCATTAGGACCGTACGTGGAGGACTTGAGCAAGCTCGCAGTCACATCCTACCAGGACATATACGACCTCATCGATGAGGGGAACAAGGCTAGGTAAGTTTTTATGAGGTTCTACATAGAATTAAAGAGCTTCTCCATTGAAGGCAACCTTCGTGTTGGGCACAACAACAACTCGTGGAAAATTTATACCTGTCGTTAGATTTTAATGACGAAAATAGTAACTCAACCGGACTACAGTCAGAATTACACCTAAGTGTAGGTTTAAGCGTGTAATTATCTTTATTCATGACCATCAATTGATTCGAACACCAAGTTACTAGGCTACCCAATACATTACTTTGAAGTCTTGGTTCACTATTTTTATTGACAGTATTATTTGGTAACTAAAGTTTAGCTGCCAAGATAATGCTTATATGGTTTAGATGTTTGACATTCTTATTATACATACATACATGCGTTCCGCTGCCATAACTTATGCTGAGCGGGGGTGCCTTTTCGACTCGAGTAGTATGTCTCTCGAATAGTCTTTGTTTTTGCATGTATTTTCAATGTCCTTTTTTCGGTCGATAAATGTGTTTTTTTTCTTTCTTTCTTTACGTACATACATTTTGTGTTAAAATTGAAAAAGCATTATCTGATTCTCACAGCACACAAGTGCTTACAAAACATTTTTGTAAGCACTGCCAGCGGTTGTTCGTGTTGCTAAATGGTAACAAATCATACTTAAATGGTTGACAGTACTTCCGTTGATTACCTTTGACCAAACATGACGTAGACATGCACACGTATCATAAAATAAAAAGTTTGAGAAAATTAAGTTTGACTTTGTATTTTTTTATAACGGTAAATGTTATCTAATATATAAAATTCTCGTGTCACAGTTTAAGTTGCCAAACTCCTCCAAAACGGCTTGACCGATTTTGATGAAATTTTATATGCGTGGTCAGTAGGTCTGAGAATCGGCCAACATCTATTTTTCATCGCCCTAAATGTTAGGGGTAGTCCACCCCAAAATTGTTTATTTTATTTTTAGACATTTTTTTAATTTGTATTTTTTTATGATACAACATACAAAAATACATACAACCCTCAATTTTCACCCTTCTACTATCAACCCTTATTTTTTAATAGCCATTTTAGTAATTTAATTGTGAAACAAAATTCGTTGGGAATGCTTAACTTTTAAAATTACGGGACTCGGCGGGACGGGGCTGGGACGGGACGGGGCTGGGGCGGGACGTGGCTGGGGGCGAAACAAAGTTCGCTGGGTCCGCTAGTCATTAGCAGTTACATAAAAAAATAAACCAGCTTATGCTTGTGATTACCATAGTTTTTTTATGTGTGTATTTAGGATCAATTGATCACTTTTTTTTTTCTACCAACAGGACGGTGGCCGCGACGAACATGAACGAGACCTCGTCTCGATCCCACGCGGTGTTCACGATATTCTTCACGCAACAGCGCCACGACCAAACTACCGACCTTATGTCAGAGAAGGTAAGAGCTATATCAAATATGATGAAAACACAATCAAACCAGATCAGCCTAGTTTACCTAAACTACTGATTGGTCTGATTGGTTTGGTCTGGTTTGGTTTGATACATTTCGGATAGATAGAAAAAAACAGAATTATGAGTCAATAACATGTATAATACAATACAGCCAAAAATATTACAATGGTACTAGATTTTTGCGTATAGAAATACCCTTCATTAAATAGATGATACCTGTTTCTAATATTACGATGACATAGGTAGAATACTTACGTTAACTGGCGTTCACGTTTTTTTTAAAAGTAATTATTCATATTTATTAACGTTATATTGTTAAACTTTGTACAGGTTAACTTATGATTACTGTATTTGTTTACCTATAGATTGACGCTGCACACTCTAACGGCCTGTTTCACACTATTAAATAGTTGGTTCTGTTCAGTGTCATCCGTTCAATACTTAAACAAAATTTTATTTCGATTAATCATATGAAATGAATTTTCATATTTAAATTGAGTTAGCGCTTATTTATTGATGATTATACAGGCACTTATACTATTAACATTCTTGGTAACAACAACAATTTAGGAAAGCTACGTTTACAATTCCCATGTACTACTCACTTGAGATAAAATTTTGTAATTTCTTTTGAACAGGTGTCAAAGATCTCCCTAGTAGATCTAGCAGGGTCCGAGCGTGCCGATTCCACGGGCGCTAAAGGCACCCGGCTGAAGGAAGGTGCGAACATCAACAAGTCACTCACAACACTCGGAAAAGTCATCTCAGCTCTAGCCGAAATCGTAAGTCATAATTTTTCTTATTGACGATTATTTCTGGCCATTTTCTCGTGCGTTGATTTTGGCATGTTACATCTGATGTCAACGATTGTGATTGGTTAATGACCGAGCCTTGAACTAATTACAGTCGTTTTGATTGGTGATTACGTACCTCAGTTCTTCGTACATTGATTACGTAATCAATGTACGACGAACTGGGGGCTAGCGTTAGGTGTTCTTTTTCCTATTATTCTTTGTACATCTTTCACTCATGATAACATGCAGTTTATAATGTCATTAAATTATCTATTCGGAATTGTAAAGCACTCCGATTAACATTTCTGTATCAATTGCACAGTTTTTCTTCCGGATAAATATCTACTAACTTTAAAAGCATCTAACATTATACATTGTAAAATAATCTTGTTAATACTGTATTTATGATATTGCCAGTATTCACAACATAGCTGACTCATGTATAACTGTTTTCACTGCATCACTTTAATTTGGGAAATCGGAATCGCAGTCGGTAAGTACTGTAAGTGTCACGACTCCATTATTCTGACGTTACAAGCACATCGCCCGCCATTTTGCTTGCAACGTGAAGAGGCTTTCACCGCGCGTCGCGGAAAACACGGAAAATCGCTTTTCAGTAAAACGTCTACACGCAAGATATTCTTTAGTTTTTTCGGAGACAGGGGCATATTCACGCTAGAAGAAATACAAATTGTTTCTGCTTCGGCTGTCATGAGTAGTTTTGTAACCAATACCAGCTTCTCTATCTTGCTGTGAATGAACATAAACAAACTTCAAATTCGCTACAATGAAGAATGTGATATTATTTATATTACTACCATCAATAGACAATTTGGCCACGGTTCCCTTAGTTTTAGATCCGTTTATCAAAAATTACAAGTCTACAAGTTCAAAAGTTACAGATTACAAAGAAGCTTTTACAAGTTGATGTGTTTATCCAAAATAGTCTACAAGGCTTATTAAGTTTAATTCTTGTAGCATCTACTTGTAAGTTATAAAATCGATAATGTAAAAAAATAAATATAAAAAAAAACACTTTGTACTTGTAATTTAACTCTTTAGTGACTGAACGGATTTATCTTATCTTAGTCTTGAAATATTCGTGGAGGTCTAGGGAAGGTTTAAAAGGCGAGAAAAAATCGAAAAACGCGCGGACGAAGTCGTGGGGGACCACTAGTTTGTAATAATATCTATATTTCAAGAAAATTGTGCTTGTAATACCAAAACTTGTACTTTTTGATAAACAGGCGTAAGTTTTGTACCCGTTTGAGACTATTATTCTAAACGCCGAGTGCTGCATTCTGCAAGAAACTGACTTGCCTAACGTGTCTTCCCTATCTTAGCGCAATCTACCAGCAATTTTTCACTTGCCCTTACTTACATCCATTTAACCCCAAATCTGACTATAGGCGTCAAAGAGCAAGAAGTCAAAGAAGGCGGACTTCATACCGTACCGAGACTCGGTGCTAACGTGGCTGCTGCGAGAGAACCTGGGAGGGAACTCGAAGACGGCTATGATTGCTGCCATATCGCCGGCGGATATCAACTTTGACGAGACCCTGAGTACGCTCAGGTAAGAAGAAGCGTTTATTTGTGTTATTAGATAAATGTGTGAACTGTGCAGTACTTTTTTTTTTCAATATTATACAGAACGGACCGCAGACTGTAACCGGTTTGCCAAATCTTTAAAGGTCCATGTTATGCCATCTAATACAATCTTTTGACGTGCATTAAGGTTTTCACCTAAAAAAGATCACAACGCATCCGATTGTGCGCTACATGTAAAATAAAATAATTACTTCTGAAAATGATATTGAGTGCTCTGTCACGAACAAGCATGTAATAATAAAAAATAAAATAGTGTAGTATAAAATAAATATATTAAATTCTAAAAAACACAGATACGCCGATCGCGCCAAACAGATCGTCTGCAAAGCGGTGGTCAACGAGGACGCGAACGCGAAACTCATTCGCGAGCTCAAGGAAGAGATCTTCAAGCTTCGCGAGCTGCTCAAGGCAGAAGGCATCGATGTGGAGGAAGGTATGTATGAAAGATAATGGGACGTTGGGCTTGGCACTGTGTCGATGGTCGATAGATGATGGATTAAAAACTAGCTGTAGGAGTTAGGTTCGTTTTGTGTTTGTGTGTGTGTGTGTGTGTGTGTGACCTGTAGAATAGACTTTAGTGTAAGTGCGTTTAGGTGTAAACTTGTACAATTTGACATTTTACTCAAAATGAGCTGAACAGCTGAACTGTCGTATACTATGGACGAACTAGTATTTTAGTTGTGTGTGTAAATAATACAAGGTTTTCTTTTTTCTTCCTTGTATGTAAGTCTGTAGTTCTATGTGTAAATAATACATCTGTACTATGTCGCCAATATTAGCTAATAGGCGAAGCTTTTTAGGATTATTCAGAGTCTAATTTCGTAATTTAAAAACCATCTATCGACCTCGGTACGTTCCCTGTGCCCCGGCTACTGTTTCTGTTTAGCCGTCATGTGCGATAGAGCGTCTTGTGTGAGTGTGTGCATTGCGACAGAGCTAGATGAAACGCCACAACATTGTCTATTCCTGATACTAAAGCTCAACTTTTGTTTTCAAAACCTACACGAACTAGGACCAGATGGTAGAGTCCTTTACGAAAAGAAAGAACCGCCTACCTGTAAGTAAATATGAAGAGGCTTGCGCATATTGCATCTGTACACCCCACCTGTACCGTTACGCTTAGCCTCCATCGAGTTTGAGGTTGCCAGACGCAAAAAATGATAATACACAATTTGGTTTAAAAAAATCGGAATCATATCTGGCAACCCACACATGAATAAAAGAGCAATTTGTTTTGCACCCTTGTCCGGCTTGTGGCGTTCGTAGGCATAGTTTTATATCGTATTCACTTCACGTTGATGCGCAAAAAAAGCGGAGTGAATCATACATATTCTTACGTATTTGTATCTGCGCTTATTATTGGTGTTGGTTTTGGTACACTATATTTAGTATGATAAAGTAGGGATATTGTATTTTAATTACGTATTTATTGGTGTATGTTACTTATATCAAAATATTGGCTTGGGAGTGAAAGTCAAGTATTTGTGGTGTCGGAAATATTCACTACAAATGGTTCATTCTTTTTCCATTGAATAGATTAATTGATTTACTGAGCAATGAATAATATTGATAACATAAATGATGCATTTGGAAGGCAATGGAAAAAGTATGGATACACATATTTAGTTGAAAACTGTACTGAGCATTTCAGTTTTTTTGTCAATATGTATGTGTAAAATTATGTATATAACTATTTATGCTCTGAATGTTTTTAATAATAACAACAGCGTATCTTCTACTTGAGATGCTCAGAAGCTATACTATGTATTATCTATACATTTTAATATAAAAAGAAGTCCGTACGCGGCCACAGACGTATAATTTGAAAGTACAATGACCATGAAACGAAATTATTATTCCTCAATTCGAAACCACTAGTGTTGCGAAACAAAACAAACAAAAAATATATAATAATCAGTTTGGCAAGGTCGCGGACGGCTATTATATTATTTTATGCAATAAAAACAAAGCTTTATAGCTTCATCAGCCTTTGCATGTTTCCCGTATATTTGTGTCGATTTTTAACCTCTCAATGTATTTCACTTTGTAACGTTATTAAAATTAATTTGATATATACAACTTATGACACTGCTAGCCGACTTGTATATGTTTGATTAATCGTCTTAGACGACGCTGAAGTATTGAAAACAAGCAATTTGTACTGATTGGAAAACAAAGCCATCACAGATGGACTCGAAATTGTAATCTTTCACGAACTTGCACATAATATGTGTTCATCACGAGGGCACATAACGTAGCCTGCAGTGGGTTAACTGAAGGTCCTATATTCGCATTCTTTCTGAATCCACATTTAGAAAAGCCAAGAATGGGTATAGGCCGAACGGGTTATGGAAAAAATATCATAATCTTGTAAGAGCTGGTATGAAATCATATCATCATGTCATAGTGACTGTTGAAGACAAGTAAAACCAGGGCTCTGAATGTAGCAAGGTGAAGTTTATATTTCTGACTGGTATAAAAAACAAATGTTTGATAGATTATAAAAATACTGATAATTTGCATTAGGAAGGCCGAGAAAGAAGGATTATAACTAATGCTGGTGATGCTGGTCACCGTCAGTGACCATAGGTAATCCGCGTCATTGAGACTTCGTCTGCGGGGTGGCGGGGCGCGGGGGGGGGGGGGGAGGGCGACATCCTTGCCCGCAGATGAGGTCTCTATTTTGAATTCTACATATATAGTCCATTGAATAAAAAGTTCTAGAGTGCGTGAGTTAGTAACGTAAGATGTTTCTTCGGAAACATGTCAAGAGTCCCTAGGTAATAAACATACTAAAACCCCGGGACACTAGGAGGAGCCCCGGAGTGGGGGGAGGGGGGGAAAGGGTCCATTTTTTCATTTTTCGCTTAAATCTCAAAAACGGCACATGCTAGAGAAAAACTTTCAAGGAAAAGTTGAAAGGCCATAAAATTATCTACAAGTTGTACCTCAATCATTTTCATTTTTTCCTATATCCTACCATTTCTGAGTTACACGCAGTAAAAAATGATTTTGACTCAAACAATTTCCCCATACTACATACCCATGTTTATCACATCAATCGATCAAAAAATATTTCTTTCTTCCAAAAAACTCAAATGTGCAACTTGTGACCGGTACTGATAGATTGCTCTTAATTAGGTCTATAATTGGTAAAATAAACACATTCCTCCATGGAAGCGTTTAGGAGGAATCGATTGTCAAAATATTATATTAGAGTAGTTTGAGTTACTGAACTTGATCTTTTTATTTTTTTCTTCCAAAAAACTCAAAAGTGCAACTTGTGACCGGTACAGATAGATTACTCATGATTAGGTCTATTATTGATACAAAAAACGGATTCCATCATGGAAGCCTTGAGGAATTGAATTTTATTAGGGTAGTTACGATACTTGAACTTTTTATTTTTTTTCTTCCAATAAGCTCAAAAGTGCAACTTGTGATTGGTACTAATAGATTGCTCTTAATTAGGTCTATCATTGGTAAAAAAAACACATTCCTCCATGGAAGCCTTTAGGAGGAATTGATTGTCAAAATATTATATTAGGGTAGTTATGCAACTTGAACTTTTTATTTTTTTTCTTCCAAAAACCTCAAAAGTGCAACTTGTGACCGGTACTGATAGATTGCTCTTAATTAGGTCTATAATTGGTAAAATAAACACATTCCTTCATGGAAGCCTTTAGGAGGAATCGATTGTCAAAATATATGTTAGGGTAGTTTGAGTTACTGAACTTGATCTTTTTATTTTTTTTTCCAAAAAGCTCAAACGTGCAACTTGTGACCAGTACCGATAGATTGCTCATAATTAGGTCTATCATTGATAAAAAAACCAGATTCCACCATGGAGGCGTTTAGGAGGAATTGAATTTTATTAGGGTAGTTACGATACTTGAACTTTTTATTTTTTTTCCTCTAGTTCCTCTCATATGACATCAATGTCCCAACATTATCCGTTGTTCGGATTTTTTCGATGAAGTTTCACACGTAGCATGGGAGGGGGTCCGCCCTCGTTAAGCTTATGCTAAAGTTTGCTTATGTTTTCGAATTTTTCATCTTTCATGGGATGTAGCTCGAAAACGGCTGCTAATAGAAAAAAATGATTTAGGTACAACTTGTAGATAATTTTATGGCCTTTCAACTTTTCCTTGAAAGTTTTTCTCTAACATGTACCGTTTTGGAGATTTAAGCGAAAAATGAAAAAATGGACCCTTTCCCCCCCTCCCCCCACTCCGGGGCTCCTCCTAGTGTCCCGGGGTTTTAGTATGTTTATTACCTAGGGACTCTTGACATGTTTCCGAAGAAACATCTTACGTTACTAACTCACGCACTCTAGACCCCCCTTGGAGGGACTCATTCAATGGACTAATAATACCTTTAGATTTATGCATCTGACACAAGTCAGACATTATCGATTCTTCACTCTAACCACTCGAAATCCACTTTACATATTGATATTCTCGAGTATACCATCAATTTTACACCACTTCATGCCAGCTCTTACCAACCTTAACCTATTACCCACCACCCTCTGACCTCTTAACCTTACAGCAGGCGACGAGACCTCGTCTCCCGTTCGCAAGAAGAGCGAAGCGGAGGTGCTGTCGCCTAAGCTGTCGAGAGCGGCCACTACTATAGCTGAGGAGGCCGTGGACCAACTGCAGGCGTCGGAGAAACTTATTGCTGGTATGTTATATTTTTATATTTCTCATTTGACAGTAAAATACACTACGCATTTGGTAGTCTCGTTCTCGACGGGGTTGTGACAGATCAGTCAGTTTATGGCACCCCCCATTGTGCTAGTATAACAAGGCTAGGCTAAGCCCGCGTTGTTTTCAATCTACGCAAACTGTTTTAGTGCCGTGTCCAGTATGCTTGTTTAAAATCATACAAACATCCTCTATCCCTATAGCCACATACAATATCGTCCCTTAGCTTCCATACTCATCCAAACAAAATTCATATTAATTTATTCACTTCATAATTTAACATCGTAATTTACAATATACAGGGTGTTGTTTTGACTTTTTACTCGATCGCTGTAACGCAAAAAAGAATGTGATTTTGTGGGCTTTTTCCATTTAAAAAAAAATATTTTTTTTTTGGTATCAGTATTGTTTGTACAGCCATTTCTGAGTCGCTGTATAACGAAAAGAACATTAATTTATTGCCATTTGGGATTCTGTTATGATAAGATCTCCAACAATTCCTGAGTCGCTCATCGCTGACCAAAACAACACCCCGTATAACGTAAAGAACATTAATTTATTGCCATTTGGGATTCTGTTATCAATTTTTCTCTTGAGAGTCAATCAATGATGCGCTATCACATATTTATTTACCTCTATTTCAACGTTGATATCTCACGTAATTATCCACGCTATACCTAAAATGGATGACCCAAAGTAATCGGTAACTAAGTGATTTGAATCTGAATAAATGTTTGCAGAACTGAATGAGACATGGGAAGAGAAACTCAAGCGTACCGAAGAGATCCGTCTCCAACGCGAGGCGGTCTTCGCGGAGATGGGCGTGGCCGTCAAGGAAGGCATTACTGTGGGCGTCTACTCTCCAAAGAAAACGCCGCATCTCGTCAACTTGAACGAAGACCCCAACCTGTCTGAGTGTCTCATTTATTATATCAAGGATGGTGAGTTAATTCATGTATATATGTAAAAATATAAGGCGCCAGGTGGTCTTAACGGAGTTGGGCGTGGCCGTCTCGGAGGACATAATCGCGCAGGGACCAGAACTCGCATCTCGTCAACTTGAATGAAGACGCCGAACCTGTCTGACTGTCTCATCTATTATATTAAAAATGGTAAGAACTGATGTATCTGTTTGGTATATTCAAGTTATGAGCCTTTAATGTGAGATGAGATTTTGGGCGTTGCCGTCATGGAGGGACCCTAATCTGTCTGAGAGCCTGAACTAGGTACTATATCAAGAATGGTGACTTAATTGACGTATAAAAAGAGGCGCTTCCAATTTGAGGTGGTCTTTGCGGAGATAGGTGTAGTCGTCAAGAAGGACATCACTGTGGGCGTCTATTCTCCCAAGGAAACGTCGCATCTCGTCAACTTTAACGAAGACTCCAACCTGTCTGAGTGTCTCATGTATTTTATGTAAGTGAACTTATGTATCTGTACAAAAATAAGCATCCAGGCGGTCTTTACGGAGTTGGGCGTGGCTGTCAAGGAGGACATATTCGCGCAAGAACCAGTCTCATCTATTATATCAAGGATGGTAAGATCTGCTGTATCTGTTTGGCATATTTAAGTTATTATCCTTTAATGTGAGATGGTCTTTGTGGCGATGGGCGTGGCTGTCAAGGACGGCTGTCACTGTGGGCGTCTACTCGCCTAAAAATACTCTTCATCTTGTCAACTTGAATGAGAACTCTAACCTGTCGGAGTGTCTCTACCTACAAAATAAAGGATAGGCTGATGTATTTCTAAAGAAACATTAAGTCTTAGACGCGAAGTGTTCTTCCCCAAAATTACTTAGTTAAAAGCGGCGAAATCAATTAATCAACGTTAGTTGCCCAAAACTGACTTGATTCGGTGTCAGTGTCATTTCTTGCTCAAAGGGTTTGCGAGGCCAAGAAAATCATAGCTACTCATATTGCAATAATTCAGATTTCTTACTGTAATCTAAATCCTACAATAAATAATAATATTCAACTCGGTAAATACGTACCATCAGATGCAGGTCACGATAAAAGATTATGTATCACTGAACTGTTAAACGAGGATATATAAGGCTCTTAATAAAATAGTCTTCTGGTTCGGCAATCACAGTATATTAATTTTCTTTATACTTAGTAAATTCTCATTACAGTATTGTTATTGCGTCATTCGCTTTATCGGTTTACATGGAACAATAATAAGTTGTTTCAATCATACAAACTACGACCACTACAGATCTCACCGAAAGCTAACGTGTAATAGTAAAGGTCAATTTGCAAATAACAATGTGTAGTCCAATATTGTGGTAAGTACACGGACTACTCTCTCCAAATTAAAAGACTAACTTACTAAGCAGCTAACTTTATTATATTTTTAACCAACAGGCGTCACCCGCTTGGGTACATCGGAAGCGAACGTGCCCCAAGACATACAGCTCTCCGGCCCTTACATTCTCAGCGAGCACTGCATCTTTGAGAACACGGATGGCGTCATCTGCCTCATACCGCATAAAGACGCTCTGGTTTACATCAACGGGCGAGAAGTAAGTGTTATAATAATCCAAAATTACAAGATATAAAACAAAAACGATCCGTAACATATTTAAAGTTATGGTAAACTTACCATGTTATTTCAATATCAGATATCGATCAGACATCTAGAAACTAGACAAGAACTCATTACCTTCAAATGGCTACACGAATTTTTCATGTAACATGACTAATAATACTCGTGATAAAATTATTTATGACACAAAAAAATAAACGAATATCCGTGTAGCCGTTTAGAAGCTACAATACCACTGACAGACACGTTACTACAAAATTTTTCGCAAATCTCTTTTTGCGACGGGGGTTATAAATGATTGCAATGATCGGAACACATTAAACACCGACCTACTTTTTTTTTCCCGGACCCGATTTTTCTATTGTTATTTATTTATATTCTTATTTGACTGTTTAACGTCCTCATAAGTAACTAGTTAAGATATTTGTCCATTACTACATACGAAATGATTTTAATGATTTTAATAATTGTTACTGCTCATTAGTCGATAGTGAAACAGGCCCTTAATATAAAAAAAACAAGTTATTTTCTTGTTCAAACAACAGGTAAAACGTTGACTGTTTTTTTATGTAGTTTCGATTCAATATCAGAATATAACAATATTATTTTGTTCATATAATACAGTTCGATTTATAACATTTAGTTGGGCTAAAAATACATTTTAACTCTGTTGAGGAAAAGTCGCTACATCACTGTTGATTGTGATATCATTTTAGTTAGACATGCGTACATATATTCCTTTGCTTGAATCAATATTGTAAAGCATAGTGTGTGTTCTACAAAAAGTGTCTTATTTCGTAGGTCACAGAGCCGATAATTCTGAAGACCGGCTCGCGAGTGATCCTGGGCAAGAACCACGTGTTCCGTTTCACTCACCCCGGCCAGCCGCGTGAGGAGCGCGTCCAGAAAGAAAAAAACAATAAGGAGGAACAAACTGAACCTGCTTCGGATGGTAATGTGCCTTATAGCCCTTGCAATACAGTTCACTATAGAACCCTTAGCCGATTTCGACTACGGTGGCCAGTCTCAACGACTATCCGAGTGCATGAGACATATTATAATGTACAAGTGTGTGCGTAAACACAGGTGCACTCTCTATTCCTTTCACTTTCACTCTTTTAGTTAACTATAGTATATACCTTACAGCACATGTAATACAGTTCACTATAGAAGGTGCTATTGGGTGGGTATACTTAGAGCAGATGCTTTATGCAACATTACATACAAGAATCGTTTTAAAACTATCTGCTGCAAAGGTTAGAAAATCCCCATGATTCAGTGCAGAATAGTAACCTTATGTATTTGTCATCAAATATAATTAAAGGTTTTTGCTTACTGCAGCGTTGCACACCATCACCGTGCTAGGAACGTATAAGGAAACAAATATATTATTAGTAATGAAATTTGCCTGACACCTTGCTTGGTACCACAACCACGGTAATATTATCTATCAGTATTGTAACTTCATACAAATGGACGACGCGCGAGCTATACCTACTCGCTCGGATGTCGGCATGCGCTCGGCATGCTACAGTCGCGGACGCGCCGCAGTGACGACCCGGACGGTGTGTTGGTATTTAATCAGTAAGCGCGCGAATTTTTACTAGAAATAAGTGGAAATAAGTACAAGTAGCTATTTAATACGGCAAATAGAATATATTGTGCTGTTTTTGTTGCTTTATATTAGAATGCGGATTTTTTATACACTAAAATATAATAATAAAGCATTTCGTTCGTACCTACATCTCAGTCAAGGCGTAAATATTTTTCGGTCGCAAATTTATAAGACCGATTTGTTATAATCAAACATAGATAAAAATAAACATGATTTTTTAATTAAATCTACCAATAAAAAAAAAAAACTTGTATTTTTATTGAACACTTATTCACGAAGTATTTTATGTTATCATATTAATATTTCATATTGTTTTTATTTATTTATCTATTAGTATGTGTACTAATAGATAAATAAATAAAAAGTTATAAATTTACAATCTAGAATAAAAACCCAAAGTAGGCAGATGCAATAAAATAAAACACTGTAGGTGGGCGACAGCCCTATCGCATGCTGACGTACTGTGCTGCTGTAGGTACTTATTTCAAGGCCACGGGCCAGTTACAATACTGATAGACATAATATTACCGTGCCACAACGGTGTACTGTTCCGTCCACCGTTGTGGTACCACTGTTGTTTGTACGTAACGCAGGTAACTAAATATATACTTTGAGATCAGAACATTGTGTGTGATTGGTGTCTGGTATTTATACCGCTATTATTGTCCTACTATTTATTTATTCTATAGATTGAATTCTTATTCAGTAACTTAGACTGCATCCCTTTCTCAAGGTAATTAAGGTGCAAAATTCTATTCCGGATGTACATCCAACAACATCCAAATATCTTTCCAGCCGGCAGCGACACAGAGAACGTGGACTGGGACTTCGCTCAGTGCGAATTACTGGAGAAGCAGGGCATCGACCTCCGCGCCGAGATGCAGAAGCGGCTCGTAGTGCTCGAAGAGCAGTTCCGCCGGGAGAAGGAACACGCCGACCAGCAGTTTGAGGAGCAGAGGAAGGTGAGAAATAGTTATGGGTATTTATGAATGTTTGACACTCACTGACGGTGTTGTTTTTATTCTAATATGATGAAATAAGAAATCAAAATTCACACGTCACGCATAATGACGTATTTATAAGTAATTAGAAATTTCGCGCGGGTAAGGTGTCATCACGGTAGCTCGTTTAGAAAGAGCGTTGGCCCGGTCAGCCAAAGGTTGCTGGTCCGAATCCAGCTCTTGCGAAAATATTTTATCATGTTAGTCATGGTTACTTGTGATGACATCTACCAATGTTTCTTCGCAATGTGGTCCCGCACTTACACAGCTCCTAGCCGCTAGATGGCGCTTGAACCTCAGTATGGAAACTGTACCGCGGTATTAAAGGTTTCGATCAAATCTAACTACTTATCAAAATACCAAGACAAAACAGTCCGCGTCGTTAACTGCGTATATAAATTTAGTTTCTAAGATATCTTATGTTGCATTCACTCCAAAAGGATTTGTTTGCGCTGTTGTCATCCATTAATTGCCAATATGAATAATATGTTAAAATCTTAGATACAAATATTGCTTCTTGTTGTCAGAACTACGAAGCCCGCATCGACGCTCTCCAGCGTCAGGTGGAGGAGCAAAGCGTGACCATGTCCATGTACTCGTCCTACACACCCGAAGACTTCCACAACGATGAGGACATATTCGGTGAGATAATAACACTAGACAAAGTAGAATGGGGTGATAGAAGATTGCATGCAATCATCCATATAAAATGTTTTAAATGAACACTCTTTATATTTCCTAATAAAATAAAGGTGAAACTGGGATCCTTCTGAGATTTCCATTTTAATACATAATATTAAAGAAAGCAAGAAAGAAAAAGCGTTTATTCAATACTCAATACATTCCCGCAAGGTAATATAGAATGGTACTAAAATTGGTTGGGTCATTGTTTTAAACATGATTTCAATATAAGATAATATAATTTACTTTAAATAAAAATACGTTATTAACCATGAAACAATACTAGAAATCATTTTAAGCGTGATTTTCTTAATCTGTTATTCTTTTTTTCATGTGATTTAAGTCGACGTCTCAGTTGTGCCATCTTAATCTAACTAAAACCGTTTCTTGAGTAAAATGCTAAGCTAAAGTAGTTATTCTATGTTTTCTTAAGTTTCAATAAGGTGGTATAACTAATCCTAATAGAACCAAAAACAGCACCAGCCATTCATGAAGTTGACCTTGAGTAATGAAATAGCTGTCTTTGGTCCTCACCGACTCATATTTATTTATGCATAATAGTGACTATACGTTCCCCGTTTTAGTGAATCCCCTGTTTGAGACAGAGTGTTGGTCGGCGCGCGAGGTGGGGCTGGCCGCGTGGGCGTTCCGCAAGTGGAAGTACCATCAGTTCACCTCGCTGAGAGACGACCTCTGGGGGAACGCGATATTCCTTAAGGTCAGTGACCTTAGTGACCTTTAATTTTAGTAGACATAGAAACAATCCCCCGTTTGAGATAGTGTTGGTTGGCGCACAAGATGGAGCAGCCTACGTGGGATTTCCGCAAGTGGAAGTATCATCAGTTTAACTGTGAGAGAACGCGATATTCTTGAAGGGCAGTCACCTTGACCTTTAGTGTGTCTTTTACGTCTAGAAATGGACCGCAGCTTGCTCGATGTGGTTAAACCTTCGTAAAGTATCATTGTTAAAGTTCAGTGATCTAAGAGACTCCAAGTGAGTAAGTTTGCAGCAAGAGGGTGACTAAACTGACTTACAAATTAGTTTTTTTAGATAACATCACATGATTTAAAGTTATGATGTATACGTGATATGGAGGAAATTCAACTTAAAACCATCTCACGGCGGAACGAGCGGCTGCAACAAAGTTTGCAAAATACTTATGAAATGCTCGAATGTTATTGATATCTACTATGACTATGCGTCATTTATCATTACTCGGTTTTATTTATACATCTTACATATTTATCAATTAGCCGATATATTTGATTCAGTTCAATAGCTATATTATTAACAAATGACTATCTCGCCAAAACAATCTCACAAACCACCTCACTCTTGACAGGAAGCGAACGCGATCTCCGTGGAACTCCGCAAAAAGGTGCAGTTCCAATTCACGCTGCTCACCGACACGGCGTACTCCCCGCTGCCCGCTGAGCTCGCGCCGCGCGACGACGCAGATGATGAATATCGGCCCAGCGCCCCGACGGTCGTGGCTGTTGAGGTCACCGACACCAAGAACGGGGCCACGCATTATTGGACGCTGGAGAAGTTGCGGTGAGTTGATTGAAACTAATTCGTTGAGGATAGAGAATGCAATTTAGGTTGGATAAATTTTTAGGGTCTTATGTCACTATGGGTAGTAGGAGATAAATAATTAATTTAGATACTTAAAACTGTGTTGAGGATTGGTAGGCAAACAAACAATCAGTTTTTTATCTGTGTAGGCTTATTTCATACTGCAGTTTGAGTGGGGATTTCATTTCATAATACAATAGTCGGCGTGTTTGTAACTGTGTCCTGTCTGTCAGTGTCATGACTATTTCGCTTGCACTTATCAATAAAGCGGCGCGCTGTATATTCCTATTTTTATTGACGCGATGACTAACGCGCTGACCAAACGTTCTTATATTTTTATTTGAGATTTACTTTAAAACTATTTTCAGTATTACATGTACTCAACATCACTATTTAATCAAATGTTTCAACTGGCTTTACTTTTTATGATTTTAACGTTTTTCTTTGAAGTACATCCATGTCCTCAATTATTTTAAGTATAATTATCACAAATGGTACAATCTAAGTAACTAATCAACCTTATTATTTTACGTTTATTAATTTTTAGTTGCATTATGTTGTCGTTATTCTTTTGTTTTTCTTCTCATACGAGAAAAGTAATACACCCATTTTGCTGGTGCCGTGTTGGATAAACCCACTTATATGAGTACGTGATAAGTACGATAAAACGTTTATGTATTTTATAATATGCTCTGTAGTTATAAATACCTTCATTTTATATTTAAAGGTAAGTATTCCTACGATATTTATTACTGTTATAGACTGCGATTTAATCATGTCTCGCTTATTTTAGTTGCTGCTTTTTTTCATTTTAGTATTTATAATCTGCTATATTTTATACTATAAATTATGTATGATAGAATTTTCATATTTACTAGAGAAGCAAATGATCAGAACGTGGATGTCTAGAGTGACGTAGTATGTTTGATCGTTGTGTTAGATGTTGATGTGTACATACACGACTTATTAGCTATAGTTTTAGATGCCGATCATTAAAATTGTGTCTCGTCATTTGCTCGAACTGTGGACCAAATGTGAAGACATGTTAACAATTTTTAAACATATAGTGCGAATACCATTCTAATTTTGTATTGATTAACTTCGTTTAAAATCTCTGATCAATAACTGTATTGTAAAGCTTAAAGATAGTACAAAAATAATATCGTATGGTTTTTAATTTGTTACTTATTGTTTTTTTTATAAATATACACGTCTGTATATAACTAACTACAGACTGCGAGGTAATTTGGGATCTGTCAAGTCTAATCTTGATTTCAAAAAACATATTGGTTTAGAGTGATATTTTTGTGTTCTTATAAGATTAAATAAGCCTATTGCTGATAAGCGTGGCGGGTTCTTGTCCCGCCCGTGCGCAATCTTATAAAAAATATATAAATATTGGACCAAAAGCGTAGTTTGGTTGACGAAACGCTAAAGTGTACAATAAACTGTCCCGCAGTAATGCTTTAAAAAAGTGAGGTAAGCGTGTCTTCGCATTCATTCCGACTTCGGCGGTCGGCTACATAGTTCTGTTATCCGTAGCCACCGTCTCGAGCTCATGCGTCAGATATACAACATGAACGGGAGCGCGAGCGAGGAGGACGAGGAGCCCCCGCCGCTGCTGGAGCTGGCCCCCCCGCCGGGGGCCGTCAACCCCCCGGGGGGCCCCGCGCCCCCCGCGCCTGATATACTCACCTGCATATCGGCGTGCGCGCAGCAGACGCGCTTGTCGCTAGCCAACTTGCTGCCGTCGAGGTTTGTGCTCGCCTCGCATCGCTTATCACGTGATAGGACGTCTTCGATGCAGCTGTAGATCATGTTTTGGGCCTGATTTTTATTTTTACACAAATACTTAATTGGGCTAGCATTGCCGCTTTTAGTCTATCGATACCAATAGTTGAGCGTAATCCATAGTAGAGCAATAGTATCGATAGCCTTATCGATAGTATCGATAGATCAGTTTGGATCCATCCTACCGACATGACAGCATTCTTTCGATAGCGAACAAAAAAATATTGGTATCGATAGTGGTAGCAGCAATAATCAGACCCGATACTATCGATAGTAGTAGCAATTTTCAGAGTCAATACTATCAGCAGTATAGCAGTGTGACGATAGAATTAAGCCAAACTGAGCTATTGATAGCCTATCGATATTATAGATGATTTACGAGGCCAACTATCGAATCGATAACGCTAAATTGGGCTTTTAAGTAACATGTGATAAATATTTATAAAGTTGCGCAAAATAAGGTGTAAGAAAACATACTCTCATGCTTGATATTCTTCAGTGCACATCGGCAATATGTGGCGTATATTTAGCTGAACAGTGACCTATCTTTAGTATTTTAGCTAAAAAAACATGAGTGTATTAGCTTTGCTCTGAATGTTTAACGCTCCGTCTTTTTAGTATTAAACCAATGTCAAATGTAGGTCCTGTTAGTAAATCTGTGGTCAAATGTAAAAAAGTAGGGTTTTTGTATTGCAGACTTTCATTTTCACGATTACATAGTAGCAGGTACATATTTACATGGCATTCCGTAGCTTTCATAATAAATAGTCTAGCGTAGCCCTGCCTGCATTTTTCTCAGTGTATGTTATTACAAATTTGTATGTTGTTTGAATAACCTATTGCATTGGTATGTATTATTAAGTTTATTTGTAATCCATGCTCTTGTAGCAACACTCATTATTTACTGACAAAAATGTATCGTACGAAGCAGCCACCCATGTAACGAACCCTTAATTTAGTCCCACCAACTAGGGTAATGACATACATATCTTTTGAAATGCTTATCCATATGAAAGAAATAAAATAGTTTGTGATTAGCTCCATACCTCTTAATTTGCCTTGTCAATGTTGTGTGAGAGAGTTGATTTTGTAATAACTTCTCATCTTTTATTTTCTATTTCCTAGAGTAGGTACTGCAGTAGAAAAATCATTCCAAAATCATCTCTCATTCGTTAACTTTGGCACTTATACCATTGTCTGCAACCCTGTGGATAGAGATACTACCCGGTTATCGTAAGAATGGACTTAACATGTCATGTCCCTTCCGCGTTCGTCCATTTAGTGTCAAAACTTCATTTTTATATTATTAATAAATGTTATTTTTGCACATTTACCCTTGCGTAACCGCTCCGATGACAGGTTCATTCTTGCGATACTCGGTTATATATAAATTTTATGGATAAAAATTATTGTATTGTAAAAAAAGCGGGACCATTATGAGTTGTAGGTAAAAAAAAAACATTGCTTATGCGTTTCTTATGTTTGATAATGTCTGATTGTCAATGTTTTTATTTGAGCTTGCCACTGCTGACAGCTTTATGTGTGTAAAGTGTATTTTTTTTCTACTGAAATGTATTTGTTAAAATGAAAAGTTTTAGTAAGTAAATGTTAACTGTTGTACTAACAACTTTTATAGTATAGTCTGAACCTTTCTATGCAATGTTTTTGCTTGGCCTGCAATCGTGTTTTGATTAAATAAAAAAATGCACACTATTTCACAATACCCTACATATAAATGTAGATGTCCGTCATTTGATTTTTGAGTTTGAGAAGTCCGGCTCATTTGAAAATAGTAAAATACAACCTAAGTAACTTAGTATTTGTAGTTTAGTAAAGGTTCAAATCTCTGTAGTAACATGATCAGTTTCTCTTCTCATTCTCACAGATAAAATGACCGCACTCTGTAAGACGAAATCCCATAGATTGCAATAGCTCTTACCAATTTCCGGAACAATACCCTTCACACCTTACCTTATCGAAAAAACTGACATCTACCACTTACTAAATAAAGTTGCATTTCCCCAGACAACGTCTCGAGCTGATGCGTGAGATGTACCACAATGAAGCGGAGCTGTCGCCAACATCTCCGGATCACAACATCGAGTCTGTCACCGGCGGGGATCCGTTCTACGATCGCTTCCCGTGGTTCCGTCTGGTTGGACGGTGAGTGATGTCAGCCACATTTAATTAACGTAGTAAAAAGTATCAATTTGTCAAGTAGCTAGTTTATTAAACAGTGTTCATAAAGGTCTAAATATGTGTTAAATTTTAGAACCAAATAAGTAAAAAACATTAACTAGTTTCAGCAGATATATGAATGAATGAAATGAATGAAAGAAATTTATTTCATACACTGGTCCATATTCATGTGAGTAACAAATTTAAACTTAGCCTTTGTTAGTAAAATACATTTTAAAACAAAAAGAGAAGTCACCTAGTAGAATCCGCCAGCTTTGGTAGCGTGCAAACTTATCCAGCGCTCTCATCGGCGATATATGCCGCCACGATCATTTGAATTGTTCTATTCTTACGTTGGGAATTCACTTCTGAATCCATTAATCAACTCCTAATTTACGACACAGATTATACCTAGCCGAAGAAATGGAAAACAACTTTTTGGAGAGTTGCCTCGATATGACTTCATTGGATGGCCCAAATTTTTAGTCCAGATGTTTCCATAGTCAACTATGAATCACAAAATATTGCCTTCGTATCTCCTGAAAGTATATCATAAGTGACCATTCTTTATTAAATGGATGGACTCATAGATCCACAGTATCGGTAGATCGTAGGACTTTGATTATTTGCCTTTTTGACATTCTCCGTTTTGCCCATCCCAGGAGCTTCGTCTACCTTTCAAACCTGCTGTACCCGGTGCCGCTGATCCACAAAGTGGCTATCGTCAACGAGAAGGGAGATGTCAAGGGGTATCTACGCGTCGCCGTGCAGGCCGTCATCGATGCTGATAAGAGTGAGTTTTATTGTCAAATACATTATATTTGAGCATCTCAAAAAAATTCGTGCAAACTGCATAGTTTGCACGAATTTTTTAAAACTGCAACTCACCGAGATTTGCAATTTATGTCACGATTATTTTTCCTAAACCAAGCTTCTTTATGATGATTTTAACTCAACCAAATTGTTTTAAAGTACAAACACAATTTTAAAACTGAATATGAACTGAATTGAATGAATCAAGTGTCATATAAAATATGAATTATAAAAAAAAAATAGAGAGTAGTATGCATGTATTGCATATATTTCTGTGCACTCATAAAAGTGACTAATAAAAAGAATAAAACAAATAAAAAATCTTAGCAGGAAAACACTATATACACAAAAACTTCATGCTTAACAACTGCTTTTACACACATAACCCGGCTGGCTGGCTTTTTTTCCTCCCTTCGACCCATATTACTAACTATCCGATATAATTTGTAGACAATGCTGAATTCGTAGCCGGAGTGAAGCAGTCCGCGAAGATATCGTTCGACGACGACGTGGCGCCAACCCGCTCTCGGCTGAAAGCGCTCACCAACGTCGAGAAGAACAACGCTATTAATTTAGAAGAACGTATCGCTGACGGACAGGACTCCAATATAAAGATCGAAGGTAAGATATTCACTAATCATATGACGCTGTAGCTTTTAGATGAAAGCAAAGGTCCGCTCAGAAACGGCACGCGGAGGATATCTTCGAAAAACTAAACATAATTGACCTAGTGGAACGCACCGTAATAGACAGGATTTCTATAATAGCAAAATGAAAGGTCAGTTTCATTTTGACGCGGTCAGGTGAAAAAGCGTGAAGCGGTGAATTTGAGATAGACATGAATAAATTGGCCATACACGGATGCTCCTGCATTGCAAAAAAACAGTATTCTATGTACAAAAATCCATACACAGGAATTCATAACATGGCATGGCAGCTTTAACCAGTAGATTTCGACTGCTAGAGCAGTCGTTACATTCGCTGAGTAACTGCTCGAGTAGTCCGAGGTTGGCAACTTTTATGTCGTTAAGCAGTCCGGGAAGATATCGATTGACGCTGTCTCGGCTGTAAGCGCTCACCATCGCAACATCAAAAAGAACAACGCCATCAAACTAGACTATATCATTAAGATTGAAGGTAAATAACCTGTAAATAGTGTTAAAAGACAAACAACGTATAACCGCTGCAAACTAAAGATATTGTCGAGAAACAAAACACAAGCGACCTAGTGGAATGCAATGTGATAGATTAGATTCTTAAGACACCAAAATCGATGGTAAAATAAGCGTGAATCATGACAATATTCATGGCTATAGCTGATAATACACAGACAACTAAAAGATGAACAAAGTATAGTCTTAAACGCACGGAAGCTCTTTAGCAATCGCGACCCTCCGGGCGGTCAGTACTTTATCAATTACCAATTTTATTCGATTCAATTACACTCCTCGGGTCCGTATGTGCTGACCCTTGTGCTGAGCATTGCATAATCTTTACTAACATTGAACTTTGCACACAGAAATGGCGGTCGGCGAATGCGACGCGGACAGTGGCCGCGGCGACAGCTCGCTCGCTTCAGAGCTGAAGGAGGAAGACCTCCCGGAACACCTGACGCTCGGACGCGAGTTCACATTCCGCGTCACTGTGCTACAGGCCCATAGCGTCTCCACCGACTACGCCGACGTCTTCTGCCAGTTCAAGTAAGTCCTATTCTCGGTGGCACAGTGGTTAGAGGGTCGCACTTTAAAGCAACGGCTGCGCCAGAGGTCCCGGGTTCGATCCCCGGGCTAATAATATCTGGGTTTTTCTGTTCAGAAATTAGCCTGGAGTTTGAAACTTGCCGGCGATTTACCCCCGTGCTACATGCATATTCCGTGTACGGTCGTTACGGTCGGTACGTTACGGTCTTCAATTTTCTATAGTGTGCTTTATAAGACTGAAGAAAAAAGATCTGCTGCAGCTGGAACAACTGGCTCTCGGGTGCGGTACTTATCGTAGTGTCGAATCAGTTGTGGTGTTGTGGTACCACCGTTCTGTCGTATTTTCATTAACGTGCATTAGCTATTTACTTTGAAAACAGCAATTTATATGATCTTTTACTTTTGACTTCATACTTCAGGTTGGGCCTTAGCCCAGCAGTGGGATGCTTACAGGCCGACTTTATTTTACTTTTACTAAGGGTATTTTAGCTATCGTCGAACAGTTCAAACGATCATTAAGAAAAAATATAAGCGTTGCCAATTAAACTCACTGTCATGCAACCTTTTATAATTTGTAATTCAATTGTTACAGCTTCTTACACCGCAACGAAGATGCATTCTCGACGGAACCCGTCAAGAATACAGGAAAGAATACACCACTCGGTTTCTACCACGTACAAAATGTAAGATTACTCACATTTTGATATTTTATCCTCCTGACGCCCACGGTCCCATTTTAAGGACCTTCCTTCACTTGGGGTTACGGCCCAGCGATAAAGTCAGTTTCATCTTTTAATGACCCACGGTCCTTTTAAAAGGACCACGATAAAAATCACGCCTTGTAGTTGATTTTGGCGCTTTATCACCAGACAAATTTTCTGAACGAAAATGAGATACTTTTAGGTTCTATATTTCGTTATTTTCTGCTTCATTCGATGCTGGTCTGGTGGATAATGGTCCTAGATGCACAGAAAAAATAATCCTTAATGCGATTATCATAGACTATATTTTTTAATCTCATAAAATCTGGGTCGTAACCATTGAGTCCTATAGATAGGACTTTGGGCTCCTATTTGTTGTAAGCTTATATAAGACTGGGCGTCAGGAGGTTATAGTGCGTGTGTTTTATTGAACTGTGTAATTAACATTGGCATTTCGCCTTGTTCACAGATCACGGTACCTGTGACGAAATCGTTTGTCGAATATATAAAAACACAACCGATCGTTTTTGAAGTCTTCGGACACTACCAGCAACATCCACTACACAAGGTGAGAACCGATATTATAACTTAGACAATATATTACATTTTTCAAATTCAACCTAAAGTAAATTACGACTTATAAAGATTTCTTTTATTGCAAAATTAGCAATATTTTAAACTAAAACGTCATTCCGTATGGAACATTTGTCCGATAACGCTAGCCAGAATTTATTTAGAAACAGACCATAAGACTCTATAAGACCCACTTGCACATGATGATTGGCCCCGGATTACGCTATTCCTGGATTAAAATCATATTTCTGTCTCGGTCAGTTTGTTTGACGTTAACAGAGACAGAATGAATCATGCGCAAGTCCTTTAAAAAACTGTACCGAGATGGATCAAAAATGAAATAAGGGTTGTATTAAGGGAATATTTATTTATTTAAACTTTATTGCACTGTTAATGGTATAATTGGCGGACTTAATGCTTTATGGCATTCTCTACCAGTCAACCGCTTGAGAAATGCAGAGTTAATTCAGTGGCGGAATATTTAAAAGTACTGAGAGGGACCAAAAAAATATATATTTTAAAATGCAGTAACATAAACATACATACTATAATAGTAGTTTATGAAACTGGTACATAATGAGAGGTATTATACACGAGTGTGAGTTTAAAAAACGAGCGAAGCGAGTTTTTTAAAAGTATCACACGAGTGTATAATACCTAGTTATGTGCAGTTTCATACACTACTTTATCTACTCTCATTGAACACGAACATATCAAATAAAAGATAAAGATTTCCATGCTAAAAAGTCTTGATAACATTTATCGTATAATTTTCTTGACTTTACTGGTAGTAGATTTAAAATGTCGGGCGGCGTCAAATTTTCTGCACTTTCACTATCAGACATTTTAATAAACACTAATAATTATCTACCGAAGCACAAACGTACTACGAGTATGACGCCAAAATTCCCGTTATCACCGCGCATGCGCCAAAGCGCGCGCAGCCACAGAAAAAAATTAAATCGATGTATCTATGATCTGTAATCTGTATCGTAATGAAAAAAAAATATTATAACATTATTTTGTTAGAGAAATAGTGTCATAATTATTTTTTTTAATTTCATTTCGATATACTATTTATAAAGTACGTCTATATAAACTCGTTTTGAGTTTTGTATTTTGAATTTAACGATATGAGAGTAGATAAATACAGAGATAAAAGAAATATATAAATATATAAGCATGGGATTAATGAACGTGCATAGAATACATATATTTAATAAAAAATAAATTACAGATAGGGAAGTGAAGATATTGATGACATCTATTAATATATTACCGACAGACATTATCAGGTTATCAAACGATTTCAAAGCTTGAAAGTGGACTTCACTTTAATGTACGGTTTGAGAGATTCAAACAGCTCAACTCCTATTACCATCCTGTAACGCATACATACAGTTGTTTTAACCGTCATCAGCATTCCGTACTGACATCGCAGGACGCGAAGCAGGACGGCGTAGTGGCGGGGCGGAACCCCCCTCGCCGCATGCTGCCCCCCTCCATCCCCATCTCGGCGCCCGTGCGCTCGCCCAAGTGGGGGGCCGCCAGCGTCGCGCCGCCGTGTTGTTCGAGCCATCTGCATTCGAAACACGATCTGCTGGTGTGGTTCGAGATCTGCGAGTTGGCGCCTAGCGGTGAATACGTGCCGGCGGTAAGTTAATTTGAACTTAAGTTGATTGCAGTTAAGGTCGAATTTAGCATAGGGAGTTTTTTTTATTTACAGCCTTAAATGGGGACTATGCTCTGATTTTTAATTAAATAGACCAAAATGACATTTGGTGGGATGCCACTTTTTCGTAATTTAAAAATAGTGATGTACCTAAATATTCGACAAATCCATTTTTTATTCAGTTGTTGTTTTAAAATGATTATACAATAATTAATTGAATATAGTTTAAATTTGTATTGTGCAGAAATTTATATGCATTAAAGAAAAAAAAGTTAATTACAAAAACTACAAAAACAATATCTGTTTTAAAATCATCGCTTTCGCTCGTGCGCACACAATATCGCCTTGTATATAATGGTCAACTTAGCACACTTGTATCATAATGCACTATTACAGTGGCAAACTAGTTTTATGAAAAATACATTGTGAATATAGATAGAAAACAATTAACTACATAACACAAAATTTACGAGTGACACGTTTCCTACCAATAATATCATAATTTCTGATAATGTATTTATAGAAAGAAGTAAAAAGTAAAAAAATATATATTAACTTATTTTTTTTACTCATTACGAAACTTTATTTATGTATTATTTGGTTTATAGTTGTATTCCACGTTTTACATGTATTATTTATCCAAATAAGGAGAATCACGAAATTGAAAAATAGTATCCCAAATTCAATTAACCGCTCGCAATTGAATTATTACAACACTAATGCACTACGCTTGCAACATTAAAAAATAAAATTAATGCTATTAAGCCTAGTCAGAGGCCATATGGGTGGCTTGATAACATCTGACAGCAGGGTTAGTCGCTTTCCTAGCAAACACCCCTCCACCAACTCGCACTGAGCCCGCGTGGTGGAGTATGGCTAAACTACCTCATAGTTGAGGTAAGGCCTTTGCCCAGCAGTGGGATGTAACAGGCTAACTTTACTTTACTTACTGATCTTGTCATTCTGGTCTATCAAATTAAAAATCAGGGTATATTATGTCTGGTACTGATGCCCGTCACTTTTGCCACAGGTTGTGGAGCACAGTGACGAGCTGCCCTGCCGCGGGCTGTTCGTGCTGCACCAGGGCATCCAGCGGCGCATCCGCATCACGATCCTGCATGAGCCCTCGTCTGACTTGCAGTGGGCTGACGTTAGAGAGCTGGTTGTTGGTGAGTAACAGTGGTTTAGTAAAAGAATTAATGGTATTACTAGTATGAATAACTGACTTTTTGATGAGACTTACTTAGCACGGAGTTCGAAATTTTACTAACTTAATAAATGTAGCCTGAAGTTATAATAATGATAAATACAAAAACACAGATATTACCTTCTCGCAGCTTGAGATGCTCTTCTACATCTGATTATACTCTTCTACAAGTTGCCGACTTTAACTATAAACTCAAGTCGAATGTATGCTCCCAGGCCGTATCCGCAATACACCAGAAGCAAACGAGGACACAACAGACGGTGAAGAGGATGGTGCCTTGTCCCTTGGACTGTTCCCAGGAGAGAGGCCCACTCTCGATGACAGGGCTGTATTCAGGTTAGTGACCACAATAGGTATTTGATAAAATTTTATTACATAGTTCCAGCCTGATTTCTCATTAGTCAGACAGAAATATTCGTCGAATAAAACACAATATGTCTAATATGAAAATGTCACCTGTTTTTCAGCAATCGTTTATGTAAATGTCATTTTAAAATCGGCCGTTTTATACTTTATCACGCCAGATTTTACCAACTTCAGATAATGAATATCCGTCCAATATAATACAAAACGCCTTATTTGAAAATGTCACCTATTTGTCAGCAATCATTTTGTAAATGTCTTTTTAAAATCAGTCGTTTTCTACTTATTCAGTCGGATGAGTGTTACATGATGTTTGGTAAAATCGTCGCTTATCATCAGTCTAATAATTTTTATCTGACGTTTGAAAAATCGGCCCTTATTAAAACATGTTAACGCGGGGCATTTGTTGTAACAAGAATGTGTATGGAGCAGCTATCTTTCAGCTAGTCTTCATACTCATATTTTGTTTTTCGTAAAAAGAGGCGTCTATTTCCAGAAATATATTTTTAAGATAAAATATGATGATTATGTAGTTTTAATATTATATTCTACCAACAGGCATAATTACTATGATTTTGTTAAGCCTATAATCGTATATATATCGCATTCTTCGGCTTATGTACAATATTAAAGCTCAAAATCGTTCATATCGTCGCGGTTTGAGGGTGAATAGGGTCGAAATATAGGGAACAAGCCTTGACCGGCTTTAAAAATCTGATGTAATTTTCTAAGAAGCCAGTACCAAATAAGTCCAAGCAAGGAAGAATACTAGAGGGAATCGCTTGGATCACAATTTTAACTTCCTAACTTTGTTCGGACTCGTTGGAAGGTGTACATACCAAATGTACCAGCCCGTATACTCGTATTTTGACGACTTCCGTGGTGTAGTGGGTAAGCACGCTGGTTTCAAGGCATCGCCGCTCCGAGGTCCCGGGTTTAATTCCCAGTCGGGTCAATATAGAAATCAAAATTTTGTATATTGTCTCGGGTCTGAGTGTTGTGGTACCACCGTTGTGTCTGATTTCCAGAACACAAGTGCAATTCGCTACTTACTTTGGGATCAGAGCAATGTATGTGATTGGTGTCCAATATTTATATTTATTTATTTGTAATTATTTTACTAGCCCAAATGTAATTCTGATTACTGTCCCAGGTTCGAGGCCGCGTGGGACAGCAGCCTGCACGGCTCGCCGCTGCTCAACAGGGTGAGCGCCAACGGCGAGGTTGTCTACATCACGCTCAGCGCCTACCTCGAGGTACATTATTATAATTTTACATTATTATTTTGTATCTCTTGTCGAAAACCTAATTGAAAATGCGAGATACAACCTGGTCCTTCTCCATGATTTAACGTTGTTTCTCGATTTAATGGTCTAATTGATTAAGCAGAATGAAAAGTAAAATTTGAGAATGTGAACGCTTTGATATATTCATGATATCTGTTTTTTTTTTATTTATGACTACTGGTGGGTGATAATAAAAACCTAAAAGATGAAATTTACCAGCCAGTTTATTGTGTATTTCGTAGGATGCCGCAGAGCAAAGTGAAAATTACATGAATCGTAAAACAGTTGAAAATGTAAATGATAAAACAGTATATTTTATTGGTGGCGCCATCTATGCACCTTGGGTATGATTAGCTTAAACCATGATCATAAATGACGCTAAATAGCTAACATGCGAGTTGTAACAAATGTCTCATAGGTGGTGCTAAATATTTTAACTACTAAGTTTGGAAATAATGTCGTCGTAGTGACCATTTTGAATATTTTAAGTAGAGTATTTGCCCAAAAGCAATATGGTTTCTTAAACATCCCTTGTTTCGTAGGTGGAGAACTGCGGCCGGCCAGCCATCATAACCAAGGACCTGTCAGTGGTGGTCGTGGGCCGGGAAGCGCGTTCGGGCCGTTCGCTCAAGCGCGCGTTGTTCGGGCCGCGGGCCGCGCGCGCCGACCGCATCGCCGGATTGTACGAGTTGAGCTTGCACCGCGCGCTCGAGCCAGGTACATACAGCACACTACAGATTTTCACCTTTATTACAACCGCATAACATACTCATCATCAGCATTATCAGCCAACTGCTGAGCCTCCCCTACGGCTTTCCACAGCGACCGATCACTAGCGGTCTGCATCCAGTTTGATCCTGCGATCCTTACAAGGTCGCCTGCCCATCTTGACGGTGGACGTCCTACCGGCTTTGGTCGAAGGTTCTCCAATCTAAAACTTCCCTGCCTTAACGGCCATTAGTTCTTCGCGCTATGTGCCTTGCACATTGCCACCTGAGTTTACTGGTTCTCGAGGCTATGGCCGTTACCTTTGTTATTCTACGTATCTCCTCATTTCTGATTCGATCCCGTAGAGAAACGCCAAGCATAGCCGTCTTCATCGCTGGTTGTGTGATTTTGAGCTTCTTTATAAGGCCCATATTTAGAGACCATGTTTCGGATCCGTATGTCATCACTGGTAACACACACTGGTTGAAGACTTTCGTCTTCAGGCACTGAGGTAGGTGAGATGAGAAGACACTCTTGCGCAAAAAAATAAAGTAATGCAATGCTTAATTATTTTGTTACTTCCTTGTTATTTAAAAAGCTAGATTTTTAAGCCATTTCTACAAAACATGTTTTTTTTTGTGTTGCACTTATCAAATTGTCAAGCCTTTTAGGAAAACACTGGCTTCCATAATGTCTAGTTTGACAGCCAGAGTTACATAAATTTTATGTAACATTCTGTATTAGCGCAAATAAATAATTTATTTATTATTTATTTCGTTACGTATGTATATTGACGATATTTTTTGTGCCTTGCCATTCTACCGAAATTTTTGTGATAACTATATTGTTGATTAATTATACTTCATAATATTTATTATTCTTCCTCACAGGCGTACAGCGACGGCAGAGACGCGTGTTGGACACGAGCGGAACCTACGTGCGAGGTGAAGAGAACCTGCACGGATGGAGGCCGCGTGGCGACTCGCTCATATTCGATCACCAGGTTTGTGGCTAGCACATAATATTTGTAATTTTTATCACACCAGTATTATACAGGCAAAAGTTTTTAAGTGTGTATGTTATGGATTTAAGTGAAGCTTCACAATAATATAGCCACATACATACATACATACATCAGAACCAACGTTTCTTATAAATCATATTGATATTTTTGGGAACCGACATTACGCGGGTAAAGCCGCGGGGAACTGCTAGTTTTTAATAATTTGCGTTTGGTTGTGAGTGGGTTAAATAAGAAGTCAGGTGTTTGCAACTTTCAGTTCTTGACTGCATATTGTACGCACGCGTCCATGCGGACAAAATGGGGGTATTCAATTAGATTTCAACATTGGCATTGCACGAAATATGAACCAAATTCTTACGACAATCATCCCATTTGGTTACAAATAAAAAATATTACTGGGTGGGTGACAAATTGGTAACCATAGACTAACCGCTTATTAATAACGAAATTTGCTGAAATCCTATTGTATTATATAAATTGCACAGCAACATTGGCTGTGTGCCAGACGAGAAATCGAAACCCGTGTCTGACGCTATCCGAGCGTATTGCTTCCAAAGTGACTGCTGCTAGATGTGCGGCCATTTAAAAGTGCTTGCGTCATATTCCTTTTAGTATTTACATATTTTTAATCCTCAAAGCAAGTATAAAAGTACATATTTACAGAAATGTATTAATTCGTTTGACAGTGGGAGCTAGAGAAGATGACCCGGCTAGAGCAAGTGGGTCGCACGCGACACTTCCTGGCGCTGCGCGAGCGCCTGCGCCACGGACACGACCACACCATCGCGCCTAACGACTTCACCAAAACAGAAAAGGTACTTTTAGTTATACTGAGAATATAATATAGATCTAATCTAAAACCAGTAAATCATTTCTAGACAACGAGACACTTGACTTTAATCTTGCCATGTCGTCGATTTGACAAAGGTATGTTCTCAGGTATGACTCACACATAAAATTCGTGCGTCAAACTTTTGTGGACAATCATAATGGATTAAACACAATTATCGATATATTTTGCGGAGATTTCATAAATTCATATTACTGACGTTTCGAAAACGTACAACGTTCTTGTACCGTTACCATGAGTTTACTCAATAGCGACGACGTAACTTTTTGTATGAAAAATTTTTGTTCTGTCAATAACCGCTAGGGGCGCTGTGCAATTTTCCATTGATTTTTTTACGTCATCGCTAGCGAGAAAAACCGTTGTAAACTCATGGTTACAAAACTGGTTACAGGTAAACTAAGATGTTATTTGTCATTTATAGAATTTCTGTGAATTGTGTTGTTAATTGATGGGTAGTATTCGCGTAAACTTCAGAATTAAGTATGATTGCTTATAGATAATTGCATGCATCCATGCAGACAGAGTTGTAAAAACGTTTATACCGTGATATATTTCTGCTACACTGAAACACTGCTAAACAGAATTCTGTAACAAAAAATCTTACTTAGATTTCATACGCCTCTGTCGTTGGTCTGCTTATTTACCCCAAAAAAAGTATTTTATTTAATACTGGTATGCCATAAAAAGAACTTTATAAAATGTTTATAAATTTCGTCCTACTCGTTCTCAGGAGGTATCAAACATGGCGGCGAAGGCGGCCGCGGACAACGCGCGCGAGGACGCGAGCGAGCCGTGGGAAATGACGCCGCGGGAGAAGGAGCTCGCCGCTAAATACATCAAGCTCATACAGGGTGACTATACCATCCACCAAACCAACTGTTTCGAACGTCCCGTGTACTGATTTTTTTTGAGAAGTTTATATAAAGGCAAATCATTTTAAGTGATAATATTTTACCTGTGTCTTTGTATACATGAGAGAAACAGGGCATCATTTTTTTTTTTGGAAATCGAGATTTTCATAACAAAGACAATATATTTTTTAACAGCATCCTGTCAATTTTAAAAGTTATCTACGATTGAGAGAGAGGCGAAGCCGATGACTTCGCCTCTCTCATTTCAATGCCCATTCCTTATTTTTCTCTAATCTTAACCTTAATTAATAAAAAAATAATATCTGCAAAAGAAAAACTTTACCTCTATTTTTTTTTAAACTAGCGTGTAAAAATACAAAGTGTTTTCAACAATAAATTAATATTATTACTTAAAACGAGGTAACCTAGAGTCCGTAGGCAGAGGAAATCGTGAGATGTTGGGTTCGATGGCACATATTTTTGTCGAAATGATACTAGGAATTTTACCCATCATAGGAGGTAATCTTGTTTTGAAAAGATAAACGTTTAAATAGACTTATCTGTCAGTTCATGAATGTTTTATCTTAGATCATATTTTTTTTAGATCTTAATGCTTTATTGCATTGTGAAGCTGAAGAAAAATATATATCAAACGAATTATCCTTTTATAATCAACAATTATAGGTAGTACAACTCAGAGTAAACAGGCTCCTTCTGGGTGAGCTCGCTTCATCGTCGTGTTTGACGTGGCATACGTCTGGTATAGTTTAGAGACAAGAGCAAACCCATTTTATATTTAAAAGTTGTTATTTTTTATAATGTTTATTATCTGGTACAGTTGAATTTATTCACATTTTGCACTTTAAAAACCATCACTATAAGCAAAAATGATGCTCTTTTCGTCTTTAACAAGCGCATGTTTAACCACCCTATATTTCCAGGTCGAATAGGTTCATCCGGCAAGGAGGTGGAAACAGCCGTATCACCTGCCACCCCAGTGGACGAGGGAGTCTCCGCTGACATCTCGACGCCGAGCCTGCTGTCGTCCATCCATAGCGCGAGCAGCTTCGAGTTAGTGCTACACCTTTGCGTTAAACTGATATCTAAGTTAGATCCGAAACATTTTTTTTATTTGGCACATACGCTTTGGTGATCCTTGGAGGTGTTTATCGATGGAGGGATGATGGTGATCAGTTGACGAAGTACAAGTCACATGAACGATTTTAACTCTGCCTAGTACAGTATTCGAGTCTTTTGTGTCTTTCAAAATGATATCGAGTTTCAAAAACGTTAGCTCAAAAAGTAACACCAAAATAGATTCAACTCGTAGACGCTCACGGATCAAAAGGCCGCCAGCAGTCGCATAAACAAAAGCATAACAAAAGACTGTTGATAAACAAATCCGTGAGGAATAAATGGTGTGCCTAATTGATTGTCATAAAAAAACTGAATCTTTACTCCTTCTTAACATAATAATCTTTAAATCAAAGTCAACCTCATTGTTCTTACCTTTTAAACATCTGATTTACACTGGTCTATAAGCCTCCAAACCTAACAACACTAACAAACCCTACTAACAACAAATCGACCTGTGTAAATCGGTTTATTCGATGCGTATCTCCCAAAAAGGATTTAACACCTTAAGTGCCAAGACACCGGTGAGGGGCGACTTCTTACGCTTTAGAAGTGCTTTAAAGGTGGGAAGAAGCTTTCAACGCTCTAACTCCTGGCCTCTACTTTATGATTTTCGTTTTAAGTAGTCTTTTGTTTTATTAATTTCTTGACAGATTTCAGTATGTTTAGGTATACATCACTGCGCCTAGCTTTAATCAATGTCAAAATCGGCTTACTCGCCGAATCAGCCATGAAAATGATATTATAATGGCCGCGTCGATCGGATATACACGAGTGGTACTCGACGACTATTAAAGGAAACCAAGCCTTAGATGACTTGACGACGGCTAGCCATCCAAATACTACCGATCGTCGACGGTTACCGTCGGTAAAACGGCTATTTTCGCTGGCTAGCCAAAATTATCCGACGGTATCTACAGTACCCTAGATGTTCATAGCTACGAGCAAAACCTCTATGTAATGTAACGCTCGTACGTAGTCCTATAAAATATTATTTTAATACTAATTTAGTTACTTAAAAACAATACTTCCTTTGTACATTCTGTGTACTAAGTATCGGGAGTCTGTCAATAAAACAAAAAATACAATTTATTCATCTAAATTTATTTTATCGCCTTAAAAAGTAGGCCCCATCGCTTGCAATACAACATCTCCACCGCTTCACCCAGTCTTCCATACATTTTTCATAGGCTATTTACGATATGGTCTTTAGCTCATTCAGCGAAATTTCTTTTATGGCTTCTATCGACTCAAAACGTTTTCCTCGAAGTGGTAATTTTAACTCGGGAAATAAAAGTCAGGCGGACCAATATCAGGTGAATACGGTGCTTGGTCGAGAACTTCCACTATAATGGCTGTTTGTGATGGTGGCATTATCATGGTGCAGCGTCCATGAGTTGTGTTGCCACAAATCTGGACGTTTTCGGTGGATACTCTCGCGCAAACGCTTCATGACGCCTAAATAATATTCTTTATTCACTGTTTCTCCCACTGGAAGGAATTCGGAGTGAAACACAGTGACTTTGCGGCGGTTTTTTGGGTTACGGCTCGTTTTCGAGACGCCATTCTGAAGACTGTTCGCTTGTTTGCATGCCGTACTCATTAACCCATGTCTCGTCGCCAGTTATTATACGTTTCATAAAGGTCGGATCCGTAGAAGCTCTTTTGGAACTAGTCGAGCGGCGACGCGTTTCTTGCCTAAAATGTCAATGAGAATGTTGTGGACGAACGAACTTCAAAGATATGTTCACCTCATTAGCTAACTCTCTCAGACTCACACGTCGATTTTCGAGCACTAGCTTCTTGATTCTGCCGATCTTTTCTTATGATCGTAGCGGTTGAAGGTCTACCAGAACGAGGCAAGTCTACTCGTACTACTACTTCTCGGCCTTCTTTAAAAGCCTTGTACCATTCATAAGCCCTTGTTTTCGATATACACGATTCGCCGTAGGTATTTCGCAACATTTTTAGTAATTAACCATATGAAATATCATTCGAAACACAAAATTTAAGGCACACTCTTTGTTCAACAATATTTCCCATTGTAAAAATCGCCGAGGACTCAAGACTATGACCAACAAAAAGTGTAGTTTAAAACAAATTAAATGACAGATGCCGCTCAAATTTTGCGCGCTTAATCAGTACAGTGCTACCAACATGCAGTAAAAAAATTAGAACGACTTCTTTTACGCGGGTCTTTTTATTGACATATTCCCGATACTTTTTACACAGAGTAGTATATCTGACGATTTATTTCTGCATAACATAACGCCATAACTAATTGTAATGTTACGCTCGTACGTCGTCTTATTAATTATATTTATTATATTAATTTAGTTGAGTAAAAATAAAACTTCCTTTGTATATCTGACGATTTATTTCTGCACAACATAACGCCTAACATTTTTTTACTTGAAGTTATATTTCAAAACATTGATAAAAAGAAAGAATGACGTGAATATTTAAAAATTGACTCTTTTTAATAGTTTTTCACTATTCGAATTCCGAAGAGTCGAACGTGCGAAAGATAGTCATTGCTTGTAGCTATAAATCTCGACAGTACAGTCGCCGAGGTCCGTTCGCGTACTCGCGGTATTGAGCCCTAAGATACTTTATACACTGCGACTTTTAGCAGCGTTGGAGTCGCGATACTAACGCGGGTTAGCATTAAACAGTCGCAAAATGTCAACCTATACACACTGCGCCACTTTTAGCATCGATACAGTCGCGATGCTAACGCGCGTTAGCATCGATACAGTCGACGAGATGGAGAAGCTCGAAATTGTCTTATTATGTATTGAATTTTGGCGACTGCATTGAAACTAACGCGCGACTGCATCGATGCTAAGTTAGATTTGTTCGTTCCGTCAGTCGCGATGCTGAAGCGCGTATTCAAAACGCGCGACTGCATCAAAGCTAAAAGTCGCAGTGTGAAAGGGGTTTACAACGTGTTCTGTCTCCACAGACTATGCTCGCCGGAGCGCGCGCTGCTGGAGAAGTCGATGCAGGGCTGGGCGGGCGCGCTGGCGGGCGGCGCGGGCGCGGCCGGCGCGCTCTACGTGCCCGAGTGCGAGGAGGTGCGCGTGTCGGCCGCCGTGGCGCGCCGCGGACACCTCAACGTGCTGCAGCACGGCACGCACGGCTGGAAGAAGCGCTGGCTGGTGCGTATGCTGATCGTACGCTTGTAATATATATATACGTGCCCGAGTGCGAGGAGGTGCGCGTGTCGGCCGCCGTGGCGCGCCGCGGACACCTCAACGTGCTGCAGCACGGCACGCACGGCTGGAAGAAGCGCTGGCTGGTGCGTATGCTGATCGTACGCTTGTAATATATATATACGTGCCCGAGTGCGAGGTGCGCGTGTCGGCCGCCGTGGCGCGCCGCGGACACCTCAACGTGCTGCAGCACGGCACGCACGGCTGGAAGAAGCGCTGGCTGGTGCGTATGCTGATCGTACGCTTGTAATATATATATACGTGCCCGAGTGCGAGGTGCGCGTGTCGGCCGCCGTGGCGCGCCGCGGACACCTCAACGTGCTGCAGCACGGCACGCACGGCTGGAAGAAGCGCTGGCTGGTGCGTATGCTGATCGTACGCTTGTAATATATATATACGTGCCCGAGTGCGAGGTGCGCGTGTCGGCCGCCGTGGCGCGCCGCGGACACCTCAACGTGCTGCAGCACGGCACGCACGGCTGGAAGAAGCGCTGGCTGGTGCGTATGCTGATCGTACGCTTGTAATATATATATACGTGCCCGAGTGCGAGGTGCGCGTGTCGGCCGCCGTGGCGCGCCGCGGACACCTCAACGTGCTGCAGCACGGCACGCACGGCTGGAAGAAGCGCTGGCTGGTGCGTATGCTGATCGTACGCTTGTAATATATATATACGTGCCCGAGTGCGAGGTGCGCGTGTCGGCCGCCGTGGCGCGCCGCGGACACCTCAACGTGCTGCAGCACGGCACGCACGGCTGGAAGAAGCGCTGGCTGGTGCGTATGCTGATCGTACGCTTGTAATATATATATACGTGCCCGAGTGCGAGGTGCGCGTGTCGGCCGCCGTGGCGCGCCGCGGACACCTCAACGTGCTGCAGCACGGCACGCACGGCTGGAAGAAGCGCTGGCTGGTGCGTATGCTGATCGTACGCTTGTAATATATATATACGTGCCCGAGTGCGAGGTGCGCGTGTCGGCCGCCGTGGCGCGCCGCGGACACCTCAACGTGCTGCAGCACGGCACGCACGGCTGGAAGAAGCGCTGGCTGGTGCGTATGCTGATCGTACGCTTGTAATATATATATACGTGCCCGAGTGCGAGGTGCGCGTGTCGGCCGCCGTGGCGCGCCGCGGACACCTCAACGTGCTGCAGCACGGCACGCACGGCTGGAAGAAGCGCTGGCTGGTGCGTATGCTGATCGTACGCTTGTAATATATATATACGTGCCCGAGTGCGAGGTGCGCGTGTCGGCCGCCGTGGCGCGCCGCGGACACCTCAACGTGCTGCAGCACGGCACGCACGGCTGGAAGAAGCGCTGGCTGGTGCGTATGCTGATCGTACGCTTGTAATATATATATACGTGCCCGAGTGCGAGGTGCGCGTGTCGGCCGCCGTGGCGCGCCGCGGACACCTCAACGTGCTGCAGCACGGCACGCACGGCTGGAAGAAGCGCTGGCTGGTGCGTATGCTGATCGTACGCTTGTAATATATATATACGTGCCCGAGTGCGAGGTGCGCGTGTCGGCCGCCGTGGCGCGCCGCGGACACCTCAACGTGCTGCAGCACGGCACGCACGGCTGGAAGAAGCGCTGGCTGGTGCGTATGCTGATCGTACGCTTGTAATATATATATACGTGCCCGAGTGCGAGGTGCGCGTGTCGGCCGCCGTGGCGCGCCGCGGACACCTCAACGTGCTGCAGCACGGCACGCACGGCTGGAAGAAGCGCTGGCTGGTGCGTATGCTGATCGTACGCTTGTAATATATATATACGTGCCCGAGTGCGAGGTGCGCGTGTCGGCCGCCGTGGCGCGCCGCGGACACCTCAACGTGCTGCAGCACGGCACGCACGGCTGGAAGAAGCGCTGGCTGGTGCGTATGCTGATCGTACGCTTGTAATATATATATACGTGCCCGAGTGCGAGGTGCGCGTGTCGGCCGCCGTGGCGCGCCGCGGACACCTCAACGTGCTGCAGCACGGCACGCACGGCTGGAAGAAGCGCTGGCTGGTGCGTATGCTGACTGTACGCTTGTAATATATATATACGTGCCCGAGTGCGAGGTGCGCGTGTCGGCCGCCGTGGCGCGCCGCGGACACCTCAACGTGCTGCAGCACGGCACGCACGGCTGGAAGAAGCGCTGGCTGGTGCGTATGCTGATTGTACGCTATCTTTCTTAGTTTCATAGTTCAAGTCACAACGACTAATCGACTGCGCCGGACATATAATAGTGCACGAGTGTGAGCGCAAACACAGGTGCACTCTCTATTCCTTTCACTCTTATAGCCCGATAGAACAGCAATCTGACACAACCGGAGAGAGACCAGGCTCAGGACCAACGGCTTTACGTGCTTTTCCGAGACACGGGGGTGAAACACCGCCAACTTCCCAAGACCCTAAGACTTTCTGAACAGAAAAACTCAGCTATATATTTTTTGCCCTCGTCGGGGATCGAATCCGGGACATCTAGAGCGGCTGTCGCCGCCGAGGCATTTCTTATAATAGAGAATAGAATAGTTTGCATATAATACAGAAGATTGAGTGCGTTCCACTAGACGACCGCAACGACCACCTCGACTTCGTCGTCCCACTTTTTTTTTCTTCATAGCGGCAAGTGTGAGTGACAATGTAGCTTTAGCTAAAATGGGCCATGTCTGACTCCTAACACTTGGTTCTGTTGAGATCTCTTTGTCAATTGTAACTCTTACAATGACCTTCTAAGATGGATTGCTGTAATCTTCTTTTAAGTGTTAGCCATGAGGTCATCAATGAAGCCAAGAGGTACGGCGAATCGGGCGTTTCGATAATTTCGAACTTTTCTTTGCAACCTTCGTAAATGTTCATGAGGCATCATGTTACCTCCTGTAGCTTTCAATTTACACTGTACTAACAGCACGTTTCGTATATTCCAGGTGGTCCGACGGCCGTACGTGTTCATATACCGCGACGAGCGTGACCCAATAGAGCGCGCGGTGATCAACCTCGCCAACGCGCACGTTGAATACTCTGAGGACCAGGAGCAGATGGTCCGCATGCCCAACACTTTCAGGTAAATATCATTATGACACTTGCAATTAAGACGGTTAAAAAAGGGCGATATGTATTTTTTTGTGACGGTTATAACTTAGTTTTGTTGAAGTATATTAATAAGCTTATGAAGCATCATCGGAGGCTCTAAAAAAATAGCAACTAACCATGCAGCCTCTTCTGAAAATTACGAGTTGATAAATAACTCCGATCGCACTTTAAAGACTAAATTTCAGGATTTATATGATGATTCAGCTAAGCTGTTTTATAAGGATTTTTTTAAAACTTTGCTACAACACAAGTTAACACAGTTATTATAGTGCAGTTTGCAATACAATCATATGTATTACATCAACATAATTGTCCAATTTTATCGAAAATGTTGGAGTTCTAAAATTCAATGTTCCTCCTTAGTATAGATCATAGACTAGAACTCTATGAAGTGCTAATGACAGACACCTGTCTATGGTTATCATTCAAGAAAACCGCTGTGCTATGGATGTTTCGTGAGGTCGGTTGATTTCTAATTATTGTACCTATATATTTACCGAAATATGATTTCTCTACTACAAACATTGCATTTTGACCTCTATTCTACAGCCCTAACATGCACGCTGTGATTCATTTTTATCGCGGCATTCTATCCCGTTTGTTTGACAAAAATCGACTTAACCACAGTTGCCAACATGGCTGCCACCAAAGTCATGTCGTACTGTCAAATTTCGAAATATGACAAAATTATCATTGAACGCTAGCATGCGACACATATTTTTACCGAAATTTGTCATTTTGCCGTGAAACATTATCGTCCACCATTAGCGTCGACGATAAATGAAAAACAACTTATTTTGAGCAAAAATGTATGACTGTGTCGTGCCATATCTTATCCTAGGCTCTCAAAAAACAATAAAGGGTAAAAATACTAAAAAGAAAGTCCACGTGGATATTTTTTATCCCTAAGATATTTATTAGTTTGCATTCATTATCTATGGCCAATATCGAGTCAATCTGTCATTGTATCAAGTTTATCATTCGCAGCCAAATTTGACATAAAATTGAGTGAATGTTTAGAAATTGTCTTATCTCGTTATCGATTTGAATAAATTTCTCCAATGTGGTTGGCATGTTAGGGAATATGATAAAATTGCATATATCGACTAATTTTGTCATATCGATCGAAATAAATATTGTGTCATGCATGTTAGGCCTACTGTACAAGTTAAAATACCCAATAATATAAGATTGTATCTTGATGAGTGTATTATCTTTGCAGCGTGGTGAGCAAGGAGCGCGGCTACCTGCTCCAGACGCTGGGCGACAAGGAGGTACACGACTGGCTGTACGCCATCAACCCGCTGCTCGCCGGCCAGATCAGGTGAGCACCAACCACTTATTATTACTATTATTGTAAAGCTGAAGAGTTTGATTGTTTGTTTGAACGAGTTTGTCTCAGGAACTGGATCACTACTGCATCGTTTTTTTTGTGTTCGATAGCTTATTTATCAAGGAAGGCTATAAAACATTACGCTGCAATGTGATCGCGGGACCGCTAGTAAAAGCATATTAACACAAGGACTCGAGGCAGGGAGAACAATAAAACATGTAAAAGGAGACAGTGCACACCGTTCACTCTTATTGCACTTGCACTGTTTATGGGTGACGTCACATATACACTGAGATGCGTGTTGTTTGTTATTTGCGTTTATAGATAACAATACTTTTGAAAATTGGGTTTTGCATGTTTTTCGTACTATCGACAGTGCAGAAGTGACGTCACACATACACCAAGATGCGTGTTGTTTGTGACGTGTGTTTATCGATAATAAAACGTTTGAAAATTGTATTTTGCAAGCTTTTCATATAAGTGCGAACCCTTTTTTAAAAGTGATTTATAGCACATACTGCCACGAGTCTTTGGGTTTAGTATAAAATGGTTCTATGGCTCTTACACATAGCGACTTTTTGAAGCGATACAATATTATTATACAGTCGCAAATGTTCTCGGTACAAGCGTTTGGTAAAAAAAGCGAAACAAAATCGATGCAGCGCGCAGCAGAGCTGTTAAAGACGCGTTTGTGTCGCTGCATAAAGTCGCAATGTGTACGGGCCTATATGTTTCAGTAGGGGCACCGCCGCCTTACCAGTTACGCAATCTTAAGCGGTTGCGTAGTCTTTTGTTTGTAGTGACGCTCGATTTTGTGTCGGTAGTACAAGTGATTTTTATTTAAAGGAGCAAGGCAGCGATGCCTTGGACCGTACATAACAACTTCCTAAGTTCCATACAAGTAATGATGTTTTTGTGTTGGTAAATCTGAATCTTATTCAATTAATTTCCCTTTCAAGTTTAATGAGTGATACAAAGCGTAAATATTTTTTCCACTAATTTTAAGCATGAACAGTAATTTTATTGATTGCCCTACAAGTATGTAGTTAAAGCGTTGTCTATTAGATGATCTTTATTTTCTTTCTACATTTTAACCCTTTACTTTTAATATTTTCAATTACAAAAATATTTCAATGATCAACCACTAGTCTGCTGGTTTTAAGATAAATAATAAAGCTTGTAAATAAATCAGTAATGTAGAATATATTAGTTAATGATATATATCCTTTTTTTGAAGTCGGTAAAAACTAATAGAAGCTTCGTTGCTTTTATAACGAATAGTTCTGAACAATCACGAGTACGCCATCTATTTACTAATGCATCACTATGCGACCTGTATTATTTTTGTAACTGTCATAATATTTTTAGTAAAGGGTTTAGTTTGTGCTCAATAACGGTGCATAACAGTTTTTGATACCCGTTTATAATCAAACGAGAGCCGATACAACTCTGTGTGTCAAGCGAGAATATGTATTTGATTTGAAGTTTATAACACGAAATGACATTGTTTTGGCCCCACATTTGATGTAAAATGAATCGTTCAGTAAAAATAATATTGACATTGGCCAAATCATTGAACAAATCACCATACAAAATGATTAGTTTAAAAGTTGGCAAACGTTGTACAAAGAAATCTTATAAGTCCTTTTTTTCACAATTCAGAAGTGTCCATCGCATTATGAAGAATGTTTAGCAATGCAAAAAATAATGACAAGGATTTTGGTGGTTGTCGAACCTTTGTCATTCTTACGCCATTTTCATCAATGTCCTTTGTAATTCGTAAATTAACTCAGACCTCTTACAAACTGTGACTTTCAGCATGTACAGATTTAATTTGATCGATACCAACACGTGTTAACATCGCGACTGTATAGATAGGGCAAGTGTGTAAAGGTTGACATTTTGCATCGATGCTAAAAGTCGCAGTGTGGTTTAAACGCACCGTTATTCAGTGCAAACTACCGTAGCTCTACGTGCGGTGACCCGGCCCCCGTCAATATACACGTATAAGGTGTACTGTGGCAGGTCGCGATCGGGCCGGCGCGGGACGGCGGCGGGCGCGCCGGCATGAGACCACCTCACAATGGAGTCTATACTCGTTTTTTAAGCGCAACGAGCGAGCGCAGCGCGGCGTACGCACCAAGCATCCGGGACATTGAAACGGCACAGGTATGAACGCTTTATGTCCTCTGGGTTGATGTTGGAACGTGACGTCGACGGATTTATTTTAATATTCTGGACGTTGAGTGGGTTGAATTAAATTCAAGAGGGTTTACGGATGTGTTGAATACTATTCGGAGGGTTGTTTGGATAGATGGTTGAACACTATTCGGAGGGTTGTTTAAATATATGGCTGAATACTATTCGTCTGGATAGGGGTTGAATTCAACTCAGTAATGAGGAACGGCAATAAAAATTGAAAGCAACAAGACGGGTACTATAAAGTTTTGATAATAAATAATCATGGTTAAATAAATTTTGCGCAATTATCTTAATTCTGTATTCAATTACCATACTGTATCTGTCTTTTTATGTTGATAGATACAGTGATGGATGATTTAATTTGGAATTAAGCTAATCCTGTCATGCGCAAGCGGGCCTGATTTTGAGTTGCTGTCGGTGCAATTAAACGTCTAATGTCTTCTATTGAGTATTCAATAAGGTTCAATATTCTTTGACCACATTCGACGTTTCTTTGTAATGTCAACTATTCATGGAAGATAAATACGTCCTAGCAAGTTGAATCTTGGATGAAGTCTTTGAAATGTGAAATCCGTCGACATTGCGTGTGTAACATTGTAGTAATAATATAAAATGTGCAATATGTGGGAGTAATACGCCTATGTTAAAAATATTAAATAATGTAGCGTTTTAACATAGGTGTTGTTTTGTATAGATAGAGTTATAGAAAAGAGGACATAAAGTGAATAAAATCCGTCAAAAATAGTAGGATTATATCTGTGACTGGTTTGGTAGAAAAGTTCGATGTTTTTAAGTATATGAACACAACATAATGTGTTTTGCACTTGAAATTACAATTGTGGTCTATAAACTCATTTTATTGATATTTGTTTATATTTTTGGGACCACAAGATATGGTATAAGAAATATATCACTAATTGTTATGAATCAATTATTTTAGCATATCTTGAATTTTTTTTACAGTATTATTGTACCGAAATCAGCATTTAATGCAATAAGATTTATAAGTGATATATATTTTTGTTATAATTTTGATCGTTTTACAGTAATTATATTGAATAATAGAATGTGGAGAGTGTTGGGACCAAACCGGTGCACTGATAACTGGATCGGGGTAAATATAATCTATTTACAGAGAGACGAATTTTAACACAATTAACAATAATGTACTAGTAGTGTTTTAACTTTATGGCTGTTTCAATGTCTATAAGAAGGATGCTTGATGTTAATAAGCTCTTTACATTTATCTTATTTGACTGTATTATATGTATGACGGTCCTTGGATCACGATATTTATGATGTTATAAAATGTTGAACAAAAAAGGGGAAGAGTGAACAAACGAAATTGAACACTAATGTTTTTTCTTGTAATAGTAATGACGAACAGTTTTGTGATAAGTCTTCCCCATTGTTATTGAAATGTCATCAACGCTTATCATCAATATAAAAGCACGTTAGTCAGTTATCGTGGTGCAACGATTGCATAGCCAGCGACAAAACAGCTCGTGTTGCAAATGTACCTGCGATGCCAGATAGACTCCATTTTGTAAGGCGAGACAAGAATTTAATATGAATTGTATTGTGACATGACAAATCACTGAAAATACTATATAAATTCCCTTCTAATGTTGGATACATTATTAATGTAATTTACCTTGTATATACGTATGACCCGAATGGTAGAATAAATATATTTTGAGGCTCAAAAGGCCAACTTGAAGATGGCGATAGTCCGTACTCGTATGACGTCATACGTAAAGTTACTTTCACATTTTAGTATTGATTGTAAATACATAACGTTAATTATAACATTGTAGTTAAATATAGACTATGCGTTGCAAAAACGTAAATCATTATTATTCTCTACTTATTTGTAGTTCAGTTTTTTTTGTGTTGATGTTTTGTCTTTTATTAATAAATCGGTTCGTTTGAGATCTTTCAACGGTTTGTATAAAGTAGGTTTAATGTGGATGTTCGATGTAGTTCCGATGGTCCCATTCAGATGGGGTAACACATTCCGATGTATATCTAGTCACGTACTCGCGCGTAGTACATTGTGATAGGGTAGCTCCATAGTTACATCAATGCTGTGCTGCAAACAATCACCTCGTAGTATTTTATAGTTGGTATATGTTACGTTGTTCACAAACATTCACAAGGTCATTCGAGTCCATAGACACTATGATATTTATACAAAATAACATTTATATCATCGTAGTTAGTTAATGTATGTGACGGTAGTTTTATATGGATGATGTTTACTTTAGTTTCTTTCGTCTCAACAGTCTGTTGTAAGTCCAGTGTTCTTGAATCTCGTTACCGCTTGATAAATGTTGAATGAATAAATTATAATATCGTCACTGTACTATCGCTTCTAGGTGACTATTTTCCAATATTAAATCGAGCAAAATTAGTTATATTTATGACAACATTGTAAGCTTAAGTGAGCCAGTCGTTGTAAATACTCGTATCTTGACTATTTGGTACTTCATCACAAGCCGCAGACAGAGGCCGAAACACTGCTTTAGTAAAGGCAAAGACTAGCGGAAGGGAGAGCAATAAAACGTGCAAAAGAGACAACGCACATACATTACTTTTTTCCCCTTTTTGGTGGGTGACGTCACACAGACAAAGAGATGCGTGTTGTTTGTTACGTGCGATTATCCATGCCAATACGATGAGTCATTGTTACTCGCATTAAACGATTTCATTCATTCAATACGTTTGATAATAAGGTTATGCCAACCTTTTGTATTATCGATAGTGCAGTATATTGCGCGTGCGAATTCTTGTTTCAAAGGGATTTATGGCCCGGCCTGCCGCAAGTCTTTGAGTTTAGTATAGCCGGCGCCGCTTACACACTGATCGTAGACTAATACTTGGCTAACACTAGCAAATATCCTGATAATAATTTAGCATAGACTAAAATAAATAGATGTAAGATCAAAAAGTATTATCCAAATTTAGACATGCTGTGTGTTATATTTCTTAAAATTGAGATTAATACAGTTATTGTCGTCGATATTATGTGATTGTAATTCCGTTGTATGAACTATGCTACCATTCATTTTCTTCCATCTAACTCGGAGTTCATTTCGGCGGTGTTTCAATGTTTCAGGAAGTTATCGAGGCTTTTGAATGTCCAAATTCTTAATGTATAGTCGTACGTCCTTCTTTCTGAAGTACCTAGCTTATTAATTTGAATCTTCTAATGTTTTATATATAATATGAACGAATATAAAGAGATCTCATGCTAAAATGACACTATAATGTTGTAAATTAAATATTTCTTTTCTAGTCATTTTGTATAACATTCCAAAGTATGTTTACCGTTTATTGTTTCCTTTTCAAAATAATAGGGTAATGTATTTTGCATAGCAAAATGGTGTTTACGTAGTTGAATAGTGGGCAGGAATAATGAAATCACGAGTGAGTATGCGGTGGGTGTTATATGATGTTTTTGTAACTATTTATTTTACCTCTTTTCGAATACTTCTTTTGCAAAGTATGTTTAGTTGTTATATTTTTGTAATTCTAAAAGAGAAAAATTTAAATTAGAGATTGCAGCCGAGGCTGGATTATATTTTTATAGAGTACTGTTTAAGCTATACCGCTATTTTTATAGGAGTAGCAATTGTTTTGGGGTTTCGTTGTTTCGTGTTCGTTTGGTTTGTCCGCAAGGCAGCTTCTTTCCGTTCGCGGCGCGCGCGCCCTTTGTGATTCGATGCGATTGTTGGTTGTTGGGCGAGAATGATATTTAAAAAGAATTATATATTCTATATATAATTTATGGATTTCATTCAATTTATGAGAATAAGAACAATGTAATGATTGGTAATATTACTCATTGCTCTACTAAATGTACTATCAAAATATATTATACACAGTGTTAAAGGTCATAAATAAAATGCTTTGAAAATTTCCACACCCTTGTTTCTTTTTATCCCTAATCCTGAGAAACTCCTAGAATAAGATGCTAAGGGCTTGTTTCACCATCGACGAATAAGCACTAACCAAATTTTTTTTAAAATATGGAACGAAGTATTGATGGAATAAAATTTATTAGGACATTGTGAACAGACTGTTAATATTAAAAGGCAAAAATAGTTAAAGATGAAATTTATTGTATGTCATCGATCATAATAATATGGCAGACATTATTGTCGCCCAAATACTGATTGAATTCTCAACTCTCCTAATAAGTGTTGGTAGCCTTTCTCGCCAATATTTTATTTTACTTTTGTAGTACCTATGCGATGACATCTATCAATAGACTAGAGCGAACCGTCTGTTCTCTATAGCCCTATAGAACTTATGACATTTTGAGACCTTGGAGCATTGTTTCAGTATATGGACGACAATATTTGATTATACAGTACAAAATACTTGATCAGTTCGATTCTACGAAATAGGTGTAAATAGAAATTATATGTTGCAATAAACATGTTTATCTTACAAATACAACAATGCATCAGCGTCCTATATATACCTTACTTACTTATTATGGAATAAAATATTTTATATCTTTTATAAATAATTTAAAGATTCCACACGATGAATAAAAATACAAATGTGGCAAGCATTTACATTTGATTGACGTTTCAATGATATACAGAACATTTCAGCGACGTGTAGTGTATTATAAGTTTTGAAAGCAAAAGTAACATAATTTTCACTTCAGATTGTGTAATGTAGGCCAATAATACTATGATAAAATTACTATGATTACAAATAGGTGTTCCATATTGAGCTCAGTATTCAGATACAAAAAAGCATTTAATTAATTTGTATTGCATTTTAACATACAACAAGAGCTAGGGCTGTAACAGTTTACTCTGTAACACATCAGATATTTAAACTCAAGCCATCGCACTTGCTCGCAGCCTCATCTCAGTACGAGAGACACGGACAGCTACATATAAAATACCTACACATCTTAAAGTCCACTAGATCAACGAAAAAATAAATTTAAAACTAAACTTACATTAATATCACTTCACGAGAACGGATTCAAGTTTTTGTCATAATCGTCTTCTGCGAACGGATTGGTCGGCTCGTCGACTTCCTCGTCCGCAAAAGGATTTTTAGACTCGTCGTAATTTTCCTCTTCAAATGGATTTTTGGGCTCAATCGCTGCGGATATCTTTGGTGAGGCGTTTGAACTGGTCGGTTCTATCTTTCTCTGTGGTCGCGGTGAGGCGAGGGGGGAGGTTTTAGCGACATGTACTCTTGGCTCGAGCCGGTTCATGTTAGCTTCTAGGCTGGAGCTGTATCGTTGCTGTTCTAACACTCGCATCCTGCCTTCGGGGACTGGTATTACGGTGGTGCCTTTGGGAGCTACTTGCTTTGATGCTGTTGCTACGAACACTGGAATGAAATGGTTTTTTAATTAATTTATATTGTAAGTATGTAGGTAGTCATCGCTTTATAGATTAAAATGTTTAGGTATATAATCATAACATGACACTAATTCGACTTGACTTAGGTACTGATTTGTTTCAATTGAATAGGTATACAGCATACCTACATTCATTCAATCAATAATTCATTCGTTGCATAAGTTATAGGTATACATAAGTTAATTAATAATAATTAAAATTGCACTTGGCTGTGTAACAGATTACGAGGAATCGAACCCCGTGTCCTTACGCTATCCAACAAGACACTATAAGAAATATATTTTACACAGACGTCAAAATTATGATAAACTCAATGATCTTTTGAACTTAGTTATTTGATAAATTTTCGGCACAAACAAGTAGAGCAAAAGGACTGTATTAATGTCATTGATTTCAAGATGAAAAGCTGAAAAGGCTTGCGGGAATAGATTTGTCAGCTTCCGCTTTAAAAAAATACACATCATTTACATATATCACTAGGTTTACATACCCTGTTTACTCTGTCCCTCTTGCAGCCTTAATTTAGCCTCCGCCCCTGGGCCATAGGTTGGAGCGGGAGCGGAAGCGGGCGCTGGGGCGGGCGCGGGCGACGGAGACTCCTGCGCACCCGTGACCAATGTCAGCTTGTTGAATAGTCCGCGGCCGTAGTACTCGGACACTACTGCATAACTGGAAGTGGAGAAATATTCGAATGATTATAAAAAAAAGCTTCAATCTAATTAACACTCTGTATAAGATAACCAATTTAAGGGTGAGTGGGTAGCTTTTTCGATGTGGATGATGACTTTGTTCATTGTGTTATTTGCCATTTACTTGTTATCATAACTATTGATAGTGCTCTCTCTTATGTAAAAAAAAAAACCAAAAAGGTCATAAACTTGCTTTCATAACATAACCAAAACAAGTATTAAAATACCGTAATTCATTAAAACTTTTTGTTTATGGATTATCAAAGTCAACAAGTTCAGCATCAAAATGCGTTATCACTCCTGTCGCGGTACCTGCGAGTGCCGGTGCCTTCTTCGGGTTGCCATGTATGCTTTTTTTAATGTATTGAATTTTGTATTTTTTTCATGAGTAGTTTTTTTCTTATATTTTATCAAAATAATTACACAAATAGAACCTAATATCGATACCTAATGACTTCTGAATGGGTCGGAAAGAATTTTTTTACACACTGTATTTGCGCCACGCGTTATATCAGAAACAGTACTTGAAAAAAAAGTATTCTATCATCAAGACTTTTTACGATCCCAGTGAAAAACTTGAATAGGTACTAACAAACATAAGACATAATCTATGTTATTAGTTTTTGGGCGACACGACTATACATGATAACAACAAAAATACAAGTAAACCACACCAACAAAACGTCACCAAAACAATAAAAACTGCCAACTTATCTACCGATAAGCTAATGACAATCTTAACCTTCACGCAACATATCACATTACACAAATTAAAAATAATTAATTACCCATGGTACCTATCATCAGTTTCCACCGGAAAACACCAAGAAAACGGCGGAATATTCAGAGATTTTAGCTTGGCCAAATACATTACTATAGCGAAATGTTTTGTAGCAAATTCATAACATTGTAACGCAATGTATGAATGGTTACTGGCGCGGATTATGAGCTGATAACGAACGCGCGGGTTATAATATGAGACTTGGTAATCCTTGGTGACGTAGCGTAAGAAATGAATTGCAAGACTGAACGTTTTGGCGTGGCAGAATATTGTGTAATGTTTATGGTAGGAGATTATATGTTTTTGTTAATAAACAGTCGACCTTGAGTGTATATCGATAAATGAACGCGATAAATATTGAACTAATATTAGATTTTATGTTAAGATACTTTTGCTAATAAATAGATAAGTTAGCAACGCGACAATTTATAGTTTTTGTTTACATTAGTCAAGCTGCCATCTGCGTAAACACATCAGCTCGTATTGTTTTAAATAAGGCTATATTGTCTTGTCCTGATTGCACTTACAACGTGTTTATTTTCAAACTTACTCAAGTCGTTTGCGAATTTATTTGTATCTAATTTGAATAAAGAAAGAGAAGAGAATCCTAACATTACAACGCTGGCTTTGAATTATTGATATGGTGATTTGCATCAAATGATTGATTGTTATTTTGTTTTGATATTACACACTACTCATCATTTTGAATGGTAATTCTTCGTCATGTGGGCCGTGGCTAACAACTATGTTTGCTTTTAGGTATTTATTGCTTCACATTTTTATAAACGAAAGTAATATGGGTAGGTAAACAATATCCAAAGAAATTATACATTGCCAATTTGGTACACCATACTGATTGACAAGCGTCAAGTGAATGATTTTCTGCAATGCGTTAATCTTTCGTGTTACACATTTATAAGGTGAAAAAGGTTTTTGAAATGAAGACATTAATGCAGCCTTCAACTTGCCAGGGGCAACAACGGCAACTCCAAGCCTATTGGGACCGTGCGCTCGCTATGCCAGCGTCACAAACTATTGATGAACGTTGAAATGACAAATGATTGGTTGTTATTACAAAAAGTAATTAAACCATAGTTATTTCAATGAAATATTGTAATTATTTGTTTATTTGTTACGTGAGTATTGACGATTTTTATCTATACTAATATTATAAAGCTGAAGAGTTTGTTTGTTTGTTTGAACGCGCTAATCTCAAAAACTACTGGCCCAATTTGAAAAATTATTTACGTTGGATAGTCCATTTATCGAGGAAGGCTTTAGGCTATATAACATAAAGATACGACTCATTAGACCACAGCAGAAATGAAAAATGTTGCGAAAACGGGAGAAAGATATTCCTTTTGAGAGCTTCCGCTGCATACGCTGCGGAAACCGCTTAAGTTACACAAAAATCATGTATGACAGGATTGTTCTGCATTAAAAGTTCTATAATAAAGTCCGCGACAGCATATGTGTATATTTTATGGTTGACTTACTACAACCTTTTTTATGTTAATAAATTTGTAAAAAAATAATGCATTATTTTTAGAGGTGTATTATACACACAGGTATTTATTCTTATCAAAATAAATACATTCATCATCACGAGCATTTCATTTAGAACCAAGTTGCCCTTTATATCATTTGATTTCAATAAATATCTTAGGAGCTATCACAGTTTTAACATAACTCCGCACCAAAATAATGTTCGCAACTTAAGTACAACGTGCGCTTGCGCTAATATATTATAAAGCTGAAGAGTTTGTTTGTTTGAACGCGCTTATCTCAGGAACTGCTAGACCGATTTGAAAAAAAAAAATCTGAGTTCGATAGCTTATTTATCGAGAAAGGCTTTAGGATATAAAACATGACGCTGCGACGGGAGGTGAGGGAGCAAACTCAAAACGCGCGGACGAAGTCGCGGGGGACCGCTAGTTTGTTAATATAATTGAAATGGTGACAGACATCAAAAGTTTTTTTTGGCTACTGCGAATAGGTAGACCGCATAAATAAGACATTTCTGACGTCACTTTTGACGCCTTCGTTTTCATTTCCCTCCCAATTAAAGTACTCCGTATCATCCTCATTTATTAAACGATCTTTCCTTTATCTTAAAAAGAGAACATTTAATTCATAATAATAATATGAAGTACATGTTTGGAGGCAATGACGTTCAAAAGGATTATTATTATTTTATTATTTATAATATTACTGACACCCCCTTCAAAAGGATATACAGATCATACACAAACATTAAAGCATTTTAAAGTGGCGCAAGGATTACTATAATTTAGATGGAAGAAAGAAATAAATATATAACATTTGTTACGTACTGATTGCTACTGAGCGCTCATTGGCGCGAGCGCGTGACATCTCGCTCTTTAGCCTAATGTCAGCGATTGATTATGGTAAAGACTAAATACGTGTTTTATGTTTTTATACTTTTAAATGAAAAAACTATACTTATGAATGAAATGACACGGTTTCTTGTCTCTAACAGTTGCAGTGTAAATGGTACAACTCACAGGAAGGCATTTTTGCCAGAAAACGAGAAATAATTTAATACGCTTTCGGGACGTATAGCAGTAAAGAGATAGCGTGTCCAACTGAACGCACTCCGGGCAATTACCTGCCTTTCGTCTCGTCATTTTAGAGCGTGTGCGACGTTTCTATTATTTAAAAACATCTTAGTACAATAAAAGAGTGTTAAAATTGACGTTAAAACGTCCCAGTTTCACGATTTACCTATAGAACATAATTATTTGGACATCTTTTAAACGTGATAAAAGTCATAAAAGTAATTTATTTATGCAAATAGGCCGACTGTAGGGCACTTTTACACGTCCCAATAGAAACCGTACTACAGCTTCGGGACAATTGTGGGCTAGTGCTGAGGAGAAGCTGCGCAAGCAACTGTCACTATTGGCAATGCCTCCTTTCAAAAGGTTTACAATGTTTGTACGAGAGCTGCACTAAAAGTATCGGGAATGGAATATTTCCACTGTTCCTGTCATATTGATTTTTTTAATTACAAACTCCTTGGTTTTAAAAATCGATTACCATTTATTTATTTAAAAAAATATTCTCAGTCTTTTCACAAGGTCTTGTCAAACTTGGTCTAGTCGTTGAGAAAATGGAATTGACTCGAGAAAATTCAAGAGCGATGATTTATTATGACTTTCAAAGTGGTTTAACACAAAAACAGTGTGTTGACCGGATGATTTCTGCTATTTGGTAATGAAGCCCCATCCGAAACCACAATTTATCGCTGGTTTGCTGAAAAATTGTTCGTTCAGGGAGTGTTGCAAAAAAAATGGTGGCTACGTTTGTCTCCAAAACCGGCCATGTTGCAACTATTCCTCTTGAGGGACAAAGAACGGTTAATGCAGAATGGTATGCTAGCATTTGTTTGCCACAGGTCGTTTCTAAACTCCGTAAAGAGAACTGCAACCGCCGCATCATCTTCCATCACGACAATGCGAGTTCTCACACCGCGCACAGAACAAAAGAGTTTTTAAAGCAAGAGAACATAGAATTATCAGACCATCCGCCGTACAGCCCCGACCTAAGCCCTAATGATTTCTATACTTTCCCTAAAATAAAGAATAAATTGCGTGGTCAGAGAATGGAAGAGAATGGTTGCTTCAATGATTGGTTCCATCGTATGGAAAATTTTGTCAAATTTCGCGGAGTATACTTTGAAAAGCGATAAATACATTTTTAAATAGTAATGTTGTGTCACTTCCTTGATTCACGAAAATTTCAGTGCCACTCTCGTAGATACTCAAACTAGTGACCCCTAGTAGTAGTCCCCTTAGGCGATTTCGACTACGGTGGCCAGTCACATCGACTAACCGACTGCGCGGGACATATTATAGTGCACAAGTGTGTGCGCAAACACAGGTGCACTCTCTATTCCTTGCACTCGCATAGCCCGATGGGACAGCAATCTAACACGAAGAGTTCAGGCGCAGGACCAACGGCTTTACGTGCTTTTCCGAGGCACGGGGGTGAAACACCGTCAACTTCCAAACACCGGGCTACACTAAGAATTTCTAAACAGAAAAACTCAGGTATATATTTTTGGCTCGACCCGGGGATCGAACCCGGGACCTCTGACGCAGCCGTAGCTTTAAAGTGCGACCCTCTTACCGCTGCGCCACCGAGGCAGCAATGTATGTATGTGATTGATGTCCAATACTTAAATAGTACATTATGATACAAGTGTGCTAAGTTGGCCATTATATACAAGGCGATATTGTGTGCGCACGAGCGAAAGCGAGTGCGCCATAAGAAAGCCGCGTATATTATGGTCACAGGCACACGTGTTTCATACGACGTTTTTCAATACACTTGCGAGGAAGAAACGAGACTCCAATGATTTACGAAAAAATTAACTTTAAAAAAAAGTAAAAACCGTCTTCAAAACCAAAATGCACTAAAAAGTCTTAAATAAACTCTTCACCATTGAAAGGAAAGGAATCCGTTTTAGGCAAAGAATTTCTTTTTGGAGTCGGTGCTGTGATAGTTGATGCTTGATGGTCAAAGTGATGGCACCGACTCCAAAAAGAAATTGTTTGCCTAAAAAAGGAAAGGAATCCGTCCTTTCCTTTCAATGGTGAAGAGTTTATTTAAGACTTTTTAGTGCATTTTGGTTTTGAAGTCGGTTTTTACTTTTTTTTAAAGTTTATTTTATTTCTTTATTTTTAGTGATTACATAAGAGGGGGGGGGGGGTGGGAGTTGCACCTTATGATTCTATTTTTTACGAAGCTACAAATTACCTATCATAAGTTTCGTCATTATAATTACTGAACTCCTAGGCGTTAAGGAGTTCCACCATCAGCACAGCCCCACAAAATATTGACTATCAGACGAAACAACACGTCAACATTAAGATTCTAGTAAAGAAACACTATACGTGCCTGTATAATTTGAGGGTTTCCCTCGAATACACCAAGATCCCATCATCAGATCCCAAAATGGAAAAAATGGGACCAACTAGAAGGTATACCCTTTAAGTAAGTGAAAAAAAAATTCGATTCGGTCGAAAAACGACTGAGATATGAGGTAACATACATACAAAAAAAAAATGATTAAAAAAAAACATACAGTCGGATTGATAACCTCCTTTTTTTTTGAAGTCGGTTAAAAATGCGCGGCATTTTTTGTTCGTGTTTTTTTTTCTTTTCGCGATACCGATGCGCGCGAAAGGCTGAAGCGCCAACTAAATCGGCCAACAGCCAGGGTTAAAAATTTAATAATTCGTGTTTAAAACACAAATTACAGAAAATTTTAAATGAATTTGAGTTATTTTTAAGTAATAAAGCTGGATTAACCATTTATTGAAATAAATAAGTACATACTGTTATTTTTCGCATAAATACTGTTTGTAATAATAGTTATAACCCGACTAAATTATATCGCTTCTTCTTCCTACTTACTATTTCGTACTAGGGTACAAATGTTAATTGGTCGGGTTAATAAACTAATGGCACTAGTGCAATAATATACTGAAAAAGCACGCGTGTTTAATATCTAGGATTATGAGCCGAAAATCGGTGGAATAAAGACGTCGTTATGAGCACGTGTGTTGAAAAAAAAACCACTCACGGGTCGTGGTCGTTGTGCAGGCGCGCGTGCAGCGTCTCGGCGGCGCGCGGCGGCGCGGGCGCGGCGCGCGCGGGCGAGCACGCCGGGCACTCGCACTCCGACTCGGAGAAACTTTTGAAGCAGCTGGCAACAAATTGTAAAAGTTTGAAAACTAAATAAAATTAACTTTAAAAAAGCAAAAACCGACTTCAAAACCAAAATGCACTAAAAGTCTTAAATATACTTTTGACCCTTGCCTTGAAAGGAAAGGAAGCCATTTTAGGCAAACAATTTATTTTTGGAGTCGGTGCTCTTTACTTTATTGAAAGTTAATTTTATTTCTTCATTTCTAGTGATTACAGGGGAGGGGGGATTACTGAACTTCTAAGCGTTAAGGAGTTCCACCATCAGCTCAGCTCCACAAAATGTTCATCATCAGATGTAACAAGAACAACACGTCAACATTAAGAGTCTATTAAAAAAACACTATATATGCCTTCAAAACTTGCGGGTTTCCCTCGATTACATCAAGATCCCATCATCAGATCTTAAATTGGCAAAATGGGACCAACTAGAAGGTATACCCTCTAGGTAGACGAAAAAAATTTTCCGAATCGGTCGACAATTCACTGAGATATGAAGTAACATAGATACAAAAAAATAAAAAAAATAAACATACAGTCAAATTGATAACCTCCTCCTTTTTTGAAGTCGGTTAAAAAAGTTTTATTTTTTTTGTATCCCATTCAGCAAATCCTTTCATACTTGTTTCTGAAGTTTACGCGAATATTACTCATCGAAATAAAACGAGACCACGAACGCTGTAAAGTGTTCGAAACGTCGGGATAAAATTAATAAACTCGCAAAAAGTTAATCAGTAAAAAAGTGTTTTAAACCCTTTCATTTAATACCCATATCATGAGGATGCATTTCAACTAGCCAATCCGCCATCTTGGATGTCCGCCATGTTGGATTTTAGTCACGTGACAATTTTTTTGTAGTCCTGACAGCAAACCGTTTCATTTGATAAAATCCATTCCATTATGCTTGTCGAATATTGAAATAGTAGATTGTTATACAAGGGGAGAAAATAACCCATTTCACTCGAGATGTTTTTGGCGCTAATTATTCGAGAGTGAAATGGGTGCTTTCACCCTAATTAAACATACTATTTTTCATTTCGACTGTGAAGAAAAATAAATAAATTTATCTGTGTGATTGTGATTTGATGATGACATATTATGTTGTTTGGCGAGAGATGAAACCTCAAGTTTTTACTTCATATATCAGTTTGTTTACGGTCGTTATACATAAAACACACGATTAGAAGGACAGTAACGGCACGGAAGACAACAGAGTACATAAAATGCGGACGATATAAAATATTTCAAAGCATTGTTAAAAATATCGATCGATGTTTTCTCACAGACAGTAAACTACCACAGGTTATGTCAAATTCCAGGTTATATTTTGCCTCATGAGATAGCGCTATGAGTGACAGCTTAAGGTGGGAGTGAGTAAGAAGATTAATAAACAACAAAATCGCGGCAAGTCGCCTCCGCCTGCTTAATAATATCTGCAATAATCGACCAAACTAAAAAAAATAATGTCAAAGACAAACAAAATGTAACAATTTAAAATGAAAAAAAAAGTGTCACTATACATATGGCGGGCATCCGAATGTCATATAATATTGTAGATTAAAAATTGTTAAAAATTAGACCGATTGTAAATTTGTTAAATCAGTGACCATAAAAAACACGCTTTTAATGTTTAGTTAATCCTAAAAATATGGAAAGCTTGTTTATTTTAATAAATGATGTGACTCAATCATCTTTAACTCCATGTCTGATAGTAGCAATTAAAACTAAATTACTTTCCACCCTAGGGATGAAAAGCTATTTTCCACCCGGCTATCTTCACATGAAAGTTCAATTTTCCGAACAGGAGAAATGAAAACAATCTTGACATTCATATTTAACGAAACAATTCATTAAAAAATAAGGTAAACACAAAAATCACTGACTACATAGGTAAATATTCGGTTAACACTAATATCTTTTTAAATCAAATAAATCAAGGTTGTTTACATTATTCGAATAGCAAAGAAAAACATTATTTAACAAACATACCGAGTTCAGGCTTCCCCTGATATGATATGGTTATTTTGAAAATTATATTTGTTTTATTTTAATAAAAGTGGCTGAAATGTAATAATGTGGTATATTTTCGAAACCGCCTTAATCACATACGATAGGTTTCAGTTTTTTTTTATTTCCACATTTTTTTTAATGACTCAGCTCAGAATTCCCAGATGTTTTTTTTTTGGTGCACCGGGTTAAACTTTGTTTAGGCGTCTAGTATGCGTGTGCTAAACGGCTAAACTGTACATGGATATGCGTTTTACTGGCGTACAGCTTCCACTATATAAACCAAATGTACAAAGTTGTTAGTGTCAAAGTGTAACGATCATAATTTTCATCATTAACTGACCCCTTGCCAGACCATAAAAAGAATAGAAAGTCATCAAAATGTATTGTCTACTCAATGTTATGTAAAAAAACCCTCCTTTTTTAAGTCGGTAAAAATACTCAAAAATCTGATGAAGAACGCATCTACAAAAACTATTTTCAGATTGTACGAAGAAAACTGTAATAAGATATCTTACATAGCAAATCACTCTTTGATATCTACCAACTACTTGAATCTCAGTAATAAATACTCACTCTTGGTGGAAAGAATGTTGACACAGAAAGTGCACAGTGGGTAATTCCAGCGGTTTAGTGCACACGGCGCACCGGGAACTCTGGAAGGTCACAGGTTCGTTCTGCAACTTCTGTATTTGAATCTTCATCTTCTCACTCTCGCTCCGATACTTCTCCGCTAGTTCCTGCTCTCGGGTTATCACTTCGTTCTCGTTTTTGAGAACGTTCATTAGATACCTGGGAATTTAGACTCTATTTTATACAATGTAAGGTTTAAAAGAGGTTAGAAAGGCGTTACAAGGCGGGGCTACAAAACTCAACCAATCAGAACTATAATGGAGCATTGTGATTGGTAGTTAGTTTACGTACACTAAGTAAAATAAAGAACTAAATGATTGCATATTCCGTGTACTCTAGCGTGTACCGCATAATAGTCAATAAGCGAATAGGTACGATCGAGATATCTATTGCTTAACCATTTTAGAAAATCGCGTAAAAACTTAACACAAATACAGGTGTCACTTGAAACAAAAGACGAAGCGAGGTGCAAGCAATTTTTGTTCTTAAGGTGGGGTGGTGGCTGAGGCAGTGGTGACCTCAATAGTACGTTACTATTATGAATATTGTTTTGAAACTTACTTCCGAACGTCACCTAATGTGTACGTGGGCGTACTCGCAAGGCAATCGATGACTAGAATAGGGGACAGCAATTTTTCACTATCTGAAAAGTACAAACGCTATTAGATTAATTATTCAGTACGGATCGATAGATCGAACAATAATCACGGTCTACGTAACTTAACATTTACACACAAATTGAATAGCATTAAGATGATATAATATGAAAACTAAAACATTAGTTATTTATACTAAGCTAGTCACCATAACATATACTTCCAAACAAGGTGTTGCATTACGTATGTATGACTAGCGCTTTCCCGCGGCTTCACCCCCGTAAAATATATGATCTCAAAAAATATCACAATGAATTATAGCCCATGCGTTATTCCGATGTATGAGCTATATTATTGTAAAGGTTCTTCAAAATTAACCCAGTAGTTTTTGCGTGAAGGAGTTACAAACATACATCTATCTTCACAAACTTTCGCGTTTATAGTATTATTATAGTACAACTTCACGAACAAACGAAACACTATCTTATGTAAATATATGGCAACAACATTGTTAAGCATTAAGCTTTGCCATTAAGCACATGAATTTTACAAGAATTTGCATATAAGAGGCTAGCAGAGCTCGCATATGCAGAGCTACGGGTATGCACTCACCTATGACACGCAGTAGTTCGGGCAGACAGAACGGAGGCGGCGGCCACCACAGCACATCTAGCCAGAGCCGAGGACACACGGCGCCGCGACGTCTGCATACTGCGAGCGCGCTCTCGGCGTCGCCGCACCGCATATGCAGAGCTACTTGAGCTCGCCATCTGCATATGAAACCAAATTATTTGTATTTTGTTGGGCATGGTATGGTATTGGTATTTAACTGCCTCGGTGGCGCAGCGGTTAGAGAGCCGTACTTTAAAGCGACGTTTCCGCCAGAGGTCCCGGGTTCGATCCCCGGGTCGGGACAAAAATATGTACCTACCTGGGTTTTTCTGTTCAGAAATTCTTAGGGTAGCCCGGAATTTGAAAGTTGGCGGTGTTTCACCCGCGGGCCTCGGAAAGCAAGTAAAGCCGTTAATCCTGCGCCTGATCTCTCTCCGGACGTGTCAGATAGCTGTCCCACCGGGCTATGAGAGTGAGAGAAATAGAGAGTGCACCTGTGTTTGCGCACACACTTGTGCACTCGGTCCTCCACGTCCCGCGCGGTCGGTTAGTCGTTTTGACTGGCCACAGTAGTCGAAATCGGCTAAGGGTATACTAATATTGGTATTTCGTTACAAACTCTTTGTACTGATATTATAAAAAGAAATAAAGTATAAGAAAAATCGATCAGCTCAACAACAAGGACAATAAAGGTAGCTTGAAACAGCACACTCTTTCATAGATCTAACTAAAGCTACCGATACCACAAGAAAGTAACACAAACACATTCATTATTCATATGAGAATTCAAGGCGGGGGCGTTAACGATTTATTCACTTAATACGAGTGAGACGGGTGACGGACAAGGTAAAGTTTTTGACGTGTGTGTGTGTGTGTCGTTGGTCAGTGGTCGTAGTTTTCACAGAATAAAGACTTTGCAAACAGCGAAGAGCTATTTTCAGAATGAGGGCGCAACCCCTTTGTCGCTGAAATGTCGTCGTCGTCGCTAGTTATTTTCTTAATTAGAACGTAGTAATTGAATTATTTATTTACTAATTACTACTAAATGGATATCAGAAGACAACTCAAGGAAGGTTTGTTGATTATGATTAATTTATATTGCTTTTTCCTAGTGGGTAAGGGTTTGTAAATTTACGTGCACATCAAAAGTACAAGACGTAAATAAAGTAATAAGAAGTGTAAAGAATATAATTGGAAATTATAATATAGTAAAATGAGTAAAAAGTTGGTGATTCGAACAAGTAGAACAAAGGGCTTGTTCACACAAGATTGTTTTATGATAAACACAATTTCACAAGTCACCCTAAGGTTGTAGCACGCGAGCATTCGCACGCACTTCCTACATAGAACTAGGGCGGGTAAGTTCATTAACATTCTAATCTAATTCATAACGTCAGTATTACGAAAAAATAACGGAGGCACCAGCTTTTCTTGCGCAAATATCAGTTTTCGCGTAGAAAATTTCATCACTATTTTTATTGTATGCAATATGGGCAATATTTTTCTCGTATATCGTGTTTGTCTCTCGTATGTCGTATATTTGTTTTTCTCGACATCAGAAAATGTATTGATCAAAATCAGTCCAGCAGTTTAAGCGTGCAAACGGAATAAACTTACGCACTTACGTTTGTAATATTAGTAGGTATAAAATAATTAGGTTTGTGTATTTTCAACACCCAAATATACTTATGTTTTTTCCTTAATCAGTCCTTACTTCTTTCCAGCATTAATCACATATGAAATGTTTAAAACCAATGCAAAATATATTTTAAAATCATAATAATTAAAAGGATTTTTCCTGCAGTCTCCTACTTATTATTTAAACACAACAGGTGCAAATAAAAACGTATTACATTGGGAAAGATTAGTAGCCTGTATTAGTAAATTTCAGAAATACACAAATCTTATAGGTATATCGAATCAGTAAAAACTACATAAATATCACCCAAACAACCTTGTTCAGATGGTGATAAATGGCAAACAATTAGCTTATTTGCTAAAAGCTTTAAATGTTTACACTCAAGTTCGTGCGTCGACAAAGTTTAAACGAGTCTATTTCGAGCACCAGTCGCGTGTAAAGGGACCTCGTCCCGAAGTGCCCATGGGAGGGTGTAGCCCTATGACGTCACCGGGGGACTGTCGCCACGCGGGCGGGACCGTCGGGACTCAGTCCTTGCGTAAACACGGCGCCGGTCGGTCGCGACCATGTATTTGGTACTGCTCCTTTTAACGACTGCCGTAGCTAGGAAAACTGGCGGCGGGGGCGGCTATGGCAGAGGCGGAGGCGGATATGGGCATAGCGGAGGCGGGTACGGACATAGCGGGGGCGGATACGGTCACAGCGGCGGGGGACACGGCTATCCACAGTCTACTGGATATTCAGGCACCGGTACAGGAGGATCTCATCAGTACCCAGCATCCACCGGTTTATCGGGAAACAACAACGTCCCAAAGCATACAGGCACACAATACAACACACACAACGTCCACAAGACTGAAATACACCACCATCATTATAGTCCACCTCAGCAGATTGGTTATGGATCCCATAGTTATCCTGTGTACCACGCCGCGCCGCCCGCCTATGTTTATGAGTATAGAAACTCTGGCAGCCGATTCGACACTTTATTAACCGGGTTGGCGCTTTACAACTTGGGCCGAATGAGTAGCAGTCATCACCATTACGATTCAAATAGAGAATACAGTGGTAGTTACGGAGAAGTCTGCAAGTTGGGAATTAGAAAGAGGAATGGAGACTATGAGGAGACGCGTATCGACTGCAAACTGATGACTAGTTTCATTTGGGAGTCTTCTGGGGTCAATCACGTCACCGATCAGAGTGCGCAGAAAAGTGTGGCGACTTCGGAAGTAAAGGTTACAGAGACTCATACTGAAACTGTGAATAATACAGTTACCACAATAACAACGACAAACACTACGTTAGTGGACGCTAGGGAGGTAAAAGGGAAGTCGATAGAAGTGACTCCTGATATGACGTGTTATCTCATTCGGATATCTAGAGACACCTCTATGATAAAAAAGGAGGTTGAATGTGGATTGTTGCAGACATATGCACGCAGATCTTGGAACAGTGCCGGACGAATAATGCCTATTATATCGTTGCTTATATTTCAAATATTCCTATTTGAGGTAATGTAACAATGTTTGTGAGAACGTAGATAGGTAATCGTGTACGTAAAATTTACCTTAGTATTTATAATATTTTTACATCCAATTAAAAAATGGATAGTAATTAGTACTATATTTAGAATTAAATGTTTTTCATAACCCATAAAATCGCAGTTTTATTGCATATTAATTTTTCATTATAACAAAAAAAAACAAGTTAAAGTTTAGTAATTCATTTGCAACAGGTACTCATAACAAAGGTTAGTATTAAACGACCTGGATTTCATACAAAAATCGGCTATGCGTGTTTCTCACAATCGTCAACACGGACACACCTATAATATAATCGTCGCCGACACGAAGCTTTCAGCTTGCGATTACAGCGCTATTGACCAGGAAATATGAACCAAATTCACAAAGCACAAGTTAAAATAAAAATCCTTGCATTGTACTATATCACTTTGTAGCGTCGTATACAATTAAGTAACAATATGCAATCTTTGATTAATATTTGCCTTAGTACCTTAAGAAAATTGCACTTGATTAAATTAGCCTGTATTATTAACTTATCAAGCTATCGTTCCTTTTTAGTAACGTTCGTTGATGTACGGACAACCGCACGTCAAAGTTAATACTGCGGTATCTTATGCAGTTACAATAAGGGCTAGTTTGCAACAAAAGTGTGTAACCTGATGTGCTGTCGACTGTACAGTAGAGTAAATAATAAATCTCCCGTGTAAGGAAAAAAGTTGTTATGACGTAGTTCAACGTTGATAACAAACGATCGATTTTGGCAGTAACGACAAGTTTAAGTTGGCTTCAGTGGGCGCGTCCTATGAAGAATAGTGTACTATAGTCTATATTTTTCGCGACAAGATTTGTACATTCGTTATTTATTATGTATGGTTATGATTTTTAACCGACTTCAAAAAAGGAGGAGGTTATCAATTCGACTGTATGTTTTTTTTGTATGTTTGTTACCTCATATCTCAGTCGTTAGTCGACCGATTCGAAATTTTTTTACGCTTACTTAGAGGGTGTACCTTCTAGTTGGTCCCATAGTTGCCGATTCGGGATCTGAAGATGGGATCTTGGTGTAATCGAGGGAAACCCTCAAATTTTAAAGGCACGTATAATGTTGTTTTACTAAAATCTTAATGTTGACGTATTGTTACGTCTGATAGTCCACATTTTGTGGGGCTGAGCTGACGGTGGAATTCCTTAACGCTTAGGAGTTCAGTAATTATAATGACAGAACATATGATAGGTAGTTTGTAGCTTCTTAAAGAACAGAGTCATAAGATTCAACTCCCCCCCCCCCTCCTCCTCTCATGTAAACTCTAAAAATGGAGAAATTAAATTAACTTTAAGAAACAATTTCTTTTTGGAGTCGGTGCCATCACTTTGAAAATTCAGCCTCACTTGTCGCAGCACCGTCTCCAAAAAAAAATGTTTCCCTAGAATGGATTCCTTTCCTTTCAATGTTCAAGAGTTTATTTAAGACTTTTTAGTGCATTTTGGTTTTAAAGTCGGTTTTTACTTTTTTAAAGTTAATTACAGATTTATTTTACATAGGACGACCGCTAAAGTTTACTACACTGATTCTAACACTCAAGCTTATCACTCAATCATTCTCCTTTTTACTTGCAATCGCATAACTTAGTAGTCCGGAGCAAAGGGTAGTTTATTATAGATAAACAAAGGCGGATTTTTAGGGAAACCAAAAAGTTACGTGACATGTGTCATGTCATTAGTGTACTCAAGGTGTGTCAATTTTTAGAGATAAAGCTACGATATAAGATATAACAATATTAAAGACAACTCTGCTTTTAACAAATATTTAATTCATCAATCATTTAAAATTTATTTTGATAACAGTTTTAATGGATCAACATTTCTAAACTCTGATTTTTGTGCATTATTCATCTTCGAAGCAATGCTTTAATCTAAACAGATTTCTGATAGTCTTCTGATAAATATGTATTAAAAACTTTATAATATAAATATTCAGGTAAAATTTAACCCCCTTATTTATTATAACGCAAGCAGTCTAATAAACCTGTTTCAATTAAGTTTTGTCTCGTTCTTTTTTGGCGCTGTCATCATTTCTCAGAAAGCGATAAAACATTGTAATTGCTAAAATAGGTTTATTAGATGAGTTATTATGAATAAGGGGGTAAGTGATTGACGTACTCTCATAAACTTAAAACAATTTTGTACATTTTTTCAATATATTTTTAGTAACACAATGATTTATCGACGTTATATCGATAGTCGTGACGTCATCACTTAGACAAACACTAATGCTTCCAAAAAGTGTCTAAACATCTTCCTCGAAATTAACCTTCAAAAAGGCATTGCAAACACTATATAGAGACGAACTCACTGACCCGTCTCATTGACATTAATTTATCTATGTGTACCATATTATGTATATTTAAATGATGTGTATATTTATATAATAAATATATTATTTCATTATTTTTTATATAATCGTATATAAGTAATAGGCAGTATGTATGTTTATCATCGTATTATAGTTATCTCTATCGCTATTCTCTTATCTTTTATTGCCTCTATAACTTTACTTGCACCGCCTGTATATATATTTTTCTCTGTCCTGACCTATGGTTGACTGGTAGAGAATGCTTTAAGCATTAAGTCCGCCATATGTACCTACAATTTTATGTTGTGTGCATGAAGTTTTTAAATAAATAAAATAAATAATGTAAACTATGTGTTTCATATTTTACTCCAAATTTCTGTAAATGATAATTGAAACTACAGAATAAACCGATAACATCAAAGTTTATTCGATCACGCTGTTGGGAAATGTGTATTTGTAGACGATTTAATTCACAAAATGCACAAAATATGAAACTCAAAATTTCGAAAAGAAATCACATTTAGAGGTAAAGCTCGTGTTTTTTTTTTATTATTATCCACGACACACTTCACATACACTTATTTCTTGTATAATAAACATAAATCATTCGTAATTCATAGATATTGTTTTTTAATCTGGCGACGGTAATTTCACGTTTCCATAAAATCCTTTGTCTTTTAAAAATATAGTATTCTGCTGTCAAACGGTCTTTTGTTGTCAAATCCTATAAAAATTCAAAGCAAGTTTGGAGGTGCAAGTTTGGTTTTTATGAGCGAAGCGAGTTTTCTTTGTCCATGGTCCGGAGTGCGTACTATACAAAAACGGTCATTAAGGGCCCTTACTTGTTGAGATTTTTTGCATCGATACACGTATTTGACAACAGCGCGAATACATCGCATTTTTATCGTTTCTTTAGCAAACACAAATCGCTGCCTGCCAATAATTTAATTTGCTTGACATGACATTTGATTTAATTAGATTTTATATAATTTTATGAATGTTGTATTATAATATTAACTTGTAGATTCCATTATGTATTGTAAATTTTGACATGTATTATTTTTCTTCTTTTATGATTGGACATTTGTATGCCGCTGAGGCTGATCACAGCGCACTCGTTTATACACATTATTTATACAGTTAACATCTATTTACCTGTGTATCACAAATAAATGATTTGATTTGTTTTGATTTGATTTGACACAATGTCGAATATTTATTTTCTACTGTATCTATACCGAATCGCGTTTCTATCGCTTCAAAAGGTCGGAATGTATAAGGGCCTTAAAAACTGAAAATACGAAGAAACAGTTACAAAATTTAATATACTTACAGCTTATTCTCCTCGTATAAGTAGAGTATTCCAGCCTTAAAGCCCAGCATTTGGCAGATGACAAGAGTCTGGTCTTTATCGTAGGTAGCTTCGGGGTCTTTCAGCACCTTAATGATCTTTGCTTCGTATTCCATCTTCTCTGCGCCTTCAGTTTTGGCCCTGGTTTGACAAAAAAGGGAAATATTATGACTTAATGATCAAGAATAAAGGTTTGCCGAGTACATCGTAGCATACCATAACCGTGCTTGAAACGTGTCAGGCAAAAAAAATCTTTTCATTTCTTCTGTTCGGAAAATTGAACTTTCATGTGAAGATAGACGGGTGGAAAATAGCTTTTCCATCCCTAGGGTGGAAAGTAATTAGGTTTTAATTGCTACGATTAGACACGGAGTTAAAGATAATTGAGTCACATCATATTATTAAGATAAAAAAGCTTTCCATATTTATAAGATAAGCTAATCATTAAAAGCGTGTTTATTATGGTCACTGATTTTAAAAAAAATACAATTGGTCTAATTTTTAACAATTTTAAATCTACAAATATAATATTTGGTTGCCCGCCATACATAGTGACACTTTTATTTTTCATTATAAATTGTCACATTTTGCTTGTCTTTGACAGTGTATTTTTTAGTTTGTTCGATTATTGCACAGATTATTAAGCAGGCGGAGGAGACTTGCCGCGATTTTGTTGTTCATTAATCTTCTTACTCACTTCCACCTTTAGCTGTCACTCATAGCGCTATCTCTTATGGCAAAATTGAACCTGGAATTTGACATAATCTGTGGTAGTTTTGGTGACAAGGTTACGCTTACGTTCTTCTATTATTATTATTGTCTGAGAGAAAAAGTCGATCGATATTTTTAAAAATGATTTTAAATATTTCAGATCGTTCGCGTTTTATTTACTCTGTTGTCTTCCGTGCCGTTACTGTCCTAATAATCATGTGTTTTATGTATAACGACATTAAACAAACTGATATGTGGTGTAAAAAATTGAGGTTTCATCTCTCGCCAAACCACATAATATCTCATTATCGCATCACAATCACATAGTTAACTTTATTTATTTTTCCTCACAGTCGAAATGGAAAATAGTATGTTTAACTCGGGTGAAAGCACCCATTTCACTCTCGAATTACTAGCGCTCTCACTTCGTCCGAGCGCCAAAACATCTCGGGTGAAATGGGACACTTTCTCCCCTTGTATAACAATCTACTATTGTATGAAATCCTATTAAAAGTGCTTGGTTAAATCGATCTGTAATAGCTACTGTTTTCTTTGACTAGTTTGGATGCAGTCACATCATGCAACTTTTGGCTACTCTATGATCAAGTATGGTTAGTCTATAGTTACGTAACATACAGTTTGTGGTCACGAACGTGGTCTGACTTGGATGCTGTTGATTATGGTTTCAAAAATTAAACTTGTAAGATTAGTCTTTCAATGTTTAGGTATACGTAGTCTATGGTTACATTTAGATGGTCAGTATTTATGGTATTTTGCTGTCAAGAAGATCTTCGAATGCAAGAAGTGACGTCATTTAAGACGCCATGATAGTTCGAGCGTTTTTGAGGCCGATTCAAATTTAATACTATCACCACCACCATACCAGTTTTTTTGGAATATAACTTTTATAAGATACTCTATGGTCAAGTATGTTTACTCTGTGGTTACGTTTGACACAATCTGTGGTTACGGAGGGGTCAGATTTGGTTGTTGTCACATCATGCAAGTTAAGAATATTAAACATGTGAGGTTAGTTTCTCAATGGTTAGGTATAGGTAGTCTATGTTTACATTTAGATGCTCTATGGTCACGGGGAAGTCAGGCGCTGTGTTTTGCGCGGGAAACAAAAAAGGAAGAACGGACCATATTTTTTCATTTTAGAAATTGTTTTTTTCGGCTCAATTATTGTGATTGTGCGGTGGAATTGTCATGATAATTTGTGCTTTTGAAGAAAACAATAAAGTTAAAGTGTGAATAATGGTGAAGCGTTCTAATCGCGCCGTCTTACCCGGATCGCTGTTCCTGCGCTTAGCGTCCTTGTTGAGCATTGGAATGCGGACCACCTCGCATTTCAATGACTTAGGTTAACTCAGGCTATTTTAGTGTTAGTTTTAGTTTTAAGTGTTGAAAAATGAAAATACAGCATCTGAAGAATTGTCTGTATGGCATACAGCCAAAGACGTTAAACTTGTATATAAAAAAGTCAGGCGCTCACCACACGTGTATGTAGTGCTCTATGAGCGCGTTGTGCAGCTTGCGGCCGCCGCTCGCGCCGATGACGTGCTCGAGGAACTCTATGAGCCGCTCCGAGTTGCGCAGGAACATGTGGATGAAGTCGTCCGGTGACGCGCGTAAGGGAGTTCGCGCTTTGCCTGATAGCGTCGATTCGTCTACCAATGGCTTGTTTGATGGCCTGTAGTCTGTGCAGAGCACTGTGGACAAGGTATAATAAGTTACAACTTGGTAGATTTGGATTCATATAAGATACACAATAGGTCAACCTTACATATTATAATCTAAATTATACTCTTATTTTTGATTAGATGTACCAGAATTACAACTAATATCGCGCTTTTTTTTAAACGTTTCAAGGTCTTGGATGAATTAACCACTGGGTATGAAACGTAAGAGCAAATGTATGAAAAAATCATCAACTAATTTCTGCGGGGCGGGGGAAGCTTGTCGTGTCAATCTTTGACATTTAGTGCATGAAAGTGTCGATATTTTTTATTGATATGTGGTGAACGAATGAATGAACGAATCTTTTGTAAAATTATATTTTATTTTATCACCAAAACAATCAATTACATTATGGGCATGTAATGCACAAACCATCAAATGAACAATTCAAACATGGAACGTCGTTTTTGGCGTAAAATAGATACCACATATTCGGTGATGTTTTGTGGGGATCCATTTTGCCTCTCTTCGGACTGCTTCTACCCACTTTATTTTCCTTAATGGATCTACGAGAAATCTGAAATAATATTATGATGATGTATTTTCAAATATAAAGTTTAAAACTGCAGTATTTTTAAGATTACCTTAATCTACTCTCGAGTGAAACATTTTACAGATTTATCATTTTATTTTAAAAGAATTTATATTAAAAAAAATATTTTAGAAGTAGAATTTAATTTTAATTGTCAAGCAAAATTAAAATTAAACTGACAAGAGAACGAATGATAAACATACGACAATCCTACCGTATAAAGTATACGTTATATTGTTGATTTTGTAGTAACTGACCACCCCTTTTTTATATGGCAATGTTACTTTTCTCTTGGAGAACACACTATTTTCATGAAAAATAACAGCTTTTTTGGGATAAAACGTTACTTACGGATGAAAATAGATATTTTTTGTCTTGACGCTATAATTTTTTACACAAAAATAAGCCACATTTACCCATTTTTTCCGTCAATGTTTCTCACTTAGCTCTATCACCGTACTGACAAGACGTCATCTGTAAGTGAGGCCAAAAAGCCCGCTTCGTGGCTAAGGGGGCACAAGCAAAATTGCCCGTCATCGCGCGTCCAGTGGTTTATTCGTCAAGTTAGATGCAAGTTCAAGGAAGATGCAATAGTGTTGTGGCAAGACGATTGTACGCGATTAATTGAACTTGTGATATGAGTTTTAAATATTCTAATGCTTTTAAGAAACCACAAATTTCGCCGGGTCGGACTGACAGCACGGTAGCTGAATTGGTAAGAGCGTTTGGCCCGGTCTGCCAAAAGGTTGCTGGTTCAAGTCCCGCCTGTGCGTTTTTTTTTCTTATTTCATCTTTATGAATATAAAATATGACACTGTGAGTGTTAAAAACATTCTAAAGCATAAGATAAATCAGTGTATAATCACAATGATTTTTAATATTAACAACTTCTTATTTGATTTATAATGCTTTTGACACTCCGAAGTTATTTTGTATTTTTAGTTTACTACGTAGTCTTGCCATAAATATTGTCACAAAGAATTTTTTTTTAATGCAAATGATATTTATTACTTTTACAGTGTGTTAGTTTTTTACATATACATAGAACAATTTAAAATATAAAAAGTTTATTCGAAGTAGTCTCCATTGGCTGCAATACAGTCCTTTAAACGTTGAAGCCAGTTATCAATAGAAGCACGCACTCTTTCCATGGGAAAATTCTTCTCTGCCAATCGTATGGATTGTTTTAGGGACTCCAAATTATCATGGCGTTTAGAGCAAGCCGTACTCTCTAAAACCGACCATAAATCATAATCCAGCGGATTAAGATGGGGACTAGACGACGGCCAGTCTTCAGCTCTGATGAAGTCCGAAACGTTCGCTTCTAACCAAGACTGCGTGGACCGAGCTTTATGACACGGCGCCGAGTCTTGTTGGAAAGACCATGATGGTTGGTTATTGAACATAGTGTTGTTAAAGGGCTTAACTACCTTCTCAAGAATGGTATCTTGATACACTTGTGCCGATGTTTTGATACCTTTTTCACAAAAATATGGCTCAGTCACAACTTCATAGCTAACACCCCACCAAACCATCACTGAAGTCGGGTAATGCCCACGTTGCATTCTGCCGACTAATTGGGAAGTTTCCTTAGAGCTTTGAGCATAAATACGGTCATTTTGTTTGTAAAAATGTTGGTCAATTGTAAAGATTTTCTCATCCGTAAACAAAGATTTTCTCGTCCGTAAACAAAAATTTTCTGTAACCTCCCTTTGCGTACCGCTTCAGTAGTTTTTTTCGATTTTACCACCCTATTCTTTTTAAGTTATCAGTTAATAAATGACCAGTGCGTCTCTTATAGGCTGCAAGTCCGTGATTGAACTAACTACATATGTATATGTGGCTATGGCTTCCCGTTTTCGCAAAAATATACATACACTTAACAAAATTATGCACACGTGTTTGGAAGCATTAATAGATTTTTTTTTTTTTTTTTATTTAAAACACTTCATGCACAAACAAAAGGTACATATGGCGGACTTAATGCTAAAAGCATTCTCTACCAGTCAACCATAGGTCTATACAGAGAAATTGCTGGCGGCGCGAAGAAAGTGATAGAAGAGCAAAAGTGAGAGCTTGATTAAACCTACAATAGGTATTTAAGCAAAAAATAAACATACATACTACTTATTACATAAATACCGTATACATTAATACATAATTATGGAATAATAAACATACACATAGTACATACACATAATAATAATACTAATGGTACACATGTGAGAAAAAAAAAGAGGTCAGTGAGACAAGTTCGATATCTCTTCCTTGTAAAGTGCTCGGAGGGCCATCTTGAAAGAGAATTTGAATAGATCAACATATTACGTAATTATTATCAATTCTAACGAAATCGTATGTGATTTCGTAGGATACAGTATCGTTACCATGCGTTTACTCGATAGCCAAGACGGTTTTACTCGCTAGCGACGACGTAACTTTTTGTATGGAAAAATTTTAGTTCGGTCAGTGACCGCTAGAGGTGTTGTGCAATTTTCCATAGACTTTTTTACATCTTCGCTAGCGAGTAAAACCGTCATAAACTCATGGTAACACGTTATGTAATAGATAAAAACTTAGATCATAGACTCACGTTTGAGGAACTGCGTAGCCTCTTCAGGCTCGTGCTGTATAAGAAGGTGTCCATGACGTTTGGTATATAGTTCGGCGTCTGCGAATTCCAACGCTCTAATATAGTCCAAAGCGCAGCGGTAGTCTTTTTTGTCTTCTAGTACCATCTTTAGGTACCAATCGTGGCGTTTGTGGATGGCCGCTAAGGAGAGCGCATCGTCTGCGCTGACTTGACGGACTACCTATGGTGGAAACAGTAATTTGAAGGATATCAGGTATTGCCACCTCAGAATTGGCACAGAGAAGAAAACATTATAAAATAGTATACTTTAGTAAGAGGGTTATTATAAATATATGAATGGTGACATTTAAAGGCTCTTCAATAGTAAGTTAGCCTGTAACATCCCACTGCTGGGCAAAGGCCTTACGTCAACTATGAGGTAGTATGAGCCGTACTACCGTACACGGGCTCAGTGCGGATCAGTGGAGGGGTGTTTGCAAGGCAAGTGGCTAATCCTGCTGTCAGATGTTATCAAGCCGCCCATTAGGCCTAGGCTTAACGACTAATATCAACCGATATAAGCCGGGACCAACGGCTTAACGTGCCTTCCAAAGCACGGAGATGCTCGTGATATATACGTCACTCATATGGTCGGAATGGTCACCTATCCAAACACGACCGCGCCGTAGGTTGCTTTACTTCGGTATCACTACCAAAGCGCTGCTACCACTGCGCTACGAGCACCTCTTCAATGAAAGATAATAATAAAAAAATAACTTTAAAAAAGTAAAAACCGACTTCAAAAAGAAATTGTTTCCCTAAAATGGATTCCTTTCTTTTCAATGTTCAAGGGTTTATTTAAGACTTTTTAGTGCATTTTAGTTTTGAAGTCGGTTTTTACTTTTTTAAAGTTAATTTTATTTCTCAATTTTTAGAGATTACAAGAGAGGGGGGGGGGGGGGGGGATGAAGTTGCACCTTATGACTCTGTTCTTTAAGAAGCTACAAACTACCTATCATATGTTCTGTCATTATAATTACTGAACTCCTAAGCGTTAAGGAGTTCCACCATCAGCTCAGCCCCACAAGATGTGGACTATCAGACGTAACAATACGTCAACATTAAGATTTTAGTAAAACAACACTATACGTGCCTTTATAATTTGAGGGTTTCCATCGATTACACCAAGATCCCATCTTCAGATCCCAAATCGGCAACAATGGGACCAACTAGAAGGTACACAATCTAAGTAGGCGAAAAAAAATTTCGAATCGGTCGACTAACGACTGAGATATGAGGTAACAAACATAAAAAAAAAACATACAGTCGAATTGATAACCTCCTCCTTTTTTGAAGTCGGTTAATAAAATAGGAATGTCTTCATCATAGTGTGACTAACAAACAGAGAAATAATACTTTTATATGAACTTCATAAATCAAGCGTCACCCACCGAACTTGTACGTGAAAGTATGTTGGAGCTGTATGTGTGTGTTTATCATTTAATTATTCAATGTCTACTGTTTATAATTTTGTATTTAATTTTCAATTAATATTTTTTCAACACACTTGCTCAAAATGTCGTTTTTATTCCACCGATTTTTGGCACATAATCATAGATATTAAACACGCGTGCTTTTTCTGTATATTATTGCACTAGTGCCTTTTGTTTATTAACCCGACCAATTTACATTTGTACCCTAGTACCAAGTAGTAAGTAAGAAGATGAAGCGATATAATTTAGTCGGGTTATAACTTACACAACAAACAGTATTTATGAGAAAAATAACAGTATGTACATATTTATATCAATAAATGGTAAATCCAGCTTTATTACTAAAAATAACTCAAATTCATTTAAAATTTCCTATGATTTGTGTTTTAAATAACGAATTATTACATTTTTAATCTTGGCTGTTGGCCGATCTAGTTAGCGAAAGCGCTCGTGCGCACACAATATCGCCTTGTATATAATGGTCAACTTAGCACACTTGTATCATAATGTACTATTACGCAATTTGTTAATGCTTACATGTAACACGCTAGGATAATAGTCTGTTATTTTACCAATTCAAATAAAATAAAATAATTTAAAAATAATATCAGGAGACCAAAACTATGAAACGGTGTCTTTATTTTTTATACATAAAAGTTAAGGATTCTATTTAGAAATTAGTTATGTTATTTTTTCCCCTTATAATTTTAAAAGTGTAATTTATATTATTACGTTCGTATAGTGACAAAACACTATAAAAAGAAAATTAAATTATAATTGGCTTTCTATTTTTTTAACCGACTTCAAAAAAGGAGGAGGTTATCAATTCGACTGTATGTTTTTTTTTTATCATTATTTTTTTTGTATGTATGTTACCTCATATCTCAGTCGTTTGTCGACCGAATCGAAAATTTTTTTCACCTACTTAGAGGGTATACCTTCTAGTTGGTCCCATTTTTTCCATTTTGGGATCTGATGATGGGATCTTGGTGTATTCGAGGGAAACCCTCAAATTATACAGGCACGTATAGTGTTTCTTTACTAGAATCTTAATGTTGACGTGTTGTTACGTCTAATAGTCAACATTTTGTGGGGCTGAGCTGAAGGTGGAACTCCTTAACGCCTAGGAGTTCAGTAATTATAATGACGAAACTTATGATAGGTAATTTGTAGCTTCGTAGAAAATAGAATCATAAGGTGCAACTCCCCCCTCCCCCCTCTTATGTAATCACTAAAAATAAAGAAATAAAATAAACTTTAAAAAAAAGTAAAAACCGACTTCAAAACCAAAATGCACTAAAAAGTCTTAAATAAACTCTTCACCATTGAAAGGAAAGGAATCCGTTTTAGGCAAACAATTTCTTTTTGGAGTCGGTGCCATCACTTTGACCATCAAGCATCAACTATCACAGCACCGACTCTTTTAATATTTTCTTCGGTTGTTGCGGGAGCAATCTAGCAACATTGAAGACGTCACAAAGCCAAAACATTAAAGAAAGCACTAGCAAATAAATAAATAAAAACTACGATGGCATAGTGGTATAGGCATGCGCCCGGATAGCGTTAGACACAGGGTTCGATTCCTTAACATTCATAGTTGCTTTTCACAAGTGCAATTTACATTACAACATACCTTTATAGCGACATCTACATCAAAATCGATGGCTTTATCCTTCGATATTATAAACTCTTTTAGCTTCCCCTGCTGGTCGTGTTGGTCTATCTTCACATAGCAAGTCAGCAATAGCGTCGTATGGTCTTCAGTTGCGAACCCTTTCTTATGGAGCTCTTCTAAGTATTGTACCAGCGGTTCGAGGTGTCGGGACTCGAGATACTTGCGAATGACGTAAGATGTTTCGAGCCAGCCGATTGTCTTGACGTATTGGTCGATTGCGCCTTTTAGATCGCCCTGTAGATAGCAAATGATGGATACGTAAATTGCTAAATTTAAAGAAATGAACGCTAGGACGTGGCCTTGATTTCACACCATACCTATACATATACCGGGTGGGCCAGAAAGGCGTGCGAATTTCAAAATCGCATTACTCGCGACAGGAACGCGGGAGCGGGGTGCGGGTGGTGGGGATAGATAGCTTGGTTCTCGGAAATTCAGTTGCCATGGAGCGTTTTACCGGTGAGCAGCGTGCGTTTTGTGTGAAAGCGTATTACAAAAATGGCGATTCGTGCACTATTGCGCGGCGTCTATTTCGCTCTAAGTTTAGTTTACATGATTTAAACCTATGTCCGAGTGAAAGTGTGATCAGATCGTGGGTCAAAAAGTTTGAGTCTTCGGGTTCGACATTAAATGAAAAACCTGCGGGGCGTCCAAGGTCGATAAGAACGGAGGAAAATGTAAGCGATGTCGCGCAGTCGTCCCGAAAGAGATCAGCTGAGCTCGCCATATCAAGAACATCATTAAGGCGTATTTTGGCCAAAGATCTTAAATTACACCCGTATAAGCTTCAATTAGTACAGGAATTGAAACCAAATGACCACCATTTACGTCGTGCATTTGCTGAAACAATGTTAGAGCGTTTTCAAAGTTTGAACAATATCCTCTTCTCGGATGAAGCTCATTTTCACTTAAGTGGATTTGTCAATAAACAAAATTGTCGATATTGGGCTAAAGGAAATCCCCAATTGAAACATCAAAGACCTTTGCATTCGCGTAAAGTTACAGTTTGGGCGGCCATGTCGGCTCATGGAATCATCGGACCCCATTTCTTCGAAAATGAGCGAGGCCAGGCAATAACAGTAAATTCTGATCGTTACACAGCAATGTTACGTAACTTTTTCTTTCCACAACTGCAAAATTTTGAAGCCTATAACAGCAGGACTTGGTTTCAACAAGATGGCGCGACATCCCATACCTCCAATGAGTCTTTGACAGTTGTTAACAAAATGTTTAATGGAAAACTGATATCGCGTCGAGGGGACATTCCATGGCCTCCCCGGAGCCCAGATCTCACGCCATTGGATTTTTTTCTTTGGGGGTACCTTAAGAGTCGCGTTTACGCCAATAAACCGACGACGATTGCCCAGCTCAAAGACAACATTCGCGAGGAAATGTCCGCTATCCCACGAGCGATGTGCCAACGAGTTTTCACGAATTTGAGGGCTAGATTGGAAGAGTGTGTACGTGTAGATGGCACACATCTCAGCGATGTTATTTTTAAAAAATAAAATTCCCATTTGTCTTCTTTATTACAATTATATTTTTTCTTTCCTAAGCCTTGTAGTTTTTTTTATATGATTTTTTAAAATCCGCTCAACTTTATGGCCCACCCTGTATAATAATAACTAACATGGTAAATACAACGTGTAATGTTAAAACCCTCAGACACCCGAAATGATTATTTAAATGACCAATTCTAAAAGAAAAACTACAAAATTTTAAGGTTTTATGTGGTGTTTTAGTTTTATTAACATTTCTGATTATTTCTTGCTCTGCGGACGACGCTGCCGAGAAAGGAGTACTTACCGGGCCGCTACGCCGCACTTACATTATTATTATTATTATTTGCGCTCATAAAGAACTAACCATTGCTTGATTACATATTTTGGCAGGTTTGCGCACGTGATGGCTCGTCTTATTAATAAATAGATAGGGCAACATTTTAATACATATATTTTTTAAATTTGACCTATATTAAAAAGTGGTTCAATTGATTCTGCTCGTTATTCAAACCAACCTATTTTCAGGTTTTGTGCATTTGCGTTACACGTTGTACAGTTACTAAACACCTGTTTTGCCATTGAGAAATAAGCACTAACCAACGAATATTTAAAATAAAATAAATACATACATACATACATACATATATATATATATACAATAAATACTGATACATATTTCAAATGTGGAACGTCATTTCGTGTGAATTAATGGACAGATAACACTAATCAATAATAAAAAGTATTAACAATAATTTTAAAGTTTACTTTCACCAACTTAAGACGACTGAAAAATAATAACATTGCGTCATGCGTTATCCCTCTCATCTAACCGCGTCTGTGTGCCAGTGTGTGTGAGGCAGAAGGTAAGCATGCGCGCTAGAGCCGTCCGAAACGAACCGATCAAAGCGCGCGCGTCTCTCTCTGTCTAAGCGACATCTTAGGATCTTTTACTTCCTAGCGTCTGGTGCCGAAATCGATCTCAAGTTGCAAATGATACAGATACGTTTTGAAGCGGCGTTTGGGTTTCGAAACAGTGAAACATCTTGAAGTAACGACTTAGTGAGTCTTTTCAGTAAAGAGTGTTACACAAGTATATTGTGAAACAGGCCGTTAATATGTTAAACTATGATTTAAAAACAATTCAATCGTGGAACGTACCTTACTATACAAATGGTCCCCATACTGCTTATAGATCTCCGTCAGCCCCTCCACATCGTAGTGCTGACTGCTCGCGATCCTTATCGCCACATCATAGAGGTTCTTTTTGAACAGCAACGACAGTTTCGACTGAAGATCTTTCTCTTCCAAGTATATTAGCTCTTTATTCTTCGTCAAGAGGTAGAATGATCCCCATTCGGTTATCACTGCGTCTATCGCTTCAAAAGTCTTTGAGAAGACGATGAATTTGTTTTGTATGTCTAAGATGGTGATGTGATGTGATTTAGGAGCAGGGGCTGAGCTCGTGGACGCGGCTGACTTTGAAGGGGTTTCATTGGTGGTGATGACGAGGTATGATCGGAACCAGTTGAGGCAAACTTTCTCCCCTTCGAGCGCGTAGCATGGACCGCGCCCTTCTGTTGTGTAGCAGTATATGGCCTGAAAGAGAGATGGAATGTATAGGAAAAAGAGGGCAATATTTAAACAATAATGACTGACTTAAACATAGCATAAAGTCCGTTTTTCATTGCATCTTCTTCTTTTAATCGTCTTATTGGAATCTTTATGAACTAATAAAACATAATCCGCGAATAAAAACGACTAACTATTCGATTTAAACATCATTGTTTAACGACAAAATTACCTATATAAGTTGTGAGTCTTGTATTCTAAAATGAATCATTTTATTTAACAGGAATGTCAAGATTGTTAACATTATTCGAGTAGCAAAGAAAATAGATTATAGTTTAATGTAGCTACAGAAATTCAGTTTTTATATGAATGAATGATCGAGGTTTGCAAATTAAAATATTGTATTGAATAAAATATCGAAATGTCAATGAACAGACATAAGGAAAAACACCGGTCTAAGCTAATTTTATTTTTTCAGAGTTGGCCCTTAAAATACGTAAATGTTTTTTTTTTTAACCTTCTAATAAACAACATTTCGTAATATCAAACACAGTTTTTTATTGGTTATCTAAAACATCAACATCGATGTTTTCAGACATCGATGATTTTCAATCGATATTTATCCAACATCGATACTTTTTTCCAACGTTAACATCGATGTCAACATTGATGGTTTTCAAATATTGATCATCCCTAAGTGATACTCACGTCGTCCACAGCGACTGTGAGGCGATGCTTGTCGGCGAGCACGCAGCAGCCTGCCGGCGCGCCCTTGCTGTCGAGCGTGACGCACCGCTCCGTGTTCAACCAGAACACCATTATGCAGGCGCGAGATACAACGAACAACTTGTCGGCACCTCTGTTTATATAAAAAAGATACTTTACTACATGAGATGAAGTAAGAGTAAAACTAAACAGTCAGTTATGTTTGCATGCGCCACGTAAGTAAAAAAAGCAAAGACAGACTTCACCTCCATACAAAACACGACAGGGTAGTCTAGTGGGTGTCCTTGTTCATATTTTAGCCTGATTTTTTTCACGTATTACTCTTATGATTCTAAACCACTTTTACTGATTGCAATTTTCCTCAAAAATATTTCAATTTTGTTAAAAAAAAATAGTAGATTTTTTTGTATGGATTCCAAAATGAGTGCCTGATTTGAAACACCTCACCTGAAAACCTAGTAGGCAGTAAAGGTATGATTCCGAACTCGGCAACAAGCTGCAGTGCTATTGCTGCAGTGCTGTCACTAAGGTGCTACCCAGCAGTGCTGCCTGCCGCGCTGATTCCGACTAAGGCGGGCAGTGTCGCTCTGTTCGCGGTGATGCGTTGTTGTGTATTCGTTAGTTTACTTTGAGTTGACAAGATGTTTCATTGAAAAACAAATAAATAATTGTAACTAGTAGGTATGTAACCGAAATAAAGTTAAAAAGAACATTTACTCACTTGTTTTATTGATTTTCTTCGATATATCCTTTCATATATTTTCTTTCATTAAATTATTACGATAATTAGCATGACTGTTATCGTAAAGGGCTGGATGTAAAGCCACATAGTTAATTAACTGTTCTACTTCTGAATCAGATAAATTCATCCTATTATTGTCAATTTACGTCACACTCACGTAGGTACTCTTGCTGCGGCGGCAGACGCGTAACCACTGGTCTGTCGCGGCGGCAGGGCGACACTGATACGCAGCAGTGCTGCCGCTGCATTGCTGCCGCGACATTGCTGCCTAGCTCGGAATGTAATCTCATATTATCAGCTTATAAAAGTCAAAAAAGAGTCTATTCGCATAAATAAATGACTTTTATGAAAAAGTCATTTATTTATGCGAATAGACCTTCTGGGGGGGGGGGGGCACTTTTAGACGTCCCAATATAAACCCTACCACAGCTTCGGGACAATTGTGGGCTAGTGCTGAGAAGAAGCTGCGCAAGTAACTCAGTCACTATTGTCAATGCCTCTTTTCAAAAGGTTTACAATGTTTGTAGTGATCATGCAAGTCCATGCAATAACAGTTTTAAATTTATTAACCGGTAAGTTATTATTACAATGTGTTCTGGTAGTTTATTGAAAAATTTTATACCTTGTATAGAATTATACCCTCTATAGAAATTGTATGGGGACCAGTAGTGTCGCGGCAGCACTGCTGCAAGCAGCGTGGTTCGGAATCATACCTTAAAGCCCACATTATTCTCTATTATACATGTCAGTAACTTTTTATTGTAACTCTGCAAGGTTAGGAGGATAGTTGGAGTTATATGAGTGCTTATAAAAATAATTTGGTGGACTTTTTGGGGCTAGGAAATTAATATCCAGAATTTCTGCTATTATTTTACAAAATAAATACAGTAAAATTTTGATATTACTTCCAAAATATAATAATACAACGCCTTATTAAATATAAACATTTGTTTTAATCCACAGTAAATGATTTGTAATTTCTTTCCTTAAAAAAAAAATATATGCATGGAATGAAACTCGAACAATAGTGAACAAATCCTAATCGGTCCAAAATCGTATATGGCTGAATAATCGGTATGGTCGTAATAATCAATCACTATATTTAAATTTATCTATGAAAAATATAATCGCTATCGATTAATAAGCTATATTTATTTAAATGAATGGTATGGTACTTGTTAATCTTTTAACACTGTTTTTCTACTTGTTTTCGGAAGAATAACTAGTTAAAAAGAAATTAAATGTTATCTATAGGCCTGAGCCTGGAAATAGATTTAAATACATGCAAAATATAAAACATTGAATTAAAACGAAAAAACTTCAGGAAATAATCGATTACTTTGACCGATAAATCGGTTCAATTCTATTGGATCACTAAAAATGACGAAATGACAACATCACAGAGATCATCATAAAATAAATGGACTATTTATTATTCTCAATCTCTAATGCTTTGTACATTTTTTTGTAATGAAGGCAATAAAGTTTTTTATTTCATTCTATTCATTCTAATCGTTTAATATTCGAAATAAACATTTTAGGGAATATGATATACCTAATCTTGGCGTCGTATTTTGCGACACTTTTTTTGCTTGGCACAGCTCTTTACGTAGTCATAACAACTACTCACTGCCGGCGGGCGACTTCAGTTCCATTCTGTACTTGCGTTCAAATGCGCTGAGTAAAAATTACAAAGCTAGTTGTGAAAAAGATTTTCAGTGCCAGGAAATAGCAAATTAGTCAAATCTTTGTGCTTGCATTGTGATAATAACTCTATCCACTTGAATCTAGTCTATAAATTAAGTACGTAAATGTTTTTGTGGCGTCAGCGTTCATTACAACTCGCAACTGCACCTGAACCTAGCTAAGGATCTCGCTGTCACTGAATAACACTGATAAAATTACTGCTTAAAAAAATTGGTTGCCTGTAAAGTCGGTATACGGGCGAAAGTTTTACGTGACAACGACTTTTTATGTCTGTCTCTCTCGTTCTTACGCGTGCCTCTCACTCGCTCTCAGTGCTGCGCGCGCGGCAGACCGATCATAGTTGAGTGGGAGAGAGACGCAAGGCATTCGGCGGGCCTCTCTCTCGTTCGGTGACTCATCGTAACGTTACCGAGCGTTACACTTTTTCATAAGTGACTCCCAGCCGCAACCTAATTTAAGACGTTGTCACGTCAAAAATAACTTCTTACTTGAAGGCAAGTCCAGTAATGGGGCTGGTGCCGGAGTCAGGTAAAGTCTTCATCTTGACACTACGCTGCCGTGCGATGTCACCACGGAACAATACCACCGAACCATCTTGAAAACCCACTGCTAGCAGATTCTGGGAAGCAGAAAGTTTTGGGTATAATGTAATGGTAAAATTGATCGCTCACTAAGAACACGGAGATATATGGTTAATTTTTTCAAACGAAATATTAAACCTTCCAAATGTACAGTTGAGACCTTACCACTATCAAACAAAAATCGATTGCTCACATCCTGTGGGACACAGACAGGACACAAAATCAGGCGTCACCTCAAACAAATGACGACGCTTGTAAGGTGATAAGGCAGTGGTGTCCTTGATAATACTTATATTTATTAAAGTGCTTAGTTGCATAATAAAAGTGACAAATAAGATATCGTAATTTTCTTTCGGCGGGCGTCTGTTGGAAGAGGAGACCAAGAGCTATCAATTTGATCCCTCGGTATGTTTAGTTAAATTCAATTGTTTTAGAGTTTTTTCAGTTTTCAGAAAAACATGTATAACAACTAAACTGTTAACATTAGAATCACAATTTATGGTATTCAAGTAGTCTAATAATGGACATTTCTGATAATAACATTGAAATTATATCACTCAACAGTTTGCCAAAAAAATAAGTTGGTGTAACAATTTTAAAAATTTGCAGTTTCTCTTTATCACTCTTTTAAAAAAAAGAAGTTTCAGAAAAAAAGTTTTGGTACATATCTTAAAAACTACATGTATAGTTCGATGTTTTCTGAATTCAATTTAGATTATTTCAGCGCACTCCACCTGGCTAGTTGTGGCTAATGGCATTTTACAAAAGCTACATAGCACATAGATAGACCGCTTTACCTTGTTCTCGTGCGCCTGCAGCGCGGTGGCGGGCGTAGCGCGCATGTGCGAGGGCACGGCGCGGGAGACGCGAGTGCACGTCGGGCTGCCGTGCCGGTCGCGGACCGACCAGTCCCACACTTTGATTAGCGGGTTTACGCCCGACTCGTCATCCTAAAAGAACAGAACAATATTGACACAATCAACATGTTTTAAAAGACATAATATTCTTACTGCAATGAAATAGGTGCGATTTCAGTTATTGTGTTAAAAATTAAGATATGTGACTAAAAACTCCGATTGATTCTTTTATTTAAATCAGGGTTGGCTATTATCAAGATAATTATTTTCTCTAATATATCTATAATAACCATCCGATAATTATCCAAGTATCAAATCAAATAATGTATATATAATTTATTTTTCTATATTTAGATATTACTTTTAGTTTAAACTGTGAACTTTTAATGCAGGCAAACTTTCACCATATTGGATTAAGTTTTCTAGGCATAATGTTTTTCTTTATTTAATTCCGCAGCGCACAAACTACGGTTAACAAAAAGGCAAACAAATAACAGTGATAATGAGGTAAATTCCCCTGTAGATAAATGACATTTGGCGTTCGTTTGGATACACTCTTGATGTTGTGACGAAAAAACATGCGTTTGGATACACATTATATATTATTTTGTTTTGTTTTGTACAATAACAGTTACTTGTTATTAGCAACGATAATTATCAACACGTAATTATCAAGATAATTATCACGATAATTATCCAGGCCAACCCTGATTTAAATTGGTCTATAGCCTAGCCTAGTGGGGGAAGAATAGTCAGAAAACAGACCCCATCACCAGTTGGGACATTTGCTAGAAAGAAGAAGAAGCTCTATAGACTGGCCAATTCTCTCAAAGCATGTTGTATATCGCTAAGATTTATTGATATCACGTCAAAATAGCAGCAAAATTTCATGGGAAGTGATCATCATAAATTGTATCATAATATAAATTAAAACTAAAGTCTTAATTTATCAAAAGTGTATTTTAGTGAGACTGTAGGTAGAGAGTCATTAAACACACTTTTAGCAAAGCTATCATTGTTCTGGGGATAATATTGAGCAATAATTTATAGAGACTATGGAATAAATTTAGGACAAAACCCATTATGAATATAGAAAATCACTATGATACTTACTCCAATAGTCACCAAATAAGGGTCATGAGGAAGTTGCTGGGCTAGAGTGACAGTCAACTCGTAAGCTTTAAACGAGGTGACCTCCCATGAGCGAGTGATAAGGTGAGCCCAGCCCGTCACATCGCACAGGATCACGTGACCATTGCCACTTGTTGACACTGTGACATGTGTATCCTGGAAGTAATAACGAACAATGATATAGCAGAAATAAGCGTAGTCTAGGATTTGAATGACATAAGTCAAACATTAACACACTCATTACTAATAGCATCAATTTAATTGTAAGGCAAATAAAAAGTGGCAAATTTAGTGGCAGAGGAAACATGCAATACATAGGTACAAATAACACATTATTTACTTGTGGATACAATATAAATTGTTAGGAACTATGGTCATACAATAGGGTGTGCATATGTATGATATTGATTATGTAAATTGATACTCTACTATGTATTTGCAATAAATAAATAAATAAACATACATTACTTATAAAAAGAAACTAAAAAACCAAGCACTTTTAAAACACAAGCACCTTTTGACTGAGAATACACACTTTTAATGAGATCTAAATAAGGATTTCAATATTCTACAATTAAACATACCTGTAAACATTCTGCAATTTTGCCGTTGTCGACATTCTTATGAGTATCGAAGAAAGTGAAGCGACGCCACTGCAAGAAAACAATAACATAATTAGTAAAGCTAAAGAATCAAGAGATTGGGCCCAATGTTTGAAATTATAGTAAGTACCCAATTATCGATGATAGTCGTCTTGTGTGTTATTAACGAACTATACATCATGTTAGCCAGTACTCACTGCATCTGGTTGTGAAACTCATGAGCTTACTGAGTTTTTAATGGGCGTAAATTTTAATAACATTAATGTTTTATGATCTAATGGATGATAAGTAACTTTAGAGTGAAAAATTACCATACCTCCAAAAAAGCCATTGCGTATCACCAAAACAACTAATTAAAATAATAATTTATCAACATTATGTCCTACAAAACGCGATTAAATTAACAGTTTTCCTGATTTTTCCTCTTCTATTGCATGAATATCACGAACAACAGAACAACAGTCAAAACTGATGATGACAGATAACAGTGACATTGACAGCACATATGTCATTGTCACCATTTTTTTAAATATAGACTTAAAACTTTGGACTTATGGCTTTTAATATGTCAGATTATGAGACTGGACTTAATGCTTTGAGCCTCGTTCTCAACTCCCGCCGAGTTTAAGACCGAGGCTCAAAGCCCGCTGCGTGAGTATAGGGGTAGCCCTCTAGATAAATTAAAAAATATATATGTATACTAATTATGGTTTTAGTAATCAAACTACTGCTTGTTTAATGTCCTCAATGTTCAGGTATAATAAGCACAGGTATAACAATTGCATTTAGGATAAGTGAACGTCAAGGGAAATAATACAACTAAATGGACATCTCAGTCATAAAATAAGTAAAACCTAACTTACCGGAGGGATAAAATTTTATTGAGCAATAGCAAAGCTTCTATCTCGGGCCTTGAGCGTTGAGACCGAATCCAGAAATTCCGTAACGAAAAAAACCTAACACCGCCCACTCCGACCGGCACAGCTAGAGATGGGCGACGAGAAAATACCCATTGGGAAAATACCGGGTAAATACCCATTTTGGGTAAATATGGGGTTCTTACCCGAGTAAATTCCCAAATCATGAGTAAAAAAAACGATTATTTGTTAATTAGGGGTGATGACAGACTGGAATTCGGTATTTTCGGTTAGTTTAGAACTCGTTGATGTTTTGTCAATATAAAAGTCCGTGGGCGTAACAAATAGTCTTCAGTCCAAAAGTTATCACAATTTAATCACAAGCCACTCGAAATCCACAAGAGGAACATATGATGATCGAGTAACGGTCGATACAAAGCAAATACTCAAAACGGGCATCGACGTGGGTCTATCAGTTAGGAATAAAACGCATTTTTTTCAATTTAGTTTTAATTACTCTTAAACGTAGTCATTATTTAGGCGTTTTTACTTAACTCAACGTTTGCTAAAGTTATGGTGGCTAAGCAACGTTGAGGAAAGTTAAGAATGAGTTAACTTTTCTCAATGTTCCTTAGTCACTTCGCGCACTTTCGGTCAACATCATTATCATTATCAGCCAAAGGACGCTTACTGCTGAACATAAGCCTCCCCCATGGTTTTCCACAGCGACTGATCATAAGCGATCAGCGTTCAGTGTGATCCAACGATCTTAACAAGGTCGTCTGTTTACCTTGCCGGTGGACGTCCTACGCTCCCTCCTAACTTTTCTGCCCTAATGGCCATCAGTTCTTTGCGCTTGTGCCCTGACCACTGCCACTTGAGCTAACTGTTTCGCGGGGCTATGGCCGTTACTTTAACTTGGACCCATTCGACAATTGCCCCGGTACGCACGACTGAATGGGCCTCCTAGTCCCTGCTTGTCGTAAGCAACACACGTACATTGTTAATAGTATTAATTAATAGTCCCCCTAGCCGATTTCGACAACGGTGGCCAGTCACAATGACCAACCGACTGTGCGGGACATATTATAGTGCACAAGTGTGTGCGCAAACACAGGTGCACTCTCTATTCCTTTCACTCTCATAGCCCGAATGGACAGTAATCTGACACGAACGGAGAGAGATCACGCGCAGGACCAACGGCTTAACGTGGTTTTCCGAGGCACAGGGGTGAAACACCGACAACTTCCAAACTTCGGGCTACACTGAGAATTTCTGAACAGAAAAACGCAGATACGTATTTGTGGCCCAACCCCGGAATCGAACCCGCGACCTCTGGCGCAGCCGTCGCTTTAAAGTGCGACTTTCTACCCACTGCGTCACCGAGGCAGTTGTAAGAACATTGTACGAACAAGCTTAAATGCGTTTAATCTAAATCTAACGGTTGTCATGGACGGCAAAAACTCCATATAAACAGCACCCAACTTTATATTTTTATTTCAACGCATGTTTATCCGTCCAAAAATAAATAACGGGTCGTTTTGCTCTTGTTCAATTTTATCAATGTACATTAGACACGAGAGATAAAAACAGCTCTCAAAAAGGCCGCAAATTTAATAACCTCAAATTAAATAAGTCAAATTTAATACCTAACGCCACCTATCGTCAAAAATGGGTACTTTTTATCGACCTAGTACTATCTGGGACGTCGTTGTTTCTCAAAACTTTTTGTTTACATAACCGGCTAAAGCCACATTTATTGTGTTAAAACTGATTGTTTTAAGGACTAATCACATAATATGAAGCGACAAATTATAAAAAAATCGTAGCTAAGTATTTTGTATTTCACTAATAGAATCTATTCAATTATTTTTTGTTGTATGTTCGGCCTTAATACAATTGCAAAACGTGTTTGATTTGGTTGTAGATAGGAAAATATTGAATTAGTGGCAAAACTTATATTTACCCTTAATTTTGGTATTTATCGGGTATTTTCCCGCGTTTTTACCCATTTCGGGTAAATACCGAGAAAATACCGGGTAGAATCCCATCACTAGCGGTGACACTTTTTAGATTTTCCATCTATCGATGAAGAGTAGAACTTTTAATGACTTTTTGAAATATCACGCTTGCCTCTTTAGTTTAGAAACCCGCCTTAAGGTGGCATTGGTTGTATAAATAAAATAAATAAATAATTATAATTGCATAAGGGCTGATTTTTCAATAGTCAGATAAGAAGTATTGTTATTGTATATTGTATGTCCCTTGGATCACTCCAGGAGTTAGGACGGCAATGGCGAAGCGAGACCATCTTTTTCGGGCCTATAAGCTGAACAGATGCAAGGAAATGATGACAAGATGGGTCAAGATGGGAGAAGTTTAAAAAAGCCGGTAATCGCTGCAATCAAATGGTGAGAGCAGCCAAACACCACCATATCTATTGTAATATCCAAAACTCTTCTCAAGCCAATACATGGAAATTCCTTAAAACTCTTGGCATAGGCAAGCCTATTACAGTCACTAGCTGTCATCCATTCTCTCCAGATGGAGTTAATTCTCACTTTTCATCCTCTGTCTCCCTTCATACTGATATCAAATCTTTGACCATAATTTATTTGGCTTCTTTTCCGCCTCCCTCTCATGATTCCTTCACTTTCTCGCCTGTGTCTGATGATGAGATCTGCAAGTACATCACGTCAATTAAATCGAATGCGACCGGCCGTGATGGTATAGGTAGAACTATGGTCTCACTAGTGCTAACCCAAATCACCCCAATCCTAACGTACATTATTAATTTCTCTCTCGACTCTGGGGTGGTTCCTGCTGTGTGACGTAAAGCCTACGTTCTTCCTCTTCCTAAATAATCTAACCCTAGTCAACTTACTCAATTTCGTCCTATTTCCATTCTTCCCTTTCTTTCAAAAGTCCTCGAAGCAGTCGTCCATAAGCAATTTACTACTTTCTTACTTAACAATAACCTCCTAAATTCGTCATTCATTTCGTCCCGGACATAATACAACTACAGCACTTCTTAAGGTGGTTGAAGACATTAGAGAGGGCATGGATAATTCAAAAGTTACTGTTCTCGTTTTGACTGACTTCTCTAATGCCTTTAACAATGTCGACCACGACGTGCTCCTTGCAAACGTGCATTGGAATGGTTCTCCTCATATCTTCAGGGTCGTCAACAAACTGTTCGGATTGACCAACAGTTTTCTTATTGGTCCAATCTCACAACTGGCGTTCCTCAAGGTGACATTCTCTCTCCACTCCTCTTTTCCGTTTTTATTAGTTCTATTACTCGCCATCTTTATTGCTCTTACCATCTGTATGCAGACGTTCTGCAACTTTATGCTCAGGCAGAGGTGCCTGACATAGGCTCGGCCATATCAGCCCTAAACGTGACCTCGCCTGTATTGCTGACTGGTCCGAGAAATTCGGGAAATCAGTGAATCCGTCCTAATGTCAGGCCATCATTGTTGGCAGCTCAAGGCAGTTAGCCAAGATCGATATGGAATCCACTGTTCCGATTTTATTTAATGAGGCCATGATACCTTATAGTGAGAATGTCAAGAACTTGGGGCTATACATGGACAGCACCCGCTGCTGGTCTAAACACATTGCCGAGGTCAACAGGAAAGTGACCGCCAAGTTACGGGCTCTCTATAAATTTAAAAACTTTCTCCCTCCTCATACTAAAACTCTTCTTGTACAGTCTGTCGTCCTTTCTTTTCTCGACTACGCCGACGTGTGTTGCACGAACATTAGCTTAACTCAATAAACTTGACCGTCTCCTCAACAATGGTATTCTCTTTATTTTCGGTCTCCGTAAGTACGACCAGATTTTTACTTACCGGTTCAAGCTTAAATGGCTTCCCATCCGACATCGCAGAGAAATAAGAATCCTGTGCACTCTCTTCAACATACTTCGTAACCCTCACTCTCCGACCTATTTGGCACAGCGCTTCAACTATCTGACTTCCAACATTTCGCGTAACCTCCGCTCTTCCCATAATCTCACTCTTCACACACTTCTTTTCAAGACCGGCTTTATGTCGGACTCTTTCACCATCTCTGCGATTCGACTTTGGAATTCTCTCCCCAATGAAATCAGAATGTCCCCCAACAAATTCACTTTTAAAAAGTCTCTCCGCACCCACTATTTTAACCTTGGCTCTCTTCAGAAATAAAAACCATTTTCTTTTATTTGTTTCTTGGGTGTCATCAATATCATCACTTTTATCATTCATAATTTTGTATTTTTTAAGTATATGTATTCTATGTATGTTTATTAGTCTTTTGTTTATGTATCGTATTATATGTTTGTGTAATATTAGTATGTATGTTTATGTCAGTGAATTTTACTTCTTTTTTTTGTACCACTCTTCTCACTTATTATTAACTAATATTCCGCCACTGAACTCTCTTAAACTCTGCATTACCAGGTCGTTGACTGGTAGAGAATGCCATTAGGCATCAAGTCCGCCACATGTATAACTTACAGTGCAATAAAGTTTAAATAAATAAAGTATTCGTCGAACAAAATACAATATGGCTAATTTGAAAACGTCATCTAATTGACAGCAATTATACGTAACTGTATTTTTTTAATATCTATCATTTTATAATTTATCAGTCTGAAAATCTAAATTTATCAGTCTGATGAATGTTATCTGACCATTAAAAAATCGGCCCTTAGTTGATAAAAAATGCTACGCAATAGCTTCACCGCGGCAGTCTCCGAGTGCCACACGTCTTTTTTTTATTCACTCTTATTCACTACCGGAGGCAAGCCAACATGGTTAATATAGGAGTGGCTGCTACAGCTAGTCTAATCCAGTTATCAGTCAGGTAGCTCACATATATTTTAGCCTTCTAAAACAAAACACCAAAATTTTCAAGCAACATTTATTCAATATAATAATTTTGATAACCAAACAATGTTCATACTACTAAAAATCATCAATGTTTTTGCGGTAGGAAAGCTGTAGTAGCCTGATCTTCATTAAATAGCCGTTCCCATATGCTCGTAGAGTTAAGTTGCGGTTTATCGATATCGATGTCGATCAATGTGTACATTGGCTTCATATCGATAGCTGTAACGGTGTACGAAAGAGTGGAGAGTCCGTCTATGAGATGTAAGGGCGAGGATGTAGACATTGTTGCGTGGCTCCTGAAATTATTAATATACTTGCATAAATACTATATTTGACACAAAATTGCTCTTGATTAAAGAGGCTGGATGGAAAAAGATTATATACTATTTATTGGGGGTCGATGGTTGACAATGAGGAATACTTGCGGTCCCGGCGAACTTATTCCCGTACAGCCCCGTAAAGTTAAGAAAAATTTATATAAATCGGTTCATACATTTTCGACTAATCGAAGAGATGTAACTAAAACGACTTTATTCATATAGATTTTTTATGTACAAAAAGATGGGCGCAGAAGGATAAATATAAAATTTTCTTCTTACTTAGTCTCTGAGACTCCACTATCAGCACTGTTCTTTAGCTGTTCATATTTTCCAAACGTGCTCTTCGTGGTAGTGTAATTGGCTTGTACTAATCTGCAAAAAGTTATAAAAATAAGTTAAAAAATAGAAAAATCCGGTTAAATGCAAGTCGGTCACGCGCATGCAGTGATATCGCCTTGTTTGTTAGCATTTTCATTGCCCTATTAATACTCGTATGCCCATAAAACATGATAAAGATTGCACTAAGGTTTTAATTCCCAGGTAGTAACAAAATACACGAAACCATGAGACGAAACCGGTGATATCTTTTGATGGCGCTGAATTATGTTTTTTTTCAGCTGAAAGAAAATTTTACTACAGTTTCAGTTTCATATTTTAACGATTTTTGGAGGTAAGATATATTTCAAACTAAAATTATCATTTCAATGAATTTGCTTTAAGTGCACAACTGAAGTTGTTTACATACTAAGGTACTGCTGAGAAAAATAACATGGGACTGCTAGGTATTTATTAGATATTTGCATTACCTAACTATTAAAGATGGTACTCCACTAACAGTAAAAATCATTGATGTGGTTTTTACAATGCTATTGTATTTAGAAGTAGATGACGCCTCGCAAACTAAAAGAGTACACAAATATGATACCGCCTGATTAATGGATGTCAATGGTTTGACATCTATCACATCAGACATCAGTTTCAGAACAGAGTCTTAATAGAGTAGCTTTCTTAATATTTTTTTAAAGTATGTACCTACATAACAATAGACTCGTTGGCCTAATTTTAAAATTGAGTTCACACTTTAGCTCGGTAGTATATTAATCAACAAAAACATTTTATTTTGAAACTATTTAACATTTAAAATATTGAATAATTATCTAATAAATGCAATTTAAATGTATCACGTTAATGCTTGAAACGCCGTGGCGCCAATATCAGAGTCACGTTCACTGCTAGACATTCACGATCACGTGACCACATGTATATTTTTTACAAATTAAATTAATTAAAATATTTACAGTCCTTATTTAAATAAATAAAAAAAATACACCATAGTCATCTGCTGGCATCATGTAAACAGGATGACTCCTTCAAAAAACACGCTAATAGGGAGCGTACATATTTTTTTCTACAATCGTGAGGATCATCCCTCACAGATGTGTTTATCAACAGTTTTTTTGTTAACGCGAGTGCCGGTGACCTTTTGATCCGTGAACGTCTACGCTGTTACTTTAAAAATAAATTAAAGAAGTAGGTGTAATTTATAGTTATATAACAGACATATTAACATACATTTCCATAGACATATTTGTTAGAGTCGTGCGGGCGGGATTTGAACCCGCGACTGCGAATCTTTGTAGTCCGGAACGTAAACCACCGCACTATGACGGTCGTTAAATTATTAGGTACTAAAAAATATAGTACCAAACTACTCCATGTATGACACTGTCTCAGAATATCGACCATGTTAGTCCGTGGGTTGGCTAATAAACAAAACTCGCTAATTTTATTTAATATACTTCAATCATGAATGATAGGCATCATTTAATACAATTTACTTAACGAAAATATGATATTCGGACTGTTTGAGTTAGGTGTTTCTGCAGTTTTAAAAGTGCACTGAGGCATTGTGACACTGACGCCATCAAAAACAGACTACGTCAAAATTATGACCCCAATTTGAAGTGAGGTGTTGCTTACCTGAGGCATCTTTTATAGCCTCTCGCCGGTGATTTAGTTCATAATATAATAAATTGGGTTTTTATGTCGAGTAATGATACCTTTTGTAAAAATCTTCGAATGCAGCATCATTTTCTTTTAAATAGCTGTTAGAAAATCCGTTTACTTGCACAAACTGCTCTGTTTTTACCGCGAAAGCTCCTCCAAATTCACGTTCATAAGAACTGAAAGAGACAGACGACTTCAATAATAAAGTGGTTGAGGCCCTACCTCGGTGGGGATGAAGAAGAAACACGAAATTGAAAGGATTTTACGTATAGACACGTAGCTGCTGAACCTAAATAACTACTATTATATTAGTAAACTATGTGCTATTCCCACGTATTAATATTGTTAAGTTTCAGTGTAACTTGGCCAGTACTTTTTACGTGAAGCAGTAATAAACATACATCCATCCTCATAAACTTTCACTCTAAATATGTGTATGAAGCAGGATATTTGCACGCCTACATGCAGGTTGGATACCTAGTAATAGGTTCCTAGGTTCCTACTTTCAAGAACTGCAGTATGTAACTTACATTTTTAGGGTTCCGTAGCCGAATGGCAAAAAACGGAACCCTTATAGTTTCGTCAAGTCTGTCTGTCTGTCTGTCTGTCTGTCTGTCCGGCCGTATGTCGCAGCCATTTTATTCTGTAACTATACACATTACACAATTGAAATTTGGTAGGAAGATGTATCTTGTTAACCGCTTACCGATTCTCATACAAAAAATAAAAAAATATGATAGTTAAGGGGGGGCTCTCATACATGAAACTAAAACCAAAAAATTTTTTTTTGTCAAACCTATGCGTGTGGGGTGTTTATGTATAGGTCTTTTAAAATAACATAGAGGTTTCTAAAACCATTTTCTTTTAAAGTCTAACGTTTCATAGCTAGACGCTTCCAAAGTGGTAAAATGGGCGTCCCCCCCATCTAATTTCGAAACTAAGCAAGCGTAAATTTTGAAAAAAATATATGATGTGGACCTTAATAAATATTTTCAACGAAAATTGGTTTGGATGGGATCAAACGAGTAGTTTTTGAGATATAGTACATTTTCAACAACCGCAAACATAACTTTGTACTTCATACAAACACTATGAAAAACAAAGTTATATTTGTAGTCAACAAAATATTGTGGTATTTTACTAAGTAGAAGTAAATAGATTCCCTAATTCAGTTAAAGTTAGCACGGAACCCTCAGTGCGCGAGTCAAACTCGCACTTGGCGGGTTTTAAGTGTATTTTTGCAAATAAACAATACCTCTATATTCTTGATCCAAGTATATGACGAATGAATATATAATAAATTAGGTCAAATGAAATGGAAAAACCTAACCAACATCGCAGCTGTCGTGAAATAAGTTCTACCTACACTAACTAGCGTACATAAAGCCAAGTTCCTATTATAATCATCATCATCATTATCAGCCAAAGGACGTCCACTGCTGAACAATCGTCTCCCTTGTGGTTTTCCAAAGCGACCGACCACAAGCAGTCTTCGTCCAGTTTGGTCCTGCGATCTTTACAATGTCGGTATCTTGTCGGTGGACGTCCTATGCCGCGTCTTTGGTCTTAGGGTCTGCAATCTAACGGCCATTGGGGCAGAAAGTTTTAGATCGGCAAGTTCCTATATAAAATTAAAAATTAAATATATTTATTTCTTCAAGGTTACTATTGGTTGGTTAATTAACTTCATCTTAGTCTACTGCATACTCATACATGTTGGTATTTCCATCCACCTCACCTATTACCAATTTGAGTGACCAGTTGCTGTGGGTGATCGCAGCATCGGTACAAATTGCGAGAGTCCACAGGCACGATGAGCTGCTCGTGGAAGACCAGACAATACCATTCGCCGGTCTTCTTCATTCCACGGGCTTCTATGTAACCCACGTTGAGCAGCTTCCCAGGGTAGTGAGGGGTAGTCTTGTTGGCTTGGAATCAAATTAAGATATAATAAGTAATTACATGGAGAAACACATTGAAACATTTGACTCAAAGTTTTAGATCGCTACGGTAGCCCAGTCAACAAATTCTTAAACTTTTTGATTGCTCTACTTGTTGTACACTATGGAACCAGGACTAATATCACCCATTTTTTATACTTACATAAATTAATAAGTATGCAGTTACTACTAAGTTTTCAGGTCAGGTAGATACTAACTTTGTTTTACCACGAATATCTGGTGTTCCAACTGCTGCTTTATCAGAAGCGAGTGTATGGAGTTAACGAATTCGATCAGATCGTTTTCATCCTCCCTGTATAAAAACAAAAGATCAGGAATTAAATTTAACACCTGGCGTGAAAACAAAGCTTTGACACAAAGCTTTGAAGCAACAGCGTAAGTACTTAATAACGTAATATTTTCTGGTATCTAAGCAAGTCGAGGCCGTAATGTTATAGCTAGTCGGACACTCGCCGTGAGCTCGCTCATACGTCCATAACCCAATAATAGGCACTGATCAAGTAATTGTATCAAGTGATCAACATTATGAAATATGAATAACTAACAAATAAGGATTATTTAATAATAATTACACTTTCTCAACCTTTCGTTGAGAATAACAGCCACACTCTGCCGAGGGACACATTCGGTTTCTTCGTAGTAACCACCGGGCTGCAGCGCATTGTAAAGCTTTTCTTTTTCTGATGGACTGATCGCTTCTTCGGCTTTCAAAGGTCCTACAAAAATAATGACAAAAGCTATCCAAGAGCGATTCTATTTCAATCACAACAGCAAAAAGCTTCATAAAGCCTCACGGAAAGATAGGACACCAGCGGGTCCGAAAACAAAAGTTACAAAATAATGTTGATTAACACATCCGTGAGTTTTTAAAAGGTTTTTTGACAACTTGGACCACACTGGTATGCATCAGCGTAAATAAGTAGGTAAGAATCTTCTCAGAACTTCTTCAGAGATGTCCTGTAGATGCGCAATTTTTGGTTTGTTATTTCATCTTACAAGTAAAATCAGAAACCAAAAATTTCGCACCGGCGGGATTCGAACCTGCAACCTCTGACAAACTGGGCCAACAACGCTCTTTCCAAAGGAGCTACCTTGCAGTCGACCTACATAGATGGCGCTGACGTCATGAGTAATGACGTATTCATAGAAGACCAGAAATTTCTCGAGGTCGCATCGACGGTACGGTATCTCGATTGGTAAGAGCGCTGGCCCGGCTTGCCAGTGATTGCAGGGTCAAATCCCGCCCCTGCGCAATCGTTGGTTTCTTTTTTGACTGTGAATGTCGAAAACATTCTAATTCATCCTATACAGATATTTAAATTATCACGATGTTTTGAAATTTGGGTAAATGCATCTTTTTATTCTATAAACTTTGGCCTCCAAAAGGCCAATTATGTCAAGTTCCCGTGTTGTACCCACTCCAGTATCTGTTGGAAACTTTGGACAAGTGATCCAATTAGGTAGGTTCTACTTTGATAAAGAGGTCAATCGACGAATCCAACTCGGCTCGGCAGCGTACGGGAAATTACCTCAGTGTATAAAGACGAAAGTCTTCAAAAACGTGTCATCACATAATAATCAAAATAACAAGCACCAACCCAAGCCTGGAGGTATCTCAGGGCAAAATTTGTCCCCCTTTTTAGGTCTATTGTAGTAGTAGAATGCATTAGAGTCTGGGTTCCCTTGAACATCGTTGTCACGGTAGTCTTCTTCAGTGGACCCTGAGATCCTGTTGCCTCCGACGGGTTGGGGAAAACTGGAGTTCTTGCACGAGAGAAACTTTGACCTATTCGGGATGCGGGTGACCCGGCGGTGTTTGGGTATGAGCCTATTGATAAAAAGTTCCTAAGTAGGTATTGTTAAGTTACGTCTTTAAAAACTATATGTATGTAGAAAAAATAGGGAGTACTTCCATTAGGTATACCTATTTTTATCGGGTATTTTATGTTATTAGTAAAATAGTCGGTATATGAAAATTACGTCTGATACCCTGATTGGTCGAAAAAACTATATCTACCTTCTCAGATTTTTAATAAGATAGACCAGAATGTAAAATGACCACCCACCAAATGTCATTCATTTATTTATGTGCAAAAATACATTGTAGTGTATCACATAATGAATTATGTACTACATGCACACCCGGTAGGGTACAGCAAACATGTTACACTTAAGTACCTAACTATATTACTCTTAATCTAAATTAAATCATTGTGGTTTACCTAATTAAAAATCAGAGTATGTAAGTACAGTGGCCAGCACGTCAGGTTAGGTGCCCACTTTTGTTGCAAATTATTCCTTATTACAACTAAATGATACCGCAGTGTTTACCTTGACGTGCTGTTGTCCGTACATATGGGTAAGTAAGTTAGCAAAGAACTATTGTAGTAGGTACCATTTCAAATAGACGGAGTAAACACCTTGGTATGCTATTTTTTCTGCGAAACGAAATCAAACTTCTTAAAGCAACACCTTTGCTCAATACTTTTAATTTACTTATTCAATTAAATAAATAAATAATCAGATGGTAGTTACCTACCCAGTGTTTTTCAAAACAGCAACCTCCACTCTCATTGCCTGTCGCGAAGGCGGTTCGTAAAGCCAATAGAACATATAGTTTGTCATATTCAAGAGCGCCGCAGCTAATAAGAACATTACCAACATTTTCACAGTTTGAGGCGACATGGTGCACAAGAAATACAGCTAACAATTTAACAATATCAATTCACTTCTCTGATTCTTACAAACTGACACATTACAAAGGAAAGTCAAAAAAACATGACGCAAACATGACGCACTTACTTAACGTAGTTTCTATTTGATTTTTGGAGAGTTAAAGAGCTTTTGGAGGGTTGTAACCTTCATAAGAGCCATAATCGCTATAGGCGCGAGAGACTCAACTCGTCGATACTAGCTGATACGAGTAAGTATAAATAAATATAACTTGTAAAAGATGTACTAAGATAAGAAAAGAAAAATAACGTAAACCTTAATTAAAACCATAAAATTATTATCCCTTTGGAATAGAACGACAAAAGCGAGATGTCACTAGCAGCAAACTGTGTGATAAAAAGAGATGGGAGATGCGAAGTAGCAGAACCGTTTTTAGCAGCTGTCAGTCAGTTCGGAAGCCTATGAAAGCTCGCTGAAAATTTCCCTCATTTGAGTTTTTGAAAATTTATATGAAATTGTGTATATTTTGAATAAATAATTCTGTTGAAACATGGTGACTTGATCGGTGATCGATTGTTGTTCATTACAGCGGAATAACCCAACAAATAATCATTCAACAGGTAAATTAGTCCAAATCGAAGCCTCTTAATATACGACTTATATTTACCAATGCGCTTCAAATTTAAAGTACGTAGTTTGATTATTCTATTCTACAAACGTTAATTTACGTAAAAAGTAAAGACAGAATAACACAGGGAATGTATATACGAATATTTTATATACTGAAATAATATTTAGTTTTACACTAGAGCTGCATGTTCAATATTTTGTGTCGGCTGTTTATCATGCAGTAAACTAATATGTTTATCTTAGGAACATTGTTTTTAATCACCTGATCGAAAGGTTATCTTCATTTAAAGCTACAAATATTACGTACTTATGTTAGTTACTGACATCTTAAATCGGTTTCGTTTGACAGCTTTTACTTGTCCTTCTATTCCGATAGGAATATTAATTTTATGATTAAAACAAATAAAAAACATTTTCTATATCTGGAATCAGCGATAGCAGCATGGTGCCGAGAAGGCTAGCTGCATTTCCTCTTTGGTTTGCTAAACTAATCCGTTAGCCTACAAATGTGTCAGCTCTCCGGTCACCCGGTCACCGGTACGATCAATTAACCGATTGGCTTATTGACCGCACGGCCCAAGAGTCTCAACCCCAAACGGCTCAAACATGTAAGAGCTGCTTAGCCCAGCTAATATTTGCGCAAATTGAGAGACTCGGCGGAAGCAGCAGCGCTTCCAGCCTCTGACGAGGTTTGTGGAAGATGAGATGGAGCCAGGAAATCAACGCAAGTTGCGTCCCACACTAGCGGTCTTCCCATCCTCCACGGAACCAGAGTCATACCATCAGTCCTCCTACCATTGCTCCGGACTAACCCATTCAGTTCAAGAATAGCTGGCATAAATGCGATGGCAAGAGCCCTGCAAACGTCGTTAAGGCTGGCATGACGATAGATTCTGCCAGCGCTTCTGCTGCACGAAAGGCCGTGGTGACCCAGTGAGTCCACTATGACGCCGCAGCGATGTAGGACAATACAAGGGACCCGCAAACGTAGTGCTAAAGATAGTGTAAAAGCGAAATTATAAATAAATAAATTAGGTGCTATACCGTATAATACAAATCACTTAGCCGTGTAAGACAAAGACAAAGACTTCAAGAGTATGTACGAACTCTTCAAGACTTTACCCGGCCTACACGGCTTGTGATTTAGTTTTAGTTAGCCAAACTTTTTCACACACATAATTTAGATAGCTATGACGATAGTGAAATAATAAAAATACGTCAATAATTTTGTCACTCAGAAATCAGAAATGTCAATTTGGTATAAACGCGTATGTTTGCCCGTATAATATTTTTTGCTAAATTCCTCTTGTAAGATGCCGAAATACTACAGGTTTAGGGCAACCACGCCCACTAGGAAAATAAAACGTTGCAGAGAAAAGGATAAGGAAAAAGAAAAAGGAGAAGAGAAGTACTTACAGCCATTGTTTTTTTCGACTCTGTAGCTAGCTTCATAGCTTCGCTTGTAGTGTAAGACCGCCTAACTTGGACATTTCCTTTAAAATAATTTGTTATTTAACCAGCGCGATGTGTAATAAAGAGTTATCTTATATTATCTTATCTTCTTAAAACTCCAAAATTAGGAAATATAGTGTGATAGTTTCCCTATTAAAAATTTAAAAAATCTACCGTCAAAAATCACAGCTCTTATTTAATTTCAAAGAAAAATTCAATTAATAAATTAATTTTTAAAATATTCAGTATTATCTATGCAAATTTTATAAAACTGAAGGTTTGTTTGTTTGAACGTGCTAGTCACAGGAACTACTGGAACGATTTGAATAATTATTTTTGTGTTAAATTGCGTAATTATTATACGCTGCAACGGGAGGAGCGAGGGTAAATTTATTATTATTTATAATAATAGACTATCATCTGTACCATCGTAACTTGTCTAATTTAAATTATTACATTTTGACGTTTTTTTTTGTTACAGGATTAAATTTGTATCAGACCGGAGTTGGCTAGATGTGACCATAGCATGCGCACCCGCGCCATCTTGGTATTTACGACGCACATCTTGGCGCGAAAGTCCACCGCTGATGGGTCTTCCAAGAGAACTCGCAGCAGGTCTCAGGGCATCAGTCCATTTAAGCAATCGTCCAATTTTCGTCTTCAAAATACCCCCAACAGCCCTCTCCCAAGAAGGCATTCGTCCAATGTGAAGCGTAAAAATACATAATCAAATTGTCCCCGCGTTTTTGTCCGTCCTTGTTTAGTTGATATTTTTTTTCATTTTCTTTGTCTTACGTGCAAGTTCAGTGATATTTCTGTAGTTGTTAATCCTTAGCCACAAGAACAACCTATTATGATGGGTAATACACATTCTTATGAAAATCACTTATTAATTTTATTTATTCCTTCAAACTTACACAATACTTCTTGCGTCCTCAGCTTAGATTCCTGTAGCGTACTTTAATACTTACACACTACAAAATATTTTTCCATGCTCATTGCTCTCTATTGCAAGCAGACACGGTGCGGAGAATAAAATGTGTATTTAAAAAAATACGCATAGGTATTGTATGCACTGCAATCAATATGCTATGTAGACGTCAGAAATCTGAAATAAAAGCGAAAGGGTTTTTTTTACATTAGACCTTAAATAACTTAAGACGCAGACTAAAAATACCTAGAGATGTTAAGTACTCGAGTCTTTTGAGTCCTAATTCTTAGACTCTGCTCAATTTCACACGACTCAGCGAACTAACTAAACTCCGAGTTTTGAGTCGAACCGAGCTTCAGTCTTTCGAGCGCTAAAATAGAACTTGAGTCTTAAAAAGAGCTCGAGTCTTAAAAAGAGCTCCAGTCTTAAATAGAGCTCGAGTCTTATAAAAGCTTGAGTCTCAAAAGAGCGCGAATCGTATGTCTTAAGCGTATTAAGGTTTAATAATGTTAATAGTTGCAAATTATTCTGGCCTTTATACATACTTATATTATGCGTCATCAGATCAATTTTGATTGCTTGTTATATTAATCCCTCAAGCATATGTAAACGAGACACAATGGATATTCTATTGTTATGCGGTCGCATGCGACCGCTTCGGTGTTTATGCGTTAATGTATTATCTTCTGCGGATTACCTGGTTTAAAAAGGAACTCCAAACGGAAAAGAACTCGAGCTCGACTCGTCCCGTAAAACGACTTGAGCGCTTAAAAAGACTCGAGTTCCATGTTGCGCTCAAGAGCTCATATAGACTTTAGTTCTCTAGTCCTGGGTGTCTTATTGCAACGAGTCGAGTCGTGCAATTTGTCAGTCGAGCTCAAAATTAAGGACTCAAAAGCCCCGAGCTCTAAACATCTCTACAAATACCTATACAGTATGTTGATTTCAATCCGAGCGGTATATATAAAAACGACACATGATCACATATATAACAGGTACCTATCAGATACCAAATCATTTAGACATTAGACATTATTTAGACATTTACTCATATCATTAACATAGTTAGCAAAATGCAATGGACCTAGCACAGAACCCTGCATCAACAGATGACCAACTTTAACAGAGAACTCCTGTAGTTTTTACACCATGCAAGTAATGGCCCACGAACGCCGCAATAGTTCAACTTTTTAACTATTTGTGAGTATTGTAATGTATCGAAAGCACGTGAAAAATCGATAAACAGTGCTAAAACAAAATGATTTTTGTTCACTTCCTTATAAACCTCATCCGTGAATCTTGCCAAAAGGTCCATTAAATAAATCTTTACTAATATTATAAAGCTGAAGAGTTTGTTTGTTTGAATGCGCTAATCTCAGAAACTACTGGCCCGATTTGAAAAATTATTTCTACGTTGGATAATCCATTTATCGAGGAAGGCTTTAGGCTATATAACATAAAGATACGACTCATAAGACCACAGCAATTAACAATGTTGCAAAAACGGGAGAAAGATATTTCTTTTGAGAGCTTCCGCTGCGTACGCTGCGGAAACCGCTTAAGTTACACAAAAATTATGTATAACAGGATTGTTCAGCATTAAGAGTTCAATAATAAAGTCCGCGACAGCATATGTCTATCTTTTATGGTTGACTTACTACAACCTTTTTTATGTTAATAAATTTGTAAAAAAATAATGCATTATTTTAGAGGTGTATTATACACACAGGTATTTATTCTGATCAAAATAAATACATTCATCATCACGAGCATTAGATTTAGAACAAAGTTGCCCTTTAAATCATTTGATTTCAATAAATATCTTAGGAGCTATCACAGTTTTAACATAACTCTGCACCAAAATAATGTAATAATGCTTAAGTAAAACGTGCGCTTGCGCTAATATATATAAATAATGAAATGTCTAAAGCTGATGAGTTTGTTTGTTTGAACGCGCTTATCTCAGAAACTGCTAGATCGATTTGAAAAAATATTTCTGTGTTGGATAGCTTATTTATCGAGAAAGGCTTTAGGATATTAAACATCACGCTGCGACGGGAGGGGAGGGAGCAAACTCAAAACGCGCGGGCGAAGTCGCGGGGGACCGCTAGTAAATAAATATAAATAAATATCCTTTGGACATTCCCACACATCGCCATCTAGTCCCAAAGTAAGCTACTCAAAGCTTGTGTTATGGGTGCCAGACAACGGATATTATACTTAATTACGAACGGCCACAACGGTGGATACAAAAAAAAACCAAATTAATTAAAACTAATTTATTAAAAATAGAAATTACAATTTGAATGTAATTAATTAAACCTAAACGCGAATGACAGTGTTCGATGTTAGAACAAGAGTGTCCGCCGAAACTGCAACGCTGGGTCGCGATGGGTCGATGCATCACGTTGTGTCGACTCAGCGCCTCGTGTTGCCGCTTGACGCAATTACTTGTTTAAGCCTAATTTGGGGTCGATGCTTCATAGGCACTTTCCTTAGGGTACCGTGGTATAACACTTCCCCCCGAAGATCAGCAACTATTGGAGAATTTTCTTCGAGAATGTTGCTGTGGTGAGGCTGGGTACATCTTGTGGATTTTCTGCGATTTCTGCATATGTCTCTTGGGTATTGTGTGTATTTCTTTGAGGTTTGACGTAACATCTTCGGATAAGTAGGCCGATAGAAAGTACGGCTGTACTTAACAATACTACATACATAGGTATGGTGGTATGATAAAGGCTGCTTTCTACAGATTGACTTATCTCTACTGGATGTTGCAGAGATATCTTTGTGTTGCTGGCGTGCAGATTTTCTAAGTTGACTGAGTTTAGTTTTATCAGTGGTTTTGATGACACTGATGAAGGATCTTCTAGTGGAGGCAGGTTCATGATCTTGATGGCTGTTCCTTTAGTACGGTCGTTGCTGTTCAGTATGGTGAACTCTGACGTTTGGAGATAACATCCAGAAGGAACTGTGGCCAGGAAGCTTCCTTGAAGAGTAGTGTAAGTGTTCTTCCCACAGGATGATTGAGTTTTGGTTGATTTCGGGAACGCGATGACATAGTGTTTGTCGTCTAGTTGTTCTAGCGCTTCCTTATCGAGATGAACTGAGGTGTACTCGCATGTGGTGTCTAGTCTCTGTGTGGTGATGAGAGTTTGGATGCAGTCCGCTTGATCGTGTGGTTTGTAGTTGATCTTCATCTCGCAAAGATACCAAGTATTGGACTTCGGACATTCTGTCTCTATGTACATGAAATCATTTCTATGTATTGCTATATAAGGAGCGGCTGGGATGAGAATGTTGTGGTTTTTATTAGGAACGATGGCTAACTTATAAAGATCATAGGTATGTGGGAAGGCGATCGGAATCTTGAATACTATCACTACTTTATTTCTAGTGTAGTAAGAGCCTAATTTAATAATGTCATAGTATTCTCTGAGATTTAAATCTATTACTTCATCTTTATTATACAAAGATTTTAACTTATCTAACATTGATCTTAAAACTTTTAAACTTAACATAGAGTGGTGCGTGCTCGATGCACGAATAAACGCTAAAAGATTTTCTAACTTAACTAATTCTTCTGCTAGGTCTTCTATATTATCTCCTAATATTAAGAGTAACTGAGCCAAATGGGCGTATTTTATCAAATCAGTTTCTCTATTAGCTTCACTATCCATTATTAAACTAAGAACCTGTTTTATCTTATCCTGGTTTTCGATTATAGTCTGTAATATAGTAGAGTGCTCTAACATCCATTCCTTACTTAAACTTATATGGCTGTTAAATTCTGACACTAATTTCTCCTCATTACTCTGTAGAGATTTAAGAGCATTGTCATAACGAATAGCATCTGTGTAATCTAAGTTTCCTGAAATACTTTTTACTACAGAACCTAAGCCGTCTATCAGTCCTCTTTTAACGCGGTTAACTTCAAATGTTTGCAACTGATCAGAAACCTTTTCTAGCTTTTTACTAAGATAATCAATATGTGGCTCGTACAAAGATAAAGTTTTATTATTTAACTGAGGCCGAACATCATTTAACTGTGTTCTGACTAAACTCACCTTGGATTTTATATCATCTATGTCAATAAATTGTAAAAAGGAGTGATAGTGGGATATGATTTTGGTAGGACCTAGTTTAAAAGGGAGAATGCCGGGACCGTCTTCTAAGCTGTCAAGTAGGATCTCTTGTGCGACTGCTACCTGGAGCAGGATCATCGTTATTATCCTGCAACAAACGTGCGGTCTTAGGGACTCTCTTTAATCTAGACTTAGCTACGGGACCACGTTTTTTCTTGGTATAAATATGTATCGGAAGGTCGGCTAAGATAGTGTCGTGAGTGTAACGCGGTGCTAATTTCTGACGAGTGGCCATAGGATTTTTGATAAAAATGTTTTGTTCGGGATTGTATGTTTCCTCGGATTCTCTAGATTTATTACGATTCTCTATGATCTCGGTACGGAGTTGTGAAGATGAATCTCGAATCATCTCGTAAGCCTTGTTCATCTTAGCGCGGTGATCTATAATATATTGCTGTAATAAATGCTCTGTTAACTCAATATCTATAGGGTCTCGGGGATCGTAGTGTCCAGTTATTACTTCTAACGGTCTGCATTTGGTGAAACTGTATATGGAACTATTGTATGCTAATATAGCGTATGACATTAAGTTTACTACTGATTCGCCGCGATGCTGTAACTTTAACAATCTTAGATGCTCTAACAAGGTTGAATGAAAACGTTCTACTATGCCGTTTTCGTTTGGGGCGTGAGCTAAGATCTTGTGATGCTGGATCTTATGAACACGTGTGAATTCCAAGAATAGTTGGTTAGTAAATTCGGTGCCGCGATCAGAAACTATGATGGAGGGAATTCCGTGATGAGTGCAGTATTTTAATAAAGCTTGTACTACACTTATAGCGGTACCGTCTCTTAGGTGGTACGCTTGGGCGTACTTAGAAAATGCATCAACTAAAGTCAGGTATTTTTCTGTCTCGACTGTAAAAAGATCAATATGTAAAACTTCGAATGGCTTTGATGGTGGTGGAACGATGTGAAACTGTTGCTTTATGGGATTACGGTCGTATTTTGCTTGACCGCAGATGGTACATTCGTTAATGTACTTCGCGATGCTTTCCTTCATCTTTGGCCAAAAGTATTTATGAGATAAAGCTAGGTAGCATTCAGTAGTGCCACGATGGTTCGTTTTACCTTCATGGTACTTCTGTATTAATTCCTGTTGTCTTAAATATTCTTTGACGTTCTCAAGTTCAGTTTTAGTTAGTACAAGATTCATTGCCGAACTCTTAAAATGATTTTGGATGATAGGTATGACAGAGTACATTTCTAATGGCGGGTGTATGATAATACCTGTTTTTACTTTGGGGTTAACATATTCCTTGACAGCATTAACTACGTCTTGTTCGAGATTAGATTTAGATAATTGAATGGTAGTTCGTGTATGACTTTCGAACGGTTTAGATACTTTAGTTTTTCCCTTAATGTCGCCGACTATAGTGAAACAGATTTGCCTGTGGAATTTGTTAAGTGGCTCATCTGTAATGGGGACTTCTAAAATTGGATTCTCAGCATCCGTGTGCGCTGTCATAGTATCCGAGTTATCTAATGAAAGGGCCTTTTCTGTTGGGTTGGCTACTATTGAACTGATCTCCTCATTGTGGATTTCTATACGGGACAAAGCATCGGCGTTTGTGTTACATTTGCCTTGTTTATAGATGACCGTAAAATCATACTCGCTCAGTTTTAATTTCCAACGAGTAAGACGAGAGTTAGGCTCTTTTAAATTCATAACCCATTGTAAGGGCTTATGATCTGTGATGATCCTGAACTTCCAGCCGAAAAGGTAAGGGCGAAAGTATTTAGTTGCCCAGACTATCGCTAACAACTCCTTCTCAATCGTACTATAATTTATCTCGCTGGTGTTTAAGGTTCTGGATGCGTAAGCTATAGGTTTATCGCTTCCAATTGAACCTTGAGATAACACGGCTCCTATTGCAAGATTTGATGCATCGGTCGTTAACAAAAAATCTTTAGAGAAGTCGGGATACTGCAAAATTGGATCATTGCTAAGTAATAATTTACATTTTTCGAAACAATCTACATAGTTTTGATCTAGAGTAATTTTGGAAACTTTCTTCAAACACTGAGTTAAAGGTTTAGTTATGCGTGCGAAATCTGGGATAAATTTCCTGTAATATCCTAACAATCCTAAGGATCTCTTAATTTCAGTTGGGGTTTTCGGAATTGGATATTTTTTTATTGCCTCTATTTTATCCGGGTTGGGCTTGACTCCGTCTTTACTGATAATATGACCTAGAAACGCCGTCTCGAGTTTGAGGAACTCGGACTTGTCCATCTGTATTTTAAAATTCGAGTCGCGTAACCGTTTGAATACTTTTTCTAGGTTTATTATATGTTCCTGAAGGGAGGTGCTGAAAATTATGACGTCATCAAGGTACACTAGACATATGACGTTTTGTAGTCCTCGGAGGACATTGTCCATTACACGCTGGAAGGTACTTGGTGCATTTTTCAATCCCATTGGCATCCGTAAAAACTCGAAGTGACCGTGTTCTACGTTAAAAGCTGTTTTAGGTATATCTGAGGGTTCCATTTCCACTTGGTGGAAGCCACTAGCAAGATCGAGGGTGGTAAAATATTGACAGTTACCGAGTTTGTCTAAAATATCCGCGATGTTAGGGATCGGATATTTATCATCGATGGTCTTCTCATTTAATTTTCTAAAATCTACAACGAGACGCCATTTAGGTTTACCGGATGCGTCACTTTTCTTTGGCACTACCCAGATGGGTGAGCTCCATGCAGAATTCGATGGTCTGATGATGCCCTGCTCTAACATTTTACGGATCTGGTCCCTAACTTCTTGCCTATGGACGTATGGATAACGATAGCTCTTGGTGTAAACTGGTAGCTCGTCTGTGGTTTTAATTGAGTGTTTTATTTGATTAGTGAAAGTAAGGGCTTCGCCTTCAATATAAAAAACGTCCGCGTACTGCGCGCAAAGGTTTTCTAAGTTGGCGCGTTCTTCCGCGTTCAAATGACTAGTCCGTAGGCGCGAGAGAACGTCCGTAGCACGCCTAGACCGTGTCGTAGCATTTTTGTGACGTAAGTCGCTCGTAGCACCACTAAATTCCGTAGCATTTATTTCGGTACGCGTGGACTCTACATTATAGATCTCGGCACTAACCTGACGGTCGACTGAGAAAATGACGTCATGATGACTCGGGTTCGATATTTCCAAGTATCCGCGGTTATCTCTAACGGTAGTTAAACATTCACCTATGATACAATTACATAAGATCTGTTCCGGGATGTACGCGTCCCCGTCTGGGATATTGATAGGTAATTTAACTAATTTAGATGAACGCCCTGGGATAATATCCTCATACAAATTAACGTTTCGCGAATCATAGACTTTGATAGGGTTCGATGCGTTCTTTGTAACAAACATTTTATTTTTAAAATCAATTGAAGATTCCCATTTATTTAAAAGGTCGGATCCGATTAAACCGTCGAAATAATTATGAAACTTATAGACGAATAGTGTGACATCGGTATCGTCCTTGAACTCCGGAAAGCAAGGTAACGTGATCGAATAGTCGCATCGGCTTACTGCGTGCACATTTACTACCTCGAATGGATCATAATTTAGCTCTACATGCGGGAAATATTTTTGTACGGCTTCTGGGCTAATAAATGACTGATTGGCTCCAGTGTCTATAAGTAATTTTAACGGTGGGTTTGCTATTTGTATGTAAGGGAGCTGTCTCTGGGTTTGCAAATTAAGTTCTATTTTGGTTTGTCTGACCGGCCTGGGTTCTGAAAATCCTCAGCCTTGCTAGGCGAAGAATTTTCCTCCAGCGTTTCGGTAACACACTGAGAATTAGGTAATTCTGGGTATCTATAATAATGAGGATCGTAAAACTCACACTCGGGATATTCATTGTTATCGTAATAATAGCATTCCGGCTCCGCATAATAGTAATCTGAGTACGTGTCGTAGTAAGGGCCATATTCATAACCAAAGCAATCATTTAAGTTCATTTCTCGCGATTTTAAATAATTGCTTGGTGGCGGGTTACCAAATTTATGCCAATCATGCCCGCATGCAATTTATGCCACTCATGGGCTTAGGTGCCTGGTTATTAGAAGCGGCTGTTGGGTTCCTATTAGGCAATCTAAATACATTGCTCTGCGGGTTATAATTGGGGGGTGGAGCCCTAAATATCTGCTGGGTACGTGTCGGTCCACGGTTTAAGTGTGGAGGAATAGGGTTAGGTCTCCAGTGCTGGGATTGTTGTGGCATTTGGAATGCTTGAGGTCGGGAAGGTCCTGGCATACCTAACATAAATGGTTTGGCGGATTGCGTTGGTGGTAAGTACACAGGTGGGCCATAAATTGGTTTAGTTGACTGTGGGGGCATCAATGGTAACTTCTTATCAGGTAAATGGTCGTTTCTTTGTTGCAAATATATTGTGTTGATTTCCTCTTGTACAAAAGTTAATGCTTGCTCTATAGATGCGGGTCTCATGCATCTGATACGCGAGCCTAGCGGCTCCTTTAATCCACGCAAATAAGATTGCAATGTTAATTTTTTGTATAACTGACGCTTGGCCTCGACAGTAGTTTGAACATCATCGTGTAAAGTTACGTATGTCATAATTGTGCTAAAAAGGGTCTGACAGCGCTCATAAAATTCCTGAGGGCTACTTTGCCCTTGAGATTGTAATGCTAGATCGTTGTATAACGCAGTTTCGTCGCGTTGGTCGGCAAAGTTATTAATTAATGAGCTTCTAATACCTTTCCAGTCGCTCGGGACCCCGTTGGAATTTATTAAACGGGCTGCGGGCCCTGTGACTTTATTCAGAATGCCATTTAGCACTGCTTGGTTTTGTAATTCGTACCCCTCTGCTACATTGACATGCTTGAGTACAACTTGGTCACATAAGTTAATAAAGCGAGTTAATACGTTAGGGTTCCCGTCGAATTCCGGGACCAATCTAAGGGCTTTAAAGATGGCGTCAATGGGATCAGCCATGTCGACGAGCTGTTCTTCCTGCTCAACAATTATATCTAAAACAGGATCTAAGTTCCTACTTTCGTCTAGCCTATTATTTCTACCTAACCTAGGGGAATCGGACCCCGATTGCCTGGGATGGAAAATTTTGGAGAAGGAATATTACACACAGGGAGAAAAATAGGATTACACACTAAGAAAGAAGAGAGCAACACATGAAAGATTCAGTGTACTCACGGTTTCATTTGTCTTGGTATCTTTGCCTCCTCGGTATCGATGTCTGGATGCCTGTCGCTGCAGCACGTCGTGGTTCTGGATACTCGTGATGTGACTTGAGAGCCACACGGGGGCTTCGAGTCCGAAACGGAAATCTTCTAAACCGCGAAACCGACCGCGAGTATCCTATCGACTGCGCCAATTACGAACGGCCACAACGGTAGATACAAAAAAAACCAAATTAATTAAAACTAATTTATTAAAAATAGAAATTACAATTTGAATGTAATTAATTAAACCTAAACGCGAATGACAGTGTTCGATGTTAGAACAAGAGTGTCCGCCGAAACTGCAACGCTGGGTCGCGATGGGTCGATGCATCACGTTGTGTCGACTCAGCGCCTCGTGTTGCCGCTTGACGCAATTACTTGTTTAAGCCTAATTTGGGGTCGATGCTTCATAGGCACTTTCCTTAGGGTACCGTGGTATAACAACTTAAATACTTTTTGTTTGTAAATAAATACATGATATACAAACAGACATGTTCATGCACACAAATGTTTGTATTGTGCGGGTATCGAACCCGCGCCCGCTGCGTAGTAGGCGATTTCTCGACCACTACACCAGACGGGTCGTTAAATTTATTTCCATTGTTCCCTTACCAGCCTAAAACCAATAAGCTGGGTATCCATTCAAGGCAGCCCGGGCCGAGCTGCCTCATCTTGGGTGTGCCGCGGGCTGTGGAAAGTACATGCGTCTCCACTTGAGCTTACATAATAGCCCGAGCCACGATTGTCTCATTTTCTCATTAACCACCATCACGACACACGTCCGTCTCCACTGAACGCACGCCTCACACTGAGGCGTCTTTGAGCATGGCCATTTACCGACACGATTTGGCTCGCTGCGCGGCAAGCCTCGACTCGCGGCACGGTCTCCACTAGATCTGCCTCGGCTCGAGACAGCCGCTCGGTCCGAGGCTGCCTCAAATAGATACCCAGCTATACTTATTTTCAGAGATAACACTATACTGCGAATAGAAGGTATGAATTTGCTCGCAAACGCATTTTTCTACATAACATTAACTGTTTTATCTACTATAGGGGGCAATGTGATGGGTCGGTAGTTGGAGTATACGTCTCTTTTTCCTTTTTTATAAATAGGTCTGACACAGCCTTCCTTTATTCTTCAGGGTATAAACCTGTCTTAATACTATAGTTGATAAGGTTGGCAATAGCTATTGATATATTAGGACCTGCTGCCTTAATATCTCATACTTTAATACTATCTTGTCCTGGGGCCTTATTAGTATTCCGTTTTTGAATAATTTTAGTAACTTTGTCAGGCATGGCCTTTTGAAAATGAAGGCTACAATCAATTTGTGTTTCAGAATGAACGCTTGGCTTCACCAGCGAGACATCACAGTTAGGTATCATATTTTTGACCGTGTTATCAAATTCACATGCAAAGTTATCTGCAATATGTTTAGTATTGAGACCTTGGGCTTTAAACGCTTTAATTATTATTTCATCTATTGATAATGTCATTCGTCTTAACATTCGGTTTACTAATTGACAACTTACAACTTCTACCTAAATAAACATTGAACTTTCACAAAAAATCCGCTATCTTTTATTCCGAGGGAAACATCTAGGGATTCTTAATATAATTGAACCTTTCTTATTACGGGTATTGAGATCGGGTTGATGAGATGTAGCTGACTGTACTGTTTACTTGAGGGAATGATTAAAACAGCAAGATATTTTAAAAACAAACATATATTTATAAAAAACGTAATTTAGACAAAGGAAATCTAATGAGTGTACATGAATTATCACTTTTCATTAAGTAACTCAATGGTTCCTAGGTTTCCTATGCTTGCCCATAAGTTTATTAAGAATGGGTGGCTAAGCGTTACACTAATACAAAGGTAGAATACATTTTCTCGCCCTTAATCTATCTTAGTTAATAATCTATTACGGGCCTGACTCTGTACACTGTGTAATCGTTCGTTCTTCTTCTTTCAAAAAACATTAAGGGACAGACTGTAATAGATAGATAAATCAGAATAGTATTCTTTTTTTCCAATAGGAAATTTTCAATAAATTAGGCAAGGTACTTTGCCTAAATTATTAAAAAAATTACAGTATTCCAACTCCATACAAACGGACGAATTGCGAGCTATGCTTTCGCGCCTCGATCTCGGTATGCGCTCGGTACGCAGACAGTCGCGACTGTGCCCCAGTGACGACCGGACATTATGTTGTTTTTTATGGTACATGTTTTGACATGACACAGTTTTAATTACAATATAATGCAATAACTGCATTACTTGGTATTGCATCATGCAAAACATATAAATAATACTTTACATAGTTATAATATAAAACCACAGAAAATATAATAGTACTACGTACAGAAGGATCACTGTGCTAAGAATGATAAAGTAAAAACAACTTTCGCTGCAACGCAATGAAGTGCAATTCACTTCGCACGATTTTAATTCAAGGTTGTTTCATCTACCTATCTATACCTGTCTCTTTCTAACACGTAACGCTTTCCCTGTTTCGCGGCCTTGAATGTGTCAGGGTTGCGAGCGGCGCGTGGCACGAACATACGCGTAGGTACACAACGCGCTATTCAAATAAAATAAATAGTCTAGAGGACCTAGCACATTTCTTGACTGTGTTCTATCGGAGAAAGTAATTGATAGTGTCAGCGTTCGTTTAATATTAAAATAAGTGTTTACTCTGTCTCTAATTATTTGGTACAAAATTACTGAATTCCGAGAAATGAAAGTACAAACCAAACACACATGTATGTACGGACAACAGCACGTCAAGGTAAACACTGCGGTATCTTATGCAGTTGTAATAAGGGCTAGTTTGCAACAAAAGTGGGTAACCTAATGTGCTGTCGACTGTACATCAGGCTTAACCAAATAAAATTGTATAGTAGAATTATTTTCTCCGTGCAGTTTGGGTCATAAATCATAGCTCGGCCTCAGCCCGGTCACGGTAATATTATGTCTATCAGTATTGTAACTGGCCCGTGTCCTTGAAATAAGTACCTACAGCAGCACAGTACGTTAGCATGCGATAGGGCTGTCGCTCACCTACAGCGTTTTATTTAATTGCATCTGCCTACTTTGAGTTTCTATCTAGTTTTGAGATTGTAAGTTTATATTTTTTATTTATTTATCTATTAGTACAGATACCAATAGATAAATAAATAAAAACAATATGAAATATTAATATGATAACATAAAATCATCGCAATCAACCTTCTAGTTTTCGAGAAACTCGTGAATAAACATACATATATACAAACATACATATCAATATACATACAAAATTACATACATACAAATATGAATAATATTTGGCACACGTGTTCAGAAGGTAGTATAGATTAACATACGCAAAAATGGTACAATTCCAACAATATTACATACATACATTGAATTGATAACATCCTTTTTTTGAAGTCGGTTCAAAAATTCAAAAATTCAAAAATATTTATTCAATTTAGGACACAATATGCCACTTATGAACGTCAAATGTACAGTGAAAATAAAATAAAAATAATTGTGCCCTGAAGGGGCCGAATCATGTCTCCTTATCTTTTGGGACAGAGACAGACACAGACAATTAGGCAAGTGCTGAGAAGAAACGCCGGAACAAACTCAGTCACCACTGGCTGCCGTAAAATCAAAATAAGTACATCAGTCGGTGCAGGCTGGACAGACCACACATTCGTGTCGTTCAGATAGTCTTGAACCTTATAATAGCCTTTAGACATAAGCGTGTTTTTAATGTGTTTCTTAAGTTTATCAACCGGCAATTCGACAAGATTGTGTGGTATATTATTAAAGAATTTTATACAATTTCCCATGAACGAATTACTAGTTTTAACTAATCTGAAGTTAGGAACGACAAGCTTGTGTTTATTTCTTGTGTTATATGAGTGAATGTCGCTCTTCTTCATGAAATAATCTAAATTTTTACGGACGTACATTATATTGTCAAAAATGTATTGAGAAGCCACAGTTAATATGTTGATTTTCTTAAAGACCTCTCTCAGGGAGTCACGAGGACTAAGTTTATAAATAGCACGAATGGCTCTTTTCTGCAAAATAAATATGGTATCAATGTCTGCAGCAGAACCCCACAAGAGAAGACCGTAAGACATAATACTGTGGAAGTAACTAAAATACACAAGCCTCGCCGTTTCAACATCTTCAAGCCGGTTAAAAAGGAAATACCAATCCATTAACACACAAGACACAAATTACGTAGTAGGTACCTACTTACCTAATAGTAAGTCTTATTATTTTATAGTCTTACATTTCGGGGTTTCCAGGTAATCGAAAAATGTTATCTCTGGTTGCGTTATTGAAGAATTCATGCAACCAAAAACAGCACAATATATTCTACTTGCCAAATTAAATAGCTACTTGTACTTATTTCCACTTATTTCTAGTAAAACTTCGCGCGGTTACTGATTAAAAACCAACACACCGTCCGGTCGTCACTGCGGCACGTCCGCGACTGTGCGACTGTAGCATGCCGAGCGCATGCCGGCATCCGAGCGAGTAGGTATAGCTCGCGCGTCGTCCGTTTGTATGAAGTTACAATACTGTAGACATAATATTACCGTGGCCCGGTTAGGGCGGTGAGTATGTTGCGCGGGCGCACCGCCGTTTTAAAATTTATATTATTTAAAAATTTTAGTTTATTATAAATAATTTCAATAAATATAAAATTTTATATTAATTTATTTTTTTATATCATCATCTTAGGTTACACACACTTTTGTTGCAAACTACCCCTAATGTCAACTGCATAAGATACCAGTGTTAACCTTAATTTGCTGTTGTCCGTACTTAACTACAAAAAGAGACTTTTGTTTATGTGAACCTTATCTATCGTACCTTTATAAATGCTATCAAAATCGAGATTAATTTTATTAGAATACCTAAAAATTAAGGGTGATATTATATAGCTAAAGTAAAATAATGAACTGTAGCTCTTGGACTATTAGATTTTGGACTACGTAAATACCTAAACCAAAATTACTTAAGTAATTTGGTAGGTACTTATAAATATTATGCTAAATTTAAAGTAAGTTTATTGACCTGTTTCCGTTTATTTTAAGTTAGATTGACGTAAGTAACTGGGTAGGTATCTTAAACTCCAACCTATTTCTTTGAACAAGAAATGTTGAATACCTACCTACAAAATTTGTTTTGATAAATAATGTCATAATTAGGAACACATATCTCAAATTATTAAAAGTTATTTCGTTGTAACTAAGTCAGTCACAGGCTGAGAAAATAAACACAGTCACAGGCGCGTGTCGCGGTCCGCGAGCGGCAGCCCCGCGCTCATTTATGCTCGGCGTACCGAGTCGCTCGAACGTACCTAAACTTCGGAGTGACACCCCCCTGATAAAACTAAGGTTGTATATGAAAGTAGGTATATATAAAAGTGAAGAAATAAAACATTTGGCATGAAATAAGCTATGGTGGTTTATATTAATAACTAAAAAAACTCTTATAAAAGTAGGCCAAACTAATAAATCACTGGTCAGAAAAATGGATCGTTTTATGTCATGTATGTCAAAAATAAGCCAAGTAATATTCAGCTGGACTGTAATATCTAATATAGTGATACCGCGCGCAAGGCTAAGGCGCGAACTAGATCGACCAACAGCCAAGATTAAAAATGTAATTCAGATTTTTTTAAATGAATTTGAGTTATTTTTTAGTTATAAAGCTGGATTTATCATTTATTGAAATAAATATGTAGATATTGTCCTTTTTCGCATAAATACTGTTTGTTGCTAAAATAAAAGTTATAAACTGACTAAATTATATCTAGAGATGCGCCGAGTAGCACTTTTGCCGAGTAACGAATACCGAGTATTACTCGGTTCATTTTTTTTCCAACCGAGTACTTGGCCGAGTAACTCGGTTTAAAATCAAATACCTGTTGCGAGTGTGCCCTATGATCCTAAAAGCCCTAATACTTTGGAATAAGCTCACAAAACACAAGAGTCATTTCGAGTGGGCAGGGCACCAAACAAGGTATCTGGCGCATTTAGCACAAGTGTTTCTAAGCAACTGCACCTGCAAGCACCATACATGCATAGCGAATGATTATTTTCGAAGGTTGGTTACTTCTACGAAGAAAAAAGAATAGGCTGTTACCAGAACGTGCAGAGAGCTTTGTATTACTGCATCATAATTTTACTTTATAAAACTTTACATTTTGATTTTTTTCTTTAACAAGTTCTCCTTATTATGTCTCATTACTTCTCATTCATTGTCATAGTTGAGAATGTGAAAGATCTCTCCTGTTGTTTTTATGATATCTATCTTAATAAGTTGTTCTACTTAAACCGAGTATACTCGGCATTAAAACCGAGTTACTCGGCCGAGTACGAGTATCAAAAAACCGCCGAGTACGCCGAGTACCGAGTATTAAGCGAGTACTCGGCCCATCTCTAATTATATCGCTTCTTCTTCTTCTTACTTACGACTTGGTACTAGGGTACAAATGTAAATTAGTCGGGTTAATAAACTAAAGGCACTCGTTCAATAATATACTGAAAAAGCACGCGTGTTTAATGTCTCGGATTATGAGGTGGAATAAAAACGTCGTTTTGAGAAGTGTGTTAAAAAAAAATATTAACATAATTTATCAGTGTTACATTTCATTATCCCAAAGAAGCGGGTCTGTATGTAAAAATTCCACTTAAAAGATAATATAATTTGCCGTTATTTGCATAAAACTCGCTTACATCTACATGTTTCTGGATTTCTTTATTAATCTTTGGTGTTGATTTAATTTTGATAATCTGAATCTGTACATTAGAACACCTAATATTATTTATTGTTTTCCTAAGCCTAGGACTATCTTTTATCACATTATTTTTTGTCTATTTGTTAACTGACAATCTTTAACAATTTAACACACATTCGTAGTAATAGTACATTATGATACAAGTGTGCTAAGTTGACCATTATGTACAAGGCGATATTGTGTGCCATAAGAAAGCCGCGTATATTATGGTCACAGGCACACGTGTTTCTTACGACGTTTTTCAACACACTTGCGAGGAAAAAACAAGACTCTTCATTTACTAAATTTTTGATTATTAAAACAGTAAAAAGAAATTTCACTCGATTTTGATGGCAAAGACTTTCGCACGCGTTTTTCGCCTCGTTATATATGTCCGGCGGAGTTAATAATAGGTTTTATTCATTTTATTCACTTGAAGTAGACATTTTCATTAATATTAAACTTCATAATTAATCCAAACTTCGTCACAGCCGACAATTTTTATTTACGATAAACTTTTAAAAAAAGTTAAAACCGACTTCAAAACCAAAATGCACTAAAAAGTCTTAAATAAACTCTTCACCATTGAAAGGAAAGGAATCCGTTTGAGGCAAACAATTTCTTTTTGGAGTCGGTGCTGTGATAGTTGATGCTTGATGGTCAAAGTGATGGCACCGACTCCAAAAAAAAATTGTTTGCCGAAAACGGATTCCTTTCCTTTCAATGGTGAAGAGTTTATTTAAGACTTTTTAGTGCATTTTGGTTTTGAAGTCGGTTTTTACTTTTTTTTAAAGTTTATTTTATTTCTTCATTTTTAGTGATTACATAAGAGGGGGGGGGGGAGTTGCACCTTATGATTATATATTTTTAGAAGCTACAAATTACCTATCATAAGTTCCGTCATTATAATTACTAAACCCCTAAGCGTTAAGGAGTTCCACCATCAGCTCAGCCCCACAAGATGTTGACTATCAGACGTAACAACACGTCAAAATTAAGATCCTAGTTAAGAAACACTATACTTGCCTTTAAAATTTGAGGGTTTCCCTCGATTACACCAAGATTCCATCATCAGATCCCAAAATGAAAAAAATGGGACCAACTAGAAGGTACACCCTCTAAGTAGGTGAAAAAAAAATCGATTCGGTTGACAAACGACTGAGATATAAAGTGATAAATAAATGAAGAATATAAATGAAGTCGGTTAAAAAATGGCGCGTTGTTTTTTTCTTTTCTTGCCGCGATACCGATGCGCGCGCAAGGCTTAGGCGCGAACTAGATCGGCCAAAAGCCAAGAATAAAAATTATATAATTCGTGTTTAAAACACAGAAAAAATTAAATGAATTTGAGCTATTTTTTAGTAATAAATCTGGATATACCATTTATTGAAATAAATATGTAGATACTGTTATTTTTCGCATAAACACTGTTTGTTGCTAAAATAAAAGTATTGTATAAACCGACTAAATTATATCGCTTCTTCTTCTTACTTACGACTTGGTACTAGGGTACAAATGTAAATTGGTCGAGTTAATAAACTAAAAGCACTAGTGCAATAATATACTGAAAAAGCACGCGTGTTTAATATCTATTGATTATAAGCCAAAAATCGGTGGAATAAAAACGTCGTTTTGAGCAAGTGTGTTGAAAAAGTGATTACTAGTACTGTACCTACATATTTACAAGTTAGCAATTTATTTGGTTAACATCGTTACTCTGTGACGTAGCTACTCTATCAGCCATCTTTGTCATGCACCTAAAATAAGACAGAGACGGCATTCGAACTGGAGTAGCAAAGAATATACAAGTTACAGAGTAGTCATTGGATTATTCAACACACAGAGATCACAAGGGTGACCACTCAGTTGATATCACACTGTCTCCACTATCGTTACCGGTAATCGCCAAACAACAGTTTGGCGAGATATTTCCATCAGCTGCGTTCGTCTATATTGACAAGAACATGTGTGTATAAGTGCTTCTGAGTTACTTCTATTAATTCGTACTTTAGGGTGGAAAGTCCGTCTTTCAGGAACACCTTACCGGTCTGTGATAGCAATTGACGTCTGAAATTAATAAAAAAAGCGATGTAGTAAAAGGTTTCAATACCTTCTGTACCAGTTTAGTTCATAAGCTTTAGCTACAACCAACGACCTCTATGTTACAGTAGACAGCCTTGTCAGAACAAAATATGTTGTAAAAAAATTGAGGCCAGATGGAGCATCTTTCAAAACGTAGCCAGTAGTCCAGTCACCTTAGGGGTTTATTTATTTATTTATTTATTTATACTTTATTGCACAATAATAAAATTTTGTACAAAAGGTGGACTTAACGCCATATGGCGTTCTCTACCAGTCATGCCTTTGGGCTAAGCAGAAATGATTGTGGGCGGTGCGACAAAGAAACGAAATTAATTATATACAAAAAAAAAGTCCCAAATAAATACAATTAATACTTACATAATATTACACATACATAACATAAGCAATAAAATAAATACATTAATAATACATACATATACCAACATATACTATATATATATACATATATATATATATATATACTATAATTATGACGATCGTTGCAGATAGATGTTATGGAGATGATTCCGATATATGAAGGAAGTGTGCACGGACGAGTCTCTTGAATGTGAACTTACTGGGAGCTTGGTTTCACCTCGGAATCGGAGATAATAAGCTGGAAACTCGTATACAGCTTCATTTTGGCGTTCTAAAAGTTGTCTCAAAAGTCTCAATAAATCTCGTGTCTGCGTCGTAAGTTATTCGAGGTCAAAGGTTACGATAATCGGTTTTTTGCCATTATCTCCGTTCCTATGGCTCCAATCACTTCAAGACCTATTATAAAAATTGAAGATAATGAAATTTGGCACAACTTTTGTCCCAACTTTTTTTTTGTACGCTCAACCCTTTTCGAGATGGAGAGCGGAGAGCACCCAGCGCTCAGGCATATATACTATTATACAAGGTCAACCGTGAATCTCGGTGAATAATACCTTGTATATAGTTACTAATTCCTTAAAATATTATTAATAATAAATAATTTGTATTATTTATTAATTAATACATTGTATTCAATATTTTATATATATATATATATATATATATATATATATATATATATATATATATATATATATATAATAAATTTATTTACTTTTATTTGATAATAGATGGAAATAAATTAATTGATAGATAGATAGAGAGATGGTAAATTGAAATAAGTCAAGTAAATATAATTTAAGTTAATTTTTATTTAGTAACTGTACTTTTGTTACAATTAAAATTAAAAATAAAATATCAATGTTCTTCTTCTTCTTCTTTATCATCATCTGCTGGGGAATTGAAACTTTCGATTTCATCTTCATCATCTTCGTTGACTTGTATAATTGTCTCCAAACCTTCTAAAATGTCTGGATCGAATGCAGTTTCTTCCTCAGAATCGTCTTGCAATATAACAGCATTGAGACAAGCTTGCCCATTGCATTGTCCACAAGCTAAAGTACATTGCAAGCCCGATTTTCTGCATCCGCAGCGTGAACCACAACCATTCTTACAATTACAAAATATTGTATTGAGTAATTCATCTGGAGCTGGTGGTAATAGTGTGGTTATTGGCTAAAGAAACTCATCTTGGAGTACCCAGCCCCATTCTTGAGGTTCTAAATCATGTCGTAACCATTTTTCAATTTGGTAATAAACACGATTTATGTGTTGATGAGCTGCTACACTTGTTGGTGGAAGATTAGATAACTGGACAGGTTTATGAAGTTATATCAGTTATAGTTATGTTAGTTTGTTGTTTTGTTATATCTATATATAATTCAATATTTTATTTATATACATATATATATATATATATATATATATATAAATATTGAATACAATGTATTAATTAATAAATAATACAAATTATTTATTATTAATAATATTTTAAGGAATTAGTAACTATATACAAGGTATTATTCACCGAGATTCACGGTTGACCTTGTATAATAGTATATATGCCTGAGCGCTGGGTGCTCTCCGCTCTCCATCTCGAAAAGGGTTGAGCGTACAAAAAAAAAGTTGGGACAAAAGTTGTGCCAAATTTTATTATCTTCAATTTTTATAATAGGTCTTGAAGTGATTGGAGCCATAGGAACGGAGATAATGGCAAAAAACCGATTTTCGTGACCTTTGACCTCGAATAACTTACGACGCAGACACGAGATTTATTGAGACTTTTGAGACAACTTTTAGAACGCCAAAATGAAGCTGTATACGAGTTTCCAGCTTATTATCTCCGATTCCGAGATTTGCCCCTTTTTTTGTCTAAGGTGACTGGACTACAGGTACCTGATTGCCGTGTTTGTGCATACTTTGTCATCTCAGAAAATGTGACACAATTTGTTCTGAATAGCCTGTCGAGTATAATTTTTAAAAAAAGTCTATCGCTCCACCTATTGACAGTTAAGTCGGAAGGAAGTGACTGGTTATCGGATATAAAACTAACTAGTTAACAACTAGAAATAATAAATAGGTATGCAATATTATTATATCTTTTGCCTATTAGAGTAGCTACTGGCTAATAAACCAAAAAGAAAGATACACAGGTTAAGGCAAAATATCGGACATTAGGTGCGTTAGGACTGTAAGCTCACGCAGTTATCCTGATAATGGCCGCTACATTGGCTTGTATGTAAAAAGGTGCCTATGTAATATAAATATTTTACGTAAGTGCAGTGAACCAATGAACTTACCTCTTTGGATTTGGTGATGATTTCTCGTGATCTAACATAGCATACCGCCCTATAAAATCCTTATACCTCGCTATGTGGTAATTCATTATTTTTAACCTGAAACATAACAAAATAATCAATCATAGTTTTCCAACTCTGAAAACTAGGCATGGAACATTTCATAAATAGCAGATGACATTGCATATGAAATGAAAATTTTTCACAGCTGCTATTTTTTTCATAAATCGCACATCGCAAAATCATGGACCCCTTACACAATGCCACTTTTAACATCTATGCAGTCACGCGTTTTGAAACGCGCTTCAGCATCGCGACTCACGAAATGAACAGATTTAATTAAGTATCGTTGCAGTCGCCAAAATTCAGTAGATACATAATTTGTCAATTTCCAGCTTCTGCATCGCAGCTGTATCGATGCTAACGCGCGTTAGCATCGCGTCTGCATCGATGCTCAAAGTAGCGCAGTGTGTAAAGGTTGACATACTGCGACTGCAGCGATGCCAACGCGTGTTAGCATAGCGACTGCATCGCCGCTAAAAGTCGCAGTGTGTAAAGGTTCGCTTAGATTGTACGAATCTAATTTCATTGACGAAAAAAAATTTAGCGAGCGAAGTCCTTGAGCGCCAGCGAGCGAGTAGGAATGATTATTATCTATGCAGTCGTAGCAAAGGACTTACGACGCCCAGCAATTCGAATGTGAAGTTAATCGCATAGAAATTAAGTTGAGATCATCTTGTAATGATTTCGTAGCGAGTCTGTACAAAAATCGCATTATTTTCTTACAGTAAAATTTACATGAAATTCATTAGTCGCATACTTGCGTCGATATTGACACTGTGAAAACATCATTGTCAATTAAAATTTTACATGTGATTTCATATGAAAAAAAAAAACATTATTTCATGACATAAATATGAATAAAAGTAGCAATCATTTCCAAGCCTACTGAACACTATGTTGTGTAGTTTGTTTGTAAGTTTTATTAGTTTTAGTAGTTTCGTAAGCGCGATGAAGCTAATTCGTCACCTGAGGTATGTGATCGGAAAGAGGGAGTTCCCGAATTTCATAAAGCACATGTGACCGTAGGTATATAGGCTGACGTTTGTCTTCCACCTCCGTCTCACCGTTCACCTACCACCGACGGTGACTATAGAACGCAAAGACTCATCGCAGTCGGACTAATAAAACGAGCAAAAGAGACATCGCACATCATTTACTCTCTTGCACTAACACTGTTTATGGATGACGTCACATCTGCATGACAGTGAGAGACTCGCGTTGTTTGTAAAACATGCGTTTATCGAACAGGTTTCAAAATTGGGTTATCCGCGCGTATTATCGTGAATGCTTACCTATACGACATGTCGTCATCCTCGCCACCCCAGCCCCAATACTTATTGGAGAAGCCGTTGACCTTGGTCATCATCTCCAAGGTCAAAGTTGAAACCCCGCCGAAGAAGTCTTTGTAAGGCAACCTGGAATAAAAGTCAAACAACCACAGTGAATAAATAGGCTTCCTTAGGGTGGGTTCGCTCCATCGTTCGTCTTCGTCGTTCGTCTTTCGTGGCCATATTTGATTCGGTCTAGCTAGGGTCAAAAACATAAAAAATTGAGATTGAGATTAACACTTACACATTCAATTCTATCATAAGGCTAGCTTCTTTTATTACCGACTTCAAAAAAAGGAGGTTTTGAAAATCAGGAAATAAAAGTATTTTAAAATATTAACCCGCCTTTATAAAACTGTCAAAAAAGCATGATCTGTAATCTAAGACTCCTTACACACTGCGACTTTTAGCATCAATACAGTCGCGCGTTTTGGAAACACAGCTGCATCGATGCTAACGCGCGTTAGTATCGATGCAGTCGCCCAAAATTCAGTACATAATTTCACATTATCAAGCTTCTGCATCGCGACTGTATCGACTGTGTCGATGTAATGTACGTAAACTTGACTTACGTACACTAACAGTCTGCTAGGCATGGAACATTTCATGAATAGCAGATGAAATTTTACATGAAATGAAAATCATTATTCAAATCTGCTACTTTTTAATATAGCCTGCTACAAATCGCACTCTGGGAAATCATACTTTATATGCATTATATTTCTTTGGCCAATGAAATGTAGCGGGCGAAATCCTTGGCGCGTGTGAACGAGTAGGAATGATTGTGTTATATGCGGTCATTTGTGATTTACGACGCCCAGCAGTTAAAATTGAATTTTAATCTCATCGACGTAAAGTTGAGATATTAGCGGGTCGGTACGAAAATCGCATCACGGTGAAATTCATACGAAATTCATTAGTCGCGTTCTCACGTCGCAATTTACACTGCGAAAAAAATCATTGGCAATAAAAGGATATTGACCAAAGCTGGGCCCAGATTGTATGTTTGTAGTTTATATTTCAAAAATCTTGTTTGAATTATTGCACTGGTATTTTATGGGTAACTAAGTAAGTAAGTATTGAATTACTTTGGTAAAATATAACAATTACCTACTGAATGTATCAAAATGAATGAAGGTGAGGTGCAATAACTCTGTAATCACAAAACATAACCTCAAAATGTCTAATCTGCTGCCATTGAATTCCTCGTAAACCCCTAATAATTTTTCAAAAAATATTTTTTGTCTGTATTCTTTAAAATATTGATATATTTTATACGAACATTTTGTAAAGACGCATGGCGCAAAGTGGACCGAGTTTCTATAGAGTTTTGATCAAGATCCTTTTGCATGTGATTTCATAGGAAAAAAAAACATCATTTTATGAAATGAAAACGAATAAAAAGTAGCAATCGTTTCCATGCCTACAATCTACGCACACTATGCACCGACTCCAAAATAGTTTGATTCTCATAAATAGAAGACAAATGCGTTTTTTAAGCTTTTCAGTCAGTTTTATAAGATGGTTTAGTTATTTAAATTTATTTTTAAATCCATCGGTATCGATAAAATCGGTGTTGCTGTATTTTCCATAAGAGTAGGTAACCTATATTTTAACATCATTAGACGCAGGACTTCCACTGCTGAATATAGGTCTTTCAAATATACGATTTCATAGTTATTTTATTTCATAGACGACCTTGTGAAGATCGCACGATCACTAGATGCAGACTGCTTTCAACTTATATCATATTGTACCGAATATACTATTAAAACTAATTACATATTTTGTCTATGGTCCACTCACTTGAAACCTAGCCTGGATATAGCCACGGACAAGTGCCTCGGCTGTCGCGGGCACGTGTACATGTTCCTTAAGTCTAAAGGCAGAAGGTCTATGTCGTGGAAGATGAAGCATTGCCAACCGCCAGGACGCTGCTTCTGACTCTCCGCGAAGCCAACGTTCATGAGTTTGGCTCGGTTGAACTCGCTGTTACCTGAAAAGTTACATAAATATTTGAAATGAATAGCATTATCGATACATCATAGACACACACATATTTTATAAACGCACGCAACACAACGCAGTAAGACCCTATACACACTGCGACTTTTAGCAGCGATACAGTCGCAAAATGTCAACCTTGTAAAGGACAGCAACATTGCTGAAGTGCCGGCAACTCCCAACTCTCAACCTTCACACACTGCGCTGCTTTTAGCATCGATGCAGTCGCGATGCTAACGCGCGTTAGCATCGATACAGTCACGATGCAGAAGCTGGAAAATGACAAATTATGTGCTGAATTTTGCCGACTGCGCCGATACGAGGGTCAAACTGAAAGTTCTTATAAACAATATAATAAAAAAAATATTCTTAAATTTGAAAATAGAACTCTTTGCCAATATTACTGAGTATATATTTCATTCATTTGTCATTTGTTTTACGATTTGGCGGCAAATTGAAAATTGTCTGTGTCACGTCAACATGAATTTAACACGAGAAAATTTTCGTGCAATGATTTTTTATGACTTTCGATGTCATTTAAGTCAACAAGAAAGTTATGATAGACTACGATTGGCCTTTCACGATGAAGCCCCATCTCGTGCGACTGTTTACAACTGGTTTAATGAGTTTAAACGTGGTCGCACTAATCTCACTGATGATGTACGTGAGGGACGGCCTTCTACGGCGACGACTGAAAATAACATCTGTGTTGTGCGGCGTATGATAGAGACTGACAAAAGAGTGACCTATCAGCAGATTCGGACAAGCTAAGGCATCGGTATGAGTCAAGTGCACAAAATCCTCCACGAACATTTAGCGGTCAGGAAGCTTTTCGCCCGGTGGATACCTCATAATTTGACTAAGGCTCAAAAACTCCATCGTGTGGATTGGTGCCGTAAAATGATTGAAAGATTTAACGGAGGTGACTCAAATGCTGTGTTCGACATACTAACAGGTGACGAAAGCTGGATTTACTGTTATGATCCTGAAACCAAAAGACAATCTGCTCAGTGGGTGTTTCCTTTCGAGGAGTTGCCAACTAAAGTGAAGAGAGATCGAAGTGCGGGAAAAAAAAATGGTGGCCTCGTTCTTTGGAAGGATAGGTCATTTCGCAACAATTGTGTTAGAGGATCAAAAAACAGTTTCTGCAGAATTATACACTACCAATTGTTTGCCACTTGTCTTGGAAAAAGTTCGAGAGAAACGACCTCGCAGTAGGATCCTCCTTCATCAGACAACGCCTCGTCAACAAAAATCTATTATCAGAGTTCAGTCCGAATTTCAAAACACATGTATTGGCGTCCCACAAGGTAGCGTATTAGGACCTCTTCTATTTTTAGTATATGTCAATGAGCTCCCGTTAGTTGTTGAACACTTATGTGTTATGTTTGCTGATGATGCTACAATATTTATATCTCAAAATAAACAAAATGAAGATATCTTTCTTGATGAAATTCACAAAACACTTAATAGAATAATCAAATGGCTTGGATCAATTAATTTAAAAGTAATTCTAGATAAGACTAAAATGATTGAGTTTAGAAATTATAAAAAGAATCCCCTACCATTAGATGTAAATATTGATGATAAGCATGTTGAAACTGTATCGGATATAAGGTTTTTAGGTGTTAACATAGATACTCATTTAAATTGGAAGTCACACATCGATAAGATAAATAAAAAAATATCTAGTTATTGTTACGCTTTGACAATTGTGAGCAGGGTGGCTTCGATTGATGTTGCAAAAAATGTTTATTATGGTTATGTGTACCCACTCCTGACATATGGCATAATATTTTGGGGAAATTCTGTTAATGTCCAGAGTACATTTATATTGCAAAAGAAATGCCTTCGAATAATGTTTAATATGGATAAATTAGAGACTTTGAGAAATGTATTTAGACAATTTAAATTCCTGACATTGACATGTATTTATATATTAGAAATCTGTGTTTTTATAAAAAATAATAAGGATCACTTTTGTGTGAAAAGTGCAATAAGACAGAATGTCCGGTCTCAGTATGCTTATAATGTGTGTATTGTTAAGTCCTCAAGCTATATCGGCAAAAAGAGCACGGTAGTAACAGGAATACGGGTATTTAATCATTTACCACTTGGCATTAAATCCCTGGAAAATCCTCTTTTCAAGAGAAAACTAAAAGAATGGTTATTTCTAAAATGTTTTTATACACTGGACGAATATTTTAATAATTCATAAATTATTCTAATAATTAATATTATTTTATTAATTTGACTATTCGATACAATTATTCTTTCTGACTAAAATTATGTTATTATTTTATCAATTTAGACTGTATCTTTATTATTATTGTATGCCCGAAATGGGTAAACTGTTGAAACATTATTTTATTTTTAACAACTATTGTACACAGTTTTGAGGCAATAAATGATTATCTTATCTTATCTTATCTTATCTTATCTTATCTCGTCGCACACCGCCAAGCGAACGATTGACTATTTGGCGACATCAAACGTTGAATTACTGGGTCACCCGCCGTATAGCCCCGACCTCGCGCCTTGTGATTTTTATATATTTCCAAAAATTAAAGAGAAACTTAAAGGAAAGCGGTTTATGAATGCTGAAGAAGCGGTGGCTGCGTATCGCGATGCCATTGAAGAGACCCCTAAGGACGAGTGGGCAAAGTGCTTTTCCCAGTGGTTCCATCGCATGCAGCGGTGTATTGACGTCAATGGACAATATTTTGAAACGATATAACAAAACTAATAACTGGCTAATGTAATCAGTTTTTGATTTTCTAAGAACTTTCAGTTTGACCCTCGTACTAACGCATGCAGTCACGCCAAACTTGACTTGCCAAGTGAGCTACATTGACAATATTTCATTCGTTTTCGTTTTTAACGCATGGGATTAAAGTTCAAATGCGGAATAGATCATATATTTCTACTGCTAACAGAGTAGTCAGTCAACCACACAAACATTACACGGATTTTAACATGCTAAAGCAGCCAGTGAGCGTCATTTCATTGTGTATGATACTGATAGGTACATCTCAATCTGACTCCCTCGTTTCTGTGAAGTCTTGCATCTTTGTTTGTCAACAGATCCTTTATCTTGTGAGTTGATCTAAGGGTGCGTCCAGAATATAGATGTGCCTTTGCTGGCAACATTCCCGTACCATAGAAGGGAATATTTAAACAAACCGCCAGCAACATTGGCAATAATATCCTTTGGACATTCCCACACATCGCCCTCTAGTCCCAAAGTAAGCTACTCAAAGCATGTGTTATGGGTGCCAGACAACGGATATAATACTTAAATACTTTTTGTTTGTAAATACATACATGATATACATAGAAAACACCCAGACCAATACAAACAGACATGTTCATGCACACAAATGTTTGTATTGTGCGGGGATCGAACCCGCAACCCGCTGCGTAGTAGGCGATTTCTCGACCACTACACCAGACGGGTCGTCAGACGGCAATGTTGGGGAACATTACAAAGTTTATTATCTTTGCATTGAAATCTTAATCATGAATAGGTATTCACATTTCAATCAAATAATGATTAAAAAAAATGTTTTCATAAATTGCTTAAGTAGCCAGTAACTTAAGAAATGTTGCTTCCATTCTTTTATGTACATTTATAGTCAAGAAGACATTATCAATAAACAACTTGAAACTACAACTCTTGAAATAACTCAACGCTTAAGAAGTTGAGTGGTATTTATCAAAGTAATCAATAGTGGCTTACCAGCTTGTTCTATGATGGATATGCCGTAGTCTATCTGCTGCTTCATCAGGAATGGATGCATGTGATTCAGGAATATAGGTAACTGCTGATGTCGATTCCTGAAAGTTAATAAAAATATATATATACGGAATACATGCACTCGATGCAGTCAGATGCAGTACCTACTTATTCATAACTTTCAGCAATAAAACGACTTCGTAAGATAATTAAAATATCATGTGATATTCATTGAGGGATTTTTTGCTAAAATAATATAAATAAATATTTTTTCAACGTCGGTACGTTATCGTGTTTCATAACGTCAATAGAGATAGGGATATGTACGCCGCGCTTTGTCGCTGCGCCGCCGAACGCAGAGTGCTTTACGGTGGACTTAATGCTTCTTTAAAACATTATATTCTCTTTCTCGACTTTTAACTCATCATCGAATCAGTACGGGTTTCAAACCGGTAAAAATACCACCCAACTATTGTCCAAATTCACTGATGAAGTTACTATCTTAACGATCGGAAGCATGTACTGGTTACTGTTTATCGACTTTTCTCGAGCATTCGATACTTTATATCACAAGGAGTTAATAAAAAAGCTTAACATTTCTGGTGTTCGTGGTCCTCTCCTCTTATACTTACAGTGACTACAAAGTGGTCACCGAGGGAACAGCACAGGGATCTGTGGTCGGTCCTCTTCATTTTCTCGCCTATGTGAACAATATGGCAAACTGTCTTGAACTTGTCTTCACATGTTATCAGTTTGCTGACGACACCTGTTTGATTGCTGCGGATAAAGATCCACAAAGAGCGAGGGACTGTAATAGGGTTCGACATATGTGGGAATAATGAAGCAGGGCACTTTATATTAAATCAATTTATTATAAGACAAATTAATATGTTTCGACATTTTATGACAAGACTATAGACAAGACGACAACCATAGACTATCATCTCATAACATCTCCCTTCACAAACGTAAAAAGAAATAAATAAAATAAAATAAATTATTCTGCTTAAATAAAAATAGACTTCATCTTATCAGTCAAAAGTAAACATACAAACTAATATTTCAATCTATAAATTTAACTTAACAGGAGGTTTGATAAGTCTGCCACTTCTGGTTCTCACTTGCCCCTCATCAGTGGCTTGACCACAAGAATGTGGTAATGCTTCATCTTGTTTAGACTCAGCAGTTTCAATATCGATGATCTCTGGTGGATTAAAAGACCATGAAACTGCTTTAGTTTTTAGCTTAATAATATGCTGTCTGTTTCTTCTGTGCACAGTACCGTCTTCTCCCGCGACCTCATAAGACCTTGGTTCCTCACAAATCTTTTTCACTATACCAGGCACCCATAAACTATTTGGTGACTTTTTGAAAAGTATTTTATCATTGATTTCCAACCCTGCTAAACTTTTATTCGCATGTTTGTCATAATAATATTTGGCTTTTTCAGTACACTTTATTTTTGATTTAATATATGTTTCAGAATCAATAACCTTAGGCAGCAAATTTTCCTTTACAGTAGGCAGCTGTGTTCTTAACGTCCTTGACATAAGTAATTGCGCTGGTGATGGCAATTCACCCCTAGGAGTATTTCTATATTGAAGCAGCGCTAAATACGGATCATTATTTGACTCTTGACATTTGGTTAATATTCGTTTACAAACTTTCACTCCTGACTCTGCCAGCCCGTTTGATCTCGGTAGATATGGACTTGATGTAGTTTGTTTAATTCCCCAGTCTCTAGTGAATTCCCGAAATTCAGCTGAATTAAACGGAGGGCCGTTATCACTAATCAACTCAACCGGTATCCCATGTCTGCTAAATATGGGTTTTAATTTACTTATGAGTACTTTAGCACTAACGGTACTCACATTTACAACCTCAATGAAATTTGAATAGTAATCTTCAACAACAGCATAAGTTTGATTTTTAAAAGTGAAAAAATCAATTCCAACCTTCTCCCACGGAAATCTAGATATATCATGCGGCTTCATAGGCTCAGGCGCGTGAGCATTTCTGTGAGCACGACACGCATGACAGGATTCAACAATATTTGTAATATCCGCCGACATGAATGGCCAAAATACATGACCTCTCGCAAACGCCTTAGACCTTTCAATTCCTAGATGACCACTGTGTATAATTTTCAATATGTCTGCCCTGATACTCCTGGGAATCACAATACTGTTATTCCTAAACACTAATTCATCTTCAGTGTGTAAATCATGTCGGTACTGCCAATATTCCTTGACCTCAGGCTGTAATTGATTTTTACAATTTGGCCATCCTTCACGACAAAACTTTTTCAATATATCCATACATGCGTCTGTATTAGTAGCATCTTTAAGCCACTGTAGACGTACTGGAGAAACAGGTAATGTTTTTATCAGCATATTAACGTGAACAACTACATCCCCATCTAACTCATCCTCACTAGTTTCTGGCAAAGCTGCCCGTGATAATGCATCAGCTAAAAACATCTGCGTGCCTTTCTTGTAAATTACATCTAGACTATATATTTGAATTTTTAACATCATTCTCTGAAGACGTGTAGGGACTTCGACTAACGGTTTTTTAAACAATGTTATCAAAGGACGATGATCAGTTTCCACCAAGACTTTTTGACCATAAATAAACTGGTGAAACCTGACACAAGCAAAGACTATGGCATAAAGTTCCTTTTCGATTTGTGCCATTCTTTCTTGAGTTGAAGTTAATGTTTTTGACGCATAATATACAGGATGTCCATTTAGCAACAGAACTGCACCGACCGCTGTGCTACTGGCATCGACTGATAATACTATGGGCTCTTTAACGTTAAAGTGTGCTAGGACAGGAACACGACATAAAATATCTTTAAGACGCAAAAAAATATTCTCATAATTTGTGTTCCATTCAAATGACGTACCTTTTTTAAGAAGATCTCGTAATGGACCAATTTCATTTGCTAAATTCTCAATATAAGGACTTAAATAATTCAGCATACCCAAAAATCGCTGCAAATCTTTAACTGTTTTTGGCGATGACATTTCAGCAACAGCTCTGACCTTTTCAGGATCCGGTTTCACACCATCCCCTGAAAAAATATGTCCTAAGTATTTAATTTCATTTTGAGCAAATGAACATTTATCTCGATTAAATTTAATATTTACTTCTTGAGCCCTATCAAAGACCAACTTTAAACGCTCATTGTGCTCAGAAATCGTGCGGCCACATACGAGTATATCATCACTGTATACGAAGACACCCGGTATGTCGGCGAATGTTTCTGTCATTACACGATGGAAATATTCTGGTGCGCAACTAACACCAAACGGAAGTCGCTTAAAACGATAACGTCCGAAAGGCGTATTGAAGGTGGTGAGGTATGAACTGTCTTCATCTAAGCAACACATCCAAAATCCGCTACTAGCATCAAGATTTGAATAATATTTCGCACCAGCTACCTTAGAACGCACTTCATCAACTGTTGGTATAGGATAATGTGAACGACAAATGGCTTTATTTAAGTTTCTTGGGTCTAAACATACTCTTAGTTGCCCATTCTTTTTTTCCACAAGTATAAGGGAACTTACCCAAGCCGTTGGTTCTGTTACTTTAGTAATGACTTCCATTGCCTCCATTCTATCTAATTCTTTCTGTAGTCTTTCATACAGTGCAAATGGTACTTTCCGAGGTGCATCAATTTTCGGAGGTACATTCTCGCTGACGGATATGTGACACAAACCTGGCAGACATCCTAGCCCCACAAATAACTTTTCATATATTTTTAGTAAATTATTAACACTATTATTATTTACGTTTGACTGACACGAGACATTTGACGTTGACGGCATTTCATTTTTTTCAGATTCAGACTTATTTTTAATTTGATTATCGTGACATATAGAGAAAACTCTTTTGATGAGACCTAATCTTGAACACGTATTTCTACCTAAAACAGTTGGTGATTTTACATCTGCAATTACAAATCGCAATGATGAACATTTCTGGCGTTGATTTAGCATAAAATTACAAATAATATCTTGCTCTCCAACTACTCTGACATTATCACCACTGTACGCTGTTAGCTTGACTTGGCATGGTTTCAATTCCTGGCGCAGCTGAAGAGACTCGTACACACCCAATGACATAACGTTTACATCACTTCCTGTATCCAGCACCACTCTGACCTGTTTATCGTTAATATTAAGATTCATCGTCCATTCAGCATCTAAGATATCGGCTTTCATGTGTCCCACGAAAAATTCCTGACTTTGGCTTTGAAAAATCGAATCATTAACGGTTTCATCATTGTTTTGTTGCGTATCAACGAACCGTACTACCTTTTTTGTACGACACATTGCTTCGTAATGACCAATCGCGCGACATTTGTTGCATTTGACCTTCAGAGCTGGACACTTAAATCTGTGCACCTGTCCGCATCTACCACACACGTTCTGCGATTTGCGTGAATCAAGGTGATCTTTAACATGAAACACTGATGACTGATTTGCCTCCATAGTATCAACTTGACTTTTGGATATAACCATTGCTGTTGCCTTTTGAATGGCCTCATCAAGCGTTAAACTATCTTCTAGAAGTAGTTTCTCTTTAACATCGTGATATTTTGGATGCATATTGCATATGAAAGTAACCTTTATCAATCTATCCTGAAGCGTGCCAAATTCACACGATCGACTTAGAGCTCTCAATTCAGTAACGAATTGCTCCAAAGTCTGATCAGCACCTTGCTTGTGCGTAAAGAAGCTATGACATTCAAATGTAAGATTACGTTTCGGCACAAAATAATTCTCAAAAAGTTTTACGATCTCATCATACGTGATCGTATCGACATCTTTCTGGAACGAATTAAATATCTCCACACCTGGCTCCCCAATCATATGTAGAAGTAACGCTACTTTTCGTCCGTCGCTCTCCGCCTCCATCGAGGAAGCTCTAAGGAATATTTTGAACGATTGTATCCAATTTTTCCAATTATTTGACAGATTCCCGGACATAGCCATGTTACCGCATCCTGCAAGACTAATTTTATTTTTGGATTTGCTTTCCATTTTTATTTCCAAGAATCCCACTTCTGACACCATGTAATAGGGTTCGACATATGTGGGAATAATGAAGCAGGGCACTTTATATTAAATCAATTTATTATAAGACAAATTAATATGTTTCGACATTTTATGACAAGACTATAGACAAGACGACAACCATAGACTATCATCTCATAACAGGGACTGTCTACAATCTGATTTTGATGTGCTTATGAAGTGGTGTCATGACGCGGGTATAGTGTTGAACGCAGATAAAACTAAACTTCTAAGGATTAAGTCTCCATTTCTTAAAAGTGTATCATACAGTAATTTAATAGCCCATAGGCATGACTGTTTACAGTGACCCATGCGTACGACTGCGATTGTCCATCAATAGAAAATGTTAGTCAACAAAAATATCTTGGCTTAATTATTGATAGTAAGGTGAACTGGGGCCCACATATCGAACACATTTGTGACAAGCTTCGACAATTTTTGGCAAACTTGATAATTTTGAAGGGTCGTATACCATTTAAGGTCAAACTGCTATTGTACAACTCCCTGGCAGAATGCCATATCCAATATGGCTTAAGTAGTTATGGTCGCACTTACAATACTTACCTTAACAAGTCTTTAATCTCCAACGTCGAGTCTTTCGTATATTGGTATCCAACAACATAAAAAAAACAATTTTATGACGATGACAATGGTCTCTTCAATTATTGTAAAATTCTTCCAGTATTTGAGCAATTCCAATATTCAATACTTAAAGAAAACTTTTTTAACCAACATTACTGAGACGAAATAGTATACTTTCACCCTGTATGCACGCGGGCGGCCACTAGGAATGAAACGATGTTACGTACGGTGACCGGTTCGAATAATACCTACGGCAAGCGAACAACTGCTTACCTAGTTCCTCGACTAATAATTGAACTACCGCCGGATTTGCGTATTATTAATAATGTAAAACCTTGTAATATAAAAACTAAGTTAAAGGCTCACTTTATTAAGAAACTGATGACGTCGTAGATTTTCAAGACATTCGTCACAAACCTCATTGGTTTATTGAATGTTATTGATGTAAATTTGTGTAATTATTTTTTTATTTGATAAATAAATGAAAAAAAAAAACTTGTTACCTGAAAGGAACGATGATGGCTACTTTATGCCTGGCAGTGCAATTGGGCGGGGCGTACCGGCCGCCCCACTGGACCTCAGGGTATTTCTTCTCCACCCAGTCCAGCTCCACCTCTGTCTTGTTCACTTGGACTGGACCTGAAACATTTCGAGGAGATTCTTAGTAAAATCTCTGCCTATGTTTAGGCTTACCGGGGTTTTGGAAACAAATAATGAGTATTACGCAATCATTCATCATAGACTAAGAGCAGCGAGAAGTTTATTAGTGGGATTCCTTTACGTGTTATTTATATTTCTCTAAATTGTGCCTACGGTTCAATTAGCGACCATAGATCATTTCATTTTAATACAAGGTAGCTGTTCACATACTTGTTTCTGAAGTTTTTGCGAATATTACTTATGAAATAAAACACTATTTTATAGATACTCTTCGCGAATATTTATTACATTTTATCCCAACGTTTCGAACACTTTACATCGTTCGTGATCACGGTAAAATAGTGTTTTAAGTTAGGTGTTCTCTAAGATGGTTGTCACTCACTACGTCGCATTTCTTAGAATAACATGAGCTATGTTCTAAAATTATTAAAAATTAAGTGCTTACCAAAATCTGCCGGTATGCTATCATCGCACAAAGGTAAAGCTGTCTCATTCTTCTTTAACTCGGGGTTTTCAGTTGTTAGATCATTTTTGATGCCGTCTATAATCTTTGTTATCAGCACGGAAGCGACATTATCCTGGTCCTGCCGGGTCATGTTTGTCACAGAAGTTGCGTTTGTGATTGAGATGTTTTTAGGTGCTATAATGTTTTTGGATTCAGTGCTTTGAGGGTGATCGGAGGTTGTCGATACTTCTTTAGGGCAAGATGCTGCTAGTTTTACTACTCTGGAATAAAAACATAAGACAATTGTAGCTTAGACTTTATTTCGTACAGACAAAGAAGTAAACAGTACACTACAATTTCTATGATAAGACAAGAAACGCTAAGTAGGTATTCAGTATTCGAACGTACTAGAGCATGAAGAGGGTGAACAAGAAGGGGTTTGCAAACTCGATTTTGAGACGTGTCAGTGCATGTACGTACTCAGTCCAAGTAGAGGCCATATACCATCTTATAACTATTGCGGTATTCGAGTGCGATTGTGAGGGGGAGGGAGGTAGTCAAGTTCTTGAAAAGATCGCAGTCTGTTTCGAGATGCGGTAGCGAGTGGACGTCTAGTCTTAGATTGGCGACGCGAGAGTCTTAACAATAACTTCTTAGTTTCTCGAGCGTCTTCTTACCTGAGCGTTGACTGCGTGGAGTTGTACAGCGGCTGGTACAGATAGGTCTTCAGCGGCGAGGCGATCAGCATGAAGTCGGAGAGGTACTCGAAGGCGGTCAGCGTCAACACGAGTAGAAGCAGCAGGCGCAGAGCGCGCGCCGCCCGCCCGCCGCCGCCCCTGCTCGCGCCCGCGCCCATCAACGCATGCGCATGTACACCGCGCACACCGGCTGAGAGGCAAAAAACAATTGGTTAATCTTAAAGATAATTGTATATTCATATAATTCTTAGTACGAACGACCTGCGTGAGCGGCTCTCCGCTTGGTCCGAGCAGCATAGTTCTATATCAGAAAGACCAAACTTCTGAAAGTGTACCTGTAGGGCAGCGTTTCATAGCAATCTATCTCCAGGGACGTAATATTGGGTTTGACGCAGTTTGTCCCATTCGCATTGAGTCACGATTTCAGAAAAGGTCCCATTTGCATTTTATCCCATTCGCAAATGGTCACACACTCAGATAATTTAAGTCTTTAAACATTTTCATAATAGTGGTATGGTAATCAGGAAAAGGCAATATAAGAGATATATCTAATAACTTTACTGAAGTTTTATATGAATCATTAACTATTAGTAACTGAAATGTTCCGCTGCAAAATGTGGTATCGAATCTTTACAAACTTTTTAAATCCTATTTAAAAACACATCTATTCTAGCCTTACCCGTCATAAAAATATCTACACCATCTAAAAAGGATTAAATAATAATAACATCCTAAAGATGAGCGACATGACCCTCATAACGATTTTACTTTAATACCTCGAAAGCCTTAAAAAGAGCCCTTTTTGGTTAACCCTTAATATCCGCACAACCAGGAACATCTTTCATAGCTCATTGAGTAGAAACGTACCCGTATGTCTTTAAAGTTTGAACAAGATAAATACTACTTACTTTTCAATGACTTACAATGTGCAACTACACACATCAAAAGTGTCTAGGGATCAACATATATTTTTGAAATAACTTTTCTCCCGATTGATATTAATATATTTTTTTAAGGATTCATCAATTAAAGTGTTTTCGTTTGTCTACAGTAACGATAAACCAAGTCACCTTTGCATTAATAAAGAAATTTGCCATTTTCCTAATACAGGGATTTTTAACATTTGAACCACTAACATTAAAGTTCGAAAAAAGGACTGAAATAATAGTTTTCTTTAAAATTTTATTGGGTAACTTAAACAATTAATAATCCGTGTTTCTACCGCGAACACTAACAGCATAAGAACATCGGTTTGGCATACTCAAAATGAGTTCATCCAAATCACGCTGTGGAATGGCCGCCCATGTTCGTTGCAACAACAAAAAAAGGTCTTTTTGCGACTGGATACCCTCCTTATTCGGCAGAGCTCTTCTCCGTAGCATATCCCATGCATGCTCAATCGGGTTCAAGTCTGGCGACTGAGCAGGCCAGGGCAGGACATTGATGTTAGCTGCGGCGAGAGTTTGTCTTACAACTTTTGCGGTGTGCGGTCGTGCATTATCATGCATTAACTGAAATAAGGGACCGATTTGCACTTGTAGAGGAACGATGACGTCTGATACAATCGTCTCAGCATAAATTTGAGCGTTGAGGTTGCCTCTGATCCGAATCAAATCAGTTCTTCCGCCGATCCAAATACCCGCCCCTACCATGATGGTTCCACCACTATAAGGATGGACTTCCTGGCAGGATTTTAATCGCTGTAAGCGTCCAGGGGTTCTGCAGTGTCGTATACGTCTTGTATCCGGTCTCATACCAAAACGAGACTCATCAGAAAAGCACACGAAACGCCATTGTTCTTCTGCCCAATTTCTGTGTTCAAGAGCCCATTGATATCGAATCCTACGATTGTGCATTGCTATAGGTGGTACCCGTAGCGGTCTTCGGGAATGAAGGTTCACTTCATGCAAGCGGTTTCTGACTGTTTGGTCGCTAATTAAGTTCCCTGAAGAGTGATGAAGCCTCACGGCTAACAGCATGGCGGTTATTGTTGGAGCTCTTCGAGCTGTGATTTGGAGGTATCGGTCTTGTCTCCGTGTGGTGCAGCGATACGGTCCTCCATGGCGCTCAGCCACGGTACCAGTGCTTCGGTAACGTGTCCAAAGTCGACTGATAACACTCTGACTTGTATTCAGAGCTAAAGCCACAGTACGTGGCCGGGAACCAGCTTCTATCATTCCCACGGCTCTGAGCATTTCTTCCCTGCTTAAATGACGTCGCCGCTGCATAATAACGTTGGTTTTAATCAGTAGTAGGGAAACAGTAGCACTAATAATGTCTCTAATCCGTTGTATGTTTTTATAGGGAAAATATTGACAGCTGATTTTCATCTTTTACTCGAATTTGATTGACAGTTCCTGTTCCAAATTATGAAATGCACAAAAAGGATCCATATAAATTTATAAAATCATGAATTTATTACAAAGACACATCTAAATCTCAAGAAATCCGCATAAAAATGCTTGATCCCTAGACACTTTTGATGTGTGTATTTTATTTAACTCTTTTGTAGACAGTGAACGACGAACAACTGTTTTGTAATACAAATAAATAAAATAAAAACTAGAATACTAACATCACTGCGATTGCTATTATTAAGTCGTGTGAGAATTATATCTATACTAAAATTATAAAGCTGAAGAGTTTGTTTGTTTGTTTTTCAACGCTATTTGTTGTCGCGTTAATAAATCTGGAACTACTGGACCGATTTGAAAATTACTTATGGTGGACACAGGTTAAATGTTGAACAAATGTAAAATGGTTCAGAATGTTTTTAACACTCAGTTTAATATTTTATATTCATACAGATGAAATAAGAAACCAAACAATTGCGCACGGGCGGGACTTGAACCAGCAACTCTTGGCTAACCGGGCCAAACGATCTACCAATTGAGCTACCGTGCTGTCTGTCCGACCTTGCGAAATTTGTGGTCTCTTACGGATACGTCATTACTTATATCTTATGTAAATGGTAGTATGTAAGTTTAATTACATACTACCATTAACATAAGAAATCACGCTCGTCAACATGACGAGTGATTTTTAAGAAATTAAATTAAAATCGAAGAAAATCAAGTAAAATATTGAAATAATTACCTACTTACAAATTCCCCTTTTTTATTCACTCCTGTGTGGATTATCCAGTTTTCATTCAAAAATACAACATTAATAATCTTAAGTGCTGCCAGCATGGCACCATAGAAAATGGTTCACTTCAAAGTCAAAGTCAAAAATAATTTATTCAATTAGGACACAAAATGCCACATATGAACGTCATTAATTAGTTTATATCAATCAATTATATGGCCCATATGGGGCTAGAACATGTCTTCATATCTCTTAGGCCCTACTAGCGCTTCGAGACAAGTGTGTCTTGTCTTGACAATCTGGCAAGTATAGTGAGAAGTAACGCCGGAACAAACTCAGTCACACTAGCTGCCAAAAAATGATACAAATCAAAATAAACTGGTAGGTACACATCAGATTAGTGCAGGCTGGACTGCCATACATTCTCGTCATTAAGATAGTCTTGAATTTTATAATACCCCTTTGACATTAGTTTTGACATGTAACACGTTAGTTAGCTTTATAGGATTGGTTGTGCTTCTCTCATTATATTTACGAAAATTTAATGTATGTACGGAAAAAATGCATTCATTCACGAAAAAGAGTGACATACACAAATATAATACTAGGAATAAGGATAAGCTTGCTATTCCACAATTAAGGCTTCGAAAGGTTGGTAATTCTTTCATGGAGAAAGGTTTTTTTTTCAATAAACTACCAGAACACATTGTAAACTTACCGGTTTATAAATTTAAAACTGTTATTAAAGAAACCCTTATGACGAAAGGGTATTAAAATTCATGATTATTTAAAACATAAAAATGTATGGACTTGCATGAACACTACAAACATTGTAAACCTTTTGAAAAGAGGCATTGACAATAGTGACTGAGTTTGTTGCGCAGCTTCTTCTCAGCACTAGCCCACAATTGTCACGAAGCTATGGTAGGGTATATATTGGGACGTGTAAAAGTACCCCAAATTGAGCCTATTTTCATAAATAAATGACTTTTATGACAAATTATAATAATATAACATAATCTTACCGTAATTTCTATAGTTTTGGCCTACTAGTCCTAACGGTATGACTAGCAGTACGGTGAGTACTGCCAATTTTGTCTTCATCGTGAAGCTGAAGTCAAAAGACTGAGGATTCTTAATGCCCTTCAGTTTTTATAGAAAAAAGCGATAAAAAATTAACACCGTAATCGTGAGTGATTATGAGGTTTTAGAACTTTATTATGAGAGTCGTGCTCATGACAGACTTAAATTTTCAATAGAATTAATAAAAATAAATAAACTAAACTGGAAACATACTAGATTAGCTATTAAATAATCAGACACCCTGATTTTACGGTTTTTAGGGTTCCGTAGTCGAACGGCAAAAAACGGAACTCTTATTAGTTTCGTCAAGTCTGTCTGTCCGCCGTATGTCACAGTTACCTAATCCTGAAACTATACACACTTGCACATTAGGAGAACGTAAAAAAAGTTTTTTTTATTTTTTTCTAATATTGTAATTTTGAAAACTGGCCCTTACTGTCGTTTTCTACCTTCATTCATAACAAATCGTTAAATGTAGTTTTAACACATTTTGAAGAAAGTTATGAGAATTCCAGATAATTAGTATTATTGTTGTTTTTAATACAAACTAACGTAAAATCTTTATTAATAACAAACAAGAAAAAATTAAACTAAGACAAACTTAGTTCATTTGGTGATATTCAGAACTGATCCCCATTTTACCATTAGAAAATGTATATAAGAGCATATTAAGAGATATTTACCAGCAGACGCTAAGCGTCTGGAATTTTATTAGATACCATAGTTCATCACACACATGTTCATAATGTGTAAATACTACATTTGACAATTCGAATGGTTTAGAATGTTTTTAACACTCACAGTGTCATATTTTATATTCATAAAGATGAAATAAGAAACCAAAAATTTGCGCACGGGCGGGACTTGAACCAGCAATCTTTTGGCTGACCGGGCCAAACACTCTTACCAATTGAGCTACCGTGCTGTCAGTCCGACCCTGCGAAATTTGTGGTCTCTTACGAAAACGTCAATTGCGTGACGCTTAGCGCCATCTAGCCGTCTGTTTATGAAACAGATGGCCCAAGCAGTTATTCTTTACAGAACAAATTCAACTTGGAGACTCCAAACGCTAACCAGCGCTGGTAGTCTGATGTTGCAAAAATTTGACATTTCATTATCACAAAAAATAGCTTACAGTATCACGAAATCTGATAAAATTAACCGTATTCATATCGCAATCTTCAAACGTACACATTTGCCACGAATCGTACCCGATACACATCCTCCCATTAGTTAGGATAACCGTTATAACGGAAGATATTTTTATATTAGAGAGCTTATATAGTCCTTACTGTCGAACTAATGGTTTTTACTGTCAATAAATATGCAACAAGTCATCAAATTTAATTAAAGCTCTCTGGCTGATTGTAAATAGAGACTAAAAAATGGCATGAAATCATAATAAAGGTTCAGAAAATAATATTATGTAATAAACCTCATCTAGCACAAGCACACAGCAATAAAACCGGCCAAGTGCGAGTCGGACTCGCTCACTAAGGGTTCCGTGCCAACTTTAACTCAATTAGAGATCCACTTACTTCCAGTTAGCCAAAATACCACAATATTTTGTTGACAGCAAATATAACTTTGTTTTTCATAGTATTGCTATAAATAATAAAGTTATGTCTGTGTTTATTGAAAATATGCTCTATCTCAAAAACTGCTAGTTCGATCTTGTTCAAACCAACTTCTACATCATGTATTTTTTTCAAAATTTACACCCGCTTAGTTTAAAAGTTAGATGGGGGAGGACACCCATTTTACCTAGACTTTTAGATAATAACGGTTTGAGGAACCTCATTGTCATTCTAATAAACCATAGACACGCTACACGCATAGGTTTGACAAAATAAAATTTTTGGTTTTAGTTTCGTGTATGGGAGCCACTCCTTAAATATCATTATTTTGTATTGTTTGTATGAGAACCGTAAAGCGGTTAACAGGATACATCTTCCTGCCAAATTTCAATAGTGTGATGCTTATAGTTTCAGAATAAAGTGGCTGTGACATACGGACGGACATACAGACAGACAGACAGACTTGACGAAATTATAAGGGTCCCGTTATTTGCCATTCGGCTACGGAACCCTAAAAATAAGCTTTGTGATACGGCTATGACGATACACGAGCCTTATTTTATTCTTTTTAGTTACTGACATCCGTCTGGTGTAGTGGTCGAGAAATCGCCTTCTACGCAGCGGGTTACGGGTTCGATCCCCGCACAATACAAACATTTGTGTGCATGAACATGTCTGTTTGTATTGGTCTGGGTGTTTTCTATGTGTATCATGTATGTATTCACAAACAAAAAAGAATTTAAGTATTATATCCGTTGTCTGGCACCCATAACAAAAGCTTTGAGTACCTAGCTTACTTTGGGACTAGATGGCGATGTGTGGGAATGTCCAAAGGTTTTTTTTTACTGATATTTTTCGAGATACCCGTGGACAAACTTTTGCACTCGTACTAGCTTAAATACCTTTAAATTTTGAAAAAATGGAATAAATGGCAGTAATCATGTTTCTTTTTAAATAACATGGAGTTTTTACCATAGGTTTCACCGACGGCTCCCAGTATTAGAAGGTTCGCGGTGAATATTAATTTAAGGAAAAATAAAAATAAATCCTGCAACACCGGTAATAAGTAAATCAATACCTTATGTCAGTTTGACATGAAATAAACAACGTTTTGCAAATAATTTATCATTGCAACTATTAAACTAAATTCCACAAGAATTCTCAGCCAATTATAGTAAAATACAAAATCGGAAATTATAAAAACTCATTATCTTGACTTTTGGTACATCCTTTAAATGTAGAGATCGGATAAATAAATAGATTCCATGCATGTAAGTAATAAAATTTTGCAACGTGTTTTTATTTGCATAAGTAGCTAGATATTCAGTGTCTGTTTATTGGTTTCATGATTTAAATATGATATTCAACTAGTGATTATTAAATGGTCAAAATCCCCGCAAGGTAGCGGTTTCAAACTAAGTTTATTATCGGTTTCTCACTTCATAAGATCCGAGCCCCTCATGTATTGCAGAACTATTTAAAAACAAGTTTTCAGCAGATTACTGTTAAAAAGACTTAAAAGACAGAGCAAGAACTTACAAAAACCGAAAAACGAAACCAAACCGAGCGTATTAAGATGCAGGAGACATGTGAAGTGCATTAAGAATGATTTATAATAGCTTTTTCAATTATTTTCAGGACCTTGTCACGAATTGCTGCAGTTGAAAGTTTGAAGGAGTGACAAAGCGATAATTGCAGTACAATAAAAATGACAGTGTAATAATGTAATTAAATAACACAAAATACCTTCTAATAAACGATATTTCCTCTAATCAATGGTTGTCTGGAAGAAATAAGAGACAAGGCCGCCAAAATTGTACTTCTTATGATTTGATTGAAATGTTTTTGTTCCTTGTGTCCTTATTTGTGCAATATTCTTTAATATTTATTATTATTATCATTAAATGCGAATCATTGCAGAATATTTTATTTATCTTTTCTCAACGTTATGTATAGTAACAGAAAGTCGTGTTTGTTACAGTTCTTATAACTCGATACGGGGGCACAATTTTCATTATTTAGAGTTAGTTGAATTCGTCGACGCGCCGAATAGGACATACGACAGCTATCATAAAATGATTTTGTACTTAATGTTAGTTTGATAACCAAATATATTTAATATCACTAATTCATCGGTGCAACCTAGAACTTTTCTGTCCCAATGACTGTCCTTCGTGATATGTACTCTGCCCGTTGCTACTTGAACTTATGAACCCTTATACACAACTTTTAACATCGATGCACTCGCGCGTGTTAAAATGCGCTTCAGCATCGGGACTCACGCAATGAACAGATTTAATTTAGCAGCGATGCAGTTGGCGTTAGTATGGATGCAAACGCCACAATTCAGTACATGATTTGACAATTTCCAGCTTCTTCATCGCGACTGCATCGAAGCCGCATCGTGACTGCATCGCTGCTAAAAGTCGCAGAGTGTAAAGGGTCTATAGTTTCACTGGTCTAAGTCCGTTGCGATCGCAGGATCACACTGGATGCAACCCGCAAACGGTTGCTGTAGAAAACTGTGGTGGAGGCCTATTCTAGCTTATAGAATGATGATGGTGACGAAGAAGTATTCGCTTAAATAAAAACCACTCAATTCAAAAGGACGGAAATATTTATTGCGGAAATGTCATTTTAGTTAGAATGATCACCCATCCAAATGCGACGGAACCGTAGCGTAAGTAACTTTGCTTTCATAAAAAAATAAACAAGAACTCAAGAGCTTTAGAAGCTGTTATTTATCTAGTAGTCTACCTTTTAGCTATATTAATGAGAGCGAATAAGGGTTGCAAATAGTGAGCGAGTGTTCGAGTAACTTTCTTTTAAAAATTGTTGCCCCTCATCGTTTGTTTTGTCAGTTACATTACTAATTACTTCGTAAGTGCCTTAAAATTTGAGGTATTGTACCTACATTACCTCAAATTTTAGGGCATTTACGTACCTTCTTACCTAAGAAGGTACGTAAATTAAGTAGTAAATACGTTATCTAAATTTAAATATCAATAATGGAGTTAAATTAGGGAATTCCGACGGGATTTCCTATTTTCTTTTTATTCAACCCTCAACATAATTTGTTGTATACATCATTGGAATTGTTATTAGGCTTTTGAAAATGATAATTAAAAATACTGCGTTTATTTTAACCTTATTACCGCACAAATGCGACAACTGGGCCACGAGTATTAAATAAAATAATTTATAGTTATTTATCTTTTTTCGACGATAATGAAAATGACATTAGGAAATTGTGCTTGCGAGATTGACATTTGTAAAAATTGCAAGTCCCGACGAATGGAGTTATTCATTCACACAACATCCAAAAGGCTATTATATTCTCTGACTCGTTAAGCTGCCTTCAAGCTATACAGGCTAATCCTTTTAGATCAAAATCCAAATTCCCATTTATACTGAAAATTCGAGAAACTTTATGGAAATGCAAAATCAACGGTTTAAATGTAGTCCTTGCATGGGTTCCTAGTCACAACGGAATCCCAGGTAATGAAACAGCAGATTCTTTCGCAAAGAATGCCATTTCTAATGGTTCCTCTGAACATTTCTATCTTCTCTCACATGACCTCTTCTCTCTAGCTCAAGCTCACCTTATTAAATCATGGAACACGGATTGGCAAAACACAAGGAGCTCAACTGGGAAACATTATTATAAAATTCAAGACCATATCCCAATTAAACCGTGGTTCTACAAGCAAAAAAACCTTTGCAAGCGCGTTGTGTCAGTTATTTGCCGTCTTCGGCTTGGTCACGTTTCTACGCCTGTTCACTTGGCCAAAATAAGAGTAAAGGATAGCTCATTTTGTAAATGCGGTTTGGATGAAGGTTCGGCTGATCACATATTTTTCAATTGTCCGAAAGTTGGGGGATCTCTCTATGACCTCCTTCCAGATAATTTCCCCTTGCCCTGTAATATTAATAATATCCTTTCCCTTTCTTTTTCTCCAATTGTAAACATCCTAGCAAAATTTATCATAAAATATAATATCAAGCTTTGAACATTATAATTATAATTACCTTTTTTATGCTATGTATTATATGTTACATATATCTATATATATATATATATATATATAGTGTTGTTTTATTTGTGTTGTTGTTTTTTTTTTTTTTTTAACTTAAATCTGCTTATGGATTTATTATGTTAAATTCTTTTTAAAATTCTGCTCCCTTGCAAAAGCTTCACACGTGACATTGGCGGAATAATTGCGGTAACGCACATTGCCATTATCATCAAAGAAGAAGAAGAAGTTATCGTCGAAATTAGCCGTATTCAAATACAAATCCTAAGTAAAGGAAATGTATGAAAATTAATTAAAAGCATCGTAATCTATTAAAAAGCATGTCTCTAGAAGTTAGTTCCTAGAAGTATCCGCAAGAGGCTCTTTACATTCGAAAACAATAATACACCGTATCTAGGAATTAAACAGTAAAAGTAAAAAATACATAGAAAAATCTTTTGATTTTTTTCTAACATTATTCTAGCATAATTTTCGATTTTTCTGCTAAGATGAGCTTTTACAGATTTTCATTACCCTCGATAGCGTTATCGTCGACATCTGTCAAAATTAGTGTGTCGAGTCCTGCAAATTTGCGTTGTCGGCGTATCGACTGTCAAAACACCGTGTCGAGTTTAGCAATTCACGAGTTACTCGAGTTAGCATACGTCACTTCGCGTCAAAACTACCACGCATAAAGAATAGAACATTTAGACATTTTAAAATTAAGTTGACTAAGTTTCTCATTAAAAATGCTATTATACTGTTAATGAATACCTTGAAGCACCAAAAATAAATGATGAAATGTATGGATATAATTTAATTATGATATACCAATTTAGTATAATCAAAATAGATTTAATAATGATAATTATAAAATGTTTATATTATAAACATTTTATAATAAAGTAACAGTATAATAGCATTTTTAATGAGAAACTTAGTCAACTTAATTTTAAAATGTTCGGCTAAAGTGTCAGACCTCGTAACTCCATTTTTTTAAAAATTTCATTTTTATACTTTTTTATTACTTATTTCTGAACGCGTCTATAAGCAAAACTCTTAAATCCTTTAAAAAAGACGTTACTGTTTAAAATGCTAAATAGAAAACCACGTAAGTCCAGGTCACCATTTTGTTGAAAGCAAACCACGTATATCCCCCCGCTCAGTACTGCACAATATGGCGTAGTGACCGACGTCAATTTTTCGTCTCATTTTGTGTGAATGCCATGCATTCAGTAATTGAGAGACAGATCAGAAATAAGAAGATTAACGTTCCGGCAGACTATGTAAATATTTCCAAAACAGCCTGCACTAAAAACCTTATCATGTTGAATATTTGGAGCATACATTCTTCAAGCAATTTGATAATTTAAGAACCTATAAAACGATTAGACCAGGAAAAAAGGCAGGGGATCCTGTTGTGACGGACTTGAGGCAACTAACAAATTTGCCGGAGGGTAAAATCTTGTACCGTCTGGGATTTACTGAAGAGCACTACGAAAATCCGCTGCCACTAAGAGTAAAGTTGACTGATCCAGTTAGAATGCAAGACCTGCCAAACCTGTATTCTGAAAGATTGAAAATTAAAAAGTCTAAATTTGAACACCTTCAACAGTTAAAAATGGTCATGGAAGCTGATTACCACCCATTTTATGATTCTATTCCTTATGAATAAGTGCAACTGATAGCAAGACTTTATGATTCTATTTGATGGTTCTATTCCTTATGAAGATTTTATGGTTCTATTCCTTATGAATAAATGCAACTGATAGCAAGACTGATAAACTGTAGGCAAAAGAAACTCTCAAATAACAAATTCTCATTTTAATATAATTTACTACTATTTAAAATTATTATTTTAAGAAATTGAAGTTGCTACAGTACCTATTGAGACATTTTTATAAAGATTTTCATAATCTTATAAGAAATTGTCCCACAATTTTTATATTGAAGTGAAAGTTTACCTTGTCGATCGTATTAGATTCTAGAGATTACACGACTTATTATCTTGAAAGATAATTATTTACCGCTAGGCATTAAGATATTATGCAAAATGTTAAGTTTATTTTCCTAGACATACCATGTTCTAGAATTAAGGATTAATTATCTTGATTGTTAACCTATTTTATAAATTTACTATTAGCTGTTGTTTTAGACCAGAAGCGGTCGTTTTTTTTTTTAGATAAAGTATAATTTGATAATAATCGGATATTTCTTGTAGCAAAACTCGTATCTCCCATATTATAAACTTATTTTTTCAAGAAAATCTCGTAACTCCACTTTTAGACATTTGCCGCGAATTTTTATCAATTTTGTTTTAAGCATATTATTTCTATTAATTTTCATAAGTATTAATATATATAATTGAAACAAACCTTCATACAAAATTTTTCATGGTGAAGTTTTTTGAGCCTCCTGTAAAATTGGATCTGATGGAGTTACGAGGTCTGACATTTTAGCCGACGTAATTTCAATTTGTTACACTAGTTTTAGTTAAAATGTAAATACCTACTTCATATGCCTGAAAAGGTGAAGCATAGAGTTCGCATTTAAACAACCCACAACCTTTGTATGTACCTATGTTTATGAAGGAATAAATGATTATGATTAAAAGAAATATTTTTTCTGAATCTGGTGTCCCCAAGAGTCTCACTTCCATAACACAAGTGCAATTAGCTACTTACTTTTGGATCAGAGCAATGTATGTGATTGGTGTCCAATATTTATTTAATATTTACGAGTAATAATACCCATAGTTAATTCAATTAACTTTAATGTTTCAATCTTTCCGAGAAGTGTCTACATTCAAAGCAAAAGTTGTAAAAAATGAGCTTTCAGTTTATATTTCGTCATAATGGTAGTCGTATCGTGTTTATGTGCATTTCGTCAAACTTTACAGGGCGGCCATTTGAAATATTTTAAACGGTTATTTTTGAATAACTTTTTTTGTGTATAACCGAGGGACATCAAAATTTACATAGGAAAATTAAAAAATGTCTATTATAGTATGGAATAGGTATCATTCATGAGCCTAAATTAGCCGGTTTTTGAGAAAAATCACATGCGTCATTTTACTTTGGATAAAAATGCGACTCATGGTAAGATCCGACGTTTTTCTGCGGATAAGCTTATGTCGGATGATACAAAACGACAAATTTCTGTGGACTTTGCAATAAATATTGTGTCGTATGTGAATAATATTTACTGTTATTATATGAGTATATAAAATGGTTCCTATTCTAAATAAATGTGTTATGCATTTTAGTAAAGTTTCAGATGGTTAAGGTATTATTTGACAGTAATTTTCGTCTTATTAAGAATTATTTGGTGAATAAATTATCCTTATATTTTAACTAGCGGTCCCCCGCGACTTCGTCCGCGCGTTTTGAGTTTACTTTTTCCCCTCTTGTCGCTGCTTGATAAAGCCTTTTTCAATAAATTAGCTATCCAACACAAAAACATATTTATTAAATCGGTTCAGTAGTTTCTAAGATAAGCGCGTTCAAACAAACAAATTCTTCAGCTTTATAATATTAGTATAGATATAAGTGAGAGGCCAGCCTCGTGTGTTGGTACGGACAACAGCACGTCAAGGTAAACATGCTGCGGAATCTTATTCACTTGTAATAAGGGCTAGTTAGCAACAAAAGTGAATAACCTGATGTGCTTGCTACTGTACCTACTTAAGCTGCGAGTATTATTTTGATGCGGAGTTACTTCTAAACTGTGATAGCTTCTAAGATATCAAAAATAAACTTTGAAAAAAGTAAAAACCGACTTCAAAACCAAAATGCACTAAAAAGTCTTAAATAAACTCTTCACCATTGAAAGGAAAGGAATCCGTTTTAGGCAAACAATTTCTTTTTGGAGTCGGTGCTGTGATAGTTGATGCGTGATGGTCAAAGTGATGGCACCGACTCCAAAAGGAAATTGTTTGCCTAAAACGGATTCCTTTCCTTTCAATGTCATTAATTTAAATCTGTCGCTTTATAATTTATCAGTCTGCTAAGTTTTATCTGACCATTGAACAATCGGCCCTAAGAAGAATATACCTAACAATTATTTTAACGAAAAGTCTCCGTTTCAGTAACCTGACAAAAGTTAATCACCCTAGAAATAACAGCTTTGGCAAAATATAATTGTTTCACTTACTTACAACATAAAACTTATGTAGTGGAACGGCATATTATGAAGACAAGAACTTAGATAATTTTGCGTTTATGTTATAAAGTAATCAAATAAGCCATAGATTTGGTTGTCCTTATCCCGTAATGGATGTCAAAAAAAAGTAGTTTTCGTAATTATCGATAGGCTTGTTAAAAATGTCAAGGCATTAATACTTTTATGCATCTATGATTCGGCCCTTTTACCTAAACCATATAAATAAACCATTGTTAAGATCACTTACCATTAGAAAATTTGTTATAATAACTTAAAGCAATCGGTGTTTTACCACGATAGAAGACACAAAATAGTGATTAGCTAACTGTCATCAATGCAGTTCCAAAATGAGAAATATCTTGGTGTTTGGACGAATAGGTACCAAGGAATCTGTTGCGAAAAACGTTAGTAGTTTATTAGAATATAATACGGAGCTATTTATAGAATATATTTTTATAGCTTTTTATCTTTATCTCTTTTTTTAACGAATGCATGTAGCGGAGAACTCTAAGATGGATGTGGGGTTTCAAGAATGGCCATGATAAGAATTGAATATACATATACGAGGAAGTTTGAAAGTGGCACCGATAACCGAGAATATGGTGGGTCATCGTCTGTCTTGGTACGGTCATGTTATTAGGAGGGAAGAAAGTCATGTTACTAAAAGAGTGATGAGTATGTATAAATGTATAAAAAGAGATGGATGGATTGTGTGGAGCTAGATATGAGTGTGAAAGGTGTGCATGATTCAGTGACGGGTGATAGAATAGTGAGGAAGAGGAAAACATACTACAACGACCCCAGATAAAATGGGAACAGGGCAAGAGAATGATGATGATGGAGTTCTTTTTTTACAGGAGATCTATCTCTTGACAGAACACTATCTGGTCTTTATGTAATAGCTGACTTTATAACGACAGTATTTATTTCATTTACTTCCTACCCCATGGTATCAGGTGAGGGTCTGAACGAGGAATCCTAGATAAAATAACGGTACCCCTACAATTTTTAAAAGTAAACTTATTTGTCTTACTTATTAACAACATTTATAGGAAAAAAATATATTTGTATCGAATATATATTTGTACGAAATTGATATTATTAAGAAACATAATCAAGAAAAATCTTTTTACATTTTCATACTTGTTTTTTCATGTTGACTCTCAGTCTAAAACTTTAACTCGGGCGCTCTTAGATAATGCTTCAAATTCCTACAATCCATCCCTTCCGTCCAGTTCGTCTGGTACGCTATCTTCCAAATTTAACGTTTATCGTACCGTTGAGAACAAGGTTATGGACGGTGACCTAAAAAACGCAGCCCGAATCTTGTTCTCCGATGACACTCTCGCTCCCTCTAATCAGAAAACTCTCGAGAGTCTTCGTAGTAAGCATCCTTCACGTCCAAATTTTCGATCTTTACCTGTCCCTCCTCCTCAAAATTTCCAACCCTTACAGATAATTGATGACGGCGACACGTTTGCTGCCATCATGTCTTTTCCGGCTGGTTCTGCTGGCGGCATCGATGGCATCACTCCCCAACACCTTAAGGACTTGGTGAGTGCTTCCGCTGCTGACGCTGGTAGAATTTTGCTTTCCAGCATTACGAAACTGTGCAACCTTCTCTTATCTGGCAGGGTTACTGAAAGATTTCTCCCGTTTTTATTTGGTGCTAGACTTTGTGCCTTTCGAAAAAAAGATGGTGGCATTCGCCCTATTGCTATTGGCTCAACGTTTCGCCGTCTTGCAGCCAAACTGGCATGTCGTGATCTTTTTTCTCTCCTTTGAAAGAGTATTTTCAACCCATACAACTTGGTTTCGGCAGTAAGGGAGGTTACGAGGCCGTGGTTCATTCCGCTCGCAATTTCCTCTCCTGTGACGAATCTGAAGTTTTTTTGAAAGTTGATGTGAAGAATGCTTTTAATTCTCTTGACAGGTCTGCCTTGCTGAATGAAGTTCAGACTCACACTCCTCAGATTTATCCCGTTGTTTTTCAGTGTTACAATAATCAATCAAAATTGCCTTACAATGATAAAAAATTGAATGATTTCACCCTTTCAGACCCCACATTAGAACACCTAAATTCACACATTGCTTTTACTATACTCAAATCGTGTCTTTTTGTGCCTAAATTTACATATTTCCTTCGTGCTAGCCCTATCTGGAAAAAAAATAATTATTTAAAACTATTTGACACTACTCTTAAAAATGGTTTGGAAAAAAAATTGAATTTACATTTTGATAATAATTCTTGGGCTCAGGCTTCGCTTCCTATTCACTTTGGTGGGATCGGAATTTGCCAAATTTCTAGTATAGCCCTCCCCGCTTTTCACTCCTCTTTACATAGCACTTCCGTTTTAGCCGGAAAAATCTTTAAGCATCCTCGCCAGCTTTCTGAGGTGAGTCAGGCGGAGGAGTTTTGGCAAGGTATCTGTCCTAGAGAATACATTCCAAAGGAACGTCACCAACAAAAACTTTGGGATGTCCCTCTTGCGAGAGAGACCTTCAATTCTTTAATTCAAAATTCCGTCGGTGACAGTAGTCGTGCAAGGCTCTTGGCGGTTTCCTGCAAAGATTCTGGTCACTGGCTTCATGCTTTACCGTCGAAAAATTTGGGCACTCTTTTCGATAGTGAGTCTTTCCGGGTTTGTGTGGGCCTCCGCCTTGGTACCCCTATATATGAAATTTTTACGTGTCCCTGTGGCAAGGAGGTTTTATTTGTTTTTTGTTTTATTTGTTTATTTATAACCTTACATTAGGTTGACAAATTTGGTCTCCACTACCTTTGTTGCCAGCAAAGCGCTGGGCGTCTCGCCCGTCACGCTACCCTTAATGACGCCATCAGAAGAGCTCTTGCGACCATTAATGTTCCTTACACGTTGGAACCACGTGGTTTGGTCCGTGATGATGGCAAGAGACCCGATGGCCTCACGCTTGTTCCCTGGGAACGGGGTCGGGCCTTAGTTTGGGATGCAACTTGTGTCGATACTTTGGCCCCCTCCCATCTCAGAGAATCAGCCCTTAAAGCTGGAACAGCAGCGGAGTTGGCTGAAAACGCCAAGCGTCGCAAGTACGTCTCACTTGTAAGTGATTATGTGTTTGCGCCGTTTGGCGTTGAAACATTTGGGCCGTGGGGACCCTCTGCTAAATTGCTATTTAGAAAAATTTCGCCAAAATTAAATTCTGTGACAGCCAATAATAAAGCTGGCTTGTTCCTAGCTCAAAGGATTAGCATAGCTATCCAACGCGGCAACGCAGCCAGCATCATAGCCTCCTTGCCGCAAGGAAATGGAAAAAATAACTTAAAATATACCTATTCAAAAACGATTTGAATAGGTATATTTTAAGTTATATTTTTTTTATGTAGCATGTCTTAACAATAACATAACAACACAATAATTGTTGATGTAGTAAAAATATTTTATTGCATAACCTAGATATACCTAGATATAAAAACTCATTGTTACCTAATTTTAACCATGTATAACTTTTTTTTTGCGAGTTAAATAACCAAAATTATATAATTTTAACTTATCAAGTAATTAACAAGCCGAAGTATTACAATAAAAATAATTTTCGTAAAAATATTTACACATGAACCATTTTTTTCAAAGGTACAATGTCGTAAGTTATTCAGTGCTCGAAGAACATGGGTGCAAGTGCACATACGGTACTAAACTACGATAATTCATCCACAGAATTACGTCATATGTGATAATCCGCCAGCTTCATGTACACAGAACAATGCAGTATGGCTAAATATTACTTTTTTTTTTCCATAAGTTTAAGCAAAACGTGTCATCTTTTGATCAATTTATTCACGTGCCATAAAAAAGTGACGGATGGTAAAAACTGAGTGCTGAATTTGTTTTTAACATTTTTTGGGTAAAACTGTACAATAAAGGACGCGGGGTAGGGGGAGGGGATGGGGGATGGGGGGAGCGGGTTGAAGGGGGGTACCCCCTGATACACTCCCCTCTTGAAGCAAGCTTTTGGTTTCTGAGATATTCATGATTGAAGTTTGAGGTTATGACTGGACTAAAAGTGTTTAAATTCAGTTTTGGATCATCAAATTAAGGGGTGGGGGGAGGGGGTTGAAGGGGGGTACCCCCTGATACACTCCCCTCTTGAAGCAAGCTTTTGGTTTCTGAGATGTTCATGATTGAAGTTTGAGGTTATGACTGGACTAAAAGTGTTTAAATTCAGTTTTGGATCATCAAATTAAGGGGTGGGGGGAGAGGGAGTGGAGGGGAAGGTGTAGTAAAGAGGGGGGACTTGCCTATTCCCTACAAAATTGCCTATTTTCAGGGGTTTAAAGAGATTACTGTTGTCTGTTAAAAAAAAATAACCACGAAATTCATGGCTCACGCTCCGCTGCGCTTCGCGCTCGCCTTGAATTTCTAACCTATCACGTGGCCTACAGGACTTTGGCAAAGGTGGGCAATTGCCTATTTTCAGGGGTTTAGAGAGATTACTGTTGTTTGTTTAAAAAAATAACCACGAAATTCAAGGCTCACGCTTCGCGCTCGCCTTGAATTTCTAACCTATCTAGTGGCCTACAGGACTTGATGTTTAGGTACATTGACTGTATAGAATCAACATTCACGTAATGAATCACAACTGACAGATCATAGTTTTATAAGGTTGGTAGTCAATCATAATATTGACGTAAAATCATAAATTTTGTTCTAATTTTGCGATTTTTAAAAATTTATTTCTCGAAAACTACTAGGTTGCTTCAAAAAACGACTTCACCGAAAGACTTCTTGCATCATGTAGTTTCTGACAAAAAATTTTGAAACGCAAAGTCAGCGTCCTGTTTAGTACAGTTTATCCATTTTTTGCTTTAAAACGCGTGTAAATCACATTAAACGTAATTCGATTCATTTCTTGGAGTTCTTGGTATCTCGCAGGGTAGTCCTATGAACAATGTCGCTTGCGCAGATGCGTCGGACGTAAAACGTTGCCCCGCACGACGTAAGCGTACATACGTCATAATATTACTTCGGACATTAATCAGAAACGTCATTGTATCTACTGCGTAACTATGGATCTATTATGAAAAATTTTTTTTTCTTAATTGGTATTAAATTTTTTGGTGTTTAAAGACCAAAAATGCAATTAAACGTTTTTTGGATTTTTGTCAAATACGTCGTTGTTCTAAGATCATGAAGATTTAATGTTCAATGGAGTCATACTATTGGGAAGGTCACTAGGTAGCTCGTTGATAAGCCGAGGTCCCGAGGAGCAAGATAGGCAGCCGTGCGCTCGCTGTAGGCATTGTTCGTGCCAATCGTGTCAAGCTGGTTAGCTGCAACCGAGCGGGTGTATACAGGGCGTACACGTTCTTTCCTTAAGGAATCATCGAAGAAATATTTCTTAAGAAAACAATTTTTAAACCTCACGTAAACAGGCTTTTTTTACGTAAAGTAAATATCCTAAATAATAGGTCCTTTTGGGCAGCCGTTGCGAGTGGTCGTGTCCTGCACGTGTTGCGCAAGCCGCCGGCAGACCCTAAAAATCTATTGTTTCAGAGCCCGACGCGCGCGCAAGGGTAGCTTTACAACGAATCGTCTCTCAGTAATTTGAGGCGGTTATTCCGTGTTTCGTTCGTAAATACAGAGTGATGATAATTAATTTAAGCCGTGAAGTGATTTCTTGTGAATGTGTAATGGTGAATTGAGTGACAACTGTTTGTCAGACTCAAACGCGTGAACACTATTTTCCAACGGTGTATTACAGGGTACCTTCTGTTAAAAAAGAACCGGTTTAAGTTATTTAATATTTTCATACCTCTTATTTTAAATTCCACCAGTCTTTTTTGTGTGTGTCTTGAAAGTGTCTTACCGAATCGCGTTAATTCGATAGTGATCGGCGCTAGAATCATTGTGCATCGTGCTTAATCCGAAGCGGATAACGTAGTGAATCGCGTTTAGTTTCGCGTGATTGGTGTGAATGTTGTTGGTAATTAATGAGTTCAGGTACTGTGAATCGCGTCAAATTGAATCCGTGTGTAGAATCTTATAAACAAAATTATATTTTATTGAGACAGACTATGTGTACTATTAAGCGTTTTATAAGGTAAAATAGTCGTCGGACAATAAACGCCTGGTGTTTTTGGCGGGACTCAAAAGCATACCAGCCTAGTATAGTAGCTCAGCAGGGCCAGTGTGGTATTAAAGTGTGTGCGTGAGTTTCATAGTGAGCCTCATCAGGCGTGAGTGAGAGTGCAGTAAGGAACGTGTCTGGCTCCGCTCACAAACATAGAGGCCAACCACTGATGCAGATCGGAGTCCAGGAAAAACTCCCGCACGCCTATCTCACATAGTGACATAAATTTAATGAGATTCTTCCATATTTTGTTGACCAAATACTACACCACATTGATCGACAAAGGTTTTGGGAATTAACTCAAGACAAACATTGTATACACATACAGCACAGAAACACTACATATACAGTTCTATTTAATTAAATTAAATATTGTATTGTAAATAATCTTAGTGTAGGTAACTTAATACAAATATAAGTATTAGGAAAACAGGAAGGAATTTCCATTGTGTGTCCACGAATTAAGTGGTGAGGGGGGGAGGGGGGGAAGGGGGAGGGGGGGACTACCCCCCTGCACCACTCCCCCCCCCCCCTCGATTATGCCTAGTTTAGAAGATATGAATTTTTGAAAAATATCATAAAATAACCTATAAATGCCATAAATTCACACAAATATCCCACTGGGGGGAGGTAGGGGAGGAGGAGGGGTGTGCCTCCCCACCTCCCCAAACAAGCCACTGAAAAACACTAGAAAAAGGCGCTCGGCGGCCGCTGCCGCGGCACGCTCGCTACGCTCGCTCGCCATCGCGCGCTGTGTGGTCGCAGTTCTAACCTAACCTAACCTTTTTTTTTCATTAAGGGGGGATTCAACTAATTTAGATTTCCTCGTCTCCGGCGCTGCGGGAAGTGCAGCCTCTTCGCCCTTACGTAACAAATCACAGTCAACCATGCTCGCCTCCGCAGCTTCGGCTTGCTGGTCGCCTCCGGCGACCAGCCTCAGCCGCTCCGGCTCGCACGGGTGCCTGCGCTTTGTTACGGTGGGCGGAGGCTGCATTCCCTCCGCGCCTCCGGCTTTGGAATTACACTCTAGTGTCGGGCAGACAAGTACCACGGCCAAAGGACCACGGCAGGTCGGGGTTGACAAGAGATTCATTCATTTCAACCACTCATTCGTCATTCGTCATTCGAAATCACGAAAATGGCTGACAAGATAGCGTTTTGTTAACAAGCGTGATATTTGTCTTTGTAAAAATTGGAATTTTAATTATTTTTAATAATAATTTTAACTTAGTTTGAGGAATTCATTGGCGCAATGTATAATTGCAATACAAACACGCTTAAAAATACGTCAATAGTGCTTTTGAAAGCAAAACTATAACTCAACCAAACACGTGCATAAGAATAACGAAACGCAACGACACGACGAAACGTAAAAAAAAACAAAAACAACAAAGTTGTATAAGGATTTTAATGATTTTCAGTAATTAATTCTGAAAAAACTAGGCCGAACCGAGAGTTGAAACATTGTGATTAAGTGTAAGAAAGACCTGCCTTTTTAATGATAATAGCTGTGCATCAATAATCCTGGACACACAATGGAAATGTGAGCCGGAAAACATTTAAATAATTTACCCCAAAAATTAACTTCAAATAACATAGAAAACCGTAAATATTTTATGAGGGTGCTAGGAGCTCTCAAATAATTGGTACAACTATAACCTTGTCACCTTGCCGCTTACACATTTAAATCCCGCAATCGTAAGGAAACATTAAAGAAATATAGGTAATCACAAAAATATATTAATCTTATAGGTACCTATGCAACGTGGAGCTCGATCAAGTTTCCAAGACTTTACATAATTTAACAGCCATTCATTTTTGTATAGCCATTACACAATACCTTCCTTATGTGGTACCTAAGACAAAGTTTTTATTATTTTTAGAGGAGTGACAAAGGGTACATTTGGCTACGTACGTACTATAAAACTAAAATATCTATTTTTTTAAAGAACAATACATCCTTTTAACTATTTCGTCGTATTTGGTTAAGATATTTTTGCACAAATAGCTTTGTACAGTGTCTAACACGTGGTTGGGATTCGGCCATTAACAAAAAAGCCAAGAATATTCTAAACGACAGCAACGGGACTAGGAGCATAAAATTTGTATTGTTAAAAGCCTGAGAAACTTTCTAAGCGGCGAAATATCAACCCAATAAAACATTTACCATTAACACACCTAAAAGTCGACCTTAAAACATTTCAAAAAACCTTTTAAATAACAATGAACTCGTGCACCGTTTGAGTATCATTGTTTTTTATTTTTCCAATACATAATACTTTTTTCATAGAAAACATAACACCAAAGGCCGTTTGTCTTACAGCTCGACGCGCGCGCAATCGTCCCTCAAAATATTGAAACGGTTTCTCCGTGATTAGTATTTTATAAACAGTGTTAAATTCATCGCCACGATCAAGATAAATCGAAAAAAAAAAGCGAGTGAAATTCCCTCCTCAAAATATCTCATTTCCGTCTAAATGTGTAAATTAAATACCAATAGTGCGTCCTATGTGGTCGTAATTATATCACCGTAAAATTTTAAATTTAATTCTAAGTCGTGAAGTGATTCCTTGTATGTGTAAATGTTGTAGTGAATTAGTTCATTATTTTTTGGGCAAAAAGTTGCCAGAGAGAAAGATATGTATAATGAATTGTGTTCAACTCTGTTTACCATAGTAAACTGTTACAAATTAGTTACGAGTGTCGTGGACAAGTGGCCTATACCGTGTTTTTTTTCCGAGGCAAAGTGACGCCTGACTAAGAAGATCGGAAGAGGGCTACAAATATCAACGTCGGAGCGCAGAGAGCCTTAAGATGAAGACAGCTACACTCATCAGCGTCAGAGCGCAGCGAGCTATAAGCATAACAGCAACAATGATCAACGTGTGTGAAATGTGTGTCGATTCTTGTGTTAGTGGTTTCTTGTATATGTGCTGTGTGAGTTGTATTATTGTGTATATCAGTGATCATCAAGCAAAAAACTCAACAAACACTAAAAATAAAACTAGCTGAAGCAGCTGCTTATAAACGGAAAGCACGAGCTGGATTGACCTAATAGACAAGGATTGGGCACCAGCTACATTTTTTAACAGCATCAACGTCGGAGAAAAGCTAGCCATAAGCAGAAGACAAATTTAATTAAGCGTAGTGAGCCATAAGTGGACGACAGATAAGATGGTCAACGTCGCTATAAGCGGATGGCGCTATGATCAACGTAGAGGGAGCACAACGAGCTAAAAACTGACGACAGCTACCATGATGTACGCTGGAAGAGCACAGCGAACTGAAAACTTAGGACAGCTATATTGATCTACGTTGAAAAAGCGCAGTGAGCTATAAACTGGCGACATATACAATGGTCAACATTGAGGAAGCGCAGCGAGATAAAAATGTACGACAACTACAATGGTCTACGTTAAAGGAGCGCAACGAGCTGAAAACTAACGACAGCTAAATTGGTCTACGCTGAGGGAGTGCAGCGAGCTAGCAATTAACGACAGCTACAATGGTCAAGGTAGAAGAAGCGCAGCGAGCAATAAACTGGCAATGTCTACAATGGTTTACGTCGCGGGAGCGTCACAAGCTATTAGCGAATGACACCAAATTTTATAAACATCGGAGCCCAAAGAGCTACAAGCAAACGAGAGCTATAATTTTATTCTTACATTATTTGTAGAGCAAAATATCTGAAGCAGTTTAATTGTTTACAACACACGAGTAACATTCGAGTAAGTTAGCAAGTTGCTTCATACCATTAAATTAATATTCCTATCGGAATAGAAGGACAAGTAAAAGCTGTCGAACGAAACCGATTTAAGATGTCAGTAACTAACATAAGTAAGTAACATTTGTAGCTTTAAATGAGATAATAGGCGTTAGAAGAGCACATCAAGCTATAAACGTACGACAATCATAATGATCAAAGTCAAAGGAGCACCTCGAGCTCAAAGAAAAAGTTAGAAACGTTAATCTTTGATAGAGCGCACCAAGCTTTAAAAGGACGTCCGCCAAAACATTGACGTAAGTGGAATGCAGCAACTTATAAATCGGACGCCGCCAGTGCAAAACATATAAGCAGAAGCAGTGCATCGACTATATAACTGAATCAAAAGGACCAAAGAAGATCTAAAGGAAGTCTTACGCGTATCCACAAAGGCAGATTGCCCATCTCATCAACGCCCAGCCCTCTTATGGTACCCGTCTTTCTACCTATATTCCTAGACCACACTCGATGCATATCTTGATGGTTGTGGCCGATAGGCTCCGGCTAGTCGGTCTCCTCTCCCATCCCGGAGCGTGTCCCTCCTTCTAAAAATCGTGTTATTTGGTGTGCCGGATCAGGCTTTGATCCTGGCTGAATAGTACTTCGTATCGTATCGTATCGTAAAGTAAATATCCTAAATAATAAATATCCTTTGGACATTCCCATACATCGCCATCTAGTCCCAAAGTAAGCTACTCAAAGCTTGTGTTATGGGTGCCAGACAACGGATATAATACTTAAATACTTTTTGTTTGTAAATACATACATGGTATACATAAAAAACACCCAGCCCAATACAAACAGACATGTTCATGCACACAAATGTTTGTATTGTGCGGGGATCGAACCCGCAACCCGCTGCGTAGTAGGCGATTTCTCGACCACTACACCAGACGGCTTTAGACGTGAATAGGTAAGACTTTACAGTGTTTAAATAAGCCAATGTCATTATTTATGAATTGATTATTTATATTGATGGCGACTATATATTTAATTATTCTTAGTTGAAGATTATATAAACCACTTAATTAAAAAAATAAGGTAAGTTTTGTATGTACGGCCATAGCTGTTGAGGCCGTATTGTATATAGGTTCCGCCAAGGCGTTATATAACATCAATTTACTTTAATCAACCATTGACAAGAACGAAATGTAGTGTAATTTGTGGTAAATTAAAACTACATATTTGTTAAGCACAAATACGATTTTATTTCCGACGACATAATCTCCACAATTCTTCGCTGCACTCCAACGCAGAGCCCTGCGCCTCTATCCTGCACATCAGGTTAACTGAAAATGGTAACGGTTTTTTAGAATTACAATATATGCAACATTGTCTCAGTTGGTTAGCCACATGTTCAATATTAATGCTCCAATTAAATTTATCGTCAATGATTATACCGAGATACGTAATGTGTTTAACAATTTCTATAAGTGGGCAGGCAGCAATACGTGGTGTTGGTTGTGAGGAGGCAATCGTGATCATGGGCCACTAGATGTCTCACATAAGGAGATTGAATAACCATAAGTTTTTATTTGTCAAAGTAAGCACCAGGCCAGCATCATGGCACCAGTGCAGCAATGAGTTTTTAATCGGACTGCAATAGATCAAAAGCTATTTGTGGAATTTAGTCATTTAGGCTCATATAATTAACATATGTAACAAAATGCAATGGCCCTAGCACAGCACCCTACTGCGCGGTGCGAACCATGGCATCCACAGATGAAATCAACGAGTTACCAACTTTAACAGAGAACTTCCAATTTTTGAGGTAGTTTTCACACCATGCAAGTAATGGTCCACGAACGCCGCATTTGTTCAAATTTTTAACTATTTGGGAATTTTGTAATGTATCGAAAGCATGTGAGAAATCGCTACAACAAAATGTTTCTTGTCCTTATTAACCTCATCCGTAAATCTTGCCAAAAGGTCCATTATTTCTTTACCAGCCTGAAACCCATACTGATTTGGAGAGATAACACTATGCTGCGAATAGAAGGTATGAATTTGCACGCAAACGTATTTTTCAACTATTTTTATCTACTGTAAGGAGCAATGTGATGGGTCCGTAGTTGGAGTATACGTCTCATTTTCCTTTTTTATAAATAGGTCTGACACAGCCTTCCTTTAATTAAACCTGTCTTAATACTACAGTTGATAAGGTTGGCAATAGCTATTGATATATCAAGACCTGCTGCCTTAATATCTCATGCTTTAATACTATCTAGTTCTGGGACCTTATTAGTATTCCGTTTTTGAATAATTTTAGTAACTTTTTCATGCATGGCCTTTTGAAAATGAAGGCTACAATCAATTTGTGTTTCAGAATGAACGCTTGGCTTCACCAGCGAGACATCACAGTTAGGGATCATATTTTTGATCAAATTCACATGCAAAGTTATCTGCAATATGTTTAGTATTGAGACCTTGGGCTTTAAACGCTTTAATTATTATTTCATCAATTGATAATGTCATTCGTCCTAACATTCGGTTTACTAATTGACAACTTACAACTTCTACCTAAATATAGATTTTACCTACACAAAAACTCCGCTATCTTTTATTCCGAGGGCAACGTTTAGGGATTCTTAATTTAATTGAACATTTCTTAATATGGGTATTAAGATCGGCTTGATGAAATGTAGCTGACTGTACTGTTTACTTGAGGGAACAGCAAGATATTTTAAAAACAAACAATATATTTATAAAAAACATAATTTAGACAAAGGAAATCTAATGAGTGTACATGAATTATCACTTTTCATTAAGTAACTCAATGGTTCCTAGGTTTCCTATGCTTGCCCATAAGTTTATTACAAATGGCTGGCTAAGCGTTACACTAATACAAAGGTAGAATACATTTTCTCGCCCTTAATCTATCTTAATAATTTATTACGGGCCTGACTCTGTACAATGTATAATCGTTCGTATTTCTTCTTTCAAAAAACAAAAAGAAACAGACTGTAGTAGGTAGATAAATCGGAATAGTATTCTTGTTTCGTTAGGAAATTTTCAATAAATTAGGCAAAGTACCTTGCCTAAATTATTGAAAATTTTACAGTATTCCAACTCCATACAAACGGACGAATTGCGAGCTATGCTTTCGCGCCTCGATCTCGGTACCTATGCGCTCGGTACGCAGACAGTCACGACTGTGCCCCAGTGACGACCGGATGTTGTGTTGTTTTTTAGTGTCCATGTTTTGACATGAAACAATTTTGATTAGGTTTAAAATTATAATGCGAAATTTTAATACTTTAAAAATTAATAATACAGCGTTTACGTACGCGGTTACGTACGTACGTACGTCTCAGTGAAGCGAAAATACTTTTCGGTCGCATATTTATAAAACCAATCTTTTATTCAAACATAAACATGAGTTTTAAATTAAATCGACCAGCCATAAAACAACACGGATTTAACTTTTAAAAGAAATAATTAACAAAACTAATTGACAAAACTAAATGGATACACAAATTATGCAAATGTAAAAATACTAGAGGCTGGCAGCCTTATCGCAAGTTCGCGTACCGCGCGGCTGTAGGCATTTATTTTAAAGATACGGCCGAGTTACAATACTGTATATAGGTAGATAACATTAGGTACCGTGATTTAGGGCTTTGTCACACGCACTGGGTGCGTTTGCGGTCTGCGGTGACAAATCCTATGAGGTACGCATAGGAGTATTTTAACTTAACTATATATTATATAATATATACTGTTTGTAAAGCAAAATTTGTGATGTGATATAAAATAGATTAAACCATATTAATCTCAAAGTTTTGAACAATAACCAAATTAGCATTTTATACCACGTATACTATCAATAGTATAAGGAAATTGCTGAGGAAATGTAAAAGCTTATTAGATTTGTATTTTTTTATGTTCCTCTACTTTATGGTGTATAATATTACGCTGCCAACCCACAAAAATGCTTTGATTCGTTGAAACATATGAAAATATCTCAAAACTAATACTAACTGCAGAAAAAAATAACATCAACGGACACTTATGAAAGTTAGTAAAAAAATGCGCATTTGGAATGTAAAATGTTGTCTCTTGAAGGTAAAAAAATGAGCCTGATGGCAAAAATAAACTTACTTTTAAATAATACGATCAACCTCCTACCAACTGTTATTGCACAGACAGCATAATATTATTAACACCAACTCCGACTTTTCCCTACTTCAACATTTCTTACATGATGTAATTGTATAAAATTTCATCTAATAACTTATATTGTAGCTTATTGACTTCATTTCATTATTATAAGTATATATAATACCTACTATTGGCTAGCTGGGTTAAATTGAAATCTATACATATGTTATGTTTACTAAATAATGACCTACAAAAATAATTGTGACAATTTAAGCGATAGAATCACATGATTCATAAAGACAATAACTGCATTACTTGGTATTGCATAATACCAACCATATAAATAACACTTTACATAGTCGTAATATAAAACTAAGATGAAAGTGACGAAATAAAGCATTTTGCATGAAAGAAGCTATTCGTCGCCGTAGAGTGAAAACCTCGTATGTGTTTTTGAGTAAACTTTGTAGGAGGTGAAAAAAACCGTCTGGAGAAAAATAATTGTACTACGTAGATTTTTGTTTTTATTGTTATTGTGAGTAAAACCAAAGTTAGTTCAATCGTTATTAATAATGTATATGCACTTTGAACGTCTGTTTTCACGATTTTAACATGCTCCGACCTGTCGTCTCGAAGTAATCACACCAGATTATAGTTCACGCGAGCGTATACGAAGTTCTCATTGAACGTCATATATAGCGCAATTTGTATCGGATGAGCGTGTGAGTTAAACTAGAATGTGCGTCGCGAGGTTTTCTTTCAAATAATGTAATAATAAAAAAATAAGCAAAAATGCACTTCCGAGGTTTTCACTCTACGGCGACGTATTGTGGTTTACATAAATAACTAAAAAAACTCTTATAAAAGTAGGCCAAACTAGTAAATCACTGCTCAGAAAAAATGATCGTTTTATGCAAAAATCAGCTAAATAATATTTAGCTGGACGGTTATATCTATGCAGTGAATGTTTTAGATATTATTTTATTTATTTATTGCAATATGAGTTGTACAATTAGCGGACTTATCTACAGACAAGGTAAACACAGTGGTGTCTTATACCGTTGTAATAAGAGCTAGTTTGCACCAAAAGTGGATTACCTGATGACAATGTGCTGGTGATTGTACCCTAAATACTCGTATTGTTGTTGTAAGAGTTCGGATTTTATAAATGAAAATAATAACATAATATAACAGTGTTACATTTCATTGTCCCAAAGAAGCGGGTCTGTTTGTATCAAATTCCGCTTAAGAGATAATATTATTTGCTGATTTTTGCATTATAGCTTTCGTCTACATGTTTCTGGATTTCTTTATTATTCTTTGGTGTTAATTTCATTTTGATTATCTTTTGAAGATTATTTATAAACGTGCATGATACATTCCATTTGAGCAGTGTATTATATTTCACTTTGATAATAAAAGCCTTGTATCACATTGTATCCCTTTTAGTTTAGCAAAATAAACCTATTTACAACGATTTAAACTTTATATTGTGATGTACTTAGGTAGGTTCCTACTTATCAAGTAAAATCACTGAATTACATAAATATATATTTTTTAAAGTAAGCTGTAAGCACAACTTTCTGGGGTTTATCAGTCCTAAATAATTAATATGCTGCATATAGTTACATAATATTTGCATATGTCTAAGATATTTGGGTTCCCTACCCTATCTACAAAGCTTTTTACATTCAACTAGTCTAGTACTTCGGTAAATAAGTACATTTCAAAAAACGCTTCATTGATTTTAAAAACGTTTAAAACACTTACGTTACTTACGGTGAACTTAAATCATAACAAAAAAAAAAACAAGTAAAAAAATAGTACTTTACCTGTCAAGCTACGAAAAAGTAAAGTAATAGATAAAAATTTAGGCGTTTCTAACGAAAAGGTGACTATTAAAGTAAAATGTGAGCATTTCAGTTAATTTTGAGTCTTGTAGACGTTTCTCACAAAATGTTTAATTAAAATTCAAAGTTTTTCAATAGTCATTAGATATATTGTCATTATCCATAATCTAAATATTTTATGGCCTTCTATACATTAGATCACCTAATATTATTTATTGTTTTCCTAAGCTTAGGACTATTTTTCATAACTTTATATCTGTACTTAAGCAAACTTCATACACTTACAAAGAAACATAAATATAAAAATATAAGCGGACACTACGAACAGCTGTACTACCGACTAGCGACGCAAGTAAAAAAATAATAATTCTTATACATATTTTAGGCTCTCCGTATATGGTTTTTCTTACTACGATCAATGGTTATCTCCGAGCTAACTATTTAACATAAGCAGTTTGTTTTATTGATTGCGTTTAAACAGCGACATTTTTCAAGTGTCATATCGAAGCAAGAAAAACCACATGTGATTCAGTCACATCATGTTGACTTGCGATACTCATTGTAAGCACTTATATTACTGACTGTACCCGCTTAACGGGACTATCTTTAACAATTTAACACACATTTGTAGTAACGCGCAGTATTTTATAAACACATCGCATCACTACAAAAGTGATTACTAGTACTGTACATATTTACAAACTAGCAATTTATTTGGTTAACATCGTTACGGGACTAAACCATCGCAACGTGTGCGATTTTGTGACGTGTCTACTCTATCAGCCATCTTTGTCATGCACCTATAAAAAGACAGAGACGGCACTCAAACCGGTGTGGCAAAGAGTATACAAGTTACAGAGTAGTAATTCGATTATTCAACACACAGAGATCACAAGGGTGACCACTCAGTTGATATCACACTGTCTCCACTATCGTTACCGGTAATCGCCAAACAACAGTTTGGCGAGATATGTCCATCAGCTGCGTTCGTCTATATTGACAAGAACATGTGTGTATAAGTGCTTCTGAGTTACTTCTATTAATTCGTACTTTAGGGTGGAAAGTCCGTCTTTCAGGAACACCTTACTGGTCTGTGATAGCAATTGACGTCTGAAATTAATAAAAAAAGCGATTTAGTATAAGGTTTCAATACCTTTTGTACCAGTTTAGTTCATAAGCTTTAGCTACAAACAACGACCTCTATGTTACAGTAGACAGCCTTGTCAGAACAAAATATGTTGTAAAAAAATTGAGGCCAGATGGAGTATCTTTCAAAACGTAGCCAGGTACCTGATTGCCGTGTTTGTGCATACTTTGTCATCTCAGAAAATGTGACACAATTTGTTCTGAATAGCCTGTCGAGTATAATTTTAAAAAAAAAGTCTATCGCTCCACCTATTGACAGTTAAGTCGGAAGGAAGTGACTGGTTATCGGATATAAAACTAACTAGTTAACAACTAGAAATAATAAATAGGTATGCAATATTATTATTTCTTTTGCCTATCAGAGTAGCTACTGGCTAATAAACCAAAAAGAAAGATACACAGGTTAATAATGGCCGCTACATTGGCTTGTATGTAAAAAGGTACCTATGTAATATAAATATTTTACGTAAGTGAACCAATGAACTTACCTCTTTGGATTTGGTGATGATTTCTTGTGATCTAACATAGCATACCGCCCTATAAAATCCTTATACCTCGCTATGTGGTAATTCATTTTTCTTAACCTGAAACATAACAAAATAATCAGTCAATCATAGTTTTCCAACTCTAGGCAAAAAAACTAGGCATGGAACATTTCATAAATAGCAGATGACATTGCATATGAAATATTTTTTCACATCTGCTATTTTTTTCATAAATCGCACATCGCAAAATCATGGACCCCTTACACAATGCCACTTTTAACATCTATGCAGTCACGCGTTTTGAAACGCGCTTCAGCATCGCGACTTACGAAATGAACAGATTTAATTAAGTATCGACGCAGTCGCCAAAATTCAGTAGATACATAATTTGTCAATTTCCAGCTTCTGCATCGCAGCTGTATCGATGCTAACGCGCGTTAGCATCGCGTCTGCATCGATGCTCAAAGTAGCGCAGTGTGTAAAGGTTGACATACTGCGACTGCAGCGATGCCAACGCGTGTTAGCATAGCGACTGCATCGCCGCTAAAAGTCGCAGTGTGTAAAGGTTCGCTTAGATTGTACGAATCTAATTTCATTGACGAAAAAAAATTTAGCGAGCGAATACTTGAGCGCCAGCGAGCGAGTAGGAATGATTATTATCTATGCAGTCGTAGCAAAGGACTTACGACGCCCAGCAATTCGAATGTGAAGTTAATCGCATAGAAATTAAGTTGAGATCATCTTGTAATGATTTCGTAGCGAGTCTGTACAAAAATCGCATTATTTTCTTACAGTAAAATTTACATGAAATTCATTAGTCGCATACTTGCGTCGATATTGACACTGTGAAAACATCATTGTCAATTAAAATTTTACATGTGATTTCATATGAAAAAAAAAAACATTATTTCATGACATAAATATGAATAAAAGTAGCAATCATTTCCAAGCCTACTGAACACTATGTTGTGTAGTTTGTTTGTAAGTTTTATTAGTTTTAGTAGTTTCGTAAGCGCGATGAAGCTAATTCGTCACCTGAGGTATGTGATCGGAAAGAGGGAGTTCCCGAATTTCATAAAGCACATGTGACCGTAGGTATATAGGCTGACGTTTGTCTTCCACCTCCGTCTCACCGTTCACCTACCACCGACGGTGACTATAGAACGCAAAGACTCATCGCAGTCGGACTAATAAAACGAGCAAAAGAGACATCGCACATCATTTACTCTCTTGCACTAACACTGTTTATGGATGACGTCACATCTGCATGACAGTGAGAGACTCGCGTTGTTTGTAAAACATGCGTTTATCGAACAGGTTTCAAAATTGGGTTATCCGCGCGTATTATCGTGAATGCTTACCTATACGACATGTCGTCATCCTCGCCACCCCAGCCAGCCCCAATACTTATTGGAGAAGCCGTTGACCTTGGTCATCATCTCCAAGGTCAAAGTTGAAACCCCGCCGAAGAAGTCTTTGTAAGGCAACCTGGAATAAAAGTCAACCAACCACAGTGAATAGGCTTCCTTAGGGTGGGTTCGCTCCATCGTTCGTCTTCGTCGTTCGTCTTTCGTGGCCATATTTGATTCGGTCTAGCTAGGGTCAAAAACATAAAAAAATTGAGATTGAGATTAACACTTACACATTCAATTCTATCATAAGCCTAGCTTCTTTTATTACCGACTTCAAAAAAAGGAGGTTTTGAAAATCAGGAAATAAAAAGTATTTTAAAATATTAACCCGCCTTTATAAAACTGTCAAAAAAGCATGATCTGTAATCTAAGACTCCTTACACACTACGACTTTTAGCATCAATACAGTCGTGCGTTTTGGAAACACAGCTGCATCGATTCGATGCTAACGCGCGTTAGTATCGATGCAGTCGCCCAAAATTCAGTACATAATTTCACATTATCAAGCTTCTGCATCGTGACTGTATCAACTGTATCGATGTAATGTACGTAAACTTGACTTACGTACTCTAACAGTCTACTAGGCATGGAACATTTCATGAATAGCAGATGAAATTTTATATGAAATGAAAATCATTATTCAAATCTGCTACTATTAATATAGCCTGCTACAAATCGCACTCTGGGAAATCATACTTCATATGCATTTTATTTCTTTGGCCAATGAAATGTAGCGGGCGAAATCCTTGGCGCGTGTGAACGAGTATTCAGTCATTTGTGATTTACGACGCCCAGCAGTTAAAATTGAATTTTAATCTCATCGACGTAAAGTTGAGATATTAGCGGGTCGGTACGAAAATCGCATCACGGTGAAATTCATTAGTCGCGTTCTCACGTCGCAATTTACACTGCGAAAAAATCATTGGCAATAAAAGGATATTGACCAAAGCTGGGCCCAGATTGTATGTTTGTAGTTTATATTTCAAAAATCTTGTTTGAATTATTGCACAGGTATTTTATGGGTAACTAAGTAAGTAAGTATTGAATTACTTTGGTAAAATGTAGCAATTACCTACTGAATGTATCAAAATGAATGAAGGTGAGGTGCAATAACTCTGCAATCACATAACATAACCTCAAAATGTCTAATCTGCTGCCATTAAATTCCTCGTAAACCCCTAATAATTTTTCAAAGAGTTTCTATAGAGTTTTGATCAAGATCCTTTCGCATGTGATTTCATAGGAAAAAAAAACATCATTTTATGAAATGAAAACGAATAAAAAGTAGCAATCGTTTCCATGCCTACAATCTACGCACACTATGCACCGACTCCAAAATAGTATGATTCTCATAAATAGAAGACAAATGCGTTTTTAAGGCTTTTTAGTCAGTTTTATAAGATGGTTTAGTTATTTAAATTTATTTTTAAATCCATCAGTATCGATAAAATCAATGTTGCTGTATTTTCCATAAGAGTAGGTAACCTATATTTTAACATCATTAGACGCAGGACATCCACTGCTGAATATAGGTCTTTCAAATATACGATTTCATAGTTATTTTATTTCATAGACGACCTTGTGAAGATCGCACGATCACTAGATGCAGACTGCTTTCAACATATATCATATTGTACCGAATATACTATTAAAACTAATTACATATTTTGTCTATGGTCCACTCACTTGAAACCTAGCTTGGATATAGCCACGGACAAGTGCCTCGGCTGTCGCGGGCACGTGTACATGTTCCTTAAGTCTAAAGGCAGAAGGTCTATGTCGTGGAAGATGAAGCATTGCCAACCGCCAGGACGCTGCTTCTGACTCTCCGCGAAGCCAACGTTCATGAGTTTGGCTCGGTTGAACTCGCTGTTACCTGAAAAGTTACATAAATATTTCAAATGAAAAGCATTATCGATACATCATAGACACACACATATTTTATAAACGCACGCAACACAACGCAGAAAGACCCTTTACACACTGCGACTTTTAGCAGCGATACAGTCGCAAAATGTCAACCTTGTAAAGGACAGCAACATTGCTGAAGTGCCGGCAACTCCCAACCTCAACCTTCACACACTGCGCTGCTTTTAGCATCGATGCAGTTGCGATGCTAACGCGCGTTAGCATCGATACAGTCGCGATGCAGAAGCTGGAAAATGACAAATTATGTACTGAATTTTGCCGACTGCGTCGATACTAACGCATGCAGTCACGCCAAACTTGACTTGCCAAGTGAGCTACATTGACAATATTTCATTAGTTTTCGTTTTTAAAGCATGGGATTGAAGTTCAAATGAGGAATAGATCTTAAATTTCTTCTGCTAACAGAGTAGTCAGTCAACCACACGAACATTACACGGATTTTAACATGCTAAAGCAGCCAGTGAGCGTCATTTCATTGTGTATGATACTGATACATCTCAATCTGACTCCCTCGTTTCTGTGAAGTCTTGCATCTTTGTGTGTCAACAGATCCTTTATCTTGTGAGTTGATATAAGGGCGCGTCCAGAATATCGATGTGCCTTTGCTGGCAACATTCCCGTGCCATAGAAGGGATAGTTTAAACAAACCGCCAGCAACATTGGCAATAATATCCTTTGAACATTCCCACACATCGCCATCTAGTCCCAAAGTAAGCTACTCAAAGCTTGTGTTATGGGTGCCAGACAAGGGATATAATACTTAAATACTTTTTGTTTGTAAATACATACATGATATACATAGAAAACACCCAGACCAATACAAACAGACATGTTCATGCACACAAATGGTTGTATTGTGCGGGGATCGAACCCGCAACCCGCTGCGTAGGAGGCGATTTCTCGACCACTTACACCAGACGGGTTGTCAGACGGCAATGATGGGGAACATTACAAAGTTTATTATCTTTGCATTGAAATCTTAATTATGAATAGGTATTAACATTTTAATCAAATAATGATTTAAAAAAATGATTTCATAAATTGCTAAAGTTGCCGGTAACTTAAGAAATGTTGCTTCCATTCTTTTATGAACATTTATAGTCAAGAAGACATTATCAATAAATAACTTGAAACTACAACTCTTGAAATAACTCAACGCTTAAGAAGTTAAGTGGTATTTATCAAAGTAAACAATAGTGGCTTACCAGCTTGTTCTATGATGGATATGCCGTAGTCTATCTGCTGCTTCATCAGGAATGGATGCATGTGATTCAGGAATATAGGTAACTGCTGATGTCGATTCCTGAAAGTTAATAAAAAATATATATTCGGAATACATGCACTCGATGCAGTCAGATGCAGTACCTACTTATTCATAACTTTCAGCAATAAAACGACTTCGTAAGATAATTAAAATATCATGTGATATTCATTGAGGGATTTTTTGCTAAAATAATATAAATAAATATTTTTTCAACGTCGGTACGTTATCGTGTGTCATAACGTCAATAGAGATAGGGATATGTACTACGCCGCGCTTTGTCGCTGCGCCGCCGAACGCATAGTGCTTTACGGTGGACTTAATGCTTCTTTAAAACATTATATTCTCTTTCTCGACTTTTAACTCATCATTGAATCAGTACGGGTTTCAAACCGGTAAAAATACCACCCAACTATTGTCCAAATTCACTGATGAAGTTACTATCTTAACGAACGGAAGCATGTACTGGTTACTGTTTATCGACTTTTCTCGAGCATTCGATACTTTAAATCACAAGGAGTTAATAAAAAAGCTTAACATTTCTGGTGTTCGTGGTCCTCTCCTCTTATACTTATAGTGACTACAAAGTGGTCACCGAGGGAACAGCACAGGGATCTGTGGTCGGTCCTCTTCATTTTCTCGCCTATGTGAACAATATGGCAAACTGTCTTGAATTCTGCACATGTTATCAGTTTGCTGACGACACCTGTTTGATTGCTTCGGATAAAGATCCACAAAGAGCGAGGGACTGTCTACAATTTGATTTTAAAGTGCTTATGAAGTGGTGTCATGACGCGGGTATAGTGTTAGTATATTAACGCAGATAAAACTAAACTTCTAAGGATTAAGTCTCCATTTCTTAAAAGTGTATCATACAGTAATTTAATAGCCCATAGGCATGACTGTTTACAGTGACCCATGCGTACGACTGCGATTGTCCATCAATAGAAAATGTTAGTCAACAAAAATATCTTGGCTTAATTATTGATAGTAAGGTGAACTGGGGCCCACATATCGAACACATTTGTGACAAGCTTCGACAATTTTTGGCAAACTTGATAATTTTGAAGGATCGTATACCATTTAAGGTCAAACTGCTATTGTACAACTCCCTGGCAGAATGCCATATCCAATATGGCTTAAGTAGTTATGGTCGCACTTACAATACTTACCTTAACAAGTCTTTAATCTCCAACGTCGAGTCTTTCGTATATTGGTATCCAACAACATAAAAAAAACAATTTTATGACGATGACAATGGTCTCTTCAATTATTGTAAAATTCTTCCAGTATTTGAGCAATTCCAATATTCAATACTTAAAGAAAACTTTTTTAACCAACATTACTGAGACGAAATAGTATACTTTCACCCTGTATGCACGCGGGCGGCCACTAGGAATGAAACGATGTTACGTACGGTGACCGGTTCGAATAATACCTACGGCAAGCGAACAACTGCTTACCTAGTTCCTCGACTAATAATTGAACTACCGCCGGATTTGCGTATTATTAATAATGTAAAACCGTGTAATATAAAAACTAAGTTAAAGGCTCACTTTATTAAGAAACTGATGACGTCGTAGATTTTCAAGACATTCGTCACAAACCTCATTGGTTTATTGAATGCTATTGATGTAAATTTGTGTAATTATTTTTTTATTTGATAAATAAATGAAAAAAAAACTTTTTGTTACCTGAAAGGAACGATGATGGCTACTTTATGCCTGGCAGTGCAATTGGGCGGGGCGTACCGGCCACCCCACTGGACCTCAGGGTATTTCTTCTCCACCCAGTCCAGCTCCACCTCTGTCTTGTTCACTTGGACTGGACCTGAGACATTTCGAGGTGATTCTTAGTAAAGTCTCTGCCTATGTTTAGGCTTACCGGGGTTTTGGAAACAAATAATGAGTATTACGCAATCATTCATCATCGACTAGGAGCAGCGAGAAGTTTATTAGTGGGATTCCTTTACGTGTTATTTGTATTTCTCTAAATTGTGCCTACCGTTCAATTAGCGACCATAGATGACTATGCAAAACTGGACTTTTTGGTCTATTCATTTCATTTTAATACAAGCTAGCTGTTCACATACCTGTTTCTGAAGTTTTTGCGAATATTACTTATGAAATAAAACACTATTTTATAGATACTCTTCGCGAATATTTATTACATTTTATCCCAACGTTTCGAACACTTTACATCGTTCGTGATCACGGTAAAATAGTGTTTTAAGTTAGGTGTTCTCTAAGATGGTTGTCACTACGTCGCATTTCTTAGAACAACATGAGCTATGTTCTAGAATTATTAAAAATTAAGTGCTTACCAAAGTCTGCCGGTATGCTATCATCGCACAAAGGTAAAGCTGTCTCATTCTTCTTCAACTCGGGGTTTTCAGTTGTTAGATCATTTTTGATGCCGTCTATAACCTTTGTTATCAGCACGGAAGTGACATTATCCTGGCCCTGCCGGGTCATGTTTGTCACAGAAGTTGCGTTTGTGATTGAAATGTTTTAAGGTGCTATAATGTTTTTGGATTCAGTGCTTTGTGGGTGATCGGAGGTTGTCGATACTCGTTTAGGGCAAGATGCTGCTAGTTTTTCTACTCTGAAATAAAAACATAGGACAGTTGTAGCTTAGACTTTATTTCGTACAGACAAAGAAGTAAACAGTACACTATAATTTCTATGATAAGACAAGACACGCTAAGTAGGTATTAAGTATTCGAACGTACTAGAGCATGAAGAGGGTGAACAAGAAGAGGTTTGCATACTCGATTTTGAGACGTGTCAGTGCATGTACGCACTCAGTCCAAGTAGAGGCCATATACCATCTTATAACTATTGCGGTATTCGAGCGCGATTGTGAGGGGGAGGGAGGTAGTCAAGTTCTTGAAAAGATCGCAGTCTGTTTCGAGATGCGGTAGCGAGTGGACGTCTAGTCTTAGATTGGCGACGCGAGATTCTTAACAATAACTTCTTAGTTTCTCGAGCGTCTTCTTACCTGAGCGTTGACTGCGTGGAGTTGTACAGCGGCTGGTACAGATAGGTCTTTAGCGGCGAGGCGATCAGCATGAAGTCGGAGAGGTACTCGAAGGCGGTCAGCGTCAACACGAGTAGAAGCAGCAGGCGCAGCGCGCGCGCCGCCCGCCCGCCGCCGCCCCTGCTCGCGCCCGCGCCCATCAACGCATGCGCATGTACACCGCGCACACCGGCTGAGAGGCAAAAAACAATTGGTTAATCTTAAAGATAATTGTATATTCATATAATTCTTAGAACGAACGACCTGCGTGAGCGGCTCTCCGCTTGGTCCGAGCAGCATAGTTCTATATCAGAAAGACCAAACTTCTGAAAGTGTACCTGTAGGGCAGCGTTTCATAGCATTCTATCTCCAGGGACGTGATATTGGGTTTGACGCAGTTTGTCCCATTCGCATTGAGTCACGATTTCAGAAAAGGTACTATTTGCATTTTATCCCATTCGCAAATGGTCACACACTCAGATAATTTAAGTCTTTTAACATTTTCATAATAGTGGTATGGTAATCAGGAAAAGGCAATATAAGAGATATATCTAATAACTTTACAAAAGTTTTATATGAATCATAAACTATTAGTAACTGAAATGTTCCGCTGCAAAATGTGGTATCGATAATTACAAACTTTTTAAATCCTATTTAAAAACACATCTATTCTAGCCTTACCCGTCATAAAAATATCTACACCATCTAAAAAGGATTAAATAATAATAACATCCTAAAGATGAATGACATGACCCTCATTACGATTTTACTTTAATACCTCGAAAGCCTTAAAAAGAGCCCTTTTTGGTTAACCCTTAATATCCGCACAACCAGGAACATCTTTCATAGCTCATTGAGTAGAAACGTACCCGTATGTCTTTAAAGTTTGAACAAGATAAATACAACTTCTTTTCAATGACTTACAATGTGCAACTACACACATCAAAAGTGTCTAGGGATCAACGTATATTTTTGCAATAACTTTTCTCCCGATTGATATTAATTAAAATTTTCTTTAAGGATTCATCAAATAAAGTGTTTTCGTTTGTCTACAGTAACGATAAACCAAGATACCTTTGCATTAATAAAGAAATTTGCCATTTTCCTAATAAAGGGATTTTTGACATTTGAACCACTAACATTAAAGTTCGAAAAAAAGACTGAAATAACAGTTTTCTTTAAAATTTTATTGGGTAACTTAAACAATTAATAATCCGTGTTTCTACCGCGAACACTAACAACATAAAAACATCGGTTTGGCATACTCAAAATTAGTTCATCCAAATCACGCTGTGGAATGGCCGCCCATGTTCGTTGCAACAACAAAAAAAGGTCTTCTTGCGACTGGATACTCTCCTTATACGGCAGAGCTCTTCTCTGTAGCATATCCCATGCATGCTCAATCGGGTTCAAGTCTGGCGACTGAGCAGGCCAGGGCAGGACATTGATGTTAGCTGCGGCGAGAGTCTGTCTTACAACTTTTGCGGTGTGCGGTCGTGCATTATCATGCATTAACTGAAATAAGGGACCGCACTTGTAGAGGAACGATGACGTCTGATACAATCGTCTCAGCATAAATTTGAGCGTTGAGGTTGCCTCTGATCCGAATCAAATCAGTTCTTCCGCCGATCCAAATACCCGCCCCTACCATGATGGTTCCACCACTATAAGGATGGACTTCCTGGCAGGATTTTAATCGCTGTAAGCGTCCAGGGGTTCTGCAGTGTCGTATACGTCTTGTATCCGGTCTCATACCAAAACGAGACTCATCAGAAAAGCACACGAAACGCCATTGTTCTTCTGCCCAATTTCTGTGTTCAAGAGCCCATTGATATCGAATCCTACGATTGTGCATTGCTATAGGTGGTACCCGTAGCGGTCTTCGGGAATGAAGGTTCACTTCATGCAAGCGGTTTCTGACTGTTTGGTCGCTAATTAAGTTCCCTGAAGAGTGATGAAGCCTCACGGCTAACAGCATGGCGGTTATTGTTGGAGCTCTTCGAGCTGTGATTTGGAGGTATCGGTCTTGTCTCCGTGTGGTGCAGCGATACGGTCCTCCATGGCGCTCAGCCACGGTACCAGTGCTTCGGTAACGTGTCCAAAGTCGACTGATAACACTCTGACTTGTATTCAGAGCTAAAGCCACAGTACGTTGCCGGGAACCAGCTTCTATCATTCCCATGGCTCTGAGCATTTCTTCCCTGCTTAAATGACGTCGCCGCTGCATAATAACGTTGGTTTTAATCAGTAGTAGGGAAACAGTAGCACTAATAATGTCTTCAATGCGTTGTATGTTTTTATAGGGAAAATATTGACAGCTGATTTTCATCTTTTACTCGAATTTGATTGACAGTTCCTGTTCCAAATTATGAAATGCACAAAAAGGATCCATATAAATTAATAAAATCATAAATTTATTACAAAGACACATCTAAATCTCAAGAAATCCGCATAAAAATGCTTGATCCCTAGACACTTTTGATGTGTGTATTTTATTTAACTCTTTTGTAGACAGTGAACGACGAACAACTGTTTTGTAATACAAATAAATAAAATAAAAACTAGAATACTAAAATCACTGCGATTGCTATTATTAAGTCGTGTGAGAATTATATCTGTACTAAAATCATAAAGCTGAAGAGTTTGTTTGTTTGTTTTTCAACGCTATTTGTTGTCGCGTTAATAAATCTGGAACTACTGGACTGATTTGAAAATTAATTATGGTGGACACAGGTTAAATGTTGAACAAATGTAAAATGGTTCAGAATGTTTTTAACACTCAGTGTAATATTTTATATTCATAAAGATGAAATAAGAAACCAAACAATTGCGCACGGGCGGGACTTGAACCAGCAACTCTTGGCTAACCGGGCCAATCGATCTACCAATTGAGCTACCGTGCTGTCTGTCCGACCTTGCGAAATTTGTGGTCTCTTACGGATACGTCATTACTTATATCTTATGTAAATGGTAGTATGTAAGTTTAATTACATACTACCATTAACATAAGAAAACACGCTCGTCAACATGACGAGTGATTTTTAAGAAATTAAATTAAAATCGAAGAAAATCAAATAAAATATTGAAATAATTACCTACTTACAAATTCCCCTTTTTAATTCACTCCTAAGTAATAGTAAGTAAGTAATAGTATTTATTTTAGCCAAAAAACACACAGTTTACAAAATGAAATATAATAACAACTACCTAACTCGCGAAGCTCGTCCTCAAACTAGACGTGAGTCTGTATCTTGGGAGACGGATCCCACAGAGTTGAGTGTACGGCTACAATATGTTTTAAGATAATTATTAAACTTATTTCCCAAACTAGACCACGACTGATATTTGGGAAAAAGGAGGGATTATGACTGTGATACAATAATAGACAAATTTTAAAGGTGTGTGTGTGTGTGTGTATGTGAGTATGTGAGTATGTGTGTGTGTGTGTGTGTGTGTGTGTGTGTGTGTGTGTGTGTGTGTGTGTGTGTGTGTGTGTGTGTGTGTGTGTGTGTGTGTGTGTGTGTGTGTGTGTGTGTGTGTGTGTGTGTGTATGTGTGTGTGTGTGTGTGTGTGTGTGCGTGTGTGTGTGCGTGTGTGTGTGTGTGGGTGGATGTTTGTGTGTATATGAGGTGAAATTGTTGAGTAATAAGTGGGTGTTCACTGTATATTAACGACGTAAAGTGTATGTAAAAAGTATGTTTGAGTAAAGGTATGCGTGATAAATTTGAGAATACGAATGTACATCATTTTTGCATATTGGTTTCGTCTGTGTGATTCGATTGATCATATAAGGGTATCAAAGAGGGATTCTGTGTCCGAGTAGGTACGTGTCCGTAGGAACTCTTCAATTTTTCGCTTGCTGTTATATTTTGTTAATGGGTAAAAATTTATGTCTTTATTCAGACTGTTATAGAGTTTGCAACTCAAAACAGAAAAGTGACGGCGAGCTAGTGCTGTTCTATGAGGTATTACTGGACATACTTCATAATGTCTTCTATTATTTTGGAAGTGATTTGGGTCGAATATAATTTGGCTATGTTTTTTCAAAACAACATTTAACACAAAAAGTTGACGGACAGTTAAAACTGAGGTGTCAGCGTACAGATCAACAGTAGGGTACTTAAAGTGCTTCCCAAAAGCTACCTTTAAAACGGCTCGTTGTGCACGTTCCAGAGGCAGAAGTGTGGTTTTAGGTGCACCTCCCCATACTGATATACAGTAGGATAAAATCGATTGACATAAAGCAAAGTATGTCATTTTGAGTGTGTTAGTGTCAGCAAGTCCTTTTAAATTACGAAAAACGAAAATTAATTTTCGTACCCGAGATGTAAGTGAACTGATATGGTACTTCCAATTAGAGTTTAGTCAAGGTATATACCAAGATATTTGACCTGTTGAGCACTTGAGATGGAAATGCAGCTACAGTCGGTTGTTTGGCCTATACTACATGTGTGAGCTTTAATTAAAAAAAAAATCAGTTTGCGCAAGAGACGATTTTACAGCAGCGAAAGGGAGATAATTTGTCTTATTGAGATTCAGTGTTAATAAAGTTCTAGCTAACCAAGTGATGACCACTTTAAGGGCCATCTCAGCATTTGTCTTGACAGCTTCCCAGTTACGACCATGTACGACCAGGGATGTGTCGTCTGCATATGTATATGTTACAGGCAGGTAAATCCAATTTACACAGGTCATTTATGTATATCACAAAGAGGGTGGGGCCAAGTATGCTGCCTTGAGGTACTCCATATGAGAGTTGTTCTTCCTGGCTTACGTGGTTGTCAATGCTTTAGAATGTTTTTAACACTCACAGTGTCATATTTTAAATTCATAAAGATGAAATAAGAAACCAAAAATTTGCGCACGGGCGGGACTTGAACCAGCAACCTTTTGGCAAACCGGGCCAAACGCTCTTACCAATTGAGCTACCGTGCTGTTAGTCCGACCCTGCGAAATTTGTGGTTTCTTATGAAAACGTCAATTGCGTGACGCTTAGCGCCATCTAGCCGTCTGTTTATGAAACAGATGGCCCAAGCAGTTATTCTTTACAGAATAAATTCAACTTGGAAATTGATGTCGCTTCGCTATCTATGCTTTAGAATGTTTTTAACACTCACAGTGTCATATTTTAAATTCATAAAGATGAAATAAGAAACCAAAAATTTGCGCACGGGCGGGACTTGAACCAGCAACCTTTTGGCAAACCGGGCCAAACGCTCTTACCAATTGAGCTACCGTGCTGTTAGTCCGACCCTGCGAAATTTGTGGTTTCTTATGAAAACGTCAATTGCGTGACGCTTAGCGCCATCTAGCTGTCTGTTTATGAAACAGAATTTATTCTGTAAAAAATAACTGCTTGGGCCATCTGTTTCATAAACAGACGGCTAGATGGCGCTAAGCGTCACGCAATTGACGTTTTCATAAGAAACCACAAATTTCGCAGGGTCGGACTAACAGCACGGTAGCTCAATTGGTAAGAGCGTTTGTCCCGGTTTGCCAAAAGGTTGCTGGTTCAAGTCCCGCCCGTGCGCAAATTTTTGGTTTCTTATTTCATCTTTATGAATTTAAAATATGACACTGTGAGTGTTAAAAACATTCTAAAGCATAGATAGCGAAGCGACATCAATTTCCAAGTTGAATTTATTCTGTAAAGAATAACTGCTTGGGCCATCTGTTTCATAAACAGACGGCTAGATAGCGCTAAGCGTCACGCAATTGACGTTTTCATAAGAAACCTCAAATTTCGCAGGGTCGGACTAACAGCACGGTAGCTCAATTGGTAAGAGCGTTTGGCCCGGTTTGCCAAAAGGTTGCTGGTTCAAGTCCCGCCCGTGCGCAAATTTTTGGTTTCTTATTTCATCTTTATGTGGTTGTCAATTTTTATCATTTGGGTTCGGTTTGTGAGATAATCACGAAAAATATCCAGGGCTATCCCTCTAACGCCAATTTTCTCCAATTTAGATAAAAGAATTGGAATAGAAACCGTATCAAATGCTTTTGACAGGTCTAAGAATATACTGAGACATTTTTCTTTCCTGTCAATCGTATCTACAATGTCCTGAACAAGGGATAAAACCGCATCCTCTGTCGATTTGCCCTCTCTAAAACCAAATTGCTTAGGTGAGATGATATGTTTGGCCTTTAGATATCCTAAGAGGCGTATATTGAGTACCTTTTCTATTACTTTTGACATTGCAGAGAGAACAGAAATTGGACGGTTGTTGTTTACAGAGTTACGGTCTCCTGATTTGTGAATAGGGTGAACGACTGCTTTTTTGAAAACGTTAGGAAAAACGCCAGAAGATATAGAAAGTTGACAGACATGGGCAAGGCGTGGGACAATGATGTTCCGTGAAGATTTCAATATTAAAGATGGGACTGCATCCCAACCAACTGCGCAGTCACTTCTCAAATTTGATATTATGGCATTGATTTCCTCATAAGTAACATCCATGAGTATCATTGATTCGCAGGGAGAAATGGTTGTGGGTTGTGATGAGAGGTGAGATTGATGAGGCTGTGTGCTTTTAATTTTATCGGCCAGATCCTTTCCTACATTGACTAAAAAATTGTTTACGGTGTCTTTAGATGTACCGGGGTCCGATTTTATTTTTAATAATGGGCTGGCTTATTGCAAAAAAGGCATTAAATGGGTTATATTTTTCATTGTCTTCCACGTGGCTTTTGAGTTTCCTTTTGCGTTCTGTAGCATGTTTTTATTATAGGTTGACTTTATGTTTTTAAGTATTTTGTTAATATAATTTCTGTACCTTGTGTATGTAATCCTAAGTGTAACTTTTTCTGGGTGCTGTTTTACTTGTTTGTGCATTCGATCGCGGTTTCGTATACATCTCAGTAGTCCTGGGGTGATCCAAGGTTTTAGGTTTCTTTTGCTTCTGGATGGGCTATAATTTATGGTATGTTTTAGTACTATCTTTGATATTTTTGTCACCAAAAATTTGGCAGCGATGTTTGCATCAGTAGATTCTAACATAGGAGAAAAATCGGCTGAGGCAATGTCGATATCTATAGCTTGATAGTTTAGCTTCGAGCAAGTTTTCCTCAATGGAGATGTTTTGTCAGGTATTGGTATGGAAGTCATTACAGGCATATGGTCTGTAATGTGTGATTCGATCACTAATGTCGTAGAAAGTACATTGTTTTTAAGGAAGATGTGATCTAGACATGTTCCCCGTGCCGGTCTAGTAACATACATGTGAGCTGGTAAAAGACCGTGTGATGCTAATAGGTTCAGGTAATGACTAGATCTGGCATCTTTATTATTAAACTTTATATAACCTACAAGATCAATCACCTTGCTTGATTTTATACCAGATAATATTTCATTCAGGCTATTTAGGAAGTTTGTATTATCTTTAACAAATGGAGGTCGATATATTGCTAATAGTGCCGTGTCTGAGCCGACCTTCAGTAACAGGCTACTGGCGTCCATAATGTTTGGTTCCGTTACATCGCAATCAAGGTTAGTGCGTATGTATACGATAGTCCCATCATTTTGATTTACAGGATTAGTAGTCTGATAGTGTACATAATTATCGAGTGGGGGAGGATTTTGTATCATTGAGACCCAACATTCTGTGAGTACAATTATGTCATAGCAAATGTCTATAAGAGATAATAAACACACGAATTCATCAAAATTACAATTAATACTACGGATGTTCATATGGATTAGATTTAAAGATCTATTTTGTTGGTGTTGAATATATTTAAGGCATTGATCTGGGCTACATATAAAAGATTGCGACACATTGAACTCCTCCAGTTCCGATGTTACTGTTAATAAATTATTCATATTTTTCTTTATATTTCTCTAATTTATTTTTATATTTTATAAGTAGGAGTTGATTTATGATGATCGGAAGTGGAGGGAAGTTCATTATCGCAATTTGGCATAATTTAATAAATTTTACTGCATGAATAGGAATAAAGCACCTATTGCTCATGAGGGGTGTAGAAAAAGTGTAGTGTGTGTGTTGCGTTTGAAGTGTGTAATTGTTTTGTGTTTGGAGTGTGTAATTGTATTGGATTGTGGGTGATTTGTGTGATGATGTATGGTGATTCAGTACAGTTGTCGTATTCACTACATGTAAAAAATAAACACTTTAAAATTTAACAAAAAAATAATAAAAAAAGTAATAAAGATATATTCACGAAGTCTCAGCCGATGATATTGCATTTAATGCATGTTCCGATTCCACTCTGATGACATTTGAGGTTGGCCCTTTTTTCCGGTAAATTCTACCATTTGCTGTCCAGCAAAATTTAAAGTCATTGCTTTTGGCGTATTCTCGAGTTTGGTAGAATAGTTTCCTTTTATTTCCAGCAAGGTATTCTGAGATATATATGGGTATATTTTTCCCTTCCAATCCTATCTGCGATGTATTTAGTTTATTTTCAGTGGAAGTCTTATTATAGGAACGTACGGCAGCCAGGAAAGTATTTTTCATGGCAACAGTGGAAAAGTCAACCACAATAGTCCTGTTCTTTCCTGGTTTTGCAGGGAGTTGGTAGATATCACGCAGAGCCGAAGTCTGAAGGTCAAGGTTGAGAGCCTTCCCAGTTTTGATGACTACGTTCAATAAGTCATCTCGCGTTTCTTTGGGGAAACTGGGAATATTACGTATTTCCACACATGAGGAGCGAGAACTAAGTTCAAGATGCTTTAGAATGTTTTTAACACTCACAGTGTCATATTTTATATTCATAAAGATGAAATAAGAAACCAAAAACTTGCGCACGGGCGGGACTTGAACCAGCAACCTTTTGGCATGCCGGGCCAAACGCTCTTACCAATTGAGCTACCGTGCTGTTAGTCCGACCCTGCGAAATTTGTGGTCTCTTATGAACACGTCAATTGCGTGACGCTTAGCGCCATCTAGCCGTCTGTTTATGAAACAGATGGCCCAAGCAGTTATTCTTTACAGAATAAATTCAACTTGGAAATTGATGTCGCTTCGCTATCTAATGCTTTAGAATGTTTTTAACACTCACAGTGTCATATTTTATATTCATAAAGATGAAATAAGAAACCAAAAACTTGCGCACGGGCGGGACTTGAACCAGCAACCTTTTGGCATGCCGGGCCAAACGCTCTTACCAATTGAGCTACCGTGCTGTTAGTCCGACCCTGCGAAATTTGTGGTCTCTTATGAACACGTCAATTGCGTGACGCTTAGCGCCATCTAGCCGTCTGTTTATGAAACAGATGGCCCAAGCAGTTATTCTTTACAGAATAAATTCAACTTGGAAATTGATGTCGCTTCGCTATCTAATGCTTTAGAATGTTTTTAACACTCACAGTGTCATATTTTATATTCATAAAGATGAAATAAGAAACCAAAAACTTGCGCACGGGCGGGACTTGAACCAGCAACCTTTTGGCATGCCGGGCCAAACGCTCTTACCAATTGAGCTACCGTGCTGTTAGTCCGACCCTGCGAAATTTGTGGTCTCTTATGAACACGTCAATTGCGTGACGCTTAGCGCCATCTAGCCGTCTGTTTATGAAACAGATGGCCCAAGCAGTTATTCTTTACAGAATAAATTCAACTTGGAAATTGATGTCGCTTCGCTATCTAATGCTTTAGAATGTTTTTAACACTCACAGTGTCATATTTTATATTCATAAAGATGAAATAAGAAACCAAAAACTTGCGCACGGGCGGGACTTGAACCAGCAACCTTTTGGCATGCCGGGCCAAACGCTCTTACCAATTGAGCTACCGTGCTGTTAGTCCGACCCTGCGAAATTTGTGGTCTCTTATGAACACGTCAATTGCGTGACGCTTAGCGCCATCTAGCCGTCTGTTTATGAAACAGATGGCCCAAGCAGTTATTCTTTACAGAATAAATTCAACTTGGAAATTGATGTCGCTTCGCTATCTAATGCTTTAGAATGTTTTTAACACTCACAGTGTCATATTTTATATTCATAAAGATGAAATAAGAAACCAAAAACTTGCGCACGGGCGGGACTTGAACCAGCAACCTTTTGGCATGCCGGGCCAAACGCTCTTACCAATTGAGCTACCGTGCTGTTAGTCCGACCCTGCGAAATTTGTGGTCTCTTATGAACACGTCAATTGCGTGACGCTTAGCGCCATCTAGCCGTCTGTTTATGAAACAGATGGCCCAAGCAGTTATTCTTTACAGAATAAATTCAACTTGGAAATTGATGTCGCTTCGCTATCTAATGCTTTAGAATGTTTTTAACACTCACAGTGTCATATTTTATATTCATAAAGATGAAATAAGAAACCAAAAACTTGCGCACGGGCGGGACTTGAACCAGCAACCTTTTGGCATGCCGGGCCAAACGCTCTTACCAATTGAGCTACCGTGCTGTTAGTCCGACCCTGCGAAATTTGTGGTCTCTTATGAACACGTCAATTGCGTGACGCTTAGCGCCATCTAGCCGTCTGTTTATGAAACAGATGGCCCAAGCAGTTATTCTTTACAGAATAAATTCAACTTGGAAATTGATGTCGCTTCGCTATCTAATGCTTTAGAATGTTTTTAACACTCACAGTGTCATATTTTATATTCATAAAGATGAAATAAGAAACCAAAAACTTGCGCACGGGCGGGACTTGAACCAGCAACCTTTTGGCATGCCGGGCCAAACGCTCTTACCAATTGAGCTACCGTGCTGTTAGTCCGACCCTGCGAAATTTGTGGTCTCTTATGAACACGTCAATTGCGTGACGCTTAGCGCCATCTAGCCGTCTGTTTATGAAACAGATGGCCCAAGCAGTTATTCTTTACAGAATAAATTCAACTTGGAAATTGATGTCGCTTCGCTATCTAATGCTTTAGAATGTTTTTAACACTCACAGTGTCATATTTTATATTCATAAAGATGAAATAAGAAACCAAAAACTTGCGCACGGGCGGGACTTGAACCAGCAACCTTTTGGCATGCCGGGCCAAACGCTCTTACCAATAGGTCGGACTAACAGCACGGTAGCTCAATTGGTAAGAGCGTTTGGCCCGGCATGCCAAAAGGTTGCTGGTTCAAGTCCCGCCCGTGCGCAAGTTTTTGGTTTCTTATTTCATCTTTATGAATATAAAATATGACACTGTGAGTGTTAAAAACATTCTAAAGCATTAGATAGCGAAGCGACATCAATTTCCAAGTTGAATTTATTCTGTAAAGAATAACTGCTTGGGCCATCTGTTTCATAAACAGACGGCTAGATGGCGCTAAGCGTCACGCAATTGACGTGTTCATAAGAGACCACAAATTTCGCAGGGTCGGACTAACAGCACGGTAGCTCAATTGGTAAGAGCGTTTGGCCCGGCATGCCAAAAGGTTGCTGGTTCAAGTCCCGCCCGTGCGCAAGTTTTTGGTTTCTTATTTCATCTTTATGAATATAAAATATGACACTGTGAGTGTTAAAAACATTCTAAAGCATTAGATAGCGAAGCGACATCAATTTCCAAGTTGAATTTATTCTGTAAAGAATAACTGCTTGGGCCATCTGTTTCATAAACAGACGGCTAGATGGCGCTAAGCGTCACGCAATTGACGTGTTCATAAGAGACCACAAATTTCGCAGGGTCGGACTAACAGCACGGTAGCTCAATTGGTAAGAGCGTTTGGCCCGGCATGCCAAAAGGTTGCTGGTTCAAGTCCCGCCCGTGCGCAAGTTTTTGGTTTCTTATTTCATCTTTATGAATAAGTTCAAGATTCTCAACTTTCTTTTCAAGGGAGAGTATGTATGTTTGATTTATAGATCGTTCCTTTTCAAGATTTTCAACCCTAATCTTTAACTCTTCGTTACTGGTTTTAATAGTGTCTAAATTATTTTGTATTATTTCATTAGTTTTTTGTATTTGTTGATTTTGTTGTTTTATTTGAGCAACATCTTCCATTAGTTTGGTCATCATAGATAGATGCCCTGCCTGCAGGCTTTCTATAATAGTCTTAATATCGTCCATGAAATGATCGAGATCGCTACGAGGCGCGCAACGAGGCGAGGTGGAATCCATCCGGTGACGTTTTTGGGGATTTCCAGTGTAGACTTCCATCGATGGGTTTGAGAGGCTTGGTAAATCTGAGTCCGATTGTGTCATAGAAGGAGTAACGGGGGGGGGTTCGTTTTAGTGGCATTGTTTTATTTCCTTTTCTCGTCTAGATTGTTGTTTACAATAATGTTTATCGTAGATCCGTAGTGAAGTAAGCGCGGCTGCGGTTGTAGGTAAGTTATTATAATATTCTTATCGTTCGTAGCCGATTCGTAGCAGTTTCGTAGTCGAGGGGCGGAGCCTATTCCCGTAGACAGCTGTAGTAGTGCGTAATGTTCGGTGTCAGTCGGTTTACTTCGTGGAGCCGAAGTGGAACCGGCTTTCTTATCGCGCTGGTATGGGTCTTATTGCTAGATATCATTCACTTGTAATTATTACAGCTAGTCGCCACAATTTATAAACGTTCAACTTGCTGTATTACAGTCTTTATCTGTATTCGCACTAATCTATACTAATATTATAAAGCTGAAGAGTTTGTTTGTTTGTTTGTTTGAACGCGCTAATCTCAGAAACTACTGGCCCGATTTGAAAAAATATTTTTATGTTGGATAGTCCCATTTATCGAGGAAGGCTTTAAGCTATATAACATAAAGATACGAGTCACAAGACCACAGCAGCAATGAAAAATGTTGCGAAAACGGAAGAAAGATATTCCATTTGAGAGCTTCCGCTGCGTACGCTGCGGAAACCGCTAAAGTTACACAAAAATCATGTATGACAAGATTGTTTAGCATTAAGAGTTCTAGAATAAAGTCCGGGACAGCATAAGTCTATCTTTTATGGTTGACTTACTAAAACCTTTTTTATGTTAATAAATTTGTAAATAAATAATGCATCGATTTTAGAGGTGTATTGTACACACAGGTATTTATTCTTATCAAAATAAATACATTCATCGTCACGAGCATTTTATTTAGAACAAAGTTGCCCTTTATATCATTTGATTCCAATAAATATCTTAGGAGCTATCACAGTTTTAACATAACTCCGCACCAAAATAATGTTCGCAGCTTAAGTACAACGTGCGCTTGCGCTAATCTATACTAATATTATAAAGCTGAAGAGTCTGTTTGTTTGTTTGTTTGAACGCGCTAATCTCAGAAACTACTGGCCCGATTTGAAAAATCTTTTTTACGTTGAATAGTCATTTATCGAGGAAGGCTTTAGACTATATAACATAAAGATACAACTCATAAGACCACAGCAGCAATGAAAAATGTTGCGAAAACGGGAGAAAGATATTCCTTTTGAGAGCTTCCGCTGCGTACGCTGCGGAAACCGCTTAAGTTACACAAAAATCATGTATGACAGGATTGTTCAGCATTAAGAGTTCTATAATAAAGTCCGCGACAGCATATGTCTATCTGTTATGGTTGACTTACTACAACCTTTTTTATGTTAATAAATTTGTAAAAAAATAATGCATCATTTTTAGAGGTGTATTATACACAAAATTCATCATCACCATCCATCATCATCACATTCATCATCACGAGCATTTCATTTAGAACAAAGTTGCCCTTTATATCATTTGATTCTAATAAATATCTTAGGAGCTATCACAGTTTTAACATCACAACGTGCGCTTGCGCCAATTATATTATAAAGCTGAAGAGTTTGTTGGTTTGAACGCGCTTATCTCAGGAACTGCAGAACCGATTTGAAAAAATATTTCTGTGTTAGATAGCTTATTTATTGAGTAAGGCTTTAGGATATAAAACATCACGCTGCGACGGGAGGGGAGGGAGCAAACTCAAAACGCGCGGACGAAGTCGCGGGGGACCGCTAGTTATATTATAAAGCTGAAGAGTTTGTTGGTTTGAACGCGCTTATCTCAGGAACTGCTGAACTGATTTGAAAAAATATTTCTGTGTTAGATAGCTTATTTATTGGGAAAGGCTTTAGGATATAAAACATCACACTGCGACGGGAGGGGAGGGAGAAAACTCAAAACGCGCGGACGAAGTCGCGGGGGACCGCTAGTAAGGGAATAACACTCACTGTTATAGTTCAACGATATCTCAAAGTATTAAAACTAGTACTCGTCACAATGATAGAAAGAGATAATCCGTGTAAATGAAAATATGTTGCTAGGACGCACACAAAACACGAGTTGACGCACGGGCGCGCGTTCGCGACTTCGCGAGAGCAGTTCCTGTGTGGATTATCCAGTTTTCATTCAAAAATACAACATTAATAATCTTAAGTGCTGCCAGCATGGCACCATAGAAAATGGTTCACTTCAAAGTCAAAGTCAAAAATAATTTATTCAATTAGGACACAAAATGCAACATATGAACGTCATTAATTAGTTTATATCAATCAATTATATGGCCCATATGGGGCTAGAACATGTCTTCATATCTCTTAGGCCCTACTAGCGCTTCGAGACAAGTGTGTCTTGTCTTGACAATCTGGCAAGTGCTGAGAAGAAACGCCGGAATAAACTCAGTCACACTAGCTGCCAAAAAAATGATACAAATCAAAATAAGGTACACATCAGATTAGTGCAGGCTGGACTGTCCATACATTCTCGTCATTAAGATAGTCTTGAATTTTATAATACCCCTTTGACATTAGTTTTGACATGTAACACGTTAGTTAGCTTTATAGGATTGGTTGTGCTTCTCTCATTATATATACGAAAATTTAATGTATGTACGGAAAAAATGCATTCATTCACGAAAAAGAGTGACATACACAAATATAATACTAGGAATAAAGATAAGCTTGCTATTCCACAATTAAGGCTTCGAAAGGTTGGTAATTCTTTCATGGAGAAAGGTTTTTTTTTTCAATAAACTACCAGAACACATTGTAAACTTACCGGTTAATAAATTTAAAACTGTTATTAAAGATACCCTTATGACGAAAGGGTATTAAAATTCATGATTATTTAAAAGATAATAATGTATGGACTTGCATGAACACTACAAACATTGTAAACCTTTTGAAAAGAGGCATTGACAATAGTGACTGAGTTTGTTGCGCAGCTTCTTCTCAGCACTAGCCCACAATTGTCACGAAGCTATGGTAGGGTTTATATTGGGACGTGTAAAAGTACCCCAAATTGGGCCTATTTTCATAAATAAATGATTTTTATGACAAATTATAATAATATAACATAATCTTACCGTAATTTCTATAGTTTTGGCCTACTAGTCCTAACGGTATGACTAGCAGTACGGTGAGTACTGCCAATTTTGTCTTCATCGTGAAGCTGAAGTCAAAAGACTGAGGATTCTTAATGCCCTTCAGATTTTATAGAAAAAAAGCGATAAAAAATTAACACCGTAATCGTGAGTGATTATGAGGTTTTAGAACTTTATCATGAGACTCGTGCTCATGACAGAATTAAATGTTCAATAGAATTAATAAAAATAAATAAACTAAACTAGAACCATACTAGATTAGCTATTAAATAATCAGACACCCTGATTTTACGGTTTTTGGGGTTCCGTAGTCGAACGGAAAAAACGGAACCCTTATTAGTTTCGTCAAGTCTGTCTGTCCGTCCGTATGTCACAGTTACCTAATCCTGAAACTATACACACTGGCGCATTAGGAGAACGTAAAAAAAGTATTTTTTATTTTTTTCTAATATTGTAATTTTGAAAACTGGCCCTTACTGTCGTTTTCTACCTTCATAACAAATCGTTTAATGTAGTTTTAACACATTTTAAAGGAAGTTAAGAGAATTCCAGATAATTAGTATTATTGTTGTTTTTAATATAAACTTAGTTTTTTGGTGATATTCAGAACTGCTCCACATTTTACCATTAGAAAATGTATATAAGAGCATATTAAGAGATATTTACCAGCAGACGCTAAGCGTCTGGAATTTTATTAGATACCATAGTTCATCACACATGTTCATAATGTGTAAATACTACATTTGACAATTCGAATGGTTTAGAATGTTTTTAACACTCACAGTGTTATATTTTATATTCATAAAGATGAAATAAGAAACCAAAAATTTGCGCACGGGCGGAACTTGAACCAGCAACCTTTTGGCTGACCGGGCCAAACGCTATTACCAATTGAGCTACCGTGCTGTCAGTCCGACCCTGCGAAATTTGTGGTCTCTTATGAAAACGTCAAATGCGTGACGCTTAGCGCCATCTAGCCGTCTGTTTATGAAACAGATGGCCCAAGCAGTTATTCTTTACAGAACAAATTCAACTTGGATACTCCAAACGCTAACCAGAAATGACAAAGAATAGAACATTTAGACATTTTAAAATTAAGTTGACTGATTTTCTCATTGAAAAATGCTTTTATACTGTTAATGAATACCTTTTAGCACCAAAAATAAATGATGAAATGTATGGATATAATTTAATCATGATTAAATTGGTATAATCAAAATAGATTTAATAATGATAATTATAAAATGTTTATAATTTCAATTTTTTGTAAAATATTGTTACACTAGTTTTAGTTAAAATGTAAATACCTACTTTATATGCCTGAAAAGGTGAAGCATAGAGTTCGCATTTAAACAACCCACAACCTTTGTATGTACCTATGTTTATGAAGGAATAAATGATTATGATTAAAAGAAATATTTTTTCTGAATCTGGTGTCCCCAAGAGTCTCACTTCCATAACACAAGTGCAATTAGCTACTTACTTTTGGATCAGAGCAATGTATGTGATTGGTATTTACTTAATATTTACGAGTAATAATACCCATAGTTAATTCAATTAACTTTAATGTTTCAATCTTTCCGAGAAGTGTCTACATTCAAAGCAAAAGTTGTAAAAAATGAGCTTTCAGTTTATATTTCGTCATAATGGTAGTCGTATCGTGTTTATGTGCATTTCGTCAAACTTTACAGGGCGGCCATTTGAAATATTTTAAACGGTTATTTTTGAATAACTTTTTTTGTGTATAACCGAGGGACATCAAAATTTACATAGGAAAATTAAAAAATGTCTATTATAGTATGGAATAGGTATCATTCATGAGCCTAAATTAGCCGGTTTTTGAGAAAAATCACATGCGTCATTTTACTTTGGATAAAAATGCGACTCATGGTAAGATCCGACGTTTTTCTGCGGATAAGCTTATGTCGGATGATACAAAACGACAAATTTCTGTGGACTTTGCAATAAATATTGTGTCGTATGTGAATAATATTTACTGTTATTATATGAGTATATAAAATGGTTCCTATTCTAAATAAATGTGTTATGCATTTTAGTAAAGTTTCAGATGGTTAAGGTATTATTTGACAGTAATTTTCGTCTTATTAAGAATTATTTAGTGAATAAATTATCCTTATATTTTAACTAGCGGTCCCCCGCGACTTCGTCCGCGCGTTTTGAGTTTGCTTTTTCCCCTCTTGTCGCTGCTTGATAAAGCCTTTTTCAATAAATTAGCTATCCAACACAAAAATATATTTATTAAATCGGTTCAGTAGTTTCTAAGATAAGCGCGTTCAAACAAACAAATTATTCAGCTTTATAATATTAGTATAGATATAAGTGAGAGGCCAGCCTCGCGTGTTGGTACGGACAACAGCACGTCAAGGTAAACATGCTGCGGAATCTTATTCACTAGTAATAAGGGCTAGTTAGCAACAAAAGTGAATAACCTGATGTGCTTGCTACTGTACCTACTTAAGCTGCGAGTATTATTTTGATGCGGAGTTATTTCTAAACTGTGATAGCTTCTAAGATATCAAAAATAAACTTTGAAAAAAGTAAAAACCGACTTCAAAACCAAAATGCACTAAAAAGTCTTAAATAAACTCTTCACCATTGAAAGGAAAGGAATCCGTTTTAGGCAAACAATTTCTTTTTGGAGTCGGTGCTGTGATAGTTGATGCGTGATGGTCAAAGTGATGGCACCGACTCCAAAAGGAAATTGTTTGCCTAAAACGGATTCCTTTCCTTTCAATGTCATTTATTTAAATCTGTCGCTTTATAATTTATCAGTCTGATAAGTTTTATCTGACCATTGAACAATCGGCCCTAAGAAGAATATACCTAACAATTATTTTAACGAAAAGTCTTCGTTTCAGTAACCTGACAAAAGTTAATCACCCTAGAAATAACAGCTTTGGCAAAATATAATTGTTTCACTTACTTACAACATAAAACTTATGTAGTGGAACGGCATATTATGAAGACAAGAACTTAGATAATTTTGCGTTTATGTTATAAAGTAATCAAATAAGCCATAGATTTGGTTGTCCTTATCCCGTAATGGATGTCAAAAAAAGTAGTTTTCGTAATTATCGATAGGCTTGTTAAAAATGTCAAGGCATTAATACTACTTTTATGCATCTATGATTCGGCCCTTTTACCTAAACCATATAAATAAACCATTGTTAAGATCACTTACCATTAAAAAATTTGTTATAATAACTGAAAGCAATCGGTGTTTTACCACGATAGAAGACACAAAATAGTGATTAGCTAACTGTCATCAATCCAGTTCCAAAATGAGAAAAATCTTGGTGTTTGGACGAATAGGTACCAAGGAATCTGTTGCGAAAAACGTTAGTAGTTTATTAGAATATAATTTCCATCGCTCGTTGTGTGATTTTGAGTTTCATTATAAGGCCCATAGTAAGAGACCATGTTTCGGATCCGTATGTCATCACTGGTAACACACACTGGTTGAAGACTTTCGTCTTCAGACACTGAGGTAGATGAGATGAGAAGACGCTCTTGCGCAATTTCCCGAACGCTGTCCAGCCGAGTTGGATTCGTCGATTGACCTCTTTCTCGAAGTTGGACCTACCCAATTGGATAACTTGTCCCAGGTAGACGTACTCGTCGACAACTTCGAGAGTTGAGTTTCCAACTACTGGAGTGGGTACGACAAGGGAGTTCGACATAATTTGCGTCTTTTCCATGTTCATTTTAAGACCCACTTGTTGGGATACTCGGTCAAGGTCTTCGAGCTTAGTGCCAAGATCGTCCAGCGTCTTTGCCACAACGACTATATCATCGGCAAATCGGAGGTGTGTGATGTATTCGCCGTTAACATTGATGCCGATTCCTTCCCATTCCAGAAGTTTGAAGGCGTCTTCCAATGCCGCTGTGAACAGTTTCGGAGATATCACATCTCCCTGTCTCACACCTCTCCGCAGTGGAATCGCCCTCGTGTTCTGCTTGTGTACTCGGACCGACATGGTGACGTTATTGTAAAGGCACTTCAACACCTCTATATACCTATAGTCTATGTGGCACCGCTGCAGAGACTGAAGCACTTGTAGTATGTGTACACACCACCCACACACACTCACATAGTTTAAGTCAGTATATAAGAATATCTGTAGACATTTGAGTCATTCTATTACACGCATCGCAAAGTAATACATCTTTTATTTCGTTGCGCAAGGGTCAACATCACATGGCGACCCTGACAGTGCTGCCTCAAAGGCAGCGCTGTGCAAAGGGCAATAAAATCAGTTTCGTTTGTGATTTGTGAAAAACAAAAATAATATGGACTAACTACGAGCGAAAAAAAGTGATGAGAAGAAAAATAAAGGAGACTACGCGGAAAAAGAAGTACAATTTAAAAGATGAAGTAAAGAAAATTATTTTTGGATGCTGGCGGCCGGGCCTTGTATGGAGCCAGAAGAAGGAATTGCTGGCAGCCGGGAGTTGTTACGAGTCAGATGATTAAGGAATTTTGTTGCTGGGCGCCGGGAGATGACGGTGTCAGATGAGTGTGGTTATGTTGCTGGGCGCCGGGAGAGTTCGTGTCAGATGTGGAACTTGGCGCCGGGTGACTTTAACAACAGGAAGGAAACAGCAGACTCGTAACAAGACCCGTGCAGGATTTTTTGGTAGATTTTTTAGTAATTACTTTACTAAGTAAATAGAGCTAGTTTAAAAAATATATAATTACCTACATATTCATCTTAAAATAGTTGTTTCGTATAGTTAAAAGTACACGTGACCACTGTGTAACACTTTTTAATTACTGTCATAATTTAGATATTTTAATTTTGAATGTTATCGTAAACATGAAGTTTTATATGCTAACGTAGATGGGTCAAATTATGTTATCATTCCTAATTCCTATTAATATCAAATTATTCATATTATAGATTGCAAAAAAAAAACTTTAGTTTATTGCAACAGTTTTCTCAATTTACGATTTGACAACATTTAGCACACTTATTGAATCTTAATTTCCAAAGTAACTGATTTTACAAATAGATTATTTTAATATTTCATATTTTTATCAGAGAAGATTTACATAACATAATACTGATATAAAAAATTCATATTAATCTACAGGTTGAAATAATAATTAAAATGTTAATTTAGTATATTTGGAAAAAATCGGACTATTAGCAAACGCGTTGTTTTATCTTTCAACAAATGAGCAGTTTTTCGTTTCCACTCAAAATATGAACCGATGAATATTTTTATTTGATGTAATATTTACATTTTCAAACATCTTTTAAAGTTATCACTGGTAGAGCAAAGATACTGTCTTTCTGTTTTTAGATTCGCGTTCATCAGCGAATTCCACGTAGGTAAGTAGTCACGAGCATCGTACAAGCGTTTGTTTACGCGATACTGATTTCATAACTTCTATTACATTTTTTTCTAAATAAATAATCATATTTACATAATTTAGTTTCAGTCGCAACTCTGTTTCTCGTTAAACGTAAAATGCATTTAAATACATTTATATTTTGGTTGAAAAAGTATGTCAACACTATGACATAATTTTTTGATAATTATGATGTCTTAAAATTGGTAGTTATATAAAAGTGTAATTTCATTGACAATGCTTCATATTTTGGCTTATATAAATAATGATGAATTTTTTAATAATTATCATATAGGTATCAAATGTTTCTAGTTTCGATTTCGTCATTTCATATTTTGTCCGCACTTAGTGTTTCAAAAAATAAATGCAGTATGTCTTGTCTTTAGGTTGATATCATGAAACATAATAGATGAAACTCACATTATAACTCTTTTAAGTTAAATCCTAGACTATCAGAAATCAGAGTACGACAGTTCCCAATCTTCTTGATATTTAATTATTGCCAATTTGACTAGAATCTAGAGATTAACCATTTTGATTTTACTTATTATCAGCATTTCATGAGCACGTACACACATTTTTATTCATTTTTTTTTCAGTACTGACTTAAGCAAGTATCAACTAGAATTGTTTTTGTTTTCAGATATTGCTTGCCTAATAACAGATTTGTTTTGTAAAAAAATACAATATGATGTGATTTATCAGTTATTTACAATAGGCAGTTTAATAACAAAATAATTGGTTTGCAGTTACCTAAATACTTATATTAGCGTTCCCTTTTTTTGATAAGACAGTTTTCAGTAAAAATAATCATTTTAAAATCAATTATACTCATATGAATATCTATGATGAGTGCAATCAATTAGTACTTTAGTAGAGAATATAACATAATGCTTTATTTCTTTGAAACAATGTTAAAGACCATGTACAGTTAATATTTTGACAGCTTAATTAACTACGTGATTGTCGTTTTGGTTTTCGATATATGGTAGTTACCTCTTGTAAACTTTGAAACATAATTTTACTGTTTTCCGTTGATATTCCGATACAAATGTTAATTACGAAAGCTTTAGCATAATTATTTCTTTAGGTATTGCACAACTATTATTTGCATTTCACTCTTAAGGTGCACATGCACGTGCTGCTGTATCAGCATTCTGGTTAGCGCGTCGATGAGAAAGAAATACGAAGCCATCTCAGATATCAGTCTTGTTGCAAATTCAAATTATCATTTTGTACTTTACTTGAAATTAGTAATTGAATGAAATATTATACGTTTTCAGCTTTTTTTAACTATGTCGAAAAAACGCGTACCTATGCTAAAACGTAATTTTATAAAAATAAATATAATTTGTTTAACTTGTTTTGTAGTAGGAACCTCAGACTATTACAGAACCGAATACTTTTGTATTATTTCTCTTTTGATGTAAGAACACATTTAGTTAAAAAAAAAATATTGCTATTTTTTATCTCTATCTAAAGGTATATAGTTCCATGGACGTAGTAGATAAAAAAAAACTAAACAATACCAAGATTGTAGTGTAAGTAAGTGTTTTATAGATTGGATTTTGAGACGGTATGAATGTATTAAAATCTTTTGTAACCTAGATTACATTAGTTACATTCGAAAGGAAATTGTTATTTTTGTAGATAGATTTTGTAGAAAGAGACTAAAAGTGTGTGTTTGTATGACGGAAAAGTAATTACATAGTTAGTCAGGGAATACTTAGTAGAAATATTTTGTATCACGAATGGCCTGATCAACCATAAGTAAACAAAGTCATTTATGCTAAGGAATTCATTTTGTTGGTTTGTACGTCACAGTTGGAAATGATAGTTTATGTAAGAGCTTTATATGTAATTGATTATGGTACTAATGGCGTTTATTAAGAAGTAGAAAACGATGTCGAATCCTTCAGTTTGAACATGATGTAAACGAGGTTTCTTCGTGTGAGCCGTTGGAGGTCGATAAAGATCTTAAAAGAGGACTCGTTATAAAATGGTGTAGTAAGGGTACAAGGTACAGTCAAGGGTATCAGATCCTTCATTTGATCATGGTGCAGACGAGTTTCTCTCCGTGAAAATAGTTGGAGATCAAGTGATCTTAAAACATTAACCTTTAAATAAGTCTATGCATAGCATTAAGGACTAAAATGTCTTTAAATAATAAAAAGTCGACTATAAATAAAAATAAATAAGACTGTTACCTAGAAATTATATGTTATGAATATTGTAGAGCCGGCCGGCCTCAGTAAAATAATAAGTACCCAAGTATGCAAGCATGCAAATATGCAAGTAAGAAGATAGGTAGATACGCCAAATAAGTATAAATGTACCTAAAGTGTTTGATGATTAATGAAGATGTAGAGTATTTGTAATGTGCCAATTTATAAAAAAAAAATACGAAGATTTAATTTGCCAATTTTTGAGAATGTAAGAATAATATAAGTTTTGTTCGGTAAATTGATGGTATGCTTAAAATGTATATGTTTCATTACAATGTATAAATTAATGAGATGAAGGTCATGGAACTTATATCACACACTAAATAATAAACTTTAAAGATGTAGATGTAACTAAAGAATGTTTGTAGACTAATTTTTGTCCGTGGCTTTGCTCATACATTAATAGATGATATTTAATTAAAAACAGCTATAAGGTTTCCACTGGGTATACCTATGTATACTTTAATTTGTATAATGCAAGTTGTAATTAGATTGAATATGTCCAATTGTTTTTTTTAAAGCTTTATTTACCATTCTTTGTACACCTATACAGATATAATATATTATTATGCATTAGATAAATCAACACTTTAAACAATTTAAAATGAAACAATTGCTACTATGTCGTGTTTTTAAAAACTAATTTGACCCATCTTCTTACTTTTTTTAATATCATTTATTATAGATCATTAAGTATGAAATGTAACGTCACACATTTATATTAAAATATGATAGTTTCATATCAATCTTCATTATAATCCTAGCTCGTAAGTTAACTTTGCGATGTTTCTTGTTTCGAAATTAGTTTAAACCTATACAAAATCATATTAATTTTGCAATTCGCAATATAAAAATTACTTTTCTATTTGAGTAAACTACATCCATTTTTTTTACCAAATTGAAATTGACATGTAAAATCTAGATTATCGTTAAAACTGGCGTTGATTTAATTCAGATTTAGATTACATTCATTTTGCTTTATTATAATCGTTTTTTTTATGAGTAGCAATTGCAAAACTTGTTATGTATCATTTAAAAACAATTAGTATGATTAACAACTTATGGTACTTGAATTATAATTAGAAGTTTTTTGTAAACAACACTGTCATTCTGTAACGTTTCTTTACCAATCATAATAGTGCTTTACACACTGATTATTTTGTAATACTTGAATTCATTAATTGTTTACCTTAATTTAAATGTTTATATTTTTAAACAGTTTTCGATATAAGAACATACTTTTTCCATGATTTAGCAATATTAATACCTTTTTCCGAAATTTTGTAACTCATCCAATTGTAATTTTGGTAATTAGTTTGTAACTTTTCTAAAAAATATTGATTATTTTTTCTTTTAAAAAGGGGGGAGGTGTAGTATGTGTACTCACCACCCACACACACTCACATAGTTTAAGTCAGTATATAAGAATATCTGTAGACATTTGAGTCATTCTATTACACGCATCGCAAAGTAATACATCTTTTATTTCGTTGCGCAAGGGTCAACATCACACACTGCCCAAGTTTCGATCGAATCAAAGGCCTTCTCATAGTCTACAAACGCAAAACATAGAGGCATATTATACTCCTCGGACTTCTGTATAATTTGCCTAAGCGTATGTACATACATACGCTATAGTACTAGGCTATAGTACCATAGACCACATGGTCTATGGTACTATAGTCTTTTCGGAAACCGGCTTGTTCGGGAGGCGTCTAATCGTGAGTGAAGCATAATAATGACCGCCCGTTTAGGCTGTGTGAGTGATTTGAGGGTTGCTATATAAATCATTAATTTCCCTACTGTTTGGTGGAACCAATCGACCCCAGTTAAATCATATAATTGGCATATATATTTTTGAACAGAAGTATAAACAAAAAAAAAACCGGCCAAGTGCGAGTCGGACTCGCGCACTGAGGGTTCCGTGCCAACGTTAATTGAATTAAGCAATTCACTTACTTCCACTTAGTAAAATACCACAATATTTTGTTGACAGCAAATATAACTTTGTTTTTCATAGTGTTTGTATGAAGAACAAAGTTATGTTTGCGGTTGTTGAAAAAGTGCTATATCTCAAAAACTTCTCGTTCGATTCCGTTCAAACCAATTTTCGTTGAAAGTTTTTGTTATGATCTTCATTATATATTTTTTTCAAAATTTACACTCGCTTAGTTTAGAAGTTAGATTGGGGGGGGGACGCCCATTTTTCCACTTTGGAAGCGTCTAGCTAAGAAACGTTAGACTTTAAAAGAAAACGGTTTTAGGAACCTGTATGTCATTTTTGAAGACCTATCCATAGACACCCCACACGCATAGGTTTGACAAAAAAATTTTTTTTCGGTTTTAGTTTCATGTATGGGAGCCCCCCCTTAAATATCATTATTATTATTTTTTGTATTAGAATCGTAAAGCGGTTAAGAGGATACATCTCCCTACCAAATTTCAGTAGTGTGATGCTTATAGTTTCAGAATAAATTGGGTGTGACATACGGACGGACAGACAGACAGACAGACAGACAGACAGACAGACAGACAGACGGACAGACAGACAGACTTGACGAAACTATAAGGGTTCCGTTTTTTGCCATTCGGCTACGGAACCTTAAAAACACGTTTAAATCACGTATGACATGCTATAATAATAATGTTTAGAACGTATATTATTATTATTATAATTTACAAAGACGCGCTATATTCCTCTATGTTGTGTCAACTTTTTGTACACTTGTCTTTAGGAAACCTATGAAAAAGATGAAAAAAATATAATTTAAAATAAAAGATCCCGTAGATCTTTTATTTTACTTTTGGAAAACGGCTCCCAAAAACTGACGAAATATGATTTTACAGAGTCACATAGTTTGTTACATACAATAAAAGTGCATGTATAGATTTTCCCATTTTTAGGGAATTTTCCCCGTAAATAAAGTGACAACACTGTTGCATTTTACGTCTGGAATTCTCGTCAATGTATTAAAAACATTATTTAAAAAAATATTATGAATCGTAATAACTTATGTATGATAGGTGATTCCATGTGACTTTTTACGTTTACTTATGTAGTTTTTACATGAGTTCACAACACAAGACGGCATTTTTGCAAAATAAATCGTGGACGCCAGGAATGCACTACTACGTGTTATCGGCGCTGTCACTCAGGACGAAATGGCAGCGGGTTGTCGGACGGCGGACCTATTGTATATGTGTGAGTGTAGAGCATGTACTACAAACGAAATTGTAGTAGCTTGCATGCTTCACATTTTTTGAGTGTAATGTTACGTCCGTATTTTTTTTACGTCCGTGGTTTAAAGACCAAAAATGCAATAAAACGTTTTTTGGATTTTTATCAAATACGTCGTTGTTCTAAGATCATGACGATTTAATGTTCAATGGAGTGATACTATTGGGAAGGTCACTAGGTAGCTCGTTGATAAGCAGAGGTCCCGAGGAGCAAGATAGGCAGCCGTGCGCTCGCTGTAGGCATTGTTCGTGCCAATCGTGTCGAGCTGGTTTTCTGCAACCGAGCGGGTGTATACAGGGCGTACACGTTCTTGCCATAAGGAATCATCGAAGAAATATTTCTTAAGAAAACAATTTTAAACTTCACGTAAACAGGTTTTTTTACGTAAAGTAAATATCCTAAATAATAAATATCCTTTGGACATTCCCATACATCGCCATCTAATCCCAAAGTAAGCTACTCAAAGCTTGTGTTATGGGTGCCAGACAACGGATATAATACTTAAATACTTTTTGTTTGTAAATACATACATGGTATATATAAAAAACACCCAGACCAATACAAACAGACATGTTCATGCACACAAATATTTGTATTGTGCGGGGATCGAACCCGCAACCCGCTGCGTAGTAGGCGATTTCTCGACCACTACACCAGACGGCTATAGACGTGAATAGGTAAGACTTTACAGTGTTTAAATAAGCCAATGTCATTATTTATGAATTGAATATTTATATTGATGGCGACTATATATTTAATTATTTTTAGTTGAAGATTATATAAACTAGTTAATTAAAAAAATAAGGTAAGTTTTGTATGTACGGCCATAGCTGTTGAGGCCGTATTGTATATAGGTTCCGCCAAGGCGTTATATAACATCAATTTACTTTAATCAACCATTGACAAGAACGAAATGTAGTGTAATTTGTGGTAAATTAAGACTACATATTTGTTAAGCACAAATACGATTTTATTTCCGACGACATAATCTCCACAATCCTTCGCTGCACTCCAAACGCAGAGCCCTGCGCCTCTATCCTGCACATCAGGTTAACTGAAAATGGTAACGGTTTTTTAGAATTACAAATATGCCACAAATTGTCTCAGTTTGTTAGCCACATGTTCAATATTAATGCTCCAATTAAATTTATCGTCAATGATTATACCGAGATACCTAATGTGTTTAACAATTTCTATAAGTGGGCAGGCAGCAACACGTGGTGTTGGTTGTGAGGAGGCAATCGTGATCATGGGCCACTAGATGTCTCACATAAGGAGATTGAATAACCAAAGTTTTTATTTGTCACAGTAAGCACCAGGCCAGCATCATGGCACCAGTGCAGCAATGAGTTTTAAATCGGACTGCAATAGATCAAAAGCTATTTGTGGGTCTTTAGTCATTTAGGCTCATATCATTAACATATGTAACAAAATGCAATGGCCCTAGCACAGCACCCTACTGCGCGGTGCGAACCATGGCATCCACAGATGAAATCAACGAGTTACCAACTTTAACAGAGAACTTCCAATTTTTGAGGTAGTTTTCACACCATGCAAGTAATGGTCCACGAACGCCGCAATTGTTCAACTTTTTAACTATTTGTGAATTTTGTAATGTATCGAAAGCATGTGAGAAATCGCAACAACAAAATGTTTTTTGTTCATTCCTTATTAACCTCATCCGTAAATCTTGCCAAAAGGTCCATTGTTTCTTTACCAGCCTGAAACCCATACTGATTTGGAGAGATAACACTATGCTGCGAATAGAAGGTATGAATTTGCTCGCAAACGTATTTTTCAACTATTTTTATCTACTGTAGGGAGCAATGTGATGGGTCGGTAGTTGGAGTATATGTCTCATTTTCCTTTTTTATAAATAGGTCTGACACAGCCTTCCTTTAATTAAACCTGTCTTAATACTACAGTTGATAAGGTTGGCAATAGCTATTGATATATCAAGACCTGCTGCCTTAATATCTCATGCTTTAATACTATCTAGTCCTGGGAATTTTAGTAACTTTGTCATGCATGGCCTTTTGAAAATGAAGGCTACAATCAATTTGTGTTTCAGAATGAACGCTTGGCTTCACCAGCGAGACATCACAGTTAGGTATCATATTTTTGACCGTGTTATCAAATTCACATGCAAAGTTATCTGCAATATGTTTAGTATTGAGACCTTGGGCTTTAAACGCTTTAATTATTATTTCATCAATTGATAATGTCATTCGTCCTAACATTCGGTTTACTAATTGACAACTTACAACTTCTACCTAAATATAGATTTTACTTACACAAAAACTCCGCTATCTTTTATTCCGAGGGCAACGTCTAGGGATTCTTAATTTAATTGAACATTTCTTAATATGGGTATTAAGATCGGCTTGATGAAATGTAGCTGACTGTACTGTTTACTTGAGGGAATTATTAAAACAGCAAGATATTTTAAAAACAAACAATATATTTATAAAAAAACATAATTTAGACAAAGGAAATCTAATGAGTGTACATGAATTATCACTTTTCATTAAGTAACTCAATGGTTCCTAGGTTTCCTATGCTTGCCCATAAGATTATTATGAATGGATGGCTAAGCGTTACACTAATACAAAGGTAGAATACATTTTCTCGCCCTAAATCTATCTTAGTTAATAATTTATTACGGGCCTGACTCTGTACAATGTATAATCGTTCGTTCTTCGTCTTTCAAAAAACATAAAGGGACAGACTGTAGTAGGTAGATAAATCGGAATAGTATTCTTGTTTCATTAGGAAATTTTTAATAAATTAGGCAAGGTAATTTGCCTAAATTATTAAAAAAATTACAGTATTCCAACTCCATACAAACGGACAAATTGCGAGCTATGCTTTCGCGCCTCGATCTCGGTATGCGCTCGGTACGCAGACAGTCACGACTGTGCCCCAGTGACGACCGGATGTTGTGTTGTTTTTTATTGTCCATGTTTTGACATGAAATAATTTTAATTAGGTTTTAAATTAGAATGCGGATTTTTAATACTTTAAAATTTCACGTCTCAGTGAAGCGAAAATACTTTTCGGTCGCATATTTATAAAACCAATCTTTTATTCAAACATAAACATGAGTTTTCAATTAAATCGACAAACCATAAAACAACACGGATTTTATTTTAAATAAATTAACAATTCCTATTCCTAAATAAAAAGTAATTTACGATGACAAAACTATATAGTAACACAAATTATGCAAATGTAATTAAAATACTAGAGGCTGGCAGCCTTATCGCAAGTTTACGTACCGCGCGGCTGTAGGCATTTATTTTAAAGATACGTCCGAGTTACAATACTGTATAAAGGTAGATAACATTACCGTGATTTAGGGCTTTGTCACACGCACTGGGTGCGTTTGCGGTCTGCGGTGACAAATCCTATGAGGTACGCATTGGAGTATTTTAACTTAACTAATTTATATAATTTATAATGTTTGTAAAGCAAAATTTGTGATGTGATATAAAATATATTAAACCATAATAATCTCAACGTTTTGAACAATAACCGAATTAGCATTTTATACCACGTATACTATCAATAGTTTAAGGAAATTGCTGAGGAAATGTAAAAGCTTATTAGATTTGTATTTTTTTTATGTTCCTCTACTTTATGGTGTATAATATTACGCTGCCAACCCACAAAAATGCTATGATTCGTTGGAACATGATATGAAAATATCTCAAAAATAATACTAACTGCAGGAAAAAATAACATCAACGGACACTTATGAAAGTTAGTAAAAAAATGCGCATTTGGAATGTAAAAAGTTGTCTCTTGAAGGTAAAAAAATGAGTCTGATGGCAAAAATAAACTTACTTTTAAATAATACGATCTACCTCCTACCAACTTTTATTGCACAGACAGCATAATATTATTAACACCAACTCCGACTTTTCCCTACTTCAACATTTCTTACACGATGTAATTGTATAAAATTTCATCTAATAACTTATATTGTAGCTTATTGACTTCATTTCATTATTATAAGTATTATATCTATTGGCTAGCTGGGTTAAATTGAAATCTATACATATGTTATGTTTACTAAATAATGACCTACAAAAATAATTGTGACAATTTAAGCGATAGAATCACATGATTCATAAAGACAATAACTGCATTACTTGGTATTGCATAATACCAACCATATAAATAACACTTTACATAGTCGTAATATAAAACTAAGATGAAAGTGACGAAATAAAGCATTTTGCATGAAAGAAGCAATTGTGGTTTACATAAATAACTAAAAAAACTCTTATAAAAGTAGGCCAAACTAGTAAATCACTGCTCAGAAAAAATGATCGTTTTTTGCAAAAATCAGCCAAATTATATTTAGCTCGACGGTAATATCTATGCAGTGAATGTTTTAGATATTATTTTATTTATTTATTGCAATATGAGTTGTACAATTAGCGGACTTATCTATAGACAAAGTAAACTCAGTGGTGTCTTATACCGTTGTAATAAGAGCTAGTTTGCACCAAAAGTGGATTACCTGATGACAATGTGCTGGCGACTGTACCTTAAATACTCGTATTGTTGTTGTAAGACTTCGGATTTTATAAATGAAAATATTTACATAATATAACAGTGTTACATTTCATTGTCCCAAAGAAGCGGGTCTGTATGTATCAATTTCCGCTTAAGAGATAATATTATTTGCTGATTTTTGCATTATCGCTTTCGTCTACATGTTTCTAGATTTCTTTATTATTCTTTGGTGTTCATTTCATTTTGATAATCTTTTGAAGATTATTTATAAACGTGCATGATACATTCCATTTGAGCAGTGTATTATATTTCACTTTGATAATAAAAGCCTTGTATCACATTGTATCCATTTAAGCTTAGCAAAATAAACCTATTTACAACGATTTAAACTTTATATTGTGATGTACTTAGGTAGGTTCCTACTTATCAAGTAAAATCACTGAATTACATAAAATATATATTTTTTAAAGTAAGCAGTAAGCATAACTTTCTGGGGTTTATCAGTCCTAAATAATTAATATGCTGCATATAGTTACATAATATTTGCATATGTCTAAGATATTTGGGTTCCCTACCCTATCTACAAAGCTTTTTACATTCAACTAGTTTAGTACTTCGGTAAATAAGTACATTTCAAAAAACGCTTCATTGATTTTAAAAACGTTTTAAACACTTACGTTACTTACGGTAAACTTAAATCATAAAAAAAAAACAAGTAAAAAAATAGTACTTTACCTGTCAAGCTATGAAAAAGTAAAGTAATAGATAAAAATTAAGGCGTTTCTAACGAAAAGGTGACTATTAAAGTAAAATGTGAGCATTTCAGTTAATTTTGAGTCTTGTAGACGTTTCTCACAAAATGTTTAATTAAAATTCAAAGTTTTTCAATAGTCATTAGATATATTGTCATTATCCATAATCTAAATATTTTATGGCCTTCTATACATTAGATCACCTAATATTATTTATTGTTTTCCTAAACTTAGGACTATTTTTCATAACTTTATATCTGTACTTAAGCAAACTTCATACACTTACAAAGAAACATAAATATAAAAATATAAGCGGACACTACGAACAGCTGTACTACCGACTAGCGACGCAAGTAAAAAAATAATAATTCTTATACATATTTTAGGCTCTCCGTATATGGTTTTTCTTACCACGATCAATGGTTATCTCCGAGATAACTATTTAACATAAGCAGTTTGTTTTATTGATTGCGTTTAAACAGCGACATTTTTCAAGTGTCATATCGAAGCAAGAAAAACCACATGTGATTCAGTCACATCATGTTGACTTGCGATACTCATTGTAAGCACTTATATTACTGACTGTACCCGCTTAACGGGACTATCTTTAACAATTTAACACACATTTGTAGTAACGCGCAGTATTTTATAAACACATCGCATCACTACAAAAGTGATTACTAGTACTGTACATATTTACAAACTAGCAATTTATTTGGTTAACATCGTTACGGGACTAAACCATCGCAACGTGTGCGATTCTGTGACGTGTCTACTCTATCAGCCATCTTTGTCATGCACCTATAAAAAGACAGAGACGGCACTCAAACCGGTGTGGCAAAGAGTATACAAGTTACAGAGTAGTAATTCGATTATTCAACACACAGAGATCACAAGGGTAACCACTCAGTTGATATCACACTGTCTCCACTATCGTTACCGGTAATCGCCAAACAACAGTTTGGCGAGATATGTCCATCAGCTGCGTTCGTCTATATTGGCAAGAACATGTGTGTATAAGTGCTTCTGAGTTACTTCTACTAATTCATACTTTAGGGTTGTAAGTCCGTCTTTCTGGAACACCTTACTGGTCTGTGATAGCAATTGATATCTGAAATGAATCGAAAAAGTTATTTAATAACTTCAAAAAAAGATTTAAAAAAAATAATACCTTCTGTACTAGTTAAGTCCATAAGCTTTAGCTAAAACCAACGACCTCTATGTTACATTAGACAGGCTTTTGAGAACAAACTTTGTTGTAAATAAATTGAGGCTAGATGGAGCTTCTTTAAAAGTGTTGCCAGATGCCAACCTGATTGCCGTGTTTGTGCATACTTTGCAATCTCAGAAAATGTGACATAAAATTTGTTCTGAACAGCGTTTCTGTTATAATTAAAATAAAGTCTATGGCTCCAACTATTGAAAGTTAAGTCACAAGGAAGTGACTGGTTATCGGATATTAAACTAAGTAGTTAACAACTAGAAATAATAAATAGGTATGCAATATAAATATTTATTTTGCCTTAAATAGCCACTGGCTAATCAACCACACAAAAGTTACATAGATTAAGGCAAAAGATCGGACATTAGGTGCATTATATGACTGTCAGCTTATAGTTAACTTGACTACGAGTATGACCGCTACATTGGTTTGTATGTTAAAATGTACCTGTGTAATATACATATTTTATAAAGATGAAATAAGAAACCAAAAATTTGCGCACGGGCGGGACTTGAACCAGCAACCTTTTGGCTTACCGGGCCAAACGCTCTTACCAATTGAGCTACCGTGCTGTCAGTTTGACCCTGCGAAATTTGTGGTTTCTTTTGAAAACGTCAATTGCGTGACGCTTAACGCCATCTAGCCGTCTGTTCATGAAACAGATGGCAGAAAGGTTGCTGGTTCAAGTCCCGCCCGTGCGCAAATGTTTGGTTTCCTATTTCATCTTTATGAATATAAAAATATGACACTGTGAGTGTTAAAAACATTCTAAAGCAATAAATATTTTATGTAAGTAAGCATATGAACATACCTCTTTGGATTTGGTGATGATTTCTTGTGATCTAACATAGCATACCGCGCTATAGAATTCTTATATCTCGCTATGTGGTAATTCATTTTTCTCAACCTGAAACATAACAAAATATTGAATCAATCATAGTTTCAACACTGAAAACTAGGCATGGAACATTTCATAAATAGCAGACGACATTGCATATGAAATGAACATATTTTTTTTTACACATACTACTTTTTTTCATCAAACGCATTACGCGAAATCATAGACCCCTTCCACACTGCGACTTTTAGCATCGATGCAGTCGCGCGTTTAGAAAACGCGCTTTAGCATCGCGACTCACGAAATGAAGGATTTAATTTAGTATCGTTGCAGTCGCCAAAATTCAGTACATAATTTGTCAATTTCCAGCTTCTGCATTGCGGCTGTATCGATGCAAACGCGCGTTAGCATCGCGTCTGCATCGATGGTTAAAGTAGCGCAGTGTGTAAAGGTTGTCATTTTGCAACTGCAGCGATGCCAACGCGCGTTAGCATCGCGACTGCATCGCTGCTAAAAGTCGCAGTGTGTAAAGGGTCATAGATTATACGTATTTAATTTCATTGACCGAAAAATTGGCGGGCGAAGTCCTTGTAAAGGACTTCCGACGCCCAGCAATTGTGAAGTTAATCGCATAGGCATTAAGTTGACATCATCTTGTAATGATTTTGTAGCAAGTCAGTACAAAAATCGCATTATTTGCTTACAGTGAAATTGACATGAAATTCATTAGTCGTATACTTGCGTCGAAATTGAAACCGTAAAAAATATTTGTCAATGAAATTTTACATGTGGTTTCATATATATAAAAAAAAAACATAATTTTATGAAATTGAATATGAAAAAAAAATAGCAATCATTTCCATGCCTACTGAACACTATGCTATGTAGTTTTTTTTTGAATTTTATTAGTTTTTAGTACGATAGTAAGTGCGATGAAGCTGATTCGCCGCCTGAGGTATGTGATCGGTAAGAGGGGGTTCGCGAATTTCATAACGCACACGTGACCGTAGGTATTTGTATAGGCTGACGTTTGTCTTCCACCCCCGTCTTACCGCTCATCTACCCCAGGCGGTTATAATAGAACGCACAGACTGCTCATCGTACGCGGACCGATAAAACGTGCAAAAGAGACATCGCACATCAATTACTCTCTTGCACTTGCACTGTTTATGGATGACGTCACATTTGCGTGACAGAGAATGACTCGAGTTGTTTGTATACGTGCGTTCATCGATAACAACAGGCTTGAAAATAGTGTTATCTGCGCGCATTATCGTGAATGCTTACCTATACGACATGTCGTCATCCTCGCCACCCCAGCCCCAATACTTATTGGAGAAGCCGTTGACCTTGGTGATCATCTCCAAGGTCAAAGCTGAAACCCCTCCGAAGATGTCCTCGTAAGGCAACCTGAAAAAAAAATCGTCGGAAACATTAACAAACAACCAAAGTGAATAGGCTTCGTTTGGGTCGTTCGCTCCATCGTTGAATCTGTCGTTGCCACATCTGATTCAGGATCAAAAACAAAAAAAAATGAGGTTGAGATTAACACTTACACATACAATTCTATTAAAAGCCTTGCTTCTTTTATTACCGATTCCAAAAAAAGGGGTAAGTAATCAATTCAATGTGTACGTATGTGATGTCGTTAGAATTTTATAATATTTAAGTATGTTGATCTAGTAAGGTTCCCAAATACGTGAGATAGATTTTGTAAGTGTATGTACGAGTATGTTAGACCACGGATTTCTCGAAACCAAGTAGTCATAGTAAGATGCTTCTTTTTTAGTTCAATCAGGTATACTTTTGCTTAGGGTACAGTTTAAATTTCATCAAAATCGGTCCTGTAGTTTTTGAGTAATAACTAAAAATCAAGAAATTAAAAGTATTTAAAAATATTAACCCACCTTTAAAACAGTGTCAAAAATCATGATCTGTAATCTGAGACCCCTTACTCACTGCAACTTTTAGCATCGATACAGTCGCGCGTTTTGGAAAGACAACTGCATCGAGAAGCGCGACTGCATCGATGCTAACGCGCGTTGGTAGCGATGCAGTCGCCCAAAATTCAGTACATAATTTCACATTATCAAGCTACTGCATCATGACTGTATCGATGTAGGGTACGTAAACTTGACTTACGTAGATACACTAACAGTCTACTAGACATGGATCATTTCATGAGTAGCAGATGAAATTTTATATGAAATGAAAATCATTATTGAAACCTGCTACTTTTTCATATAGACTGCTACAAATCGCATTCTGAGAATTCATACTTTAAATGCATTTCATTTAAAGTAAGGGCGCAATCCTTGAGCACGTGTGAACGAGTAGGAATGATTGTGTTCTATACGGTCGTTTATGAGTTACGACGCCCAGCAGTTAAAATTGAATTTTAATCGCATGGACGTAAAGTTCAGATCATTTTTATCATCATCATTAGCGGGTCGGTACGAAATTTGCGTACAGTGAAATTTATGTGAAATTAATTGTTTGCGCTCTCGCATCGCAATTCACACTTCTGTAAAAAGCATTAGCAATGAAAATTCGCATGTTATTTCATATGAAAAAATATATCATTTCATGAAATGAAAATGAATAAAACGTAGCAATCATTTCCATGCCTACAATCTACAAAATAGTTTGATTCTCCTAAATAGAAGACAAATGCGTTTTTTAAGCTTATTAGTCAGTTTTTTAAGATGCTTTATTTATTTATTTATTTTTAATCCATCGGTATCGATAAAATATTCGGTGATACTGTATTTTTCATAAAGATACCTATATTTAAAAATCATTAGTCGCAGGACGTCCACTGCTGAACATAGGTCTTTTAAATAGTTTTTCAAAAGACGTCCACCGGCAAGATAGACAGACAACCTTTTGAAGATCGCACAATCACACTGGATGCAGACTGCTTTGCTGATATCTAATTGTACTGAATATACTCGTACTTTTAGAATTAATTACATATTTTGTCTATGGTCTACTCACTTGAAATCTAGTTTGTCTATGGCCACGGACATGTGCCTTGGCTGTCGCGGGCACGTGTACATATTCCTTAAGTCTAAAGGCAGAAGGTCTATGTCGTGGAAGATGAAGCATTGCCAACCGCCAGGACGTTGCTTCTGACTCTCCGCGAAGCCAACGTTCATGAGTTTGGCTCGGTTGAACTCGCTGTTACCTGAAAATTAACATAAATATTTGAAATGAAATGAAGGACTAGGACATCACAAATACTCAAATATCTAACAAACGCACGCAACACAACACAGTTAGATTACAGATTAAAAATTTAAGCAACGCATTGTGTGTTGGTGACTTCCAGACAAATATAATAGAGAGCGTCATTTCATTGTGTATCATACTGATACATCTCAATCAAACTCTCTCGTTTCTGATAAGTCTTGCATCTTTGTTTGTCAACAGATCCTTAACTTGTGGGTTTAATGAGGGTGCGTCCAAAATATAGATGTGCACTTGCCGGCAACATTCCAGAGCCAAAAAAGGGAATATTTAAACAATACTGCTTAAACTCCGGCAAAGGACATGTTTATGTATGTATGGGTAATGCCAACACCTTGTACATGACACTAAAAATAGTTTATGTAAAGCTAAATCGCTTTCAGAATGATTCTCATCCGTAAAATATTCCATTTTTCCAATAGGTTTATGTACTTTAAAAAATCTAGCATTGTGAGGATATGAAATAATGTTCTCCTAAATTGCTTAAGTTGCTGGTAACTTAAGAAATGTTGCTTCCCATTTCATGGGAATGTTAACGGCAACAGAAGCCATTATCAATAAATCAATGGGTTAAACCTTCTTGAGCGTTAAGTGGTATCTATCAAAGTAATCAATAGTGGCTTACCAGCTTGTTCTATGATGAATATGCCGTAGTCTATCTGCTGCTTCATCAGGAATGGATGCATGTGATTCAGGAATATAGCTAAATGCTGTTGTCGATCCCTGAAAGTAATAAAAAAAACTGTGAAAGCACTCCGGGAGTGCCGGCAGAAGTGAAAACTTGAATATCAACGTTGTGCATTTTTGATTTTTTGGAATAGTTATTATCAATATAAAAGTACTATCATTTTTGTGATAGAATACAATAATAATAATAATAATAATAATAATAATAATAATAATAATAATAATAATAATAATAATAATAATAATAATAATAATAATGATAATAATAATAATAATAATAATAATAATAATAATATAATATTATTAATAATAATAATATAATATTTTTATAGAATACAATATTTATTTATTGCGCTATCGTACACAAACATTACAATTTATATTATATTAAATTACATTAAAAAGTTTATCTCTCAGAAAAATCAAATTACATCCATAATTTCGCCAACCGTCTTACGGTTTTTCGATCAGGTCACGTGTCCTGACGCGAGTTTCACATTTTTCCCCCTTCCCACAAAAGTGCTCAACGCCGCTAAAGAAGTTTTCACTTCAAAAATATGAATTTATGAAAGGAGTACAAGCACTCCATGTAGTCACACGTAATAGCTACTAATTCATAACTTTCAGCAATAAAACTACTTCGTAAGAGAATTAAATCGTGTGATGTTCATTGAGGAATTTATATTTTTGAAAGGCAGCGCTAACGCGCTAACGCAACTAAGTCATATGCAGCGCACCGACACGGTACTGTTGTGCACTGCTTTATCGCTGCGCCGCCGAATACTGAGTGCTTTATGATCAATCTATTCTCTTTCTCGACTTTTAACTTGTTGTTACCTGAAAGGAACGATGATGGCTACTTTATGCCTGGCAGTGCAATTTGGCGGGGCGTACCGGCCACCCCACTGGACCTCAGGGTATTTCTTCTCCACCCAGTCCAGTTCCACCTCTGTCTTGTTCGCTTGGACTGGACCTGAAAATTTTTCGAGGAGATTCGTAGTAAAGTCTCTGCCTGTGTTTAGGCTTACCGGGGTTTTGGAAACAATGGATGAGTATTACGCAATCAATTATCATCGACTAGGAGCAGCGAGAAGTTTATTTGTGGGATTCCTTTTCTTGTTATTAGTATTTCTCTAATTTGTGCTAACCCTTCAATTGGCGACCATAGGTGATTAAGCAAAACTGGACCTTTTGGTATTTCCATTTGATTTTAATACAAGCTAGGTGTTCACATACTTGTTTCTGAAGTTTATGCGAATATTACTCACTGAATAAAACACTATTTCACTAATATTTATTAAAATGAAATGTTAAATGTGTTTAAAGCTATATGTTCTCAAAGAAGTTTGTCACTATGTCGCATCACTTAAAATAACACAATCTGTGTTTTAGAATGATGCAACGTTAAGTACTTACCAAAATCTGCCGGTATGCTATCATCGCACAAAGGTAAAGCTGTCTCATTCTTCTTCAACTCGGGGTTTTCAGTTGTTATATCATTTTTGATGCCGTCTATAATCTTTGTTATCAGCACAGAAGTGACATTATCCTGGTCCTGCCGGGTCATATTTGTCACAGAAGTTGCGTTTGCGGTTGTGATGTTTTTAGGTGCTGTAATATTTTTGGGTTCAGTGCTTTGAGGGTGATCGGAGGTTGTCGATACTCGTTTAGGCCAAGATGCTGCTAGTTTTTCAACTCTGAAATGAAAACACGAGACAAATGTAGCTAAGACCTCAATTCATAAAGACAAAAAAAAACTTTAAAAAAGTAAAAACCGACTTCAAAACCAAAATGCAATAAAAAGTCTTAAATAAACTCTTGAACATTGAAAGGAAAGAAATCCATTTTAGGGAAACAATTTCTTTTTGGAGTCGGTGCTGCTGAAATTTCAAAGTGATGGCACCGACTCCAAAAAGAAATTGTTTCCCTAAAATGGAAATACAAGAGGAATACAAGACAAGAGGGGGGAGGGATGTTGCACCTTATGACTCTGTTCTTTAAGAAGCTACAAACTACCTATCATATGTTCTGTCATTATAATTACTGAACTCGTAAGCGTTAAGGAGTTCCACCATCAGCTCAGCCCCACAAGATGTGGACTATCAGACGTAACAATACGTCAACATTAAGATTTTAGTAAAACAACACTATACGTGCCTTTAAAATTTGAGGGTTTCCCTCGATTACAACAAGATCCCATCTTCAGATCCCAAATCAGCAACAATGGGACCAACTAGAAAGTACACCTTCTAAGTAGGCGAAAAAAATTTTCGAATCGGTTGACTAACGACTGAGATATGAGGTAACAAACATACAAATAAAAATGATTAAAAAAAACATACAGTCGAATTGATCTCCTTTTTTGAATTCGGTTAAAAATGAAACAGTACACTGCCATTTCAATGATAAAACAAGAAACAGTTTTCAGTATCAGAATGTACTAAGGTATGAAGAGGCAGAACTGTTTGCAAACTCGATTCTGAGACGTGTCACGCACTCAGTCCAAGAGGTCATTTTTAGCATTTAATAACTATTGCGGTATTCCAGCGTGATTGCGAGGGAGATGAGGTTAAGTTCTTGCGAAGGTCGCAGTCTATTTCGAGATGCGGTAGCACGCGGACGTTTAGTCTTAGATTGGCGACGCGAGAGTCTCAACAATAATTTATTAGTTTCTCAAGTGTGTTCCTACCTGAGCGTTGATTGCGTGGAGTTGTACAGCGGCTGGTACAGATAGGTCTTCAGCGGCGAGGCGTCCAGTATGGAGCCGAAGAGGTACTCGACGGCGGCCAGCGCCAACACGAGTAGAAGCAGCAGGCGCAGCGCGCGCGCCGCCCGCCCGCCGCCGCCCCCGCTCGCGCCCGCGCCCATCAACGCATGCGCATGTACACCGCGCACACCTGCTAAGAGGCAAAAAACAATTGGTTAATCTTAAAGACGTTTGTATATTCATGTAATGCTTAGAAACGTAGACTTTCGAGCAATACGACGCAGGCCGCATTCCAAAAGTCTACCTGTAGGACAGCGTTTCATAACCTTTTTACGTTCACGGACCACTAGGACATTAAGAACAGTTTCACCTGCCTGTATATGAATTAGGTTTTTTAGTAGTATTTATTTACCTTTTTATGACAATGTCCACCGAATCGAATCGGTCTAATGTTTTTTTTTTGTTTGAAATATCAGAATTACATTGCATAATATGAAACCTTTCATGACTCACTTGCAAGGTTTTCTAATTTTAAAATCCTTCAGGGCCAATAGCACCGGATCACTTCTTGATGGCATATAATTACCACTACTAACTATGCAATCGGTTTTTACACCTCCTTCTCGGCAATGTTCAATTACATGCCTACATTTCATTACAAACTGACACATTCTATATCCAGGGACGTAATATTGTATGGGAAAAGGCAGTAAAAAATGTCTTTACTAACTTTACAGAAATTTTATATGAATCATTAATATTGGTAAGTGCAATGTTCTACTGCAAAAGATGTTGTATCAAATTTTTGCAAACTTATTTAATCCTTTTTTATATCACATCTATTCCAGCCCTACCCGTCATAAAAAATACCTACACCGTCTAAAAAGGATTAAATAATAATAACATCCTAAAGATGAGTGACATGACCCTCATAACGATTTTACTTTAATACCTCGAAAGCCTTATAAAAGGACGTAGGTATGAGCCCTTTTAGGTTAACCCTTCATATCCTCACAACCAGGAACATCTTTCATAGCTCATTGGGTAGAAACGTATCCGTATGTCTTTGAAGTTTGAACACGATAAATACTACTTATATTTCTTACAATGTGCAACTGTTTTGTTTAACTCTCTCGTGGACAGTGAACATCTATAGACATCATAACCATAAAACTTCTATTGTGTTTGAAGAACTGTACGTAAAAGTGTTAAATAAAAGTTACGGTTGCTGATTATTTATACATATTTATCTGGAGTACTTACATCTGCGTAATTGCTACTATTAAGTCGTGTAAGAATTATATATATACTAATATTATAAAGCTGAAGAGTTTGTTTGTTTGAACGCGACAACTCTAGGACTACTGGACCGATTTGAAAATATATTTCAGTGTTGGATATTTTTTTATCGAGGGAGTGACGAGAGTGGAGGGAGTAAACTCAAAACGCGCGGGCGTAGACGCGGGAGACCGCTCGTAAAACATTAATCACAAGAATAATTATTGTGGACACAGGTGAAATCATGAACAAATGTAAAATTTTAGTTTTGGCCATGTCCTGTCTCTTAGCTAGAGCGTTAAATGATAATAACACAAGTTAAATACAGTTAATACAATTGTGGTACATTCAATTAATTACAAAAAAATAAATTTTATTAAGTCAATCAGAAGCTCTATTCGCCACAAAATCATTTATACAAAAGAAACATTTTTCAATGAAATATTCTTGCAATAAATAAAATATATTAATGTCAATCATGTCTCTGATTGTTTTCGGATTTTTGTTGTAAATCCGAGAAGCATTACCAAATACACTTCTAAATACAAAGCAGTTTATTCATATGAAACAAATTAAATAAGAATAAAAATTGAAAGCATAGTCATTATGATAATACAAAAGAATTTATTATATCGATGCATTCATGTATACCTTAAATCCTATAGTATGCGTGTGCCAAACGGCTTTATACTGTACATCAAATTGCGTCTTTTTTGCGAACAGCTTCCAACAAACATGTTTTCAATACGACGCAGCGTTATTCTACAATTTAGGAGGACGTTCTAAAATACAATAAGGATTTTATATTCCCGCCCCACACATGACGGCTGGCGGTTATGCGCCAACTTTATAGGTCTCTACGTGCTCTGGGCCCTAAGGAGGTCGGTCAAATTCAGATTTACGGACGGATTCCTAAATTTGAAAAATAAGGGGGCAATTCTCGTGCAATTCTTATACGAAAAAAGTTCACCGATCGAATTTTCTTCGTCGAAGAAAAAATAGTTTTTGATTTCTCAGGCTCACGATTTCTATGTATTTGGATTTTATTCATGCGATAGTTTTTCACGTGTAGATATTACTTAATTTTTAAGGTTAAACTCGCAATCGAATCACTTCACAACAAATGTTCGATTTCCGTGAGAATTGGCCTCCAGAACGAAAAATTAAACAAACAAAACGTACGAATTATCAAAATATCGCACGAAAGGCAATGTATCAGATTTGCTTCAAAATAGGTTAATAGTAAAAAAGCAAAGTTACGCCTGCCTGTAACGTCCCACTGCTGGGCAAATGCCTTACCTCAACTATGAAGTAGCTCGAGTCCTACTCCACCACGCGAGTTCAGTGCAGAATGCAGATTGGTAGAGCGGTCAGATGTTATCAAGCCGTGACCATCATATGATTTTCCGATTGTGTAGTTAGTTTGATTTTGCACGTCATCTCTCTACTCAAAGAAAAAGAAAGAAATGGTGTAGCTATTTGTAATAATAATTTCGGCTTAACTTTTACGAATATCTCTAGACTCTAGCTAGCTAGACGATGGTCTTGTGAAAATCATATGAAGATTAACAAATACGAGCAATTTTACTTTTTCAGAATATAGAATTCCAAGAAAGTGACGCCTTTTTAAAAATTCATAAGAGTCAAAACCAACGGCCGTAAAAAAACATGTCATAGCTTCCATGTTATTGACAATAGCTGTTTACAGAGAAATGCGAGGATACGACAAACAAATTCATAACGCGGCGGTTGTAAAATGTGTTTTTCATTACGTTGTTTATGATCACATAACAGATTTTATGTGTTTATTGTCGAGCGAAAGTTGCAGAACTTCTTATTAATAGTCTCACACAACGGCTAAACAACTACGCGGGACATATTATAGTGCATGAATGTGTGCGCAAACACAGGTGCACTCTCTATTCCTTACACTCTCATAGCCCAAAGGGACAGCGATATGACACGACCGACGGAGAGAGATCATTAACTTTTCAGTAACTGTAATACCGATTGATCAACAAAGACAATAAAACTGTTGCACCACCAACACAACTTTCCTACTGCCTGTAAATGTTTCACAGTCCCACTGCTGGGCATCAAGGCCTCGGTTCAAGTAGGAGGTGAATTGAGCCATACTCCACCACGCAGGCTTAGTGCGGATTGGTGAAGGTTTTTGCGAAGCAAGCGACCTTGCTGACAGATGTAGTCAAGTCACCAGGGCCTCTGACTAGGCTTAACGACGAATATCAACTGACATTAGCTGGGTCTATTGCTTATCGTGCCTTCCAAAGCACGAAAGCGCTTGTGATATGTCATTTATAGGCAGATATGGTCACCCATCCAAAGACATCCGTGCCGTAGGTTGCTTTGCTACCACCGTGCTACGAGCTCCTCTGGAACTGATTGGTGTACTAGTGTATTAAAACTATACTAGATTTTGATGTGTACTAGTGAATTTTTACGAAACATTCAGATGAACACAATTACAATGATATTACTAGTATTATTTGCAAAAGAGTCTATTCTATGCATGACAGCATTTTGTTAATGCTTATAAGAAGAGATTATACCTATTCATATTTTAAGCACCCACATTCTTACACAACCACAATCATATGAGTATATTTTTTTTAAAGTGCCTCTATTATCATACAGCGATTTCTACGTAAGATTCCTGTCCGAAAGTGTGTGTATTTTTTTCTATTGCATGTTCGTTTATATTTTTTATCGAGTATCTATTTGACTTATCTTGTAAAAGCCAGCAGTGGAAACGCATAAGGCTGGTTAGCTATTATTTTATTATTTACTTTATATGCACGGACGAGTAAAAAAAGTAAGGACTCCGCGTCACCTACACAAAAAGTGAAGCACCCAAAGTAAGCCAGCATACGTGTAAATACGAACCTCCACGCACACACTGACGCAAAAGTAAGCCGATCGGCCGCCATTACCCTCTCTGCCATTGTCTGTGACAGTGCAAACCTTCGCGTATAAAAAATTGAAAAAAATGCCGGCGTGTGTCGTTTAAACAGTGTAAAAATATTACATTTCTACAAAAAAAGTGCCAAGGAATTACCTTTCACAGGCTACCCAGTAGCTATTACATTAATTTCTGTTCTTTTTAAAATACAAAAATTATTTATTTGGAACACAAAACCTCCACTCCACGTGAATTGCCAGTGACAGTAACAGCCAGTGTTGCCGGGAAATAAATAGGGACTTTACCCGAAAAAACGGGTTAAGTGCGAGTCGGACTCGCGCACTGAAAAACTACAAGTTGGATATCGTTCAAACTAATTTTAATTGAAAGTTTTTGTCAAGTTCTACATCATGTTTTTTTTTCAAAATGTACACTGTTTAAAGATTAAAGGGGGATGGGGGGACGCCCATTTTACCACTTTGGAAGCGTCTTTTGGTTAAGGAACCTTACTGTCATTTTAAAAGGCTTATGAGGTTAGACAAAAAAAATGGTTTTAGTTTCATGTGTGGGAAGCCGTAAAGCGGTTAACAGAATACATTTACCTACCAAGTTTAAACTGTGTAATGCTAATAGTTGCAGAATAAATTGACTGTGATATACGGACGGACAGACCGATAGCCAGACAATGAAACCATAAGGGTTCCGTTATTTGTCATTCGACTACGGAACCCTAAAAATGAGGTTTTGCTGTTGGTCCCATACAAAAAGCTGTGTTTAAGCAGTATTCTACTTCATAAACATAACTTTTTTTTTACTTAATGATAAAATTTAATCAGTTCTTTATTTTTAGGCATTTAAATATATTGTAGTGTTTGTGTAACAGAAAATCAAGCAAGTTAAATATTTTTTTGTATTCGTAATAATAATTGGAAGAAGAAGCAAGCATTTTTTATTTAAATAAAAATAAAATGAAATCCAACCAAAAGAAATACAGGTATGTCATTTATCTAGCTATTCCGATCACAGGTTGGCGACTTACATTATTTAAATTTTAATTGTGGTTTTGAAACGCACGTTACTTCAAATTTTACGCACATTGCTCACATGCATTAATCAGTAAAATTTACACCTACACAATAAAAGGAGAAATATTTGTATCAACTGGTATCCCAGTAACGCACACACATACAGCATAAAAGTGGCTTCACTTGCTAATATCGCGGTGCGGAGTCCTTTATTTTTTACTCGTCCGTGTTTATATGAATTATTTTTAAGCTGTTGTTTCCTTAAAAAAGAAAAATAAACATGAATTATGTACGAACTACGTCTCTCCACTAAGTAATTTTAATACGAGCGTGTATCTGTTTCTTTGCCAAGTTTACGTGCACAGATAAATCAAGGACTGGAGGGTGATATAACGTTCTTTTTATACCGGGAACCATTCTTCCCACGGGATGGACGATAAAGTTTTTTGTCATACGACTTACTACGTGGGCGGCACCACTGACGACAAGCAGGATCTAAGAATACGAGTATTTATATTATAGTACAGGGTGCGATGCATCGTTGGCCATATTGAATAGGAAGACAACGGAGGGTTAGTTCACTGTTCTCTTCACATTAACCGCATTATTATGTGGCATGGGTTTGATTTTGTTTGACTCTACAAGACTAAAGCCTAATTTTTAGTAATGGTAAAATGTCATTACCAGCGGTTCAATATTTACAATTGTGTGCGTCTTGATAGTAAAATCATTAAAGAATGTCAGAATGACTAGTTAATTGGCCACTGGTTAAGGTAATTTTTTTTTATAAACTAATATAATAGATCGAACAAAAAAACTTGTAAAGTAAGTCTTATTAGACATTCATATTTTCGCCGTTTGATGACTCTTCAAAAATTGGGGCACCTAGTAGGCGAAGGGAATATGTGTCTGTAATATTTATGCTAGGTGCCAACTGTATTATATGTTTAATTAAATGTCATTTTTTCTTTACTACCCACCCAGCTAACTTTTTTTCGCCCTCGTTAATTTACAAACGTCATTACATCTAACTATGTTAACCTTGGCTCTCTTCAGAATTAACAGCCATATTCTTTTATTTGTGTTCTTTGGATGTCGTCATTATCATCACCTTTATCATTCATAATTTTGTATTTATTAAGTATATGTATTCTATGTATGTTTATTATTCTTTTACTTATGTATCCTATTATATATTTGTGTAAAATTAGTATGTATGTTTATGTTAGTGCATTTTACTTCTATTTCTTACCACTCATCTCACATATTATTAATATTTCGCCACTGATTAAACTCTCTGCATTACCAGGTGGTTGACTGATAGAGAATGCCATTAGGCATAAAGTCCGCCAATTGTACAACTTACAGTGCAATAAAGTTGAAATAAATAAAAATACATCTTAACCATATCGTACCTAGATTTGCTCTCTTATACTAACCTTGGGTTGAGAAGTGGATAAGGAAGGTGCCCTGTGGAAGTGTCCCATTCTCTTCACTGCGTGCTTTTACGTCGGCTCGCCATGAATTTCATGTTCTGAAACAAATAGAAATACACATTAATTCTGCTGTTAATAAAAATTTCATCCTTCCTTTTACTCTTCATCCTCTCGATGTAGAGAAAAAGGTTCTCCATTCTAAAGTCCGTTTCTTTTTGCTTGTCGAATATTGTGAACAATCTTGACAGTTCTTTTTACAAAAATAATTCATTTTATAAGAGGATAAACCTAAAACTCATCAAATACATAGGTGATTCATCGTTTAGCACTGAGATCTTTTTAAATCAAACAGGGAATGATTTTTAAGCACTTATATTATTTTAAAAGTTATTAAAAGATTGTTTACAATATTCGACAAGCAAAAAGAAACGACTTTACAGGCTCTCGGACCCGCTGGTTGCAACCCATTATGCATTTATTTTTCCTTTTTTATATAACCATATAAACAAAAAACAAATGGATACAATACAAAAACAGCATGATTAAACTAATAAGGTTTGTGTTGATGCTGCTACAATCACATCGATACTGATTATAAATAAATATTGGATAACTATTTACAATAATATTATTGTTAATAGTTAATCAATATACTCAATGAAGGAAAATCAGGAACAGAAAATCAGTTGAGATAAATAGGTACGATATTTTTTTATGTTCAAAAACAATTAAATAAACTTTTATGTTTCAATCTTTCCGAGAGGTCGAGAGGAGACAGGAGGGACTACATTCAAAGCAAAAGTTGTAAAAAATGAGCTTTTAGTTTAAATTGAATGTTCAATGGAGTGTTTATATGAGTATACGAGTACATTTTTTTATTATTATGAAAATATGTTGAATTCAATATATTATGTTTCTAAATAATATTACATGTAAAGTCATACCTTACTTAATTTTGATAGTTTCGCAAAGAAAACATGTTTTTATCAAGTCAGGTAAGCAACAATAGCTTACTAATTGAACTAAATTCCGTTATTATATTAATCTATCTATGTTATACTAATCTTCATCATCATCAGCCAAATCATCCAGTGCTGAACAAAGACTTCCCCCACGGTTTTCCACAGCGACGGATCACAAGCTGTCTGTAGCCAGTTTGATCCTGCGATCTTTACAAGGTTTTTACCTTCGCCGCATCTTTGGTCAAAAGGTAACCTAATACTTTTTATTCTGAAGTATATTTGTGTGACAACAATTCAGGTTAACCGATCGCAATTGTAACTAAATTAGCTAAACCGCTAACAATTTGGTGAATTCTACTAACAAGCTAACATTATTCGTAACACAGATACCAATTAATTTGGAATGTACATATTACAACTACATGTTGTATTAGATTGCATTTGGGGTGCATAAAAAGAGCCTCCCCGCGGCGCACCCTGGAAACAGCTAGCCACCGTAACGGAGTGGCTAGGCTGGCGAATCTTTTTACCACGGCAAATGGGCGATCCATGCAATCTAAACCAGCCCTATCAAGGGCCCCCAAAACGGTCCTTTTCAGGACCAACTTAAAGGCTCTTTTCAGAACCAGCCCTGACTGTCATCACGATTAATATCGAAGGCTTTTCAGATGACAAGTCTATCTTATTATCCAGACTCTGTCAGAGGCACTCATGCGACATTCTGTGTGTCCAAGAAACACACCGTGGCTCTGACCAACAAAGACCACATATAGCAGGTATGGTCCTTATCGCTGAAGTTGAGCACAAAAAGTATGGCAGCGCAGTTTTTGCAAAACCATCCATCACAGTTCTTTCAGCAGATTGCATATCAGAGGGTTCGATAGAATTTATCACCGTCGACATCGGAAACTGTACGGTGACCTCTGTCTATAAGCCCCCGAATGATGACTTCAGATTTATCAAAACCAAGAACTTTGATAATCACCCCACTAAACTAATACTTGGCGACTTTAATAGTCACAGTACCACTTGGGGCTATGCAGCCAGTGACTCAAGCGGAGAGGCTGTGGAGCGATGGTCAGATTCGCTCGGCCTGGAACTCATCCACAGTGCCAAACTCCCTGCATCATTCTACAGCCGCCGTTGGCGACGCGGCTATAATCCGGACCTCGCTTTCTGCAGCGCGAACATAAGACCACAATGTACCAAACAACTGTGTTTTCCAATACCTAAAACACAGCATCGGCCTGTGGTGATCCAGGTGGTGGCAACTGTGAGACCTTTACAGGTTCCATTCAGAAGACGGTTCAACTTTGCCAAAGCTGACTGGACCAGCTTCTCTGAAAAAGTGGACCAACAGCTCCTCGACTTACCGCCTGTACCTCAAAACTACGACGATTTTGTGAGGGTCATCTGGTCAGTATCTCGGCAGACCATACCCAGAGGCTGTCGCACATTATACGTCCCAGGCTTGACATCAGAAGCTTCCACCCTACTTACTCAATATGAGGCACTCTTCGCAGAGGACCCCTTCTCTGAACAGACCATCACGATCGGAGAAGAGCTTCTTCGTCTGGTAGGCGATAGTAGGAAAGAAAAGTGGATGAATACTGTCACGTCTATCGATATGACGCACAATAGCAAGAAAGCGTGGTCCATTATACAAAAACTGACAAACGACCCGCCCCCTCCAACATTGCCGGGTCAAACCACAGCCAATCAAGTAGCGCACCAACTTATGCTTAATGGAAAGCCTACTAGAAAACTCCCTAAAACACCAAGATCAGCCCAACATTCGCAACAGACATGCAACAACATCAGCTTGCCTTTCACACTCACTGATATCATCACAAGCATAAAAGAACTCAAAAGCGGCAAAGCTGCTGGTTTGGATGATATCACAGTCGAACAGCTGAAACAACTGGGACCAACGGCTACATCCTGGCTGCTTAGTTTATTTAACACGTGCATGGCATCAGCGAAGATCCCGAAACTGTGGAGAAAGTCGAAAATTGTGGCCTTACTAAAACCTGGGAAATCTCCATCTGACCCTAAGAGCTACAGACCAATTTCTCTCCTGTGCCATACTCTCAAGCTCTTCGAGCGACTAATTCTCAACCGACTCACAGTTATCATTGACCCTACTCTCATCCCTGAACAGGCCGGATTCCGGCCGGGAAAATCATGCACCAGTCAGGTGCTTAACCTCACTCAATTCATTGAGGACGGATTTGAGCGGGGTATGGTCACAGGTGCTGTTTTTGTCGACCTCTCAGCAGCGTATGATACAGTTAATATAAAAAAATTGCTGTCTAAAGTATCGAGTGCCACAAACGATCCCACTTTCGTGTCACTGTTAAGTGAGCTCCTTCGCAACCGCCGCTTCTGTGTCCATTTACACGAAAAGAAGAGCAGATGGCGATGTCAGAAAAACGGCCTTCCCCAAGGAAGCGTCCTGGCACCACTTCTATTCAACGTTTACACAAATGATCAGCCTCACCACCCTAACACTCAGCGATATATATATGCTGATGATCTTGCACTAACTTGCCAAGATAAGACCTTCGGAACCGTGGAAAGAACACTGAAACTTGCGTTGGAAAACCTCCATGAATATTACGAGCATAACGCTCTAAGGCCCAAACCAAGCAAGACCCAATCGTGTGCTTTCCACCTACGCAACCGCGAGGCAAACAGGGAGCTGAACATTTCCTGGAAAGGCATCGCCATCCAACACTGTAACTTCCCTAGATACCTGGGAGTGACCCTGGACCGCTCTCTGACTTACAAGACCCACTGCAGAAATACAAAACAAAAAGTTAGTTCCCGAAATAACCTACTGCGCAGTCTCTCCTCTACTAACTGGGGAGCAAACCCAACGGTTATGCGCACTACAGGACTAGCTTTGTGTTTCTCAGCAGGAGAATACGCATGTCCAGTGTGGGCTAGGTCAGCACATACCAGAGACGTGGACGCAGAGCTGAACGACACCTGTCGCATAGTGACTGGCTGTCTTAAACCAACCCCGGTCGGTATGCTGTTTCCTCTCGCGGGAATAGCTCCACCCAGAGTCCGCAGAGAAGTGACATGTTCGCTTGAAAAACAAAAACAAGAAAGCGACCCTAGACATCCACTCTACGGGCTCTCCCCCGCTACAGGTCGGTTGCGAAGCCGCAAAAGCTTCCTACGATCTACACAGCCTACCGACGAAACCCCAACTGACATGAGGTGCAGGCTATGGGCAAGCGAGTACCCACACTCACTGTACCCCCCCGATGAAAATCTGCCTCCAGGCTATAAGGAACCTTGGCCAACCTGGAGAAGTCTTAATAGGCTTAGGACCCAGGTTGGTCGAAGTAAAGACAACCTGTGTCGGTGGGGGTACTCAAGCAGCGCAGATGCCAGCTGTGAATGTGGAGAGCCCCTGCAAACCATGGCCCACCTCACTAACTGTCCCGCGTGCCCGACCACCTGCTCGCGTGAAGACTTACTTGTCTGTAACCAGAGGGCTACCACAGTAGCCGCTTTCTGGGCAAGTAAGATTTAGCCCGTTTCTTGCCGACACGAAAGAAGAAGAAGAAGATTAGATTGCATCTAGAAAGCGTTTAATAATTTCAGTTAATAAATTCCATTGATTTATTTACTACTAGCGGTCCCCCGCGACTTCGTCCGCGCGTTTTGAGTTTGCTCCCTCCCCTCCCGTCGCAGCGTCATATTTAATATCCTAAAGCCTTTCTCGATAAATAAGCTATCCAACACAGAAATATTTTTCCAAATCGGTCCAGCAGTTCCTGAGAAAAGCGCGTTCAAACAAACAAACTCTTCAGCTTTATAATATATTAGCGCAAGCGCACGTTGTACTTAAGCTGCGAACATTATTTTGGTGCGGAGTTATGTTAAAACTTTGATAGCTCCTAAGATATTTATTGAAATCAAATGATATAAAAACAACTTGGTTCTAAATGAAATACTCGTGACGATGAACGTATTTATTTTGATAAGAATAAATACCTGTGTGTATAATACACCTCTAAAAATAATGCATTATTTTTTTACAAATTTATTAACATAAAAAAGGTTGTAGTAAGTAAACCATAAAAGATAGACATATGCTGTCGCGGACTTTTTTATAGGACTCTTAATGCTGAACAATCCTGTCATATATGATTTTTGTGTAACTTAAGCGGTTTCCGCAGCGTATGCAGCGGAAGCTCTCAAAAGGAATATCTTTCTCCCGTTTTCGCATCATTTTTCATTGCTGCTGTGGTCTTATGAGTCGTATCTTTATGTTATATAGCCTAAAGCCTTCCTCGATAAATGGACTATCCAACGTAAAAATTTTTCAAATCGGGCCAGTAGTTTTTGAGATTAGCGCGTTCAAACAAACAAACAAACAAACTCTTCAGCTTTATAATATTAGTATAGATAACACAATTTAATATAGATAAAAGATAGAAAGATGAACGAGTGGTAATGAATCAGAAATATTCTATAAATCTGTACAGTAAGTTGTAAATACTACGACTAGAGTAAAAACGAATGTCGCAAGTACGATGAAAAGATTTTATCACGTGTTCCTTGAAATTTGAATTTCGAATATGTTTGTATGAGTTGATGACAAGTGGCGTCAATTCGTGGAGCACGAAAGATTGTGGTGTCAGTTCCATACGCTATTCAATTAATGTTCAATGATAATGAAAAATAAGTTCTCTTAAACGACTGCAAAAAGCATCAATAAGTAATAGTTTTTTTTATTTAGTTTTACAAAAGCGTTACAAATTGAATATTTTCCAACGTAAGCACACCAATTGTGCCCATTTTTTACGTTCTCTATTCAGAGTGAGAAAAATTGAGGTATTTTGTACACAAGACAAAATATGTGGTGGTGTATTGCGTAAAACGTTTTTACCCGGCATAGTAGGCCCCATGCGGGCGTTCAAGATAATATTGTTGTTTCTTTATCATAACAATATGAAGAATAGCTTGTTTTGTATCGTCGCTGTACTTTATCTACGTTATGGATGTAAGCCGTAGTGTATTTTTTTCTTTTTACTAGGTACAGTCTTATAATACACTAGCCAACCCAGCGAACTCCATTTCGCCACCAGATGGCTTCGTTTTATGTAACATTTCGTTGGATGATTAAAAGAAGAAGTTTTTTTTTTTGTATTTTCTATGCTATAAACCTCACGGAGCCCGAGTAACCTTTCCAACGAATGCAAAACCGTGGAAATCGGTTCGTGCGTTCTGGAGTTATAGCGTCAGGAAGGAAACCCCGACTTATTTTTATATATTAGATGACGTATTATTTTTTACATTAAAAAAAAACTATCTTTGACATTAGTCATTTCCATTTTTTACGTCTGAAGCTCGTTTCTAATGATCTAGTGGAGTCAAATTTATTAAGACTAGTGTGATTTAATAATAAAAGCTTTGATGATTCCAGTTTTGATGGTTATTTTCGCCTTCATGCAACGTAGCGACACTCTATTCAAGGGATGTGGTACCAATAAACGTTTCATTTTCGATTAAGTATAGTTTCGCCAACACATTAACCCACCTATTCCGTCGGTTACACCAAGCACATAAAAGACGAAGGAAAAGCTATAATTGCTGCGTTTTCATCGATTGCTTACCGCTCACTAAAGCGTTAAGCGTTAAGATAGGCAATATGTACCTAAGCGACTAAAGCGTATCACACACGAGATGACGCAGAATTAATATAACTCGTGTTTACAGTACAAAAAACTTAAGAACCTACATAATTCTTAATTTAAACAGCAGAAAATCCATTTTTGTCATTATTAAATCTTACGATTTATCCGGCATCCGGCAGAGACGTTCTAAGCCAAAAGTGACCCAAAGTTTTATGTTTAATGTTGATTTTATGTAAGATTTTGGTTTTACTGTAGAAAGAGTAAAAAACCAAGCTTTTTTTAATTGCGTTACTTCGTACAGAAACGAAACCCATTATTAATTGTTGTATTAAATATTTGTGGGTATCTTAATATGATCCTGAGATAGAAAAACCTATACTTTTAATCCATATATGCCCGTGAACCTTTACAAGACAAAAGCGACCCACTGCGTACGATATTTCGTTGTACGTATGTGCGGTGCTTATGAACGAAATCTCGTAACATTGTCAGACACAAATGCTGGCGGAAAACAAATACAAAGCAATCCTTTACAACAAAAGGTACGTAAATCAATATAAACGGAACACTCATACACAATGTATTTGTTTCTGGTACACAACATTTCATTACATGAAAAGTGTGGCTTATGCCGACACAGAGGGGAAATATGTATTTACTTGGAAACAGTCGTTCGGGGTTCAGCCTAAAGATCATATTGTATCAGTTAATAAGTCAAAGTTAGTTAAGTTTTTGACTTTAATGTCATACCATGTTTTAAGCAAACATATGTTTCTAATTCGTATGTTATCGATATCGGTCATAATAGCTTCCACTTAGAAACACGTGCATGAAATTTTAAATAAAAATGAAACTAAGTGCTTGCCTAAACTAATACATATGGTTTAGGTTTATATAAACGTTATCCACAATCGATAGGCCTGAGTTCCCCCTAAGTGTGGTGGCTAAGCACGCTGGGTTTCAAGGCATCGCCACTCCGAGATCCCGTGTTCGATTCCCGGTCGGGTCAATCTAGAAATCAAAATTTCGATATTGTCTCGGGTCTGGGTGTTGTGGTACCACCGTTTTGTCAGATTTCCATATCACCAGTGCATTAGCTATCAGAGCAATGTATGTGATTGGTGTCCAATATTTATTTTCTTGTTATTATTATTAACACCAGTCAAACACTCTTCCTCAGAAACTCTATTTAAGCAAATTAATTATAAAAACTACGTACAAACCCCTTCATCTCTTTTTAATATAAATATGTTTATTAATACAAGAAGTAATACAACACATTACTGAGTAATATTTCTTAAAAAGTACCTTTTTGTATTAGTAGTATTTAAAGGCAAAAAGGAATTACCAACGCCCTCGATTTACGGGCACAATATTTAACCTCCTTTTCACTAAGCGGTCCACATCCTATGCGACAAACATACTCAATAGTTCCATTAACCCTTTAAAGCGGATCTCTAAAAAATAACGAACAGAACCCGAAATCCCGCGTGGATTGAAGGGTTTGGTCATTTTCCGGACGAAGGGATCATTCGGCGGAGGTTTTTTTATGTTTCGGTACCCGTACATTTGTCAATGGGCAGATAATGTATACTCTCATAGATTCCGATGCAAATGGAGGTATTTTTGTTACAAACGCGCGACGTTCATTCTCGTGAAAAGCCTTCACGTAAATATTTGTAGGAATAGGGCGGGTTTGGGTAAGTGAGTGGAAAAACGGTTTTCTTTTGATTAGACAGCAATGTGCAAATGGTTTGCTGCTGGTTCTTCATTTGGTAGCTTATTATTTTTGCTGTTATTTCTGTGGTTTATACTTTGGCGGTCCCCCGCATCTGTGTCCGCGCGTTTTGACTTTGCGCCCTCCCCTCCCGCCTCACCGTGATTTTTTATAGCCTAAAACCTTTCTCGATTAATTAACTGTATAACACAAAAAACATTTTTCGAATCGGTCCAGTGATTCCTGAGATTAACGCGTTCAAACAAACAAACAAAGCTGTATAATATGAAGTATAGGTTAGCGCTACCCCGCGACTTCGTCCGTGCGATTTGAGTTTGCTCTCTCCCCTCCCATTGCAGAGTGATGTTTTATAGCCTTAAGCCTTCCTCGATAAATAAGCTATCCAACACAAAAATATTTTTTCAATTCGGTCCAGTTATTTCTGAGATTAGAGCATTCTTCAATTTTATAATATTAGTATAGATGAGCTTTTAAAACTACCTACTAAGTGTTCTAAGAAACTATTAATCGCACGATAACCACTTTATTACATTTAGTTATGTTAACTAAATTTAAATGGAACAAATGACGGATAATGGCACAGCGCTTCAACTATCTGGCCTCCACCACTTCGCGCAACTTTGCTCATCCCATAATCTCACTCTTTACACACCTCTTTTCAAGACCGGCTTTATGTCGGACTCTTTCACCATTTCTGCGATTCGACTTTGGAATTCTCTCCCCAATGAAATCAGAATGTCCCCCAACAAATTCACTTTTAAAAAGTCTCTCCGCACCCACTATCTTAACCTTGGCTCTCTTGAGAATTAAAAACTATTTTCTTTTATTTGTGTTTTTTTGGATGTCATCAATATCATCACTTTTATCATTCATTTTTTTTTGTATTTATTAAGTATATGTATTCTATGTATGTTCATTAGTCTTTTGCTTATGTATCCTATTATATATTTATATAATATTAGTATGTATGTTTATGTTAGTGCATTTATCTTCTTTTTTTGTACCACTCCTCTCACTTATTATTAATATTCCGCCACTATTTAAACTCTCTGCATTACCAGGTGGTTGACTGGTAGAGAATGCCATAAGGCATTAAGTCCGCCAATTGTACATTTTACAGTGCAATAAAGTTTAAATAATAAAAAAAAAATGATAATGCAAGTGATCTATAACACTTGATGTAAGTATGTTCATATCCTTCCCACAAACATATTTTTCGAAAACTTCTATTAAGACGTTGGAAGGGTCTTAACCGCACGGACCGTGAAAAATGTGGGGTTAATTTAAAATAATATTTCAACGTTATTTCATAGAGGGTACGTGACGCGTTTTGCAATAAGGCAATATCTTTTACGTTATTCTTAGATACGAGTAAGTACTAGTATGGTTACGGTTAAATATCTTTATTCCTCATAAGGATTACAAATTCACTTAATGAGAAATCACAATTTTCAGTTAATATACTGAACTATTTACGGAGTAGCAAAATAGATTGGGTTCGTCAATAAGGGGCCGACATCTATACAAAAATTTCCCGGACGAACGTGAAAGACTGACTAAGAGGTGGCTAGAGATAGACCAAACCGAGTGGTTCTGTTTCTCACGGGTCATGGCAACTTTAGAAGTAAGCTTCATGAATTCTGACTTGGTATGTCGCCTTTTTGTGATTATTTTGACGTTAACACTGTCTATCAGCAGTCTGCCCATCGCATTCTATGGGAATGCAATCTCTGGAAACAAGAATGTGACTCGATTAAGAGTAGGTACCTCAGTATTTGTCGTTTATTATACCGATTTTATTGCAACAGGGGAAAACTTCCGTGCATTCCGGCGTTTTTGCCACGAATATTACCGTCGTTTAGTCGTCTATTGTGTAGCTAGCAGCTCATTGGCTAGGCCGATTTAGCTTTGCTCATGTCTCCCGCATTACACTGGATGGATATCGGCAACAAGTCTTTCAAACTCCTCCTATTACTATTTCTGATTAATTTCATTAATTAGTCCACTGTATAACACGCAAACTACCAAATAACTCAGTGTTTTATTTCAAGGTATAACAATTTAATAAGATCTTCAAATGAAATAAATAAAATATAATTTAAAAATATAATTGCCAATGTTTGTTTATCCATTTCATTCCATAGTCATAATTAATATTATTATCATATTCGTCCATATAATTAGGGGTGCAATTAGGTACAAGAAGGAAAATATATATTATTTATATTAATTAATTTGTACAATGTTAAAACTTGCAATTTGAATCGAAGAAACTAGTTTCTAAACCGATTATGACTAGACATTTTCAAAGGCTTTGGCACTGAGTTAATAACGATATAGCGATAATGTTTTAATACGATTACTGACTACCCTTCATAATAGGCTTACTCCCACTTAGGGTTCTGGTTTAGGTCTAAAACTCGGTTTGATCTTAGGCGATTATTTGTTGCTCGAATAAGCTAGAAAATGGCGAGAATGTTTCGATAGGTTCTACTGAACTTGCATGGACGCCTCTGTAATATTCGAGATAGCAATCTCTAACATTTAATAGGATATATTACTGGATTTAGTATGTACTCGATAGTTAGAGGGAATTGTGTCTTGTGTATGTGAATCAAAGTGTTATTATTGCGTTTAAGATATTAAAAATAGTTATTTTGTTTAGTTCTACTTATAATGATCTTTAAATGATTTGTAAATAGTCAGATATAGTGACTAACTCCCTTTTTAATAATAACACTAACAGTTTAATAAACCTATTTAACTATAACACTGTTTTGTCTCGTTCTTGCTTGGCACTATCATCATTCGACAGAAAGTGACAAAACAGTGTAATAGCTAAAATAGGTTTCTAAGACTGTTTAAGTTAATATAAATAAGGGGGTAGACAGGACACTAACATTTATCAAGTATGTTCCATTTTCAAGGTGAAAGAGCTGGAACGAAAGTTAGTGTTTTCAAGTATTATTAACTGAGAATAATTTTTGAATAAAGTTTAATAATCACAATAATTTATTACCATGTATTAACGATAGCTTCGTCAGTTAAAAGGATATTTGATGCAGTAAAAAATCTGAATATTTATATTCTAATCAGAAGATATACACGGGAAACGTTTTATATAGTTTTTTTTTAGTAGATAAATAGTAGATTTAGTAGATAAATCACTTGTGTTATGGAAATCGGAATCAAGTTCTAGCCTCCAAGTTAAAACTGTTAAAAAGTAACCGCATCCTCGGTACCTTCCCTGAATGGTTAATACTGACACAGTTTTACAGGCTTTTCAGGCCTATCAATTCCACTTCGCCGAAGTTTATGGGCGATTTTTCATTTACTATAGAGAATTTGCCATGAATGAGGGAGGGTTAAATAGCGTGTGGGAGACAGGTGATAACTCACACAAGGTTAGAAGAAAGGCCCCAAATTCTATCCTAAATGCTGCATACTTGACAGGACTTTCACACCCTTAGTAAAAAACGGTTATGTTTAAGTAGAAACGAATATTGATAAAAGACAAATTAGGTTATTACATAACTCTGTGCATTTTTTTTTTCAAAATAGTCCACTAATTTTCGGTCGTGATTATAAGCTTAGCCTTACCATTAGTTTTTTTTAATGACATGGTGATAATGATGGCTATATTTTGTCTTTATTCCAAATATTAATCATTATTAAGAAAAAAACCGGCTAAGTGCGAGTCGGACTCGCGCACTGAGGGTTGCGTGCCAATTTGAACTGAATTAGGGAATCCACTTAGCTAAAATACCACAATATTTTGTAGACAGTAAATATAACTTTGTTTTTCATAGTGTCTGTATGAAAAACAAAGTCATGTTTGCGTTTGTTGAAAATGTGTTTTGTCCTTAAATATCCCTATTTTAAATTTTTAGAATCGTTAGGCACAGGATACATACATCTTCCTACCAAATTTTAACAGTGTTCTGCTTATAGTTACAGAATAAACGTGGCTGTGACATACGGACGGACAAACAGACAGACTTGACGAAACTATAAGGTTTCCGTTTTTTGCCATTCGGCTACGGCACCCTAAAAACGGTAAGGAAAAATAGGTTGGATTCGGTTTTAAAATTACGAACTCCAGTAAACGACATACGTTTCAAGTCAGTCAAATGTTTATATCTTTTGGTATGTATACTTATACGATGTCTTGATACTATTAAAGATAAACTACTCGTAAAAGCTTTAGGCAATTTCTGTATCTCCCCATGTCTTTGATAGTGAACTAACATTCCCATTAGTTTAAATGTTTGGTTATTTAATAAGCCCATTAAGTTGTTTCCCTAATGGAGTTTCTAAGTACTAATCAGTTCTAACGTTAGGATCGGTAGCACCAACTATATTATACTACGGAAATAATTATTTCAGCTATGATCCCGCCATTTTGATGGTCTCGAATTCAGCCCTTGAGCAGGTAGCATTCTCGAACTCCAATAGTTAGAAACCTACAGCGCAGAGTTTTAATTAAATTGTGCTGTAAGTTTAAGTTTAAATGAGGCTCGAGACAGCCATTTTGTTTTTAACTTATAACAGCTAGTTGACAGTTTGGTGTTGCTACCTTACATTGTACTCGGGAAACAAAAAAAAGTGCACAAAAGATTTCAATTAAAATGGTGGCAATTTTTGACGTTATTTTCGATATCTCGTTTTATCAATTATAATTAATTTATAATTTAAAATATAAATCAGAAAGATACTAGGTATTTTAGTAGGTAACGTAAAAGTGCCTCAGCTAGTAAACGATTGTAATTGGTATACTTTTGAAAATATCAGTAGTAGCTAATAGTTAGTTATAAGGTATTTTTGTATGTTGTTTGTTCGATGGGACTGACATGTCTTGTAGGCAAAAGCCCCAAAAAAAAGATAATAAAAAAAAAACCGTTTTAGGCTAAATAGGCTTTAGTGTAAAAACTGGTTGACTTTAAAAATGAAATAAAAATATTTTTCGTGACTTTCGCAATTTTGATACATGTTTTATGTTATTAAAGCAGCTTTATGACCCCTTTGGGACCGGGACTGTAGGGTTTTTTACACATTATATATACAGATATCTTATTTAAGAGAAGGGCTCAGTAACGTAAAAATAATCGGCAAGGCATGGTTCGCTTACGCCAAGAAACGCCTCATCTGTTCGATATTAGCATGTGCCGCCGACATTTTCTCCCTGCTCAGAATTAATGGCTTTTAATTTTGAACTCGCACATATTGTAGATATTTATTGGACGACTGAAAGTAAAATTCAATTGAAGCCGAGGCTAAGACCTTTTACACAATGCGAGTTTTAGCATCACGAAATACGTAATGAAAAGGTTTAATTTAGCATCGATGCAGTCGCACGTTAGCATCAGAGAAATGTTTAATAATAATATATATTCGTATAAATGAGATAGATTTTACTTTAAAAAAATAATTTATTAAGAAAATCAGGATCAACAATATAATAATGAAAAATTAACACAGCGAAATATAACACAATCGAGGGGAAAATCGGGCAGAGTTTCAGGCTTGATGTTTCCTATTCGAGGGCTGGCGGGCAAATAGGTTTGCGACTGGCGCGCGCGCTCCTTATATAGAAGCGGCGGCATGATGCGGTGGTGTTGCCAGGGAGGGGGTCTTCTCACTTCTAACAATATATATATATTATTTCTCTTCACAAATAGGTAATTACAAAGCAACTTTACATTAACTTAAGGGTACACATGAAATTTTTACCAGTTATTTGTGAGAGACTGGTGTCATCGATGTAGAAGCGCGACTGCATCGATATGCTTATCTATGAAGTCGCAAATATTCAGTACACAATTTGTCAATATCCAGTTTCTGCATTGCGACTGCATCGATGCTAACACGCGATAGCATCACAACTGCATGGATGCTAAAAGTAGCCTACGTAAAACCCTTGCGGTTTGAAGGTTGCGTAAATAAACAGCTTTGCGTTATAGTCTTATGTGCGTCTGCACATAGGGTATTTTTTCACATTTTTACAAGATAACGTATCTAAAGCACTAAACTTTTAGTTTTTAATATGTAAGAATAAGTAGATATAATATGAGGTACATAATTCATCCTAGTTCAGACGTCAACCCATTATAGTTTATAAAAGTTTAAATATTTATGTATCTTATGTATTGCAACCAAAAGGATTATGGCGAGGAATAAATTATTTTATTTGTTTATAACTAGCAGATCCACCTAACTTTGTTTCGCCTCCAACTCCATCCCGCCCCGGCAAGTCATTTTAATAATGATGCTTCGAATATAATAAATAACCAAACATTTATCTAAGAAAAAAACTTTGTAATCATCCCATCTATATGTTCTGATTAATTTTGTTCTGCGTCTCAAGTCAACACAACTTTCTCCGGGAACTACTCGAAAAATTGTTTACCAAGTTTGATTGCATGTCCCTTTGTATGGACACGAGCACGTCAATCTATCTTGAGTTATAATATCTCATAAATCTAATTCACAAAATTAAACTAGGCAAAGTTAGCGTACGATACGTACTTACATGAGACATACACCACCACACGAGCTGAGTGCGGATTGGCGGAGCTCATTTGGAGTAAATAATACTTAGTGTTATTTTCGTTAAAAAAAGACATTTCAATCTTCTACAATTAAGAGACTTGTGGTGTAAATGGACGGTTTATATTCTTATCGTTTTAACTCCCTCCCATCTGTCAAGTTAATTTGTAAACTTTAAATATAATTCAAGAACGGGTTGGGCCAGGTTTTGTCTTCGTTAAGGTGGGATTTAAGTATAACTATAACTAGAGTATTACTATACTCGTATTTAGTATAACTTTAACTTCTCCATTCTGGATCTGGATAGACCAGAATGGAGAAGATTGGAGGAGGCCTTTGCCACCTGGCAAACGGACATACAAAAATGGGACAAAAAAGAACTTTATGAATAACTTGAGGAAAGCAATGTCCGAAAGAAGGCTATATAATAAATAATAATAATAAATAAATTAACTAGAGTTTAGTAATGTGAAATGTGAAAAAAACCTGATTGTGACTTCTATTACATTCATCATAAAATAATCTTAGTTGAACAACTTCAATTAGGGTCTATACAGGATGATTAAGCAAGTTGTTACTAAATTTTAGGTGGTGAATGAGAACATCAATACATACAACTTTTACTAAGGGGTCATGATCACAGCTAAACGTAACCCACCAAATGAAATAGTTAGGTACATTGGAAAATTCGGCGTCCCAAGTTTTTAATTTTCCCGCCTCTTACACAGTTGATAAAGACACCCAGGGAAAATTATATCCCACCCAGTTGGGTCCAAATAGCCACCGTTAATGTCGGAAGGCGATTGTTTCAACCCGGTTAGTTACCGGAAATTACACACACATAAATACTAGAAGAAGACATTTACACACATATAAATACTGGAGGAATAGACTTTTCTAAGGCTCAGATGTACAACATTATTTTAACCTTAATAAACAATAAAAAGTTTTTATTGAGTTTCGTCTTGTTGAATCGATGCATTAGATAGTAATTATCTTAATACGAAAATGTAGGTAGGTAAATGTGGTCGTTTGGGGCAAGAAATAAATCCGAGAACGCGCCTCTGCGTAACAAAGTTTTGTCATAATACTTATAAAAATCATTGTTATCTGAAAATAATTTATAGTAAAAATTAATCACAGTAATGTTTCCCGCTTCGTACTAATAAAAAAATGCGACAAAAAATATGCAAAGTTTTGCGGAAACCACTCTTCATAATGATTCATTGCGAGTGCTGTTACAAAACTTCCTAGAGAGCCTTATAACTTTTTATAGGGTCCTTACGGGGTCCAGCCTATAGAAATAAGGGGTTCAGAGTTACGATATGATCAATTTTGTTATACGACACAGTTTTATAACCCACTCCTAAGGCATGCCCTATTAAGCAAGAATGTTCATAATTTACTATGGCTTTGTATAGGGAAAAGAAGGAAAAGAATATAGCGTTTCTGACTACGTAAGGTTAAGTTTAATCCATTAACTTTTTGAGTAATTTCACGGTCTTAGAAGAAGACCTCGACTTGACTTGAAGAACTTGACTTTCTTCGGAAAACCGTGAAAACTGCTCAAAATGAGCAAAATTTTAATAGATACAATCGGCCACTAGATTTTATAAGCAAAACATATACATATTGCTGTTTTTGACAGCGACTCCCGTCTGAGGGATAATGGTATGAGTTATGAATAATCTAAAATTTATTATAATTCTGTCTAAGTTTTTGAAAAGAAAACGTCTTCACAGAATTTAAAAAAAACACAACGAAAGGGGACACTCCGCGCATTACTTCGAAGTGCTACGGCCACCATAACTACGAAGAGTCGACCGGGCGTTGGTATAAAATGCACTAAAAAGTCTTAAGTAAACTCCTGATCATTGAAAGGAAAGGAATCTATTCTAGGCAAACATTTTCTTTTTGGAGTCGGTGCCATCACTTTGACCATCAAGCATCAAATATCACAGCACCGACTCCAAAAAGAAATTGTTTGCCTATAATAGATTATTTTCCTTTCAATGATCAAGAGTTTATTTAAGACTTTTTGGTGCATTTTGGTTATGAAGTCGATTTTACTTTTTTTACAATAATATTCAACTGAATAAATTACATTAAATCCATTTAAATTGTTAAAGGACATTCAATTTCGCAAAATTCAATTACTCAAGAGAGGCTTTACCTAAAATTAGAAACAGGAGACTTAACGTCCAAAATATTTTGAGTGTCGCAACTGAGCCGGTCGTGAAATTGAGAACCAGTGATGTAATTGAGATAACATCGAAGAAAATGCAAAAAATATCGATTAGGTAATAAATCCTAATTTTAAATATTTTTAAGCGTTTTTATGATAATAACAGTAGATAAATGAACTAGCAACGGAATATAATTTTCTAGTTAGGTTTTCTTTGGTAAGATGCATTTTTAAATTTTGGAAAATAATACTAGTGTCTTTTGCTATCATTTTTTTTAAAATAACATACAAGCACATTATTTATCACTTATTAAAAATCCAGTCGATGATTTATCTATTGCAGGCTGTGCAATTTAATGTGTAACAAAATCGTAAAGAAAATACTCGATTTTTGTGAATTGGCTTATAACTGTCGGTATTTTGCGTATTCCTTATGATTTAAAACAAATTTTGAAATAGCAGACTTAAATCCTTATCTATACACATCACTAAAGTGCGTCTAATCTAAGCTAACGTTAATTAATTAGCGATGTTTCAGAGTTCAGGCTAAAATAATTTTGTTCATTATCTAATTGCATTGAGTAAGTTCACTCGAACAACAAAATATAACCTATTCATATTTTGTGCTCGAAAAAAGTGTGTTTAATTGGCTGTGATTAGTAGAAAAGAGCGCTATAAGCAAAATGGCGCATAGTCAAGGCTTTGTCAAATGATAAACGTATTTTTCAAATTAGCAATCACAAATGAAAAACTCACAACAGAAATACTCGAAACCGCAATGCAAATCGAATGTCATGTATTGCTGATTTACATTTTTTAGACATTTTTGGCCTTGCCAGATTTAATCTAGTGCAGCGATTGTCGTTTATACAATCGATTCATGACAGTCATATTTTATTGCTATAGTCACACATTTCTTGGGCACATTCATGTAAAAAACCTTCCTATCATTGGTAGGTTTTCTGTTTAAAGTTAACTCAAAGAAAAAATATTATCAGAAATGTCATTAATCGATGTTAAATGAATCGATTAAAACAAACTATTTTTCAGTTAGGCAACATTTTGCTTCTATGGATTTTCAATGATGACATACTTCAATATCGATTTACGCTGAATTAAAGTTACATTTTCATATCCCATAGAATTAGTTATTGATATTTCGCGACAAAATCTTAAAAAAAAACTATTAGTGATAATTTGTTTCTTGTAACGTTCAAGCCCATCACTGCCAATCTTCTTTTCTTAATCTATTTCAGCTATAGCATTTTTGTCAAACCTATCCTAACCAAACCAAACCTTTACTAAAATGTAGAGGCAGCATTTGGATTAGGCCCTGGCTTGGTGTAGGTCGTATTTTCAAGTAAGCACGATTTGAAAACACCAGAACAATCTGAGAAAAAAAAACTATACCCAAATCCATACGAGTATTATAAAGCTAAAGAGTTTGTTTGTTGGTTTAAACGCGTTCATGTCAGAGACTATTGGACCGATTTGAAAAAAAAAGCTTATTTATCGAGGAAGGCTTTTGGATTTCAGTACATCACGCGGTGCGACGTAAGAAGAGGAAGCAAACTCAAAAAACAGCAGCACGGACGCAGTCGCGGAGGACTAGTGTTGTAAGTCTACCGTAGCCTACCGAAACGCACGGAATCTTTCCGGTAAGATACGGAATACTACGTTATAATTCGTCGCTTAGATAACTTTCATTATGACAACCTCCGTGGTGTAGTGGCTAAGCACGCTGATTTTAAGGCGTCGCCGCTCTGAGGTCCCGGGTTCGATTTCCGGTCGGGTCAATGTAGAAATCAAAGTTTTCTATATTGTCTCGAGTCTGGGTGTTGTGTTACCACCGTTGTGTCTGATTTCCATAACACAAGTGCATTAGCTACTTACTTTAGGATCACAGCAATGTATCTGATTGGTGTCCAATATTTATTTATTAAGGAATTGGCAAGATAAAGCACCAAATGTGATATACCAAGTCTCGCAATTGTTTTAAAGTAGAGAGACAATCCTCCTTTACTTCCTGTATATTTTTTTTCCGTGTCAATTTTTGTATCAAAGAATATATTTTTTATTTTATTTTTAAATGAAACTTGTTTAACTAAAAATAAAGAATAGACACTTTTTCGGTGTGAATGACCAAGATTTACTTCAAAATTCAGATTCAATAACATTTATTTCTCACATGAATTATCATCACGTGATACAATTAAATGAAAGCTACCGCACCACATGGAAGGATTCCGAAATCTACTGTAGCCTACCGGAATGCTACTGTATACTATGGTAGGATACATTGGACTTACAACTCTACGGGGGACCGCTAGTAATAATAATAAGATTAGGAATTACATATATAATACTCTATTGCGCAACACAAATAGTCAGTTACATTAGAGGTATATAAACGTCAAGAAAATGTAATTAATAGGCTTTACTAACGCTTTTTTCCGACAACACGACTAAAAAAATAAAGATTTATATTGTTTAGTTCCATAGAAGACCCCAAATAGCAAAAAATATTAAGCTCATAGAAGTCAGCATTGTCAATTCAGATAGTGTAGTTTTTATGCTTGCTACATTTTTTTTCTCTTCTTTATATAACATTTTTATATCACCATTGTTTCAATATTGTACTTTACGTCAACGTGTTAAATGTCAGAATGGCTTGGAAAAAACTTTGTGGTTGAAATTGTTCGGGGCATTCGTTTTTACCGCTAATGAAAATGACACCTCGAATTTTCCGTCCGCAACAATGATTTGACTAAATATTTCAACGTGTTTATTGTGTTCAAAATACTTCGGATTGAATGTGAATTACACAGACGAGTCTTATATCCATTTTAACGTTGATTAATAACAACTTACAAAAAAGGTGGTTAGGAATATTCGGCAAACTTGTGGTATTAATAAAAGGAGTATAAAAATTGTGCCAAACTCCATAAACAACACTAAGACGTCATTCGTTACAAACAACTTTAGGCTAATGGTGCTTGGCACGAATGACGTCATGGTATACGTGTGTAAACGCGTGCTATAAATCTTAATGTCCGTAACGAACACATTGATGGCATTGTTCAGGTTTCCCCATGAAAAAATCAATCCATACCGTCATAAGCCTCAATCTGACCCGAGAACGCCTATTACGGACGCCATAAATTCTGCCTTAGGATAATAAAAAAGCTAACGTTCGCAGACACGCGATAAACGCCTTAATTAGATGGGCCCTGATTTCTTATCATTTAACGGCACAGATTTTTTATAAGGAAGAAATGTTTGGGCGATATTTTTTCGTTTGGTTCTTGTGTGTTGCAAGAGGTAAAAGAAAATTTAATACCGGAAATTAATATTTTTTTTATAATGTTTATGACGTAAGAACTACAATGAAACTAGAAATTTGAGATTTAAGATGAGGTAGAAGATTCCTTAATTTCCGTTGATACACCATTTTTCAGGAGAACTTAATTGGCTACTATAAAATGTTAATAGCCCTTTCTACCACAAAGCGGTCCCGAAAGCCGAAGCATCAGTGAATTAGACCCCTTTTCTTTGAACATAGCTGATTAGAAGTTAATTTTTTATTCAACTTCGCTGTAGACTGAAATGAATGGCTCTTTTGTCTTCTACACACTTTTTACATTTGAAACGACTCAGTTGATTTGTGGAGATTGGATTTCGAGTTTTGTAAAGGAAGTTTTGAAGTTTGTAGTAAGTCTTCTGAAAGAGTATAGGTAGGTGCGCCAGCTTATGGAACATGGGAAATGCAAAACGATGTTTAAAAAAATACATGCGACTTATCTTTCTTTCATTTTTAAAATGGATACTGTGGATTGATGTAAAATAATAAATAAATATTCTCTGTCTGTATAGTTCGTTTGTTCTAATTATTTACCTACTTATAACGTGAAATTGCTATCAGCCAGGTATAACTTAACGTTTAAAAGGACAAATTCAGTATACGAAATTCTTGTCATTCAGTATACGTTCTCACGTCTCATTATTACAGGCCTCGTAAAAGAGAGTTACATCCTGCGATAGGGTCAGGTCAATCAAGGCCAAGATCCACGGGATTTGCGGTAATCCCACCTGTCTGCGGCGGGGATTTGCCGGGATTAAGCTGGGGAAAATGCAACGTGAATCATGAATGATTGCAGTTTAAAGTTTATTCATATATACAAGTTGTTCTTAATATTTAATAATAAGAAAAATATATATTTATCGTAACATAATAAACGAAATATGTACACACAATTTTCAGAACTTATACATAAGTATTATTTGAATACAGTAGGTTCATGTCGGCAAACCCTAAACTAGGATAGATCCTGTATCTTAGAGAACAGTAATTTGTCCTTGAGACATAGTAAATACTAATTTATGACTGTGGTTTTTAATTTATACACTTTCTGAGCACTGTGTGTGTGTTGGTGCATTTGGTACTTGATTGACTTAACAAGATTTTACTTTTTACTTATTTTTATTGCAAAATTAAGGATCTATATCAAATATGTCTCGATATGTTTTTACATAATAGCTTGCTCCACTCGCAGGTTGAGAAAAAACAAAATGTTACTCGTAAATCAACAGAAGAACCTGTTAAATGATCTGGGTAGATAAGTACTGTAGTTACAACCGTATATACACAGGTATAGGTATATTCAAATGTGTATCGGATATTTTCCACCCTCCGTCATAATATTTACATCAAAACCATAGGAACCTTTATATTTTCAAATCGTTATTACGATTTTCCGCATCAATTGTCGTCATTATTTTTTTGTTCCTGTTGCGCTGCTATACTGTGAGAGTCAATGGTTACATAAGTAGTGATTACATGTAACAACTTTATACCTAATAAAGAATTCAAATGGTCTTAAATGTGAAAAAAAATAGTTAAACATACAACCTTAAAACATAAAACAGACAACCTTAGCTATTCTAATGCATTTTTGCCTTTCAGACTTTGAAAATTATAACGATATTTAAAAACATTTTCTCCTAAAGTAATCCCTGGTGTAATTGGCCCTTAATGATGACCTACAAAAACATGCAAGAAGAAAAACACTCGATAGCTCTTGATCCAAAAAGGGCTGTTCTACTTTACAGCGCTAATATTTTATACATATTCACAAATCGTATCCGTGTATCCCTCGTTTCTTTTGAGTAGAGGACTCTCCATTCTAAATACATAATTCAAAGCCACGATTGTCCTGACATGAGTGGAGCTACCCTAATTAATGAGAGGAAGTTTTATAGGATTATCCGTGACAGTTTTGAGTCGTTTAAACATGATGAATGGAATTACATTCATTGCTCATTCTTTTGGAAATGGGCGAGTAAGTATGTATTTAGTAATCTGTACCGTTACCATGAGTTAACTCGATAGCGAAGACGGTTTTACTCGCTAGCGACGACGTAATTTTTTGTATGAAAAATTTAAGTTCTGTCAGTGACCGCTAGAGGCGCTGAGAAATTTTGCATAGACTTTTTTACATCGTCGCTAGCGAGTAAAACCGTCGTATACTCATGGTAACAGTACTGAAGTGGATTGTGCTCTATAATAATAAATAGGTATGAATAAATAAGTTTAAAAAACATTGTGTGTCTACACACAATGGCAATTAGCTATAGCCAATTAAAGCAAACACTTCGCTGGGTATCATAAGAAACAATAATGTAAACATTATCAGAGGCTTGAAAAATTAAAAGCAGTCGCATAGGCTTTAAGCATTGATATAATTTTCAGTTATGTTCACCATTTGATTATTTATAATCAAATCCTATTGGTGTCAGAGCTTCTTAATCCATTGTGAACAATTAATATTACGTGATAGTATTTACTGTTCATTCTTTCAAAAGAACCTTTCCTAAAATAACAACGGACCTAATACGAGTATTATATCAGAAGATTAATTCTAAAAATCCTTCAGACATTTTGTCTCCAGATTTCGGGCTCCATCTAACGCGCACGCTTATCACAATTATCATGTTTGCTAATGCCAGGGCACTGGCAGCCAATCACGTTAAGATGAGGTCTATATATGATGAGAAGTTATGAGTGAGTAAATACATAAAATGCTTTTTACCTTCCTTCACTGCACTAGTCCTTTGAGTGGTTTAATAATTATATTTCCGATTTCATGAATACGAGCATCGAATCAAACGTGTAAAAAGCGAAAGGATAAAATCAGGCGGTGATCGCGAGTCAATCGAACTTTTTTCATGTGCTAATTGGATTGCGAGTTTAATTAACTTAAAAACTCAATAAAGTGCCTACACGTAAAAAAGACTTACGCACGAAAGAAAACAAAATACATGGAGAAATCAAAAACTATTTCATTTTCGAAAATCAAAATTCGATCGGCGAACTTTTTTCGTATATTGCACAAGAATCTGCCCCATACCGTCGTACGGAGTAGACGCCCAAGTCAAACAGACAAAAGTAATTCGACTGTACATATTAGATCGGGCCTCGGCAAACACCTTGATAAGGACGAATAATGCGACGGCTCGATTGGACTGCTGCAAAAACAGCTGGGGAGGATAAATAACGTCGTTATCAGAACTACAATAACGACAGATAAGGGGTTTAAGGTAAACAAGTTGTTTTGGAAACGTTAAAAATGACAATTGAGCTATTAAAAGTATTAGAGGTGTGTTTGAAATTTATATGATGACCTCTAAGTATACTTAGACTCGAATTTAACAACTTCAGATAAGGCGTATCCGACTGAATAAGTATATAACGACCGATTTTAAAATGTCATTTACAAGAATGTTTGCTGACAAATACTCGTAGGTGACGTTTCCAAATTAGGCATTTTGTGCTATATATATTTCACACATTTTGTAACATGGTATTAGGGAGGTGATGGATTGCTGTGAAAACGAAAGAAAAATATAGAAATGAAAATTAAGATTAGGAAATCCTTAGCGTGTTCTTTTACGATTACTCACTTTTACGAGTGAATAGGTAGTTTTTTTGAGCGTGATCTATTCTATTTAGCTAGTAAAAAGGTGAAAAATGAAGTCAGTATCATTCATCATGAATAATTTATCGTCACTTTGGAAGTGTGAGTTTGGTGTTATATGCGCTTAGTCTTGTTTGGTCGATAACTGTGTTAAGACAGAGACAACTTTTCAATATTTTTCGAATACCCACGTGCATATAGCGGACTTATTGTGCTCGTTATAATAGTATTTCAAGTAAATAAATAATTAATTACTTGTAAGTTATTATGTTAATGTAAATATATTATAACGAAACAGTAGAGGTTTTTAATTCCTTGCGTAGGTTAATATGTTATCTCTTACTATTTTCATGAGTGTTAAGCTTTCTTTAAATACGTTTAGTGTACACTGGAATAATCTGTATGAAGTTTTCGTTATCTGTCCAACTTTTTATATATAAAAATGAATCCATATTTATTTGTGATTGTAAGTGTCAGGAGAAGGCGCTGAGAAAAAAATGCGGGTGTACCGATTATCATGATTTTTACATTGTCAGATTCGTCACCGTTCAGAAGAAGATAGAACCTCTTATTTATTAAAATAACGGGGCCTTGGCGGGACGGGGCCGGGGACGAAACAAAGTTGGGTTCGCTAGTACTCTAGACAAAATCACGTTCCATATTTAAATTGTTTATTGTTAAGTGTTTATTTGCTGGTAAAGACCCTTAGAATCTAGTCTTATTTACTACTAGCAAGTCAAAATTCATTCCAACTCAGGTCTCCCGAGTCGCAGTACTCTCGGACTATATTGAAATTGTCCGGATTGGAATCAGTGTGACCCGACATTTCCGGAATTGACCGAGTACGACCTGGCGTCGCGTAATTTCCCCTGACAATGCCAACAATGGAAGAGGCGATTCCCATTTCTGGTTTTAACTAGGGGATATAAGACAACAAATTAGTGCATTTAAATTGAAGTTTAATAGTAAGCTACACAATAACTGACAGTATAGCTAGACTTGGTATAACTTATAGATTGATGAGCTTTCGATCAAAAAGGCGGCGTAGTACGTACACAGGCAAGACGGACAGATCTTTAGATTGCAGGATCTCATTGAATGCAAATTACTAAAATATTAATTTATTTAATGGATGTCTACGGCTGAACGTGACAATGACAATGATAGTTGGCATACACTATCAAAGCCACGGCACAGGCTTCAAATGGCTGTTTCTTATGCGTAACTGTTTAATTTAATAACAAATGATCGATTATCCACAGTTAAGGAGTAAGTAGAAAAAAAAACCACTGTTCAGATTATTAAGTAAAAACCAGGCAGGTACCAGGCAATGACCATTTATAACCAACTCTTTGATCCTTTATGCATTGCCACTTTTAGCAGCGATGCAGTCGCGATGCAGAAGCAGAGGCCATTAACGTTTGTATGTACATTGGCGACTGTATCTACATTCACGCGCGTTAGTCGATGAAGTCGCGCGACAGCATCGATGCCAAAATCTGTTTATTCAACAGCATTGATGTTAAAAGTCGCTTATCAGAATAAGAAGAACTAGACTTTTTTTTACAGCGAAAAGTGACAGGTCTCAGTGTCAGGATAAATGGTTATATTTTACAAAAATACACAAATGCAGACATGAGATTGCCAGCGTGCGCATTTTAAGTTTAAGATATCTTTAACTTAAGCCTGAAGTGTCTACTGTAAAGTTCAAAAAGACTAAAATGTAATTAGAAACCAGAGATGTATGCATTATTGCCTTTTACCTAGTACTCGATCAGTATGTAAATAAAAGGAGCAAATAATTTACGAAACTTATAAAGGGTAAAATTGATTATTGTCACGATAAGGGCGCGACCTATGTCCGGCCTTTATCAAGGAAGAGACACTTCATTTGCTCGTCCCTCATAAATTCGATTCCCCGAGCGTGCAGTTTGAAATAAAATTATATTAATATTATCTTAAAATATGATACATATTTTGTGTAATGTGTAAGTCAATTATACAGTAAATAAAATAATATGATGATGAATTTGCACACTGCGCTGTTGGTTAAGTTGGGTGATATCCTAAATAAAAAAAAACCTAGACAGCTCGATGTGATAAATAAAGTGTTGCCGCGTTCATAAAGTAAACAAATGCATTGAGAAAATCTAAAAGCATTATTTACTATCCAATATCGTACTTTCCAAGACAGACCCAAAGTTAGCACTACAAACGATTTTCGTTTCTATGATTTTCACAAAAAATAGACTATAAATAGAGCATAGTAGACGATATTTCACAATTTAAGGATATCCGCTGTGTAGGCGACGCAGATCTTCACTTCGTCGTATTTGCTACGAGCTTGGAACGTGACTACGGCGTAGCACTACTACGATTTGCTACTAATTATTACATGCTGCACAGGCTCGTAGCAGCTACGAATTTCGTAGCGTGCTAGTGCTATGCAGTTTCTGGTAGTTTCACACGTTTTAAGGTCCTATAACTGTAAAACAACGTACGTGTTAACTACTCTAGCCGTCTTTGTTACTTATACCATATGTGACAGAGATGAGAACAGCTACCGTATGTACCGTATGTGTATACATCTTAACATAGTTGGTTCCTGATATGTCGCGATTAAGCAAAATTTGTGCAAAAAATAAAGTCGTGTTAGTTACAACTCAAGAACAGGTGGACCTTCATAACTTTTACTTCGCTGGATAAATTTGCTGACCTCTAGCAAACAATAAAGCCTTGCCTCTGTTGCATTTCACCTTAAAACTTTCAGCACAACATTTCAATGCTTAATTTCTTATCTGTCAGACAAAGCCCTAGCAGAAAATTAAGTTAAGCAATTACTTTTCTTCCAAACTTTTAATCTTTCCTATTCGAGTTACAATTCCACCCAAAAAGAATTATGCAACTTAATTTTCTTACGGGGGAAACGTTGGATATTTCAGGGGCTAATAATGGAAGAAAAAGTTGAATAAGGGCTTGAATACTTAATGAGATTTCAAGGCTGTCGGTAAAGTTTCCGCAATCCTTCCAAGTTTGGTAGTCTGTAGAAGCCCAGCCTAAAAGTTTGGGAATGTCTTGTTTTTCATAAATCGTAATAAGTATACATTATTCAATTATACAGGGTTGTATTCAGATTTTATCGATCATAATCACTATTGTATAAAGACACAAAAAAATAAAATAGACTAAACACACACACATCTATCGTTTGACTTATAACTTTTTAACATTGTTTTAGGTAAAAACAAGCCAAGTCAAATCTTAACCTTTTTTTAATATCTTATTACAACATGTTAATTATTCTAAATTCTATTAAAATTTACATATTGATGTACAGAACACGATAAAACAAGAAATAGCGTTGCATACTTACTTATTAAAAATGGTTATGTTCTTTTACAATTTTTTTTCTCAATACTTTTTCAGCGAAGTTCACCATCAAATACATTCTTAGTATTGAACTTGGCTGTAATGTTTCACTCTTATGTTTTTGGTGGAATATCATTACTTTTTTTTACATATACGCGTATTTAGGCACAAAAAACTTTTGTGGTATCATTTGGTTAACTAAGCGATATTTTGTAGGGTGTGTCGGTGCATATGTCACTTTTAGCACGCAGATTAATTCTGTACCATCTTTGAGTGTACCTATATTGTGGCCCGGCGCGCGGCAGCGCGTATTTTGTATGGGGACATCATTTTTTTTATTTTAGTAATACTTCTTCAATGGACACGTATTTTTTATTGTATGCGTACCCTCTTTATTTTTTATGTTTTTAGATTATTTTCTACGCTTACAGATTATTAAGAGATTAATTACCTTTATGCCAAATTTTAACTGCCTAAATCATTTTGAAGTAGGTTAGGTTATTGGTGTCAATCAGCGGAGAATAGGCGACTTAGAGACATTCACATTTTAGGGTTCCGTAGCCGAATGGCAAAAATCGGAACCCTAATAGTTTTATCGAATCTGTCTGTTTGTCTGGCGGTCCGTCCGTATGTCACAGGCACTTTATTCTGTAACTATTAGAATTACACAGTTGAAACTTTAGACTCTAGGTTTCGTTCTGCGAAATATAAAATCGCTTCGAAGTCATAGAACCAAAATTCTACTTTACAACTGCTTGGTCCGAAGCATATTGGAGTATGGCTCAGTTGTCTGGCGACCACATTACGCAAACCATATACTGAGGATTGAAAGGATACAAAAAAGGTTTCTGTGGCATTTGGCCTTTGCGGAAGGAATAACCAAAAAGATACCGTCATATAAGGCTAGACTGGAACGATATAAAATAGTCAATCTTGATAAAAGAAGAGACGCGCTTGACTTAGTTATCTTATTTAAAACTCTGAGCAATCAAATTGACTGTCCCCAACTTTTAAAATAAATTTAATTTTAAGATACCCTACCGATATCTACGCAGGAAAATTCTAAATATTCTCTCTGTGCTACTCCGCAGGACTCGGTTCGGCAGAAACTCGCCAATTCCCCGCATATGTGGGCTATATAACAAGTTTTCTAGAATCTTGGATGTCAACTTTGACTCCTTACAAAATTATCGGAAAGATATATTTTCCAATATTAGTCAAAAGTAGTTGTAAGCAATTATGTAAAAGTGTTCTTAATTAGTAGCTTAACGTGTGCGTTAATTTTTATAACTAAGCTAGCTAAGTTTGTCTATAAATCTGTAGAGCAATTATCTTATTACTAATAAGCTGTTAAATTAAGCAAGAAACATTGTATCAACTGTTGATAAACCTAATAAAAAAAAAGACAATATTACATCTAAATATTCTGTTAACCGCTTTACGATTCTCATACAAATAAATTAGAGGAAACACTACATGAAACTTAAACCTACTTTTTTTGTCAAACCTATGCGTGTAGGGTGTCTATGGATATGTATTTTAAAATGACATCGAGGTTCCTAAAACCATTTTTCTAAAAATCTAACGTTTGAGAGATAGACGCTGTCAAAGTGACGTAAATTGCCCCCTCCCCATGTAACTTTTTAACTAAGCGAGTGTAAATTTTGAAATAATACATGATGTAGATCTTGACAAAAACTTTCACCAAAAATTAGTTTGAATGAGATTAAACAAGTTGTTTTAAGATAGAGCACATTTTCAATAACCGCAAACATAACTTTGTTATTCATACAAATACTATGGCCGGTTTTTGTAACCTAAACATAAATCTCGAAAATCGGCTTACTTCTTGTTCTTTGGATATAAATGAATATACGTAATTAGATGTGTTTCTGTTGAATAGGTTATTAGATATGGAGGGTCAAAAGTCGCTCAAAATGGTTCGTGTATCGGCACACACGGCACTAAGTCGCCTTTTTTTTGGCTCAAATTTGTCTTGAAACGCTTAAGCGAGTCTTGATCAATACTATTAATAACAAATAAGTTCGTAAGTAATTTAAAATAACGAGGGTAATGGCCGACTTGAGCCTGCCTCACCCGACGTTTCGATCACTCAAAGTTCCCTAAAAAGCAAAATATTACCGTTGGTTGTCCGACGTAAATCTCCCCATTTCTTTAAACACGTTTAGTGTAAACTGGAACAATCTGTATGAATCAATTATTAACATACGGTCATTTCCCAATGTCCTACTAATTTTTCGATATCTGTCTGTCTGTTTATATATAAAAATGAATCCATATTTATTTGTGATTGTTATTGTCAGGAGAAGGTGCTTAGGAAAAAATGCGGGTGTACCGATTATCACGATTTTTACATTGTCAGATTCGTCACCGTTTCGAAGAAGATAGTACCTCTTCTTCTCTTCTAAATCTTATTTATTAAAATAACGGGGCCTTGGCGGGACGGGGCAGAAACAAAGTTGGGTTCGCTAGTACTCTAGACAAAATGACGTTCCATATTTAAATTGTTAAGTGTTTACTTGCTGGTAAAGACCCTTAGAATCTAGTCTTATTTACTACTAGCAAGTCAAAATTCATTCCAACTGAGATCTCCCGAGTCGCAGCACTCTCGGACTATATTGAAATTGTCCGGATTGGAATCAGTGCGACCCGACATTTCCGGAATTGACCGAGTACGACCTGGCGTCGCGTAATTTCCCCTGACAATGCCAACAATGGAAGAGGCGATCCCCATTTCTGGTTTTAACAAGGGGATATAAGACAAAAATTAGTAGATTTAAATTGAAGTTTAATAGTTAGCTACACAATAACTGACAGTATAGCTAGACTTGGTATAACTTATAGATTGATGAGCTTTCGATCAAAAAGGCGGCGTAGTACGTACACAGGCAAGACGGACAGATCTTTAGATTGCAGGATCTCATTGAATGCAAATTACTTCGCTAATGGATTTGACGACCTCCGTGGCCGAGTGGCTAGCACGCTGGTTTCAAGCGTCGCCATCTCGTGACGTTTCGATTCCCGGTCGGGTCAATGTAGAAAACGATCTTTTCTATATTGTCTCGGGTCTGGGTGTTGTGGTACCACCATTGTTTCCGATTTCCATAACACAAGTGCTTTAGCTACTTAGCTTGGGATCGGAGCAATGTATGTGATGTTGTCAAATATTTATTTATTTAATGGATGTCTACGGCTGAACGTGACAATGACAATGAAAGTTGGCATACACTATCAAAGCCACGGCACAGGCTTCAAATGGCTGTTTCTTATGCGTAACTGTTTAATTTAATAACAAATGATCGATTATCCACATTTAAGGAGTAAGTAGAAAAAAAAACCACTGTTCAGATTATTAAGTAAAAACTTTGCAATGGAACCAACATCGTTCCAGGCAATGACCATTTATAACCAACTCTTTGATCCTTTATGCACTGCGACTTTTAGCAGCGATGCAGTCGCGATGCAGAAGCAGAGGCCATTAACGTTTGTATGTACATTGGCGACTGTATCTACATTCACGCGCGTTAGTCGATGCAGTCGCGCGACAGCATCGATGCCAAAATCTGTTTATTCAACAGCATTGATGTTAAAAGTCGCTTATCAGAATAAGAAGAACTAGACTTTTTTCACAGCGAAAAGTGACAGGTCCACTCGTACGATAAATGGTTATATTTTACAAAAATACACAAATGCAGACATGAGATTGCCAGCGTGCGCATTTTAAGTTTAAGATATCTTTAACTTAAGCCTGAAGTGACTACTGTAAAGTTCAAAAAGACTAAAATGTAAGTAGAAACCAGAGATGTATGCATTATTGCCTATTACCTAGTACTCGATCAGTATGTAAATAAAAGGAGCAAATAATTTACGAAACTTATAAAGGGTAAAATTGATTATTGTCACGATAAGGGCGCGACCTATGTCCGGCCTTTATCAAGGAAGAGACACTTCATTTGCTCGTCCCTCATAAATTCGATTCCCCGAGCGTGCAGTTTGAAATAATATTATATTAATATTATCTTAAAATATGATACATATTTTGTGTAATGTGTAAGTCAATTATACAGTAAATAAAATAATATGATGATGAATTTGCACACTGCGCTGTTGGTTAAGTTGGGTGATAACCTAAAAAAAAAAACCTAGACAGCTCGATGTGATAAATAAAGTTATTGCCGCGTTCATAAAGTAAACAAATGCATTGAGAAAATCTAAAAGCATTATTTACTATCCAATATCGTACTTTCCAAGACAGACCCAAAGTTAGCACTACAAACGATTTTCGTCTCTATGATTTTCACAAAAAATAGACTATAAATAGAGCATAGTAGAAGAGTTTTCACAATCCGTTAGTGGAATACAAAAACAATACATAGATTAAAGGACATCCGCTGTGTAGGCGACGCAGATCTTCACTTCGTAGTATTTGCTACGAGCTTGAAACGTGACTACGGCGTAGCACAACTACGATTTGCTACTAATTATTACATGCTCGTAGCAGCTACGAATTTCGTAGCGCTGCTACAGAGAGTGCTATGCAGTTTCTGGTAGTTTCACACGTTTTAAGGTCCTATTACTGTAAAACAACGTACGTGTTAATTACTCTAGCCGTCTTTGTTACTTATACCATATGTGACAGAGATGAGAACAGCTACATGCGATACATCTTAACATAGTTGGTTTCTGAAATTCGCGACATTTCAGGAACCAACTTCATGCATAAAATAAAGTCGTGTTAGTTATAGCTCGAGAACAGGTAGACCCATATTTATAATTTTTACTTCGCTAGACAAACACGGCGACCTCTAGCAAACCATAAAGCCTTGCCTCTGTTGCATTTCTCCTTAAAACTTTCAGCACAACATTTCAATGCTTAATTTCTTATCTGTCAGACAAAGCCCAAGCATAAAATTAAGTCAAGTAATTACTTTTCTTCCAAACTTTTAATCTTTCCTATTCGAGTTACAATTCCACCCAAAAAGAATTATGCAACTTAATTTGCTTACGGGGGAAACGTTGGATATTTCAGGGGCTAATAATGGAAGAAAAAGTTGAATAAGGGCTTGAATACTTAATGAGATTTCAAGGCTGTCGGCGAAGTTTCCGCAATCCTTCCAAGTTTGGTAGTCTGTAGAAGCCCAGCCTAAAAGTTTGGGAATGTCTTGTTTTTCATAAATCATAATAAGTATACATTGTCGTTTTATACAGGGTTGTATTCAGATGTCATCGTACATAATCACTATTGTGTTAAAGATACAACAATTAAAACATACCATTAATTCAAATTTCTTTTGTCTTATATTTTTTAGGGTTCCGTAGCCGAATGGCAAAAAACGGAACCCTTATAGTTTCGTCAAGTCTGTCTGTCTGTTTGTCTGTCTGTCCGTCCGTATGTCACACCCATTTTATTCTGTAACTATAAGCATTACAAAATTGAAATTTGGTAGGAAGATGTATCTTGTTAACCGCTTACCGATTCTTAAACAAAAAATAAAAAATAATGACAGTTAAGGGGGGGCTCTCATACATGAAACTAAAACCAAAAAAAAAAATTTGTCAGACCTATGCGTGTAGGATGTCTATGAATAGGTGTTTTAAAATAACATAGAGGTTTTTAAAACCATTTTCTTTTAAAGTCAAACGTTTCATAGCTAGACGCTTCCAAAGTGGTAAAATGGGGGTCCCCCCCATCTAATTTCTAAACCAAGCAAGTGTAAATTTTGAAAAAAATATATGATGTAGATCTTAATAAATACTTTCAACGAAAATTGGTTCGGACGGGATCGGACAAGTAGTTTTTGAGATATAGCACATTTTCAACAACCGCAAACATAACTTTGTACTTCATACAAACACTATGAAAAACAAAGTTATTTGTAGTCAACAAAATATTGTGGAATTTTACTAAGTAGAAGTAAATGGATTCCCTAATTCAGTTAAAGTTGGCACGGAACCCTCAGTGCGCGAGTTGTTTTCTCGAGAGTGATATCTAATTAATACATGTAAATTATTCCAAATTTTACTTAAAATTACATATTTTTAATAAACTGACATCAATATAGTCGATAATGATAAAACACAAAAAAGAGTTACTTATTTATAATGGCTATTTTCTTCTACTCAGTTTTTTTTGTGGAACTTTGCACTAATTTAGTTCTCAATACTTTTTTTTAGCGAAGTTCACTATCAAATACATTCTTACTATTGAAATTGGCTGTAATGTTTCACTTTTATGTTTTGGTGGAATATCATTACTTTTTGTACATAATATATTAAGGCACAAAAAACTTTTGTGGTACTCATTTGTGCGATATTTTGTAGGGTGTGTCGGTGCATATACACTTTTAGGGATGTTTCGATACCATTAAAGTATCGATACTTACTCATTTCGATAGTACTCAAATCTTCTTTCGATACTACTTAAACAAATACTCCTAAAGTATCGATACTTACTTATATCGATACTTTACGAAAAACTATTATATATTTTTTATTTTGAGGATGCTCACAATGAACGTTGAAGGACAATATTTAAAAAAAAATGGGAAGAAAAATAATCTACTTATTTAAAATGTTTTGCGTCACATGCTTACTTTAAACATAAAACTCTTGAGCATTAAGATTGCCCAAAAACAGTGTCTGTTTAAGGTATTTTGGAGACTTTTATCATAAGAGACCACAAACGCAAGGTCGGACTGACAGGACGGTAGCTCAATTGGTAGAGCGTTTGGCCCGGTTAGCCAGAAGTTGCTGGTTCAAGTCCCGCCCTTGCGAAAAAATTTGGTTTCTTATTTCATCTTTATGAATTTCTTTTTCTTCTTGTGCCCATGTGCTAACTCCATATGATGTTTCCCAAAATCGTATGCAGGTGTTGCAGTAGACGGGACATCATGTTCTGACTTACTCAGGGCTACTTAGTTGTCTTAGGTTTTTTTAAAAGATGATATGCTGATTCGATTTGATACCAAGTACTTTTGTTTCGATACCGAGTAGGTATCGCAAGATTGATGCGATGCTATTTTTACTTGGTATCGAATCAAAAGTATCGAATACCTACTATGACGACCCGTCTGGTGTAGTGGTCGAGAAATCGCCTACTACGCAGCGGGTGCGGGTTCGATCCCCGCACAATACAAACATTTGTGTGCATGAACATGTCTGTTTGTATTGGTCTGGGTGTTTTCTATGTATATCATGTATGTATTTACAAAAAAAAAAGTATTTAAGTATTATATCCGTTGTCTGGCACCCATAACACAAGCTTTGAGTAGCTTACTTTGGGGCTAGATGGCGATGTGTGGGAATGTCCAAAGGATATTTATTTTATTTATTTATTTACCTACTCGTATTTACTTGTATCGGAATGTCCCTATACACTTTTAGCACGCAGATTAATTCTTTACCATCTGTGAGTGTATCTTTATTGTGGCCCCGCGCGCGCTACCAATTCTTCAGGAGAAACGTAACATTTTTGTATGCGTACCCTCTTTTTTTTGTTTTCAGATTATTTTCTACGCTTACAGATAATTACCTATTTTAACTGCCTAGATCATCTTGAAGTAGGTTAGGTTATTGGTGTCAGTCAGTGGAGAATAGGCGACTTTGAGACCTTCACGTTTTTAGGGTTCCGTAGCCGAATGGCAAAAATCGGAACCCTAATAGTTTCATCAAATCAGTCTGTTTGTCTGTCGGTCCGTCCGTATGTCACAGCCATTTTATTCTATAACTATTAGAATTACACAGTTAAAACTTTAGACTCTAGGTTTCGTTCTGCGAAATATTAAATCGCTTCGAAATCATAGAACCAAAATTCTACTTTACAACTGCTTGGTCCGAAGCATATTGGAGTATGGCTCAGTTGTCCGGCGACCACATTACGCAAACCATATACTGAGGATTGAAAGGTTAAAAAAAAGGTTTCTGTGGCACTTGGCCTTTGCGAAAGGAATAGCCAAGAAGATACCGTCATATGAGGCTAGACTGGAACGATTTAAAATAGTCAATCTTGATAAAAGAAGAGACGCGCTTGACTTAGTTATCTTTTTTAAAATTCCGAGGAATCAAATTGACTGACCCCAACTTTTAAAATAAATTTAATTTTAAGATACCCTACCGATATCAACGCAGGAAAATTCTAAATATTCTCTCTGTGCCACTCCGCAGGACTCGGTTCGGCAGAAACTCGCCAATTCCCCGCATATGTGGGCTATATAACAAGTTTTCTAGAATCTTGGATGTCAACTTTGACTCCTTACAAAATTATCGGAAATATATATTTTCCAATATTAGTCAAAAGTAGTTGTAACGAATTACGTTAAAGTGTACTTAATTAGTATCTTAACGTGTGCGTTAATTTTTATAACTAAGCTAGCTGAGTTTGTCTATAAATCTGTAAAGCAATTATCTTTTTACTAATAAGCTGTTAAATTAAGCAATAAACATTGTATCAACAAGTATTAAAGTTTCATTTAAATTCAAATTAAAGTATTCTGTTAACCGCTTTACGATTCTCATACAAATAAAATTAGAGGAAACACTACATGAAACTAAAACCTACTTTTTTTGTCAAACCTAGCGTGTAGGGTGTCTATGGATATGTATTTTAAAATGACATCGAGGTTCCTAAAACCATTTCTCTAAAAGTCTAACGTTTGAGAGATAGACGCTTTCAAAGTGACGTAAATTGCCCCCTCCCCATGTAACTTTTTAACTAAGCGAGTGTAAATTTTGAAAAAATACATGATGTAGATCTTGACAATAACTTTCACCAAAAATTAGTTTGAATGAGATTAAACAAGTTGTTTTTAAGATAGAGCACATTTTCAATAACCGCAAACATAACTTTGTTATTCATACAAATACTATGGCCGGTTTTTGTAACCTAAACATAAATCTCGAAAATCGGCTTACTTCTTGTTCTTTGGATATAAATGAATATACGTAATTAGATGTGTTTCTGTTGAATAGGTTATTAGATATGGAGGGGTCAAAAGTCGCCTTTTTTTGGCTCAAATTTGTCTTGACACGCTTAAGCGAGTCTTGATCAATAATATTAATAACAAATAAGTTCGTAAGTAATTTAAAATAACGAGGGTAATGGCCTGCCTCGCCTTGGCCGACGTTTCGATCACTCAAAGTTCCCTAAAAAGCAAAATATTACCGTTGGTTGTCCGACGTAAATCTCCCCATTAAAACAAAGTTATCGAGCAAAAGTTTAATTGGCCTTCTCCTGGGGAAAATGAGCTTTTTAAATGGCATTACGTTTTTTTTTGTTTTTACTCTTATTGTAATTGTTAAGAAACACAGTGTTTGTAGTCAAAGTTTGGGAAATCGAACGTTGCTTTTATAAGAGTAGTAGTTTGGAAAGAAATAATCTTTGAAAGCCACTGTTAAGTGTGCCCTCAGTATACTTGACGCTAGTGTATGTAGTGTGTACACGTTAAAAAAAAAGTATTACTTTCACTTGAACATAGACCGAGCTACGTATTCATTAATTTTATCCGAATTCTTCATTACACTTCACGTTCTGTAGTCCATCAAAGAACCCTTATAATTTCGCAATGTCCGTCTGTCCGGCCGCAGTCCAGCGCAGGGACCTGGGGCCCTATTTTTGAATCACGCGCTTCGAAATGGCGAGTGATTTTCGTTCTACAACGATTTTTTTTCTATGACTTTTAATTCATCTTCGAACGAAAATCACTCGCCATCTTGAAGCGAGTGATTCAAAAATAGAGCTTCCGAGGTGCTAGAAAACTTGTAAGTTCACATAGATATGTTTTCTTATCGCCCCGGCAAAGTGGCAAAATAAAATTATAAAAAAAATGGTACCTCTAATACAAGTAACAAGGGGATGTTTTATTCCCTTGCCAATCCTATCGTGTAGGGTATCGTTGAATAGGTCTTATAAAATTATTTCGAGTTTGATACAATCATTTTTTGATAAAGTGACTTGTTTCCGTAACATTCAGTTTGCCAATGTCTCCACCCTCTACCAAATAAATGGTAGTAGGTGGATACCTGAAAACATTCACTCACCTTAGCATATACGATGTATTTAGAACTAAAACTATCACTGGTAAGATAAGCAATTAAAGGACAGTTTTTAACGGATTTTAACACGGATAATTTTTATTTTCTTATCTCCAAAACGCGCTAAGAAATGAAACGAAAACTGTATTTAAATATTTGTCTGTAAAAAAAGCAAAGCTGCAGAAGCAGTCATCCTCATCATAAGAAACAACAGGATTTGCCTCAAAATCTCGAATATTTTGTTAATTAAAGTGAATCAAATCCTTTTTTATGATGTTTTACAGATAATTCTTAGGGCTATTAAAGTGCTTACGTGTACATACGAGTTAGCCCCGGTTTTTTGTAATATCATTAAAAAAATATGCGCAAAGCCTTTATTTGTATTCTACGAAAAATAAAATCTTTGTACACACATAAAAGTTGCTAAGAATTCATAATTAGTGCTAGCGATCGGTTTTCGGGCCAATTATACAGATTTGAGTCGGCATAACCAGCTGTTCCCAGTCGTAATTAAGCCAGTCTTTGTTCTAATGAGAAAACAACAACCATAGTCAAAAAATATATAGAGGGCTCCCCTCTAATTGGTTTAGGTAAGGTTAGGAATAATGCTTAGAAGTCTTCACAGACGAGACTGTCTGTTGTAATTTGAAAATCAAGTGTTTTGTGATCAGATAAATATGATATAGGTTATCATTCTTACTGAAAATGAACGACCGTTGTGTTCGCCAAGTTCGTTGCGCCTCGGCCCCCAATTCATTTCTCAATTATTATCCCATTCGGGGTCAAGACAAATCTATCATGAAATAATCATGAAAATTAAAAAATGGTTTAACTAACACGACTTTGCAACTATAGAAAGAAAAAAAATATCTCTATTTTCTTAGAAGTACAAGGAGAAGAAAGATGTCGCAAGTGTGGTCTTAATGATTGGCGCTAGCTAGGTAGCACACAAATATTGATAAATTTAATCCCTCTCATTTATTACACGCGGGTATAAGACATTAGTCACAGACAGAATCAAAACCTACCGCGTTATTGTTCTATGTATTTGTTTTCACTACGACACGGACTGATTATTTTATTTATGTATACAATTATTAAAGCAATATTGGACTGATTATTTTGCTCTTTAACATTTTGAAAACGTACAATTGTAGTTATTATGCAATCAGTTATCCATTTAATTGAAATCAATAATTCAGAGCAGAGAGAGACAGAGAAAGAGAGATACTAAATATTACTACTCTTATTAATCTGCTGTACTAGACAGATACATAGTTTTGGTGAGTGTATTCATGGCATCTTTGTGAACCGAAGTGTTTCCGTAAAATGTGAAATATAACGCTTTCTCATACATTTTAGAATCAATTTACTCCCTACCTCGGAAAGGGCAAGAACATCAACAAAAAGAGCACTTACTTAAATCCACCCGAGCAAGGTTTTGTCTCCGTCGTCAAAAGCAAGAAGAAAAGGGACAAAAAATACTCACTTTACTTTTAGTACGTGTTCCCATCGTTTTCGGTTCTTGTTAAGAAATTGCGAGGGTGTTTTACTTAGGATAATGTTTTAAAAATAGATTTTGACGTCGAAACTTTGCGTCCAAAAATATAAAGACGATGTTGCGAAGTTTATGTGCCGCCTTTATATGCTTACCGGGGTTGATAAAGAGATTTTATAAAAATATGCAAGTCCAGTGTAATATGGCTAAAACTTCGATTTTAGAGCATGGATTGAAAATAGCAAACTTTTGATAAAATCCTTGTTTAGAAATATACTATTAAACGTTTAGTAAATTATCATTACTCCAATGTTTTATGTATTAACTTTGTAAATAATGGTAATAAAAGCACTTTTCCTTTCGTGTAGTGACATCAGTTTTCAATTTAGTTAGATGTTCTTTTATTTCGTTACTCTCATTATTAGATTGTGCATGAAAATATATCTTTCGAAGCCATTTCGCATATTAATAGACGAACCAACTTCGTACGAAGACAATGCGAGCGCATTCACGTATGAGAACCTATCAGCGTGGGTCTTATTCATATTGACAGTAGGTTTAAATTGATGAAACATTTTCGAGAGGTTATGAAAACCTTTGTTCACGAGCGACGTGGTATTAAATCCTTTCAGGATTAATTAACTTGAACTATAGTTTCAGGGATGTATTGATGGGTTAAATTAAAATGTTTTCGTGTGGTAACTTTTTGTCAAATGGTTATTAAATATTCGTTTTATTATTAAAACTTTTGATACTTATTTATCTGGCATCAGTGTTAATTAAATGTCACTTATCATTTATGTATATGAGTATGTTATTGTCTTTGTTTTCGTATATTAGGGTTCACTATGGAGACTATCTATGATAAGGTAGATCGCATTCTACGAATTTCGTCGCTTGCTATGAAATGTTTCCATAATAGCTCCTATTTGATGATTTATCAACTGCGATGGTTGTTAATATAATTAGATAATTAACGGAATTCAGATTAAGTCCAATATGTGTGATTCCCAGTAACATACAACAATAACACAAAGCCATAAAAGTATTGCATAATTTCAGTTAATTAATTACACAATACAATTTCATTAATAATCACAGCTCAATTCACCACACTTGCCACGACTGTAGTAAGCATTTGGTTATTAAATTACAGATAAAAAAAACCCACAATTTATTGGGAGCTGTCTTTCGAACGTATAATTTAAAAATAGCGGCATGTTGCGGACATTAATAAATCATGATTATAGGTTTATTAAAGGTGATAAAAGCAGTGAAAAGATGAATAATAGGCGGGTGGTTAGCGTAATATATTTTGACACGCGTCAACGCAGATAAGGCTTTGTCCGCAGTTAATATACAGTTAATAATAAATGAACACTTGCACGCAAAGCTAGATAGCTATTACGTGATGTATAATTAGGTAACTTAAGAGTGCTGTTTTGCTGTGGAAGTAAATGACAAAACTTGGACCAGTGCTGGTGTATTCAGGGATGTTTTAAGCGAATCGAACGTGTGATTGAATGAGAATCAAAAATACAAACTCAAGGTTTGCCAAAGAGCTATGGAAAGGAGCGTATTGGGTAATAAAAGGATTGATAAGATCCGGAATACCACAGTACGCTCCAGTAGCGTTACCATGAGTTTACTACGGTTTAACTCGCTAGCCAAGACGTAAATATCTATGGCGAATTGCACAGCGCCTCTAGCGGTCACTGACAGAACTAAATTTTCATTTTCAATACAAAAATTGACGTCGTCGCTAGCGAGTAAAACCGTCGTCGCTAGCGAGTCAACTCATGGTAACGGTACAGAACTGGCATAGCAGATGTAGGCGAAAAGACAGCAAAGCTTAAATGGGAGTGGGCGGGGTATGTGTGTAGAAATATGGGCCCCAATCGTCACGCGATGGATACCACCAGACGGCTACCGACGATGGGGCAGACCAAAAAAGTGGTGGTGTTACAATCTGTCCAGTTAAGCGAGAGATTGGGAGTCATTATCCGCTGACAGGGAAAAATGAAAAGAATTGGGGGAGACCTACACCCAGCAGGTTAGAATTAAAAAAAAATACATTATTACCAGATGTATCCAATTCTCAATTATCTCTTTCTTCTATCTTGATACTTTATTGTTAGATACACCACTTAATATAACACGGGAACGAGCGGATTGATTTTCATGGTTTACACTTTTTTGGTTTCGTCCCGAATAGGACATAGGTGGGAAACTAGGTTCTCTAGGACCGCTTTTAGTAATGAACCATATGAACTTTAAAGAACTATTCCAGTCAGTATAAGATAGTTTATTTATTTTTCTTGTAGTTTATTGAGTGAAAGCAAAATGCTTCGTAGAATGTATGCATTGCACAATATCAAGTGAGATTAATGTTTAATTTACGAATTTATATACGAAAATGTATCTCTATGATAACAATGTTTCATCATTATATTTTAAAATTCCGGCTCAAAAATCAGAATCAAAATTATTTATCGCAAATTCTAAATTCATTCCATCTAAACGCAGGTAATTTGTACGCATCAACCGCTCGTCAGGACGATTTCTATTTATTCATGCTTTATGAATGGAGGTACCATTTACATCAAAGAAAATTGTACAGTCGCCAATATGTTAAACGATTTTGTTGAAAAATAAACGTTATTACAAAATACCGGAGTGTTTACCTTGACATGCTGTTTGTTATCTCTATGATGCGGTATAATTCTTGTACAATCAGGACATCAACAAAAGCAGACATATTTTTGAATAAAATACTATTTACGGATTTTCGCGGAATTAAATTATATTTCCCCACGTTTTGAACACTTTACAGCGCTCGTGGTTACGGGTAGAAGATGTTATTTATCATTTACAAAGCTTTGAAAAAAAGAAATGTCGTTTTATTTCAATAAGGTCCTAAATCATTTTTAGACTTGGGTTCCTATTCGTAAATATACATACAAGGGGAAAAATCGACTACCATCAGCAATTTCTATTCAGCTTATGATGTTGTTAATAAACACATGAGTAATTTATACATCACCCCCTGGTGTATCATCAATCTTAATTTATTAAGTTATATTGGCTTGCTCTGATTCTACGCTGTACGTGTTATGGTGAGATCATCACTTTTATCAAACAAATGTATGTACTATATATGCTTACTTACTTCATAATTTTAAGGTAATTTGGATTCATAATTTAAGAGTTAGGCTCTTGTCGGTGAATCATATTTGGTTGGTTACAAAATTAAACAGCTCATAAAGAAATAAAATTCAACTGCCTTAAATAAACTGACCAAAAAGCTAAAGAAAACACATTTGTCTTCCATTAACGAAAAACAAATTCTTTTGGAGTCGGTTCTTCATGTGTGTAGATTGTAAGGTGTACGCTTGACATAATGCACCGACTCCAAAAAAAAAATTCTACTAAAAAGAAGACTATTTCTCTTCGTTTGTTCGTTATTTAAGGCTTTTTATAGTCAGTTTTTTTAAAGCAGTTTAATATTTTTTTATTTTTTTTATTTTATGAATTGTTAAAGTTGAAATATACCTAATTGCACTAAAAAGAATCATCTCGCTATGACTTCTCGTTTTTGTTTGAGTGCATGGATTTCACAGACAATCATATAAATATACAAACATAAATACATACATACATTTACCAAAGATAGCACACGTCTTGGAAGCCTTAATAAAAATTTCATCAAATTCCAACGATATCACATACATACACATTGAATTGATTACCTCCTTTTCTTGAAGTCAGTAAAAGGAATATTTGATAAACATTTTGCAGGTAGAATTGTTGGTAGACACTGACACCATAATTCATCTTCATCAAAAATTATCAAAAAACTGACTATAAATCTTGAACTAACTGCTTGCCCCTCTCCTTAGGAGAAATGAACTCATTTGGAGTTTTATTAATTTAAATAATTATTATTCATAGGTCCAGCTGACCTAAACCAATAGTCTGCACTCATCATGGACCGACTCCAAATAAATTATTTTAAGCTGTTAGACTTTTTTTTCGATGTCGACAGAGACTGAAAGATGTTTTAGCACTTTTTAACCTCAAGTAAGTAATTTAATTCTATTTAATTTAATACTAATGAAATGGTTCTGCATTCGAAACGATAGCAAATGAAAGTACATTCGATCAAGTGTATAATATTTTATACCTTAAATTATAAAAGCTCGTTTGCAGCTAAAATAGGTGAATTTAGTATTATAGCTACTTACATTTAAATTTTTAAATAACATGATCCAGTCTGTATTATATTTCGTTCTTTAGATGTAAATAATGCCCTTACCTTTTTTTTCTTATAAATAAATAACATTTAAATGCAATTAATATATCGAATAAGTATATAATTAACTTAACCTGTACCAATAAAGTAATTGGCCACAAATTCAAATCAACTAAACTTTCAGAATATTCAAATGACAAAGCTCTAATTCTACTCGTAAATAAATTCGAATGTTTATAATTTAAAAGTAACATTTCAATCGTTTGTGATATTTTGGGTTGATTCATTCTTAATTAAACACGTGCCTAGCGAAGACATTAATAGCAATTTGAGAATATTATGTATTTAATTTAACTTTGTGATTCATAACGTAGAAATATTTTAATCAGTAATAATAATAAAATGTTAATGATTGATTCTAGCAACTGGTAAAAACTCTCAAATGTTCCTCTAAATTTGTTCGATTACATGTGGCTTATTTGAAGCCTGTAGTTTTTTTTTACAATACGGATGAAGTAAAGTTAGCAGTGGTGGCTTACTTTCTAGTTTCTCGTACGTAACATTTGTAGCGTTGTGGAAAGTGGGTAGCCAATCAAGAAGTTTACCTGAAATAATGAAAGGGATAATAATTAATAAAATATAATACAAATACAATATTGGTTTACAACAAAATTGCAGACGGAAAAATAATTAGTGAACTCTTACAATCTTTATTAAAGGTCGTATTATTAACTAGATATTGATATTTGGTATGTTTAAATATGGTTCATTACCCTGGTTAAAGTGCATCAATCGTAAGTGCTATAACCTAATTAATGTAGAATTCTGTGCCTTGCGTTGGACACATGGTTAAAAATTACTAATAATTTGTGTCAAAATCACGCAGCTTAAATCGTCGCAAGGCACTATTACACATTACACAGATGTAATAAGCTCTCTAAAGTTATTATAATCTGAATGCGACTTATAACTGAATTATATCTAGAATGTGTAGTTTTCGTTCCTTGTAGTCTGTTCGTGGTCGACATTTTTCGTAGTCTGTTCGTAGCTCGTAGACAAAATCATTCAAAGGGTTTTTATATTTCATAGCGGTATATATTTCGCTGTATGTAGTTCGTAGTGCTTACTACTAATAGCCTAGAAAGATATAGCTATCTATACACTACACTACTGTCGAAATAGCCAATACAGTTTCCGCAGTCTGTGCAACACGGTGCATAGTCCAGATGGAGTTATGCAAGCTTACGCATTGCAGGCAAAGCCGCAGCGTTGCGGAGGCGACCGCACAAGAACGCGTGGAATTTTCGTTCTAATTACTTGTTTTATGCAATGGAAAATTCAATTTAAAGTTTTCATATAGTTTATTTGATTTGTTGTTATCGAAGAAGACAGCTTAATAAAATTTAATTAGAACTTATCGAATTAAAGCCAATACATTAAATACTAAAACATAAACTTAAAACCCACCTGTTCAAAAATTAAGCAGTATTCATGTGGCAAAGTGATAAAATATTTAATCTTTTTAAATTTTTCATATCGACTGTTTACATGCGAGAAAGCCATTCAACTAAGTTAGATATGTATAAGTTGTATCTGTCTCTATCAATGTCAAATAAACTGACCGAAACAGAATGATGACTTAATCTAGGATACGCGTGATTCTCGGTTAAATCTGCGCATGTGGGCCTTAGAGTCGATTCGACCAAACTAGAATAAATGTTTACCTTAGAATAAATCGCTAGCTACTGTTCTAGAATATCGCCTTTATACGGAAGTAATTCTTATACTCATCGTGTTGCGTGAAATAAGTGCTAATCGAAGTTTATTGTAATGACGTCTGCATACCATATTATTCATGTCATTATGTCAGAATGTTTTGTCACATTCAAGACTTCTGACAGCTCGATACTTTTCCACAGTATAATAAGATATTATTTAGCTGACAGGATTTTTACTTCCACAACATACTGCTTTGGTGTTGCATTGATTTGCCGGACAATAAAACATTTCAATCATTCGTTCTGCTAAGCAAGTTTAGTGATTCCTATTATAATTTGACGTCAAAAAACGACTTTGAGTAATTCGAATGTAAAATCGAGGATCTTAATTATTCTTTGTATAGTAACGCGCATGTAATCCAATGCTAGGTCGAATCTAACCTTAGTTAGTGGACTGTCGCATGAATATTTAATTACCAGGATTCTGCTAATCCTGGATATAATCTTCGTTCTGTCTCTGTCAAAGTTAAACTGACCGAAACAGAATGTTGATTTAATCCAGGATTAGCGTGAGCCTCGGTTAAATCTTCATGCGCAAGTGGGCCTTAGAGTCGATTTTACCAACGTCAGATAGGTATTATCCGACCGTATAAGTATAAAACAGCCGATTTTAAAATGACCTTTTCATAACTGATTGCTGTCAAAAAGGCGACGTTTTCAAATGAGGCGTTTTGTATCATATTTAACGAATATTCCTTACTGACTTTGATAAAATCAACTCCCAGATCCTTTGCACACTGCAGCTTTTAGCAGCGATGCAGTCACGATGCTAACGCGCGTTAGCATCGATGCAGTGGCGAAATGCCAATGCGCAGTCGCGCTTCTGCATCGATGCTAAATTAAATCTGTTCATTGCGTGAGTCACGATGCTGAAGCGCGTTTTCAAAAAGCGCGACTGCATCGATGCTAAAACTCGCAGTATTTAAGGGTCTTAGTCGTTACTTTCTTGTTTAACATTTAACTACCAGACTAACTAACTAACTCGTAGAGTATCGAGTTAAGAAAAATAGAAGGTTTGACAACATAATGACATTATTGGGCGTTAGTACAGAACTATGGACAATAAATATAAATTTTATCAAGATTAATATTCTGTAGACTGCACATATTATGACGTCCTACTATGAACAAGATTTGTCACTAGTTATCTTCGGATTAAGCTTTGGCCGAGCTCCAGCCAGCCCAGGTGTGTCCCACTTGCAGTCTGGGCTAAGCTGGACTAAGTTTAACAATACGCCTATCTATATACAATTGTTTAACTCATTACAAACTAGCATGCCTATTTATGAAATGGCTTAAGAACAAAGCTGTGTGCTTTGACCAAAGTCCCTTTTAACAATTCGACTTTTAGCAGCGATGCTATGATAAAAGTAGCGCAGTGTGTAAAGGTTGACATTTTGCGACTGCATTGATACTAACGCGTGACTGCAGCGATGCTAAATTAAATCTGTTCGTTGGGTGAGTCGCTATCCTGAAGCGCGTTTTCAAAACGCGCGACTGCATCGATGGTTAAAGTCGCAGTGTGTTAGGAGGTTTAAGGCTTAAAAAATTCTCGCAAAAGCCATGTTTAGTACATAGGTAAATTAAAATCAAGGACTAGCTTAAGCGCGTTAAGCTTAATTCCTATTGTTTTACAGTATTAAGAAGGTACGTTCGACGTCTCTCGTACCTAACCACTTATCAACGAAAACCGTTTGCACACTCGACACAAAGACGAGCGTCACTTCAAACAAAATATGACGCGAGTTACAAGAGATTTTGGCTCTTAAGGTAGTTGTTAAACTGTTGACAGACAAAGTTGCTTTTTAAAAGTGCAATTTTATTATTAAGTTTTGATAGTGACATAACACTATAAAAACAAAAATGTAATTATAGTTATAAGTAAAGTCAGTTATTTTTACTAATGGAGCCCTCGTACCCGAGTCTTTATTACCTGTTTGTCTCCTTTATATCATTTCTTTAGTTTTGTCATGAAACTTCGCGTAAACAGGTCACTAAACTTCTTCACAGGTTAACCAAACAGCGTAAGATTAGTACAAATATGTACCCTATATTTTCAGAAATAGAGGTTATCAAATATTTGAAGCAGAGCCTACGTACTTGCCTATCGAGAGCGCAAACAAAGGCAGAGGCGGCTCTGTAAGCGTAATCGTGTTTTCAGATGTAGACATCTCCTTCACTCGCAAAGAGCGAGCAGGCTTGAGTGACAGAGATGTAAAGAGTCCGAATACGGATAGTGTTCAGAGTAAGGCCTCAGACCATCAATAGACAGCACTCTGTTAATAGAGGAGGCTTCAGTATCAGGCAATCTACATAAGTAGGTTTGAAAGATTAGTTGCGCATTTCTGCAGCCTAGTTGAGATATCAGTCGATATACCTCTATCTATATGTATATTAACGACGAGCTGATTAACTAAGAAGGGATCGGCGACAACAGAACAGCACACCAAGAAGAGTGAAGAAATGGTGACGGTTACATGCAAACAACAACGCCGTTCCTGAAGCCTCGAAAAGGCTTGCCCGCAACCTTATCCGGTTACCAATAGTCAAACTGCGCATGGGTATAGGCACTATAACTTGTCAGTCTCTTAACCTAACATCTTTTCACAATAAGCGTTACAAAAAGCCTCCTATGCAAAAGGTTCATAAGGGCAGAAGAAACAACACAACATGTGCTCAGGAGTGTACAGATGTGGCGGAATAACGGTCCCCAGCTACATTCCAAAGGCCTTTGGTAATCAGAGCAGATAACTAGCCTTCTGAGAAAGCCTGGGTTGATTAGAATAAAAAATGGGGATATACGCGCAATGGCCCAATCGTCATACTATACTCTGATTTTTAATTACAAGGGTGCCCACTTTTTCGTAATTTATAAACAGTGTTGTTTTTAAATAATCGAAATGTCAATTTGGTTCAATTGTTGTTTTTAATCGATTACAAAAAAATGCTTTGATAATAATCAAAAGTCCTACAAAAATCATGATTATTCCTTATAATTAATATAGAGAAAGCATATTAAAGTCAAAATAGCTAAAATCATACAATAATATTGCTATTGCAAGAAACCTACATATTTTACTGCTTACAAAACTGTTTTATATATTACGTTTATTTCTAAGTTTACGTTACGTTGTACATGTAATATTAATACTGATTAGAAAATGAATATCAAAAGTTTAATTAATCGCGTACAATTCAATTGTTACAACACTATTGTTACTACGCTTGCAACATTAAAAAATAGAAAGTTCGATTGAAGCTGTCATTTTAGACTATCTTATAAAAAAACAGAGTATAAGTGCGCACAACAACCAGCTAAACAAACTAACTAACTATAACTTTCTATACAAACGAAGAAAATCCTACATTTATTTGTGTTTATATAGTGATTAAAACTTTGCCGCTTTACCGCCTCAGACGAGTTATTTTTTAAAATGAATGGATATGCCTTTATTGGTTCAAACGTCAGCATTTAAAGAAATGTATACCGACCTTTATTGTGACCTTTTATTTTGGATAAAATACAAATATATTTTTGAGGTCTTATTTTGCGAATAAAAGCAAAACGCAATAAGAAATTCAGACATACTAGACAAAAAAGACCATAAACTGTGAACATCATGAAAAGCACAGTCAACATGATGTAGGCGTTGAAAGTTCATACATTTCAATGGTGCATTATTTTACTATGCACCGCTGCATTGGTCAAAGAACTAGCCCGCGGCAGTCCGGCCTTTGAAGAGTCGGACGTAATAAAATTCCATTTTCAGTAGTGTATTTGGTTGTGAGACTGCATCGTCTTAATAATTTTTAATGTCTCGTGGTTCTGTGTTTACTTAAATGTTGGTCTTTTTAATGGTCAGCATGAAGACTAGATATTAGAAATCAGAAAGTTTATTTTAGGTGTAAACCAAGTAAATGTGTTCAGTCTGCAAGTAGACGTGCAAATTTTAACAAATAATTGGGACATAATTATTTAATAGGTGTCCGTTAAGGTTGACATCATGCACCGACTTCAAAAGAGTTTGTTTCTACTATTAGCATTATTTTAATATTTGTTTTTGAAGGCAGTTCAATTTTTTGTTATTCTTTACAATGTACTTGATTTAACTTAAATAGTTACTAAAACCTTCTCCTTAGTGTATTTAATACTTACAAATACTTAAGTGAAAACTGCATCAAAATCGGTACAGCCGAACGCGAGATTTTCGCGGACAAATATACATACATACATATCGAATTAAGAACGTCCTATTTCGAGGTCGGTTAAAAAGAAGTAATAGCATCAAACTTACAAAATGTTCTGATCCGGCCTGACAGGTCTCCGCATTATTAACCAAGTTTTCGGGTACCTTTGTACTCAAATCTGAACAAAACGGAATTAATAATGTAAAGTAAGGGAATTCGCTCGGATTCTCGCCGGCAATTCCTTCCAACTTTATTAAAATTAGTTTTGACTTATTGGACGCAGATGCCGATGAGATGAAACAATTTTTTATGAAGCTTTTTTAACATCTGAGGTTACGATAGAAGAGATGAATTGAATATTGTCACGGCTGCGATTTATAGCGTAACCAACGATCCAACAAGCGCCTTATCGTGACCTCTTAGCTTCGTGCATCTTTTGAACTTGAACACAGAAATTTTTAATCTATACCTGACTTTATGAATTTATTAGTGACCCACCCCGGCTTTGCACGGGTGCAATGTTAGATCCATCTCGTAGGGTTAAGCCAGCGTTTGCAATGAAAGCGCAAAAATGAGTTTATTTACGACTTCAATTAGGAACCTCTACAATTACCAGTGTTTCTATATTATGCATGTACATACATCAATGATATTGTATTTAGAAGTAGATGACGCCTCGCGAACTAAAAGAGTACACAAATATGGTATCGTCTGATTAATATATGTCAATGGATTGACATCTATCACATCTGACATCAGATTCGGAACAGAGTCTTAATAGAGTAGCTTTCTAAATACATATTTTAAAGTATGTAGGTACATTACAATAGACTCGTTGGCCTAATTTTAAAATTGAGTTCACACTTTAGCTCGGTAGTATGTTAATCAACAAAAACATTTTATTTTCAAACTATTTAACACTAGCGGTCCCCCGCGACTTCGTCCGCGCGTTTTGAGTTTGCTCCCTCCCCTCCCGTCGCAGCGTCATGTTTTATATCCTTAAGCCTTTCTCGATAAATAATCTTTCCAACACAGAAATATTTTTTTCAAATTGGTCTAGCAGTTCCTGAGAAAAGCGCGTTCAAACAAACAAACTCTTCAGCTTTATAATATAATTAGCGCAAGCGCACGTTGTACTTAAGCTGCGCACATTATTTTGGTGCGGAGTTATGTTAAAACTGTGATAGCTCCTAAGATATTTATTGAAATCAAATGATATAAAGGGCAACTTGGTTCTAAATGAAATGCTCGTGATGATGAATGTACTTATTTTGATAAGAATAAATACCTGTGTGTATAATACACCTCTAAAAATAATGCATTATTTTTTTACAAATTTATAACCATAAAAAAGGTTGTAGTAAGTCAACCATAAAAGATACACATATGCTGTCGCGGGCTTTATTATAGAACTCTTAATGCTGAACAATCCTGTGATACATGATTTTTGTGTGACTTAAGCGGTTTCCGCAGCGTATGCAGCGGAAGCTCTCAAAAGGAATGTCTTTCTCCCGTTTTCGCAACATTTTTCATTTCTGCTGTGGTCTTATGAGTCGTATCTTTATGTTATATAGCCTAAAGCCTTCCTCGATAAATGGACTATCCAACGTAAAAATAATTTTTCAAATCGGGCCAGTAGTTTTTGAGATTGGCGCGTTCAAACAAACAAATAAACAAACAAACAAACAAACAAACAAACAAACTCTTCAGCTTTATAATATTAGTATAGATTTGAAATATTGAATAATTATCTAATAAATGCAATTTAAATGTATCACGTGAAACGCCATGGCGCCAATATCAGAATCACGTTCACTGCTAGGCATTCACGATCACGTGACCACATGTATATTTTTTACAAATTAAATTAATTAAAATATTTACATTCCTTATTTTAATAAATAAAGAAATATTTATTAATACACCATAGCTATCTGGCATCATGTACACAGGATGATTCCTTAAAATAACACGCTAATAGTGAGTGTACATATTTTTTTCTACAATCGTGAGGATCATCCCTCACAGATGTGTTTATCAACAGCCTTTTGTTATACTTTTGTTATCGCGAGTGCCGGTTACCTTTTGATCCGTAGAATATCGACCATGTTAGTCCGTGGGTTAGCTAAAAAACAAAACTCACAAATTTTATTGAAAATACTTCAATCATGAATGATAGGCATCATTAAATACAATTTACTTAACGAAAGTATGATATTGGGTTAATTTTTGGTTTCTTATTTCATCTTTATGAAGCGTCAGTTTGATGATCGTGCATAGTTTGAATGTGTTTTTTGTAATGGTACATTGTCTACCTACAATATGAAAACTAAAATTACTATATTAAAAGTATAAACAACTAACTGAATGTACTTACAATGCATTTCCCGGTCACAACAGTTCTAACAATCTTCGTCGTGTAAATAAAGGCGCATATAAATTACGCAAAGTAGGCTTCAGTACCCAATTGAATTAATATTTCACGTGCAAAAATGAAGCGATCACACGGTATCTAATGGGAGCGATCCCATAAAATCGGTAGCGAAACCAATTTCACCCTTTTCGATGAAAAATAGCCCGAAACGGTGTGCAAATATTTTTGCCGCTCGACAGAGAATAATGATGTGCTTAGTTTCCGAATCGAGTATTGATTCCAGTTAAGGTTATCGATTCTATTTCGCTAAGATTTTGTTAAACTTGTACCATTTTAATAGGATTAGTTTTAAGTAAGGTATTCCTCGCGTTGGTATAGTAATAGTTAGTAAAAGGAGTTTGTCGGATACTTTTTTCTTGGTATACCGCGGGAAAAACTTTTTCCTCTGAAATTGCTGCACGATTGTGTTAAGATTATCAGGTATGCCTACTTACGCACATGAATTTCTTTTAGGTATTACTTATGCATATATTTGTATGTAACAAAGTTAATTTGTTTAAAAAACTGCACCTTATTAAGTCAATATACGTGTACTTATTAATGTATGTACGTATAATTACGTGATGATACACTAAGATCCTTATGTTTAAACGAACTGTTGTTGAAGATAGTAATAGTTCCTCTAGCCGATTTCGACTACGGTAGCCAGTCACAACGATTAACCGACTGCGCGGGACAACCAATTATAGTGCACAATTGTGTGCGCAAACACAGGTGCACTCTCTATTTCTTTCACTCTCAAAGCCCGATGAGACATCAATCTAACATGACAGGAGAGCGATCAGGCGCAGGACGGCTTTACGTGCTTTCCGAGGCACGGGGGTGAAACACCACCATCTTCCAAACTCCGGGCTACCCTAAGAATTTCTGAACAGAAATACCCAGGTCTATATTTTTTGCCCGACCCGGGGATCGAATCCGGAACCTTTGGCGCAGCCGTCGCTTTAAAGTGTAACCCTCTTACCGCTGCGCCACCAAGGCAGTTAAGCATGAAAGTAATGTGTCATTGAATCGAAAAGGGTTTTAATAAAAGGGTATATCAGGAAAGTAAATATGAAAATAGAAAATTGAAAAGTACTTAAGTTTTTTTACACAAAATCGATTCCGAAAAATCACCAAAGCACACCACTACCTTTACCTTAGAGGTGCCAAACTGGATTCCAATCCAATTTACCCAAGAGAGAACCATTATAGGGATCTATTGGGTATCCTCACTTTGAGGGGAATAATTTGTTTGCTACAACCCATTACATTTCCGCTTAATATTGAATATTGAACTCTTCCGGTTACCCGTTTCAAGCTTTGGTAATGATTCGTAAACGTTTTTCTTCGAATCGAAAAGTGTTTTTTGGCAATAATTTGTAACGAGAATTGATGAATTGTAGCACATCTGGACCCTTTAAGAGCATTAGGGAGTTTTTCTTTGCATTCATAAACAAAGTTAATATAAAATAAATCTTTTTATAATTAAAATATGAGTATTTTTTTTGTCTCATTCAGATGCAAGGAGCTTTCGAAAAAACTGTGTTTAGGAAATAATTTGGGTAAGTACGAGTAGCTTGATTTAATCGAAATACTTAGAGGAGAATGTTTTTTTTTCCACTTGGTTAGCTGCTGTATTGTACGGAGATTTAACATGATTTTAAATTTCGCTTATATATTTCAAATCATTTCAAAATTACAATTAGAGCTCGGTTAGAAATAACTTAGTTAATCGTAGGATCTTTCGAGAATTTAGAAGGAATTAAAAATAAACGATTCTCTGGAGTGATGCTTTAAGAAGCCAATTAGGAGGAAAAGAGAAATGTTTCTGCGTTGCGTCTACTAATGGGAAATCTGCTGCTTTTTGCAAATGGGATTAAATTATTCATAATAAAGCAAGTTAATTGTATTGAAACGGTAATTAATTTTCAACCAAATTTAAATATAAACAAAATTCGATTTTAGAGAATTAGATGAATTTGTACAATACATAGGTATACGAGTAAAGGGGTTGATAAAACCCCAAAAAAATAAAATAGTTAACTATACCATACGCAGGTCGGTTATGAGCTTACCTGAAACAATTTTCAAAAAACTCAAAATTCAAAATATTTATTCAATTTAGGACACAATATGCCACTTATGAACGTCAAATGTACAGTGAAAAATAAAATAAAAATAAATGTGCCCTGAAGGGGCCGAATCGTGTCTCCTTATCTTTTGGGCCCTACCATAAATATATATAAAATATATATAATCTGTAGCTGTCTAAACAAAATTCATATAAAAATAGCTAGCTAAATTTATAGTTATAACTACGTTTAACACACTTCCTAAGCCGTGTCCGTAAAGTCTTCAAAAGAACGGCATTAACGCTTTAATAACGTCATATTTGAGAAAACATCTTGTTATTTATGATCCCATGAATAACAACTTCCTCTTGAATAATTTAGACTTTGTTTATCTTTCGCAGAATCTGCCACCGTGGGTAAAGTTGAATATGCATAAAAACGCATCATCATGCCTCCACCGTTGTATTTATTTTTGTTGTCTTTTCTCAAAATAGCATACAATAGACAAATTAAAGTAGCCCTTATTTGCAATGTCATACAAACTATATTTCTATCAATTTTGATTTAACAGGACCTCAATGTTTTAAGTCTACTCCTCGTACAATTTCGAGAGATTCGAAATTGGACGAGGTACGCTCGTAGGATTTTCAATTACAAATAACAACGTTATTTTACAATCAACTTGACGAACGACACCGCCGCGCCATTTTGAGTCAGAACACATTTACGATTGACACTGAGAGCTCAGGCGCAAATGATAACAGGGAAATTGGAATTTCAATTTAAATATCTGTGATATTTTGACCACGCCAAGTAAACATGGGGATTGGTAGAGTGGAATTCAATATAAAAAATGTTTTGGCAACGGATTGGTACAAGCACTGAATAAGTAGATTAATCTATTCTGGTTCAACTTTCACAATTAGCATAGTCATTTTATTATGAAAATTTCGTTTTTCACACAAATCTAGAGGCTAGCAAGAGGTACAAAAATGTAAAGTTAGGCTGTAAGCATCCCAGTGCTGGGCAAAGGCTTTACCTCAGAACGAGATGGAGCAGGGGGGTTTCAACGCAAGCCACCAACCTTTTGTCGGACTTTATCAGACCGCCCATAGGGCCTTTGTCTAGATTTAACGATTAAAATATTAGACAGGACAAACTGCTTAGTGCCGTCGAAGCACGGAAATGTTTATGATAATGGTCAGATTGAGGTGCTCGTAGTGCATTGGTGGCAGCGGTACCGAAGTTGAGCAACCTCGCCGTAGTTGTTTGTGATTGGAAGTTAGAGGTATCTGCTTCTTTTGGATACAAATTGTAGCTTATCTTTGTTTGAGCACTTACTATCCCACTTACGAAACACCGTTACTTAATTTTTTGGTGTGTGTAAATACTCGATTTTTGGAACGACCCTGACAAAGCCCAAAAAGGAAATTGTTCAAGCTTTCTGTTTTATTTATAATAAAATATGCAGAGATGATTTATTATCGAAACAAGCTTGTTAAATTATATTTAAAGGTAAAAAAAATGCTTAAAACAAAAAAAATGTTAGGTCTATAAATCTGAGTAATAATTATTTCGTTTAGGGCCGATTTTTAATGGTCAGATAAAACTTATCAGACTGATAAATTATAGAGCGACAGATTTAATAAAAATGACAGGTATCTATGATTGCTGACAATTAGGTGACGTTTTCAAGTTAGCCATATTGCATTTTGTTCGACGAATATTTCTTATCTGACTATTGAAAAATTAGCCCTAAAATAATTAATTATTTATTCACATATTATGGCTTACCTTTTTTTAGGGCACAACTTAAAAGGTTAATTAATTAGTCGTATTCGCACTTGGCTTGGTCTGGAGTCAAGAGTAAACCCTTATTTATAAAAAATAAAAATATGATGCTTTGCACCCACGACCTTTTTAAAATGAAAACGATCAAGAGTTAAGAGAAATCTATTTGAATATCGAAAGTGTTTTTCAGTCGAATTTCGCATGAAATATAAACGATAAAAGCATACTCGAATCAGCAATCGTTTGATACGAAATGTATATTAACTGAATCTATGAATACTGAATTGAAATATAAATGGGTAAGCGCTCCCGATACATTTTTAATTGAAAGTAAGTACGGATTATTTATTTCGAACAAATAATTTGGTCGAATGAGCTTTTTGGAAGGTTAACTAGAACTAACATAAAACCGGCCAAGTGCGAGACGGACTCGCGCACTGAGGGTTCCGTGCCAACTTCAATTGAATTAGGGAATCCACTTGCACTTAGTAAAATACCACAATATTTTGTTGCCAGCAAATATAACTTTGTTTTTCATAGTGATTGTATGAAGAACAAAGTTATGTTTGCAGTTGTTGAAAATGTGCTATATCTCAAAAACGTCCTTTTTGATCTCGTCCAAACTAATTTTCGTTGAAAGTATTTGTTGAGATCTACATTACATATTTTTCCAATATTTACACTAGCTTAGTTTAGAAGATAGATAGAAGGGATGCCCATTTTACCACTTTGGAGCCATGAAACGAAAGACTTTAAAAGAAAACCTCTATGTCATTTTAAAAGACCTATCCACAGACAAAAAGCATAGGTTTGACAAAAAAAAAACAGTTTTAGTTTCATGTATGGGAAATAGCCCCCCTTTATATCATTTTTTATTAATTTTTTGTATAAGAATCATAAAACGGTTAACAGGATACATCTTCCTACTGAATTTCAACAGTGCGATACTTATAGTTACGGAATAAAGTGTCTGTGACTTACGGACGGACAGACAGACAAACTTGACGAAACTATAAGGGTTCCGTTTTTTGCCATTCGTTTACGGATCCCTAAAGGCTATATGTTTAAGCGTTTAACCAATACTAAATACGAGTGTAAAGGAATCATTTTAAGGTGATTGACAAAAAGGAAACATGACTATTCGTATCGGAAACATGAAACAGAATACTTCTCAGATTGGTTTGCTAGTTTTATGGTTTTGTCCTTATTTTTAAGAGTCTTGATCAATATGCTTGCTGTAAAGTAACATGAAAGATTGGAAACATGTTATTTAATTTTTAATACATTACGCACAAACCGTTCAGACGTTTCCTCAACTCCGCTCATACTAACTTCAACCTGCACTCATTTAATCGGTATTTTTAAAGGGGCAAATAAACTCAAATTATTGTTAAGTCGAGGTGAGGCTGATAGAGGGAACCACCGTCAAACTCAAGGTACCTCGCGGAACCTAATTTTGTGTCCACACCGCCCTTTGCCGGCGGCATACGTCAATTAACTGTCAGATGCTATGAAAAATACCGCTGCGGCATGAGCCGCATGAGAGCATGGCTACCGGCACTTGCCGCCGGGCGGTGTGGATACACCATAATAGAATACTTATCTGTAGTCTTATTACAGGAGGGGGGGGGGGGGGAAGTTGCACCTTATGACTCTGTTCTTTAAGAAGCTACAAACTACCCATCATAAGTTCTTTCATTATAATTACTGAACTCCTAAGCGTTAAGGAGTTCCACCATCAGCTCAGCCCCACAGGATGTTGAATATCAGACGTAACAACACGTCAAAATTAAGATTCTAGAAATAAAGAAACACTATACGTGCCTTTAAAATTTCAGGGTTTTCCTCGATTACACCAAGATCCCATCATCAGATGCCAATTTGGAAAAAATGGGACTAACTAGAAGGTATATCCTCGAAGTAGACTGAGATATGAGATAACATAGATATAAAAAAATCATACAGTCGAATTGATAACCTCCTCCTTTTTTGAAGTCGGTTAAAAATAGGCCGTTTTTCACTAATAATAAACTTTCTTTGTGGCCCGAGTCAAGTTTGAGTCGAGACAGTTTCAAGAAAACATTTTAACACATCGGTGTCAATGACAGAATAGCAAAAGTTGAATACAATACGCTTATTTTTAACCACATTTAGGCTATAGTCAAATAAATAGTACTACCCCGCTTTTTTCGTGGTAACGCCCGGAATGTAACAAACCTATATCACAGCAATTAAAATATGTTTTATAGCAGCAGTAAAGTTATAATGGGTATTTTAGATATTAATAAAATAACTCATATTATATTGATGGTGTTGTGCTATTTTATTGCTCTATCTATAAAGCAACTCATCTTATGAATTGTCACAAATATAGAGTTTTTTTACCCTACTAGGGTTGAGGCAATAAGGTTTGTTGAATGTTTATTTTTACAAAAATAATGAGTCCGATTTCTTTATATGGTTGTTAATTTGTAAAATTCTCGTACCAAATACGAAGGCGAAAGAGCCCTAGCCCCATTGATAACATTATTATATAGCTATAACCTCTGAACACGCATGTGGCCAAAGCTTTATACAGGCTGTGGCCATTATAGAAGAAATAATATAAATCTAGGAAACTAGTAATCAATACTAAATACTTTAAATTTACTATAATGCAAAATAAATGTACTGTTATACTTTAGATTACGGTATCTCTGAGTTAAGCAAGCGTATTCATTTGACAGTTCAAAACGTACAGTATGGTCTGTAAAACAGCAAAGAACAAAGAGTTTGACAAATCATACCGTACGTTTTGAACTGTCAAATGAATACGATTGCTTAACACAATTCCACCTCAGGGTTGCTATTGTGTAAAGCAATCGTATTCATTTGACAGTTCAAAACCTACGGTATGGTCTGCCAAATAACAAAGAACAAAGGGTTTGACAGATCATATCGTACGTCTTAAACTGTCAAATGAATACGATTGCTTTACACAATTCCACCTCAGGTCAAGGTATAAACTGAAGGATTATCGATAAAAATTTTTACTCGTAATACAGACCACACACTGTATAAGTTCCGTTTCACCAACACGATCCACACTAATCTACCAACCTTCACTAAAGCAAGTTACAGCGTAGGTAGTGTGGCTGTGATTTCGCATAAGTTTGCCTTTAATTACGGATTTTCCGATATATGTGACGTTTATTTAGGCCGCTCTACCCGTCAAAGGTTAATTGATATCCCTCTTCCGTGTCCTTTGCGGTTTAGATACAAGGGGCGCAATGAGTATTCTGAAATTCAGAAAGCTTTGATGAGTTGTTTCTGAAGATAACGCGAATACTACTCATTTATTGAAACACAATTTGTACAAAATACTTTTCAAAGAACGTCGGTCCGTTTCTCGTATGATATGCGAAGCTATAGAAATAAGAAAACAAAAATTTACAGAACAAACAAACAATCAAATTTTTATTTCAGTATAAGGTAAGTACAATGTAGTTTTAACAGAGGATCATAATTAATTACTTTACAAATAGGTATGTACTAACAGCGAAAATGGTTGGATGATTCGCCCAGCATGGGATCCGGTTCTATCAAAGACCCAAGCCAGACCGCTCACGAAAAGATCACAAGACACAGTTAGCTTCTTCTGCGTGGATAGGAACGTTAATTAATAATAATGAGTGATAGTAATATATTTTTTTGAAGTCTACCCGTGGCCACGAACGCTGTAAAGTATCCGAAATGTCGGGATATACAATTTAATAAATATCCGCAAAAAATACGTAAATTGTGCTTCATGAGCATCAATGAGCTATAATTATTTTTTAATCTGAATTGAACCCATGCCTGAGTTGCGATTAAGATTCAAAAAATAAAATTATATTTTATCATTCGAAAAATAAAGGAATAATAAATTTATGAATTTTATAGAGCTTGTTTGTTTGTATGTTTGAATTGAATAGAATTTGTGTGTAGTGTTGGTATTTGGACATCTGTCAGGCCTCCGTGATAAAGTAAAATGACTTTTAAGACCAATATTCAAATACAAATCTTGTCCAATACTGCTCCCGCGAAAGTCGAAATGGAAATGCCTTTTCTTTTTAAAGACGATAGCATCGACGATAGTATAAAATGAAGATTATTTAAAATGAACGCCAAAGCGTAAGAATGAAGGCTATTACATAAAATGTAATGCTGTCTTAGATAAGATTAATTCCATTTTCCCTTGGCGTTAGGTGTTGCCTTAATTGAAAGATTCAGAGATAGCTTTCTAGCAGGTTGATTGGTTTGATGAGCTAGTAATAACAGTCTTCATACAATATGATATATCTATATTAATAGCGCTCTACCACGAGCAGTATCTATTCGAGGTATATATAAGGCTAGATTAAACTACTTGATAAATAATGTTATAGTTCTTAGCAACTTCATCTGTACAGATGCTGATTACACAGAAATATCTTCTTTTAGGTAAATATAACAGCAAAGTGACAAATACAATCAAGAAGTGTATCACCTCGAGACTTTGTTGCGACCTCAAGGTGATAACCGACAGTGGGGATTGTCCTCTGATCGGTCACATGTTTGGAGTAACTAGATCTTTATACACAATTAAATAAAAACATAGTCATTAAGTCATTCTTTTCATAATACTAACAATCTGGATCGCAGTTGTCTGAAATAAATATTTTTTATTTTATTGTATTATTTATTTCCACAGAATATAGTAAAGGTATTATAATTATAGCGCGAGTATGTAATTTTGATTAAAGCAGGTTTTTTTAATACTACGAATTAATTAAGTGACTTTAATATAAAATAACTCAACAAATATTTAAAGATAAAACCGCTATACGTTTATTTCCCCGAATGAATTTAAATTAATATTACGAGTCTAACCAATGTTTGACTTCAAAAGGATGCGAATTGAATATAACGTTGAGCGTCAATGTAGTATGTATGTCTACAGCCATTTCTTTCATTTCAAACGTTTTAAATTATGTTAGGTAAGATTGAACGAGCCTTATCAAACATTGAATTTATTTATTAGTACCACTTGCACATAATATTTATTTACTTTTATCGAACCATTTATTTGTTAATTCACCATCGACAAATAAGCACTAACCAACAAATATTTAGGACGTCAGTACGTACGTAAGTACGGAGGAACTTCGTGATCATGGCACTTGCAACTGTGCTGAAATATTGGTAGCTCATAAGTAATAAGGCACAAGGTAGCAATTCCGTATTTAACTTTTGTAGTGACCGTGAACGTTTGTGACTGGACAGATAATGCTTTTCAAAACTCAAGATCAGACATTGTGAAACGGGCCGTAAGAACTTCACAAAGAAGTAGAGGGAAACAATACAGTGCAATCACGATTTTATTAAAAACTATAAAAAATACCTTTGTTTTGCCTCCTACACGAACCAACCTAGGCCGTCATGCTTCTCTCGTCAGATGTTGTTCTCAATATAACGATTTTTGCACTAAGGATCTAGACATTTTCCATGATACCTTGCCGAAATTTAAGAAGTAGCTCTCTGAGCTGCTAAATGAGTAATGCGTTATAATACTATTGTTTTCAGTGTAGAATAGAATAGAAATTATTTTATTTGACACATAAGTTACAATCATATACAAAACAAAACAACAAAAAAAAAACACGGTTATTATAAATATTATTACATATAGACATCAGTTTTAATAGATATATAAAATATATAAATAATAGGTACCTATGTGTCAAAAAGGTCCCCGCTCAGCATAATTCGTGACAGCGCGAGGCATGTCACGATACTGATATTCTGCGGGAACCCCTTTGATAAGTGTACACACATACAAAGAAAAATAAATTAAACAAAAAAAAAAAAAACAGGTACAAGAATAAATTAATACACATTACTATAATAATTGATAAAAAATAAAAAAATGAAAAACTTAAGACATAAAAAATAATAAAAGAAAAAAAAAAACAATAATAGAACCTCTAGTACATGCACGCCGTTGCATTACGCTTGTCGCTGTCAATCGGACCGTGCCACACAACACCACTAATAATATACAATCCAGCCATGAAGTTTTGTTTGTCTCTGGCCTGAGGCGCCGGTGCGGTTAAACGCTTACTATAATCTGTGCCGTGAAGCGCCGGTCGAGCTGAGGCGGCCATTTTGATGATTCATTTTTAAGTTCATCGATCGGACGCAACTCGGGCTTGGGATTGGGTATTTTTAAAATTCGGCAATGATCGGGATTTTTAAACTGAAAAAACCAGAAACCACGCCTTACCACGCCGTCCACGTGTACAGAAGTACAAAAAAGGTATCGAGACATCAGCTCAAAGGCAGGTTATAGGACATGTGGACTACTTTGCACGTTTTTTCTTGGACGTTGTCTCCGCACGCATGACGCGCAGGTCCCTGAGGTGAGTATTATAGGCTTGTTCAGCTTCTTCCTTTTGTTTTGTCAAGAGATGTTTTTTAAAGTTTACTCTAAATGTATTTTTCACTTTTAGGGCGCGCAAAGGGGGGGGCAATGAGTTCCAGCACTTCGTGGCAGCGAATCTGAACGAGCCACGAAATGCCACCGTCCGATGCCGCGGGGTCAGGAACACGCACGCAGCAGCTCTTCTTTCCTGTCCCATCCCACCTCGCGCCCAAACCAATTTCTCCCTCAGGTATGCCGGTTTATGAGTATGTATAACTCCGAATAATAAGGTCGCCAAGTGAAGTCGTCTGCGTGCTTCCATCCTTATTAAGTTTGCTGCATTCAGGTAAGGAGTCACGTGAGTGCGCGGTGGTATGTGAAAGCAAAAACGGGCACAGGCATTTTGCACACGCTGTATGAGCTTGGCCGATCGTGCCAGCAGGCAAGGACCGTACACGGCATCACAGTGATTAAATTTTGATAGGATCAGTGCCTCGCAAAGTGCTACTCTCAGTGCCTCGCTCAGGTAAGGTCTAATCCTGTACAACAACCTCAGTCTGTAAAAGCAGTTTCTGACGCATTCCATGATGTGACTTTCGAATCTGAGGTTGCAGTCAAAGATCAGGCCCAGGCTCCGCGCCCTCTCCACCCTCTCTATTGTTTCATTATTTATGTTGATATTGATTGCTGCATTGTTGAGTTTTGCCACATTTAAGGGGGTACCAATCACCATGTATTTAGTCTTCTTGGCATTTAGTGTGAGGGAGTGTGATTTACACCATTCTGATATCCTGCTCAACTCACCATTTATCTTCGAAACCGCCTGGTCACATTCAGAGGGAAAGAAGGGCAAAGACAACTGCACATCATCAGCGTACAGATGGTAGTGGCAATGTTTAATACATGTTGTGATGTCTGCACTGTACAAAATAAATAGGATCGGACCCAGAATGGATCCCTGAGGTACGCCTCTGCTCACTGCTTCTGGTCTGGACTGTAGCTTACTACCATCCTCCAGTTTCAGCTGGACATATTGCCTCCTCTGAGAGAGATAGCTGCAAAACCATCGTACAGTGTTAATTTCAAGTCCGTAGTAGCTCAGCTTAGATAGGAGTAATGGAATACTTATTGAGTCAAAGGCACGGGAGAAATCAAGGAGAAGCAAAAATGAAACACAGCCCTGGTCCTGAGCAGACAGCAGGTTGTCAACCACCTCTGCCAAGGCTGTAGCTGTCCCATGTCCCTTGCGGAAGCCCGATTGTAGGTTTGGAAGAATGTTGTTGCCTTCCAAGTACTCAGTGAGTTGGTCACAGACTATTCTTTCTAACACTTTGGACAGACAGGGAAGGAGGCTGATGGGGCGAAGTTCCTGCACAGTTGTTGGCTGATTGGTTTTTGGCAGCGGTCTAACAACAGCCGTCTTCCAGTCATCAGGGAATGTGCACTCCCTTATTGAGCGGTTAACTATCTCAGTTATTGTATCTAATGAGTGAGGGAGGGTCAGCAGCAGCATCTCCAAAGATATCTCGTCACTCCCCTGCGCATTTGACTTGAGGCGCTTGATGGTCTTTAGTACCATCTCTCGACTCACCGTTTGCAGTGAGAAGGAAGCATTACTATTGTGCCGATGATGTTCCAGGTATGACAGCTGGGAAATTGTTGTCACAAACTCCCCAGGCACATTTCAAAAATGAGAGTTGATCAGATCAGGGTTATTAAGCGTTATAGGTAGATGGTTATCAGCTTTTTTATTTGGGAGTACTGTATCTTTAAGATTTTTCCACAAAGTCTTTGGGTCATTTATCTTACAGTTAATACTTTTAGTAAAGAAACAGGTCTTTTCCCTCTCAATTGCCTCGACCACAATACGCTTCATCTCCTTATAGCTGTTTTTGTGAGACTCAGAACCATCCTGCTTATATTTCTTGTGATAGTTATCCCTGATACGAATCATTGCCCTGACAGTGTCTGTTATCCAAGGATGAGGAGGATGTTTAAATTTGAGGGTCTTCACCGGAGCATGCAAGTCCATTAGGCCTCGAACACAGAGGGTAAAGGCCCTGTTCAATTGGTTGACATCTGGCGCATCGTAAAAGTTCATCCACTGTATAAAGTCCAAGTCTGCTCTAAGTTGGTCTGGTAAAATAGCATTTAGCGGTCTAAATGTTATGAAACGTGGTCTTGGTCTTTCCTTCCTTATCCTCAATTCAGCCGAAAGCATGGCATGAGCCCCCATGTCCGGTGAGTACTTTACCTTGGCCTCTATAAGTGGTATATCGGTGCATATTACATCTATGAGGGTGCTGCTATGACTAGTAAAGTGGGTTGGATCTCTGATTATCTGTTTGAGATTGAGGCTTTCAGTAAATTGATAAAATAGCTTGCATTTATTGCTCTGTCCTTCCAGTAAATCAATGTTGAAATCCCCTAGTAAAATGATGCCATCTTTACTGGCCAAGGCAGCAACAGACTCTGTGATTGCACTAAGGAACAGGTCGGCGCTTTGCCATGGAGGTTTGTAGGCGGTACCAATTACAATGTCCTTATCAAGTATGCGAACTGTCAACCACATTTGCTGCACTGAGGGCTCCGAGGTTGGGTGCTGGCACGGTCTGGCATTGATGCCTCTACGAATGTAAAACCCTACACCACCACCACAGTCTTTCTGAATGCAGCTCGGTCTTGGCGTGTGCTTCAACTGATATCCTGGCAACCTGGGGGCTCTACAATCGGCCTGATCTTCAAGCCAAGTCTCATTTATAGCCAAAATATCAAAACCCATATCCTCCACAGCCACCGTCAGTTCCTCATGTCCTGTACCAAGAGAGCCGGCATTGAATAATCCTACTAACAAGTTCTTTAACCCAAGGCCTGGTAATGAGGTAGTCGGCATGTGATCCTGTGTTTCCAGTACATCCCTACACACAACCCACACAGTGCATTCATACATGAAATTATATAAATGTAATTACTAAAAAAGTTGTTGTCTAAGCATACCAGAATAATTTGATTGTGAATATTGCAATAATAAGAAGTTGTATTGGATGATATAATAGTTGTATTAATTGTATTATGAGCATGTATAAGATAATAAAACTTGTTAATTTGTTTCAGACTATTTAAGGCAGTGGCACGGAACGAATGAGCATAGCCAAGCAATGGGGTGATTTTGTTTAAGAGCAGCAAAGCGAGTAAAATTTCTATATCACTAGACTGACACGGCATATCTACTAAAGGTAATTTTAAAAATTCATGGTTGTAATAGCATTTTTCATTAACTGAGTGCTGTTCAGAATTAATAGTGTTCATTTTAATTTGCAGTGTTCTGTCTGAGGGGTCAGATCGCAGGGGGAGCGAGCACTCTGTCCAGATCTGCCATTGACCGTAGTTGGTATACCTGGCTTCCGTCGGCCCTGCGCACGTAGATACGGCCCTGCTTCGTCCACGAATACCGCCACTGCAGCCAGCGACACTCCTCGCGCACCCGGTGAAAAAGCTGGCGGTTTGGGCGCGTCAGGCGCTCGTTGACGAACACCCGGCTCCCAGCCTCCGATGCCACGGTGCGGCGCACGCGCGCGGCTCGCAGCAGCTCGTCGCGCAGCTGGCGGCGCGCCAGGCGCACCACGACGCGGCGCGCGCGCGTCCCGCCGGCCTCCGCCGGGGGCGCGCCCACGCGCTCCGCAAACACCACGTCGCGCTCCTCCAGCGGCACGCCCAGACGCCCGGCCAGCACCAGCACGGCGTGCATGGCGCTCTCCCCCTTCTGCTCCGGGAGCTGGCCGATCTCGAGGTCCGCCAGCAGCGCCTCCTGGTCCCGGTCGTTAAGCTCGAGCTTGAGCTCCGCGACGGTCCGCTCCAGCCCCGCGACGGCGCCCGCCTCGGCCCCCGGCTCGGTCGCTGCTCGCCGTTGATCTGCGGCGTCCAGTCGGTACTCTACGGCGTCGATGCGCGCCCCGACGGCGACGCTGGCGGTGCTGGCGGCTATCTCGAGCGCCCGCACGCGCCCCTCGACGTCGCCTAAGCGCCCCTCGCAACGAATCACACGGCCGGAGAGCTCCAGCATGCCATCATTCAGAGCGTCGAGCCTGGCCTGGGTCGATTTCATCTCGGCCCGCATCTCCTCTCGAAACTGGCGGAACTCCAAGACGAACAACTGAAAGTCAGTCAGCTCGACAGACATGTTGAGCGCCGTGTCGTCGAGGGAAGACGCGTCCATATCTACCGGCCTGGATGCACCTCGCCGCATGGTCACTCCGCCCTCCGCAGCCCGCACCGGTGTATTTGTGTTGTCCTTTTTTGGCTGCTTGCTGGTACACGTCACGCACCTCCACGCAGCCCTGTGCTCACCGGTCAAAGTATTGAAGAAGCGCTGTTCGGATACTCCCGCACACTCCAAATCATAGTGCATACTGCACGAGCTGCAAGTCAGGAAGCAGCGATCCGGTATAGCCTGCATGCATCCGCTGCAGTTTCCATATTTGCCGCCAGACATTTTGAATTTCGGATTTGTGAACGTCGTAACGGTCGCGTACGTGATAAAACTCTTAGTGTTATTATGTTTATAAATTTCACTTAATCACTTGTTTCTTGTCACCTTGTGCTATTTTGAATTGTGTTCAGTGCTTAATTACTTTGTTTTTAATTAAAAATTTATGGAGCAAATCAAGGTATGTGTTTACACTTAACCCTCTTTTTTTTTTTTTTTTTTTTTTTTTGTAGTTTAGTTCCACTATGCTAAGTTATTGTCTAAAATTCAAGATAAAGGTTGTTTTATTAACTTGTTTAACTGACTTATTTCATAACCTTTCTTATAACCATAACTTCATAATTGTCTTTTAGTTTAAGTGTGTACAATATGTAAAATGTTGGTGTATCTTTTTAATAAAATAATAAAATGAATATATTGCAGTGCTATTGTTAAGCAAAATATTTGTATGAGGTGAGAAATCAACATTTTTATGTAGGCAACGCTGCAGTTACTGCAAAAAAAACGGCCAAAACGGCAAATGCGAACCACCATTTATTTATTTGCGTGGTTGATTTTAAAAGTCAAAAACGTTGCCAGGAAGGGTCGCAGTTAATTTATAGGCCGGTGTTGCCATAAATCGCGTTGTTTTGGCCGCTTTAATTGCCGCCTGTGTACAAACAAACACCCCGCAAGAATTAATTGGTAATTACGAGACCAATTTTAAGTCTCTACATGATCTAATAAAGCCCGAAGAAAACGAAACTTCGCAACGCTCGGCGAGTTGCCATTTTAGAATGATAAAACCAGAGGAATAAATGAGAGCAAAAATTAAGTGGGAAATTATGAGACAGTGATGTTATAAGTTAGTTGGATGATGAACAAATTCTTCTCAGAAGCCTACTGTCTGCTATGGTTATAAAGCACCTTTTACCTCCTCACCTAAGACCTCTTTGAGATTCCGGTAAAATGCAATATGCTTGCCCGCAGGTTCGCACGCTGTACGGAACCCGTTAAGGTGATCCTATTTAAGGCTTTTTGTCAGTCATTTTACACGTGCAGCCTGTGGGTCAGCTACACGCAGAAGGCCATCAACGCCTTGCGTCTGCAATATAACAACGCATTCAAGGTGTTGCTGGGGCTGCCGAACTGCATTGCGTCGTGTATGTTCGCCGAAGCCCATACTGATGGCTTCCATGCTATCCTTCGGAAGAGAACAGCTACGGTCAGTCAGAGTCAGTAAGGTCAGTCGGAGCAGTCGGCATTAATGAGACAGTGGTTATGCTGATGTCTATGGGAGTTCCAATAGCATCCTGCGCGTTGTATCTGGGCGTGTAGTTTGTCCCTACATGAGGCAGTGAGTTCAGCTGCATATTTGTAATGTGCAGGCTGCTGGCAGTATTATATTTTATTTCTTTTTTTGTTTTTAATAAAACAATTATGTGGACTTATTATATCTCAAATAAAAAGATTTGATTTCATTTGATTTACGTTTGTTTAACTTATAATTAATTATATTCGCAAGTTAAAAAATGACTAATTAGGTTTGTACTATTTCTACATGCGAGTATGTGTTATTCTATGAAGGACGCATGCTTGTGAAAAAAATGCGTTATCAATAAAATAAAGCAAGAAAGGTTGAAATTGTTTATCTTTTGAACTTTTATTATTACTGTTTCACTTTAAAGGTAGTTAACGAGGAGACATCAACAACTCCTAACGAACCGACTTTGCTCAGCGAAAATTGAAGCAAATAATGTAAGCTAGACTGCACTTAAATTATTTATCCTTCGTCAGGGTTGCTGGTTTTAGCTAATGTAAATAATTATTTTTTATTATTACATTTCATCATATATCTTATCATATTTATAAAAGAATTTTGTGTTAGTTTTACTACTTATAACTCGAGAACGTAAACCTTATAGTTTCTTTAAGTCTGTCTGTTTCTTCGTCCGTATGTCACAGCCACTTTATTCTGGAACTGTTAGTATTACACAGTTTATTATATGAGCCAGTTTTTTGATCCGTAGTACCTAATGGTAAGGTTACGTTACCAGTAGTTGAATATTTACAATTGTGTGTTGTAAAGAAAAAATAACTTATCCTATCGTCATTATAATTGCTAGGCTGACATTTGGTTAAGGAAGTTTTTCTTTAAAACTCAGTTACAGTCGTAAATATTCAACCGCTGGTAACGAAACCTTACCATTACTACAGATCAAAAAACTGGCCCTTAGTAGGAAAATGTATCCTGTTAACCGCTTTACGATTGTTATACAAAAAATAAAAAAGAATGATATTAATTTCACATACATGAATCTAAAACTTTTTTTTTTGTCAAACCTATCCGTGTAGGGTGTCTATGAATAGGTCTTTTAAAATGACATCAAGGTTCCTAAAAGCATACGTTTGAGAGATAGACGCTTCTAAATGCTAAAATGTTTCTTCGCAATAGTATCACACCTTTGAACATTAAATATAAACTGAAGGCTCATTTTTTACAACTTTTGCTTTGAATGTAGTCACCTTTCGGAAAGATTAAAACATTAAGTTTATTTAATTGTATTTTCCTTTATTTAGTAAATTATTGTAAATAGTTAACCAATATTTATAATTATCGATGTGATTTGTTGCAGCGTCAACACAAACCTTAGTGGTTTAATCATGTTGTATGTAATGTATTCATTTGTTTTCTTTTTTTATGGCAATAAATGAAAAAATGACGCTATAAATATTTTGTAAAGTGTGAGTTGTAAAGTAGTTAATAGCGTCACTTAAATCTATTTGCTTCCATGTTATCAATATACTTCATCGACGTAGTGTATATCCCAGTTTTCCTATGACAAGAACAGACACTGTTATAAAACTTTACAAGCAGCAGCCCTACTTGGCACTGCTCCAAGATCAGGGTCCCTATTTTTGATTCACTCGCGTCAAGGTCGCGTATGATATTAATTGATTAATGTCCGATTTTCCAATGGGAATGAGTATAAATTCACATGGGAGTGATTTAAAAAAAGATAACTGAATTTTGTGACGTCTATATATTTGTGTGATTTCCATTCATATTAAATTCGTTTTCTATCAAAAATCCCACTCCCTATTTAAGCGAGCGATTTAAAATACTTGAAGTTGGCGCCCCCGGGGCCCCTATTTTTGAATCACTCGCTTAAATATGGCAAGTGATATTCCTTCGAAAACCAATTAAATTAAAAAAAGTAAAAACCGACTTCAAAACCAAAATAAAAGTCTTAAATAAACTCTTCACAATTGTAAGGAAAGGAATCAGTTTTAGGCAAACAATTTCTTTTTGGAGTCAGTGCTGTGATAGTTGATGCTTGATGGTCAAAGTGATGGCACCGACTCCAAAAAGAAATTGTTTGCCTAAAACGGATTCCTTTCCTTACAATTGTGAAGAGTTTATTTAAGACTTTTTAGTGTATTTTGGTTTTGAAGTCGGTTTTTACTTTTTTTTAAAGTTTATTTTATTTCTTCATTTTTAGTGATTACATAAGAGGGGGGAGTTGCACCTCATGATTCTATTTTTAAGAAGCTTCAAATTACCTATCATAAGTTCCGTCATTATAATTACTGAACTCCTAAGCGTTAAGGAGTTCCACCATCAGCTCAGCCCCACAAGATGTTGATTATCAGACGTAACAATACGTCAACATTAAGATTCTAGTAAAGATACACTATACGTGCCTTTAAAATTTGAGGGTTTCCCTCGATTACACCAAGATCCCATCATCAGATCCCAAAATGGAGAAAATGGGACCAACTAGAAGGTACACCCTCTAAGTAGGCGAAAAAAATTTTCGATTCGGTCGACAAACGACTGAGATATGAGGTAACATGCATACAAAAAAAAAAAAACATACAGTCGAATTGATAACCTCCTCTTTTTTTGAAGTCGGTTAAAAACAACAAACATCACGCAAATTATTGATGTATGTACTTACAAAATTGAGATAACTTTTTCAAATCCCTCTCGTGTGGATTTCAACTGATTTTCATTTGAAAATTCGACTTTAATAAATGAATTGCACTCGCCATTTTGACGCGAGTGATTTGAAAATAGGGCCCTAGTTCTTACAAGGCACCGTTTGCGAAGGCCGTGTAGCTATCGCGGCTTGTTCCGATTTAATTGTAGATGGAGACATTTTGTTATACTAAAATTTACTCAGTTTAGCACTTGTTATCTTATAATAAAGGTCGTATAAAGTGTGTTTTTAGTAAGCGCTTTTGTAGAAAAAAATTATATAGCTACAAATTATGATAATATTTTAACTAACTAAAATAGAGTCAAACGTCGGACACTGAAAACAAGTTTTCAAATAATTGAGATTATTTTCGTGCAAAGTATTATTCGGTCTAGTAACAAGGCTTCAAATATTTCCAATAAGCACTTAAAATATGTCAGCAAGTACTTGACCTGGAAAATAAACCAACATTTAGGCCTAGTTGCGTGATATATAGTTAACTTAAATAATAATTTAATGTTGTTACCAGCGGTTGAAATTTACGTTTGTGTGCGTTTCGAAGAAAAAATACGTAAATGTAACATTCTGACAATTGGTTCAGGTATTTTTAGGGTTCCGTAGCCGAATGTCAAAAAACTGAACCCTTATAGTTTCGTCAAGTCTGTCTGTCTGTCTGTCCGTCCGCATGTCACAGCCATTTTATTCCGTAACTATTAGCATCACACTGTTGTTCTTATACAAAAAATGATGATATTTAAGGGGGGGGGGGGCTCCCATACTTGAAACTGAAATTGGTAAGAGCGTTTGGCTTGGTCTGCCAAAAGGTAGCTGGTTCAAGTCCCGCCCGTGCGCAAATTTTTGGTTTCTTATTTCATCTTTATGAATATAAAATATGCCACTGTGAGTGTTAAAAACATTCTAAAGCATCGGTTTTGTTTCTCTAAAACACGCACAATCGTAAATATTCAACGGCCTTTAACGACATTCAACCATTACTTAAGTTAGCTATCGATCCCGCAATTGGGCCTATGTCTCAAAATCAATAAACTAACGACCTCAGGTCAACAGCTCCTGGCAGCTAAAAAATAACAAGCTCGAACCTTCAAGGTTTTCCGAACATAAGATAGGTTCCGATCGTTGCGATAACGAACAAACTTATTATGAGAGAATACTTCCAATATTTTCTGGGCACGTCCAACACAGTTTCGGTGCCAGCACTCTGAGCTTTGAACTTACTTGAGACTTCAGGGCCCTACGCAAGCGAGAGACCCAAATGACAGTATAATAACGTTTGAATATTAAATATACAATTTGAAAGCACGAATTATTTATATTTTGTGATATATTTTCCAAGCGAGATCTTCTGGTAGTCAAAGAGTAATCGTATAAAAGTTATGATAAAATAGTTACCTCTAGAGTAAACTACCATTTACCTAGAGTAAAATTTTGGATGCTCAAAAAAACTTTTTCATGAAAATACTTTTTATAAGAAATGCTTGATTTGACAATTTTTTTGTTAATTTCATACAAATTCATATTATAAACTTTTATGTTTCTAGGCCTTTACAACATATCAAAGTTGCATAAATCAGAATAGAGAAATAAATCTATTTTTTTCCAAAAACATAACTCAAATGTATCATTTGAGTTTTAAAATCAAATTTTGATGACAAGAAAGATTCTGTTTTTTATTATTCTGAAAGTATATTTAGTACGTGCGACCCTTAAGACTTTTCAATTCAGAAGTTCCTTCAGCTGTTGAAAGCATCTGTCCCTTTCGACCCTTATTCATCCCGTCTCTTGATGGTAATGTATTTTTGATGTCACCATTGATTCACAGTTTCGTTCAATTAGTTTGAAAGCTTTAAAACATTGTCACCGCTTTTACCCCAACAAATTAAAATGTTTATATTGTTTATTTATATCCTTGTGAAAAGTATGGTCCTTTGAAAATTAAAAATGGCGCATGGACGCCACCTTGGAGGTCCTTACTAGGGTAGAGTAGTCTTGTCCTACAACTGGTATCATAAGTATTGATACGTTTTTTAGTTATCTTCTAGATAATAATAAGAATTTTAAGGTTATACAGTGTGTAAAAAATACACTGTCCTTCCCTAACTAAGGGGTTATAAGGTATCGAGATTAGGTTCTGTGTAGAATATTTTCATAAAATATTAGCAAAAATACCCAAGATAAAATAAATTAAAAATTAACTACAATAAAAAAAGCATACTTGGAAACCCGAAGGGGGGTTTACGGGGCACGTGAAAAGCAGAGTTGCGCCGGGACTCGCAGGTAGCGCGGCAGGAATAATAAGTGTTTTGAATTTCCCCCGTTTTAGGATAATTAGGTGCTAAACTTGTTGACTTTGAAAATTAATAAAAACAAGTTTTAATGGATTACGTAATTTTAATACTTGTTTTGTTTATGTTATTAAAGCAATTTTATGACCCTTTCGGGTCGGACATGTTTTTTTTACGTATTGTATAACTTATTTATGAGTTTTATACCCGTCGTTGACGGCCTCCTATACGAATGCATTATTAGGCGTTCAAAGGGGTTAAACTTAAAATTTAATAAAAAAACTTAGTGAAAAAGTGACTGGCCATAAACAAAAACAACTAAATTTAAAACCTGCATGCTGCATGGTCCCCATTTTCATGACAAACGAGTGAGGGGCAAAGGCGTAACTTTCAATGCTCTTTTTTAGCCAGTTTTAGTTTTTACTTTACTTTGTTCGCCGTTTGAATACTTATTCCGCTTCGGGGACGTAGATAGGAGTAAAGTAACTTTTTATTAAAAAAACAGTCGAGTGCGAGTAGGATTAACGTAAGCAGAGTTCCGTGCACACTAATAAGCCTTATATTTTTATAAAAGACCACATTTTTTTCCTATTACTTCTGCAAGGACATTGTATCTTGCCAATTTCGCAGATATTGGTAAATGAACAATTTAATAAGTATAAGTATAGGTTTAAGTACAGGTAATTCGATTATATAAATTGCACTTGTAAAAAGCAACGTTGACTGTGACAGACGAGTTATGTAACAAAACAATATAAAAACAAAAATTGATTTATAGGTAATTCGTTAGTCTCTTGTGAAATTAAAATCTAAACTATCATATATTTTGATCGAGGTGATTTACAAACTCATTTTTCGCAACATTTTATAAGTAATTCGTTAGTCTTTTATGATATGAAATCTAAACGATCATATATTTTGATCATGATGATTTACAAATTTATTTTTTTCGCAATGAAATGAGTTAATATCAATTCCAGTTTGTTCCGTTTTGCTTAAGCGATACGGGACTCGAAAAACACATTTGGTGCGCTCACTTCACACTTATGGGTTCGCGGTTAGAATGTGAATCGGTGGATATTTACTTTGTCATCAAAACGATTTACGGGCAACGGAAACGTTCTCAAATATGTTCTCGACAAACTGTTGTGCCCGTGCCGTCGTATCGTATAGTCGCTCTGAAGATTTTTGGTCTTTTGGAAGTTGTTTATACAGGCTGTGGCTAGACTAGACTGATCATTTTTTTAATATTAAATATTAAAATAAATTCTTAAAGGCGCTTATTAAATGTTATGAAAAATTATTTATTGTTATTTTGTAACAAAATAAATCGAACCAGCCCTCCGATTCAGAACCATTCAGATTCAGGTTACGGATCGGGTTACGATTCGATTTCAATTTATCCCATGCAACAATTTTATTGTGTTCTTTCATTATATTTGTTACCGAACTGACATATCGACATCCGATCAAACTGCGACCTTTCTTTAAAAATGAATAGAAAATCTAGCCGATACCCAAACCGAGTGGCTTATCTAACGTTCTGAATCGCCCTGCAACAATGTATTGCAAACCAATGAGTTCAGTCATAGAATTTAACATTGTCCTTACTACAACCAATTAGTGCTTTGGATATACATTGATTAGGAATTATAACTTTGGATTAATATATCTCTGAGTTAAAGCATTTTAGAGCACTGTGACCAGAGGTGGAATTGTGTAAAGCAATCGTATTCATTTGACAGTTAGAAACGTACGATATGATCTGTCAAACCCTTTGTTCTTTGCCATTTGACAGACCATACCGTACGTTTTGAACTGTCAAACGAATACGATTGCTTTACACAATCGCACCCCAGGTCAAAGTAATGTCAAGCATACTTTGTAGAATAATTGATTAAAAAATTTGCTGCTATAACAGGTGACACGTTGTGTATTATGAATTATGATATACAGGCAATGTGAAATAAAAAATAGAGGCTACAATAGTAAAACATATTAAACATTAGTAATATTTTTTGTACTCTGAAACCAGAAATGTAAGATCATGAAGATCTTACATTTCTGGTTATGACTGCACACTTCTTTTCAAAGTGCCCAAATATATTCATGACCCATGTTGAAGTCTATTTAACAAAAGGTAGCCCATGTTACAGGGACGATCAGGATTTGATCCCGTTTTGATGAATGCGGTATCAACTCATTCACCAAAATTTAGTAGTTTTGTCATAGTTGTGTAAAAAAGAAAATGTATCTCGTTGAAATAACATCCACAATACTGCGATGTTACTTCTCATACGCCCCCAGTTTTACAGTATAAATGTGACCCCTTAAATTACCAGTTAAGGTTAATCGAAGCACATAAAACAATGACAACATAATAAATGGACGCTGTGCTCTGATAATGATGTGTCATAACGTAACACGATGTTTTAATTAATTGTTTCAATTACCGCTTGCAAATCAGGACACTACATTTTCATGGGTGAAATAATTAAGATAATATATTATGACGACCTCCGTAGTGTAGTGGCTAAACACGTTGGGTTTCAAGGCGTCGCCGCTCTGAGGTCCCGGGTTCGATTCCCGGTCGGGTCCATGTAGAAATCATAAGAATAAATAATTAATATTCGCCAGACAACACACCAATTGTCGCAGTTTCGAAGATAACGATTATGACGTACACAATTTTCTATATAATCACGGGTCTGGGTGTTGTGGTACCACCGTTGTGTCTGATTTCCATAACACAAGTGCATTAGCTACTTAATTTGGGATCAGAGCAATGTATGTGATTGGTGTCCAATATTTAATATTTATATAACCTACCTATTTATCGTAGCAGCGACTCGATATGCTCATATTATAAAATTAAATAAAGTATTGTTTCTTAGTTTTAAGTTTCCATGTAAGTGACATGTAATGTCTTAATGGAAATAAAGATTCTTTAAACCCATATAAGTACTTTATTTCATTCGGATTTAGTTTACTATCTTGAATTACTAATATTAATTTATTAGAATAGAGCTGAAAAACCTTATATACCTTCTATTACCTTCTAATATCTTGAAATAATAAATAAAGATTTAAATGTTATTGGACACAGATAAGAAAGAAGAGAACGAAATACGTCAATACGATAATTATTTTGCGGATCAAAAGCATGTTTAGTATGCAATCCTTACTACGAAACCGTTTTTAACAGCTACCGTACAGACAGGAACATAAATAAGGCTTTAGTACTTATTTCCACGGTGGTTAGGGTCTTAACTTATAGCCTACATTAACTGCCGTCTGCTCAGCAAGATCGAGCCAAGTCTGCCTGGCGACCGGAAGTATTATAGAATATATAGTTATTGTAATTTCGTGTGTGGCATGGCCGGAGCAAGCGCTTAAAATGGTGGACGCATCGTCGGGCAAATCTGCAGGGCTGCATATAACGTATCTTGCAATTGCGTAAATTTTAAATCTGTAGCTAAAGTCGACAATCGAAATAGCATTGTTGGTGAAAATAAAACCAAGGACATAATTTCTTTATGGAACAGTGATCGACTACGCATTATAGTTTTATTTTGTATCGTAGAGTAAGGCTTTTTTTGTTTTTGGTCGACACGTAATACAAAAATATATATCAATTATTTTGCGATAATTCCAGAACCATTACCATTGGCTAATATATACTGGACCAAGCAAATGCTGGTAAGCGCTTACTAAGAATCTTTTAGAATGCTGCCATAAGGACGAAGGAACTGACGATATTGAAGATTGCAATGGGCAAGCGATAAGATAATTAAAAGCCCCGTGGGACTTTTCAGAAGCTAGGCCACTCGAACATTTCTAGATGACGCATGCGTGTTGGTTACGCAAATTGAAACCTAACAAAATACTCAATAGTTATCGTATTGAAGCCCTGTCCAGTCCAACAAATTATTACAGGTGATAAGCTGGTTTCACAATATCTTACAATTCGGTCACTACCATGGGGTCACTAATAGCGTTTACAAATTGTGAATTCGCGACTACATCGCGATTGTATCGCTGTTTTTAGGAGCTCCTGTATGTAAAGATAGACTAGTAGTGCGACTGTATCAATGCTGAAGCGAGACTGAATCGCGTTTATATCGCTGGATAAAGTTACAATGTGTAGGCGTCTTGATATTATAATATTTTGACAAATATGTTAATGCTAAATGCTAGAAAAATGATTGCTTATCTATTTTTTCGTTTGAATTAAAAAAACAAACAACAGAAATGAGACCAAAAAATTTTGAATGAGAAATGGATGAATTTATTAAAAAAAAAACTGAAAACTAACATATTAAAAAACGAAAACTCTTATAAAATAGGTGATAAAAGAAATAAATGATAAACATTTATGATATTAGGACATCACTAAGACCAACACACAATACAACACGGCAACTGTGTTTCTAATAATACGTCAGAAATATGCAGTAAAAGTGAACCCGATGCAAAGTTCCTTTTTTCAGGCGCACTTTAAAAGTAACGTGTGCATAAATATCCCGAACCAGTGTACAAATAACACAGCTAAGCAGAAAGTTATGGAAACCGCGGATGCCTGCACGCATAAAAACAAAAGTTGGCTCTGAATTCGCTTAAAACTACACTTTATACTTCTGAGTTTGCTTAGTGAATTTATTTCTTCGGGTTTCTTACCTCTCTCATTGAAAATAATAAACAAGTTTTAAAAATTAACTTAAATGTGTGCGCAGAAAACTACACTTTATGATTTTTCTGATACGGAAAGAAAATCGAGTTTAAATCTTCGGTCTTCGGCTTTCATTGAAAAATATTAAGTTTAAAAATAGTAAGTTTTAAATTTGAAATTAATGTTACATTTAGTTCAAAGTTTTCATTCAAAGTTTTATTATTATTATTAAACTAGACTGCTGTCTAGATGAAGTTATTTCTTTAAATTTCTAAGCTGTTGTTGAATGTTAAAAAATGAGCCTTAAAGCTAGTGGTCTTCTTAAGTTTTTATACAACGACAAAAAAGTGTATTTTCCAGTAATTAGAAAAATAATAAAGCAGTATATAGACATATATTTTTATTACTAACAACAAATTCTAGGGTAGAAGCAAGTCAGAGCAAAAATCAAGGAATATTTCCCGTGTTAAGTCCAATCACGTATTTAGGTGAACAAACAAAATAGCAATTTTCACCCAGTTACGGACATAAATAAGGGAAACAGCGTGTTTTATGACGTCATTTCCGCTAATCGCGTCGCCCAGGGGACCATGCAATATGTTTTTTGACTGATTGCTTATTATTTCGTACACATTGTGAGCCCTTATTTTTAAGCATTTTTTTAACCGACTTCAAAAAAAGGTTGTCAATTCGACTGTATGTTCTTTTTGTATCTATGTTACCTCATATCTCAGTCATTTGTCGACCGAGTCGTAAATTTTTTTCGCCTACCTAAAGGGTATACCTTCTAGTTGGTCCCATTGTTGCCAATTTGGGACCTTGGTGTAATCGAGGGAGACCCTGTTATTTTAAAGGCACATAAAGTGGATTTTTAGAAGAATCTTGATGTTGACGTGTTGTTACGTCTGGTAGTCAACTAATGAGAAAGTTGTAATGACAGAACTTATGATAGGTAATTTGTAGAGTCTTAAAACCGAGTCATAAGGTGCAACTCCCCCTCCCCCCCCCCTCTCGTGTAATCACTAAAAATTAAGAAATAAAATTAAATAAAACAAAAAGTAAAAACCGACGTCAAAACTAAAATGCACTAGAAAGACTTAAATAAACTCTTCACCATCGAAAGGCAAGGAATCCATTTTAGGCAAACAATTTCTTTTTGGAGTCGGTGCCATCACTTTGACCATCAAGCATCAACTATCACAGCACCAGTGCATTTTTGTTTTGAAGTCGGATTTTCTTTTTTTTAAGTTATTTTTTTCACTATTCCTGCTAACATTACAACCATAACCTCTGTTTTTAAGCCAGTTATCCAATATGTTGATACGATTTTTAAAATAAGATTGAGATAATGAAGGTTTGATCCTCCTCGTTTACCTACTTTTAATGATTTAAAGATCTTCAGAACGAATTTGTCAATAAAATCATTATTAATGGATAAGATTTTATGTAACATCAACATGCAAGTTTGTCCTTAATACAAACATCGGTCGGTATGCGTTAATTTTCGTATATGTTGTATTTTTTTAATCTGGTTTTAAACATATCAGTCAATGCTGCATACGAGTTTAATCCGACTTACTGTTCCCCTATTGTTCGCGAACATACTATCAGCATTTTGATTGACACTAGCACCGCGTTGCAATTTGGGTACGATTGCAAAGCTTTCAATGCATGCGAATGTTATCGATACATGCACTCCAGTTTCATCGTTTGCACTTTTTATGTTGGTAGCTTTGATCAAATTACAACCTAAAACAGATAAAAAGCTGATTGAAATTTTTAATTTTATTAACTTCCAAAAGGACGTATTTCATGACCACATTTTATTTGAAATGATGGTCCACCATTGTGGTATATTCCATCGTTTGTACAGATTTTGGTTGTAAAATTAAATGATTTCATGTAAATGAACGTGAGTTAAAATTGCGAATATATTAACAATAACAGTAACGAAGCAATTAAATATTCAATATCAACAGAAAATTACCTTTCATTGTTTTTTTTTTATAACACACAAAGCAATTGTCTGGTTTCGAAGTAAGAAATTATCTTCCTTATATCACTAATACGAGGGTCAAACTGAAAGTTCTTAGAACTGGCCACTTATAAACAATATAATAAAAAAAATATTCTAAAATTTGAAAATAGAACTCTTTGCCAATATTACTGAGTATATATTTCATTCATTTGTCATTTGTTTTACGATTTGGCGGCAAATTGAAAATTGTCTGTGTCACGTCAACATGAATTTAACACGAGAAAATTTTCGTGCAATGATTTTTTATGACTTTCGATGTCATTTAAGTCAACAAGAAAGTTATGATAGACTACGATTGGCCTTTCACGATGAAGCCCCATCTCGTGCGACTGTTTACAACTGGTTTAATGAGTTTAAACGTGGTCGCACTAATCTCACTGATGATGTACGTGAGGGACGGCCTTCTACGGCGACGACTGAAAATAACATCTGTGTTGTGCGGCGTATGATAGAGACTGACAAAAGAGTGACCTATCAGCAGATTCGGACAAGCTTAGGCATCGGTATGAGTCAAGTGCACAAAATCCTCCACGAACATTTAGCGGTCAGGAAGCTTTGCGCCCGGTGGATACCTCATAATTTGACTAAGGCTCAAAAACTCCATCGTGTGGATTGGTGCCGTAAAATGATTGAAAGATTTAACGGAGGTGACTCAAATGCTGTGTTCGACATACTAACAGGTGACGAAAGTTGGATTTACTGTTATGATCCTGAAACCAAAAGACAATCTGCTCAGTAGGTGTTTCCTTTCGAGGAGTTGCCATCTAAAGTGAAGAGAGATCGAAGTGCGGGAAAAAAAATGGTGGCCTCGTTCTTTGGAAGGATAGGTCATTTCGCAACAATTGTGTTAGAGGATCAAAAAACAGTTTCTGCAGAATGGTACACTACCAATTGTTTGCCACTTGTCTTGGAAAAAGTTCGAGAGAAACGACCTCGCAGTAGGATCCTCCTTCACCACGACAACGCCTCGTCGCACACCGCCAAGCGAACGATCGACTATTTGGCGACATCAAACGTTGAATTACTGGGTCACCCGCCGTATAGCCCCGACCTCGCGCCTTGTGATTTTTATTTATTTCCAAAAATTAAAGAAAAACTTAAAGGAAAGCGGTTTATGAATGCTGAAGAAGCGGTGGCTGCGTATCGCGATGCCATTGAAGAGACCCCTAAGGACGAGTGGGCAAAGTGCTTTTCCCAGTGGTTCCATCGCATGCAGCGGTGTATTGACGTCAATGGACAATATTTTGAAAAGATATAATAAAACTAATAACTGGCTAATGTAATCAGTTTTTGATTTTCTAAGAACTTTCAGTTTGACCCTCGTATCAGACCACGATTATGACGGTGGCGTCTCTCATAAATACTTAATACATATAAACATCCATGAATTAGGTGAACAATTGTACTTACCTGCCATGCTATCACACAAATATTTCCCCTTGCGGGATTCGTACCCGCGACGGCTGGCATAGTAGTCAGGTCTGTAACCACTGCAACAAACGCGTTGCCTATCCTATTAATGAGTACTATTTTTAAAGTTAAAGCTTTATTTTTCGCAAAGTTTTAATATAAAATAAAATGGGAATAAATAGCCACCATGTTCTTTATTGAATTCGATAGTTTACGACCACATATATTTCTATCCATGACGATATTGGTAATTTCAGCATAGGCCTTTATATTTGGGTTTGAGCATCGTAATACTGAGTTTTGATACAGTATGACAAGTGTACAGCAGATCCAATAAAAGTAACGCAAATACACGGTTGCAGGTTACGGATTGATGTTCGTGAATACGTCTACTGAACAGCACAAACACTTAGCACAAAATGTTTCACAATAACTTTAAACCTTAAAACGTAATATCAATAGGTCAAGCAGGGTTAAAACTGTTCGGTTGATGAGTCCAATATTATGGGAAAAATAGTGTATCTGTATTCGATCACATGGTTCACAAGAACTTCTTCACAATAGGTTTGCAATGTCAAACAAAATCATAAAGGTCTGTGTCGATACACAGTGTATCGTTTTGTGTCTACACTGTGTTATCCTGCAAAGAAATAAGACGATAGGAATGTTTTATTAAAACGCACAGGACCCATCAATCGTATGGCCAAAACATTGATGACAGACTTCTTTGTAACAAGTAAAAATGGGATGTTTTTTTTTTATTGTATCTAAAATTAAAGAATTTTCTAATTTGAAGTATTTCAATGACATTTAAATGAAAAAAAACAATACATTATAAGGAGCATGTTATAAAATAGAGAATCATTAAGCTCAAGTGGCAATGGGCAGGGCACATAGAGCGAAGAACTGATGGCCGTTGGGGCAGGAAAGTTCTAGATTGGAGACCCTTCGACCAAAGACGCAGCGTAGGTCGTCCACCGACAAGATGGGCAGACGACTTTGTAAAGATCGCAGGATCAAACTGGATGCAGACCGCTAGTGATCGGTTGCTGTGGAAAGCCGTGGGAGATAATGATGATGATGATGATGACGATTGTAAAATTGTGAAACTTATTTCTGGGACCACCTATATCGATTTTTTTACTAGAAAAAGGAGTACTAGTTAATTAATATGAGTGACGTACGTAAAATTATAGAAGTAAAAATAGGATAAATACCTATATACAAAAAATATTTTTAGCGAATGTCGGGGCGAGTCGCTCGTTCAAAATAAAACTAGCGTCAAAATAAGTAAGTACACAACATTAATAACAAACAGGACCAAAGGTCTATGAGAAATATTAAGCCCTTTTGGTAGACTTTCATTCTCAGTAATCCTCAGGGGCTAAAGAAACTGGAATTCCAAATAACTTCTACGTATATTTGAACAGAAATGGGGCCGAATTACAATTATGAATAAATATTAGATTTATATGCAAATAGAGTAGTTTGGACATTGCTCTGTCTGTAAGTAGATATGGTTTGGAAAACAAAACTGATAATATGATATTCGTAGAATTCCTGAAAGTAATTAGGTAATATTTATCTTTATGATTTGACTAGCAGTCCCAGCATTGTCAGCATTGATTCGTCCTTGGCCCCTTCCCGCCCCGGCCCCGTATTTTTAATAGTTTTTATTCTGTTCTAAACGGTGACAAATCCAATAAAGTAAAAATCCTTCTTCTAGCAATAACAAAGACAACAAAAAAATATAGCGAAAATGGTCCAGCCGTTCACACGTAATAGCCGTGACGAAGGGAAATATGGATACATTTTTATTTAAAGAGATAATGATTAACAATTCACTTAATAATTTACTGCATATACTAATCATTATTTTTTCACGGACGTTTAAAAAAAAACTACTTAACTTACTTGAATATACATGTGGTAAAACTGTGACTTAATATTCTCCTAGTTATTTAAATTAGTTATGTTTCACAGTTTCGGAGATATCTACATTGGAATTAACATGTTTATTTGAGTTTTTTTAATATTTATAATAGTTGATTAACATTTAAAATATTCTTTTTAAGACTTTGCGCATGTTTTTTACAATGGTTGTAATTATATGTATATTTGGTACTGATATGATTAATTTGAATGTCAAGGAATGTTATTTGGTCATAAATGGCATTTTTAAATAAACAGCATAAAATTATTGTGTGTTATGCTCATAGGTGTTAAGTACTTATGTTTTTATGAACCCAAGTCGTCGGCACCCAAGTTATACAGCCAAGCCATCGGTCTCTGTCACCCACTTATGCTACACACAATTATTTACATATATGCTTCTGTAGTGCATCGGGGATGTTCGCTGAAGCAGGCGTAGATTGCTTCTACGCAACAATGCGCAAGCGGTGCGCGTCCCTGGTGCGCAGGGTGCGGGGGAGTGGTAACAGCATCCTGAACATGATTGCCAGCAGACTAGACTAGTCTATATGTCGGTCGATCACGTACCATTTCGGGGGGAGTGGTGCAGAATTGGCCACTTTAAATGAAAGTTATTTCATTTGATAAGAAATTTAATGTATGTATTTTATTGTATTTAACTAACATAGTTTATAAGTTATACTAACAAAGATGAGTCATTGTTACTTGCAATAAATGAATTTCATTCATTCATTCATAATAAATCAATCACAGATTAATAAATAGTAACCACGTATTCAACATTTTAAACTTGTGCAAATCTGTAAATAATAATGGTGTGAACATAACGTGCTTCTGATCGACTCCGACCACAGCGGTTAATCTCAAACTGAGATTGACAATACACAAGTGGACTCTCTGTGCCTTGACTCTCATTATACGGTAAGACGGCAGATCCGAAATGGCCAGTGAGAGTTCAGGCGCAGGGCTTTCCGGGGCACTGGAGTGTCATCATCTCCAACTTCCTGACTCCGAGCTGTTTCTGTATTTTCAAGAGAGAAGAAACCCAGGAACAAATTTCGGGCCGACCCAGGATTCGAACCCGGGACCTCTTGGGTAGCGACCAAGGTAGACTAGTGAAAAGTAAGCGTAATAAATAATTTGGAGTATTTCATTAAGGGCCATGAACTTTCTTTTGAAATATTTAAAGACGTACGATAGGTCGTTAACAAAATAGAATAATAATCAACATACAATTTTCCTGCCACGCACAAAGAAGAACGCGGTAATGATTGCCTAAAATGCCTGAATTTGTGAGTAATACTCACCATAAAAGTCATCAAAAACATCTTAAAAATACCACGTAATTTATTTATCTCACTTAGTGGGACCTCACGATTGTGAGGGAGGGGAGTGAAAAAATAAATGGGAGAGGTCTGGAACTTTATCGAGAATGTTCAGGAAGATTTATCTTCATTGGTGAGCATTATATACATTTGAATTAATCACCCTAATAATGATGTATGAAATGTAGAAAAAAGAAGTTTTACTTGGTGGAGTTGTGTACTCAGTGATGTGGATTGAAGATTCAGTTACTTTTTATAGTTGTATCGATATTTTTTTAAATATTGGTTTAAGATGGTTCCCCTTAGACTTCAGTAACAACATAAACTTATAAATCGAAGCATCGTACTCGTATAACTTATAATTATATTTTTGTTTTTATAGTTACCGACTTCAAAAAAAGGACGTTATCAATTCGACCTGTGTGAATGTAATATCGTCAGACTTTGAAAAAATGTTTGTACTTCTTCTTTGATTTATGAGCCACGCTCTTGTCGATAAAAAAATCTTTAATTTTACCTGCTTTTTGTTGGCTTCCTGCAGGGCGATTCCGCGGCTTCGGTTTTGGCTACATTTGCTATTTATTTTTTAATTAATGTCTTAGTTTCAATGGCTGTCGATATGACAGTTCGATAACAATTATAATTAAAGTTATCGAATTGTAACCGAATCCGTAACGGAATGACTCTGAATCGGAGGGCTGATACGACGTGACATTGAATTTTTCCTTCACTTAATCGAAATAATTACCCTAGGACGTCCTCTTTATAAATTTAAATATACAAATTGCACTTTTAAAAGACAACTTGTCTTACGCTATCCAGGCGTATGCCTACACTACTCGGCCATCGACACACTGGCAAGCCTGTTAACTTTTGCAAGAGCTTAGGCTGCGTCACCACATCAATTTTGCGAGATGGCAGTTGCCTTTAACAAGTGCAATCTATTTCGAGTAACTTCTTGATAAAATAGCTATTTACTTACGATAGAAATGTGTGTTTTCGTCCAAAACTTTATGTAGCATTTTATATATAAAAAAGTAGTTATGTCAGCCTGTATTTACCTGAAACAAAAAGTTTACAAAATTAATGGTTTTGAAAATTACACGACGTATCGTTTAATACTGTCAATTGTTAACTTTTTAATAAATATTTTTTTTAAAAATAATCTTACATACAAGATATAAAAGAGAAAAACCGGCCAAGTGCAAGTCGGACTCGCGCACGAATGGTTCCGTATCTACAATTTATACAAGCAGAAGCACTTACACTCATATGATTTCCTGTAAAACATGAGTAGGATTGCCTTTTAGGATTTTGTTTCCCTTAAAATAACAAATATCCGAAATTTTGAGACAAAACCGGTTACATCTTTGGATGACGCTGACGCTTCCTTTTCAACATCTAAAAGAGACAATCAATACAAGTATTTGACTACAGTTTCAGTTTCTTATCTTAACGCATTTTGGAGGTAAACATTTTTAAAGCGAAACTCTACATGAAAATTATTTTACTTTGAGTGTATGCACTACAACTTAGTAAACTGTATACTTATCATAGCCGTGATAGTGTTTCTTTAAAATTCATCATGTATGCTACTGCTGTAATTTTTTCACGAAGCCACCAACTATCGTTTATTTGGGAGAGGGTTGTGACATCAGATTCCAACCATAATTATCACTTTAAAGCTGAACGTTACATAAACAGGCCACTTTATTAAAATACTAGCGGTCCCCCGCGACCTCGTCCGCGCGTTTTGAGTTTGCCCCCTCCCCTCCCGTCGCAGCGTGATATTTTATACCCTAAAGCCTTTCTCGATAAATAAGCTATCCAAAACAGAAATATTTTTTCAAATCGGTCCAGCAGTTCCTGAGAGAAGCGCGTTCAAACAAACAAACTCTTCAGCTTTATAATACATATTATTAGCGCACGCGCACGTCGTACTTTAGCTGCGAACATTATTTTGGGGCGGAGTTATGTTAAAACTGTGATAGCTCCTAAGATATTTATTGAATTTAAATGATATAAAGGGCAACTTTGTTTTAAATGAAATGCTCGTGATGATGAATGTATTTATTTTAATAAGCATAAATACCTGTGTGTATAATACACCTCTAAAAATAATGCATTATTTTTTTACAAATTTATTAACATAAAATAGGTTGTAGTAGGTCAACCATAAAAGATAGACATATGCTGTCGCGGACTTTATTATAGAACTCTTAATGCTGAACAATCCTGTCATACATGATTTTTGTGTAACTTAAGCGGTTTTCGCAACGTACGCAGCGGAAGCTCTCAAAAGGAATATCTTTCTCCCGTTTTCGCAACATTTTTCATTGCTGCTGTGGTCTTATGAGTTGTATCTTTATGTTATATAGCCTAAAGCCTTCCTCGATAAATGGACTATCCAACGTAAAAATATTTTTTCAAATCGGGCCAGTAGTTTCTGAGATTAGCGCGTTCAAACAAACAAACAAACAAACAAACTCTTCAGCTTTATAATATTAGTATAGATGATGTTAGCAAACACATACACATTATAAGGCCTATTGAATGATACCCGACTCGATATGACATGATGGCTTTGGCAAGAGAAAAAAATCATCTGCACGTTTCTCGTATAAGAGACACCGCTTTGGTTTTAAATTTTATTTTACCACTTTTGCGTGGAGATTAAAATACATACCCATGCTCGATTACAGTTTTCTAGCACCACAGGGTTTTGCGCTGAACTGCGGACGGACAGACGGACATGGCGAAACTATAAGGGTTCCTTGTTGGGCTACGGAATCCCAAAAACAACGTTTTATCCCTTTTGTGTTCTACAACATATATTCGTGTATATTCGATACAGTCGCCAGCTAAACAAAAGATGCTGAGCAATTACTTCGCCAGGAAAAAGAAATCCAATACTTTGAAACAGTACTATTTACCCGCTTGCAACCAAAGGCGGGGTAATGTTCTGCCACGATAAGACTGCATTCAGTTCACACAATGAATGTCGGAAGCAAAGCCTTGAGTATTAGTGTTTGCTTTTAAGTTGTAATAGAGTATCGATAAAATAGTGACAGACAAGCTTTGACTGTTGACAGTGTAATGAAGGATACTGTAGTGCTAAAATATTACTATTTATCATACTTTCTAATAGTTTTATTATAAAGTATTTTACGGAGAAATACGGATCATTAATATTATTTACGTTATTGTATTATTTAGATTAGATTTTTTAATTGAATAAGTAGGATATTCCTAAACTTCCTAGATGTAGCAACTAAAATAATGCATATACATGTGTATTAGTTGCTACATCACATTGGCCTTGGCGGCATCATTCAATCAACAAATTATTGTATTTCTGTTTATCAAGTTTTTTTTTATAATCCTTTGTAGCTGAACGATAATTAATTTGTAACCTATTAATTTTAATTTGTTATCTTGTTCTTTAAACTACTGTATACTGATAACTACCTTAAGTAATAGAAGAGCGTTGCTCCCTGATACAAGCTTTTAAGCTCAAAAGGGCGCTTCGGTGATTGTATTTTTTTTGCATATTTTTTTGAACTACATCATTAGCTCAATTATCGATACCTACTCAAGAATATCTTCAACTCTACAACACTAATGAGAGAACAAAGGGGCGAACAAAAACACGTTTTTCCGTTGTTTTAAACGGGAGGCCCGAGAAAATGTGAGTTTTCCTTTTTCATTGAAGGCTGTGATTTATTACGGTGAAGACATCAATGGCGGGGTCACGGCTCTATTGGCTATTAGTACGGCTGCCAAGGTCTGTTTGTTTTGTTCAGAAATTAATATCTTAAAGTGTACGAACAAATTGTTTTTATGGAAAAAAAGAGTCACAAACGGATCACTGCTCATCATTGGCCCACACATGCCGCAGCGGCATTTTTCATAATATCTGGCAGTTAATTAACGTATGCCGTCGGTAATGCCGCCGGGCGGTGTGGATAGACCATAAGAGTGGCCGATATTTGAAAAATGCTTATAGTAGATACTATACGGTTATTTGACGCAACGAGGCTTTATACCTATACAGGGCGCGTATTGCGATGCATTTTTGAGGCCTCAGCCCGAATTTTGTGGGCAGGGGGACGGCAGCGACGGCGACGCTCGATGCTTGCCGACTCGCCGCTGATTTCGAGAACCAGCCATTTGATTTTACGCATAAGATCCTGCCGCTCCCGAGCCACCACCGCCACCGCCCCGCCGCCCGCTAAATTCGAGGCAGAGGCCTTATAGGTAAGCGGCTCAACTTTACAGTCAAATTAGAAATACGTGTTGCGATTTCGCATGATATTTATAATAAAACAAAATATATATCAATATTCGTGCCATTGTAGTATAATAATAATATTATTATATTGATAATATTCGTTTAGACTGTAATAGTTGGAATTGAGCTGGCTGAAATTAAACGGAAGTTGGATCGTAATACGCCCCCAGCTTATAAAAACTTACTGTACTTACCACTGATGAAAATGAAATTTATAATTGACCAATAAATCCCAAATTGCAAGAGATATATATATACCATGGAATAAATGTACAGTCACATTTTTGTGACAGGCAAAGATGAATGTCCATAAGGCAATACCAGAACCAGGAAAACAAAATAAATCACTACGCCTAACCAACGTAGTCCTATCAAGATAACGACATAACCCAGTTATACAATCGACATCTATTCGTGGCGGTCTAATCTTGTTTTCTATTTAAAGTTCTGTTAAATATGCATATAGGGCGATTGGATTGGCATGGCTTCCTACCGGCTGTTGCTTGAGCACATGCAAAGGTCAGTTAAATATGATTAGAACACCTGTCGACTTAAATTAGGACATAGGATGTTATGTCATAGTCGGTAAAGCTGTAGGCTTGATTTCGAGTACTCTTCGATCATAAGTTTATCTTTCACTCTTTTTGCTGAAAGATAAAAAGATATTTGCTGAAACAAAAATATAACGCCAAATTTGCTACATTCCCACTGACCTATCTATAATTGTTGACTGGTAGAGAATAATATAAGCATTAAATCCACGGTTTGATCTTCCTAGCGTATGATTTGTGACAGAGAATCTAATATATACATTAATTATAGCTGTCGATGGCTACGAAAATTGCCGAATCTTAGACCCTTTACACACTCAGCGATGCAGTCGCGATGCTAATGCGCATTAGCATCGATGCAGTCGCAAAATGTCTACCTTTACACACTGCGCTAATTTTAGCATCGTTATTTTCGCGATGCTAAGCGCGCGTTAGTCGTCGATACAGTAGCGATGCAGAAGCTGAAAATTGTAGTTTTAAAAACGCGCGACTGCATCGATGCTAAAAGTCGCAGTATGTCCTTACATACTGCGACTTTTAGCATCGATGCAGACCCCTTGGGTCTAAAGGTCTATCTCGTCTAGATTCAGTCTGAGAAAGAAAATAGATAACCACAAGCAATACAATAAATTAGTCATAGAGGTGGTTGCATTAAACTTCAAAAATATCTGTTGTTCTACAAAAGTAGTACTAAGCGTACAACATTCTATTATCACACACATGTTAATGAATCAGTAATCTAAAAGGGATAAATAGTTTGTAGTGTAACTGCCTCGGTGCAGCGGTAAGAGGGTCACACTTTAAAGCAACGGCTACGCCAGAGGTCCCGGGTTTGATCCCCGGGTCGGGCCCAAAAATATACCTGGGTTTTTCTGTTCAGAAATTCTTAGGGCAGCCCGGAGTTTGGAAGTTGGCGGTGTTTCACCCCCGTGCCTCGAAAAAGCACGTAAAGCCGTTCGTCCTGCGCCTGGTCTCTCTCCGGTCCTGTCAGATTACTGTCCCATCGGGCTATGAGAGTGAAAGGAATAGAGAGTGCATCTGTGTTAGCGTACGCACTTGTGCACTATAATATGTCCCGCGCAGTCGGTTAGCAAGTGGCCACCGTAGTAGAAATCGGCTAGGGGGACTACTATACTACTATTATAAATAGTTTAATTTCTTGTGCAGGATAGAGTCCATTTAAAATTAACCAAACTAGAAACCTGCACAGCTGCTTAACGGCTCAGTTTTATTGTATTAGATTGAATATCACAATTTAATTTTCCAGTTCAAATGCATTAGTGCATATCGTTATAGTTGAAACTAGTTCAAATATCTGTTATCGAGTGTAATTTAATCGATTCGTAGATACAAAGCTTGTTCATAAAGTGGAGCTGGACTATCTACTATAATTAAAACTAATGATATGTTTTTTTTGTTGGGAGTACTCAATGCCTATACCAAGTGTGGTTTAGCAGGGATTTAAACGGTTTTTTCCTATTGTATTACATTGCAAGAGTTTTTGGTATTGCGACAAAAATCATAATATCTGTTTTCGATTAATTTTAGCCTCATTTTTTTTGACAAAAGCGGGTTTCTCTAAGATTTATGAAGATACAGTTTTCTACACTATAAATAAAAATATAACATGATGGTTATTCCTTCATTTCTTGCCGACAGGTGGAAATTGTTTGGTCACGGTTCACTAAAATTTATTACATACCCTATAAGAAAAGCGATGGACAAAGTAATCTTTCTGGGTCGAACTCAAGCGATCCATCTTAAACGATATTCTGATGTTACGCCGATATTGCATTAAGTATGAGACGTGAAATCCAATATTATTTCCTAACTACCTTATAAGTTTTCGACAAAAATAAAATAGACAAAAGAAGGAAGAATAATTGAGATTTCATATCGACATGTTGATCAATTATTAAAGGTATGCCATAACTTTTAATTTCAGTCATTTATCTAAACTTAATGATAAGTTACGTTTACCAGTTGACATTTTGATAACGTTCAAATGGTATTTATTTGCTTCGGTTAGTAAAAAGTAACGATTGTAGAATCTGCCTGCAACCGTTAGACGAGCGAAATCAGAGCAAATCCCTGTTATGTAATAACTCCCTGTAACATAATAAAACATACGTCAGTGAGACGTAAAAAAGTAGGAAATATCTGCCGGCGAAGGTGGTAATTCCGCGCGATCGCAGAATTAGATACGCGTAGCTGGATTGATGGGGGTGCAGACGCGGCCTAATCACATCGGACCCTGGGGCCTATTCTGAAAAACGATAGGGCTTTCGGTGTCAATCAATCAGAGATTAAAATTGCACAAAAAAATAGCGTACTCATGCGACCCGCCACAGCAGTCTGAAGCATTTTTTTTAACATTTCGCGTCGACAATTTCATTTTTCTGATATTCTGTTTCATCAAATATCTTTTTTTACTTACAAAGCTATATATCTAAAATAAGTCTTAAAAAACAATCTTATTTGTTTAGCTTCATTAGAAAAAACATTTTTATAAATAAATAAATAAAAACACTAATGTTGTTTCAGCGTTGTCTACGCGAAATATCAAAAATTAAGCTTCAGACTACACCCGCTGAGGTGTCCAAGCAAATTATACGACACATAAAAATTGGGTTACTGCTTTAGTTGTTAAATTAGCTTTAAGTTAAATATTTAATAGGAAGTGTTTTTTATTTGTAAATCTGGCTAACTTCCTTCTCAATATGAGTAGACCTTTAAACAAAAATCCGTAACGATCGGTGAAATAATAAAATATTTGAATAAAACCCAGTCAGGTTCAATTCAGAGTAGGTTAACCGATTACCCCGATCTGCGTTGACGTATGGCTGGGAGACAACATACTGGATTTGAGGATCACTGTCCCCCGTCAGGGCCGATTTTCATTAAAACCTTTCAAGATCAACGTCATGTCTGCTAGCTTAATAACTAGAGATATAAGTTTGGAGGGCCAAACTTATATCTCTAGTTATTAAGCTAGCTAAAATTAATCGAAATCAGATATTATAATTTTTGACGCAATACCAAAAACTCTTGCAATGTAATACAACATGAAGAAAAAAGAACGATTAAATCCCTGCTAAACCACTCTTGGTACAAGGCATTGAGTACTCGCAAAAAAAAAAACATATCATTAGTAAATTTTACAATATTAGATAGTCCAGCTCCACTTTATAAACAAGCTTTGTATCTACGAATCGCTTAAATTACACTTGATATCAGATATTTGAACTAGTTTCAGTAAGTCAACGTTATGCATTTATGCATTTGAACTAAGGAATATTAACTTTGAAAAAAGTAAAAACCGACTTCAAAACCAAAATGCACTAAAAAATCTTAAATAAACTCATGACTATTGAAAAGAAAGGTGGGGTTAGGCAAACAATTTCTTTTTGGAGTCGGTGCTGTGATTATGATGCTTGATGGTCAAAGTGATATAAGTTTGGCCCTCCAAACTTATACTACTACTTACTTACTTCGCTGGCTCAGCGACCCGAAGTGGATCTTGGCCTCCGACATTAAAGTGCGCCATTCTTTCCTATTATCTGACCAGTCGGACACTTCTAGCTCTTTCAGGTCTTTGGCGACTTCATCCTTCCAGCGATATCTTGGGCGCCCCACCGGCCGGCGCCCGGAAGGTTGACCAAGATACGCTCTCTTTACGGCTCGATCCTCTCCCATCCTTTCCACATGTCCCAGCCAGCGAAGTCGGGAAGATTTTATTTCTCCGATGATGTTCGGCTCAGACACTAGCTCCTCTATCTCTCGGTTGTGGGTCGTTCTTCTTTTTTACCGACAATGGACATGACTGATAAATCAATATTTTACATTTACATATCATATTAGTAATCATTGGTAATATTGCCTAAATTGTTGTGTGAGATATCATTTTCAGATGGTATATCTAATGATGTCAAATTAATTTATAAGCAAACGATATCGATTAAAATGTACACCTCCGTCACGGTCTTCATAAATAGTACCACTTACACCTCCGTCACGCGATGTAACTTGTTTTGTAAGTTGAATAATTAAGAGAAGTACCTACGACATGATAACAAATTCCTAATCTATAATACATCAGGAATATTTTCATAGTTTGAAGTACTCATATTTTTGTTTTTATAATTATACATTCGTGTTATTGGGGACAATTAACTGTCGGTAAAAAAGAAGAACGACCCTTGTACCTTCGCCTCCATGCGCCATCTTCTCCTCTTGTTGGTCCCAGAATCTTCCGCAATATCTTACGTTCCGCCACTAAGAGTTTGTTCTCCTCCTTCAAAGTTAGCGTCCAGGTTTCGCACCCGTACATTAAAATCGGCCTAACGACTGTTTTATAAATCCGAATTTTAGTAGTTCTGCTTATCAACTTGGACACTAACACTTTGTGAAGGGCTGCTGTACATCTTAGGGCCTTGACTATGCGGATGTCGATTTCGTCCTCCCTCTGATTTGTGTCAGTAATCGTACACCCGAGATATTTGAACTTGTCGACACCCTTATAAGTTGTATTATTCACATGAAGATCTTTTCTCCAGGCCCTGATGCCTTTGTACCGCTTCATGTGAAGATATTCAGTCTTCTCACGGCTGATTCTGAGACCCACACGCTTTCCTTCCTCCTCCAGTTTCTCAGTCATTTTGACTACCTCCTGTTCACATTGTCCAAGGATCGCAAGGTCGTCGGCATATCCCACAATTGTGTGCTTTCCGTTCAATTCTACTCCCCCATCAATCAGTAGGACTTTTCGGATGATGTGTTCGAGAGCCAAATTGAACAGAACAGGCGAAAGGGCGTCCCCCTGCTTTAGCCCGGTAACCACTTCAAACTCTTCAGTCAGTTCCCCTCCAATTCTAACCCGCATTTTACTTGTTCCCGTAGCTAGCTTGATCATTCTCACAAGCTTTTTCGGTACTCGGAAAGATGTTATTATCTGGTAGAGTGTCTCTCGGTCGATACTATCGTATGCTTTGGTGAAATCCACAAAAAGACAATGGACACTTTGGGCATACTCCCACCGTTTTTCCATAATTTGTTTCAGAAGAAACATTTGGTCCACTGTGCTGCGGTTTCTGCGGAAGCCACATTGATAGTCCCCGAGTATTGCTCTGCATAGGGTTCTAAGCGGGCAAGTATAACGTACGAGAGCACTTTATATGCCGTTGGTAGCAAAGCAATCCCTCTGTAGTTTCCGCATTTCTTCCTGCATCCCTTCTTATGTATCGGGCAAATAATACCCAAAACTCCAAACTTATATCTCTAGTTATTAAGTCCCTACTTTGCTGCTAGCTTGATAAAGACAAGTAGTATTAAATTAACCAACATCGCATACATACTCATAATTTCTCTTCCATAACTTTGGGACAAAGGTTGACAAATTTGGTCTCCACTGCCTATTTTGCCAGCAAAGCGCTGGGTGTCTCACCCGCCACGCCACCCTCACTGTTCCTTCCACATTGGAACCACGTGGTTTGATCCGTGACGATGGCAAGATACCCGATTGCCTCACGCTTATTCCCTGGGAACAGAGTCGGGCCTTAATTTGGGATGCAACTTGTGTCGATACTTTGGCCTCCTCTTGCCACATCTCAGAGAATCAGCCCTTTTAAAGCTGGAACAGCAGCGGAGTTGGCCGAAAATGCCAAGCGTCGCAAGTACGTCTCACTTGCAAGTGATTGTGTTTACTCCGCTTGGTGTTGAAACATTTGGGCCGTAAAACCCTCTGCTAAATTGCTGTTTAGAAAAATTGCGCCATAATTTAATTCTGTAACAGCCAATAATAAAGCTGGCTGGTTCGTAGCTCAAAGTATTAGCATAACTATCCAAAGCAGCCAGCATCATAGCCTCCTTGCCGCAAGGAAATGGTTTCGTTTTTGAAAAGCTAGATTTTAAGTTATTTTTTATGTTGCATGTCCTAATTTTTGTTTTTCTTGCTTGTTTATAAATACACAATCTTTTAAAGATTTATAGTGTGTGTGAAATTCTAGAAACCTACCTAAAATAAAACGAGGGACTTATTTTTTTATGTAGACGAAACTAGTATTCATGAACTATGATCATTAAAGCTTTATCAAAAATATCATATACACTCACATCATGTAATCACGGTCCTATAAGAGCACATTTTAGCGCTTCTTTACAGCCCCACTAAGTTTAAGCTAAATAATAAAAGCCTTAAACCTCACATAGTGCCAGGATAGGTTGCGGCGGCGTCAAAGGGGAAATTAATTTAAACGAGGGTGTGTTTAATCGCCTTCATTGAGTAAAAGCACGTACGTACAGTCAGCGGCAAACATGTGTGTAACATCATATGGCATAACATCCATAAGTTAAATTTGACATTATTTCCTAGTAACAAGTACCAATAAATAAATACGTCTCAATTTTCCGCGATAGGTGTACGGTCGAAGACACGGCCGCCTTTCGACTTTCAAACAAAACTGCTTAAACACACGACAAACGGGCGGCACATGAGATAGCGAGGTCTGATTTTGGCTCTTTAGAGCAGCGCCAGTGTCCTCAATCATACTATACGGGCTCTGTGATAGTGCACCACGACAACCGTACAAAACATGTTAAAATGTATGAATGAAAACCAGCCAAGTGCGAGTCGGACTCGCGCACTGAGGGTTCCGTGCCAACTTTAACTGAATAAGAGAATCCACTTACCTCCATTTGGCTAAAATACCACTTAATTTTGTTGACAACAAATATAACTTTGTTTTTCATAGTGTTTGTATGAATAACAAAAGTATGTTTGCGGTTGTTGAAAATGTGCTATATCTCAAAAACTACCTGTTTGATTCCGTCTTAACCAATTTTCGTGGAAAGTATTTGTGAAGATGTGCATTATGTATATTTTTTCAAAATTTACACTCACTTAGTGTGATAGAGTGCTCCCACTCTAACTTCTAACTACTTTTACTACGGACGCCCATTTTACCACTTTGGAAGCGTGTATCTATCAAACGTTAGACTTTAAAAGAAAATGGTTTTTGGAACCCCTATGTCATTTTAAAAGACCTATCTGTAGACACATTCCACACGCGTAGGTTTGAGGTTTTAGTTTCATGTATCAGCCTCCCCTAAAATATATAAAGGTAAAACATGAGTGTTACATTCTCTTAATGTTATTTATACCATCTGCATATGACCATGTTTTGGGCAAATAAACATTTTCATTTTCATTTCATTCTTTCATTTTCATTTATAATTATTTTTTGTATAAGAATCGTAAAACGGTTAACAGCATACATCTTCCTACCAAATTTCAACAGTGCGATGCTTATAGTTACGGAATAAAGTGGCTGTGACATACGGACGGACACACAGGCAGACCTGTCAAAATTATAAGGGTTTCGTTTTTTTCCATTCGGCTACGAAACCCTAAAAATCAATATAAAGATAAAAGTGCGTAGAAAATTTATAAAAAGTACGTTTAGTCACTTAAATTATATCTCATCTTCTTGCAGAATTTAAAACGAAATCAATAAAGCTTTGTGGAGATACACGCACTGATGACTGTACACTTTAGCTTAAGGTCGTAACCGATTTAGGGACGAACTACATAGTATTTAGAGAGTTATTGCAGGCAATAAATGTGTACGTAATTGTTTAGGTGTCGTTAAGGTGTGTAATTGTTGGGTTTCGTAATTAAAGTAATTAGCTAATTAGAAATCGGTCGCTAAGGTAGGTATTCAGCGAATAAATTCCTGCACTGGAGCAGCTAATTTTAAAAATATTACTCAGTTCATTGAAAAAGGATAAAAGACCAGCCAAGTGCAAGTCGGACTCGCGCACGAAGGGTTCCGTATCTACTTTTTATGTAAGCACTTTTACCGTCTTAATAATGACCTACGTAAAAAAGCTACAATAAGGGTTCGATGCCCTTTTAATATTAAAATATTAGAAATTTCAGACAAAAACGGTTGTTTTTTCGATGACGATGACTCACTTTTTTATTTTATAGCTAATAGAGATAGTCAATACTAATATTTAACTACAGTTTCTGTTGATATCATACTTTATAAGCGTTTTTGAGGAAAACATATTAAACGATTATAAACATGAAAATGATTTGCTTCAAGTTTATGGACTAACAAGAAAAAATAAAACTAAGACATGCAACATAAAAAAATAATTGAAATAAAATCTACCTATTCAAAATACGAAACCATTTCCTTGCGACAAGGCTATGATGGTGGCTGCGTTGCCGCGTTGGATAGCTATGCTAATCCTTTGAGCTGGGAACTAGCCAGCTTTATTATTGGCTGTTGCAGAATTTAATTTTGGCGCAATTTAATTTTGTTATTAATAAAGACATGTACTCAAGCTCAAAAAAAAAGTTTATGGACTACATCTCAGTAATTTGTTTTTTGCCTCATGTCATAAAATTTGAAAAGAATCGAATAAGAATACCTTGGTATACAACAAAGAGATTCTACAGGTAAGAAACAATCTAACTTCTTCTTAACTAGTTCTAAGCCAGTTAAGAAAAGTTCATTCCCTAAATTAATTTGATCGGAGAACCTTCCGTAATCTTAATCCTTACTAACAAAACAGTTCTACGCAAAATACACGAACAACCTTATAGTAAACATCTTGAATTAGGGGTAAAGTTTCTTCAGTAAATGTTGTCTAGTAGCTTTTACCCTTAAGTTATATTTAAAACTAGCGACCCGCTCCGGCTTCGCACGGGTGCAATGCTGATACTAAATACACTACAGAAAAACTGTGAACGTTGTATATAAAACATAGCTGCCCGCTCCGGCTTCGCACGGGTATAAAATATATAGCCTATGTGATTAAAATCGATCCAGTAGTTTTGATTTATTCATTACTGCCCTTGGCCCGCACGCGTTAAATTTGGCGTAAAACAATCCCCCTTTCCCTATACCATGAAGATAACCTGCTATCTTTGGAATATCTAAATTCATTCACAACATTTTTACTTATTTACTTTTTACATTTTTTACTATTTATTTTGCCGCCGGTAGACCCTGCCGGTACCGCCGCAAACGCTACGTCCCGCAATTTTTAAATCTGTAATATCTTCGAAAATATTCACTTAAATCATACGGTGTAATGGGCCATATATTAAATGAACAATGTATTCAAGGTATTTAATTGGTTAAGGATTAATGCTGTATGGGTTAAAATCGCTTCGAAAATTAGCCATTATTTGTAGTAAAAGGTAAATGTAAAAAAAAAAATATTGTGGGTTATCCATAAGAGATAGACATATACCATCACAAACTTTTCTGTAGACCTTTTCAATGTGTACAATACTTAGTATTTTATTTTGATAAAACTCGTAGGGTTCAGCCTGCGTTTGCAATGTAAGCGGAAAAAATGTAATTATTTACGACACCACATTAGAAACCTCAAAAATAACAGTACTTTTCCACAATTTAATGGATGTTATTATACATATAAACCTTCCTCTTGAATTACTTTATCTATTAAAAAAAACCGCATCAAAATCCGATGCGTAGTTTCAAAGATTTAAGCATACAAAGGGACATAGGGACAGAGAAAGCGACTTTGTTTTATACTATGTAGTGATGTTTTCTGTACTTGCTTATTGTTTATGGTGTGCAATAAATAATATTTATTATTGTGTATGTCATTTCCATTTTTAGGACCATGGGGTCCCGGACCTTTGGAAGGCGTACATTCGGCCCCCGAAGCCAACACGCAGATACCCTTTTGACTACATTAATCTAAAAGCTGTGATTAATATAAATCTAAATGATAAAAAACATTAGTTTTTTTTTTCATTTGAGTTAAGATCGACAAACAAGTATGTGTAAATTTACAGACGCTTGGTGAAAGTATCTATAGAAATGTATAGGGCACGTTTAAGAAGACGCGAAGCGTCGAGCTTTGCGATGCGCGAAGCGACGGTTTCGGACGTCTAGGAAATTCACAATTTCACACTATACAAACAGTTTCAGTTATTTACTTCTGTATTTTCTTGACATCATGTAAAGTATTCACTTTGATTTAATAAAAAAAATACCTATCGTCAGTAAGATATCTACAATTCGTCCTAAATGAGTTCCAAAAGTCTTGACGTCTTTAGACGTTTGGTACATCTGCCCACTTTATTTTGCACCGTCTTCAGAATCCCATCTCTTTGGATTAGTGATAATAACCCAACTTTATTATTGACGCAAAAGCTGTGCCAGAGTGGATCCAATAATTGTAAGGCGTGTTTGTGTCGAATATGATGCATTATTCAAGACGGTTTGTGAGAAAATTATGGCCCGAAAAGAAGATGAATATAGGTCAGATTAGACTGCGAAAAGTTTTCGTTTTGTAAAAGCCCTCGGACTTGTAACGGAAATCACTTTTGAAAAGATTTAAAAACTGCAGAGCTGTCACAACTTTACGATGAAGGAGTCATCTGAAAATAAGTATTTTTTTATGAATATATATATTTATAGCGTTTTTGAAATACCAGACTAAATAGTGAATAAATAAAAATACCCACTGCGAAACCGTTACTATATTTTATGGCAACACTGGCTCCAGTTAACCCATCGATAGGTACCGGAATCGTAAGCAGAAGGCGATCGTCTCATTAGCAAGTCTAACTGAATACAGTTTAAATATACACAGTATATCAACTCTCGCCTGTCTGTTTTTTAACGGAGTTAGGAAGGCAAAGGGGATTTGATTATTTCATTCCTAAAGTCTTCGATCAAAAGCGCAGCGTAGGACGTCCACTGACAAGATGGACAGACGAACTTCTAAAGATCGCAGAATCACACTAGGTCCTTTTCATCCAGTCCTTTGGCGGGTTATCAACTCTCGCCTATCTGTTTTTTAACGGAGTTAGGAAGGCAAAGGGGATTTGATTATTATATTCCTAAAGTCTTCGATCAAAAGCGCAGCGTAGGACGTCCACTGACAAGATGGACAGACGAACTTCTAAAGATCGCAGAATCACACTAGGTCCTTTTCATCCAGTCCTTTGGCGGGTTATCAACTCTCGCCTATCTGTTTTTTAACGGAGTTAGGAAGGCAAAGGCGATTTGATTATTTCATTCCTAAAGTCTTCGATCAAAAGCGCAGCGTAGGACGTCCACCGACAAGATGGACAAACGAACTTCTAAAGATCGCAGAATCACACTAGGTCCTTTTCATCTAGTCCTTTGGCGGGTAATGAGGATCTCATCCTCTGTAGAGTTACTGCGAAGACTTCTACTGTAGTATCACTATGAATTTCCGTTGTTCAGCCAGAATAATTTATCCCTCGCAATCCCATATTGTGGAATAGGAATTACTACTCCTATTGGCGGAAACCTTTATTAGCGAATAGGAAAAGCACTGGCGGTGATTTGGACGTTCTTAAGAACAGAGAGAAGATACTATTCCGTAACATAATACAAACTAGTTTATTGCGGCGATCGGATTACTATATCCAGCGAAATGTGGCAATGACGAGTCACTAATGATGTGATATCGCCCAGAAGAAGATTACCGCACTCTGATTTTGGAGGTGTTTGTTTCGTTATCATTCGAAAAATCTTCCTACCGTTCAGTGACTCAAGTTTAAGCTGATTTACGAAAAACATTCATAAAGTTTTGGACTCAAATAATTACACGATTGAATATTCAACCTGTATGATGGAACCCAGAGGCATTTGAATAGTTTCCGTTTGTCATTCAAATGAGTTGCAGTCAACTGCAGATGGTCGGGAAGTTAGATAACGTTCGGCGGCTGAAATTTAGACCGTAACTCTAGGAGAAGTTTAGCTAAAGCTTAGAGCACACCGCAGATGACAGGTTACAGTTCGAATAGACAAGGAACACTGGACATCGACTGTGTTAACTGCAGATACCATCGCGTCGTCAGCGTCATGTCAGTGGCGTATGGACCCTTGACCTAGTTGTTTAGAGTTATTATTGTTTAAAAATAACGGGGTGTCCTGCCACATGTATCGCTTGTTAGCTAAACAAACGAGTGGGTTGGTACCACAACAGAGCTTTTTGTAATGCGGATAAAAGAGGATCATCCGTATTACATGGATAATCTAAGCTTACACTTAACAAATACATAAAAGATCCCCTTTCCTTAAGCTAAGTAATTGACATGTCACATTAAATATATCGTTTATTATGAGTATCCTTTGCACATTATCATGACTTCGACTATAAGCAAATTTTCTGCAATAAAAAAATCGAATTAAAGCAATATTAAATGAACTTAACGCCAGAATAGCATTGTTATTACGGTATTAGTTACAGTCAGACACAGAAGTCAGAAGTTAGTCAACTACAAATTCTTAATCAAACAATTAATTTGATTTGACGACCTCCGTGGTCGAGTCGCTAGCACGCTGGTTTGAAGCTTCGCCATCTCGTGAGGTTCCGGGTTCAATTCCCGGTCGGGTCTATGTAGAAAACGATATTTTCTATATTGTCTCGGGTCTGGGTGTTGTGGTACCACCGTTGTTTTCGATTTCTATAACACAAGTGCTTTAGCTACTTAGCTTAGCATATTTATTTATTTATTTAATATTTATTTAATTAGTTTGGTAAACATTTTACACTCACTTTCGTTTTCACATTCTTTTATGTTAATATCGTATGCAATCTATATATATTTAGATTGCCTACCTTCGCAAACGTTCCAGTAAGCAGGGGTAAATAGTCCTCTATGTAAATTCAATTGGCCCCTCCTCAAGCTTACAAGTTAAACTCGAATTCGTGTCATTTCGAATGGCCCGGGTAGAATTTTAATGATGTATGCGATGTGAAAACTTTGCTGATTCAGAGTTAAACTGGTTTGTACGAGTGTATCCTTATGCCAATGTTTTGTTGTGATGCTACGCGGTAGTAATCAAAATCTGCATATTTTAAAAGTGCATTCTGACGTTGACTTAAAATGTACTGTTTTTGGAAAAAATAAACTTTTAGTCTGAGTCAAAGTCTCGATTTTCTATAGTTTTTAACAATTCCTTAAATGTAAAATAAAAACACACACAATAAACTAGTTTAAGTTAAGCAAATATAATAAAACCTTTTAAATGCAACGCTCAGAGCTTACAATGGGGCCAGTTTCGGGCAGCGGGCGGATTGAAATAGTTTTCGTTTGGTATTCAAATGAGCCACACTCTGTCCAGGTTGATAGGGTTGCAAATAAAAAAAAAAACTCTACGATCTTCAGGCTGATTTTCACTTTTACATCACTGGTACTCTTACTCAATTAGAAGCTAATCTACTGCTTTGGTGCCAACTAAATAAGAACATAATGAAAGCTAAAAAAAACTGTCTTAGGTACTAAGAATTTTTAAGACTTATTTAAAGGAGAACAACCCTAAGCCCTAACAGTAAAGTAATTCGAACAAGATTCGAATGGCTTTAGGGGCGGTATATAATATGGATAGGTACCTTACATTAAGGCTAAGATTGAATTAAAGTAATTCGAACAAGATTCGAATGGCTTTAGGGGCGGTATATAACATGGATGGGTACCTAACATTAAGGCTAAGATTGAATTTTTGTGTTTTCCGTTACAAATTAAAAGTATATGAGCACTTAATGCACCTAACACCACCTGACGTTCGTGCAAAATTACTCTTTTTGAGTTCGTTCAAAAGCCGTGTTAAGTCATCATCATATTTATGAGCTAGGCTTTAGTCCTTAGACTTTTTTCCAATTCTTTACGCTCTTCAGCCAATTAATTGACCTCTTGATACGACGCGACATTATCCTGGTCTCTTGTCATTAAGTGACAACCCTAATTTCAGGTGGATAGAAAGTTAGTCTGTTTGGGATCAGCTGTTATTGAACAGGTGCGGTTCACCTAAATTTAACCGAACTAGTCGTAACAATACTAAAACTATTCCTTAATAGGTTTAAATTTTTTTCCTCAGGAAAGTTTTATTTTGAAATGCATTATCATATCACAAATACAGGGTGACTTTTTTATCAGTACCGATATTTTGTGTATAAAAGACTCCACTGACGAATATGAACAACTTTTACTATGGGGGCAATAGCGAAATCGAGAAAAAAAAATCAGCTGTTCCATACATTTTGACCGCGCGCCAATTGAACTTTTGTATGGAACAGCTGATTTTTTTTTCTCGATTTCGCTATTGCCCCCATAGCAAAAGTTGTTCATATTCATCAGTGGAGTCTTTTCACAAAATATCGGTACTGATAAAAAAGTCACCCTGTATATCGACGGCATTTTTTTTTATATATAAAGAGTAAGAGTTTCCATACATCAATTTGGATTTTTTGTAAGAATAGATATTTTATAAAATATAATAAAGGGGTGGATATTAAGTTACTTTCATCATGTGGTGTTTATAAATATGTGTATTATAATAAATAATATTGGACATCAATCACATACATTGCTCTGATCCCAAAGTAAGTCGCTAAAGCACTTGTATTATGGATATCAGACACAACGGTGGTACCACAACACCCAGACCCGAGACAATATAGATAATTTTTATTTCTTTATTGACCCGACCGGAAATCGAACCCGGGACCTCGGAGCGGCGACGACTTGAAACCAGCGTGCTTAGCCACTACACCACGGACGGTCGTCAAACCTTTGTCATATATTATTGTGACTGAGATTAGTTTTTTTTTTATCTTAGGTAACCAAGCTATTAATTGATGTTTCATCAGCACGATTTGCAACTTCTACATAAGATTCGTTTTCCAATAAAATAACTGAACAACTATAATTTATAGCAACAAATCAACTTTTTGTGGATATCGTGAGTCAGTTATTTAACATCTTATTATCAGAAAATACTAAAACTTTAAACACTTACTTAACTTTAGCCAACTTTCAGGAGATTCACCAGACTTTGTCTAGTATTTGTTTTATTTATAGTAATTAATGGCAGTACGTGACTCCGTTTGATGGGAGGAAACTCTTAAGCACTTAAACTTTGGCACAATCTAGCTGTGAAATATAACGCCCTGGGTGAAAATAATGAGGCGATTTGCTGTGTTGCCTCGTCTTAAAATTAATAAGACGGCCAAGAAATACCCAAAATAACGCCAATCATGTTGTTTTAAAACGAATAAGGTGCAATACCGACGGTAAACAGTTATTTGATTGTAAAGGAGCCAATTTGTGCTTTTGGTGTCTTGTTTTCCGCAGTCCATCCATTTCATTAGCTTTGCTATTTTCAGTTGGGTATTTATAAAATTGAATAATAAATCCCAGGTTCGATTCCCGGTTGGTTCAATGTAGAAATCATATTTATCTATATTTTATCAGGTCTGGGTGTTGTGATATCACCTTTGTGTCTGATTTCCATAACACAAGTGCATTGGCTACTTACTTTAGGATCAAAGCAATGTATGTGATTGGTGTAAATGAAAAAAAAAAGTATAGGAGAAGCCTTTGCCCAGCAGTAAGACAGTAACGGCTGACTTAAAAAAATAACACACTATTTCGACTGCGTGTTGTTTATGGAGCCACGTATACTTCCACGGAAAGGCCGGAACACGAACCTTTCTGCTAAAAATCTTCTTTCAAGGTAGTCATCTTATCAGTCGGAATTCTAATGGAATTGATATTGCAACTATACTCCAACTTGACGACCTGCAGAGTAAGATTAGTCTTTAGCAGCTAACTGTACAAATCCAAATATACATAGCTTGTTTAAAATTATAAAATTAAAAATCAAAATACGAAAGCAGCTTAGCAAAGGCGAATATTTGCCGTTCAGTATCCACTCAATAAATTCTGTATTTATTTATACATCTTCGAGATAGGTGCTGAATGTAAATGGAATATTTTATATTGCATTACATTCCATTTTCCGGTGCATCAGGTGACGTATCCCGTGCAAACTTTCTATCTGATAACGGGAATATGTTTTCCGATACGCAACGGATTCGAGGAAATGCCATTAAGCATAATATAAATCTTGTAAAGTGCACTTCGAAATGGGAATCGGTCTTTATTTTCATACCTTTTATTGGTAAGAACTTTGTTTTATTGAAAAACTGAGTCTATATTTTTGATTTTCTGGAAGATACGTTATTTTAAATTGGTTAAGGATACATATATTTTAAATAAATTGGTTAAGGTATTTAAAAACAGATAGTCGGACTGTTGTAAAGTACCTACCTAGATTCATAGCCTCGTAATAAAATGCCCTTTATTTACATTTTTCCAATGAAGTTATACGATAGAATAGGTACCTGTAACAAAAACAAATTCACATTTAGAAAAGCAGAATAAGCCGAAGAAGAGATGTAAGTACACTAAAGTTTCATTTCAATGACAACGTATATTATTCCTCCCGTGATTAACCATATAAAAATTGTTCAAACGGCGTAATTTCGGCTGCAATAAGAAGAAACATAAACAATAATAATAAGTCTTTCTAAATGATGGCAGCCATATATCACGGGTCTCATATGGCAAGCAAAAACACTCGACAAATTTTCAGACGGAAGTAGCAATAGATAAGACATTAAATTGCTTCCACTTCCGGTCACGTTTAATTTAAACATGGGTTGAGGCATATGAAGCAACGATGTTATCATTTTAACTTGTATCTTGTAGTAATAATAAAATAGGACAGATTAGATAAAAATTTTCTCGAGTCCAATGTAAAATATATATTTGTTTTTTAACTTTCGTTGAGGATAAGTAACACAAATCACACGTTTACCACGATGCAAAATATAGTGACTTGATGATTTTCCTGAGTCAAGAAGTAAACGGAAGTTTTTAACTACAAGTATTAGGAAAAAAATAGTTGCAAATTTATAGAATGTGCTGAAATTATGTAAATGGAAAACTTGTTTGTATTTTACAGCCACAAGCACAAGCACAGGTCCTGAAGGCTGACTTTCTTTTACATTACACCGGAGGTGGCACCATTGGCTTGTTTTCCTAGAGTTGGTTGTGTAACGTTGTATATTTTTGTCTAAGTTCGCGTGAAACGAAAAGCTAAATGGATGTAGGACTTCAGTCCATATTTTGGCATAGATAAGATGGATGGTGACACTGACATGTGTCAAGTGTGACAGCTGCTTTTTTTCCGGTGCCGCACTGTTGGTCGTGCGTCGGAGTGGAACGTGTCTTAATATGTAATTAATTAAAGAAATGTGATTACGGGGCACGCCCCAAATTATTTTGTAGTTTGATAGTTATTCCTGACGCCGCCAACATGTCAATTTGGATGAATTAATTTCAAAAATGATTTGATATAAATGACTGGAAAATGGTCTCAAATAGAAAAATTAGCATAAATGTTTAGTAATTAATTCAGAAATTATATGGCGAGCCAGCTTTTGCAGGTTTCGCTTTTGATATGTGTCTGTAAGTTGAACAGTCACAATTTGGTGATCATGTTGTAACCTCAGTGACCTTACTTAGACCTTACTAAGACCTTACTTAGACCTCATTTGGATTAATTTTTGAAGTCAGAACTTCCTTATGGATTGATTTGCTTCTTGTCTGCTGTTTTGAGGATGGATCGGTATCGGTGAAATTTTGGGGTAATGTTGCAGAATTGTTTGTAGTTTGATGCAACAAAGATTTGAAATAGTAACCTCCGTTGAAATCCAAGGTTGGTTTTCTTGTATTTACTTTAACTTAGGAAAAGTGGGATAATTTAGCTATTAATTTAGGCATAATTTAGGAATCCCTTTGAGGATAAATTTTGGAATTTATTTAGGTAATTAAACACTTAAATTGGTGGTTTATCTTTATTTAATTAGAAATTTGTGAACATTAAGATTTGTAACAGTATAGATATTGATAACTAAATTAGAACCTAACCTAGTCTCTACTGTATTCTGAGCTATTAAGTTTTGAATTTGATTTGTTTAAAGGTGTTAAAAGGTAGATGTGTAATAGCAAATTTGAATAAACTTTTGTTGCCAAATGCTATACCCGGATTTCTTTATTTCATTCGAATATTAGTACCTTTTAAACACCCTTTGTCCACACTAGCCGGGAGTGACTGCGACAAATGGCGCCCAACTTTAGAATTAGTTATTAGTACAATTTTGAGCACTTTGTTAACCACCATATTATTTAGCTTAGGTTTAATTTTGCCTGTGTTACTAACTGGTTAGGAATTATCCCACAAGTTTAGTGTTGCATCAAACAATTTGTATTTACTAACCAAATAAAAGTTATTGTTACGGTGTAAACTTTATTTTGTGAAATCCCAATTTGTTGTGTGTGATTTTATTTAGCATTTAAAATACTCACAATCTGATTAATATTGTGATATATTTTGAGTTGTTTTGGTTGTAATATTTTGGACTCACTTTATATTGTTTTGTATGAAAACTTGTAAAAATATAAACCACCAAATAATAGTTAACATGATTAATTAATGTTACTTAACAGTGATATTACAGTGTAATTTATATGAGTTTGCGTTGAGAATTAGTTAAAATAATTTTGGATTTTAATTATTGCTTTTGTTGTGGGTACATTGATAAATGAGTTATGAAGTAAATTTAGGGTCATTGTGGTTACCCGTCAGCGTTATTGGAGTTGTTCTGAAAACGAATTAAATTATGTTTCTTGCGTCTGTTTTGTATATAAACCAAGAAATCAGTTACAATTTTCTTGGTGTAATGCATTGTTTTGGTAAATTGACTCTGTTGTTTCCTATTAGGCGTGCTACTGGTACAGATGTTGCCAAAAATTTTAGAAACCATTTTTAGTGATTCATGAGTTACTGAAACCGTGATTGTGGTTAATTGGACACATATTATGGGATCGTGATTCAGGGAGGCACTGGTTTGTTACAACATTCCTTAACATAATTTTACAGGGATACCGCGACGGAGTACGCAGTAACTATGCCTAAGGAGTATTATGTCGGTGAGTGCAGTTGTATAAAGGTTTTTTTTGAAGTTTTTAGTGTCCGTGCTAGACATGCCACAAATTTTGTTGTTTTAGGGCGCAGAAATGCGTTTTGATTTTTGGTTGGTGATGTAGTTTGGGAGTCCAGCTACACTCAAGTGATGCCCAATTTGGCACCAGTTTGTTTTTTGTTTGGTGTGGGATCACTGAGGTATTTTCACCATTTTGTTTACGAGTTGGAGGCTATGGATGGTCGTTCACTCGATTCGTGGCATATTGAGGTTATTAAGACATAAGTTTTGATTCGACTAGAGTTTCTTTGGTTGTGTTTAAATTGATAAAAATTCTAAACACAAAAGTGATAGGGTACAGTTTTATTTAGATTGAGAAATAAAACTGTTTAGTTTTTGTATGATGAAGTATGAAAGGCGAGGTTGATAAGATGGTTTGCTTGTGGAAGAATGAAATTAATTTGTTTGTGGGTATGTTTTAGCGGAAACCCTTAAGTTAAGTCGCTTGAAACTTATGATTTTGAATTGTTGTCTAGCATGAGGTCGTTTTGGAATTATTTGAATGTGTTTGTTGCCCGATTTTGACTTAATTAACTTTATGAGTAAATTGAAAAGAAATATATTTTGTTATTGAGAATTTATTATGAGGGCTTTTGGATAATTTTGAACAGAACATTCAATGTAGTTGATTTGTTTTTTTTTATGAGCTTTTGGATTATTTTGAACAGAACAATCTTTAATGGCGTTGACGTTGAGATCTTTAGGTATTTTGAGATGTTTTAGTTGGAATATTTTTAAACGGCGTTTTGAGTTTTTTTTTGGGTATTTTGGATATTTTGAACAGAAAATCTTAAATAGCGTTGAGTTAAGAATTTTTGAGGTATTGTCGATATTTTGGAATAGGATATTCTTAAATAGCGTTGATTTTGAGTTTTTTTTTGTAGGTATTTTGAATAATTTTAGCAGAGCACCACTAAATAACATATGGTTAGCTTTTTTTGAGATCCTGTTGGGACATATTTTTTTTTGGTATTTAATTTTGGACCTACAGTAATAGTTTGAATCCTTCTTGTGAAATTGTTTGCCTTTTAGTGGCAGTTAGGACTTGTTGGATGGTGGAAGGAGATTATGTTGATTTTATTTTAGCGTTTGGTAACAGTACATATTTTTACAGTTACGGAAGCTGGGGACAGCTTTCGGTTCACTGTAGTGAACCTCTTTTCTTTGGGAGGGGGGTATTGTAACGTTGTATATTTTTGTCTAAGTTCGCGTGAAACGAAAAGCTAAATGGATGTAGGACTTCAGTCCATATTTTGGCATAGATAAGATGGATGGTGACACTGACATGTGTCAAGTGTGACAGCTGCTTTTTTTCCGGTGCCGCACTGTTGGTCGTGCGTCGGAGTGGAACGTGTCTTAATATGTAATTAATTAAAGAAATGTGATTACGGGGCACGCCCCAAATTATTTTGTAGTTTGATAGTTATTCCTGACGCCGCCAACATGTCAATTTGGATGAATTAATTTCAAAAATGATTTGATATAAATGACTGGAAAATGGTCTCAAATAGAAAAATTAGCATAAATGTTTAGTAATTAATTCAGAAATTATATGGCGAGCCAGCTTTTGCAGGTTTCGCTTTTGATATGTGTCTGTAAGTTGAACAGTCACAATTTGGTGATCATGTTGTAACCTCAGTGACCTTACTTAGACCTTACTAAGACCTTACTTAGACCTCATTTGGATTAATTTTTGAAGTCAGAACTTCCTTATGGATTGATTTGCTTCTTGTCTGCTGCTTTGAGGATGGATCGGTATCGGTGAAATTTTGGGGTAATGTTGCAGAATTGTTTGTAGTTTGATGCAACAAAGATTTGAAATAGTAACCTCCGTTGAAATCCAAGGTTGGTTTTCTTGTATTTACTTTAACTTAGGAAAAGTGGGATAATTTAGCTATTAATTTAGGCATAATTTAGGAATCCCTTTGAGGATAAATTTTGGAATTTATTTAGGTAATTAAACACTTAAATTGGTGGTTTATCTTTATTTAATTAGAAATTTGTGAACATTAAGATTTGTAACAGTATAGATATTGATAACTAAATTAGAACCTAACCTAGTCTCTACTGTATTCTGAGCTATTAAGTTTTGAATTTGATTTGTTTAAAGGTGTTAAAAGGTAGATGTGTAATAGCAAATTTGAATAAACTTTTGTTGCCAAATGCTATACCCGGATTTCTTTATTTCATTCGAATATTAGTACCTTTTAAACACCCTTTGTCCACACTAGCCGGGAGTGACTGCGACAGTTGCACCGAAAATTCTGTACAGTTAAAGTTATATATAGGGTTACTGATAAAGTTACAGTTAAGTGTAAGGTAAAATCAGTTGAGTGCAACCCACCCCTAGAATCATACGAAATTTATTAGCTGGCAATCATCCGTCAACTTCGAATACAGACCTCATTTCTGCCGTCAAAAGCTCATCACATGACCCAACGTTTTACGCCGGATATGAAGCAAAAGAAAACGTTTTTAATTTCCTCTGCACGTTAAAAAGATCGTAGTCTAAAAGGTTCTTTGACCTTTATTTCTGCGATAAAGCAAGAATAGCCTATCACAATCAGATTTTGCAACTTTTTATACCTAGCTTGATAATAACGGCTGGCTTTGATAAATATCATTGAAGTTAAGTTAAACGGTTGCTAAGTTATAAAGTAAACCTACGATTCATTTGGACTGCGATTTACTTAGGATTCCAATTCGATAAGTACATATTTGCAAAGGATTCAAATTAATTGAATTTATATTGACTTTACGAATTCTAAAAATAATTTGGATATTGCCGAAACACTGTAGTTTGACCTACGTGTAGCTTCTTAAAGGTAGCGGAGAGGAGACAAGCAGGCCCTATCCAAATGCCCTCGTGTCTTTGGCACACGGTCGGTTAAATGACAGCATTCATCATTCATAACTGCCTTTTATCTCTGAGGTCTTCACATAAATTGTGGCAAATCGATTCGTAAACGCGGATTCGATTTAAAAGGGACAGAATAGCACCCTTAAATGGGTCTAATAAGTAATAGCCAATAGGTTATCTTTCGACGGAAGGTTGTAGACGGTAAAATTGAATTTATTTTCATGTTACCGTCACGGCTCTGCATCGAAAAACCTTCAATCCTTCGTTACAGGGATAAGATTATATTTGTAGGTACCAAATACTAAGCAAAAACTTCTCTATCTATTATTATAACATAGTCACGTTATAAGTATAATTAAAAAAACCGGTACCACGGAGATCCACTTAGCCAAAATACTACAATATTTTGTTGACAGCAAATATAACTTTGTTTTTCGTAGTATTTGTATGAGTAACAAAGTTATATTTTCGGGTGTTGAAAATGTGCTTATCCTAAAAATTTCTAGTTCGATCTCGTCCAAACCAATTTTTGTTGAAAGTCTTTATCAAGATGTACATCATGTATTTTTTTCTAAAATTTACACTAGCTTAGATTAAAGTTAGATCGGGGGACGCCCATTGTACCACTTTGGAAGCGTCTATTTCTCAAACGATAGACTTTTATGGAAAATGGTTTAAGGAATCTGTCATTTTTAATGGCCTATCTATAGACATCTTACAAACATAGGTTTGTGAAAGATTTTTTTTAGGTTTTAGTTTTATCTATAGGAAAATATTATTATTTTTTATTATGTGTATGAGAATCGTAAAGCGGTTAACAGGATACATCTGCTTACTTACTTTCAACTGTTTATACTATTAGTTTTAGAATAAAGTGAATGTGACATACGGACGGACAAACAGACAGACTTGAAGAAACTATAATGGGTCCGTTTTTACCATTCGGCTACGGCACCTAAAACGCTGAGTGAAAATTCATGAGAATATCCCTAAAATTTTCAGTTTCGTTTAACAGTAAAGGAAAAATAATATGTTCAAATTGAAAATTCCCAAAATTAATATCCGGATTGAGGGGAAAAATAAAAAGCCGACAAGAAAATTTAGGATGCACTTATATATTATACCCTTAGTGCAGACAACAGCACGTCAAGGTAAACACTGCGGTATCTTATTCAGTGGTAATAAGGGCTAATTTGCAACAAAAATGTGTAATCTGATGTGCTGGTCACTGTACCTACTATAATATTTGAGGTAGTTTGAACAATTCAACATTTACTTAAGACAAAATGATTTTTGATATCTTCAGGAAGAACCTAAAACTTTTTCAAATATAAAAAAAGTAATAAAAGTCCCTACTTATTTATTGTGTGAAAAAAACACTGGTGGGTGGACAGGTGTCGTTAAATACACTTCACAACCTTGGCCTTTATTAATAAAATAATGATTCGCAGCTGACTTTCTTCTCAGGTAATAACTTATTTCTACACTTATACACTTTCACACTTTTTTCTTTTACACTTTCTTTCTTACTTATTTCTTATTTTTATTTTATTACTTTTTTGACTGACACCTGACACCTGCCAAAGATAAGTATTTGTCGTATAGATTTTTTCATTTTAAAAATACTTTCCCCCTTTTTACCTCTTCCCGGAGCCTCTCCATAATTTTCTTATTGTGTTTAGAGGCAGTAAGTTTGTGGGCAGGCCTCCAGAAGACCTCTCTGTATCATATTAAATTCTTGCATTTTTATGTTCCAGTTGACATTTGACGTTAGCAGGGAGTCACTCTGGTTGCTAAGGCAACCAGACCTGCGCATCCCCTACTGTCAGCGTCCGTCATCCTAGTTTATTTACTTTTAGTTTTATTTTTATTACGTGTTTTTGTATTTGATATCGTCTCATAAGTTTTAATTTTGTGTTTTGGCAGGTTTTTGCAAATTTCTTTTTGTGATCAGTGTTAAGGCTTATGAGTACTTTATCTCCATCGGTGGGCACCCACTCACAGCCGCAGTTCTTTCACTGTTCAATTTGTAATTCAAATAGGACTTTTAAAGGTAAGAGGGGCCTTAATATTCATATTGCCCGTAGTCATAATAGCACCAATTTACCCGCGTCTCTCCCTATTTCCTCTATTCCAAATCCTTTATCTTCTTCTCAATCTTTTGAATCTATCATCACAAACCTTCACCAATCTACTCCGCTGGTTAAACGGATCCCTAGGGGAGCGAGAATAGCTTTAGCTAAATGCCTTTCTTCTTGTATTGAAAAATGTTTCGATAATACTGAAACTGCCTGGCAAAATCTTTTTACTTTTTCATACTCATTTCTTCACGTAAACTCTCCTTCTAAAACTTTAACTCGGGCGCTATTAGATAATGCTTCAAATTTCCACAATCCGTCCCTTCCATTCAGTTCGTCTAGTACGATATCTTCCAAATTCAACGTTTATCGTACCGTTGAGAACAAGGTTATGGACGGTGACCTGAAAAACGCAGCCCGAATCTTGTTCTCCGATGACACTCTCGCTCCCCCTAATCAGGAAACTCTCGAGAGCCTTCGTAGTAAGCATCCTTCACATCCAGATTCTCCATCTTTACCTGTTCCTCCTCCTCAAAATTTCCAACCCTTACAGATACTTGATGACGGCGACACGTTTGCTGCCATCATGTCATTTCCGGCTGGTTCTGCTGGCGGCATCGACGGCATCACTCCCCAACACCTTAAGGACTTGGTGAGTGCTTCCGCTGCTGACGCCGGTAGAATTTTGCTTTCCAACATTACGAAATTGTGCAACTTTCTCTTATCTGGCAAGGTAAATGAAAGTTTTGTCCCATTTTTATTTGGTGCTAGACTTTGTGCCTTTCGAAAAAAAGATGGTGGCATTCGCCCTATTGCTATTGGCTCAACGTTTCGTCGTCTTGCAGCCAAATTAGCCTGTCGTGATCTTTTTTCTCCTTTGAATGAGTATTTTCAACCCATTCAACTTGATTTCGGCAGTAAGGGAGGTTGCGAGGCCGTGGTTCATTCCGCTCGCAATTTCCTCTCCTGTGACGAATCTGAAGTTTTTTTGAAAGTTGATGTGAAGAATGCTTTCAATTCTCTTGACAGGTCTGCCTTGCTGAATGAAGTTCAGACTCACACTCCACAGATTTATCCCTTTGTTTTTCAGTGTTACCATAATCAATCAAAATTACTTTACAATGAACATTCAATTGTTTCTGCAGTCGGTGTTCAGCAAGGCGACCCTTTAGGTCCAGCCCTTTTTAGTTTAGGCATCCATCCTGTCATTTCATCCTTAAATTCTAAATTCAATGCCTGGTATCTGGATGACGGCTCCTTTGGAGGCAAAGCAGATGTTGTTTTCCAAGACCTTGTCCTGATTATTGAAGGATTTAAGAAATTTGGCTTGGAACTGAACCTTTCAAAATGTGAACTTTTTATTAATGATCACGTTTCGTCTGGTTCCCGTCAGGCAATCATTGATAAATTCAATTCCCTTGCTCCTAACATCAAAATTCTGAATTCTGAATCGCTTTGCCTCCTGGGTGCCCCTCTTCTTGATCCCAGCATCGAACCTTTTCTTGATAAAAAATTGAATGATTTCACCCTTTCAGCCCCCAGATTAGAACACCTTAATTCACACATTGCATTTACTATACTTAAATCGTGTCTTTTTGTGCCTAAATTTACATATTTCTTACGTGCTAGTCCTATCTGGAAAAAAAATAAATATTCAAAACTATTTGACACCACCCTTAAAAATAGTTTGGAAAAAAAATTAAATTTACATTTCTATAATAATTCTTGGGCTCAGGCTTCGCTTCCTATTCGTTTTGGTGGTATTGGAATTCGCCGAATTTCTAGTATAGCCCTCCCCGCTTTTCTCTCCTCTTTGTATAGCACTTCCATTTTAGCCGGAAAAATCTTCGAACATCCTCGCCAACTTTCTGAGGTGAGAGAGGCGGAGGAGTTTTGGCAAGGCCTCTGTCCTAGAGAAGACATCCCAAAGGAACGTCACCAGCAAAAACTTTGGGATGTCCCTCTTGCGAGAGAGACCTTCAATTATTTACTTCAAAATTCCGTCAGTGACAGTGGTCGCGCAAGGCTCTTGGCAGTTTCCTGCAAAGATTCTGGTCATTGGATTCATGCTTTACCGTCGAAAAATTTGGGCACTCTTTTCGATAGTGAGTCTTTCCGGGTGTGTGTGGGCCTCCGCCTTGGTACCCCTATATGTGAAATTTTTATGTGTCCATGTGGCAAGGAGGTTGATAAATTTGGTCTCCACTGCCTTTGTTGCCAGCAAAGCGCTGGGCGTCTCGCCCGTCACGCTACCCTTAATGACGCCATCAGAAGAGCTCTTGCGACCATTAATGTTCCTTCCACGTTGGAACCACGTGGTTTGGTCCGTGATGATGGCAAGAGACCCGATGGCCTAACGCTTATTCCCTGGGAACGGGGTCGGGCCTTAGTTTGGGATGCAACTTGTGTCGATACTTTGGCCCCTTCCCATCTCAGAGAATCAGCCCTTAAAGCTGGAGCAGCAGCGGAGTTGGCTGAAAACGCCAAGCGTCGCAAGTACGTTTCACTTGCAAGTGATTATGTGTTTGCGCCGTTTGGCGTTGAAACATTTGGGCCGTGGGGACCCTCTGCTAAATTGCTGTTTAGTAAAATTGCGCCAAAATTAAATTCTTTAACAGCCAATAATAAAGCTGGCTGGTTCCTAGCTCAAAAGATCAGCATAGCTATCCAACGCGGCAACGCAGCCAGCATCATAGCCTCCTTGCCGCAAGGAAATGGTTTCGTTTTTGAATAGGTAGATATTAAGTTATTTTTTTATGTTACATGTCTTAGTTTAATTTTTTCTTGTTTGTTATTAATAAAAATGAAGTACTTATTTCTGACATCGATATTATAAGCTACTTGGGCGTCACAATGACTTCATTTTCATATTATAATGATAGTTTGTACAAACAGGGGTTAGGTAACACATTTTTTGGCCGAAAGTATGTGCAATTTTAGACAGCATCCTTCTTTACTGCAACAGTTTTAAAAAAAAAGAAAAATAGGACTATAATTAAATTGTTGATTGAAAATTAATAGAAATCCACACAGTAGGCAATAAAAAATTTGTAAATACTTTATTATACCGTATACTACGTAAAGCGTGATTATAATTTTATTATAATCGATTTTCGGACGAAAATCACTCATTATTGCGTATTATATTTTTCGCTCAGAATATTTCGACTACAATCACATAATGTTGACTTAAAGTGACGAATCTCAGCTCAAGCTCTCTTTTCACAACGTCCTAATAAGATCTGATTTGCGTTATCTGTCCAATACTTCATACGAAATGACGTTCCATATTTGAATTATTTGTTGGTTAGTCGACGAGTGTCGACGGTGAAACTAGCCCTTAAACTTTAAACCACAATATGTGGTCTAACTCTAAAACAAATGCACTGCAAATGTGCTTTTGTTTTAAAACAGAACCCGAAACACAAACCCGTGTTGCGAGTTTCAACTGTTTTCTCTAGTAAAAGTTAAACAACGAAGCAATTAGCAAATTAAAACAACATTACTGTGCATAAAACGCTGCGGGACTTCAATAACGAACGACCAATCGCAAGGCACATGCGGCATTTTGGCAGCGAATCAAAAATACTCAGGCTCATAATAAAAAACGAATTACGTAATTCATTCAATTTTATCTCGGAGCCACGGCTGGAGTCAGCCTAGCTAGATAAATCTTCACAAAGGCATGGGACTCCAGTCTCTTCTTTTATATTCTGTTGTAAAATAATTCATAAACAAGCTTATTTTGACTAGGAACATAAAATGCATGTGAGGATTTGGGTAAAGTCGAGGAAATTTGTGAAAGTTTATTACATGTACTTGAACATCGTAAAAGCAAAACCACAGCAAAACAAGGGCAATGTTCTTACAAGCACATGTTACACGCTTTACGTTTTGGATGTTTCAATGGGAATCTGCCCCGTGCCCCGTCCGGGACCGTACGGAGCACGGCGTTGAAATGTCTATGGGATTTTTTCACGGCTCCGGCACGGTCCGGCCCCGGCACGTTGTAGCGTGAATCAGGCTTAATTCTATCGCTGCGTTCTCATGCATAACGTGACATTTGAATGCGGCATGTGACATTGTCACATGCCTATCCCCGCTCGAACATAGCTAGATGTGATAGTTGCATCCTTGTCGGTTTTGTTCCACCGCATTGCTGCCGCATACGAAGGCTTTAGTAATGACGGACGCTGACTTCCGTCTGTCAAATGAAGTATAGAGGGAGAGCTGTAAAATTTGCAGGCATTCATAACAAAAGATTAAATTAAAATGGAGATCAATATTTTTTTGTTCACTTATGTAATGCTGCTATCTATACTAAATATTATAAAGCTAAAGAATTTGTTTGTTGTTTAACGTGCTTACATCAGGACCGATTTGAAAAAATATTAATATTACTTATTGAGGAAGGTTTTTAAACATTGCGCTTCCATTTAAAATACGCAAACGTGGGGTCCTCTGGTTAATTAATAAAATGGCGGAAGTACTAACTGACAACCGGTAATTAGACTCGCTGACAGTCAGCACTCGTCACCGCTACAAACTGATAAGTAAGCGCTATTTTAGGTTGTTTTCACCGAAGTCTCTATAGCTTTTTATCTATGGTATTTTTGTGTCATCGAAGCCACAATAAGACGATGTATGTGGGTTCCGTGACATAATAACAGTATTATTCGCATCGGCAGACTGGTTTCATAGTATAAAGGAAATTGGAATACGGTTTAGGGAATAATAGAGGTAAATAAATGGGAATATTGCCTTTTGCCAAAACGACCTATCACTTTCTTCTAATCAGGGAAGTTATTTGAGGCTTGACAGTGCAAATTCACATTTCAGTAAACACGCACTTTTCCCGTTGATTTGTAATCATTAAACGACAGAATTGTTTCTTTTACTTCGTCTAGTTTTAGAAAAACTATAAAAGTTCATGAAAACATTATAAATATTTTGTAAACGTTTAAGTGCGCAAATGATTTCATACGTCATTTGAGTAATGAACGAGGAGATGATAAATTTGGTTGATATAATAGCATAGTCTGTCCGTACCTCGCTACGCTAGGCAATACAAATATTTTTACTTTTATAAGATCCTTCTCGTACGAGTACAATGAAAACAGAAAAAAAAGAAATTACCGAAATCGATCCAGCCGTTCACGCATGATGCCGTGTGCGTGAAATATGGATTCATTTCTAAATATAAAGATAACTAACCAAATAACTGTATATAAACAGGTAAATTACATTACGGTTTATTACATGCATATTACGATAATATTTAAGCCGATCCGATAAATAACCAAAAAAGGTAAACTTCTTTGCCGCTTCACCAGACCCCCCCGCTAAAGACGACTAGGGATCGACTCAAACACCTTTTAAACAGCTTGCCGGGTCTAAACAGTTCTGCTATTAGACTAGATTTCTGACATTAAGTCTCGAAATAAGTTAAATGTTCTGATTTTCTTTGGCATAAAATATCCTTAACCCGTATTTTTTCAGTCATATTTTTAATAAATCGTAGAAATAAATTGTAATTTGAACCTTTCAAAAATATTTTCAATTAATAAATTCACGAAAACACGAGTTTTGTCCAAGCGTTTTTGAGTATCTAGTCGTTTGGCAGATAAAATTGTGTCGAGACTTGCACTACTGGTTTAATTCTGGAAAACAGGATCTTTTTTCACAGTTGGGAATGTGAGGATTAGCAATTCTCAAATTAACATTTGACTATTCATTCAGTTGGCCGGGTCAGCATTTCCGCATTGCAGATGAGGAAAATATCTAGAGAAAAATCAGCACGCCAGAAGCCTCACTTTGTAAAACTATGTGTATATTCATAGTACGCTATTCATATATTTTGTTTGTCACATTTGGTCAGACTAAGACACTTGACAGAGAAATAACATACCAAAGACAAGATTCCTGTATACTGTTACCTCGAGTTTACGACGGTTTTACTCGCTAGCGACGACGTATAAAAAGTCTGTGGAAAATTGCACAGCGCCTCTAGCGGTCACTGACAGAACTAAAATTTTCCATACAAAAAGTTACGTAGTCGCTAGCGAGTAACACCGTCGTCGCTATTGAGTAAGCTCATGGTAACGGTACTAATGAGTTAAGATTTCATCACCACAAGTCATGCGGGTTTTCGAAACGTAACGTAAGGTACCTGTAAAGGTATTTTCTCAATGACCGTGCTAAGAACGTGTCAGGCACGAAAAGCAACACGATACGCTCTGCCTTGCTCACTGAACTGATTGACAGCGTTCCGTCTCACCGTTACATGGAGCGAGAGCGAGAGAGAGCGAGAACTTAATTTGCTGGTGCCGACGCGCTCCGTGCATGACGCAGCACGACGGTGTTGGTCGGTGACAGAACTGTCTAGTGGGCAAAAAAATATAATTTTTATTGAAAACTATGACACCAGTTTTCAATAAAAATAATATTTTTTTGCAAGTCCCTAGCAATATCATGATATGGTGGTGTTCTGAGTTTAATGTTAAAACTTTTATAGTCACATATTTGGTTCTGAAGTTTACGCGACTACTACTCATTTATTGAATTGTATGGCCATCGATATGAGATATACTAAGACTAACGTTTACATCATAATGAGATATAGATATTTCGGCGTTTACAAGTTTTGTGATGCACCCCTATTTCAGACTTAAATGACACTGCAAATATTATCTACGAGTACTAGTGGTCCCCCGCGACTTCGACCGCAGCGTGACGTTTTATAGCCTCAAGCCTTTCCCGATAAATAAGCTATCCAACACAAAACTACTTCTTTAAATCAGTCCAGTAGTTCTTGAGATTAGCATGTTCAAACAAACAAACAAACTTTACAGCTTTATCATATTAGTATAGATAAATATGATGACGATCTCAGATTACTAAATGAAGTGTTGCGGATAATAATACACCATCGGATCGCTGACTGAATCATGAAAAATTAAACAACCTCGATTGACAATAAATATGTATGTGGGAAGCACGTCCAAAACATAACAATTGTATTTTGCGAGCCCGAACGTTTTCTTTCAAAACATATTCCACGGTTTGTTTTCCCAGCCACAGCCGAAAAGGCAATGCAATTTAACGGAAACTCCACTCGTAAGATGAAACGAAGCGTTTTTTTTACTGAAATTGCATGTCGGGTGCGAGTACAAATCCAATAACACACTGCAGTGGTCCGCCGCTGCCCACTATTTCAAGTGTTTCTGGTGATACGCCTTTTTTATATTTTGTTCTGTCACAACAATGTGAAGGTAGTGTATTTATTACATGTTTGCCCAGCAACAAACTTTAATGTATAAAAAAATCTTAATCTTAAAAATTTACAAGTAAGTGTGACTTAAACGATGATCTGCTTTATATTTACTTTCTTTGAGTAAAATTCTTGCTTTTGTTACAAAATGGCGACGTGTTGTTTGAGTCCTTTAATATTGATAGTACACGGCAATCTGTTTTTCCGAAACTTCAACGTTGGACTCAGAGATCCAAATCATTAAGCGTGCAAGCAATCACGCCGATATTTTAAACTTTATTAGTTTACATTGAAAGACGCCGCATTCAACAGTTAGCTTCAGTACAGTTGCTTTCAAAGCGTCATCTCAGCTGATGTACTATAATGATAGTAGTTATATAGGAGGGCATTAAAAAAGGAACAGATCATATAAATATAAATATTGACACCAATCACATGTGTTATGGAAATCAGACACAACGGTGGAACCACAACACCCAGACCCGAGACAATATAGAAAATTATGATTTCTTTTTTGACCCGACCGAGAATCGAACCCGGGACCTCGGAGCGGCGACACCTTGTAACCAGCGTGCTTAGCCACTACACCACGGAGGTCGTCATGCACAAAATACATACTAGTATTTGTATGATTCACATGAAGTAACGTTCTAAATCAATGCAATATTTACCAAAAAAATACAACCAAATGACAGCAAACATCAATATGAATAGTTAATTTCAACTCCAATAATAATTATACCCTCGATGTGGAACAATTAACATCACGCAATAAAAGTTTACATTTTTGAACAGTGATTCTGAACACACCATATTTATTATGTAAATCAATCAATCAAACATACCTTACGTTGACTAGTGGCATCACAAAGCTCCGAAAGGACTAAAAAGTGAGACAAAAAGTGGTGGTTTCTGGTAAGTGGTTCCTAAACACAACTTTGGTAGTAGTTCGATCAAAGTAGTTTGACCGTTTTGATATCATTGCTTTACGTAACAATTAATAGAAGGTCTATTCATGTAACTCATCGAATGCTGCGCTTTTAGTGAATTCATGAAACAAATGCTGCTCGAGAATTTTTGTCATTGCGTCTACCGCGCTAGCTCCAATTTTTCAATACACTGATTGCGATGGCATCGCTTTCGTTTGCAGGTTTCATAATAATCAACCTTCTGACGAGCAGAAAAATGAAAACTGTACTAGAGGCAGTGAACGATACTGGAGGCGTGTCCAATTATTTTTATTCACAAGCGCAGGTGTGTGCAGCGCTCCTGCAAAGCGCTTTGTTGCAGTTATCGTAGGGATAAACTAGCTGAAAACAAAACTTCAGTGGACTAGCACTCTAGATGTAAAGAACTTTGGGGGAGTTATTTTTTAGGGTTCCGTAGCCGAATGGCACAAAGTTAATCAAATTAGTTTCGTCAAGTCTGTCTGTCTGTCCGTCCGTATGTCACAGCAATTATTATGAAACTATTGGTACACATTTGAAACTTAGTGGGTAGATGTATCCTGTTAACTGCTTCACGATTCTCATACAAAAACACATGAAACTAAAACCTCCCGTACATGAAACTTAAACCTTTTTTTTTTGTAAAACCTATGCGTATAGGGTGTCTATGGATAGGTTATTTAAAAAGACATCAAGATTCCGAAAACTGTTTTGTCTAAAAGTCTAACTTTTGAGATATAGACGCTTCTAAAGTGGTAAAATGGGCGTCCCCCCATTTTATCTGCACATTTTCAATAACCGCAAACATAACATTGTTATTCATACAAATACTGTGAAAAACATATATTTGCTGTCAACAAAATATTATGGTATTTTGGCTAAGTGGAAGTAAGAGGATCTCTAATTCGGTTAAAGTAGGCACGAAACCCTTAGTGTGCGAGTCGACTCGCAGTTGGCCGGATTTTTTTCATACTGTTCGTGGATCACTTGTTAAATTCATAATGCATCTGCATGATGTATGCAAATTATTGAATTGAGCTCGTAGTGTCTCACTGCAGGGCAAAGGCTATAGCCCCTTTTACACTCTCCACAGTTTTAGGCAACTGACCAAACCAACCAACCAACCGACTGCAAACTGCCTGCCAGGCCCTGTTAAATGAGTCCAGCACGTCACGCACCATCTTAGTCTGCGTCATATCTTTAAACAAAGTAAAATCTGTTTTTGCGAACTAAATAATTAAACCAAATCAAATTATACATGTATAAATATATATGTGACACCAATCACATACATTGCTCTGATACCAAAGTAAGTAGTTAATTGCACTTGTGTAATGGATAATAGACACAACAGTGGTACCAAAACACCCAGACCTGAGACAATATAGAAAATAAATTTTGATTTCTATATTAACCGAGAATTGAACCCGGGACCCAGGAGAGGCGACGTCTTGAAACCAGCGCGCTTAGCCACTACACCTTAGAGGTCGTCAAACACATTAACATATGATTACGTATACAGGATACGTATGCGTACGTACAATAGCGTTTTTACACCAAAGATAGATTAGACACTGCGTGATGGGAGTTTTGCACTAAAAAGGTAAAAAAAAAAGTTTTCGCCGCGGCGTCGTCTATCGCATCACTACTGCCTGCCATGCTCACGAGTCAATAGTCACAACTTCCGTATCCCACCGTGTCTTCAAGAATTCCCTTTGAGGTACAGTCGCCAACACATCAGGTTACCCACTTTTACTCCAAACTAACCTTTATTACAAACGCATAAGACACGACAGTGTACCTTCACGTGCTGCTGTCCGTACACACACACTTTCAAGGAACTTTTAACTTGACCGATTCGGCATCTCATGGGAATTTTGGGTAGAGAATCACTTAAAAGATAGATAAAGTTTTAATCAGAAGGAATTCGATTACTATTGATAGGAGTTGGTGTAATTTGATGCCGATGAGGAAAATAAGGATACCAAAAATAACAAACCGGTAATCGACACATAATTTTGATGAAACCTTTTATTTTCCTAAACAAACTTTGTGGAGTAATCACAACAACAATTATTTACCTACATGTCACATGATTATTTTATCTATGTGTACCACATTATGTATTTTTTAATGATGTGTATGTTTATATAATAAATACATATTTATTTTTATATAATCGTATATAAGGAATAGGCAGTATATATGGTTATCATCGTATTATAGTTATCTTTATCACTATTCTCTTCTCTTTTCTTGTCTCTAAAACTTTGCTTGCACCGCCTGTATACATATTTTTCTCAGTTCTGACCTATGGTTGACTGGTAGAGAATGCTTTTGGAAGTAAGTCCGCCATATGTAATGTCCGAATTATATGTTTTGTGCATGAAGTTTAATTATATAAATGATTTAGGAGTCAAACGAGATGATGGACAGTTTGACAATATAAAGATCTCATTTCAAAACACGAATTTTTCTCGACCAAACTCTCTCAACTCTTCAGAAAGCCGCGTCAAAAAATCCTGCAAATAAATATGTTGACATTACAGGTCAGCGCAAGGAAACCGGATCCCTTGTCCGAAAAATATAAAATGGGAAACAAAAACTCGGTTGTGTGTGTATGGCGGAAGGACCCCAACGCTTAAATATAATGGCGCAACACATCACAATTTTTTGGAGACATAAGGACGTAAATACATGGTAAAACCGCAGGATAGTGCCCTGGGAATAATATGTGAACAGGGCTTTATTTGGAAATGTAAACAGGGACCAGCTAGTTGCTGAAATTATGAGAATTTTTAATGTAATTTTTACTCAAAGGTCAGTTAGAAATGCATGTTTAATGTATGAAAAATCAGCACGTATTAAAGTTCAAATCTATTTTTTACAAGATCAATAAATAGACTGAAATTATGCCTGTATTTTTTTATTGTAGTTTGACATCTTACATGTTTTTTACTACAAAATTTAAAAAGACGTAACCAGGTTCATGAGCTTAAGGTATTATAGATTTTTTTCGTGTTGAACATTTTCATTATTGGTGAGATATCGTGGTTACCTAGAACATCTATATGGACTTTGTTTCATTCCTAAGTATCATCAGTTACTACTGGGGAAAAGAGCAAGCAAGCCTACATTATCGTCGTCCTTGTCGTAAAATGGCATTCCATTAATTATTCGTAATAGAACGTATTCCAATTACAATAAAAGTCGCCCTCTATCACCTACAGTTCGATCCGATATTCCTTTTATAAACTAGGAGCGTAGAACAGAAGGCCTCACTACCTAAATTGATGTCTGTTGTTATTTTCAATCACGTCATAAGCTCCGTAACTAGCGCATACTAGATTTTGGCCGCTAAAAATAATATGTTTAACGGTACGCGTCTAGAGCTTAAACTAATTTATTAGTCTCTGGATTAACTTGAATTCATTAGGTATACAATATGTCGCAGCCATCTGGTTAAATCAGCCACCTACTGAAATGCCTAGGCAAATGTTTTAATTGCCGGCATCCAATCAAATGGCTAGGCTGATGATGAACCACTTTACGTTTAACAACTTGGCGTATTGAAAGTTAGCCCGTTGAAGATGACTGACGTCAATATCTTATTTAATTAAACGAGTACACAATATTCTGCCACTGGCTTAACGTTGCGTTTAATGACTTGGGATGCCGGCGTTTTATGAACTGCCTAGACATCCAATTAACTTCAAATTTACCCAGATGGCTGTGACGTACCTATATAATAATAATAATAATAAATAATAACATTATGCATAAATGTATATTGTTATATTTTACCGCGTCCGGCTTTGCAGATTAATACCAGCCCGCTTTACACTCAACAACTCACTGTTGCCATGACAAATTGTAATTGCATCTCGATCGCTTTCAAGTTACATAATAACACTGCGGAACGCAATTTGTCAGAGGCGGAACTGTTACGCAGAACACTGTGACTTTTAGCGCGCATCACGGTTTGGGATTCGTTAAAACCTTTCCTAGTCTAATAAATAAATAAATAAATAAATAATTTTTATTGAGCCATATTACAGTCAGGTCAGCTTAGACTAATGTAGTTATTAGTAAAAGAAGGAGCAGTGTGGGTTCAGCAGCTGAACGTGATCCCCCCTCGAACTAGATGTGAGTCTGTATCTCGAGGGATAGAATCAGATCCAGATGAGAACCGTAACTTTGCGCGTTAGTTACATAAACAGATGTTTTAAAAATAATAATTATGGCTTATTTATGATACAAGCATGGAGCACTTACTTCCCAAAATAGATTTTTGTCCGATTGTTTGGGAAGAAGGTTTAACTTAATATTAAATGTATGTGTGTGTGTGTGTGTGTGTGTGTGTGTGTGCGTGTGTGTGTGTGTGTTTGCACGTGTGTGTGTACGTGGCTCGTGGGTGTGCGTGTATGCTATGTGCGTATGCGTATTGTGTGTGTGTGTGTGTGTTACATATGAAAAGTGTGCCGATTAAGGTGCGTATGTTGTAAAAAGAAATGTTACTATATATACAATATAGAATGGTTGACAGTATTTAAGGACAATATCATGATATGGTGTTCAACAAGTCCTCAGTATTCTCGTAGTCAAGAGTTTGTAAATAATTTCGAATACATGTTTTGCATCCATGTTTGGTACTGGGATATATGTTTTTTATTTTATTTAATTTATTATATAGTTTACAACTCATAATCGAAAAATGCCGTCTTGCTAGAGCAGTTCTGTGAGGTGGAACAGGGCAAACATTATGTGATTTTCGTTTTTTATAAAGTTTGGGATCAAATTTTAGTTCAGAGTGCTTTCTTAGAATAGTATGGAGTATAAACAACTGTCTGACACTTAACACACCAGTGTCTGCATACAGCTGAGTTGACGAATATCGAAAAGGTTTCCCGGTGGATACCTTTAGAACGGCCCTCTGGGCGCGTTCCAAAGACATCATTGTAGTTTTTGGTGCACCACCCCAGACTGGTAGGCAATAAGTCAACAGTGACTGACATAATGCTAGGTATGTCATTTTGATAGTAGCCGAATCCGCAGCATCCCTTAAACGACGAAAAACAAAAATAAGTTTTCTGACGCGATTTGTTAACTGCTCAACTTGATGTTGCCAGTTTAGAGTCTGGTCTAGAAACACACCAAGGTATTTAACTTTGGTCACTCTAGAGACCGATAGACAGTTACAGCTAGTAGAGTCAGAGCATAATTTATGAGCTTTAACTGTGTAGTTGTGAGGAGGTACAGAAGATGTTCGTGCGGCGAAAGGAACATAACTGGTTTTTGCTAGGTTTAAGGTGAGAAGGTTAGTTGATAGCCAGTTCATAACGATTTTTAAGGCAGATTCCGTGTGTTCTTGTACTGAGTCCCATCCGTCACCGTGCACAACAAGGGCGGTGTCATCTGCATAGGTGTAGATGTTGCAGTTTGGCATTTTTAGATTGCATAGTTCATTGATGTACACGATAAACAAGGTTGGACCCAAAATGCTGCCTTGTGGGACACCAAAAGTGATCATTTCCTCACTGCTGAGATATTCACCAATTTTGACTTTTTGGGTCCTATTTGACAGGTAGTCACGGAAAACACTCAAGGCAAGTCCTCTTACGCCAACTTCCTCTAGTTTAGAGAGAAGTAATGGCACAGATACCGTGTCAAATGCCTTAGACAGGTCCAGAAACACACTAACACAGTTTTTCTTCCTATCCACACAATCTACAATATCCTGTACAAGTGCAAGTACAGCATCTTCAGAAGATCTGCCCTCTCTAAAACCGAACTGATTCGGAGCTATGATGTCCTTTGTTTTTAAATAGCTTTGTAGTCGGTTATTCAGAATCTTCTCCAACACCTTGGACATCACTGGCAAGACAGAAATCGGGCGGTAATTGCTAATATCATCCTTATTTCCGCTTTTATAGACTGGATGAACGATAGCCTTTTTAAATGCATTCGGAAAAACACCCGTTGACAGTGAAAGTTGGCAGATATGTGTTAAGAGGGGCACAAAAACTTCTCGAGATGATTTAAGAATTGAGGGAGCAATGTTGTCCCAACCGACTGCACAATTAGTCCTAAGATTTCTTATAATGTTGTCAACTTCATCAGCGCTTACGTCAAACATAGCAAAGGAAGCACAGACCGAGTTTGGCTTTGGTAAAGGGATAGGGGATTTTACAATTTGCTCTCTTAGTATGTCATTGGCTAATTTTTTACCTACATTGCTAAAGAAATTATTGACAGAATTTATAGATGAGGGTATATCCGGCATTATATCAAGTAGGGGTTTTGATGATGTCACAGTTGGAGAGATTTGCGTTATGTTCTTAATAGCCTTCCAAGTAGCCTTTGTATCACATTTTGCACTTTCAAGCATACTTTTGTAGTAAGAGTACTTCAGTTTTTTAAGAATTTTATTAATGTAGTTTCTGTATCTCGTATAGGTGATTTTAAGTACAACGTTGTCAGGGTCAAGTTTTACCTGACTATGCATTTTATCCCGGTTTCGAATGCACTTTAGCAAACCTGATGTTATCCATGGCTTTAGAGTTCGTCTGCTACGAGGCAACACAGATCGTGTGGTATGCTTTTTAATAATATCTGAGACCTTGGAAACTAGATAGTCTGCTGCAAAGTTTGCATCTGGACTGTCCAGGACTGGAGAGAAATCACAGATAGTAATATCTACTTTTATAGCGTGGTAATCAACTTTTGTGATGGTTTTTTGTGTGACACGCTTAGTAAAGGTTGGAATGGATATCATTGTCGGACAGTGGTCTGTGATATAAGATTCAATAACCAAAGTTGTAGAGCAGTGTTTTGACTTCAACATGATATGATCGAGGCACGATTCCTCCCTAGTCAGGTATGTATGAGTAGGTAACAGTCCATGAGATGCCATCAGATTCAGATAACGGTCGGAATTTTCATCGGAATTATTAGGTGATATGTCAATATTTATGTCTCCTATTAAACCGATTACTTTATATGATCTAAGAGAAGTGAGTATGTCGTGCAAACTGTTAAGGAAATTTGTAGTGTTGCGGTTAAAAGGTGGACGGTATATCGTCACAAGAGCTGTATCTGAACCGATTTTGCAGATAAGACAGCTTGCGTCTTGTATTACATCTGATTCAGTGACTGTACATTCTATAGAGTTATGAGCATAAACCACAACGCCATCATTTTGGTTTAACGGGTTAGTAGACTGGTATGCAACGTAGTTTTCAAGTTTAGGGGGATTTAAAACTAATGATATCCAACACTCAGTGAGTATGATGATATCAAACTGAATGTTTATAATTGCCAAGAGAGATATGAATTGATCTATATTGCAGTTTATGCTGCGTATATTCATATGGATCGCAGTGTAAGACTTATTTGAGTTCTGTATATATGTGGTACATCTATCCGGTGGGCAAACAAATGAGTGTGATACATTAAGAGCCTCCAGCTCTGCTGATATTGAAAGAAGATTATCTATTTTGTTTCAAATATATAGAAAAAATAATAAGAGAATAGACTAAATTGAAAAGAGACTGGAGACTCTGAATGTACCACCATATATGTTTGGAAAATGAAATGAAGAGATACGATTCGGATAGATAGTATTGTTTTGAAATAAACAGAACCACAGGTTTAGTATTTTTATAGTTTTTGTTCATATTATATGTTTTATGCATGGCATGTTTCATAGTAACAGTATGCTGATTTGGATTAGGTGTGGATGTATTTGAGTAAGGTAGTGTAATAAGTGTAATGTGTATCTGTGTATGTGTTAATGATATTTTAGTAAGTTTTAATACAATATAAAGCAAACATTGTAAGATATACTTAGGTAGGTAATATTTCTTAGAGATATAAATATATGCAAAAAGTAAAAGTAAAAGGAATAGTCATAGCAAGGTAGGTAGTAGTGAGTGGAGGGAGCTCTCTTTGTCCACTCTAATAACGTTGGATGTCTCGTCCTTCTTGAGATATATTTTTCCATTATTGGTCCAACAAAATTTAAAACCATTGTTTTTTGAAAATTCCCGGGCAAGGTAGAATAATTTGCGTTTGTTTCCAGATAAGTACTCTGATATATATATTGGAGCCTGTTTGCCCTCGATTCCGATCTGCGTAGTGTTGAGTTTCTTGTCTACGTTGGCTTTATTATATTTCCGTGAAGCAGATAAGAAATCACTTTTAAGGTTCACGGTAGCAAACTCAACCACAATGGTTCTTGGTTTGCCCGGCTTCGCAGGAAGACGATAGGTGTCACGCAGGTCCGTGGAAATGATATTCATATTCAGGACCTTTCCAACTTCAGTGACATGACGCTGCAATTCGTCTGACGTTTCTTTTGGGGAGCCTGGGATGTTGCGCAACTCAACACATGAAGAGCGGGTGCTATATTCCATATTTTCAATCCGCTGTTCTAGGGTTGCTATATAATTACGATTTTCAACTCTTTCTTTTTCGAGGATTTCGACTCTTATTTTTAGGTCTTCGTTAGAGGCCTTGATAGCTTCAAGATTGCTCTCAATATTTGCGTTGGTTATCCGGATTTGTTCGTTTTGGAGCTTTATTTGCGCAATATCTTCCATGAGTTTTGTCATCATTGCTGATTGGCCCGTTCGCAACGAATCTAACATGGCCTTTATTTCATCTTTTAGATAGTCCATTTCAGTGTACTTTGGGGAGGAATCGTCTTCCCGGTACCGTTTGTGACGTGTTGTTACCCCACTGGTCATATCAAAGTCCTGGGGAGTCGACATGAGACTTGGCAAGTCGGAGTCCGATTGCGTTTTATCTGAAGGCGCGATAGGAGGTGTACGATTCAGCGGCATATTGTTGAGTTTTTAATTAATGTCTTAAATTGGTTACTTTCAATTATTGCAAGATGAATGAAATCACAATAAGCAGAGTATTGTCGTAGCAAAAAGAATGCACCGCGCCGTAGCAAGATCGTAGCAAGTGGGCGGAGTCTTGTAGTCGTAGTCTCGTATGGCCGTAGCCGCTCGTAGCCCCTCGGTTCCTTTCGGGAGCGGTCGGCTTCAATCGGGCGCGCGCGCTCGGTGCACGAGCAAAACCGGCTCGCTGCTTACGGCCTTGTACGCTAATTGAATCGTTGTTTGTCGTAGGTCAGTTACAGAAAAAAATCAAATAAACTTGCCAATTATCCTTTGATCTCCTCGAAATTCAGCTTTTTAAACACCAACAGATATCAAAATATTGGAGGTGGGCTGTTTAGATTCAAGCTAGTGTGCTTTCCCGCGAAGAAAAATACACTTATCACTGCATAATAATTGATTTAGACGGACACACTATGAGATACGTGTTAACAGCTGACCGCCGCGCTCACAGTCTATAACGCCTTATGCACAATTTGAATTCAGATTTCGAGTCAAACTCATTCTGAATTCGAAATAAATTCAGAACGAGTTTGACATCGCTGTGGTATATAAGTTAAACGTAACAGCAACAAAAGTGTCAATCACGCGGATTTTAAATATATATAAGTAATGTATGTGATTGGTGTCCAATTCAATGTATTTTGTAAATAAGTTTCATGCGCCGACCTTCAAGATAAAAGCCTGGTTGTAAAAATGAAGTGCAAAGTAATTTAAAAATTTGTCGTACTTACTTGCATAAATTAAGTCAAAAGAACTAACTGAAGACACACATTTTACTTCGGAAAGTTACAAAAACTCGGGAAGATCCGCACGTACGTTTTACCGATGTCAAATAGGCCCAATAGCTTTGCTTTGCTATCGGAATGTGCACATTTGTACCACATTTACTACCCCGAACCCGAGCTGTCAAATTCGATCTATAAATCAGCCAGTTCTAGTCTGTTCATACATAAACATGTACATGGCAAGACGTGGTATGCATCCCCATCATACCTAGAACCCTCATTGCATAAAAGAACTCTGCAACAGGAGGTCTGGTTATGGTGGAAAGGTATACTTCGACTTGGTATCATGTGTGTACAAATCCAGTTGTAAGACTAATAGATTACCGGATAAACTATTGTTATTTGCTTGAAAGCGGGGTAAAATACGGCCCGGTCGGTTGTAAGCCACAGGTTATGTTATTTTAATACGTTCACCAGGGCCCTAATTTACATGATAATTAACTGACCTTAGGCCTTCACATTTAGGCGACTGAAGGTTATAACACATCTATACATACGTCACGGTGATAGCACCGTATCAACTTGAGGCGTTCAGTATTATTTGTATGAAACTCCATACTTCAACGCACATCTATCAACTTCGGAACGTCTCCACCTCGGATCGAGACCAACTCGTGACCCACTCTCGACCAGCGGCGCATGCGTTGTAACGCGCTTACGGCGCGTCGCCCGCTGGTTGACGACTATCCGTCCACCCTGTCAAACGGGCTGTCATTCACAAGAAGAACTGTCATAAGTTGTAGCAAACACGATCCATGGCGAGGCGTTCGCTATCCGGTGCCGATCCCATCCGAGGCGTTGCTTCCCTTTTCGTAAATCGCTTCCGTATGGTTGACGCCTCGATGGTGCCGTTCCCTTGCCGGGTTGATTAGTCGACACCGACCTTTAAGCAGCGCGACCATCGCGTGACAGTAGTACTGATGATAATTTCATACATATATGGCAGCAGCGGCACTCACGCGGCAGCAGCGCCGCTGTTTTTGATGTATGTGCATCCGCTGCTGCCGCTCTAGGAATTTGGCAGGTTTTTTTATTTTAAATAAAGGAGATTTAAAAAAAAAAAAGTGAGATACCATCAAATTTAAGCACCTTTTTGATAATTTTCAAGTGTTAATAACTAGAAACAAGTTCCATCTTATGTATTAGAACGATCAGAGCCTTACGTAGCATCATTATAGCTTCGTATAAACAGGAAACCTACCGTGTAAGTTCTAACTAAGATTAATGTAGATAATTTAGCAACATCTACTAAAGCAAACACCCAAGAAGCCAGCACGCGATACGTAACAGTGAAAACTAATAAAGTTTACAACGATTCAAGTTTCTAGTTACGAGATAAATCTATTTCAGGGATCCGAGACAGAAGTGTCGCTAGGAAAAATAATGGTGAGAGAAATTTGTTGTACAATAGAAGTAAGGGGTGCGTGTTAGAACCTGTACCTGAACGAAAAAATATTATTCTACTCTTTGAATCATGTTAAAAAGTGGAACCAGAAACCATCATAATAATATTGAGAGGTGTAAGTAAGTTTCTGTCATAAGTTACTGATCGCGTAGTACACCACAGTACTATGTTAAAATATACCAGCTGTGTTTTTTTTATATTCGTACATTATCCTTGAAATAAACAAACTTTCTACTCTTAAGTGCTGCATAAGTGTTCAGCAACTTATAATGTACCTACAATTTTCACGTAAGAATAAGTCATGTCTTGGATTCAGACTGCTGAATTCAGACGTCCAAAGCCAAGTTGTCAGTCTTCAAAACTGCACGAATTTTATCTGAAATTCACATTTTGTTCCTCGATATTTCACATGACGTAAGCTTAAATATAAAACCACGAACGCAAATTGCCCTCGCTACTCGAGGGTTCCGTATGTAAGGTTTTGTTTCTAACCACTTTGAATTTTATACACATTATGTTAGTTGTTACAATATTTGGATATTATTTGGTATGTATTTTTAAAATATTCATGATATTTTGTTTTAAAAACATTAGCTTGAAAGAGGATATCCGGTAGATAGTAACGCCATCTTTTCTTACTTCTTAAATATTTAAATATAAACAACCGGATATCCCCTAGACAGCGCCACCTTTAATGAAATCTTAAAATATTTAATCAACGGATGTCTGCTCAGGGACGCCATCTATAATACGAGTAGTGTTTGCTATAATATTAAAATCAAAGCGGGTATCCGCTACACTTATTTTCTTAATGTTTAAAATTGTAGATAAAATTAGTATTAAAGAAATATAATTCGGATATCCGGAAACGGACGCCATTGTTTTTGGATCCTAGGTCTGAGGATCAGGCAGTTCTTGGATAGTTGCGGAGTAGTGAAGTTGTTCTAATATATTCCTACAGTGTACCTATCAGAGTTTTTGTGAAATATACCTCAAAGTTAATTACGATATCAAAAGTGTTTTTATTCTGCGGAGGACATCCTACAATCAGAAGTGGTATGTACACGCTCATTTTATTCCATTAGCGTAGTAATCATCTTCTATGCCCTGAATACTGTAAGTGTTAATAATTTTCTTCATTAGTTTGGAATTTCGTTACGCATTACTTACTTGAAAACAAGTGAGTTTTATTCTTGTACGCAAATCATTCGTAGTAGTTAATATTTGCAGTTAATAAGGCAGCTATTTATCTAAATTCAATAATGTAACTGGACTTCTTAGAATAATGAAGTGATAAGTGTGTCAGCAGTTGTGAGCAAGTTTGAATTTTATTTTATTTTGTTCGTGGTCATTAATGCCATAAAGTCACTTTGTGGTCAGAATTAAATAGAATTTTATGAGCTAGGGGTTGTTTTAGAGGGGTATACAATTAGGACACTGTTACCGAGTTTTTTTTTATTTATTTTAGTTTGATTCTTCGAAAATTTATTGTAATTTTGAAAAATGAATTTAATGCATTTTTTTTTGTTTCCGAGCTGAGTGTGGATGATGGAGCAAGACGGGAATGGAAAAGATCGCCGCTTGCAAACCCCTGTACGGGATCGATCGGCGGATGGAGCCAGGCGGAGTCGGAGCCGACTTCGAAGCGTGGTGCAAGATTGTGGCAGTCGTTCGCGTCGGAGTCGTAGCCGTATGCGTTGCTACAGAGGCAGCCGCAGTCACGGAAGGCACAGCCGCAGCCATAGCAGGCATCGTGAGAATCAAGAGGCAGCTACCGAACATGCTCGTCGCCGTGAGCGCGCACCAGAAAGTGAACGCGAACGTGAACGTTTTGAGCGTTTGCGTCAAAGGGAGCTGGCGTTGGAACGCGAACATGCCCGAGTTCGTGAGATGGAGAGTGACCTGCGAAAGGAACGGGAGGAGAAAGATCGACGTCAGCGCAGCGAGCACCGAGGTTCGCGGGATAGCAGCTCAAGCCGGCATAGCAGACGACGTGGCCGAGGACGTCGCGATTCACCGAGCGCGGGACTTCAGCCTAAAAGGTCATGTACTCCTACTTTTTCATCAAATGATGTTTTGCAAATTATTCAATCCATTAAAAATGGTTTCACATCCCAACCGTCCAATCAGACGCCACATTCATCTAAAAACTTAGACTTTAAAAACATTTTACCAGACTTTAACCCATCTGCAAAAACCCAACGTATGGATGTTTGGCTTAAGAAGGTCAACGAATGTGCGTCTGTGTACGGATGGGATGAGAGGACAACCATCCATTTTGCCATGCAGAAACTACAGGGACTGGCTAAAACGTGGTATGAGAGTCTCAATACAATCTTGTAAAGTTGGGAGGAATGGCAAATTAAACTATTGGGTGCTTTCCCTTGGGAACAAAACTACGGCCAGTCCCTGGAGGAAATGCTGAAACGTAAAAGTAGATTTAACGAATCAATTGAAAGCTACTATTATGAAAAACTAGCCTTATTAAACCAGTGTGATATTACGGGGAAAAAGGCGGTCGATTGCATCATACATGGTATCACTGATAAGACAATGAAATCAAGTGCTCTAGCTATAAGGTGTGATGAGCCAGATCAGTTGTTGAAATTTTTAACTAGCTTTAATAGAGAACAATTTCATTCATTTAAAGATAGGAACAGTAATTTTACAGATGATAAGCAAAGTAGTAAATCAAACAATAGGATGTTTAATTCAGGCGTATTTTGTTTTAATTGCAAGGAGAAAGGTCACCCGTACATGAAATGTAGTAAGCCAATCATAAAATGTGATCGTTGCAGTAGGATAGGACATAAGAGTGAGCATTGTTTTAGCAAGACTGATTCGGGACTAACTAAATCAAATCATGTCCCAAAAACCATGCGCATTTCTCACGCAAGTCTGAATTATAAATTTATCAAGGACGTAGGTGTAAATGGTATTACATTCCCAGCATTTGTAGATTTTGGTAGTTAAGTCACACTCATTAGACAGACTGATTTTGATAAACTTGGTATCCAACATGACCACAAACCTTCCACTATGAAAGGTTTTGGCAACGGTTTAGTTCATTCGATAGGCTGCATCACACTTAACCTTCAAATTGACGGAGTAGAAGCAGCAGTCCCGTGTCGCATAGTGGACGACAGTCTTTTGGAAAAGCCAATGCTGATAGGACAAACTTTTTCTGAACAAGCGCACATAATAGTATATAAGGACGCAAACAAATTACAGTTCTACAATTTAGGCCATGAGGTTAGCGATGTCAACGCAAATGATGATATTGATCAAGTGGTACGAGTCTGTATAGGTGAACATTATAAAATTTTTGGCTCTGTAAGTGTTAAGGCAAAAACGGAATCTTGTTTCACTGGAGACGTTATGATGACTACGAAAATTGTAGGCAAGCCTAATCATCAATTTTTGGTGTTAGGTGGTATCTACACTGTCAAAAAGGGCATTTTAGTTGTAACTGTGACACCTTGTGTTGTTCCTTGTTTACTCCAAAAGAATTTCATATTTTCGAGAGCGGAAAAAATAAAAGTTGTTCGTAGACTCATAACGTCACCATCTGAAATTGGTCAGACACCCGTTACTCATAAAAAGTTAGACGAGAGTAAAGTCCAAACAGGGCCATCGGTAATGGAACACGACAAAGCCCGGTTATTAAGTATATTGCGTCGGTATGAACATTGTTTCGCATCTGACTTAGGCGAGTTAGGCTGCACAAATGTGACCGAAATGAAAATAGATTTGAACAGTAACCGACCCGTAGTCTATAGGCCATACAGATTATCGCACCACGAACGAGAACACGTACGTCATATGGTAGATGAGATGTTGGAAGCCGGTGTAGTTAGAGAGTCAATGTCTAGTTATGCAAGTCCTATCATATTAGTACGCAAAAAGGATGGGAATATGCGGTTATGTGTAGACTATAGAATGCTGAACTCGGTAACTATTAAAGAACGGTATCCTATGCCAATTATTGAGGACGAGATAGCAAGACTGTCTGGACAGGCATGGTTTATCACGCTGGATCTGATGTCAGGATATTATCAAGTCCCAATTGCTGAGGAGTGCAAATATCTTACTGCGTTTGTGACGCCGGATGGGCACTATGAATACAATCGTATGCCCTTCGGCCTTGCAAACGCACCGGCTGTTTTCCAGCGCATGATGAACCATGTACTGGGTACTGCTCGATTCGATAAGGCCACTGTGTACATCGATGATTTATTGGTTTTTGGTGCTGATCCAACCCAGTGTTTGGATAGGTTGGAGGAAGTATTGCAACTTCTACAGGATGCAAACTTAAAATTGAACCTATCCAAATGCTGTTTTTTGCAAGATAAAATTGATTACCTGGGATATGAAATTAGTTCAGCTCGAGTACAGCCAGGCCAAAACAAGATTAGGTGTGTTATCGATTTTCCTTGCCCTTAAAACGTTCATGGGGTGCGGCAATTCCTTGGTCTTGTAGGTTATTTCAGGAAGTTTATTCAAGGTTTTGCTCAAATTGCATGCCCCTTGACTAAACTTCTGAAGAAAAATGCAGCCTGGGAATGGAATTCTGAGCAGGAAAGAGCATTCAAGACCCTAAAAGAAAGGTTAATAGATAGGCCAATACTTATCATTTACGATCCCAAGGCAGAGACGAAGCTGCACACGGATGCAAGTAGGTTAGGCGTCGGCGGTATGCTCCTTCAGCGGCCTCTCGGTAGTCAAGACTAATTTCGTCCCGTGGCGTACTACAGTCGACAATCAACTCCAGAAGAAAAGAATTTCCACTCGTACGAGTTAGAAACCTTGGCAGTTGTCTGTGCTTTAAAGAAATTTCGTGTGTACCTTCTAGGCAAAGAATTCAAGATTGTTACCGACTGTAGCGCGCTCCGGTCCACATTCTTAAAACGAGACCTTATACCGCGAATTGCCCGCTGGTGGCTCGTTTTACAAGAATTTGATTGCGCCGTAGAGTATAGGCCAGGTTCGAAAATGTCACACGTTGACGCCCTTTCAAGGAATCCCACAAATAACAAGGAACTGTTGAACCCCGAACAGTTTCCCACGGTCATGACTATAACCACCGAGGACTGGCTACTAACTCTACAATTGGGGGACGAGGAGTTACGGAAAATTCGTGACGTAATTTTAAGTGATCTTGATACCAAGGGGCTCGAATACATCAAACAAAACTACCTCATAAAGGATAAGAAATTATATCGGTATAAGGACGGGGACAAGGATAAAATTAGATGGGTAGTTCCGAAGGGGGCAAGATGGCAACTATGCAGGTTGAATCACGACGAAATAGGACACGTAGGCTTCGAAAAGACTCTTGACAGATTAAAAAAGAATTACTGGTTTCCCAAAATGAAGCGTTTTGTGAAAAAGTATGTCGTAGCGTGTATAGAATGCGCTTACGCGAAAAACACTTCTAACACTCGTGAAGGCTTGCTACATCCTATACCTAAAGTAGCAACACCTTTTCACACCCTGCACGTTGACCATCTTGGGCCTTTCGTGAAATCAAAAAGGGGTCACACTCATATTTTAGTTGTGGTGGACTCATTTACCAAATTTGTTTTCATTAAGTCTGTCAGAAACACTAACACACAAAACGTGATAAATGTTCTGGAAGAAATTTTTTACACCTTTAAAGCCCCAGAACGACTTGTAAGTGATAGAGGTAGCTGTTTTACTTTCCATAACCTTCGCAAATTCTGTCTTGATAAGGGAGTAAAACACATCCTAAACGCCGTGGCTAGTCCCAGATCCAACGGACAAGTAGAGCGGTATAACCGCACTATTCTTGACTCTCTGACAGCTCAAAACCTTGGGGATTGTGACAATGGTTGGGATAGTAAGTTAGGGAGAATCCAATGAGGGTTAAACAATACGAAGGACACCTGCTGAAGTTATGTTCGGGATGTCTATGAATAGTGAAGTAAAAGCCTCTTTAAGTGAAATAACCACCCAAACGCAGGATGATTGTGAAGTGATTTCTCTCCGTCAAGAAGTTAAAAGCAAAATAGACAAAGCACAAGAGTCACAGAAATCTTATTATGACAAAGAGCGTCGTCCAGCCTGCTTATACAACGTAGGGGATCTTGTCAAAGTTACTAAGGTGGCATTTCATAATGAGGGCAAAAGCAAAAAGCTTATGCCCTCTTATGAGGGGCCCTATAAGATCGCCAAAGTTCTGGGCAATGATCGCTATAAGATAGCTCCTATACCAGGTTTTGTAGGTATGAAAAATAAACGCAAAACGACCGTTGCAGCCGATCGGCTAAAACCTTGGATTCACTTGGCAACTTTAGATATAGATAAGGATGTTGATACCATTAGTGATGAAACGATGAGTGAATAATTTTTTACGTGTATACTGGCAACTCTTTCCTTTACCTACGCACTTAATTATAGATTTTACAAGAATAGTTTTTGTACATGATGTTTTATTTTGTTGCAGGTCAAGCACGAGAATGGATCGGTTCGTGTCTTGACCTGTCAGGATAAGAACTGGTCATATGGATGGTTGTCCCTGGATGGAATAATTTGGAATGATGGATATAAATTTAGATGGATATTTATTGGATAAATGGATGGTTATTTACATAGATTGATGGATACTTACTTATATGATTTATTAAATAGATGGATGGATATTGATTTACTTAGAATTTGGATTGATATTTACATAGATGGATATTTATAAAAATGATCCTAAATATAAGTATATAGCGCTCTAGATAGATGGATATTGCATATCATTGTTATGATATTTAATTTAATATAATATTTTGTTGCAGTCATGGATTTGCAAACGATGTTTAAGTAAGATGTAGATGGATTTACTGATTGAGATATATATTTTTATTGGAGTAAATGATATCAACCAAACAAATGAAATCATGATAATCATACATGTTACACATTTACATGTGAATATTAAAGTGATTAGCTGTATCATACCAGCTTACTTATTAATTTTGTAGAAATATAAGGATATTGTTTAGATTTTAGAAACGTTATTTAAAAATATGTATACAATATAATAAAAAAAAACACTTGTATGAACTAGAGTCTATTGACATAAATCGTTTATTTAATAAGAATATCAATAATTATATAAATTTGATAACTTTTGCTTCTGCCTGCCAAGTGTAAGGTTTCCACGAGGAGCGTGTATGGGGACATACACGTTATCAGGATGGTCGAGTGTAAGATTTTGTTTCTAACCACTTTGAATTTTATACACATTATGTTAGTTGTTACAATATTTGGATATTATTTGTTATGTATTTTTAAAATATTCATGATATTTTGTTTTAAAAAACATTAGCTTGAAAGAGGATATCCGGTAGATAGTAACGCCATCTTTTCTTACTTCTTAAATATAAACAACCGGATATCCCCTAGACAGCGCCACCTTTAATGAAATCTTAAAATATTTAATCAACGGATGTCTGCTCAGGGACGCCATCTATAATACGAGTAGTGTTTGCTAAAATATTAAAATCAAAGCGGGTATCCGCTACACTTATTTTCTTAATGTTTAAAATTGTAGATACAATTAGTATTAAAGAAATATAATTCGGATATCCGGAAACGGACGCCATTGTTTTTGGATCCTAGGTCTGAGGATCAGGCAGTTCTTGGATAGTTGCGGAGTAGTGAAGTTGTTCTAATATATTCCTACAGTGTACCTATCAGAGTTTTTGTGAAATATACCTCAAAGTTAATTACGATATCAAAAGTGTTTTTATTCTGCGGAGGACATCCTACACGTACAAAATTATAATATGTAACTTAGCTTAAAGGAACTATTTCCAATTTTCTTCCAGTCTCTTAACTTACAGGTTATGTTTTACTTGTAGTGTTAATTATATGATTCTAGGACGATAGAAAATACTGAACAGGTTAAGGTTTCACAGCTGAAATATCCTTTAGATATAGAACATTTGATGTAGGTGCATTTAAGTTTGATGCAACCACGTATTTCCGATGACACATTCGAATTCTATCGAGTTGTTTTTTCCTTGAACACCCTAAAATATAAGAGGCATTGAATATCTAACGTAACCACCTAATTAATTTGCGGAAATAAGCTTAATTAGTTTCATTATTCGGGTCAACAAGGGATTATTACCACTTTTGGGGAACACCCTCATCTCTTTGATAGCTCGCATTAGCTTCAAGGATATAATTACGTCACTTGATCTCGATGACTCAGTTTCTCTAGGGACGATCTTATTTTAATATCGTACCTAATTTGTTTTCAAGGAACGCCAAGAATTTGATTGGTGCTTAAACTTTTATCATGACCTCATTTATGGTGCAGAGAAAGTCCTGGAGGCCGATTCTCGCGGCAATCGAATTTTTTTCGTGTGGTAATTCGATTGAGAGATCAACCATTTTACCAAAAAAAAACAATTAAAATATCACACGTAGGAAGAAGATATCGCACGAACAAAATCTAAATTTGTAGAAATCGTGACCCCTGAGAAATTAAAAACAATCTTTTATTCAACAAGGAAAATTTGATCGGTGAAATTTTTGAATAGAAGAATCGAAAATTACCAATTTAAAAAATTTACCATCCAGGGGGATGGTAAATTTTTCCAATTCTCATTATCTTTAAAGTTAGTAACCCAGTATATCAAACTGGTGGATTAAAAGAAATGATTACAAAAGTGCCACTTTTCAAGATGTTAATCGGCCATCTTGTAATCTTGTAGAATCACTTTATTTTATTTTTAAAGACTTCATGAACAATTTACCGCCCGGAACACTTTTAAATTTAAATATAGTGGAGCTTGCAGGTCTAAACTTGCACCTCCTTAATATAAAATTAAAAGCACTGAGTACGTTTATAGCGTAGTCTTTAAGATGTTTGCAAGATATGTGCTTTAATGTTTAATCTATAAGGCTCAAATTCAAATGCCAGGGAATAACAGTTAGCGCCTTTTATGTTAAGTATAAGAGCAGAGGCTGTGTAGGAAAACTCTGTCGTCGTCTCTACGTTATTGTGGCCAGTTGAAGTTCCAACTTTACCCATTACTCGGAATACTAAGGTAACACAGCACAAACAGTAAAGCCAGTGCATTCTGTACGAAACTTTGACTTGACTGGTTGACTTACAAATGCTTAGTTTAGAATGTTTATAACACTAAGTGTCATATTTTATATTTGTTACGGACACCCAATCATGTTTTAGTAATAAGTTTAGTTATATTTATTTATAAGGATTTTAGATGAAAATAAATATGATTTTCTGTTAGGGCCATAGCGAGTAAGCATTGTAATTAGCTTAGGGCTCGTTTTATTTCAATAATAAGAAACCTGTTAGTTAGGAATTCCCATTTGCAAATTAGGTAGGCAGGTAGGGTAACAATTAACTAGCTAGGAAATATTAAGAAATATGTAGGTAGTTTGGTACAGGGGCGAGGGAGACCCTAGTAGGCTGTCTCGCTCAGGTGGAGCGAGGCCGGTAAAGCCTTCGAATTTCCTGTCCCCCATATCGCAATTTCTGAGGGTAGGTAGGAAACCCAGAGAGTGGATTGTTGCGAATGGGAATTTTATGACGATTAATGTAGGTAGGTTACAAAAACGTAAGAAGGAATACGCAGATGTTGTTATGTGTCCGTCCTTGTTTGAAACTAATGTGTATTAGTCGATAAGTCAGACGTGTATTTTTGTATAAATAAAGGGCCGTGAGTGGGCCAGGTCGTACGCGCTCTCACGGTCACCGATCTCAAAAAGAAGAGTTTTATTTGGAATCTACAGTCTACACATCGAAGAAAAGATCGTCGGAAAATTTACTCAGCCTGCCTGTAGTCAATAATATTCATAAAGATGAAATGAATAACTACTTGGCCCACTGCAGTTGTAAAACAGTTCGGTAGATAGCGCAGACATTTCGCGTTATGACGTATCCATGAGAGACCAGAAATTTCACACGGTCGGACCGACAGCACGGCAGCTCAATTGGAAGAGCGTTTGGCTCCGTTAGCTGTAAAGGTTCGAGTCCCGCCCGTGCGCAATTTTTGGTTTCTTATTTCATCTTTATGATAACAAGTGCTTATTCAGAAGAAAATAGTTATGTATCATCTTATTTGGTTCTGAAGTTTACGCGAATACTAGACATTGATGAAAACACTTTTCAGATTAAACGCAAATTCATGTAAAAATCAATAACCTGCGTACAAACATAAACTATTATCTTCTCTTCCTCACTCATATTTTTTTATAGAAGTTTGTATCCACAGAAAAAGCTTACAGTTTCTTGAGATGTTGCTTGGGTCTTCGAAAGAATAGGATCCCACGCTGGTGGTATTTGGTATATTTTCTTCCATTTTAATATCGTTTCTATTTACTGTAAGATGTAACTATGTTATCATTCAAGGTTTGCGACATTGTCGCTATATTTTATAGTCACTATTGACACCAAGCAGAAAAATACTGAAGTAAGGTCCAAATACACTTCTGCATTTTATGAAGGTCCTAGGCGTATAATTGGCGACCTAATTTACTCAGATAGCTGCGACACTATACAAGGTCAAAAGGGGCACTGAAAGACGATCAGTGCTCTACTTTTTCGTCTAGCCGTTTTATTTGGGCTACTTGTATAGTGCGTAGGAAGCGACAAAACAAGCGATATGATTTTATCTCTATGCCACTCCGGCAACGAGAACCACCAATTTAGACCAAAAGTTCGCGGCGATAGCTACGGAACGGTTTAATTTGTTTTAACGGGTATTTGAAGTTTGAGCGCAACTTTGTCGCGTAATAATGAAGTAGTGGCAGGAGAGAAACTGTTGATTTGAATGGATACTGTTACGAAATAAACTTGGTTAGAAATTATTTGAAACATTTGAGTTTTGGTAGATATGCTTTTATGATGATAACCATCAGCTAGATTAGATCATGGATATATGATAACACTATGATTTTGACGATCACCGTGGTGGAGAGGCTAAGCACGCTGGGTTCCTAGGCGTAACCACACCGAGGTCCCGTGTTCGATTCCCGGTCGGGTCAATATAGATATATATAAAGAACTATATTGCTTCGGGTATGGGTATTGTGGTACCACTGTTGCGTCTGATTTTCATACCACAAGTGCTACTTTCTTTTGAAACAGATTTATGTATGTGATTGGTGTCTTATATATACTTAACTATTGTATGAAGAACGCTTACTAATTTCAAAATTATGCTAATAATTCGTCTAGCATTATTTACCCAATTACACGAAGCTACTACCGTCCACTTTCGTAGTAATCGAAAAATGAAATTGCATTATTCGCCAATTGAATTTAAGGTTGGGAATGGTTTAAGTAGGTACCTTCGATGAATAAATAACATATTTATTATAGGTACTGTAGAAGCTTCGCGTAAAACCTTTATGTCTTATTCGTTCGACTATTCGGAATTCAAATTGAGAAAAAGTATTGTAAAAAGTCAATTTTGATTATTTAGGGACTTAAAAATGTGAAAGCTTAGTTAGTATTTGTAGAAATTCGATAAATTTCGTAAGAACTGATTAATAATGGTTCTATCTTCTTCTACGTCAGCTTTTAAAGCTAAAATTCTTCAAGTCACTGAGTGTAATAAAGTATTCGCAAATATTATAAAGCGACAAATACTTTGTCGCTTTATAATATTTGTGAAAAATTAAAAAAGAAAACTATACTGGATTATACAGATGAGTATTTGTCTTTATTTATAGATTGAACCCTAATTGAACATTTAAGACACGCTAGGATTTTAGACACGAGGACATAAGAGTACATAAGAGTAAGAGTAGGAATTGAAATTAAGCTTCACGAAATCACCTCTCATAATGTTTCAACAAAACTTTATCAATTATTTTTAACAACATCAACAATCAAGTCTACAGGTAGGTGTGAATCTTCGATATTCTGCGAAAGACTTGAAGAGCCGAAGACAATGGTTAAACTTAAGTTTCCAAGTTACCGTTCGGCTTGCCAAGTTGGTATCCAGTTAAGAAGATGAGTTGGTATTTGAAATTTGGTGCATTTAAAGCAAATAGTACGCTTGAGAGGATACAGAAAATGGTTATGAAAACGACCAGTTAATTAACCTATTTTCTCGACTATTCCCTAACGTTACTAGTTAAAAAGCAAATCAACACACGGGATTTAATGTATTGATACACTATTTATAAGGTAAACATCGTATTTATTAACCGTGTGTTGATTTGTTTAGAACAAACTGCAATAAAGTTTCAAATCACATGTTACAGTTAATGATTTATCAAGTCCATTGCAGAAAAAAAAACAAGCACCACCTAGATGCCTATCACAGGAGTATACTTGTACATTCACCTAAGAAAATGATGACAATATTCATACAGATATTCTAACGGAAAACATTTGAACTAGGTACATCTATACTAATCTATACCAATATTTAAAGCTGAAGAGTTTGTTTGAACGCGCTAATCTCAGAAACTACTGGACCGATTTGAAAACAAAAGTGTTGTATAGCAGGAAGGCCTTAGGCTATAGTACCTACATCACGCTGCGACGGGAGGGGAGGGAGCAAACTCAAAACGCGCGGACGAAGTCGCGGGGAACCTATAGTCGTACAATAACCACACTTGGCTGTAAACTATTATTAGAAACTATTACATATGTCACAGCTCACTCATAGTAAAGTTATTTAATTGAACGAATTTAGTTCTATTCTATTGTCCGGTCTGAGATACCAGAGATTTAGGGTATAATAAGCATTGTTGTATATTAGTCCAACTATTAGATACAATTAATGGCCTTGGCCAGATTAGTTTGGGGCATCAAACCACAATAGATAATTCATTGATAATAGCTAGCCGTACATAAGCTGATTATTAGCATTAAGGTTGTGGAACATCTATACACCCGTCACGGTGACAGCAACGTATCAACTCGAGGCGTTCAGTATTTTTTATGAAACTCCATACTTCAACGCACATCTATCAACTTCGTAACGTCACCACCTCGGATCGAGACCAACTCGGGACCCGCCTCTACCAGAGGCGCATGCGTTGTAACGCGCTTACGGCGCGTCGCCCGCTGGTTGACGACTATCCGTCCACCCTGTCAATCGGGCTGTCATTCACAAGAAGAACTGTCATAAGTTGTAGCAAACACGAACCGAGGCGAGGCGTTCGCTATTCAGTGCCGATCCCATCCGAGGCGTTGCTGTTCTCTTTACGTAACGTGCTTCCATATGGTTGACACCTGGTTAGTACTGTACCCGTTCTGGGTGGGTAGATTTGCTTCAACCTTAAGAATCCAACATTACTATTGACAGTACATACTATACGAGAATTATACGAGATGGAACAGAACATGTGCAAACTTCGGGTAATTCTAGTACTCAAACAATGCAACTACGATATTTTGTATAAAACCCTGAAATGTCGGTAACTTACCGTTTGATAATACTACCAATAATTGGCTTTGAACTCTTTATAAAGATGTAAGATTCCCTCTTATTGCAACGCTAAAATTTAGTAAAAATCTTTACCGCAGACTACCTACCACTAACCTAATAACCTTCGCTTGAAGTTTCCGTGTGAAAATTGATAATGTATGCAGATGACATCATTTTAGAGGCAACTATCCAAGGAAATTTCCCGATTAAGCCTTTAATGTTGGTATTATGCAATGTTATACCGTATTATGTCTCTGTTAAATCAGCTATGGGGATTTATTTATACCAAAGCCGAGTTGTTAACGTTTTGCTTTAAGATTTTCTCTCTCGCTTCTCAGTAGTTAATAGCGACATTTGAGTAAGAGAGTGTGTTCGAATAAGTCTAGTTTTTAAGTACAACGATTCAAAATTATTTTTTTAGAGTTCCGGAGCCGAATAGCAGAAAACGAAACCGGTGTCAAGTCGGTGTGTCTGTCCGTCCGTATGTCACAGACACTTTTCCCAAGATTTTTTTGAATCAATTGTTTTACAAGAAATTGTGTTTTTGTGAAACGTGCTTTTGTGCGCAGGGATCTCATCTTGGACCACTATTCTTCATAATTTTTATTAACGACCTTGTAAGTAATCTCTCATGCCCTTGCCTCTTATACGCAGACGATCTCAATATTTTTAACTCCATTACCAGCCTCAACGATGCTATGCAGCTACAAAGGGACCTGGACCTGGTTTACGAGTGGTGTCAGTCGAATGGCATGACACTTAATATTAACAAATGCTTCGTCATAACATTCACTGGTAAGTCCAATGCCATTAATTTCAATTATTCTATGGGTGACCATACCCTCGTCCGCAAGACTGAGGCTAGAGATTTGGGGATAGTTTTTGATTCTGAGTTATCTTTCCGGCCACACTATGAGCACATTGTTAAGAGAGTGTCGTGCATGTTAGGATTCATTTATAGGATATCTAAGCCATTTAAAAATGTTTCGTCATATCTTACTCTTTTTTATGCTTTAGTGCGTAGCTTGCTTGAATATAACTCGGTGATATGGTCGCCATTCTATAAGGTTCATATGGAGAAGATCGAGAGGATTCAGCAAAGATTTATACGAATGCTATGCTTTAGGATGCATCTCCATCGTTATTTAAATTGTTATGAGGTTAGACTCGAGAGGTTTCGAATGACGACACTGTCCACTCGGGGAAAACAGACCGAGCAAATGATTTTGTATAATATTATACACTCTCAAATTGATTCCCCTAATTTACTGTCCCTGTTAAATTTTAACACCTTCTGTCGGGTTCGGAAGCCCAAATTGTTCACTCTGAATGTATATGTTAATAACACCTCCTATTTTAACCCTATCACTAGAATGTGCCGTCAACACAACGAGCTGATTGATGATTATCCAAACATTGATATTTTTAATAGCAGTCCAATAAATTCAAGAGAGATATTGCCAGGGTTATAGTATAGAGATAGATAGATTAAGAATTATTTTTTTGTTTTTAAATTTACTTTTTTTTATTATTATTAGCTATAACGATTAGATTTTACTCCTATTATTTTTAGTTTTACTTTTTGTATCATGTTATATTTAGTTAGCGTCTAGTTTGCTTAAATTATTTATAATAGTATGTACACGCTAAGGGTTGTAAACTTGTTACTTAGTATGTTCCACATTTGGTTTTTAAAATATTGTTTGTAACCTGTTTTGTACATCATTTCTATAAAAATAAAAATAAAATAAATTCATATCTGTTTCATCCAACGCTGAAATGGTTTCAATGAGGCTTACACACAATCGAAACTTAATTAGTCAGCGAAGTGTAAGGTTGAATCACATTAAATTATCACTAAATTAACAGTAGGTAGTTGCGTAAGTACGATTTAGCACTAAATATAGTAACAGTCGTTTTAGTGACAACGTGGGTGAGTACAGGGGCGAGAATTGAAGATCTATTTTTAAATCACTCGCGTCAATATGGCGTGTGATTTTTATTAATTTATGTTCGGTATTGTTGATTTATATTGATTTTCTTGACTTTTTCCTTGGTCTTCAAACAAAAATAATTTGGAATATGAACGTGAGTAATAAAACACAGGGGTCTAGTTTGTATTAGTTGAAGCACTTAAACCTACGTGTTAGTCGGCAGATAAGACTGAAAGGTTGCTTTAATACCCATCTTAATTATGTTAAATAAAATGGCGTACACCAATGAGCCAAAAATCTGTTAAGTCTATCAAAATAACAAAATATTTTTTTGACAAGAATGTATTTTGATCACCATTTACATTCCCACTTTTGGCGCACTGAGCCACTACACTTTCTCTGGGAGTCTGGACGATCGATAACAAATTAAATTTCGAATGAGTCAGTACCAATAAAGATATACTTAATTTTGATTGGTCGCTGTGGATTGCCGTTGGCCAGGCCTGTGTTTAGCAGTGGACGTCTTTTCGCTGTTAATGATGATGATGATGAGTTAGCTCTTGGCTAGCTGGTTCAGCTATCCCAAACAAAGTTAACCATGGAGGAAAAAGTCGTCTAGCTAGGGGGAAGTATTGAATATATTAGGTTTTCAAAAATGGTTAGGTTATGATCATTTGAGAAACACCGAACGCGGCTAGTGAGTCCAACTCGCTCAAATTTACGCAAGGCAGTCAATAACTGATCAGTGTACCTTGTTCGTGTATCAACACCTTCGTTTGCCGCCCTTATATCAATTCCATTTATACGTGAAGCCGCTACAGTGTTAGCGCCTTTGCTATGGAAATGAGATGGCGCGAGTTTGCGAGAATTCGATTCAACGCGCCAGTTGAGTGGCGCCCAACGTGGGTGTGCACAGTGGGTCTACATTTTAAACTGGTTTCAAAATAGTCGTTGCTGATTCTAAAATAATTTTGTTACAAGTAAGAGGTAAAAGTTAGACTTTATGCCTAGAAATAAAAAAAAGTTAGGTTATGCAGAATGATAGTTATTTATAACAACTTCACCTGGTGATGATGTTGATTGTGTTAATCAAAATGCATAATGTTGAATAAAAAAGGCTTTCATTAATATAAACAACATACCGAAAGAGCTGAAAAAACTTGAAGGAAATGTATTTAAATAAATAAATGGAAGTAAATATGCGCCAGACAACACATGGAAGGTCTAGTTTCGTGGTAAGGAAATTTAATCCTTGTGTTACGAAGTACCAGACAACGATAACGACGGGGGCGTCTCCCATAAACACATATAACATCCATGTCTTATAGGTACAAAATATGTTCGTTTTCATCACACAATTTTCCGCTTGCGAATTCGAACCCGCGAACGCTGGTCCAGTCGTCAGGTTCTCTAACCACTACATCAAACGTGTCGTCAACAAATTATTGACTTAATTTACTGGAAACGGATTCATTACGAGGGTAAAAAGAGAAGAGTGGTATATTGGCGTGATAGAAGTGCAGCTGATAAGGTCTAATCAAATGTATATGCGAATTGATTTTAACCAATAAAATGAAATTCTGTGACAGCCAATAATAAAGCTGGCTGGTTCCTAGCTCAGAAGATTAGCATAGCTATCCAACGAGGCAACGCAGCCAGCATCATAGCCTCCTTGTCGAAAGGAAATTGTTTCGTTTTTGAATAGGTATATTTTAAGTATTTTTTTATGTTGCAAGTATTAGGTATTTTTTTTCTTGTTTGTTTTTAATAAAGTTATTTTTTCCACTACAAATATAAATAAATGGATAGTATCAATATACATTTATTTATTTTTGTAGTGATATAATGGCATGGCACGGTAGTGCCCCCGCCAAGACGAATCGGCGAATAACCTCACCTTTTCTTTGATTAAAAAAATAGAGGTTATTTTTAATATTACTGTAGCTACCCAATTGTACTATAAATGATTACAGAGTTGTTACTTATTTGTAATTCTATACTTTTTCTATTGTGGATAAACCGTCAGACGTTGATGCCTTATGCTAATGCTGCATTAAAAGTGCCGGTCTGATATAATTTGGACGATGACGACGCATGGCAGCAAACACGCGGCATTATGCTGATTCTAACTCATGTTTTAGCTTTTCATAAACGCATGTTTGTGTTATCCGAAAATGATATCTGCGACACAGCGCCAGAAAATTTAAATTATAGCCCCTAATGTTTGCCTACATAGTATTGAAAATTATGGCTCAGAAACATAAGGTTGTGCAAAAAAGGAACGTTATTTTTTCATTACCTAAATATATTTTTTAAATTAAATTTAATTAAAAATAGGTTACCACTTTCGTGGACAGTGAATGTCTAAAGGCGTCATAACAATAAAAGTTCTAATGTGTCTGATGTACTACACGCAAAAGTCTTAATATGTGTTTTAAGTTTTGTACTAATTTGTATTTGAAATGACCTTGCTAATAACTTACGTGTCCTTTATAAAGGCCAGTAGTATTATCGGGATAAGTTAAATCTTTTGGACGCCTATATTTTATGAGAACGGGCAACGTATTATAGCTTTTAACGTACTGTATAACTCGAAAAACAATAAGAATTTCATGCTTCAAAATGAATCTGTAGTTTTATTAGTCAGGTGTTCCCCAGAGTGCTCTAAAAATATTTAACACAATTACTTTTACAATCACTTTGGGATCAGAGCAATGTATGTGATTGGTTTCCAATATTATATTATTATTATTAGGTTGTGTCTTTTCCATTTGGAAGGCGTACATAGGGCCGAAGCCAACACGCAGAGGCACTTTCGACAAAATTAATCTAAAAGCTATGTGACACTAACCGACGATTATCCGTGTATGCACTATACAAGTGCACCCATTTCAACCACCGGTTTGTGTAGGGCTATTGCAAGATATGGTCATTAAGATACTGGGTTATGGGTGTGGGTGTTAGGTGGACCGGGTAACTGGGACTATGGACGAACTATAGCCCCCGCCTGACGTAGGTTTCTCACACAGATAAAATGGCAGGGGCTGACTTGCACACTCAGTCGATGGGCCTCCCCAATTAGTTGCTAGCACTGAGTGACGTAGACAAAAAGGGTGCAACACCAGTTGAGGTACTAGGGGAGTGGAGAGGTGTACCACGGCTCTCAGGACAATTACGGTCTTCTTCTTCTTTCGTGTCGGCAAGAACGCGGGCTAAATCTTACTTGCCCAAAAAGCGGCTATCGTGGTAGCTCTCTGGTTACAGACAAGTAAGTCCTCACGCGAGCAGGTGGTCGGGCACGCGGGACAGTTAGTGAGGTGGGCCATGGTTTGCAGGGGTTCTCCTCATTCACAGCTGGCGTCTGCGCTGCTTGAGTACCCCCACCGACACAGGTTATCTTTACTCCGACCAACCTGGGTCCTCAGCCTATTTAGACTTCTCCAGGTTGGCCAAGGCTCCTTATAGCCTGGAGGCAGATTTTCATCGGGCGGGTACAGTGAGTGTGGGTACTCGCTTGCCCAAAACCTGCGCCTCATGTCAGAAGGAGTTTCGTCGGTAGGCTGAGTAGATCGCAGGAAGCTTTTGCGGCTTCGCAACCGACCTGTAGCGGGGGAGAGCCCGAAGAGTGGATGTCTCGGGTCGCTTTCTTGTTTTTGTTTTACAAGCGAACATGTCACTGCTCTGCGGACTCTGGGTGGAGCTATTCCCGCAAGGAGAAACAGCATACCGACCGGGGTTGGCTTGAGACAGCCAGTCACTATGCGACAGGTGTCGTTCAACTCTGCGTTCACGTCTCTGGTATGTGCTGACCTGGCTCACACTGGACACGCGTATTCTCCTGCTGAGAAACACAAGGCTAGTCCTGTAGTGCGCATAACCGTTGGGTTTGCTCCCCAGTTAGTGGAGGAGAGACGGCGCAGTAGGTTATTAAGGGAACTAACTTTTTGTTTTGTGTTTCTGCAGTGGGTCTTGTAAGTCAGAGAGCGGTCCAAGACAATTCGGTAATCGTTCAAGATCCCGCCGATCCCGATTCAAGATTACTGGCACTCTACCTTCCCCCGAGCATCTCTGCCCTAGTGAGTCTCCACTCAAGTCAACCAATGAAGGCAAGCAAGAGGTAGGAGATCCTGTCCCTCGTCAGCGTTCACTCTGCCCGGCCAGTGAAGGCGAGACAGAGTTGAAGAGCAGGGGTTCTCCCAGGAGCAATCAGGTACATGGGGTCGCTACTGCCCAACATCTCGCCACAAGCTGGCCTGCGTATTTATAATTATTATATTACAATTAAACAATTGTATTTCTTCTAGTAAAACAGCAAAAGAATAAAGCCTAACTGTATCCTATTTATAAATCTCAAAGTTACCCACAAGTTGTTTCGAGCGACCATTAGTTACGTACCTGTAACAAACAAAAGAGAATTTATTAGTAACTGCAACGCTATAATACCTACAGCGGTTGTGCAACGGAAAGCTGTATAAATGTCTTTGTGAGCGAAACTTGGCTTGAAATTTTAATGAAATATTCGCGGTTGGCCGGCACCGAGGCGGTTTTTAAAATGTTCAGCCAATTTAAGGGTCATACCAACTGTTTTCAGGGTTCCGTAGCCGAATGGCAAAAAACCGAACCCTTATAGTTTTGTCAAGTCTGTCTGTCTATCCGTCCGTATGTCACAGCCACTTCATTATGTAACTGTAAGCATCACACTGTTGAAATTTAGTAGGAAGATCCTATTAACCGCTTTACGATTCTTATAAAAAAAATGATATTTAAGTGGGGACCCCTATACATGAACATGTTTTTTTAGGTCAAACCTATTCGTATGGGGTGTCTATGGATAGGCCTTTTTAAATAACATGGAGGTTCCCAGATCATTTTTTTTTAAAGTTTAACGTTTGATAGATACACGCTCCTAAAGTGGTAAAATGGGCGTCCCCTTCCCTCTAACTTCTAACTTAGCGAGTGTAAATTTTAGAAAAATAAACATATTTTCTATTAAATAGATTCAATTCAAAATTTGAATTGTTTTGTTCTTTATCATATTCAAATACAAGCGTAGTATAGAGTCGACGATTGTAGCGTACCCAAAATAGCATCTTTTTACTCTGTTTTTAAAAAGTCTTAGGATACAACATTTACATTTATTTTTATGTGAACTATTTACAACTTAAATTATTAGTAAATTGAATGATTCCGATGCCTTATAAATTGACCTATAATACCTCAATATTTTACCACATTTATTAGGTTTTTTCTACCATGTCCCCTCTAAATCTTATAATGTGTTTCAATATATATTTATGTTCATCTCACTGTACGTAGGGCCCTTAAAACAGCGCGAAGTTGGGAAGTTCGAAATAGTTGTTTTCGTCAGTCCAAGATTAGCGGAATTCATAATTAATTGGCGAACTTTTATCATAATCAGCCTTTAATACACTTTGTTTAGGTAAGTTACAGTGTCTGCAAATTCGTCTTATAGCGATTTTAATTAAGTTGCTTCGTAAGTTATTGTTTGTTTTGATGAATCATCTAACGAGAAATTCAAAGGGAGTGGAGCTGATATGAATTATTTAGCTACATATTTTCAATTTGTTTCTTTTTTTTCAATTTTAGGGTTCCGTAGCCGAATGGCAAAATACGGAATCCTTATAGTTTCGTCTAGTCTGTCTGTCTGTCTCTACATCCGTCCGTATGTCACAGCCACTTTATTCGGTAACTTTAAGCATAACACTGTTAAAATTTGGTAAGAAGATGTATCCTGTTAACCGCTTTACGATTCTTATACAAAAAAAAAAAAATTAAAGGGGGACTCCCCATACATGAAACTAAAACGTTTTTTTTTGGGTCAAACCTATGCGTGCAAGGTGTATATGGATAGGCCTTTTAAAATAACATAGAGGTTTCTAGAATTTCTTTTAGTCTAACATTTGACAGATAGACCATTTTCTTTTAAAGTAACCATTTTCATTTAAATTCTTACGTTTGATAGATAGCTTTCAATTTTGAAATAAATATATAATGTAGATATTTACATATACTTGCACGGGTTTGGACGGGATAGAACTAGTAGTTTTTGAGATATAGCACATTTTCAACCACCGAAAACATAGCTTTGTCCTTCATACAAACTTTATGAAAACAAAGTTATATTTGCTGTCAACAAAATATTGTAGTATTTTAGCTAAGTGGAAGTAAGTGGATTCCCTAATTCAGTTAAAATTGGCGCGGAATCCTCAGTGCGCGAGTCCGACTCGCACTTAGCCGGTTTTTTATGTATTTGCTTTGTTGTTCTAATGAAAGCAAGTTAATGTATGTTTTGTGTGTGTCAAATAAAAAACTAAATTTCTATTCTATTCTATCTACATCGGTCGTTATCAAAACCACGGCGAAGGTTTATATTCGGCAGTGGATTCAATGATAATCATGATTATAATGCTATTTAACTTTTGAAAGAAAAACGCGAATGTTAAATGATATAAAACGTTTTTCAACACACTTGCTCAAAACGACGTTATTATTCCACCGATTTTTGGCTCATAATCATAGATATTAAACACGCGTGCTTTTTCATTATATTATTGCACTAGTGCTTTTACTTTATTAACCCGACCAATTTACATTTGTACCCTAGTACCAAGTCGTAAGTAAGAAGAAGAAGCGATTTAATTTGGTCGGGTTATACAATACTTTTATTTTAGCAACAAACAGTATTTATGCGAAAAATAACAGTATCTACATATTTTATTATTACTAAAAAGTAGCTCAAATTCATTTAACATTTTCTGTGATTTGTGTTTTAAACACGAATTGTTACATTTTTAATCTTGGCTTTTGGCCGATCTAGTTCGCGCCTAAGCCTTGCGCGCGCATCGGTATCGCGGCAAGAAAAAAAAACAACGCGCCATTTTTCGTAAATAATAATTGTCGGCTGTGACAAAGTTTGGATTTATTATGAAGTTTAATATTAATGAAAATGTCTTCTTCAAGTGAAGAAAATGAATAAACCTATTATTAACTCCGCCGGACATACGAGGCGAAAAACGCGTGCGAAAGTCTTTGCCATCAAAATCGAGTGAAATGCATTTTTACTGTTATAATAATTAAAAACATAGTAAATGAAGAGTCTTGTTTTTTCCTCGCAAGTGTGTTGAAAAACGTCGTATGAAACACGTGTGCCTGTGACCATTATATACGCGGCTTTCTTATGGCGCACTCGCTTTCGCTCGTGCGCACACAATATCGCCTTGTATATAATGGTCAACTTAGCACACTTGTATCATAATGTACTATTATAAAAGGATTGGTTTTTAAGATAAGGTTTATAAAAGGATTGGTAAATGGCTCGGCGGGCCACTTATATACTCGAGGTATGCAGAATCGGCAAATCATATATGCACGATTTCGTTCGTTTAGTTTTTTTGTTTTTTTTTTCAGACTTTTACTTTATCACAAACAAAATCATCTCAGTATTTCATTTCACTGTATTGTGCATTCCCACCATTCTCTACTTCCAAAAATGTTTGAGTCTCCGTCTCCCACAAAACCCTGCTTTGATTGATGACTCAAAGCAAACATAAGAAAGCGACTCGAATTCCTATTTACTAAAGAATTCAGGATTGCCGCCTCACAAACTGGTTGTGAGTGCATAATTCAAACGCAAACAGAAGATAGAACTCACGACGTTTCAATCCGCAGAGGTATTACAAAACTTACATACGATTGTAATCGATTGACGAAGCGTTTGGTGTATTGGTTAGAGCTAATGACTAGTACGCCGGCCGTCGTGGGATCGAATCCCGCAAGGGGGTAATGTTTGTGTGATGAGCACTATTTTTTTTACCTGAGTCATGGATATACGTAGAAGAACTAAAGTAACGGACATAGCCTTGAGAATCAGTAAGCTCAAGTGGCAATGGGCAGGGCACATAGCGCGAAGAACTGATGGCCGTTGGGGCAGGAAAGTTCTGGATTGGAGACCCTTCGACCAGAGACGCAGCGTGGGACGTCCACCAACAAGATGGATAGACGACCTTATAAAGATCGCAGGATCAAACTGGATGCAGACCGCTAGTGATCGGTCGCTGTGGAAAGCCGTGGGGGAGGCCTATGTTCAGCAGTGGACGTCCTTTGGCTGATAATGATGACGATGAGTCATGGATGTTTGGATGTTCGAGAAGAAAATTTCTTACTTCGAAACCACGACAGTTGGTGTGTTGTCTGGCGCATATTTATTTATTTGATTCATGCATCAATCAGACTGTTAGCGCTTCCATCTTTTTCCACTTACTCAATTTCTATTCGTAGGTCCGTAGTCCGATTTTGAGTAAGCAGATCGAACACAAATCGGATTGGGATGAGCGCGAGAACGTCCGTACACCGTTATAAGATGGCAAAACAGAATCAAAATCGAATTATAATCAAATAGGTCAACAAAGTAACAGTAAGTAAGCATCCCATCGCTGAGCAAGGGCCTGAACTTAAGTATAAGGTGGTCTGAGCCATGCTCCAACACGCGGTCTCAGTGCGGATTGGCAAGCGACGAACCTTGCTGTCAGATTTTATCAAATGAATATACGTGACTTATACGGTCAGAATGGTCAACCATCCAAACACGACTATGCTGTTAGCTGCTTAACTTCGGTATCACTACCCAAGCGCTGCCACCTCTGCGCTACGAGCACCTTAATCAGATTGGATAATTGCAAAAACGCACTAAGCACCTTACGATCAAAACACTACGTTATTTCCGATTGCAATACTAAAGCGATCGAGTTGCATAATAGCCCTGCAAGTGACAAATGAAGCTCTCACTGATTACTGAGCGGGATGAGTCTTATTTACCGTGTCTCAGATTAATTCAGCCCTGGATACATCTGGGTGAGCGAAACGTTAATTAATTGGAGGGCTTAATGAATGGTATCTGTTTGTCACTTGATATCCATGTCATAATATTATATCAAAGTAAACTGTGGGATTGAAGATCTAATTACTCCTTGACTGTTTAATAATTATTTATCGACAGTAATAGACATGTGTGGATATAAACGCAAATGTGCATTTAATTTCATACTGTTGTAGTGTACTTCCCCTTAGGTAGATCCCTTAATATGATATAACCTGTCCGTTTGGTAAAATTAAAAACCTGTTCAGTATAAATTTAGTATAAATAAGTAGTCAATAATAATTTCATGTAAGACAGACCTCATGGGAAAGAGTTTAATAGGTATGGCACCAAAGATATACAACAAGCTTCCACAGTACATAGAGGAGCTTGAAGACAAAATGTTCAAAAGGACATTAATTCATTTATTGGAAGAAAAGAGTTACTATAAAATTGATGACTATTTAAATGAATGTTTAGATTAACTTTTGACATGCTGCATTTATGTGACTGTTTGTTTTGTTCTTGGAAATTTAATTGACATTAATTTTTATTTTGACTGTTTGTACTTTTTAATTTAGTTTAGATGACATTGTTTTTGTATGATTAGTTTAAATTGGTTTATATAAAATATATTTAATGAGAATCCGTATGCCATAGTGGAACACACTAAATGTATCAACTAACTTCAATACCTATGATGACGAATAAATAACAATTTCAATTTATTTAATGATATAAATAAATGTATTTTTGCAATAAAAATAAAAGTAGTGTAACTGTCTTTCCATTGGCTTTGGCGCCAAACGCCAGCCAATGGGATGCCAGCTCGCCATAAGTCTAATAATGGAATAGTGATGGGGAGCTTTCGTTAGGAGCTGATCTGAGAAGCAGTTCAGTCTGGCTCGGGGTTTCATAAAGTTAACATTCTTAAAGTGAAAGTGCTGCTATATTTTCACTAAATATATAATGTATTGAAACTAAATATAAATGAATACGTGAAGATCCCGGAGTTTTTATTCAACTTCTGTTCCCATTATGGCCATCGATAGTTAGCTATTAAAATACTAAGCCCCTTAAGCGCTGTAATTTGTCAAATTAATAATTGAGGTTATTCGCAATCGCAATTAATCTCTCTTTCACAACTAAAAACAAAAATCTCATATAACAAATCAGTTTTTATTTAATTTATTAATTTAACATTGTTCATAAGATACAGTCAAATTAATAATTGAGGTTATTTCCAATCGCAATCTATCTCTTCCACAACTAAAAAGAAACATCTTTAATATTTAATCCGTTTTATTATTTTTTTCATTGATTTATATTGTTCATAAGATAAAGTTTTATACAAAATAACAGCTTTTAACAAGATATCAAAAGAAATAACAACGAGAATATAAGTATGTAAAAAAACCGGCTAATTGCGAGTCGGACTCGCGCACTAAGGGTTCCGTGCCAATTTCTACTGAATTAAAAGGAATCAACTTACTTCCACTTAGTTAAAATACCACAATATTTTGTTGACAGCAAATATATAACTTTTTTTTCATAGTGTTTGTATGAAGAACAAAGTTATGTTTGCGGTTGTTGAAGGTGTGCTATATCTCAAAAACTTCTCGTTTGATCCTGTCCAAACCATTTTTTGTTGAAAGTGTATATTAAGATCGACATTATATATATTTTTGTAAAATTTACACTCGCTTAGTTTAAAAGTTAGATGGGAGGGAAAGCTCATTTTACCACTTTGGAAGCGTGTATCTATCAAACGTTAGACTTAAAAAGATAATGATTTTAGGAACCTAGGTCATTTTTAAAGACCTATCTTTTGATATCCTACATGCAAAGGTTTGACTTTTTTTTTCGGTTTTAGTTTCATGTATGGGAGCCCCCGCTTAAGTATCATTATTTTTGGTATAAGAATCGTAAAGCGGTTAACAGGATACATCTTCCTACCAAATTTCAACAGTGTGATGCTTATAGTTTCAAAATAAAGTGGCTGTGACATACGGAAGGACAGACAGACAGACTTGACGAAACTATGAGGGTTCCGTTTTTTGCAATTCGGCTACGGAACCCTAAAAATGGCCGCTTAGGCGCATTTACAATTTCGGGGCTTAGTTTTCGGTGCCTTATATCACTAACGAAAAAAAAATGTACGAGTACGTTTTCTCTGACACGATGATAGATAATATCTAAACCATTTTCACTTCGATAATTTTCAATAAATAATAATGTATGTACCAATAAAATCTACCAAGTTGGAGATCAAATGAATAAATGATTTCTCAAATCATATAAGCAGTTGCGACATACGTGATCAAAACTCCAGTCATAACATCGAAGAGTTAGAGCAATCGCTGAGTGGAGTATCGGTAAACTGCCGAGAACTCGAGTCGGGAATCGAACATGTATCTTGTTGAGTAAATGGGAGCGAGCGAATGTATCGTACCCCGGTCGAATCGAGGCGGAATTTTGAGCAGTCGACCTGAAAGTCATCCCAGATAATACTACTGTCTTTTTAAAAGAACACCTTAGTTAAAATAAAGGACAGGTAGTTATATCAAGGTTAGTTTACTATTTATCAGTTTACATTTGTTTTAAATTCAAATTAGAAAATAAAACTTTTTTATGTAGGTACCTGAAACTCATATTTACCTATTTTTGATTAAATGTAACTTGGATAAATATAAATAGATAAAGTAATAACTATTTTAAACAAGCCAATTTGTACCGATATTGTACGTAGAACTATATGTTTTTAAGGGTTTTTTTACGTATTAAGTGGGTGGAAGCCAAAAGGAGTACTGGGTTGGTTTTTTGCTAGCGTATCGTCAATAAGACAAGTTTATTTTATCATCAGCTCTGTGTTGTGCGTATTTTCAGCAGCAACTGAACGTATATAACCAAAGTCTGGCCATTTAGTGACTATTTAAGAAGCCCTACTCATGCTTGATAAATAGTCACATAAATAAACTGAATTTCACAAATTCACGCTAAGAAAAACGAAAACCGACAATACGTTTATCCTTTTGCGAATCCGAAGCATTTCGTAGAAAGGATTATATACTAAAAATGCTTAGATCCGCAAAACGATAATCGTATTGACGGATTTCATTTTTCCTAGTAGACCCTCTGTTCACGAATTTTAAAGTCAAACACGATACGATCTTAAATGAGATCGTTACAAATCTATTAATAGCTGTTAATTTCTTTTTTAAGTTAAGTAACTACATTGAATGTAAAAAAAATAAAGATTGGCTGTCTCTACAAAAGTGCTAGAAGGAATGAATTGTTAATTGCATATATTCACATAAAGAAATACAAGGCAAAACGTCTACAAAGTTGTGAAATATTTTCTAAACAGCAAAGTCGTAACGGGAATCGCGAAGTTCCAGCCTTCATCTCCTAAGTGTAGTAAAGATCCAAACTCGTATCGAGCAGATTCGAATGCCGAAGTTTGCCTCTATACCGTAGACTACTTTATGTCATAGATAGACTGTAGGTACTGTGATTTGAATAACTTAAAAAAAAGGAAAAACCAACTTCAAAATCAAAATGCACTAAAAAGTCTTAAATAAACTCTTGACCATTGAAAGGAAAGGCATCTATTTGAGGCAAAAAAAATCTTTCTGGAGTCGGTGCTCTGATAGTTGATGCTGGATGGTCATAGTGGTGGCACCGACTCCAAAAATAAATTCAATTACTGAACTCTTGAGCGTTAAGGAGTTCCACAATTAGCTCAGCTCCACAAGATGTTGATTATAAGACGTAACACGTCATCATTAAGATATTAGTAAAAAAACACTTTACGTGCCATCCAAATTTGAGGGTTTCCCTCAATTATATCAAGATCCCATCATCAGATCCCGAATTGGCAACAATAGGACCACCTAGAAGGTATACCTTCTAATAATTTTATAAAACTGCAAGAACCACATTTTTAGGTTGTTAGATTTACACACACAACGTGTCTCTTTAAGAATATATTTAAGCTCACAAGAATTCTTCAGGCACCGAAGGTTTCCAACAACTTGCCATGCAGAGTTAACAACTGTTAACACTATTAATGTCACAGGCAGAAACTGATAGCAACCTCTTGTTGATGTAACCTAAAATCAGCTTTTCCAAAATCGTGAAATAATAATAGTTGCGATTAAAGTTAGAGTGTGCAGGGTGAGCTCTCAGTGAGCTCGCTCTATCGTCATCTCTGTCTATGCCACGTCTGGTCTAGTCTGGGGATAAGAGCACACCCATTTGGAAAAAAACTCACTAAAAATGTCGCTTGTAAAAATGGCAGAGCTACCAAGACTTCACTATTCTATGTCTATTTCAGTTATATGATCGTTCGTGTCTATGCTCTACCCCTTACCTAATGTCCTATAAACCTGTGGAAATATTCCACTTTCGTATTTCAGCGGGTGGAGTTCTCTAGTAACTTCTATCAACACGATTAGAATAGGCACCGACACAAATAAATTGAAATATTCTATAGACGAGTTACAGTATTTCAGGGAAAACTTTGGCAATAAATAGTTACGTCGTAATAAGTAGACCCTTAATTTAGATTTTATTTAGGTACAAATGTGTCCTAAATCTATTAAAAAAAATATTTATAAAAATATAATGAACACGTCCTTTTCTCACAAAATCTATATTATGAAGCTGAGGAGTTTGTTTGTTTGAACACGATAATCTCAGAACCTACTGGACCGATTTCAAAAAATATTTTTGCGTTTGGGCTATAAAACATCATGTTACGACGGGAAGGGAGGGAAGCAAACTCAAAACCGCTAGTTGGAAATAAATTCAGTTTAAATTTTAAAGCGTAAAACAAATTTGTTTGGAGAAAACTGAAAAACTGTGCACAGAGAAGTTACAAAGGCGGCTTTAAAATTTAATGTGCTTTAAAAAGCGGACGTTGTATTAGAGATTACCGCAACTTTGTACGTGACATGAACTATCGAAGTAGATCAGTAAGGTAGCTTTCTGCTAACTTCAAAATCTTAACTAGAACGTAGAAACAAGAATCATTTTAAAAAAGTACGAGAAGACTTCATGGCATTTAGACCCTAAACTAGTAAAGTAATTATAAATATAAATATATAAATATTTGACAACAATACATACATTGATCCGATCCCAAGCTAAGTAGCTAAAGCACTTGTGTTATGGAAATCGAAAACAACGGTGGTACCACAACACCCAGACCCGAGACAATATAGAAAAGATAGTTTTCTACATTAACCCGACTGGGAATCGAACCCGGAACCTCACGAGATGGCGACGTTTAAAACCAGCGTGCTAGTGACTCGACCACGGAGGTCGTCATTGAACTTTTTAATACCAATAGTTGTTAAATATCACGTATAAACACTTTGTTGAATTCTTAACATGTGGTAGTCAATCTGCCATAAATGAAGAAGGAGGCGTATTATTTTATGGTCAGTAAGCTTCTTCCAGACGATATTTTACTGGTCCATGTAAAATTGCTTTCTATCAAACTGTAATACTAATGAATGTTATGAATACTTAAATGAGTATCGTAATAAGGTTCAGAACTCTAAAATTGCATCAGGCGAAAGAAAACTTATTTATAAGTATCTTACAACTTTGAAAAGAGCTTGAACGCGAATCTTCTGACCATATTTTACGTACTTTGCTGAGCGAAGGTAACAAGTTTTCGTCCATATCTTTACTTATGCACCTCCACCGCTCATATTTCCTTACTTCATGACTAAATTCAGTCTTAACTTATTTCCGAACACTAACTTTTTACTAGTTTGTCGATGAAGTCTCAAAACTTGATTTAAAAGAGAATATTTGTTGCCCATAGCTTTAAAGTCTGCGAAACTTCCACAGTTTTGAGAAATCGTTTGACGTTGACACATCTAGTTAGAATTAGATAATATTTATTTATAAGTGATTTGATTATTTAATATTTAGCACATTGCTAAACATGTTAGACAAATTAATTGGTACAATGTATTTCGAAAATTAACACGTCTGCATGCAGACTGAATACATTTACTTTGTTTATCTTAAGATCTTATATAATGTTTGTATTCTAGCAAATAAACATTCTGATTCTGATTCTGATTCATTGAAGACGACTTCTGATTTGATTATTTGTGATATAACAACTTTTATATTTATTTACAATTTTTAGCAAGTTTTAGTACGAACGAGTGTAGTATGTACACCATTTGACTCTGTTCTTTAAGAAGCTTAAAAGTACCTATGTATGTTCTGTGGTCATAATCACTGAACTATTACATATCAACATTATTATCAAAGTACGTCCACTGCTGAACATAGGCCTACCCCACGGCTTTCCACAGCGACCAGCGGTGAGCGGTCAGCATCCTGTTTGGTCCTGCGATCTTTACAAGGTCGTGCGTCCATCTTGTCGGTGGACGTCCTACGCTGCGCTTTTGGTCGAAGAGTCTCCAATCTAGATCTTTTCTGCTCCAACGGTCATCAGTTCTTCGCGCTATGTGCCCTGCCCATCGCCACTTGAGCTTACTGATTCGTAGGGATTGATATGTCCATTACCTTAGTTCTTCTACGTATCTCCAGGTTTCTGATTCGATCTCGTAGAGAAACACCGAAATCCTAAATAAGTAGTGGCGTTATAATCATTGAACTTTTAAGAGTCAAGGAGTTTCACTATTAGTTCAGCTCTACAAAATGATTTTTAAAAGTAAAGCCATGTCAAAATTAAGAATAGTAGAAAAACAATATACGTGTCTATTAAATTTGAGGGTTTCCCTCGATTACACTAAGTACCGATGGGTATCAGATCCCAACGTAGCAACAATGGGACTAACTAAAAGGTACACCCACTAAGTAGGTGAAACAATTATAGATCGGTTTACAAATGAAAAAATATTACGTAACATACAAACCAACGTTGATAACCTTGTCCTTTTTAAAGTCGGTTAACAAATAAAAATAACAAATACTTCAGTTTCGTTGGAGTTTGCTACACATTTATCAGTTATCAACAACACAGGAGTACAATGCTCGCTAAGAAGCGTATTTTTTCCGACTATCAGTAAAAACCCTTTGTCATTTCTTGGCTATGAAATAATACGCTTCTCAAACAAACAAAACATAATTTATTTTTCGGATCAAAAGCATTGGAACTGGTGACATAGGACGGACCGGGCTTACATCGGATCTATCAAAATATTCATGTCTCAAAATGGACAAAGGAAACAATAACATTAATATAATAGATCACTTTATTTATGACAACTATGTTGCGTTTAAAGGTAGGGAGGACCAAAAATTGATATAACAAAGGGTTTAGAGAAGAAAGAGCACTATGTGATGACCGCAAAACTGAGACTTTTCTGACGACACTTTTGTCCCCTTCATTTTGATTTTCTTCTTCAATATTTATTTCACCTAATGATACAAAATTTAATTCATAGTAACAATATGAAGTTCACAAATTGAGAAAAGAAGACGACCAAAGTGTCGACCAAATGATGTCAGGACGGTCTCAGTTTTGCGGTTTACCTAGTTTTGTTGTTTGCTATGCCAGACTGAACTAATAGCAAACTTTATCTAATCTTTTAATTTAGATTAAGTATTTCCAGTGCAACCTGTTTACTTTAAATATGCTATTAAAATATATAGTCATTTAAAAAAAAAAAGTATGTTCTGGTAAAAGTCATCTGTCAAATTTTCTTCTTTTGAGGCACTGTCTAGCAACCGCTTGTTTTAGGCCCTCTTTAACAATTTAGATTAATCACTGTTTTAGACAGTTAGATCCAGTTGCTGCCCGCTATCTCTTTTAAGTCGACCTTCTAACTCATTTACGGTTTGCCCCTTGGTCTTTTACATTCGTACGGTCTCTATGTTAGGACTTCCCTGCACCAGGAATTTTCTTTTCTCGTGACCCATCTAATCCCACCTCAATCTGGCTATTTTATCTACCACATTAGTTCTTTGGCTTTGTTCTGCCAATACTTCATACGAAATGACATTCCATGTTTGTATGATTCGTTGGTTAGTGTTTATTTGTCGATGGTGCACCAGACCCTTAATGGGCCTTACTGAGTTAGTTGTGCTACAAATACCTACTTCATTAATTATTTTAAGTTATTGAAACACTTTGTCAAATTAAACTGCGTGGCAAGGCGTTTAATTTAGAAATGGAATACAAAATTATGTCATCCACGTAATTGTTAAGTTACTGAGTTTTGGCACACCTATCCTCTTGGGGGTAGATTTTACACATGGCAATAATTGACTTAGATATGTCACTTTTTGTTCCTATAATCTGCAGAAATTAATGCCATACGATATCGTTTCTGTAATTAAATACTTACTCGTGTTTAAATTACTGGTGGTTCCATCCCTGCGTCAGGGATAATTTAATATTAAAAACAGTTAAAAAGTATCTTTTTTTAAAATTAATCCTCATATATTTTTTTATTTATATACTCTTTTACACGAGACTTTTGCTACTGTAATACTTACTCGTCGATAATATCGACATTTATTTACGTCACCACCACTACCAAGGTCTACTTTAGATAATTAAGAAATTAAATTCTAATGGCTCGTTCACACGCTTGTCAAACAATAATGGTAAAAACTTTTTGACACGATATCTGACTTGACGAATAGCGACACTAACTTATAGTGCTGAAGAATGGCCAGTATCGTTACCATAGTTTACTCGCTAGCGACGCGGTTTTACTCGCTAGCGACGACGTATCTTTTTGTATGGAACATTTTAGTTCTACCAGTGACCACTAGAGGCGCTCTGCAATTTTCCATAAATTTTTTTTTACGTCGTCGCTAGCGAGTAAGACCGTCGAAAACTCAGGGTATCGGTACTTAAATGAAACTTCAGTTGTCACTTTGAAATCGTCATTACTGCTGGTACAAGTCAGTGTGACCATTATTGATATTCAACAGTCCTCAGAAGCAATTTTAAAAAGCGTAATTTATTTATTATTTTTTACTAATAAGTAACTATAAAGATAATATTATAAAATCATTTCAATTTCAACAAATAACTTGATGTTTGTTTTTGTCGGATACCAATACACTGGTTATTGTCATGTTATATGTAAAATATTATTATGATAGTCCATTTCCATATTCTATTATTAACTTCATCGCTAATATTATAGCGAGCAAGCATGTAAACACTAAAGTGGCCTCATTTCAATTCTCTTTAGCCCTAAAGTATAAGTGGTCGAGAATGCCATTCGGCGTTAATTCATCTTTGGTTTTGCAATAAACACATCTAGGTACACAATGTAGGTAAATATTTCTGTAGTCATCGGTTACCTCAACACCCGAGCGGTCGCATGAGACCGCATAACATTAGTATATCTATTGTGTCTCGTTCACATACTCTTGAGGGATTAAAGGCAAGCCATAGATTCGTGTAGCTTCGTTCATTGTGTTAATAAATATATTAAATAAAATCTGCAATAGTTTTTACACAAATAATTTTTATTTTAAATCAACATTCTAACTTAACTAACATAAATTAACAAAACATAACTTTTAAAATTTATTTTCTGTAAACTGCTTTGTCTTAAGCACTCAGTCTCTTTCTCTACTTTGAGGAGTAGATTAGTACTTACTAATTTTACAAATAAAAAATCATCTTTTCAGCGCTGACAGCGGTGCATTAAGCTAAGATTCGAATATATTCACGAACCATTAATGCGCTAAATCGGCTCCGCTTTTTACAAAAATAAACACTTCTGGTTTTTTCATTATTCTCTGTAACTACATGATGAAAAATAAAAAAAAACGTATTTATTTAACTTTATTGCATAACATAAGGTAGAATTAATGCCGAATAGCATTCTCTACCAGTTATAAATACCTAAATACAAATTAATATCTTAGCCGGTTGTTAATGAGAATTAAAATATATTCATATAAGGTTTCGATCGAGTCTACCTTACCCCTTGACGAAATAATTATTATAAAAAAGGGTGTCATTTAAAATCTAAGCCAGATGTTAATGAGAATTAAAATATTATAACTCAATTAATGTGTGATGGTTTTATACCTTTGCCTGTATATCATCCGCATAAAAGAAAAATAAACCGACGCTAGCGACACCATAGGTTGCTTCCCCAAACTTTATAAAGGTCCTAAACGCTCCAAGAGCTTTCCAATCTATATCTGTCATATCTATGCACTATACGCCTTGTCAATGGCGACTGCGGTTTGTTTGTCAGTGCTATTAGTATTAAACGAAATTCTCCATAATCCGAATTTTGCGGATATAAGTTGTCGACTCAAAATCAATATATTTTTATGTTTTGTTATTTATATAAGGTTTCGATCGAGTCTACCGTACCCCTTGACGAAATTATTAATATAGATAAACGGACAACCATTTCGATCGTAGCACCATTCTGTCATTCTTCATATAATTATATGGTACTATAACTGGGCTGACTTTTTTATTCGATAGCTTTCGTATTGTCAAATTTGATGATAATACAGTATTTCAAAAGCTCTGTTTGCTGACCTAATTGATTAGAAGAAGTAGGCGCTTACCTTCATTTGGTAGAGCTGACGAGTTCTGACTTACAAAATTCTGGGACACACTGAGCAATGTATTTTAATAGCATTCGTTACTATTGCTTACATTTTATGTAACGTAACATCCTGATCCATGTCCAAATATTAGTGAACTTTCTGTCACGTCCAATGCAAAGACTTTCTGAAGCTTTACTTTCGTGGCGAAGTGAAGATAGCGCTGGCTTTTCCTTAAGCCCTGATTACGTATTTTGAGATGGGCCGGGAGACAGCATCGAACGTTGTAATTAGTGGGAAATTGTTATTAAGATGTTGAAGCATTCGGGCTTTATAACATTATCTAGTGCTTGTTTTACATCGATAAGATTAGGTACTTCAGAATTTTATAGTTTTGATACTTATCTACTTGATGTACAGTATTAATTATTGTAATTCCTCGAGAATAAGAAGAAACATGAAGGTTGAAGCAAATCTACCCACCCGGAAGAGGAACAGCACCAACCAGGCGTCAACCATACGGAGGCACGTTACATAAATGGAACAGCAACGCCTCGGATAGGATCGGTACCGGATAGCGAACGTGTTTGCTACCTCGTATCGTGTTTGCTACAACTTATGACAGTTCTTCTTATAAATGACAGCCCGTTTGACAGGGTGGACGGATAACCGGCAACCAGCGGGCGACTCGCCGTAAGCGCGTTACAACGCATGCGCCGCTGGTCGAGAGTGGGTCCCGAGTTGGTCTCGATCCGAGGTGGTGACGTTACGAAGTTGATAGATATGCGTTGAAGTATGGAGTTTCATTCAAAGAATACTGAACGCCTCAGTTGATACGGTGCTGTCACAGTGACGGGTTGATTAGTGGGCTTCGACCTTTAATGTCAAATACGAGTAGTAGAGAACCTTACCTTCGCCATAATGCCGTAAACTCATATAATTCTGGGATTTCAGTTTTACCTTAAATACCAAGAAGCCACGGGACCTATAGTAAGTTTACTATTGGAATATCTACTTTGCAAATACATTACGCTAAGCGAAGCAAAATGTTGTCCAAAGCAGTAAAGAGAACTAGAATGTGATTGTTGACTGTACGGACAACAGCGCGTCAAGGTAAACATTGCGGTATCTTATGCAGTTGAAATAAGGGCTAGTTTACAACCAAAGTTGGTAACCTGACGTGCTGGCGACTGAACCATAGTCGTCGCTAAAACAAATTCAATCCGGACTTGAGTTATCCCACTTTTCCTTATTTTGCTCTTGTGTTAACGATTACTAGGGTTGCATGAACGAGTATTTTCTTAGCAGTTTCGATAGCTCTTATAGTGATTTGCCTACTGTTACAATGCTCTTTATCTTGGGCATTGAAACAAGTGAAATATACATTTGGGAAGTATACATGTTACTTTTAATGATTTTTTGAAATATTGTGACAAGTGAACACATTTTTTGGAAATTTACAAGTGGTTTTAAGAAATAGGTAAACATAATTATGCCCACGATCTCACCCGGTAGTTAGTGATGATGCAATTGATGATGGAATGTCTTTTAGTCAGTGTTATAATTATTTTTTTAAAAGTGTCCGCGTATTGGTCCGCGTCTTTAATAAAAAAATAACTCCTCACGGAAGTGTTTATCAACAGTCTTTCGTTATGCCTTTGTTTGTGCGACCGCCGGCGGCTTTGATCCGTGAGCGTTTAGAAACATAATGTGATTATATCATTTGCTCCGCATTAAAGCTATGATTGATTGGAATAACAGTTTGGCATTTGACAAACAACATTTTGCTGTCCATAATACAGGGCTTGAAACCGGTTCAAGATTTACCGGTATTATAACGGTTAAACCGGTTTTATCGTAAAATTCCGTTCCGGAGCGGAACCAAATAAGAGCGATACTGTGAACCTAAATTAACCGGTTAATTTGTAGCCGCTCGCGACGATCGCAACGCGACTTGTTTTTAGACCAAATTTACTTCAAAAGATGTTTAACTAATTATCAGATGCATCAGAATTATTTCTATTGCCATTATATTGTTCAATATTATAATTAAAAGTTACAAAAATAATTTGAAGAAATACCACTGTACGTATCTGATAGGATATATCAACAAAATACGTTTTATTGAATAAAAACAAACGTCAGATGCGCTCACCGCTCGCTGATGTTAACGGAGTTCAGGGTGGTTGTCCTGCCTGAACGAAAAGTTGAACCGGTTAATGCAAAATACCCATATTTTTTGAAACCGGTTTAAAAACCGGTTTAATGGAATATAACCTTTTTCAAAAAGTTTCACCTGTATTTTCGTTAAACCGGTTCAAAAAAAATACCGGTTTCCAAGCCCTGCCATAATATAGAGAAGCGTCTGTTCTTTTTGCAATGAGGCGAGTTTATATAGGATTACGACAAAATTAAGTTCAACAAATGTAAATTTTATGTTTCTTAAAATATTTTTTATCTAATTTTTAAATCATAACATAGCGCAACATAAAACAATCAAAATATCTTTAGGTCCAAGGTTGCTAGCTTAACGGTATTCTACAGGCTTTAATTTGGATAGTGTGCAAAGGAGCTCCATGAGCTTTTCCCACCAGCTCCCTTTTTCCATCGTTCGACTAGGCGTACCGCGGGATACCATCCTTACCTTGTCGATTTCCTGCTGTTTAGAACTAAGCGCTTCTCATCAACATCTAAGATGCGCACGACAAAGGAGTGGAACTCGCTGCCCGCGACGGTGTTTCCTAGTGATTACAATCTGAATCTATTTAAAGTTCGAGTGAATAGGCTTCTCTCGAGCGAGCTCATTTCACCTTCGACTTCGTCTAGTTGCACTAGGCTTGGACTGGAGTCAAGAAACCATACTAAATAAAAAAATAAAAAGGTCCACTAAGCCTGAATGCTGTCATGTCCAATGACAACAAATAGGTACCTACTTTCTCCCCTTTTCCGTATTTTGTGTCTGTGGTCATTCAGTGGAGTGGTTTACCCCTAAACGAGCTCCTTAATAAATACTAAACGTCATTCGGGTTTAAAGGATTGATTGTAACTGAAGAATTTTGTAACAAATGCAAAGACATTAATAAATAAATAGAATAAATATGAGCCCGACAATACCCCAATTGTCAAAGTAAGGATTTTTTTTGTATTACGAATACCAGACAACGGTTATGAAAGTGGCATCTCCCATAAATACTGAAATACATACAATCATCTATAAATTAGGCACAAATGTTGGTGCTTATTACACAAACCCTTGCGGGATTCGAACCCGCGACGGGCGGCGCAGGAGCGCTAACCAAACGCGTCATCATCAATGTAATAAATTTGAAATTGAATTCCTAAAAATCAAACCATTCAGTGCACAGGTACGAGTATATTGTTAAAATATTTCCATTGCTTGTTTCATCGAAAAATCCGAATTTTATTTGAAAATTATAAAACAATAGCATATAGTAAGAAATTATGAACGCTCGCGTGGTTAATTGTGCATTAGTTATACCTATTGATAAAACAAAGATTCCTTCTTGGAAAATTTATGTATGTAATAATAATGTGGAAAATTTATGTAAAGAATGAATGAATTATGTAGTAAGAATTTATTTGCTATTTTACGCTAGCTTTTATGCATTACGCACTGCGAATTTTAGCATCGATGCACTCGCGCGTTAGCATCGATGCAAAGGCGCGACTACATCGATACTAACGCGTGTTAGTATCGCTGCAGTCGCCAAAATTCAGTACATAAATTTTCAGTTTATGCATCGCGACTGCATCGTTGCTAAAAGTAGCGCAGTGTGTTAAGGTTGATATTTTGTGACTGCATCGATACTAACGCGCGTTAGCATCGTGACTGCATGGCTTCTAATAGTCGCAGTGTGTAAAGTGTCTATGTACCAAGTTTGAGTACAGTTACGATCATGTTATGTCGCGTTATACCTCTATAGATAGTGCGATTCGCGAAGGCGCTATTTTGTCCTTATAACCATACTAATTTTCAAAGATGAAGACTGAACTGAAAACCAGCGCCAGGGCCTCCCGGGTACCTGGCTTATGCTGAGTGAGGTCCTCTTGATTTGGACATCACCGACACACGGCACACTATGGCACGCACTACAGGGTTAAAATATTTTTTCTACTTAGTTTTTTTTCTTTTTGGTTGTATTTGGTTGTATTTTTTGTAATTTGTAAATTCGTTGTGTGATTGTGTATATTATTGTTCTGTAAACTCGTTTAAATGTGTGTGTTTGTGATGTCCTAAATTAAGAAACTCATTTTCTTTATTTCTTTCTTTCTTTCTTTCTTTGAACTACTGGATCGATTTGACAATTATTTTTATGTTTATTTATCGACGAAGACTACAGGCTATAAATCTTTGCGCTGCGGATCAACCTCAAAACAGTGTTATAGACACTCATATGAGTGGCAAAGTCTGTCTCGCTTGCACTTACCAATAATTAATGGAATCAGGCGTTACTTTGCGAAAATCCGGCTCCGAGTCCGAGTCGTCCGTGCCACGGTAATATTATGTCTACAGTATTGTAACTTCATACAAACGGACGACGCGCGAGCTATACCTACTCGCTCGGATGCCGGCATGCGCTCGGCATGCTACAGTCGCGGACGTGCCGCAGTGACGACCGGATGGTGTGTTGGTGTTTAATCAGAAACCGCGCGAAGTTTTACTAGAAATAAGTGGAAATAAGTACAAGTAGCTATTTAATGTGGCGAGTAGAATATATTGTGCTGTTTTTGGTTGCATGAATTCTTCAATTACGCAACCAGAGATAACATTTTTTGATTTTTTGACCTGGAAACTCCGAAATGTAAGACTATAAAATAATAAGACTTACTAATAGGTAATTAGGTACCTATCTACTACGTTATTTGTGTCTTAATGGATTGGTATTTCCTTTTTAATCGACTTCAAAAAAGGACGTTATCAATTCAATGTATGTATGTAATATTGTTGGAATTGTACCATTTTTGCGTATGTTAATCTATACTACCTTCTGAACACGTGTGCCAAATATTATTTATGTTTGTATGTATGATGATATGTATGTTTGTATATGTATGTTTGTTCACGAGTTTCTCGAAAACTAGAAGGTTGATTGCGATGATTTTATGTTATCCTATTAATATTTCATTTTGTTTTTATTTATTTATCTATTGGTATCTGTACGTATAGATAAATAAATAAAAAATATAACGACAACATTTCCTGAGGATGCCACGTGTAGTGGCGAAACGCGTCGAGGTTTTTTGCACGTTGGTGTTGGGTACTATTAATTGCATCAGCTGTGCCGCATGCGTATTGAGGGAGGGCGGGTGGTGCATCCTGCATTTGCCTGAACGCCTGAACTAATACTAAACGCGGTGACGGTTCGTGTATTTAGTTGCCTGCGCCGGCGTCGCTTCGCGGAAATTTAAAGCAAAATAATTTTATAAATTTCAACTTACCAATAAATCAGCGCGCGGCATATTCCTCTCTTAATTGACATTATAGCCTCACTACTCATTTGCTAATGCACCATAGTATCAAAGACAACTATTGACACTTGCCTACAACTCCAATAGCAACCCTATCAGGAATGTTGCGGATAAAGACATGAACTTAGTTTGCGTTTGTATTTATTTACACACGATAAGGGTAGATTTATGTCCACAGTTACATGGCATACACGTCCACTATACGTTAAACCCTTAAGATAAAGCAATTTAATCAATTCAGAGTCCTATTTAAAATGGTCAAAGTAGCTTAGCGTAACACAAGCAGATAGTCTTTTGAGGTTTTGTTCGGTTCAAAGTAAGATCTATGGTATTACTGTGTATAAATAATTGCTTATTTGTGGTTTGAAAACGGAATAATATATTGTTGTCCTAAAATTGAGGGATGAAATTTATAGGATACAAGAAGAAAAAGAGTTTGTCCGTTATCGGTTTGTTTTATAACTTAGGTTGTTTTTCTGCGATACTATTCGAATGAATTCGAAAAAAAAGTCTTATCATTCTGTTTTATTAGTCTGAACTTATGATTTAAAATCTTTATTATTCTATTTGGAATAAAAGAAGCTGAAATATACTAGTATTCCGTACACGAATTACATACGAATCATCAAAAGAACATTTACTTTTATAAAAGTACCAAAAAAACGTATTTTGATAACCCAACATTCTCGAAATCAGGCTTTTACAGCTTTTACAAATCCTTACATTCGTAACTCAACGGGGCCCTTCCGTACATAAATAAACAATTTATCGTCCAATACATTAACCCGTGACCTTTACCTCTGAAAAGCAACTGGAGTACATAATGGGTCATTGCAGACGTACTCCCTAAAGGCCGAATGGTTGTAGACCCGGGGGAAACGTTTATTCCACAGACTACTTACTTACTAACAGAAGTAAAAATTTCCATACAAAAAGTAACGTCGTCGCTAGCGAGTAAAACCATTTGTCGCTATCGAGCAAACTACTGGTAACGGTACTGTTATAAGTGCCTTGGTCACGGCGTAACTGATGGCCAGTTATGCCATGATAGATAGTCATGGTTTGACGTAACGTAAGCAGGATAATCTAACGGTTTTCAATCGGTTAGATTGTAATCTGACCATTTATTTTAACTAAACTTTATACACTAAAAAGCGTTGTATAAACTGAAATGACGAACTACAGGGCAAAGTGGTGAGTCAGAGTAGGTTCGGTATCCCCTGTGTTAGGTTGATATGTAAGTTCCAAAAAAAGGCGGAATTGTATGACCTCATTAAATTTATTTCAGTGTCCAACCAACTTTTTGGCCCCATACAATTGTGGCTTCTACTAGGCTCAGTGCTCTGCGGTTAAATAATACCGACCAAAGGTTTTACTTCTTAGTGCCTCTTCTCACGAAACTAGGCTAGATACGGTTAACTACGAGGAATTTCGGATTCGAAATGGGTCGTGACTTGTGATTGTCGTGTTTAGGGACGTCTGGAATTAAGGTTTCTGCAGATTCTCGATGACTGCTGAAACAAGATCCAAGTTGTCTTACGTAACGAAATAATTGAATGTTTGTTAATCCGTCAAGCGTATGTGAACGAGCTCGAGTGATTAAGCGTAAGTCAGTATTTCTGGAATTCTTTACAGATTCAAGAATGTTTTTTGACTTGAAATGCAGCTACATGCAGGGCGCGTACATTAGTTACTTTGCAAAGCAATGGCTACCGCTCTCTGATTTTAATTTACAGATCTTATTGAAGATACATTACAGCGACAGCAGGGCGTCTCTCTAATGTGAAGGGCTTATTGCTGTCATTTTATGTATAAAATTGACAGCAGCGCGACTATCGAGCGACCATCGCGCTGCTAAACGCATAAGTGTGAAAGCGTTCTAATAGCAATGTTTACGAAGAAGAATTAAACGCTAAACATAATATTACAAAAACTTCTTTCTCTCTTTTGCCAACCATAATACTTCACAACATGATACTTATTTCTTCAACAATCCACACGGCCTACTAACTTAATAACCACATTATAATCAACCCGTCAAGGGCCGAGTGCCCTTCTGTCCGCGCTAACACAAGAGTGCACTAAAGCTGTATTAAATTACTGCAGAAAGCTCCACTGGAAATCTGGGTTGCCGTCTTGAGGAGTGCGGTACAGTAACCCGGCCAAGTGCGAACTGACCTTATAATAAGTATAATCCTGTACAGTGTTTACTAGCCTTACGAGTTGCTTTGAGATACTACAAGCGATTGCTCCTACTTCTGGAGTAAAACGATCAAACAAATCATGTATTACGAATACATGATTTGTTTGATTCGCTAATCAAATTATGAAAAGATCTTTAAGTGACAAAAAACTTCGTTTCTCTTCGGTCCCGTTTAATGGATTTTATCCTATTCGGGGCCAAGACAAGTAAATGATAAAAGTCAATGAATCATCAAAAGTCAACCATGCAGTGACATCGTTCAGCGCTATAAATAAGGACACTTATTGTTATACAATTTAGCTGCAAAATCTTCAACTTTAACTGACTAAAATCGACTCTTAATCCGTCAAGCTCCAGGCGTTCAATGCCCACTCAGTGTAAACGAATATTATAAAATATTAACAATTATATTAACATTTATGTAATTATATTATAAATCATTATCAATCGCAATACGAATTGTTAATCCATTCAATAGCAGAGCTGCTTAACTGTCAAAGCAACATCGCAAAACGCACCCAATTATCTATGCCGAAATATCAAAGCACTAACATAATAACCACATTACAATCGTCTCGTCAAGGGTCGAGCGCCCTTCTGTCTGTGCTAACATGAGAGTGCACTAGAGCTGTATCAAATTACTGCCGAAAGCCACACTGGAAATCTGGGTTGCTGTCTTGAGGAGTATAGTACAGTGTCTCGACTGATTCCATATGAGATAATTTAAGCTGTAGGACAATTACGGACTGTCATCGATTTCATAGAGGTCTTAAAAACAGATGGAAGTTTTGCGACGACAAAAGTAAAGGCAGCCGCCGACAAAAGTTCGCATCATATAACTTGCCGTGGCCATGCCCTTTTTGCAACGTTTGACGTGCCGATGGCTGCTTTTAACACTTTTCGTGGAAGTAAACGGCTAAAGCAGTAAACCAAAAAAATAAATTGTAATACCGCCCCGGAAAGTATTTATCGACGTTCCGACGGCTGCCAACGACATATCGCATGACGTCGACACGCCATATGCCGGCGCGTCGTCATCAAATGTTGCTTGTGTGTCTTCGTATAAGAGTTGAAACATTTAGTGCTGCAAAAAAAATGATCGATAATTTTCTGCCGGCCAACGTCATATTTCTTTCTTCAATAATCCACAAGACCCATATAATAGCCATTACAATAGTCGCATCAAGGGCCAAACGCCCTTCAGTCCGCACTAAAACGAGAGTGTACTAGAGCTGTATCAAATTACTGCGTTGAAAGGGCCACTGGAAATCTGGGTTGTCGTGTTGAGGAGTATGGTACAATGACCCGACTGATTTCATATGAGATAATTTAAGCTGTAGGACAAGAATAGACTGTCATCGGTTTTATAGAAATCCTAAAAACAGATGGCAGTTTTACGATGGCAAAAGTAACGGCTGCCACATGAGGCGGCAACATGTCCATATATGTGCCATAACATGCCGTGGACTTGCAGTCTCCACAGTGTTTGACTTGCCAACGGCTGCTATTTATCGACAAATCAGCAGCTTGCCGTCAATACACTGTGGCATGATGTCGACACGCCGTAGGCCGGCTTCGTCATCAATTTCTGCTTGTGTCTTCGTGTAATCAGGTCTAAAACTTTTTTGAAAATACAACGTAATGTGTATGAGTGATATTTTCACGAAATATTTTTTCCTAACAGAAGAATAATACACGAGTAAGACTGTTATTCAAAATCAGTTCATGATTATTTGCTCTCAGTGTTTTAGTGACGTAGTCAACTTTACTACAACTGCGAATAGTTAGCAAAAAAGGGCACAAACGAACATACTTTAATTACCTATATATATTTTTTTTGGTTTAGTTCTTTGTTACTGTTTCGTCACAGAGCAGTTTTCATCCATTAACTCTCACTAAATGGCGTTAGGAATCTTTAGGAGCTTTGTTTAAAATTTATGTTGGCACATAAAGTAAAAACATTTAGGTAAATATTAATTGATATAAAAGTAATTTAAAAGTCTATATTTAACTTTACAAAGCGTACGTATTATTATGATTTACTTTTTACAATTTACGTTGACGAAAAGCAAAAGAAAAGAAAACTTCACAAAATAAGCCATCACTTCCATGCTTATCGCAAGAACTTTTTTGTTTACGTAAACCGTCAGAGGTCAGTCATAACTTAGGACTCAAAGGCTAGGCTTACTAGAACGCATTTTACTACTACTCGTATTATTTGGACACACCGAGTACATAGTGAAAATTGAATTATTTTGTATAAAACTCGAAAAACTTAAAAATAGGAATTATATAAAAATCTTTTAACGCGGCCTTCATTAACGTAGACTAATTTATATCTACAATTTTCAGAAAAACCAAAATAACACGTTGTATAGATAGTGCTGCAAAAAAAGTCTGCTCATTTCTGGGAGATATCATATTCTTTCTTCAACAATCCACCCGGCCCACTAACATACGAGTAACAGCCATTACAATCGTCTCTTCAAGAGCCGAGCACCCTTCAGTCTTCGCTAACACAAGAGTGCACTAGAGCCGTATCAAATTACTGCCGAAAGCTCCACTGAAAATCTGGGTTGCCGTCTTGAGGAGTGCGGTACAGTAACCCGGCCAAGTGCGAACTGACCTTATCTTATATATAAAATTCTCGGGTCACAATGTTCTTTCCAGTACTCCTCCCAAACGGCTTTACCGATTCTTACCAAATTCTGAGTTTCAAAGTCTGAGAATCGGCTACTATCTATTTTTCATACCCCTAAATGATAAGAGTTGTTCACCCTTATATCTTTTATTTAAATTTTTGGACGAATTTTTTGTTTTTATTTTTTTATAAAGGGGTATCAAAAAATACATACAACCCTAAACTTTTCACTTTTTTAACACCAACCCCTATTTTTATAGCTATTTTAGAAACAAATTTCGCTGGGTCCGCTAGTAATAAGTATAATCCTATGCAGTGTTAACTAGCCTTACGAGTTGCTTTGAGATACTTAAAGCGGTTGCTCCAACTTCTGGAGTTAAATGTACGAATACATGATTTGATTGATTCGCTAACCAAGTTATGAAAAAAACTATAAATAACAGCAAACTTCGTTTCACTCCGGCCTTATTTTATGGATTTTATACTATTCGGGGCCAAGACAAATCTAACAAAGTAACTGATAAAGATCGGTCTACCATGCAGTGACATCGTTCAACGCTATAATTAAGGACACTGATTTTAATACAAATGAGCTGTCATACCTATCTTCAACATTAATTGACTGGGTTTTGACCAAATCAAGGATTCTATCAACTAAACCTTTCCGATCGTAGTATGTGGCCTTATCTTTGTACTTTAGACTGTTCAGGGGGCGTATTGCGATATTGCTTAGGCTTGATTTTACCAGCGTCAGATAAGGAAAGTTTGTGGAATATAATACAAAACGCCTATTTAGAAAACGTCTACTAACTGTCAGCAATCATTTTTGTATATGTCATTTTAAAATCGCTCGCTTAATACTTATTCACTCGGATATGTCTTATTTGACGTTGATAAAGTCGTCCCTTAATCCATCAAGCTCCAGGCGTTTAATTCCTACTCAGTGTAAACGAATACTATAAAATAATAACAATTATATTACCATTTATGGATATTATTATATTATATTAATTCATTATTAATCGCAATACGAATTGTTAATCCATTCAATAGCAGAGCTGCTTAACTGTCAAAGCAACATCGCAACACGTACCTAATTATGTATGCCGAAATATCAAAGCACGGGAAAAGATTGTCTCTCTTTGAACGTACAAAAATATTTTTTTATCGAATAAAAACACTAAATCGTATACATTTGCTACTAACTTATGCCAGAAATCACATTTGAAAACTCTTTGATTTGCATAAAGCAATTTTACTTCATAGTCAGTACAAAGCTTGAGATCTCGTGGATTTGAATAAAATACAACCAAAGGTGAAAGGTTTTTACATATGTAAAGTGTTTTGGAACTTCTGAATGGAGCAAATAAGCTTCAACGTGATGGGTGCACAGATAGACGGGTTCTTTTGATGTATAAATATCTTTTCTACCTTCATCCTTTAGCCTCTGAGTTAGCAGAATTTAAATTAGTTCGTGGGATGAACTTGGAATCTTTTAATAAATGTGTTTTGCCTAGAAACGGATCAAGGTTTCGGGACCTTTGATAGCTTATTTGTGTATTTGACAACCATCATATAAATACTTTTCAAACTTAGTGCGCCTTCACATTAGAGCGTCAGCGACGCGGCAGCAGCGGATGACTTAACATTAGCAGCGCGACGGTCGCGCGACTGGGTCGGTCCCTCCCGGTCTGCCGTGTATAGTATGAAATCATAGACAGTGCGACTGTCACGCGTAAGTCGCGCTGCTGCCGCGCTGCTAAAGTCACCTAAATGTAAAAGCGCTCAAACGGCTTGTTTCACAACGTTTAAATAATGTATGGTATTTGCATAAAACGAAACTTTCTTGCATTACGACCCGTCTGGTGTAGTGGTCGAGAAATGGCCTACTACGCAGCGGGTGCGAGTTCGATCCCCGCACAATACAAACATTTGTGTGCATGAACATGTCTGTTTGTATTGGTCTGGGTGTTTTCTATGTATATCATGTATGTATTTACAAACAAAAAGTTTTTTAAGTATTATATCCGTTGTCTGGCACCCATAACACAAGCTTTGAGTAGGTTACTTTGGGGCTAGATGGCGATGTGTGGGAATGTCCAAAGGATATTTATTTATTTATTAGTTCTTCGTATTTTTTGCACACACACTGACATAAGAACATGCATAATGTTATTATTAGTAACGTTCAGTTTAAGAACGACGTAAAGCGGCTGCAAATCATCTGTAATGCCTCGCTCGTAAATCTTTTGGAGATAACTCGTAATTTTATACGGAACACATTCGTCACAGACACCGGCCCCTCGTCTCCTAGGTGCTTCAGAAGGATATTAAACTTTATTCTCGGTTAAGACCCCATTAAGTTTATTCTAAATACAGTAAGAAGATTAAATATATATTTCCTCCACAGAATAACACAGGTTAATAAAGTATGTGGCATACAGTACGAATAAAAACTTGAACGGAAAAAAAAACTTTTTCTGCAGGCAAACCGTTTTTATAAAAAAAATGCTATCATATTATTAATCAAATAGAAAAAAAAGGTGATTGGAAACCAACAGCCCTTTGTTCTAAAACAATTCGCTAATTGCATTCACTAAACAACACAAATGCAAAACATTATATTTCACCGATAACTGCAAATCAACAAACATCATTAGTCTGATCCAACAGATCAAATATCCGAAAATACCATTTGATATTTCAGCTTTAGGATGTCACTTCTAAAACATTCGAATTGCAGTAAAACGATCAATTAACAACTCTAAGTCTGACACAATGCGGTACATATTTGCTGATCGGGCATGTTCTGTGAAGTATTTATATGCGTCACTAGAAAGGGTCGGTGGATTTAATTTTGAGTCCTGTGCGCGCTCGGAAAGTCAAACATGTAAAAGTTACGGATTCGGGCGAGTTTAGGGATGAAATGGTGTTACAATTTCCTGACACTGGGGAGCTAACACGACGATTTTTACGGCAAAAATGATTTCTAAACTTTATGCTTTGTAGTAGATCTGAAGGCCGATTCTCGCGGCAATGGAACTTTTTTCGTGTGGTGATTAGATTGCGGGTTTAACCGTTTTTTGAAAAAAAAAAAACAAGAAAAATATCTACACGTAAAAAAATTATCGCACGAACAAATTCTTAATACATAGAAATCGTGACCCTGCGAAATCAAAAACATTTTTTCTTTGACAAAGAAAAATCGATCGGTGAACTTTTTTCATAAACAAAATGCGCAAGATTGCCTCCCCGAAGCGTTTGCATCAATGTTTAGCTTTGATACCAAAATCAGTAACTTTACATAGCTATAAGTTCACAAATGTAGAATTAAATTAAATCAGTTATATTATATCAATAAGAATGATTGACAGATTTCAGAAGGTTGAGGTGGAGTTTTTTTTTCACTCTATCATGAGCATTTTCTTCTATTTCCCGTGATCATGTCATCATACCATAAAAAACAACTAAGGGCCGATTTTTCAATGGTCAGATAAAACTTATCAGACTGATAAATTATAAAGCGACAGATTTAAAAAAAAAAAGACGGTTACGTATGATTTCTGACAATTAAGTGACGTTTTCAAATTAGCCATATTGTATTTTAATCGACGAATATTTCTTATCTGAGTATTAAAAAATCAGCCCTAAACCGATTAAATTAATTATATTTTTATTTTCTAACATTCACACATGAACAGTAGATAGATCCTTAAGAAAAGAAAATATAGTACCGAATAATGTCGCGGTGGAACACTAGTACTCCATATTAGTGGACATTAAACACAATTTAAATGTTCGCAAATCAAATACAACTAAACCTGGTATTTTCTGAGCTTAAACAGAAACCTCACGTCTCATTACCAGTTTCCAACCGCACAGTTGCCAACTATTATTTGAGTTACAAACTACTGCGAAACTTGACTGTAAACATAGTTCAGTTCTAACATGTCAATATTAATTTGCAAGTAGAGTTATCTATTAACTGTATACGTTAACTACACACGGGCAATAAGATTGAGCTCACATGCTGGCTTTGCGAGGAAATTGATTACATTAAAACTACAAAGCATGCGAAGTGTGGGATTTAACTTTAGCATCAAAGCCAGCCGATTAAATTATCAACAAACCATAAACAGGAGAGGGATTATAAAAAAGTATTGGTACAAAAACGCGTTGGACTATAGGACATTCCAATTAGGAGAAAAAAAGAGGATTAACTGAAAATTGCTGTCAATGTTTCAGACATAAGCTTACAGTGGACAATATTGTATTGCGTAAAGTAATATTATCTATTGTAAAAAAATATGTTTTGATTGTTTATTTTGTTCACAGCCAAATTGAAGAAAAAAATTTGATATCAATCAGAATCAGACGCGAATATGTAATAATTTATTATGACACCAGGCCTACGGCCTGCTGTTTCCATAGTCAAATAAGAATTAAAATACAATACGCCTAATTTAAAACCTCACCTATTTGTCAGTAATCATTTATGTACATTTCATTTTAAAATCGGCCGTTTTATACTTATTCAGTCCGATAAGTCTTATCTGTCGTTGGTAAAATCTACCCTTAATGAAATACAATTTTCATGTTCTTTATGGAAAAGTAAACTTCCTCTATGAAACATTAATCTTATTAGAAATTTGTAAGTCTTTCATTCATAATTCAGTTAAAGTTAAAAATAAACCTGACTTCATCATAAAAGTTAAAACCCCACTCGCGTTCCACCATTCAGAAAGCACCAATTCACTGCCCTTTCACGTTCGGATTTAAATATTTCACGGTGTTTGCAGACGATACCAATATCTGCATTGTGCAGTAGGTACATAAAGTCAGCTTAAAAATTGTGTGATATAACTATAAGCATTCACGAACTTGAATCGGAAACGCGTCATGTTATAAGAACTAATCTACCAGTCCTTATTGTAGCTTGAATGGTTACAAAAGAGACAGGTATAAGGTATTTTCTTAACTCTAAGTTTTTTTAATGACGTATTGGCATTTTGAGCTAAGACTGTACCCTCTTATATGCGACACGCCAGTCATCCAATAGGTCCTACTCTCTAAGCGTATTTTCTACTCAACTCGTTTTTCCCACTGAGATAGAAGGATACAACTATAATGGAAAATTAATCGAATAGTATAGGCAAGCACTATTCAACGGTGAAAAGATTCTGAATAGTAGGTACAAGTATACTGACAATTTAAAAACTTAGCTATAGACCATACTTAGCAATAGAGAAACACACTCCCTCAAGCGTATGTAAACGTGATACAATAGATATTCTATTGTTATGCGGTTGCCTGCAATCGCTTCGGTGTTGAAGCGTTAAACTAGGAAAGAAATAACTTGTAGGTTATTAATATATCATGGCGTACGTTAAATCACAAGTGACATACACATTAAAATCATGCAATTAAAAATCAAGCATAGAACATGTTTTTTTGTCTATATAAAAGCCTGAGGCCCTGTTTTACCATCGATAAATAAGCTCTAATCATCGTACGTTGATATGGAACGTTATTTCATAGAACTGGACAGATATCGGTAACCAGACCTTACTAAGACATTTTGAAGCAGGCGGTAAGAAGTTTACCATCCGCTTGAAAAAGTTTCAACAATCACTTCATGAACCGTACTGAAAAAAAAACGTTTTCTAAGATAAACATCAAAGTAAACAATTGAACTGTAAAGTGGAAAGACAAAAGTTAAAGTTATTCAAAGGCGCCAATGAAGTGATGTCAAAGAAAAGGGACTATTCTTTTATAAAAATCACAAATAAAATCTTACAATGGGAATATTTGTGCCTCAACAATGTTTGAACTTTTTTTACATTACCAAAATATGAAAACAAAAACGTATGCATGTTTTAAAAAAATATCTTGGTAAAGAATATTCAAGTTGTTTTAATGAAAGGAAGGGTAGCGGATCTCCCTTGTTTTGTCGAAAAACGATTGATATAATTTCACTTTTTCTTATCACTCTTATCATTGACATAATTTTGTTTGATATAACAACGTTTGCGCTACCATTTTAGTGGCATAATCTTCATTAGACCTAATAATCATTTCATCTATTTTTTGTTTTATTTAATAATAATTTGCGTAATTAACATTTTAAGTACTTTTATTAAGTATATTGATCAGTTTACTTATATTTTTTATTGAATTCTAATACTTCAACAGTGCAACCGACAAGTGCAAAAGACAACTTGAGTAAAACAACGTTTTTATATTTTGCATTTAATTTTAAAAAAAAGAGCGCCACCGAGCACCAGAACTTCCCTTTTTTGGTGTCACCTAGGTTAAAGTTTTAAAGTTTCGGTTAAATAAAGGTTAGATTAAGCTCTCATTAGGCCAAACAAACATTATGTAATGTGATAGTAGGCAGAGTGTGAATTCGATGAAATGAAATTATATTTCATTAATAATTAAGTCAATCAAAAGATTAAATGAATATTACACGAATCCATTAATTATTTCAAATGAAATTAGATATTTTGTTTTTGAATGCTTGTAAAATGATATTATATGAAACGTTGTTCGACAAAACAAGGGAGAACAGGAGTGTCGCATCATACCTAAAGGTCTGATTCTTTTGTATCAAGCAACGTGTCCAATTCGGATTCGGATTCTCATATCGGAGTGTACTTTCAGGAAACTTTAACACAAAATAGTGTTGTAACTAGTCACCCAAATCCCGCAACAGTCCCAGATTCCCGAATCAGCGGGTAACAAATGACTGGCGGGATTGGTCAGATTAGCTGGACAGCCTGCGGCGATAGCGCTGGGATCCCGCGATAATTTATACTTAGGTCACACAAAGCAAAGTAAATAGAGAAAAATACGGGTAGTTATTAGTGGTGTAGATAAAAAGTAAGGGTAAAAATGTGTAAGTCACGTTGATTATATTAAACTTAAACTAAAACTGATGTCACACATAATAATTATGACCTCAATTTAACATTTACTTAACTGTAGCGTTACGTAACACTCTTAGCAAAAAATATTCAGTACTTAACTGCGAATTAAATTAAAAAACTGTACGTTAACTCATTTGCAACTGAGCATAAAGTTTTTCAAGCAGCAACGGTTTTCATAATACATTATGCTCTTCTAAAACTGGAAGTGGAAAAATATAGTATATTATGACGATTTAAATAGTTCTAATGAAGAATACTATTTGAATAAAACTTAACGCATTAGCTTCACAATAAACCTCCGTGGATTTTGGATGTTAATATTTCCTACATATTTTTGTAATTTTGTTAATATGATATATATATTTTTTAAAGTAGGTATTTCACTTTTGTCCGTTCGCACCAAAGTACGAAAGGGCAAAGAAAAGTTTTTCGAAGAGGAAATCAAATTTGAAATTAAGAAATTCGAACCAGACTTCAGAAAATATTACAACCGTATGAGTAGTGGTTAGCCTGAGTACTATGCCGACGGTCGCGGGTCCAAATCCCGCAAGGGGCCAATGTTTATGTGATGAACACGAACATTTGTACGAACACCTGAGTCATGGATGTTTACAATTATGTATTCAAATATTCATAGGAGACGCCCCCGTCATAATCGTTGTCTGGTATTCGTAACGCGATTAAAAATAATTTTTAGAACGTAACGTAATTGTAAGAGCGTTGTGTGGCGCATATTTATTTTATACCTATGTATTAATTGTTTAATTTGCTTGATCTTATCTAACGTTTCCTATACATATCAAGATATCGAATATCAATTACTGAGATTGAAGTGATCAGTGTCACAAAGAAATACCAAAGTCAGATATTTGTTGAGATAATTGAGATAGATGTAGATAGAGATAATTGTTTTGTAATTTGTCCGTATTGATAGAACATATTATATTCTATTGGATGGAACTATAAGATGGGTATTTGGAGCGAAGAAGAGAAGGCTATTGCAGTCGAAACAAATCTATACGTTTATTAATCTTGTGTGTACAGGGTGTAAAAAAAAGAACGAGTCAAATTCAATATGGCAGTTTTCAATCGAGTTCAGAAAAAAGGAAAAATAAAAAAAAATATTCAAGATTATTTATTTTCTCCTGTATTCTAGACTTGGATGATTTCAGAGATCCGTGGGCGCTTTTTTATATATTTACTCTTTCTTATACTTGTATAAAAAAAGAGTCAAATTCAAGGGGGTGGTTACCAGTCGAGTTTGAATACATAATTATTTATATAATTTTCTTTCAATAACGTTTTCTTTTTATTTTCCTGTATTTCTAACTCGATTGACAACCACCCCCTTGAATTTGGCTCGAACTTTTTGTTCATATTCTGATATAGATATAGATTTTATTGATTGTATTTATGATCGATAAATCTGCATCGAGTTGAAGGTGTGTAAATGTCATAAGATTTTTGATTGTACCTAAAAAAATGGCAAGAAAATAATCAAAGGAATTTACTTTATTTGTCCTGTTATAAAAAAAAGTACAAAAGGGAGGTTTAAAGTTAAAAATTATGTTTTATATCATGATTTTTAGTTATTTACTCAAATCTTAAAATTTACTTGACCAATTGAATGCTTTATTTTGAGCTTTATAGTATAATTTTTAAGGACTCCGTTTGATCAGTGTGTGTTTAAAAAAACACTGTTTTTACACTGTATTTGTCTGTGAAAATGTAGTTATTGACTTGTCGCCAATGATATTATTATACATGCATACATGTGTGTAGCCTGTTATAGGAGCAACACTTTTGATCAATGATTCTACAGAGTAAACTTAGTTACCTCATTGCTTTTAAATGCGATTATTTAGAGATATAGTCAATCAAAGTTATAATCCCTAATCAATGTATATCAAACTCGCTAACGCGTAGCGTAGTAGTATATGCACAATATTAAGTTCTATGACAGGACACATTTGTTTGAAATACATCGCTGGTTTGATTTATTATGTTACAAAATAACAATAAATATATTTTTTATTATTTATTAATTTAAACCATTTAGAATTGATTATAAGTAACTTAAAGGGACGTTTTTTTTAAATGCTCGTATTATAGGCCACACCCTGTGTACAAGATAAGCTATACATACTGCGCTGACTTCAAAAAATTATCTAGAGTAGATAGAGATGAATTCGAATTTAGAAGCCTTCAGAATAGAGTTCAGGTCTAAGTTAAGCAAACAGAAGGGTTACATCAATGATATTACAGGGTTGCTTTATATAAAAAAAACAACGCATTTCCTGACTATATGTTGTTTGCAATAAAAATAATGTACGGTAGGTACCTATTTAATTACAATTAGAACATTATTAATTAACATTTTGGTTAATTGTTTTGTAAAAATAAAAATAAAATATTTCTTCACCAACATGCTAAAAGAAGATGTTAGCAAGGACATTTTTTACAAAAGTAGTGCTTGGCATTTACGTATTGCAGCCGCTATAAAATCGAAATGGCTTGAAATTAAAGTTACAGTTTTATAAAAGTCTAGGTATACACACTCAAATAGAAACCCTATATACTTAATGCTCAGTTCACAGACACCGAAAATTAAAATGTAAGCGTCAAAGTAATTTTGCTGTGGACTTGCAATTTTCGCCCATTTCGCTCTCTTACTACGGCGGAATTATTTATTCTTATCAGTCGGTTGGTCGTTCCGCCGTCTTAGGTATGAGTATTCTTAGCGCAGTGCAACAAACACTTACATTCAATTCACTTATTCACGGTCGGGAATTATAATTTAACCACAAATAAATTATAGTTTTTTCCGACTTACCTACATACATATGATTAAGTTATTAAATGAGATTAACATGGCAATAATAAAAAATCTTTGCACTACATGATTGAAAAAAAACTGCTCACGACGAAATAATAATAAAAAAATACAAGAATCAAATAGATACCTTTTAAATATTGTGATTTTTGTGTCTAAGCAGACGTACCTGAAAAAAATAAAAACAAACAATTAAACTTATGTATTTTTTGACACGCAGGACCGAAAAAACAATAATTAAATCCCTCGTGCCACCCTTTTGATAGCAATTGGTTTTATGAATGTACATTAACTTTAAATCTATCAAACCGTGTGTCTATTAAAGGCAAATGGGCCAATTATGTCTAATACTAGGGTGTCCACTTATTTCTTCGATCCAGTTTAAGTATTAATAAATATTTTTCGATTCAGCTCATATTAAATAGCTATATACTTAAGTATTTATTGCTCGACACTCTTTGTTTTCAAATGCTTGAAAATGTAAGTGTTTTTTTATAAATAATAAATTGTGCATATACATATTTCATACACCAACCATTGTTAAAATAAATAGGTACACTTATGCCACAATATCTCGTTGTTGCTCTTAAATATCATTCTGATCTGGTAACCCTGACAAGATCGTAAGACGACCTTGTCAGCAAATTGACTATTCCACTCTGCTAGAGGTCTACCTATACCGTTTAACCAATAAAAGACAGCACAAAAGAGATCCTCAACTCTTCATGTTACTGGCTAAAAATAAAACTTTAAAAAAGGTTGCTAAGCACTGGCTGAATATTAAACATTAATATTTTGTAGAGACAAACGGGCGATGAGACACAAAAAAGATCTGAACTTGTTCATGTTACTGGCTGAAATTCAACTTTAAAAATAAAACAGTTTAGTTTAGAATTTTTTAAGGCCTTACACCTTTCCTAAACTCATTTTTTAAATATTATTGAGTTCTCATCAAATAATATTAATATGACATAGCATAATACGATATTTTTAATGTTCTTGATTAGAATAATTTACCTACATAAAATCCCGTTACAGATTTTTTTATTTTGCTTTGTTCAACTAGATAAATCTGGACACATGTGTCTAATATCACGAATTACATCGTTAAACTAATCACTTTAGTGGGTGTTTACGACCGAACACAAAACAGGCTATGATGGTCTTTAATCTCATATAAATAGGGTGGAAATGACAGACAAATGAAGGAGAGTCATTATTTATCAGTGACGTCTGTTTAGCAAATATGCCCCGGGCGACTTTTATATCAGATTACATGAGCTCTCTATTTATCTCCCGAATGAGCATTTGTCTGTTACATTCACAACAACAACAATATTAGATGTATTATGTCCAAAACAGTTGAGCTACTATAGCATAGACTAGTTGGATAAATCGATAACGAATTGAATTTAAGAAAATACATGTGAATTAGGTCTTACCGCCAGCCAATTAAGTTTAAGGACAGACCGCCTTAATTTTGACATTAGATTTTTAACGAGCGTGTTCTATCTATAATGAATGCCTCGAAGTTTTGAAAATAACACAAATTCATTAACCCATGTGTATCACGTATTAGTGCGATCCAATAACAACCGAGTTATCAACTTCATCATCATCATTATCAGCCAAAGGACGTCCACTGCTGAACATAGGCCTCCCCCACGGCTTTCCACAGAGACCGATCACTAGCGGTATCCATCCAGTTTGATCCTGCGATCTTTATACGGTCGTCTGTCTATCTTGTCCGTGGACCTCCTACGCTGCGACTTCATCAGTCAATTATCAACTTGGTTTATATTAAACCCTACGGAAGAGTATTTCTAAAAAAATGATTTAAAACCACAAGAACCTCATATGGAGTGCTACCGCTGTAGCACTTCATATTCTATCCTGCGAATAGAGCCAGTCCATGAACTAGCAACTAATCATTATACTGCCCATAAAACAGTTCCCAGACACACGTTTATCAAACTCGTATGTTTAGGGTAAACGCCCAGATATATGTCTACGCCAACAGAATAATTATAGGCTTGTCATACACAGACGTCGATAATATAATGACACGTTCGTAGATAGTTGGGTAGATTAGTATACTGTCAGTTCGGCGATATTAAGGTTATACAAGCATTCACCGGGCGCTATTAGGGTACATGTTTAGAACCAGGGCCCTAACGATCGTAGGGCAACAGTCAAGAGAGAACAGTAATACTTCTTGAGCTATATATGCCACCGTTAGATTGTAAAAGCCGCGTGATTACAATCTTACTGATTTAAATAATTAAGATTTAAATGTGTCCATTTATTGTGCACGATACCAAACTTCATACATTATATGTGTCTTGTCTCGAAGCGCTAGTAGGCCCCAAAAGATAAGGAGTTATGTTCTAGCCCCATATGGGCCATAATTGATTGATATTACACTAGTTATTGACGTTCATATGTGACATTTTGTGTCCTAAATTGAATAAATTCTTTTTGACTTTGACTTTGTCTATAACGTAAACTGAAATGACGAATCACTGGGCAAAGTTAATCAATTGGAAACCAATCACATACATTGCTCTGATCCCAAAGTAAGTAGCCAATACACTTGCGTTATGGAAATCAGACACAACGTTGGTACCACAACACCCAGACCCGAGACAATATAGAAAAGATCGTTTTCTACATTGACCCGACCGGGAATCGAACCCAGAACCTCACGAGATGGCGACGCTTGAAACCAGCGTGCTAGCCACTCGACCACGGAGGTCGTCAAAGTGGTGAGTCAAGGTAGGTGAAGGATAAACGGTGACAGCGAAGAGAATTCCCGTTTATCCTTTAAGTCAGGTTGACAAAAAGTACTAAAAAAAGCATAAATGCCACACCTATTTGAATGTACTAAGTTTATATTTTTCTCATAAAAAACATTTTGATAATTAAAAGTATCTACAACATGTAAACCTATGACCGTTCGAAGTAGTGAGAGTCTGGTCATCTGTAACACAGGTACTTTACCTACCATGGGCACCAGTCTCACACGTACGTCTTGTTCCTAACTTTAAGTAACTAAGTGCCATTAAGATTGTGTGTGTTGAGAAAATAAAGATTATTACTATTGCCTTATCGATGTCGTTCACAATAAATCGACGCATTAGAATCTCCCGGCTTTTACAATATTACGATAGCATATAAAATCTTATGAGCTTAACCGATAATATAGACAGACAGCCCCTGTCGGGCAAGATCCCACTGAATGCATAGCGGTCCATGAACATAACATAAAGTCAGAGGTAAGTAAGATAATGCGTTTAAAACCTAAACTTTACTGCTTGATGGTATATGATGTCAGCATCTAATGACGAGATATATTATTAAACTGCTAAATCTATCTCTCTATTCTAAGCTTATATCGTAAGATGTAACTGCTAGGTTTTTTTTTCAGGTTACAATTTAGCTCAAAAACTCTTGTTAGTATACCATATTAATTATTAATTGTAACCTGTTATGAGTCTTTGTCGAATAAAATAAAATAAATGGGACGAAGATTTTGTTAGGATTATATAATTAGTAAGCGAACAAGCAGATCTTCAGTAGAGAATTTGCGCGGCTGTGCTATTTTCCCTAGGTCAAAGGTAACTAATAAGTGGGGGGCGGGCTGTAATTAATCTTCATCATTCGGGATCATCGGGGTAGTAAGGATTATTTGGTTTAGTTAGAACTCGTAATGGGTATTTAAGTAATGTGTCTATTTATGACATGGTTATGTGCTAAGTAAGCACATAGGCTTTAAATAAATATACCGCTTTATATTCTATGCTCACGACGTATCTGTATATCGGTTCAAAATAAACTTAAAAACAGCTGCAGTTTTTTTACCGTCTTCAAAAAAGGTGGCAATAAATTCAATGTATTATACATTGAATTTATTTGCGACGATATCAAATTTTGATATCGTCAGAATTTGCTAAAATTTTAGTATGTTGATCTACGCGTATTAAAGCTTCCTAAAACGTTTGCGGAATGTATCAAGTGAATGTATGTTTGTATATTTAAGATTTAGTTGTAAGATTTCTCGAAAGTAAGCGGTCATAGCGAGGTGATTCTTTTTAGTTTAATCAAGTATAGTTCAACTTAGTTATCAAGTTGAAAGAATATTTTAGTGTTATTTACACTATAACCTAAGTTGAACTATACCTGATTGAAAAAAGAATCATCTGGCTTTGACTTCTTGTTTTCTAAAAATCCTGAGACAAACAAAAAAAATACTAATATACATACACCACTACTATTCTTTTCAACCCTAAATCTTCTCCATACTTGAAAGAGCGCTTCCAATTTATGCAGCCGCCCCAGGGTAGTGATATGCAGTCCTCCAAAACACTTCGCCTCCTTTTTCTTCCTCATGCTTCTCGTACGTACTCACAATCCTTTTCTATACAGGCAATCCGTTTATGGAACTCTGCCACTTTCTATCAGGGACTCCGAAACGCTGCCTACTTTCAAACTTAAAGTAAAAGCCTATTTCGTTTCTCGTTTATTATTTCTATTATTTCTACTCCTTTTACTTTTTATTGGCTCTCGGATCCGCTGGTTGCAACTGATACTGCAACTTATATTTTTATGTTAATGTATTTAAATATGTATTAGTTTATATATTTTGTGCTATGGTGTGTATTTTATGATCATTCATTGACATTTAATTGTATATAATGTGTAGGTACTTATCATCTTCTTTTACGTTTCTTTATAAAAACCACTTCAAATTTATCCAAAATAATTCATAGCCAGCCTCATCTTTCATTCTTCATGATTTTCCTTACCTGACCTTACCTTATCTTATGTATTTATTTATCATTATTATTACACCTACCAACTTTTGCACACGTGTTTGGAAGCCCTTATAGTTCAACATAATCAAATTTTATCCAATTTCATCTATATTACATCCATATAGGTAGAATTGAATACCTGTGTCGGAAGTCTCGACATAGTTCCGTGTAAAACCACCAGGTGGCGCTCGAAAAATGCTGAGACAAAATTGGTTTTTTCGTGTATTCATTGATTGAGAAGAATTTTTGAATAATGCTTAAAAAACTACAAATATTTTTTAAGATTTATCAAAGATATAGCTACGTAAGTTAAAATGATATTTGATGAATTAGAAAATCATAAAATTGAAATTGTCGACGCGAAATGTCAAAAATGATGCATCTGACTTCGTCCGCTGGTTTTTGAAGTCGATAAAAAAGAACGTCAGTTTGAACGAAGTAACGGACAAATAACGATAATGGGAACTTATCAAAACAGAAAAACAAGCCGTATATGAAAATAAAATTAACAGTTTTATATAATCATGCTTCATTACTAAATCTGATGTAAGAGTGTAACCTAATCTTTAACAGAGATAAGGTTACAACGAGTCCTAACATTTTGAATCTATAATAGTAATAGTCCCGCCCTAGCCGATTTTGAGTACGGTGGCCAGTCACAACGACTAACCGACTGCGCGGGACATATTATAGTGCACAAGTGAGTGGTCAAACACAGGTGCTCTCTCTATTCCTTTCACTCTCATAGCCCGATGGAACAGCAACCTGACACGACCGGAGAGAGATCAGGCGCAGGATCAACGGCTTTACGTGCTTTTCCGAGGCACGAGGGTGAAACACCGCCAACTTCCAAGCTCCAGGCTCTCTGAGAATTTCTGAACAGAAAAACGCAGGTACGTATTTTTGGCTCAACCCGGATCCCGAACCCGGGATCGAACCCGGGACCTCTGGCGCAGCCGTCATTTTAAAGTGCTTTAAAGTGCAGGAACTGCTAGACCCATTTCACTCGCAGCTTAAGTACAACGTGCGCTTGCGCTCCGCTATAGGTTGCTGGGCTCTTACTTGCAATGAAAATTTGTGTATTGCGTTGAAATGTTTTAAGGGAAATCCTAAATTTACGCGGTCGACGCCGCGGGGGACCACTAGTCTAACATAAAACCGTTAGGCTCAGACTTTGAGACTTAGGTATTTCTAGACATCAACGCTAATTACAAGATTAACAAGATTAAAGTTATATAATTGTAGACATAAATTAAGGTAGAGCTTTTGAGATCACTAGCTTAATTAAACTTTCATCATCATCATTTATGAGATAAATTGCAAATAATAAGTTACGAGAAAGATTAAAACAAAAAAAACCTTTAATATATATTTTTTTAAGACAAGGGAATGTTGATGCACAAAAGAAACAGGTACTTTATTTTCATTTGTATTAAATAGAACTGTGTTAACATGATGTGAATACAAGTTCCTTATTCGGCAAAAACAATATAAAAACAATATTTGACGACCCGTCTGGTGTAGTGGTCGAGAAATCGCCTACTACGCAGCGGGTTGCGGGTTCGATCCCCGCACAATACAAACATTTGTGTGCATGAACATGTCTGTTTGTATTGGTCTGGGTGTTTTCTATTTATATCATGTATTTATTTACAAACAAAAAGTATATAAGTATTATATCCGTTGTCTGGCACCCATAAAACAAGCTTTGAGTAGCTTACTTTGGGACTAGATGGCGATGTGTGGGAATATCCAAAGGATATTATGGATATGGATTATGAATATAAAAACACACTAAATAAATCACAGTAAGATTCTAAAAAAAAGTAATTCGCCCCCTATAACTGTTTATTAGAACTGAAAAATTATGAAACGAAATGGAATATCTTATTAGTTATCGTAAATTCGCAAACGCATAAATAAATCGAATCATTTTACAATTAATTAAAGTTTTTTATTTCAACAGCTTTCTGCGACAATCTCAACTTTTCCAATTTATTTTTTAAGCACCTCTGGAGCTTAGTATAAATCTTTCTACTTATTTGCTTCAAAAACCTAACTTCCAATTATAGACAAATTAGTGTTATAAAGGTTACCTCGTTTAAAGTGAAAATATTTTAGCAGCTTCTCTTATTACTCTCTCTAAACAGGACTCTATAATATATTTTTGACAATCTTTTTTTTTAAAAATAAATACATATTTCCAAAGAGCAGCCTATCAACTCTCAATTAAACCTACATTTTTTGCATTTGTTTCCCTCATTTTAATGCATCACGCGTCTATATCCCAAATTAATCTCAATTGATAAAAAAAAAAAAAATACCATACAAATTACACATACGAGTCGTTCTTGTTATCTCCTTTAGCAAAAGCTATTCATTTATACATAACGTGACATAAATTAAGAATAAATAAGTGGATAACCTATCAACTACGAGCACGAAATTTTCATAAGATTACAGTTTTCTTTTTTAACAGTTAAGGGCTAAGGGCGTGTTACACAATCGATACATAAGCACTAACCAACGAATGATTTAACTACGCAAAGAATACCGTATGAAGTAGTGGACTGATAACGCTAATGGAAACTTATTCAAACCTTTTAAAAACAGGCCGTAGTTGGGTTAGTTGCTAAATTAATTAGCCAAAAATGACAATATAAAGGTAAATAATTTATAGTGAAAATATTCTAATGCGTCTTTGTAACATTATAGAAATAGGACAGTATGATTATTTTTTGGAAAATCTAGTTTATATTTCTGTAAAATTTTTTTTTTTTTTAAAACAGGACACGTATTGCGATACAGTTTTGATAGGTAAGCAGCTCAGAGGTGGAATTGTATAACGCAATCGTATTCATTTGACAGTTCAAAACGTACGGTATGATCTGTCAAATGGCAAAGAACAAAGCGTTTCACAGATCATATCGTACGTTTTGAACTGTCAAATGAATACGATGGCTTTACACAATTCCACCTCAGCTTTACTGTCAAATCAGCAATTCGTATTGCGATTTCCAATGATATTTATAATATGATTATAATAAAACAACATAAATATTAATTTTCGTACCATTGTAGTATTATTATAATATTATCATATTTATAATATTCGTTTACACTGAGTCGGAATTGAGGTGCCTGAAAATTTAACGGCTAAAGTTGGATCGCAATACGCCCCCCGCACCCTGACAATTTAAGTTATCCAAGTCATCGGCTTCGCTTCTCTCAATTCTGCCTAATCTTTATTTCTTTCTTTATATTCTTAACATAAATAATTAAATAAAAAAACGGAAAAGTTAATTACCTTTCTCTAATTTGCTCAAAAACAAGCATATAACAACCGCATATGAGTGTTTCCTATTAAAAAAACATATATTTTACCGTGCTGAATAAGCTCTTTAAATATTTTTACTTAAAACGAGGTGACCTTACATAAATAATTTTTAAACTACTCTAGTTAGCTGTAGGTAACAGTGGCATTTCAACACAGAATATTTTCTTCGAGTATTTAAGTACCTTCAATCAATAGTGCCTCACAGCATATATATTTAATGCGGTATCTATAAAACAAAGCCGTCTGTGAATCCAATACTGAGCTCGACGTTTCTTTTCAAATAAGATTTAGATATTCGAAGTAAAAATTGGCAAAATTTCTCTTAGCGCGATATAAAGTTTTCTGAAGCAAGTCAGCATTGATCCAATAACAAAAATTTAAAGTGAAACCGCGGACAAGAAACTTAGTAATATTTACAGGCAGTCTCAATTCCCTTGGAATTTTTTGCAGACAGATTTCAGGGATACGAAAATATCATGAGGCCATAATAATAATAAACTACCACTATCTCTCTACTACTACTACTATCACTTTAACAAAAAAACATAAATTGTAGCAGGTTTAGAACCGAACAAAAATATTCAGTGACAAAAATAAAAATAATGTCATTAAAATGACATTTCAACATGGACAATTCTACTTTTCTATGTGGTCGGGTAACCTTAATCTCAGGTTCAACCTACTACCTGGTAGGGTACGATATTTTTTGGAATAGGGGGCTAGAGCCACAATATGAATTTTTGACACAAGACAAACTCGATTAATTGTAACCGTGACTATGTCTGAAAAATATGCAAATATAAGCAAACGACATACATAATATACGAAGGTCAAACTGAAAGTTCTTAGAAAATCAAAAACTGATTACATTAGCCAGTTATTAGTTTTATTATATCTTTTCAAAATATTGTCCATTGACGTCAATACACCGCTGCATGCGATGGAACCACTGGGAAAAGCACTTTGCCCACTCGTCCTTAGGGGTCTCTTCAATGGCATCGCGATACGCAGCCACCGCTTCTTCAGCATTCATTAACTGCTTTCCTTTAAGTTTTTCTTTAATTTTTGGAAATAAATAAAAATCACAAGGCGCGAGGTCGGGGATATACGGCGGGTGACCCAGTAATTCAACGTTTGATGTCGCCAAATAGTCGATCGTTCGCTTGGCGGTGTGCGACGAGGCGTTGTCGTGGTGAAGGAGGATCCTACTGCGAGGTCGTTTCTCTCGAACTTTTTCCAAGACAAGTGGCAAACAATTGGTAGTGTACCATTCTGCAGAAACTGTTTTTTGATCCTCTAACACAATTGTTGCGAAATGACCTATCCTTCTAAAGAACGAGGTCACCATTTCTTTTCCCGCACTTTGATCTCTCTTCACTTTAGTTGGCAACTCCTCGAAAGAAAACATCCACTGAGCAGATTGTCTTTTGGTTTCAGGATCATAACAGTAAATCCAGCTTTCGTCACCTGTTAGTATGTCGAACACAGCATTTGAGTCACCTCCGTTAAATCTTTCAATCATTTTACGGCACCAATCCACACGATGGAGTTTTTGAGCCTTAGTCAAATTATGAGGTATCCACCGGGCGCAAAGCTTCCTGACCGCTGAATGTTGGTGGAGGATTTTGTGCACTTGACTCATACCGATGCCTAAGCTTGTCCGAATCTGCTGATAGGTCACTCTTTTGTCAGTCTCTATCATACGCCGCACAACACAGATGTTATTTTCAGTCGTCGCCGTAGAAGGCCGTCCCTCACGTACATCATCAGTGAGATTAGTGCGACCACGTTTCAACTCATTAAACCAGTTGTAAACAGTCGCACGAGATGGGGCTTCATCGTGAAAGGCCAATCGTAGTCTATCATAACTTTCTTGTTGACTTAAATGACATCGAAAGTCATAAAAAATCATTGCACGAAAATTTTCTCGTGTTAAATTCATGTTGACGTGACACAGACAATTTTCAATTTGCCGCCAAATCGTAAAACAAATGACAAATGAATGAAATATATACTCAGTAATATTGGCAAAGAGTTCTATTTTCAAATTTTAGAATATTTTTTTTATTATATTGTTTATAAGTGGCCAGTTCTAAGAACTTTCAGTTTGACCCTCGTATGCATTGGATATTAACACGCTTACAGGTTTAAACGTCTCTGCCTGATTTCAGTGTAACACATACCAGCACATCTATAATATATCACATCTATACTAATATTATAAAGCTGAAGAGTTTGTTTGTTTGTTTGAACGCGCTGATCTCAAAAACTACTGGCCCGATTTCAAAATTTTTTTTTACGTTGGATAGTCCATTTATCGAGGAAGGCTTTAGGCTATATAACATAAAGATACGACTCATAAGACCACAGCAGAAATGAAAAATGTTGCTTTAGGATATAAAACATGACGCTGCGACGGGAGGGGAGGGAGCAAACTCAAAACGCGCGGACGAAGTCGCGGGGGACCGCTAGTACCACTATATTTTGTTGACAGCAAATATAACTTTGATTTTCTTAGTGTTTGTATGAAGAACAAAGATATGTTTGCGGTAGTTGAAAATGTGCTTTATTTCAAAAACTACAAGGTCGATTCCGTCCAAACCAATTTTCGTTGAAAATATTTACCACTTTGGAAGCGTCTATCTATTAAACGTTAGACTTAAAAAGAAAATAAATGGTTTTAAGAACCTCCAAGTCATTTTAAAAGGCCTATCCATAGACACCTCACACGCATAAGATGGTCTAAAAAAAAATCGGTTTTAGTTTCATGTATGGAAGAGGCCCCCCATCACATTTTATTTTTATTTTTTGTATATAAATCATAAAACAGTCAACAAGATTCATCTTCTTTATAGTTACAGAATGAAGTGGTTGTGACGGACGTACTGACAGACAGAAAGACAGACTTGACGAAACTATATCCGATCTGGGTTCTGTTTTTGGCCATTCGGCTACGGAACCCTAATAGTATTTTGACAACCATGACGTGCTATTGTCCGTACATACTATTACACGTGCCTCTAGCTGGCACACTCTGATGCAAGCTCACTGGCATGCATTTAACAGTCCAGCGACAAAATTTGATTTTTTGACAGTAACTTGCGTACTATGTAAGGGGAAAGCGGAGGCCGCAAAACCGGTGCATTCCCATGCAGGATACCATAGGAATACTATGACGCAACTTGCATGCAAGTTTAGGTTGCAAACGCAATCACGTTGCGCCAGTAACTTGCACATGCCATTAGCAGGCATGCAAGCTACTGGTCAGTTTTACATGCATGTATATCGCCGCCTTTAGACCTTTTACACACTGCGACTTTTAGCAGCGATGCAGTCGCGATGCAGCATCGACTCAGGCGCAACATGTCAACCTTTACCCAATGCTCTACTTTTAGCATCGATGCAGTCGCGACGAAGAAGCTTGACATTGACAAATTATTACTGTATTTTGGCGACTGCATCGATACTAACGCGTATTAGAATTGATGCAGTCGCGCTTTTGCGTCGATGCTAACGTGCGACTGGATCGATGCTAAATTAAATCTGGTCAATGCGTGAGTCGCAAGTTTTCTAAATGCGCGACTGCATCGACGCTAAAAGTCGCAGTAGTAAGTCGTTTTAGGCATTTCGTACTTTGAAAGGACCTAATCGGGTAAATTCTCAAAAAATCGGTCCTTGCAGCCTTTGACCACTCTTTCAAGGTTTTTAATTATGTCGAAAACATCATTATCATTCATTCCCCTCATCCTTCTGTTTCTGACAGAGTTCATTATTCAGAAAAACTGAGTGAATAATGTAGCGATTCGGTAATGAGACGTAAGACCAAACAACCTCTGGGTAAGTATGGCCGGAGAATATTTTTCGAGTTATTAGGTGTTTGTAGCTTTATCTTTGATTAATCGGTAACCGATTTGTTTGGTCGACAAAATTGGTTTGATATTTGATTACCGTAAGTATAACTTTAGTAAAGGCAATCCTTTGGAGGAGTTTTAGTACCAATTTAACCTGAGTTCGTATGCATATTGAACTTTGTTTTATAGTCTAGGCTAAAACTTAATTCCATATTTTGATATCAGTTATTCATAATTCAGCAACAAAATGAATCAACTCAAGAGTAATTAATAAACTAATTAATATTTACTTTTTGTTATTATACTGAAGTGTTTATTTTTTGTATTTGTACATCACGCTGCACCGGGAGGGGAAGGAGCAAAGTCAAAACATGCAGACGAAGTCGCGGAGTACCGCTAGTATTCCATAATTATGTCAACGCTCGCTCTGGGTAAATACTAAGCTATGTAGTACAAATTAATATATGAACGTCAAAAAGCCCGTCGCACCAGGCTTGCTTTCTATTCTACAAGTGCTTATATTCAGTTTTCTGTCTGTAGTAAAAACCATAATGCAAAATGCATCTCGATTTTGCATGCATTTACTATAAATAAAGTGGGCACGAATATTTAGCCGGATATTCGCAGAACTTTCCGAAAACTAAACGGAGGTATTTCAGCTATTCGGCCCGCTTTGCATTATCTGGGTGAATTCATACAAAAAACGTATACAAAATGATGCTTTGGTTAATGGATTGGAGTCTTTTGTTTTTTTTTGTGTGTATTTATATGCTTTTTAAAGTTTTCTGGGTGCTTTCGCACTCGTTCGTCTCCATCCTTAGGTGGGTACACAGTTCGTGAAGTTTACGGATTTATAAAACCACCTTCAAAAAAATTTCTAAAAGCTTAAAATAACGCATCCATCTTTTATCAAGAGAAACAAATTCTTTTGGAGTCGGTGCATGATATTTTAAGACTCCTGGTGTGTAAGCTTGACATCATACACCGACTCCAAAAGTATTTGTTTTCTGTTCTAAAGATAAGTGCATCAAAAATTGACTCTTACTAGTAACAGAAACAGTCAAAAGACAAGTTTTAAGATCAGAACTGTCTGGACGATAATTAAATACGAAAAGTAATGTAAAACACCTTAATTGAATATATGTATAAACGCATGTTAAAGCAACAACGTAAAACTATTTCAAACCAAGAAATGTAACAGGAACGGCACACAAGAGTCTGCCATGTTTTCGGCATATTTAGTTCTCGTCATAAACAGCCTGACAAGTGCATAATTAACTCAAACGAGCCTCTAATGAGCTTCACTTTTAACTATGCACATTAGAAAATATAACTTGAATTTAAACATGAAAACTGTGATGCTATGAACTAATCTGTGGGCCGATTCTGGTGTCAATCAGACTTTGTTGGGTGGCATTCGATTACGAATCTCAGTGTTAATCCGAAAAAAAAACAAGTAATCCAACAACTAACCAAACACAAAAAAACTACCGCTTGAATGAAATCGAAATGCATAGAAATCGTGACCGTGATAAAATAAAGACAGCATTTTTTTCGAAACAGAAAATTCGATTGGTGAACTTTTTTCGTATAAGAACTGAACGAGAATTGGCCCCCTGTACTCTAAGCTGGGAACTGTTTTTTTCGGAAGGCGGCTGCAAAAAAGTTGTGTTTCACGATAATGTAACTTAGCGTTATCTTTAATACCATCTACATAATAATTTAGAATTTCTCTAATACCGCGTTTCAGCTAGTTTTCATAACGCAACAGGGGGAAGCAATACGACATTTATCACGCATGAGCAAATTGTGCGAGTCTTTTTTTCAGATACGCTGCAAACGCTCAACTCGATGTGGAGTCATCACAGACAATAGGTATTTTACCCTAAGCAATTAACATTAATCTTTGGTTCTTTTCTGTAATCTGTAATGCTCATAATAACATACTTACTATTAATTACATATTAATTACTAGCGGTCCCCCGCGACTTGGTCCGCGCGTTTTGTGTTTACTCCCTTCCCTCCCGTCGCAGCGTAATATACAACGTGTCCCTGGATAAAGTGCAACCCCGAAAGGAGGTAAAACTAGACCATAACTGTATTTCAAAAAAATATTAAAAAAAAAATGTAAATTTTATTGAAGAAATATTTTTTTTATTACAAAAAAACCGGCTAAGTGCGAGTCGGACTCGCGCACTGAGGGTTCCGTGCCAACTTTAACTGAATTAGGGAATCCACTTACTTCTACTAAGTAATGCCACAATATTTTGTCGACTGCAAATGTAACATTGTTTTTCATAGTGTCTGTATGAAGTACAAAGTTATGTTTGCGGTTGTTGAAAATGTACTATATCTCTAAAACTACTCGTTAGATTCCTTTCGAACCAACTTTCTTTGAAAGTATTTATTAAGATCTACATCACATATTTTTTTCATAATTTACACTCGCTTGGTTTAGAAGTTAGATGGGGGGGACGCCCATTTTACCACTTTGGAAGCGTCTAGCTATGAAACGTTAGACTTTAAAAGAAAATGGTTTTAGGAACCCTAATGTCATTTTAAAAGACTTATCCATTGACACCCTACACGCATAGGTATGACTAAAAAAATATCTTTAGTTTTAGTTTCATGTATGGGAGCTCCTCTTAAATGACATTATTTTTTATTTTTTGTATGAAAATCGGTAAGCGGTTAACAGGATACATCTTCCTACTAAATTACAACAGTGTAATGCTTATGGTTACAGAATAAAATGGCTGTGACATACGGACGGACAGACAGACAGACAGACAGACAGACTTGACGAAACTATAAGGGTTCCGTTTTTTGCCATTCGGCTACGGAACCCTAAAAATATTTCTTCAATAAAATTTACAAAAAAATATTCATTTTTTTTAAATATTTTTTTGAAATTCTGTTATGGTCTAGTTTCATCTCCTTTCGGGGTTGCACTTTATCCAGGGACACGTTGTATATATATTTTTATAACCTTAAGCCTTCCGCGATAAATGAGCTATTATTTATCAATTTATTATTATTAAAACCGGTCCAGTACTTCCTAAGATCAGCGCGTTCAAACAAAAAACAAACTCTTCGCCTTTTTTATATTAGTATAGATAGAGTTAATTGAGTTAAATTAATTAAGGTTATTAATTACTTGACCGTTATCTTAATACAAAACACTAACACGGAATATAAACTTTTACATTAATGATCGTCACCCAGATACGTTTTGTATAAACAATATGAACTAATTGTACACTAACTCAGTGATATAATAAGTGACAAATTGATAAAAGCAACAGCCATGCGGGCCAGCCCCGATTTTATCAGTATTTAGAACAATGCCACAATACAAATTACTCGTATATGAGTGGGCTTAGTAGTTTTCATTAGGTTAGGTTATATAATCCATTGGATAAAGTTATAATTTGGTACTATACTTGTATGTAGAGTTCGGCAGTAATTTGACATTAATTTGCAACTTATTTCGTTCGGCGGCACTCGAATGTAGAAAAGTATTATATAACTCAGTTTGAAATGGAGTTTGACAGTTATTTGACATATATTTTAGTAGATGGTGCCATCGAACCTTCGAGTAAAAGGAACATTGTTCAATCCAATCAAGTTTCGTTGAATGAAGAGTTACTTAAACATCAAAAAAGTACACATAGTAGTCCCCCTAGCTAAATTCGACTTCGGTGGTCAGTCAAAACGACTAACCGTCTGCGCAGAACATATAGTGCACAAGTGTGTGCGCAAACACATGTGCACTCTTCCTCTTACTCCTTTCATTCTCATAGCCCAATGGGACAGCAATCTGACACACCCGGAGAGAGATAGGCGCAGGACCAACGGCTTAACTTGCTTTCCAAAGCACGGGGGTGACACACTGCTAACTTCCAAACCCCGAGCTACCCTAATAATTTCTAAACAGAAAAAAACAGGTCTTTATTTTTGGCCCGACTCGGGTATTGAACCCGTGACCTCTGACGCAGCCGTCGCTTTAAAGTGGGACCTTCTTACCGCTGCGCTACCGAGGCAGACCGGAAAACCCATTTTTTTGATTAAGCCAATTGTTAGGGAAAGCCTATTAAAAAGGTTACACAAAGATAGGGTTACCCTATTGATATGCTTACCACATTAAATAAGGTTTCAGTAACTTTAATATTTAAGCACTTACCAACGAACAGGGTTACCATATTTCTATCTTTTTGCCACGCATTTTATTTCTTTCTTTAAAATGACGTGTCCAGATATTTAATTTTGGACTTGCGAAGATTCGCGGCTGGTGTTTTCTTGTTCCCGTCAATAATTATTTTCAGCTGCTTTTTCTTTTTACATGGAACCTAACAAAAACAAACATGATTCTGATGAAGAATTAAAAAAGTGCATTAAGCGAACTTTGAAATCTAATTAATAATTATATTAGTATCAACTTAGACATATATTATTAATATTATTATTAATTATTAATATATTCATTAATTATTATCATTATTATATTTAAACGATAAGCTTTTGAGATTAAGTTTTTCATGAGAGGTAAAAGAACTGATACTCACGGGCCTTAGCCAATAGTCGAATGTAGTAAGCGTGATTCCTTGATCGATTTTTAAACCCTATTCATCGGGTAAGCCTATTGATAGTGTTTTTGGATTTGGTAAGCGATTACCCGAATTAATTGTATTAATTTGGTAAGCCTTTCGTTAGGGTAAGTTGACGATTAGGCTACCGAATTGATAAGGGTTCTTGGAAATAACTTAAAAAAATACCCTATCAAAAACCCCTTTAAGGGTAAGCGGTTCCGGTCCCTGGGCAGCAGAAGCAGCACCGGTAAAAGTACACATAAAGTATTATTGAATAGTTTTATTGCTTTTGTTTTTTATACTGTTTTTGGTATTACGGAGTTAAAGGTAACGAAATATTAACTCGTGAATGGTTATGCGACAAAATAATGTACGGCTTCACTTTTAGGTAAGCTTGAGAAGGATAATTGGATTTTTTGACGGAATTAGCATGTACTTTGAGCTACATACCAATTAGTTACAAGATCAGAGGCCGTAGTTCATAAGTCTGTACTTATTACAGATTCAAGATGAAAAACTTTTTTTTTATTTAAAATTGGTTTGCTTTTTAGCGTAGACCTAATTGGGCTTAGACAGAGTCAACGACGCGATGGAGCGAGCTCACCCAGAAGAAGCCTGTTCACTCTGCTTTTGAAAGTTTTCAGGTTATATTTCCTTGGGAACACTGATGCGGGCAAAGAGTTCCACTCTTTGGCTGTGCGCATGATAAAAGATGACGAGAAGCGTTTAGTTCGCAACAGTGGAATATCTACACGGTATGGGTGCTCTCAACTTCTCACTGAAGCTTGTAGTATCGGAATATTTTGAACTTAATCAAGAATACCCCCAATAAAGAAATATTTTTTCTCATTTTCAAAGCATACCTAATTATACTTGTAATTATAGTTTACACGAATACCACTCATTGATTAAAACAATATACGGATAATTTACGAGGAAATTTGTTTAATTTTATATCCCGACCTTGCGGATACTTTACAGCGTTCGTGGACACGGGTAGGATACCTATTTATTATGTAAGGTATAACAAAATTAACTGCATTCCTTCTAGGGGCCCATTCTGACCCTCAAATACAACAACTTTTTGTATGGAACCAACATCGTAATGCCAAAAAATATTTAACTTTTCCACTTTTACAAGAGTGCCGCTTGGAGACTATGGAGAAGTTAAAAAAAACTTTGGATTTCTACATTGGTCCAACAAAAAGTTGTTGTATTTTAGCATCAGAATCACCACCGGTAAGGAATGCAGTTGATTTTGTTAAACCCTGTATTTATAGAACCAAGCACTTTCAAGCAATTAGCAAAACCGGCTAAGTATGATCAATAAGCTGAATCACGGAAGATATAACAGTACTCTAGATGCAAGGTTTACAAATCGAAGTTTCAGAATACTCGTATATGATTAAAACTTTGTTGCATTTCATACTAAACTAATCAACACACTGGGTTTAATACAACACAGTGTAACTGAGTGAAAGCTCGTGTAACTGAGACCCTTTACACACTGTGACTTATAGCAGCGATGCAGTCGCGATGCTAACGCGCGTCAGCATCGATGCAGTCGCAAAATGTCAACCTTTACACATAACGCTACTTTTACCATCGATACAGTCGCAATGCAGAAGCTGGTAATTGTCGAATTATGTACTGAATTTTGGTGATTGCATCGATACTTAGGCGCGTTAACATCGTTGCAGTCAAGCTTCTGCGTCGATGATAACGCGCGACTGCATCGATGCTAAATTAAATCTGTTCATTGCATGAGTCGCGATGCTGTGTTTTCAAAACGCGTAACGTCTAAGGGGTCTGAGTCGAAACGTAGGGAAGGTAAATACGATGTTTACCTTTTAAATAAGTATATCGTTGCAGATAATCCCGTGTGTCGATTAAAGAAGTTTCATAATATTCTGAAAGTTAACTTTAAAGGTGGTTACTGTGAATTGTTTAAAATTGAGTTCATAAAAAGTAGCCTCACTGTGTGTTCCTCTATTATGAAGTAGCCTTGTCCAATTCACACATGAGAGTGACTTTATCAATGGACTATACAAACACTAAACCAGATTTTATTTGACTGTATTTAGAGCTGCTTCTGCGAAGGTCACATATCATGTATTTTTATCTATTTATCTACCCGTGATGTAGGTATTAGGAAGTGTCAGTTTTTGTACATGAAACAGGAAAAGCGCTTATTACGTGTGTGTGTTGGTTTAAACAATTAAGTGTTGTTATCTTTTGATTGAATAACAAAAGCAAAGATAGATTTATGCTAACCTTGTTTATGGATAAAGTCAGAGATATGTGTAAGTCTTGATTCTCATTTTAGGTTTGGAATGGACCCTTGGGTTTTAATAGAAAACGGTAAGGTACTTTTATGAAATACGTAACAGAAATTCTAGTATTATTTATATAGGCAGGATAATACAAAACCTTTGCATCATGAACATACCTAATAGATAAATTCAGCTACATTCAGTAAATGTTTGAAAGCAGTTCAACAAATAACTTATTCGTGATTGAAAGAAACGTCAAATTAGAAACCTAATAAAACAGCCGACCATAAATCTTGCAACATTGCGAAACTTTAAAACTAAATTCCTCCGGCGTTTCGTCACTAACAGCAGAATTTTCTGAAAAATCGTACGTACAGCTTAGTATGGGAGGAAATCCGCCCACTTTGGGTGCGTTCCACTTATCACCCGCGATAAAAGTCACGCCCGATGAGGCCTCTTTTAGCGTTCAGCTTCGTCTGCGAGCGGGGCCGAAGTGAGCTTTCGCAGGCGTGGCGTTCGTGCGGACGGCAAGTGGAACGCATCCCTAGTGGGGTGAAAATTTCGGAACGTGGGAAGGGATGATGAATGACCTCCCCCTCCCACTTGAACCCGCATCCACTCGCGACGGGCCTCTTAACTATTGTTTGTGGAGAATGCAGTACACACGGTGTTCAAAGCGATCGCGCGTACTTATTTCTTTAGCCATTAGATTTTCACACATTTCTTTAGAGTTGGATTTCAAACGCAAAAACAGCCGGCTCAGCAGGCCTACTCTAAAACATGATCATCTTATTTTTAATCCTCACAAAAAAGAGGATAAACAATCCAACCTGAATGTACGATGTAATATCATGGGAATTGGATAGTTTATTAAGGGCAGTTTTATTTTTGGATAATCATTTTTAAACTACCGTGCTACCATCCCTCTTGCTCATTACAGTTCATCTTAGTGAGTAAAAGGGATGTCTAATAACGAAAATAAAGGAATTCTTCAGAGAAGTGTATCTGTATTCGCTGCGTATGCATTTTGCAGTGAGGCCTAGCCCGAACTCAAACAAGGATTAAAAGAATGGCATTGTGATGTTTTATCACGAGCTCCGAAAGTGGGGCGCGTCACTTTTATTGGCTAACAAAAGGTTTTTGAAAAGTAAGGATTCTTCAATGAATCTCCATTTTCCGATAAAAGACACGCTTTGTGTAGTTGAGTTGAAAGGTATGGCGATCTCATCATCGTTATTTGGTCAGACTAATACTGTGTTTTTGGAAGTTTTTTATAAAGACACTTAAAAATAGGTATTGGATATTTTACAAACGTGGTCAAGATTATCTTTTAGTGTTCATTTTTAAGTATAAATAAAGTACAATAGAGTTTCCATTAGAAGGAAAGCTGATTAATCTTTTAAGGCCTGATTTTTTCAACGTCAGTTAAGGTATTTTCGTCGAATTATATACAATACGCCTAATATGAAAATGTCACATATTTGTCAGTAATGATCCATGTAAATGACTTTTTAAAATCGGTCGTTGTATACTTATTCAGTCTGATAAGTCTTATCTGACGTTGATGAAATCGGCCCTAAGTACGAAAACGGTATACACCAAATTAAAGGCCTTTTTCACCATAGACAATTAAGCACTAACCAACGAATAACTCAAATATGGGTCAAAATTTACCATCAACTTTTGGACAGATAACGCTAATCAGAACTTTTTAAAACATTATGAAGCTGAAAGTAAATCTCTTTTCTTAATCTTTGTTCTGTATCTTTAGTATCATCCTATATTTTAAGTCATATTTAAAAAAAAACACTGATCATATTTGTAAGTTGCAAATTTCACGACAGTTTAATTGATTTACCAATGTCAGATAAGAATTATCCGTCTGAATAAGTATAAAACGACCGCTATAAAAATGTTACACAAATGATTGCTGACAAATGGGTGACGTTTTCAAATAAGGCGTTTTGTATTTCATTTGATGAATATTCCATTTCTGACGTTGGAAAAATCGGGCCTTTATTCGCAAATTAAGCATAATACTTAGGTACCTGAACGATGGTAGTAAAAACTGAATGAATGATAGTAAAAACCTTGTTTTATTTACAGTAAAACAAGACATAAAAATCTCTACGACTTTTCCCAAATCCAAACTTTACTCCCTAAGGATACGAAAATTCGGGAGCAAAAAGTAGGTTTGTGAACATGAGAACTGAAGATATCGTTTCATAGCATAGAATTTGCTCTGATTTATAGATTACTTCAATATATAATAAGATATTTAATAGCATGAAAATATAAAATAAAACTTATCTACCAGTTGCAGGCGCTATTGAGCACTCAGTTAATGATCGATTTGTAAATTTCTCTACTATAATAAATAACAGGCAGTCTGAAGGCTGTTTTCGTGTTCTGTTTTCGCTGTGCTCATCAGCATTACAATTTAATAATAATAATAATAATAACCTTTGGACATTCCCACACATCGCCATCTAGCCCCAAAGTAAGCTACTCAAAGCTTGTGTTATGGGTGCCAGACAACGGATATAATACTAAAATACTTTTTGTTTGTAAATACATACATGATATACATAGAAAACACCCAGACCCATACAAACAGACATGTTCATGCACACAAATGTTTGTATTGTGCGGGGATCGAACCCGCAACCCGCTGCGTAGTAGGCGATTTCTCGACCACTACACCAGACGGGTCGTCAATATATACCAATATATAAATATGTCAATATATAATTTGATAATTTACGCAAGCTTATTTATCGAGGAAGGCTTTAGGCTGTAAAACATTACGCTACGACGAGAGGGGAAGAAGCAAACTCAAACTACCGTCGGACCGCTAGCAGATAATATTTTTAAACATCGTTTGTCCTTGAATTCTTCAGTGCTGTTGATTAATATGAAATAAATAAAATTGAATACATAAAGACCCGCTGAAATACAACTGTAGCCATGAAAATGGAATAATTATTATTATATTCTTATAACTCCATTCGTAACGAAATTGTTTGCAAACGAATTTGAAGTGAGAAAGAAAGGAACGTAATTCTGTTAAAAAGTTTTCTGAATTTCATGTCAGATGAGTATTTTTCGTTCATAAGCGGGAAAACCTTTTTTTCGACATGCTTTTGCTCCATCTTCGTTGAAGTTGGGAAACATATAATTTCCTTAAAAACTTACTTTAAAAGAGGGCTTTCGAAGGTCGATATGGCCACGAAGTTTACTGCCATCATATTGATGTGTTACTTTTTGTGAATGCTACATGATGATATAACTATATTTGGTGCATGGTTAAAGTACTCATAAACAGCAATGAATTAAAGAGTAATTGATAATATGATACAATAATAAAATAGTTTTGATGATTGGATACCGGGGAAGCGGGCGTGGAATCGTCAAGTGCACCTTGGCAAGAAGTTGGACACAGTCACTCTGTGGGTTTTGTAAATGAAAAGAATGAAGTCAAAGTCAAAGTCAAAAATAATTAATTCAATTTAGGACACAAAATGCCACTTATAAACGTCAATAATTAGCGTAAAATCAATCAATTATGGCCCGTATAGGGCTAGAACATGTCTCCTTATCTTTTGGGCCCTATTAGCGCTTCTAGACACGCCGGAACATACAAATATGTAATAAACGTCGCCGATCACTCAACAGATTCATTTTATAAAAGCTTACCCTTTGGTAGTACGGAAAACTGTGGGAAAAGTTCCTAGAATGAGAGGCAAGGTGACTCGTAACGGCTCTTTGGATGCTCTTAATGCGTTGTGAGCGATTACTGTAAGAGGAATTTCATATCGGGATACAATACTCTAAGCGGCTACGAACGAGCAAGTTGTAAAGAAGAATCTTCGTCTATGGATGGTGGAATAGCTTAGTGTTCCTCTTACGAAAACTAAGCGGCTTTCTTGACGACTTCATCTATGTGCGGAACAAATTTAAGCTCAGCATCCAGCTTTATTCCGGAGGTCCTTATCTCCTGTACGTGTTCGAAAATATTTCTGCTTAAACGATATTCGGAGATTGTGCATTGTTTTTTTAGTGAAAGTTATATGACAATACCTACAATCAAGATCACGTGGTTGTATCGGCACCAAGTGTTAACGCTTTACAGGTCAGAGGTGGAATTGTGTAAAGCAATCGCATTCAATTGACAGTTCAAAACGTACGGTAAGATCTGTCGAACGGCAGAACGGCATACGTTTGACAGATCATACCGTATGTTTTGAACTGTCAAATTAATACGATTGCTTTACACAATACCACCTCTAATTGCAGAAGTCTGAATTTCCCAGCGTCAAATAAAGAATATTCGTCGAATAAAATAGAATACACTTAATTGGAAAACGTCACCTTTTTGTCAGCAAACATATGTAAATGCTATTTTAAAATCGGTCGTTTCATACTTATTACGTCGAATAAGTCTTAGATCCTTAACACGATTTATATTTTGCGAGACCCTTAGCAAGATTTATATTTTGCGACTGCATCGATGCTAACGTTAGCATCGATGCAGTCGCAAAATATAAATCTTTACACACTGCGCTACTTTTAGCATCGATACAGTCGCGATGCGGAAGCTGGAAGTTGACAAACTATGAACTGAATTTTGACAACTGCATCGATACTAACGCGCGACTGCATCGAGACTAGATTAAATCTGTTAATTGCGTGAGTCGCGATGCGATGCACGTTTTTAAAACGCGCGACTGCATCGATGCTAAAGGTCGCAGTGTGTAAGGGGTCTTATCTGACGTTTGGAAAATCTGCCCTTAGTAGATATCACAGTTATAATTTGATTAAATTGTCTTTTTATGAACTAAGCTAATATTAATGTACAATACGAGAGGATAGTCGATAGTACTTCTTTTATTGAATTGGTATTCGTGCAAAATGGTAGCACTAAAACTTTTAGGTTGATTTTACAAACATAAAATAAAAATAAAAGCATCGAAAAAATGGCTGCAAAGCACTGTGGATAATGGATTTCGAAACTATGTGTATAACTGCTATCAAACGGAAACGCAGACCGCGGCCAGCGATATAAAAGCGCCTATTGCTTTCTCATTTTCATACCGACTTTTTGCTTTCAAATAGAGAACCAAAATTTTGCCTTCAAGCAATTTCAAGCAAAGGCATCGAGTATTTTACGGCTTGAATACTAATTTCCACGCAAAGCTTTTCATTCCACAGGGCTTATTACTTAGTTGCATCAAAGTCCTTTGGAAAGAATATTACTTTGAATAATAGCAAATAAAATCGTCTAGATCCCAGAACTTGCGCAATATTCTCCTTGCGTTCGAACCTTAATTAAACTTCAAATTGCTGAGGGGCGTTGAAACTTTTTTGCAAAATGGAATCTTAATAAAAGAGGGTTTCGTTTTGCTGTGTTTCCAAATAGCTAGGATAGATCCTTGGGTAAAAATTTCAACATTATGTCACATTTTTATTCATCAGTAGGTACTTAACTTTCAAGAAAACTAAAGGAGTTGTAACGCCTTACTATTGAAAATAAGAACGTATCGATTTGGAAAACCGAACTTTTTACTTCCACCTGTTTGGGAATGTATCGCACTTCTATTTCCTTTTTTATTTTCGCCGTTTTGTTTGCTACGAACAGCGAAAGAGTGCAAGTTTATCGAGCCAAAGAAATAGTGCAATCCTCGCTGCATTTTATTTACAACACATGAATGCAAAAGATTTTCCATGTTAAAATACTGTCTGAAGCAAAATTACGGTTTCGTCGAACGCAAAACATTGGTGGCAAACGGAGCGTTGTTTGGTATCGATATTACTATTTCTTTTTATTTAAAAGTCCTACTTTATTTGGTTAATAAGATTATTTGTATGCGGAATACTATCTAATACTAATTATGGCTCCGTGCATTAGACACCAAAAAAATACTCTATAGCCTTGAACATTAAGTGCTTGTCAACTGTATAGTAAAGACCAATTTAAATAAATAAATGAATTACCTAATCCTTATTCTATTAAAAGAAAAGCGAAAATTTTTCAGTCGGTCGGTAATTTCCATGACGTCATATTCCTTCGGGTCGTAGCTTGAAAATAGTCTTCATTCATCAGGCTGTGTGCTCATTACGGGCTAAGGCGGTATAAATGAGCAATGACGCTTACCTAAGTCCTACTCTGATAGACGTTGTAACATTTACGATTAGATTACACTCTCTGTTGAACAATGAGAGAGTAAGACAGAAACCTATATTACGGATTTAGTAAGTGATAATCACGGATTAAATGAAGGATGGACGAGTTATAACAGCGCGTTTGATTCAAAGTCTAGGATCATCGGAATAGGACCCCGTCTGAGCAGTCTGATATTCCGTAAGTCTATAGCGGAATAGCTCACTGTAGCGCTGCTGTGCAGACGCTTAATAATTTATTAATCAAACCTTATTACATACCATAGTCAGCTGGTCTCCCAGATAAGCCGTCAGTGGCGACACTGGCTTGATCAAGGGCGGTCCCGGGGGGGTCAAGGGGGTCATGACCTCCTCCCAAAATCTTTAATTTCATGGTTTATAATAAGCTCCTTTTGCTTTTGCTTTTTGGTTTGATAAAAAAAATAGATAACATTTTCTAACAATGACCCCTCCCCCCCGGTTTCCACAGCGACCGGTGAGCGGTCTGCATCTAGTGTGATTCTGCGATCTTAACAAGGTCGCCTGTTCATCATATCGGAGGAAGTCTTACGCTGCGCTTTTGGTCGAAGCAAAATCACACAACGAGCGATAGAGATTTTCTCTATGAGATCGAATCAAAAACGAGGAGGTACGTGGAAGAACTAAGGTAATGGACATATCCCTACGAATCAGTAAGCTCAAGTGAACACCAGTAAGGGGAAGTGGGCAGGGCACAAAGCGCGAGAAACTGATGGCCGTTGGGGCAGAAAAGTTCTAGATTCAAGACCCTTCGACCATAAGCGCAGCGTGGGACCAAATACTGATAACATTTATTCCAATCACCATATCTTTACTAATATGTGTATTATAAAAAAAACCTATCATCTAAAATCTAAAATACATCAAATGATCGTTCTTCTTAGAATAATTCTGTTCCAGCGAACGTTACTTCGCCTCCCGATCCGTTCCGGCCCAGTTCCGGTAAGATAGTAGGTAAGTCTTAAATTTTATAAATTTTCCGCGCTTTTTATTTCATTTTTTTATTATTTCATAAAATGATTCTCCTGACAGTTACAAATACAACGAAAATTAGCGAAGTCGGTCCAGCCGTTCACGCGTGATGCCGTGACCAAGAGAAAATATGAATTCATTTTTACACAAAGAAAATATGTATATCCATAAACATTAATTGTATTACATCTCTGATAAATTGAAACTGCCGCCATTTCACATCTCACACACGAACATCGAAGACGTGCTTAGAATATGAATTTTATTTGCGTAGCCAGGTGTTTTCGTACTGAAATGTATATTCCAATTGATTCTGTTTCTATAATATTCTGTATGCCATGAACTGTGTTAAGTCTGACATGGATTAAGTTTTCCAATGAACTGCATGTGTAGCTCTATCTATCTTTAGGCGAACAGACCGTAGAGATTATCTGGAATAGCTCTAGTTTATGATCCATTTTAGTAAACATAATTAGATGTGCCGAGGAAGTATGGAAACAACATTGCTGAAGTGCCGGTAACTTTGCCAATTTAGAGAAACACATTTTTTTATAACGTCAAAAAATAAGGAGACATATTCTAGCCCCATATGGGCCATAATTGACTGATATTACACTAATTATTGACGTTCATAAGTGGCATTTTGTGTCCTAAATTGAATAATTATTTTTGACTTTGACTTTGGGCGCAGTGTGTAAAGGCTGACAGTTTGCTTCTGCGTCGATGCTGCATCGATGCTAAAAGTAGCGCAGTGTGTAAGTGGGGTCTAAGACTCCTTACACATTTTCGATTCGATCGCGACTCACGCAATGACCAGATTAATTTAGCATCGATGCAGTCGCCACAAAACAGTACATAATTTGTCAATTTCCAGCTTCTGTATCGCACGCAAGTACAATATTGGTGGTCTTATCGCTGACAGCGATTTCTTCCAGATTAGATAACCAATATAGTGTTTATTTTCTTTATATTTTGAAAAACAATACATTAAAAAACGTCGTTAGACTATGTATATGTTATGGACCAAGTGATAAATTAAGCAGTATACATAATGCCCGGTCATTATGAAAAATGCTCAATATAAGAGTGCAATTTGATAATAATTATTCAAATAATCAAGTTGGCCGGGCATATTTGCACATCACCTTTTGGTCAGAGTAATACAAACATATTTAATAACTATATTTTATTGTTATTATCATTTAACTTCAAATAAACTAAATATGAAACCATTTAAATAATCAGACCCATTATTTCGATTAATTACGAAGGACTTCAACTTTAAAAATCCACTAGTTTTCGCATTTAAAATTTAAGCAAAGTCATATTAAAAATACAACATAAAATATAATTAAATTTAAAACAAAAAAATATAACATATCTTTGTTTTATAGAAATTACTTATTATTTATTATAATGCGTACATCCCTCCCCGCCCTCGCACCGCGTTAAATATATATTTATTATCAAATTGCCTAACTATCATAAAGCAATATAATAATGACCGTGCAAAGTGATAAATAATGAAGTTAACATAGTAATTAATCACTTAGCCCGATTAAGCTAGACATTATTCATAATGCCCGTGCATTATAAATAATGCCCGCATTAATCACCTGGTCCATAACATATACATACGACAGGTGAATAGGTGTAACTTAGTAGCTGCCGGTCGGGTTAACAGCTTCAGCGTATCGTGAAAGAGCTGTCACTGAAATATTGATGACAGAAGGAACCCAACGTGAATCAACAAGTACTACGCGGCACATTCGTGATCCAATATTCAGGGCAAATCGGTATGACTAGGCTTTTAAATGAATATCACCTTTTACCTCCAATACATTGACTGTCGCGTTATTTATGAACGAATCTTTATTGATATGGGCCTTTTTTGGGACAGTTCAATGTGTATGTAGGTATGTGATATTATCGGGATTTGATATTTTTTGATTATGTTGATCTAGAAAGGCTTTCAAGCACTAGTCCTGAATTTCGTAAGTGTATGTATGTTTGTCCACGGATTTCTCGAAAACAAACAGTCATAGCGAGATGGTTATATTATTGTTCAATTAGGTGTTCCAACTTAGGGTGCAGTTGAAGTTTCATCAAAATCGAGTTATTATTTTTTAGATATGGGTTCCTAAAAATCATGAAATAAAAATATATAATATGAGCACTAACTAACGAATACTTCATATATGGAACAGCACTTAGTATTACGGACAGATAACGCTTAACCAGAACTTATTAGGCCATTATGAAACAGACCGTAAAAATAAGTAGATTTATTAAAAATTTACAAATAGCTGTTCAGCTCCATCTACTAAAAACCATGGCTGATGACGGTTTTATAGGTAACGTATGTGCGTTAGATGGTGGAACGAGCTTTATTAGTTACGCAGAGTTTAAATTTAGAAAATAATAATGTACTAACCGTCATAACAGCAAAGAGATTAGAGCATCAGTTTATCAGATTTCGGAATACTTAAAGCGCGGGCGGGCTTAAGTTGAGCTTAGTTCCTATAATTGTGTTACCCGGTGTTTGCCGTCAGGTCTCATTACCGTGGCATTTCGCGGAACGTCTCATTACCTTGCTTCAGGCGATCTTAGGGCGGATACATGCGGAGGATCCCGCCCAAAAACACTTAAAGTGCGGCCAACACTCAACAGTTATTAGAAAACTAGCGTCCCGCCCTGGCTTCGCAAGGGTGCAGGGTATATTATGCATATGAACCTTCCTCTTGAATCACTCTATCTATTTGAAAAAAACGCCTCAAAATCCGTTGCGTAGTTTTAAAGATATAAGCATATAGAAGCGACTTTGTTTTATACTATGTAGTGATGTAGAGATTAGGAGAGTATTTTGGAAAGATGAAAAACTGGTGGCTGACACGTATGTAGGCAGGGCATATAGTGCGATAGCCGTTAGGACAGAAAAGTTCTAGATTGGAGACCATTTGACCAGAGACGCAAGACGCATTTGCAAAGATAGCAGGATCAAACTGGATGCAGACCGCTAGAGATCGGTCGCTGTGGAAAGCCGTGGGGGAGGCCTATGTTCAGCAGTGGACGTACTTTGGCTGATAATGATAATATCATTTTTTGAATGGTATAAAGCGCGTCTCAACCCAACTTTGGTTCTTTCTTTAAAACGAAGTAGTTATAAATACTGATCAATTATTGCATTGTTTGTTTATGTTTACGTCTCAGAACCGACCTAGAGTACGAGGCAGACCACCGCCATCTGGCTAGCGAATGTGCTGAAAGATCTGAAGCGAGATAACCTACCTTCACCCAGATTACCCAGAACAGAGCTTTCTAACGCAAATGTACGGTGAGACCAGAGACGACAGTGGGCCTCAGGGCTGGAAATAATTCATGTCACAGGTGCGTGAAGGCTGTTTCGTGTCGTGAGTTCTCGCTTTAATATAAAACGTCAATCGCAAATCAATAAAAATGCCATAAAATAGTAAAAAGCATTTATTTAGCCATTATTAGTGAGAACAGAATTTATTAACTACTAGCGATTCCCCGCGACTTCGTCAGCGCGTTTGGAATTTGCTCTCACCGCCTCCCGCTGCAGCGTGATGCTTTTTAGCCTAAAGCCTTCCTCAATAATCTATCCAACACAAAGATATATTTTCAAATCGGTCCAACAGTTCCTGAGATTAGCGCGTTTTAACAAAAAAACTCTTTAGCTTTATAATATTAGTATAGATAAGTAATCAAAAGATACTTGTGCCGATGACGACCTCCGTAGTAGCTAAGCACGCTGGGTTTCAATGCGTCGCCGCTCCGACGTCTCGGGTTCGATTCCCGGTCGGGTCAATGTAAAAATCATAATTTTCTACATTGTCTTGGGTCTGGGTGTTGTGGTACCACCGTTGTGTCTGATTTCCATAACACAAGTGCATTGGCTACTTGCTTGATTGGTGTCCAATATAAATATTAATTTATTAATGCAATATTAATTTGTTTTGGCACATTTAAATGTCATATATAAATGAGTGCAAAAACCATGCCGTGAGCACTCCCCCTAACGCGAGTCGTGCGTAGGTTTAACGTCGTTTAGAACCCGCCTGTTGCCAGTTGCCACCTACGCAATTTGTGATCTCCGTCTCGAAACGACAAAATGGACCGGAAAAGTAAAACCTTTTTTTGAATAAATTGCGCCTGCCAGGAACAGGGGCCTTGAATTAGACAAAACGTGGTTTGTTTAAAAAAATGCGCAACATTTTCCATCCGCGTGTTTTTGCGATGCGTGAAGATAAGTGCGCACGCCACATTTATTTTTATTTTATTTATTTTTAAGAAATAAATAAAATTAAAAAAAAAACTGACAAAACGCCGCGTTTTAAAAAGTAAACCACTTTTTTAAAGGTAGAATTTAAAAGCAAAACTCTGATAGAAAGACACGACTACACTCTAAAGTGGTCTCTTTTTCAGATAGAAACCTAAACCTAATAAGGTCATAGAAACTAAATAAACAAGTAGCTACTTATATTTGGTGATAAAACGATAAGCGAATCTAAAAATCAATAGAGCCCGAACAACATTTTCCTCATACGGGCAATATCACGTATTTTAACTGCGTTGACAATATTCTAATCTAAACGTCCACACTCCTTACCATGTGGGCGTTTCAGTTGATTTATAAACTACGAGGGTTCAGTGAGGCAAAAATACATCACTGGGGGCGTAGTCTCAAGCAACATTTTTGACATTTCGACCATTTTAATTTTCTGATTTTCTGCTGCATGTAATATCCTTTTTACTTCAGTTGCTCTATCTTTCCAAATATTTGTAATATTTTAGGTTTGATTAAAAATTCTTCTTAATAAATACACGAAAACACCAATTTTGCCTCAGCGTTTTCCGAGTGTCAACTGGAGGTTTTGCAGGGAACTATGTCGAGACTACCGTACCTGGAAGCTCCTATGAAATAGTAAAAAGCTGGATATTTCTTTTTTAGAACTTTATTCAAATGTCAAAGCCATGATACCTACATTTGTAGCCAATATGCTAGTATTCAATACTAAAAACTAAAAACACATTGTGTGCTCATTTCAATATTTCGTACCAGTGCGCACATTTAATTTTCCTTTTATTTTATACATTCGCACATCTTAATTACATTGTTGGAGGCATGAGTGCGAGCTTTCCTCCGCGCGTTTTTATGCAAATTCTATAGTTATTCTGCTAATAACGGCTCGAGAACGCCAAATGAGGGTTCTTGGGAGCTTTCAGAGTTTCCGACAAACTGTAGGCTTGGCTTTAAATATGTAAGACTGGAGATATCGTATAGGGGGTGAGGAGGCTCAATTCAGCGAATGGTTAGGTTTTCGTTTTTTATTTTAGATTTTTTAACTTTAAACCTTATGGTGTATCCACACCACCCGACGGCATTGCTGGCAGCCATACGTCAATAACTGACAGATAATAGTCCCCCTAGCCGATTTCGTCTGCGGTGGCCAGTCACAACGACTAGCCGACTGCGCGGGACATATTATAGTGCACAAGTGTGTGCGCAAACACGGGTGCACTCTCTATTCCTTTTACTCGCATAACCCGATAGGACAGAAATCTGACACGACCGGAGAGACATCAGGCGCAGGACCAACGGCTTTACGTGCTTTCCGGGGCACGGGGGTGAAACACCGCCAACTTCCAAACTCCGGGCTACCCTAAGAATTTCTGAACTGACAGATACTATGGAAATCACGCTGCGGCTTCAACTGCATGGCCGCTGGCACCATGCCACGCCTTTAAACAATTGCGTTTGAACTAAAGTTTTGCGATATTGGTGTTTTTTTTTTCGAAGTAATTAAGGCTATTTTATTTGAAGTTTTGCTACATACAAGTATCTTTTTTTATCATAATAACAACGTTTTTGGTCACTCTTTCTAGGCATCACTATATAGGTTTTATAATCAATTAATTACATACTTAAATCTTGTATTTTTTGATATCTACCACTAAATATAAGGTCTAAGCGGTTAGCAAGATAATCCTTTTACCCTTCAAATCGAGATTCAGTTTTCCATCAACGCTCATCTCTCCTGGGGTTCCCCAGTGCCTCCCGTTTGTGGGCCATCGAATGGGCGGAGAAAACGTTCCCGAACGGACATTCCGCACTCGAAAGCCGTTGAGGCGATGAGGATCCGCTCACGAAGCTCAGCAGTTTCCTATTTGGTTGCGGATTCCGTTTTGTTTATTGCGCAATGTGTTTAAAGTTAACCGCAGATTGGCAAGACTATAAGAGTCGGAGTTGTTCGATTTTGAATAAATAAGTTCATTAAATGTTTGATATGCATATGGTGCTACGACAATTTTATTCCATTTATTAATTGTTTGGTACAGATACAGGTTGGTTACGTTACTGTTGACATGTTGTTACGTCTGATAGTCAACACTGTGTGGATCTGAGATAATGGTGGAACTTCTTAACTTAGTTCAGTGATTATAATGACATAACTTGATGGGTTATTTGAAGCTTCATAAAGAACAGAAGCAAAAGTGCAACCCCCTACCCCTCCCCTCGCCTCCTATAATCTCTTAAATTTTACGCCTGATAGTCACTATTTTCATGCAAAGATTTCTTTACAGACAGTGTAGTAGCGATAATCTTCACAAGTCACTTCACTGCAGAGTCCTTTAGTATGTACATTTTTTCCACATTTATTCCAAGACTAAGAAAGGCAAAGAAAATCTTATCATGGACCTTGAATATTTTAGCATTTACTCTGACTGCAAGACGCTGACAATAAGTTAATCTTAAGCAAACGGTTTAAATTGTCAGCTCAAATTGAGCTTGCTAAGAGTTATTTCTTTAATGATGAGGGTCCAAAATAATGGTGACGTTTTTACGCTAGAGGCGACAATTGCAGTAACGGCTTCAGGTGGGCGGCATGAGGAGTTTAAAGTGGTTTTTTTTTCAAGTTTGATGCAAGATACTCCTCTATGTTTAAAAGAAAACAAGTAATAAACCTTTGTAGGTAGGTTGGCACACTGGGGATTCTTGTATGGAGGTGCGGAAAAAATTAAATAGCTCCGAAAATAGTCACATATTAAATTATTTTCATTTTTTTAACACATAGTATTGGCATCAGAATGTAAAATAAAAAAATATAGACTGCCAACAAACATATACTTTTTTTTCATAGCTATTTTATTTATACTAACACAAATTAAGTATATTTAATACATGTTTACATGATATTGATTTATTTGAGGGCTTTTCTGTCGTTATTCTTGTAAGAGCTGATTTTTCAATAGTCTGATAAAAAATATTCGTCGAACAAAATACAATATGGCTAATTTGAAAACGTCACCTAATTGACAGCAATCATAGGTACCTGCTATTGTTTAAATCTGTCGCTTTATAATTTATCTGTCTGATAAGTTTTATCTGACCATTGAACAATCGCCCCTAAGAGCCCACTATGTTTTGTTTTATTAAAAAAAGGTGTCACATGTGATATTGACGGGATTTGTCAGCATCAACGCCTTTCTGAGTCTATAATTTTTCTTTATTGATTTCGTACGATTGAACCCAACCACCGTCGTTTGAATTGTCCGTAATAACGTTTGTACCTGCATCCACAATACGTTTAATCATAGGCTCACTTAAGTTAATGTTTTAGTGTTTAAACATTAAAGTAATTTAGTCTTATATCGTTACATTATATGAGCTTTTAATGCCTAAATCCGCGTATAACTTTCAATTTTAACCGTTTATAATTTATTGTTAACAGTGTATGGTTCTCGCAACTCTTAGGTTAATAACAAATACCAGCAAATATTTACACATTAGATAACAGGTAATTAATTATTCTGAACTACCCTCAAAATATTAAAAACAAAATAGAAAGCGTTTCGTCAACATTACGCGCATACCGCACGAAGAGTTTCGCTTCCAGCATTGCCAATAAAATAACCTGTGGCACCTGGTGACACCTGCAATTGATAAAAACGGAAAGAGTAGCTATTAAGCTACATATTTGTACTAGTTTCTGACTGAAGGCAAATCAAGCTAAACTTGCAGATCTAAAAATATGAAAGAATATATTTTATTTTTGCTACTTTCGTAAAATGTATTATAAATAGACAACTAAATACGTCACTGTTGTTGTTATTTCGGATTCAGCTTGATAAAACATCGTATTTTAGAGGAAAAATAAATAATATAGGTACATGTCAGAATGAGCAAAGAATAGAAAATCACTTCTGACTTTAAAGAATTTTTCTAAGTCGGTATCATACTACAAACAAATGATATTTTTGACTTAGCTATAGAAAAAAAAACTACAGGGGGCCAATTCTCGTGAAGTAGTACTTTTTCCGTGTGGTAATTCGTATACGAAGTTCACAATTCTATTGTAAAAGTTCGAGTGATACATAAAACTGCTATTCTCATGCACCGATAGAACATTTCACGTTCGAATTTCATTACAACGTTCCATTGCAGAGATCGTACGGGCGTTTTTAAAAACGCCGAAATAAAGTATATTTAAGTCCATCTAAAAATTTTAATTTTGGTGAAATTAGACAATAAATCTATTTGTTTGTTTAATTTGGTGTATATATTCACAAAACTATACATATTGTTAAAAATATAATAACGGTAGATCAATTATTAAAATTTCATTATTCATACATAGCACGAAATGAAACGCTGCGACGCGCCATATTACCTTTCTCTATGGCCCTAAATGTCAATGTGTGTGAAAATTGTTCCAAATATCGATTTTTCAGTGACTGAGAAAGTTTATTTGTTTTCTCAAAATTTGCCTAAAGAATAAATAAGAATTACAATGCTAAATACAAACTAAATGTATATATTTTCTAAGGTTGGTATGACGCTGTTTGTTTAATTATATGCTTTTTTTATTTACTTATCTACAAGAAACAGGCATTTAATTATTCTTTAGTATTATAGTAATAGGTTCAGTTAACTAACATCACAGATATTAGTGCACCTTCTTATTATGTAGCCTGGATAAAGTTTTTAATATCCTTTGTAGATATGTAGTGTTCTTACAAAACAAACTATTTTTATTTACAGATAGTCTGGATTATGTTGTAGCAGAGAAAATATTTAGTTGCCAATCTAATTCGATAAAATACTGGTTAAAATACATGGGAATACTTGAATACCTTAATTCTCTGATATCTAGGTAAGTAATTAACTAGACACATACATAATGATAGTTTTATTTTCACAATTTATAAATCAAACCATCAGATTTTCCATTTATAATCTAAATCTGTGTGTTATAGTATTGCCTATAGTTGCCTTATTATAAACAAATAGTACATTAGCAATCTGTTCTATGCGTGCTTGAATGTGTTCAAACATAGTTTATGAATTCCACCTACAAATATCTACAATAATCATTATTATCCCAGAAAAGAGATACTAAGCTAAAACATGATGGTGTTCAAGTTTTGTTTTTATTTTGTGTGTAGTAGGTAACTTTCTGTGATATTTATGTTTGTTATTGTTTTTTACAGAAGCAAGCAGTAGAACAAATTATAATAATCCAAAAGGAAGGAGCGCCAAATGAAGGGATTTTAAATACTCCTGGGAACACAACCGCATGCATTTCACAACAAAATAAATGATTAGTTAGAAATGTAAGTGCGTTGGATTAAAGGATGGAAACTTTCCTGAAATGACCAATGGCTTTAAATTGTTTTTTTTTAACAATAACATTTCTGCTTATTAAATGTTTTGTGTTTTGACTGATGTATGAAGAAAATAAAACCACTGGCTAAATTGGTATTTTTTATTTGTATGTTATTTATTTAATGCTTCAACACCCGAGCGGTCGCACGAGACCGCATAACAATATAATATCTATTGTGTCTCATTCACATACGCTTGAGGGATAAGTCTGTTTAATCTTCCTTAGTCATTGACATTAAGAAATTTAAATTCAGGATTGTTTTAAATACATAGGGGCAATCCATGTTCATGAGCTTGAAACAGAGTCAAAATATAAAACCAGGGTCTGAGAATGAAGCTGAAGGTGAACAAAGGTACTCCGTAATAAGACAACAAAACCTAATCGAGTTGGACTCGTAAGATTCGACTTGTGAACTACTTACTTTGTCTCTAGCGTATCCAGGGTTGGATAGCTCTTAACATAATATTAAGTCCTATCGAGGTCACCGCTGCCTAACCATCTTAAGAGCTGAAATCGCTTGCACCTTGTGTAGACTTTTGTTTGAACCGACGCCTATTTCGTGTCTTGTGTGCAAGCGGTTTTCCTTTGAAAGTGGTAAGTCGGGAGTGACCACGGCCTAGGCATGCCGGACAAACGGAGATCCTGTTTTTTGTAAGTCAATTCATATACTAGAAACTTCTCTAAATCGTACAAGTACCTACTCTTCTGAAAACCACATCAAAATCAGTTTAGCCAAACATGATATAATAGAGGGCAAATAAATCTTGATATATTGGACACACAGAAAACCTTCTTTATTTGAAGTCGGCTAAAAATCCTTCAAAGTCAATGTAAATTTTCTCAATTTTAGGTTAGGTTATCATTTTGCCCGATTAGAACCTCAATAGTTCGTATACGAATTTTGAAATCTATTGGTCTCCAGCAATCGAAATGTTCGTGTGACGTTCCATCGAATTAGTTCGACTGTGAAGGTCTGAGAATACACAAGCCTTGTTTCCTTCGAAAAAAATTCGAGTGGTGAACATTTTTACGTGTGTGAACTTTTTTCGATCATGCGAGAATCGGCCTCCAGGGGGCCAATTCTCGTGAAGTAGTACTTTTTCCGTGTGGTAATTCGTATACGAGGTTCACAGTTCTATTGTAAAAGTTCGAGTGATACATTAAACTGCTATTCTCATGCACCGATAGAACATTTCACGTTCGAATTTCATTACAACGTTCCACTTCAGAGATCGTGCGGGCGTTTTTAAAAACGCCGAAATAAAGTCCATCTAAAACAAATATTTTTCGTAAAATTAAACAATAAATCTATTTGTTTGTTTAATTTGATGTACATATTCACGAAACTAAACATATTGTTAAAAAATATAATAACGGTAGATCAATTATTAAAATTTCATTATTCATGCATAGCATGAAATGAAACGCAGCGACGCGCCATATTACCTTTCTCTATGGCCCTAAATGACAATGTGTGCGTGTGTGTGTGTGTCAAAATTGTTGCAAATATCGATTTTTCAGTGAGTGAAATTTATTTGTTTTCTCAACTTTTGCCTATAGTAAGAATTACGATGCTAAATACAAACAAAAACTAGATATTTTCTAAGGTTGGTACGACGCTGTTTGTTTAATAACATGTTTTTCTATTTACTTAACTACAAGAGAGGGGCTTAGAATAATTCTTTAGAAGTAATAGGTGCAGTTAATTAACATCACAAATATTAGTGAACCTTCTTAATGTGGAGCCCAGATAAAGTTTTTAATAGCCTTTGTAGATAAGTAGTGTTCTTACATAAAATACTATTTTTATTTACAGATAGTCTGGATTATGTTGTAGCAGAGAGAATATTGCCAATCTAATGCGATAGAAGACTGATTAAAATACATGGGAATACTTGAATACTTTAATTCTCTGATATCTAGGTAAGTACCTAATTAACTAGACACATAATGATAGGTTTATTTTCATCATTAATTAATAAAACCATCATATTTTTCCATTTATAACCTAAATCTATGTGTGTTATAGTATTGCCTATAGTTACCTTATTATAAACAAATAGTAAATTTTAGTAATCTGTTCTATGAGTGCTTTTAATGTGTTCAAACATAGTTTATGGATTTCACCTACAAGTATCTACAGTAATCATTATTATCCCAGAAAAGAGATACTGAGCTAAAAAAACAATGATGGTGTTCAAGTTTTGTTTTTATTTTGTGTGTAGTAGGTAACTTTCTGTGGTATTTATGATGGTTATTGTTTTTTACAGAATTGAGCGGCAGAACAAATTATAATAATCAAAAAGGAAAGAGCACCAAATGAAGGGATTTCAAATACTCCTGGGAACACAACCGCATGCATTTCACAACAAAATAAATGATTAGTTAGAAATGTAAGGGCATTGGATTCAAGGATGGGAACTTTCCTGGTTAATATAACCAATGGCTTTGAATTGTTTTTTAACAATCACATTATTGCTTCTTGAATGTTTTGTGTTTTGACTGATGTATTAAGAAAATAAAACCACTTGCTAAATTGGTATTTTTTATTTGTATGAAATTTATTTATTTATACTGTTTAATCTTCCTTAGTCGCTGACATTAGGAAATTTAAATTCAGGATTGATTTCAATACATAGGAGCAATCCATGATCATGACCTTGAAACAGAGTCAAAATATAAAATCAGGGTCTGCGAATGAAGCTGAAGGTGACCAAAGGTACTCCGTAATAAGACAACAAACCCCCAACGAGTTGGGCTCGTAAGATTCGATTTGTCAAGTACTTTGTCTCTAGATAGTATCCAGGATTGCACAGCTCTTAACATAATATTAAGTCCTATCGAGGTCACTGCTGCCTAACCACCTTAAGAGCTAAAATCGCTTGCACCTTGTGTCGACTTTTGTTTGAACTGACGCCTGTGTTGTGTCTTGTATGCAAGCGATTTTCCTTTGAAAGTGGTAAGTCGGGAGAGACCACGGCCTAGGCATGCCGTAGAAACGGAGATCCTCTTTTTTGTAAGTCAATTCATATACTCGAAACTTCTCTAAAACGCAGAAGTACTCTTCTTAAAACCACATCAAAATCGGTTTAGCCAAACATGATATAATAGAGGGCAAAAAAACATTATATATTGGACATACAGGAAACCTTCTTTATTTCAAGCCGGATAAAAATCATTCAAAGTCAATGAAAATTTTCTCAATTTTAGGTTAGGTAATCATTTTGCCCGATTAGAACCTCAATAGTTCGTATACGAATTCCGAAATCTATTGGTCTCCAGCAATCGAAATGTTCGCGTGACGTTCGATCGAATTAGTTCGACTGTGAAGGTGTGAGAATACACAAGCCTTGTTTCCTTCGAAAAAAATTCGAATGGTGAACTTTTTTACGTGTGTGAACTTTTTTCGATCATGCGAGAATCGGCCTCCTGGTCGAAATACAGTTATTATTTTTGATTATAATGTTCGAACTATTATTGTATTCAGAAATAACATTACTTATATTAATTGCATAGGTGGTATGTTGAATATTTGACCTTTTTCCGCTAAATCCCCAGTGTGTAACGTAAATAGTTTAGCTAGATTTTTTTTCGTGTACGCGTCATCGCCACGGTGATGTGTTCGGAATATAGAGGTAATATTGAGAATACCAGATGGAAATAAAAGCCGGTGCATTTTAATTTAAAAACCGGCCAAGTGAGAGTCGGATCGCACACTAAGGGGTTCCGTGCCAAATTTAACTAAATTAAAGATCCACTTACTTCCACAGTACCACAATATTTTGTTGGCCGCAAATATAAACTATTTTTCATAGTATTTGTATAGAACAAAGTATAATATAATTTGTATAAATATGTATGCAGTTATTGAAAATGTGCGCTACCTCAAAATCTACTAGTTCGATCTCGTTTAAAACCGTTTAGTTGATAGTCTTTGACGACCCGTCTGGTGTAGTGGTCGAGAAATCGCCTACTACGCAGCGGGTGTGGGTTCGATCCCCGCACAATACAAACATTTGTGTGCATGAACATGTCTGTTTGTATTGGTATGGGTGTTTTCTATGTATATCATGTATGTATTTACAAAAAAAAGTATTTAAGTATTATATCCGTTGTCTGGCACCCATAACACAAGCTTTGAGTAGCTTACTTTGGGGCTAGGTGGCGATGTGTGGAAATGTCCAAAGGATATTTATTTATTTATTTATCTTTGTCAAGATATATTTACATCATGTACTTTTTTTTTTCAAAATGTACACTGGCAAAGTTTAAAAGTTAGATGAGGGGAGACGCCCATTTTGCCACTTTGGATGCGTCTGTCTATCAAACGTTAGACTTTTAGAGATAATGGTTTTAGGAACCTCGATGCCATTTTAAAGTTCGTTTTTCTTTGATAGTCGAATATTGTAAACAATCTTGACATTCCTTTTTTACGAAATGATAAGTTTTAAAATAAGATAAAAACAAAATTCTCAACTAACATAAGTTATTCATTGTTGAATACTGAGACTTTTTCAAATCAAATAGCTAATTTAATAGTTTTATTTACTGATATGAAAAAAATGTTTACATTATTGGACTAGCAAAGAAAAACGGACTGTAAAAGACCTATCAATATCAGACACCCTACACGCATAGGTTTGACAAATTTAATAATTTGACAAGCCCCTCCTTAAACATCATTATTTTTTATTTTTTGTATGCGAATCGTAAAGTGGTTAACAGGATACATCTACCTACTAAGAATAAAGTGGCTGTGATATACGAACGGACAGACAGGCAAACACACAGACATGACGAAACTATAAGGATTCCGTTTTTTGGAACGGAATCCTAAAAAAGGAATATAGAAACACTGTGCTTACATGACGTCAAATCTCATGCAATATAATTTAATAGTGTATTTTTTATTACCCCTTCAAATTTCTCGTTTTTCTTGCACATTGGGTAGCTCGATAAGCGCAACAGACTAAAATATGTGACAGGATTATTATCACAAAAAATATGCCCACACTATCGAGTCCCCAGCCACTGAGAGTGAATTATTGACACCCCACTGCCTACGGTCGCCATGATTTATCAAAGCTAGGTCTCTTGGGGTTACGCGATTTTTCCGGGCTTAAACGGATAAACCAGTAACAGACAGGAAGCGTAGATGGTTCGGTGTGTAAGTTCATTAAGGAGGTATCTTAATAAAATAAATATTTTTAGGGTTTCGTAGTCCAACAATCCTTGTTGGACCCTTATAGTTTAGCCATGTCCGTGTGTCCGTCCGCAGTTCAGCGCAGAGACCTGTAGTGCTAGAAAACTGTTATTTGGCATGGGCATGTATTGAAATCTTCCCGCCAAAGTGGATAAAATAAAAATTTGCAAAGATACGTTTTTGGGGTACCTTTCATACATGTAACGCGGGGGTGTTCTTTTTCTGATGCCAAACTCATGGTGTGAGGTATCGTTCAATAGGTATTTTAAATTATTATGAGTTTGTTAACATCACTTTCGATAAAATGGCCTGTTTCCATAATATTCAGTTTTAAAGGGCGAATTTTTGTTAGAGTCTAATGTCCTCACGCTCTCCCAACCAAATCGTAGAAGGTAGATACAAAAAAAAATATTCACAGCACTAGCATAAATGATAGAAAAAATAAACTATCACGGCTATGATAAGTATACAAATTACAGAGTTGTAGTTCATAAACTTCAAGCAAAGTAATTTTCATGTTAACTTTCTCTTAAAAAACGTTGACCTCCAATACGCGTTCAAATAAAAATCTGAAACTGTAGTTAAATATTGATTTTGATTATCATAAAAAAAATAAAAATCGTGAGTCACTATAAAAAAATAAAAATTGTGAGTCAGCGCCATCAAAAGATATACTCGGGTTTGTCTCATAATTTCGGATATTTGTTTTTTAAGGGATTAAACCACTGAACCGATTTATAGATACACTGAGTCTCTGGGGCATGACAAAATATTTATTGATTTCCATAACTACTGAATCTATCAGAGAAATTAATTACTTTTATTACAATAAGTAACAACAGCGATACCACCAACGGTTAATAAACTTATATGCCGAGATAAACATGTAATGCAAATTATTAATTGTATGAGCATTTCATTTAAATTGATAAATATAAATACGCTCTCGATTTTGAACCTTGTTTTCAAGAATAAAGGACGTTTAACAATTTCGTTGCTTGTGTCATGAATTGGTAATCATTTATTGATGGCCATTGCAATTAATAAATATTACTTTCAGAAGATAGCACTCGTGTACAGGACGGACATTTTAATGCTGCCTAGCGTGAAAGTAAACAAGTGTTTGAATAATTTAATCCACACTTATTTTAAGAAAATAAATAAATATGTATACAAGGTAGTCTTAAACTTATTAAATGGCAATTGTTTTATGCGTTCTGGTAACTTATTGTACATTTGGACGCACATCCAATAGCAATTTCGTTGAAACATTACACTTTTGGAGATGACAACAGGTACAAGTCTTCTACTATTTCGTGTATTACGAAGATACATATCTTTTGCTTGTTTGAAGTAATGCATATTTAGTAAAGATAGGACTTATCCGACTGAATAAATATAAAACGACAGATTTTAAAATGATTGCTCTCAAAAATGTGACGTTTTTAAATTATGCGTTTCGTGTTATAGTTGTCGAAGATTCCTTACCTGACGGTAATCAAATCGGGTCGTAATTATTTGAACGAGATATTAGTACACAAGTACTAAGCTGTTAACTACACAAGTAATATACACTAGCAAGATATTTCATTCCTGACATTTCATTTCCGATCAACTGCCCTGCCAAATACTTTCGAAACTAACAAAACTATATGTAAGAACGTAGTATATTAGGGCTTGCAAGAAGCTTACCGAAGCTTCATTTTTTGCAAGTATTATTAAAGTAAAAAATAGCACGGGATAACAAACTTTAACCAATTAAAGAACTCAAGGCGGAGTTTTTCGTGCGTATAACCGAATGTCAGAAGCAAGGTACACCCCGGGAATGTACAAGTTCCACCAAACTCCTGGAAACACGTGGGTGTCACTAACAAGGTTTTAAAAAAAACGCGAGCTTACGCGATCGTGCGTTGGTTTGACAAAGGTTGGTGGCATGACCGAAGTACGTAGCTCAAAGTTAATTAATAAATGTATGTGACTAATTTACTAATAGTTGTCTTAGGATCTGTTAAACAATGTACGAATAAGTTCTCATTAGGGTTAATAATAAATAAATAAAAAATAAATAAATCATTTATTGCTCTCTGGCACATTAGGGAAGTAGCAAGTACAAAAATAGTTGTTCTTTATCTATTCAATACTTATACTTCAACTATATGACGTTCCATATTTCGTTGGTTATGAATTTTATTAGTGAATAAGAATTTGGGTAACAATGTTAGCAGTTACATTTGCTCTTACGGTATTTTCGCCATTTACCTTTGCAGGTGTATTTACATCACACTTAAATATATTATTTGTCCAAATCGTTTAATTTTAACTTAATATTAACTCTTAATTTAATTTATTATTTAGAGAAGCATTAACGCTATAGAAACAATTCTCGAGCAATCATGTTTTAACCAGTTTTTTTTAATCTATTTATTTGAACATCTTTGAAGCTATCTGTCAATTTATTAAATATTATAATACACATAATTAAAACCTTCTTTGAGGTTAAGATACATTGACAGGGGGCTTAATAACAACCTGTTATTAACGGGAATTCTGTCAATTACGACTTGGTTTCCCTTATAAGGGTAATAGTACCAGGAATAACGTTTAAATCACGATTAAATTACCTAAATATCTCGATAATATTGAGTGTCGGACTCGTGCACAATTTTGACGTTGTTATTTTTTTACACTATGCTTGATTCATTTATTTGTGATAACACAGCTTAGTACTATTTTTTAAGTTCTTACTATTCTTTATGCCATTTTTTTCAATTAAGCAGTATCGATATCCAACGAACTTATCAAATCGAGTCACAGTTTAAACTCAAAATTGCACCAATTACAAAATAGAGCAAGCTACAATGCATTCCATACAAATATCTCCAAGTGTTAAGCATTCAAGTGACAAAAGCAGGAGCAACGAAGTCACGCCTTACGGCATCCAGCTTAAAGCGTCTACTACTTAAACCTTTTTTCGCATTCACAGCCATAACCATATAGCTTGCTCTGTCTAACACATACGCAACGTTAAATTTAAGATATGCAACGACTGAACCTTTAGTAATACTTTCCCTTATAAGGCATAACTTTCCAACGACATATTTCAGATAAGGAATATTCGGATATAATAAAATACGCCAATTTGAAAACATCCAACATTGTCAGCAATCATTGATGTAAATGCCATTTCAAAATCGGTCGTTTTATAATCATTTCGTCGGCTTATCAGGCGTTAGTAAAATCGGCACTAAATTAATGAAAAGAGACTGAGTACAATATTTTAGAGGCACCAAACTAAACAGCTGACAGTTGTAAAGAAAAAAATAGACAATTTAGTGAGTACATCATGAGGTCGCCATTAAAAAATGTGTTTTTTTCTGAGCAAGTAACAGCATTACTCTGACGTTTCTTAATCATTGTAGTCTGTCTCTTTTCACTAACTAATGGTCTATCCACACCGCCCGGCTGGTCTTCCGCTGCCGCTGCGGCATGAGCGGCATAGCCGCCGGGCGGTGTGAACACACCATTAGAAGAAACATTCACTCGTTTCATATCTGTGACATTAGCAGCTAGCGTTAAAGATACGGGTGTAGTCTTCGAGTAGGGACTTAGCAATTCGTCAAGGACCGGAATCTCGTTTCAGATGAAATTCTAGCCGGAACGTGCTAGCTTTGTAGCTCAGCTACTGTCTAGCTGTCACAGTTTATACGAAATGTGATGTTAGGTAGCACGAAAATAGATTTTGTAGCTGTACCTAGCTGTTTTTATTATTTTTACACGCCAGCTAATGTTACGTGATTCCGACAGCAAAAATGAATTGACTATTGTGTAGTTAAATTATTTATAATGTGTGTGCTTATTGATTGCAATGTAAAACGTAAAAGTTGTTTATATCGTTAATGATCATGGTGAATTTATACATGTTTTAATAATCGTAATTATATAAATTGCATTTGTAAAAAGCAACTTTGGCTGTGACAGACGAAGAATCGAACCCCGTGTCTTACGCTAACCGGGCATATGCCTATACCACAAGGCCACCGTCACATTAGCCAGCAAACCTGTTGAATTTTGCAAGCGCTTACTTTAACGCGTAGGTTGCGTGATATCATGAATGGTGAGAGATTGCTCCTACATTTTGCTCGTTATTATAGACGTATTGCTCATCTGTCACAGCCAAAGTTGCTTTTTACAAGTGCACTTTATATCATTAAGTTTGTACAGTGCCAAATCACTATAAAAACAAAAATGTTATTATCATAATTAATTTTTTTCTATAAAGGCACTTAATTATATGGAGGAAAAATATTATTATATTACTTATTTCTGAACCACGCAAGCAATCTTGCTCGTGCTTTTCACAACCTGTATGTTTAAAGAGCAGAAAGTCTACCGTTTTTTCGCTTTGTTAAAATGATGCACAAAAGTTTATTATTAAACTTTAATGTACAAATGGCAAATTGATATTCTAGTCTGATACCAAACGAATACAATATTGTTTATAGGTTGTAATACACTTATAGTTGACATCAGATCGAAACATCACTTTAGGTTTCGATATCGGGAACTAGCAATGAACAACACTAATTCCAAAAGGGAAATTCCCAATCTAATCCCAACTCGGATTCCAGACGTTCATGGAACCAATCAGGTTTGTCATTTGAACGTGCTAACGACTTTATTGGTGAGTGTATAGGATTTGAGCTTTGAGTCCTAGTGCTTACGGAAGCTTTGATTTTTAAAACTTCTGTGGTTAAGGTAAAAGTATAAAATAGATATTGAAAATGGCTATAGTGACTGAATTTAACTGACATTTACGGTCAAATTGGACAAAAACGGTCATAAATGGTCGTATTCAGTCATTTAGATTTCAAAAATATTTTTTTTACTTTTTTCGGTTTTGCGTATGCGATTGGTCGAATTCGGCCGATCACGTGACTTTCGCGATTCCGTGAAAATCCGTTCATTACTTCTTATTTCAACCTAATGTACACGCGCTGTTACAGTCCACTTCAGTGTTAGATAAGTTCTTTGAAATATTTTCTGTTATCTGAATCCAGCAAAAATGACTTTATCTAATGATCGAATATTTTGTAAAACCCGTGTGATTACAACCAAACGGTCTTTAATCCGTTAAATTTTTATCTGTGAGAAAAAAAAATAGTTCTGGCAGAGAATGCTTTATAGTATATGCCAGCAACCTTTTGGCAAACCGCAAACGCTAAAACGCTGGTTTGCCAAAAGGTTGCTGGTTCAAGTCCTGCCCGTGCGCAAATTTTTGGTTTCTTATTTCATCTTTATGAATATAAAATATGACACTGTGAGTGTTAAAAACATTCTAAAGTAATGGTAAAGAATGTCATAATTTCATTGAGTCAGTATTTGAGGGAAGCATTTATCAAAACGTACTGCATATTTTTTTACAAGTTTTATTTTTATATAGCCTAACATGGTCCAGGACTTTAAAACCGTCCTTACGAAACATTTGATTTTAATCAAGGAGAAATAAAACAACTTTCAAATCTTACTTTCTTACGGTTTTATTGGTAATTAATGCTTCAGCATGTCTCGGTTGAATAGAAACCATTATTAAATATTCAACAGCGCGTGATTATTAGCCATGAAATTGTACGAAAATTGCGAATTTATTGTTGGCTGAACTTAAATAATAAACCTGTAATGAACCATGTTTTTTAATTTAAGTTTAAAGCAACAAACCAAGGTTTCAGCAGCTTTCAAGGAAAAGATTACCTGCAACAATAAAAAATGGCATGATTAATTCAAAGCAAAAAAGACATATCATTCATAATAATGAACATTACAGAAATAATTTATATTTATTGAATTTACTAAAATAAATTGAACAAGATGTTAGATAAATAAATAAACAATCCTTTTCTTAACATATTTAGCGCCACGGTGGTTACCGGTAACCCCCAAACAATATTTTCCTATCGTGTCTAGTATCGTGGCAGTCAAAGCTTAAACTAACTAGTACAAATTTTAATATTGAGGTTACCGCCGCCGAGCCAACTAAATAGTCAAAATCACTTATATTTACAAAAATCAACGAGCCCCGTATTTATATTCAGTTCCGCAGTTTGGTGTTGCCTGTCGGCACTTTAGGCAGACAAAGTGACGAACAAAAGATTTCAAGGAGGTCCCCTCCCCTTCTCCCGTACCCCTTCCAGTTGACGCTGGTGTCATTTCACTTTGTAAATAGAAGGTATTTCAACTAATTGTTTTCGAATGTACTTTTACATTAATCAATTCATTCATTGTATTTTTATGTATCCTTTACTGTCCTTTGGCAGAAAATGATTATGATGATGATGATTTGTATTTATTGCAATAAGTTTATTTTGTCAGTTAGCAGGATTTCTATAGATATGACTGATCAGTTGTGTAAAGTCACTTTATATCTCGTCTTAATCAAGGAAAATTCACTTCAAAATACTAATTGTAGATTTATTGAGCCTACTATATTTTAAAATTTTAAGTATAATTAATGTATAACCAACTTGTTTCCTAATAATCGCGTACAGCGATTTAAATCAACCGTTATTAGACTAGTGTTATGTAGTACTTGAGGGAATTTCTTGCTATCTGATTTCCCACTTATCACGTTTTAAAACGTTGCTACACACATCCGTGTGTTATAATAAATAAGTCATTAATATATTATCTTTGTTACAGGCGGCCTTCGATAAATAATATCTGTCGATAAGATTGGTTTTTTGTCATATCTATATAACATAAGATATACATGTCTATTATATTTCCTAGTTTCACAAATAATTACCATTACAGATTTGATTAGTTTACTTTCAAAAAGCAAATGCGCAATATAAAACCCACAAAGAGCATTATCATAATAAATAAGATGAAATGTTTCAAAACAGGATTCTATATTTTATCTCGTTAACGATAAACGATAAAATAGATAGTGTATTGATTAAAGACTTTAAAAAAGGTGGTTGTCATTATTACTGCAGTGGAGTGTATTAGTAATGCGGGTCATATTCACTGATCTCGAGTAAAATGGACTACCAAAATAAGAAACCTGTGGGTAGAAGGAACTTTAAGTAATGCGTTAGGCGAGTGCGGGGCAGCGCCAGCAGCCTCTTGAAGGTGGTCGCTTCGCGACTGAACGTAGAAAGTTGTGCTATTGTGCAGCAATGAAAACACATGTCCATTTCGTCAAAGACACAAAATTTATAGAATAATTATTAACCGTCTTCAAAAAAGGAAGAGGTTATCAATTCGACTGTATGTTTTTTGTGTCTACGTTAACTTATATCTCAGTCATTTGTCGACCGATTCAAATAAAAAATTCGCCTATGTCCTATTATTGCCCAGTCGGGATCTGATGATGGGATCTTGGTAAAAAAAACCTCGAATTTATTAGGCACGTTTAGTGTTTTTGTACTTAACTCTTAATGAAGACTTGTTGTTGCGTCTAATAGTCGACAGTGGGTGAAGCTGAGATGATGGTGGAACTCCTAAATGCTTTCCTAGGCTCTCTTTACTGCTCTCCTGAGCATGATTCTAATGACAGAATTATGACAGGTAATTTGGAGCTTATTAAAGAACAGAGTCAAAAGGTGCCACCCCTCTGGTTATGACTAAAAATTTACAAATAAAATTAAGTTAAAAAAAAGTAAAACCGACTTAAAAACCAAAATGCACTAAAAAGTCTTAAATAAACTTTTCACTCTTCGAGAGAAAGGACTCCATTTTAGGTGAACCATTTCTTTTGGAGTCGGTGCTCTGATAGATGAAGCTTGTAATAGCCAAAGCGATAGCTTTTTTCTTTGAAGAGTGAAGAGTTTATTAAAGACTTTTTAGTGCAATTTGATTTTGAAGTCAGTTATTACATTTGTTAAGTTAATTTAATAATACATTTGATTAATTATTTAATCGTAGTGACATAATCATAAGCTTACAGTGTTTTTTATCTATACTAATATTATAAAGCTGAAGAGTTTGTTTGTTTGTTTGAACGCGCTAATCTCAAAAACTACTGGCCCGATTTGAAAAATTATTTTTACGTTGGATAGTCCATTTATCGAGGAAGGCTTTAAGCTATATAACATAAAGATATGACTCACAAGACCACAGCAGCAATGAAAAATGTTGCGAAAACGGGAGAAAGATATTCCTTTTGAGAGCTTCCGCTGCATACGCTGCGGGAACCGCTTAAGTTACACAAAAATCATGTATGACAGGATTGTTCAGCATTAAGAGTTCTATAATAAAATCAACTTAAGTACAACGTGCGCTTGCGCTAATTATATTATAAAGCTGAAGAGTTTGTTGGTTTGAACGCGCTTATCTCAGGAACTGCTGAACCGATTTGAAAAAATATTTCTGTGTTAGATAGCTTATTTATTGAGAAAGGCTTTAGGATATAAAACATCAGGCTGCGACGGGAAGGGAGGGAGCAAACTCAAAACGCGCGGACGAAGTCGCGGGGGACCGCTAGTAACATTATATGGACTTTGGTTCGAAATAACATTTTTTTTTTAAATTCCGTATTACCATGTACCTAATAGGGATGTTATTGGCACTAAAACATATAAATACTAGTTCCACCAAAATTAATAATAATGTGTAAAAAACTTTGTCAAATAGCACCACCAAGATTTACTAATTGCAAAGGCTACCTTGTCGAATGGTTGCTCATATTACAAATCACTTACAACCAAGCAGTACATACTCGGTCTGAGCCCGGATTCTCAACGTCAATCGAACTATTTCCGTGTGGTAATTCGATTACAAGTTTCACCGTTCTACTGACCAATCAAGTGTTATACGTACACTTTATCCTAACTAGGAGAAGATTTTTTACGAATGTTACCTGCACGAGAATTGTGGCATTGTTCATGATGTTGATAATAGTGGTAGCTAGTTTCATAAATAGAATCTACATTACTGAATATACCGGCAGTATTCCGTAAAGGTGGGTCTTTATTGTGGTTGCGGGCTGCAAAGTTCATTAGAATTATTGCGATAATTTACGGTAATTACAATTAGTTGAGCACTATAATTGGGTATTGAAACTATCACGGACTGAAACTAACAACATGAAATTAACAATAGACCATTTTCGTTTCATATCTGAAGGCTGAATCATTATTGTTCAGGTTTCTAGTAAGAACTTGAGCTGTAACTAATACAAAAGTATGAGTCTATTTAAAATTTTCTTAGAAAATAATTAACTTTAGTCTAATGGTTGTTTATAGTGGTCTATTTTAATAAAATTTGAATCTGCAATATTGGATGTGATTCAAATAATTGATTTAATCGCTAAAATACAGGCTCTTTTTAATATTTCAATAATTTTAAATTAAATTAAGATATTTATGGCGCCCGCCTACCTTACTAAGCGGTAAAGATACGACTATTTGTCAGCAGCATACTTTTCATAGTACGAGATGCACTGAGTACCTTGCAAAAAAGCTTAAAACATTTATATTTAACTTCGGAATATATCACTTGGTAGCTATAGAAAAAAGCGCCTTCAATCTTAACTTATTTGTTTATTATTATCATAAAGCTTTAGAGTTTGTCTGTTGTTGAAAAGTCCGCTTTTATTTGCTAGTCCAACAATGTAAACAATATTTTCATAACTTTTAAAATAATATCACTGAATACAATTATTTCACTATTTGATTTTATAATATATCAGTATTTAATGATGAATTACCTATAGTATCTTATTCTAAAATTATCCATTCCGTTGAAAAGGAATGTCAACATTGTTTGCAATATTCGTATAGCTAAGAAAAAGGGACTTTACGTTCATTAATTTGATAAAAAATAATGGACTATTTTCAAATGTATTTTGATGCACACGGGTATTTGTTCTATAAAAATAAATATATTCATCAATACGAGCATTTCATTTTGAACATAATTGCCCTTTTCATCATTTGCTTTCACAGTTATTATTATTATAAAAGATATCAGTTTTAAAATAACTCCGACCTGCTGGCTTCAAATAACTTCATCCAGCACATTTAACATGTCCATAATAGTACATTATGATACAAGTGTGCTAAGTTGACCATTACATACAAGGCGATATTGTATGCGCACGAGCGAAAGCGAGTGCGCCATAAGAAAGCCGCGTATATAATGGTCACAGGCACACGCGTATCATACGACGTTTTTCAACACACTTGCGAGGAAAAAACAAGAATCTTCAGTTACTAAGTTTTTAATTATTAAAACATTTAGTAAAAATACATTTCACTCGATTTTGATGGCAAAGACTTTCGCACGCGTTTTTTGGCTCTATGTCCGGCGGAGTAAATAATAGGTTATCTTCATTTTCTTCACTTGAAGTAGGCATTTTCATTAATATTAAACTTCTTAAATAATGTAAACTTCGTCACAGCCGACAATTATTATTTACGAAAAATGGGGCATTGTTTTTTTTTTCTTGCCGCGATACCGATGCTCGCGCAAGGCTTAGGCGCGAACTAGATTGGCCTAAAGCCAAGATTAAAAATGTAATAATTCGTGTTCAAAACACAAATCACAGAAAATGTTAAACGAGTTTGAGCTATTTTTTAGTAATAAATATTGATTTACCATTTATTGAAATAAATATGTAGATACTGTTATTTTTCGCATAAATACTGTTTGTTGCTAAAATAAAAGTATTGTATAACCCGACTAAATTATATCGCTTCTTCTTCTTACTTACGACTTGGTACTAAGGTACAAACCTAAATTGGTCGGGTTAATAAACAAAAGGCACTAGTGCAATAATATAATGAAAAAGCACGCGTGTTTAATATCTATGATTATGAGCCAAAAATCGGTGGAATAAAGACGTCGTTATGAGCAAGTGTGTTGAAAAAGTATATAATAAATTACCCGCTCATTTAAACCAAGAAACTAACAACAAAACTTTTATCAACAATCTGTAACAACTTCTTATTTCTAAGTGCTATTATAGCATCAATGAATACTTAGATGATTAGTTATTAAAAAAAACTGAATAGGTACTTTAAAGTCATATATATTAATTTGTATAGTAATGATCGTTTTGCACTTTGCCTTAATTGTAACACCTATATTTGTACATTATGGAGCAATAAAGTATTGAGTATTGAGTACTATAGTTTTGGCGCTGGCCTTTTACGTAAATAAAATTATGTTTTTGTGTTGAAATATTTTACGGGAAATCCTAAATTTACGCAGGCGACACCGCGAGGGACCGCTAGTAGCTCTGTCTGTCGGGAACGGGAGCATACTCAAAAGACAAGCTCCTTATCTCAAGCGGCTTAAAAACTGAAAACTACTAGCTTTTTGTCATTTACAACAATGGGAAGTCCCTCTACCGGATCGTTGTCAAGCGAAGAGTTCTGATTGAATTTGGCTTGAGCAGATTTTTACATTCAAGATTTTCAAGATAAAGAATATCTACTGAATGGAACTGATCTTTCAGTTCCCATTCTAATTAAGAGGCTCTTTTATTGCATATGTAAAAATATGTGATAACGAAAATTATTAATCGCTAGTTATTTTACAGATAGCGGTCTCTCGCGCCTTACCATCTTAAGACCCACGCTGCTACTTTTAGCAGCGAATCAGTTGCGATGCAGCATCGATGCAGTCGCAATATGTCAACCTTTACATAACTGCGCTACTTTTATCATCAACTTTACAGTTGCGATGCTAAGCGCGTTAGTATTGATGCAGTCGCGATGCAGGCGCTGGACATTGACCAATTATGTTCTGTATATTGGCGACTGCATCGATACTAACTGCATCAATGCCAAATTAAATAAGTTCCTTGTGTGAGTCGCGATGCCGTCGCGCGTATTCAGTGTGTAATGAATCTGAGAGCCAAAATCTCTGACACCTTGCGTCGTCTTTTGTTTGAAGTGATGCTCGTTTTGGTGTCGTGTGACGTGTCGCGAACAAGTAATTTTCGTTGAAAAGTGATTAGGCACGAGAGGCCTCGACCGTACTTTCATCACGTATCAAGGTAATCTCCGTATTATATTACGTATATTAAACCATAGAACATTCGTACCTCCCAAATCTTATCGAGCAATTAAACCTACACGTTCAAACCCTTTACTATTAACTGAAGGGTTTCACCTTACCGAAGGACGCGTCATTTGAATTGAAACAATGGAACTGAATCATTGATCACTGAAATCATATACACCTATACACATTAAGTCAGACCCACACAATGTAAGATGTTACAAAGGGATCCGATAAGTCTTGAGTTCAATCGACTCAGGTTTGACTTTTGACAATGGGAGAAACTATGGGAAACTTGCTACCAGCGTAGGTACCTTGCGTATTACAAAGAGAATTCGAATTCACCGATTGCATCGCCAATTCGAATTTATAGTAATAGGCGATTCAATCGGTTATATTATTTTATTAGATCATTTTTTTCAAACCTTTATTGCACAAATAACAGTGTACAAAAGGAGTACTTAAAGACTTAAAAGCATACTCTCGCAGTCGTAACTTTAGGTCATGCAGAAAGATTTTAGAGGGTGCAGGAGAATGTAGAAAGATAGAAATAAAAAAAGCGCTACAATATAATATGATGTGCAATAATAATATTATATACATACCATTATTAAAATTAAGGATTATAAACTAAATAAACATAAGTATAACCACGATTTCGTCTTCTCTAGAAAACTCTCGTTTTGTGTTATGATTATTATTGTTACTTTTGTGAATTAGTGCCATCTTTCTTTGGATGCAGTGCAGTCGCACGTGCGTCGAGTTATACATTTTTTGTTGATAGCTAGCCCATATTACAACTACATAGATACCACAGTTCTGACCCCGGCGTGCTGTTGTCCGAACATGCATTGTTGTCTAACTACAGTATGTTTGTTCATAATTTTTCTTCCGATTGTCTATTTGACATAGTTTGTAAAATCCAGCAGTGGAATCGCTTAAATCTAGTGTGTTATTATTTTAATATTTACCCCTTAAGAATTATTGTAAAGCTGTTGTTTCCTTAATAACGAAAAAAAAAAACTTGTTTTCCCGTTTATCCGATACTGTCGAAATGGTGATAGGCTGTGCCTATGCACATCGAAAGCATTGTTATTAAAAAACAGCGTCATAAGTATGTCACCTAGAATCTTTAATTAAATCCCTAATGAATATAAAATATTATCTACTAAGCAATTCAAATCTAAATTTAAAAGTTTTCCAGTTGATAAGTGTTACTTTAATACATATGACTTTCTTGGAGATAAATTTGACGATTAGTATCGATTATTGTCTTACTTTTTATTACTGACTTAGTAATTAAAATTATTGTTTGCTCAAATTAAGATTAAAATATTGACATTACTCATTTACATGCCGAGTTTCTTTAAAACACGTTGATACTAATTACTAAACAACTGTACACGTAAACGTACACGTTACGTTACGTAAATAAATACATCTTTTTTTCTTTCTACAGTCAATTAAAAATCATAGTAGAGTTTGCGTGATGATGATGTAGTGCCAACTTTGATGGACAAATGATTTGGCACTCAGGTTGCGGTCTGGGGTCCAGTCCGTATAATATTGACCGCATGCGGGCAATTTTGTATAGGCCGGTCTCCAGAAAGCAACCAGTGTGTTAAATTCTTAAGAAGAAATATGTTACACACTTATTTATAAACCAGTCCAAGTAGTCACATCAGCTAAAGTCAACTTTGTAAGCGTTCCTTTACCAGAAAATCTTAAGTTTTGTGTAAAAAAGATTGATTAAAATAATGACCATTATTTGTTTACTTTTTAAATTTTAAACATAACCCAACACAAATATGACGACGACATTTTTTTTACGTCGTTAAATCTAAATAATAATAAAAAAAAATAATATCACAGTCATTATTGCACAGTCCTTACACATCATATGATTATAGAGCCATGTTATGAAACAATAGTTAAACGAAACGGTCATCAAAATTGCATCAAGTTTACGTATATAACGACACACTGATGTTAGATCAGTTTAGAGGTACAGGGTGGTGTAATAATAGTAAAGTAATTAGGATGATACATTAATGAAATCGAAACCAAGCTTTCATGTTACAGTCAGTGCATCCTGAAATTACGGAGGTACTAGTCGGCCTATTTCAGTAACAACACTTTCAGGATACATCGCACTAACTATTTCTTTCTAACTTTTTTACAGCGTGTGACCTGTAAGAGAAGCAAACATTATCATCAATGCTTTTACAGAGTATACGTAGTTACCTCGACCTGATCATAGTGCTCGAAAAAAGATTAATTCAGAGATGGAGTAATCCAAAATTAAAATCTCTAATCAATGTAGATATATCGAAATCGCTAACTTGTTGTAGTAAATGAAAACGTCAAGTTCTATTTCAGGACAGTGACTTTGTTTGCCATACATTGCTGTTCTAATTTATTTCGTTAAATAAAAACAATGAGTTTATTTATTTATTTAAATCATTTAGAACTAAATTACTAATGGATACTTAAAGAACCTATATTTTAATTTTTTTGCTCCTACAGACCACACACTGTATGTATATAGTATGTGTTAAATTTCAAATCTAATATCATTTTTCATTATTTGTAACTTTTAATTTAGAATCTGTTTCACGTCATAATATTCTTATTTTTAAACGTGCAATGCAACCGATTCTAAATCCTCATTGTACACAAGTACGAGTTCCTATTATCGAGAAACTACCTACAAACTTTTCTTTTCTAGAGCAGCTGTTTTCAATCTTTTTTGGTGACGAAACCCTTTTAGAAAGCGAAAAAATTAAGGAACCTTACAATAAAATGGTTATAAGTATTATTTATTAATAAGCATAATATGTTTAATTAAAAAGTTTTACATAGCTTTATGTATTATTTTACAATAAATCGTATCTAATCTATAAATTAATTTGGAACCGGATTGCATTGTGAATTACATAAAACTACATAAGTTCATGATGAGTCACGAAATATACGAGAAATATTTAGTGTAATTGATTAAGAAAGTGTAATATAAGTGATTTTTCTTATTACTTACCAACATGTACTATTGTACTTGTATCATCTATTATTATAGGTGATATTGAAAAACACATGTATGTAGATATTGACGGTGACGGCATAGTAAAATGATACGCCGCGTCAGAACAGTCGACCAGAGAGGTGTTTCTTTTCTTCTAAATTCTTCGCGAAACACTTTGTGTATCGCTTTTCTATAGGATTTGAAATCGGAACTACCTTTACAACGCAAGATACGGAGCTATATCAAACGCTTTCAATGCAACGGAATCTTCTTACTCAGTGACGAACAGGCGCAGGGTAATCCGTATTATCCAGCCTAAGGAAGAGTATTTCCCAGACAGGCTGAATATAGGGTACAATTGTATGCAAAACTTTGCAATACTTGTCGTTTACATCCTTAAATATCTAATATCTAATGAACTTTAAAAACTTGAACTTAAAACTAAAGCTTTAGTAAGACAAAGTGTGAGCGCAAAATAACATATCGCCTACTCAGTGCAGGCAGGCTTAAATAAATAAAAATAATTAAACTTTTAAATCTCATATTTTACCCGACTGTTACTAAAGCACTGTTGCGTGATTGATAGTTAATTTAAGCAATGGTTAAAAATGTCGTTACAAGCGGTTAAATATTTAGGATTGTGTGTTTTGAAGTAAACTTCCCTTAACTAAATGTATGAATGGCAAATTTAATGATCATTGGTTATGGAGATTTTCTTCAAAACACATACAATTTGAAAGCATTAGTTGAGTGAACAATCGATTACGAAATTTGATCGCATTGGCATAAGTAAGTGCACCACTGTTAACATGTTTATGACGGTTAACAAGATACATATCGTTTCTTAATTATTATCTACGGTCGCGGTCTCTCGCGCCTAACCACCTTTGAGTCAAAACAAACGAACGCTTGAAATGTGGTGACGCGCAAGAATCCTGTAGCGACATCTATGAGCAACCACTGTCACTACATTTCAACGCAACATGCTGACTCGGCTCGATGCGACTAGATGGCGCTATAGTCGAAGTATGGAAACTAAACCGCGATATTAGAGATTTAGAGCGGACTAACTATATATGAATAAACCAAGACGGTGAACATCGGACCTTGGTCCTCGGCCATAACACCCGGTCGGTAGATAGCGCTTCCCTTTGCCTTCCTAACACAGTTGCGCCAAAGTCCTTTCGAATACCTATCAAAATACTTGATTAGTCACATTAATTGCCGACCAAGGTTCGGTTAATGGAAATCCTCGTTTAATTTGCGTAAATTGCATAAAAACTCTGAAATCTGAAGAATTATTGACTCGGGATATTTAGTCAAACGATTCAATACGATTCTGTTAACTTTTTTCACGTTCCGTTTCACTTCCAGCAGCAAAATTTATGACTTTTTGACAAGAATAACCTACTTCTCTGATAACAGTGGTAACTGATAAACAGAGCTTAACGTAAAACTACTGCGAAATCGCCCTAAGGCTTAAAAAAAATTTTACTTAAAGAATATCTTTCAGTTACATATATGTATTTACCATTTTAAAAACACTAGAAAATGGTTTAAATGCAACAAACAATAACACACAAACCTTCAATAACACACTTCGCTTGTTAGGAAACTGCTTAGTATATTCGTGATAATGTAGGTAATAGTTGCAATAACATTTATCCACGGTGATAAAACGAAATTCAAACAAGGTTTTCATACAGATTTCTTCAATGGCAATGGTAGTTAGAAGGAATGAGAAAATTTTAATAGGGAAATTACATCATTCAAGATCGTTTTACCTCGTTAAAATTGTAAACTCGATTTGAAGAATTTGGAAATTTTTTGGTAAATTGTGATCATTTAACCGAACCCTAATCAATTTCTGAAATAATGATGACGGCGAGGAATTAACAACGCAATCCCGCTGTCGTTCTTCGTCAATCGCAATGGCAAAAATTAAAATCAGTTTCGAAACCGTGCCAATAGTTATACAGTGATATCAGTAACACCACTCCAGTTATAACGCATTATCTTATCGCGTTTCCACCGGGAGATACCGTTATAATAATGAATGTCACATCCTAGCATCTGCCCACGCATGTTGCCTTGAATTTAATAATCGCACTCAGCTTGGTTTTACAGTTTTGTAGAGTCAGCGTCTAAAGCAATCTTTTCATATTAGAATTTTACCAGAGCGATGACGAGACGTGAAGATCAAGTATGGGTGTTGTAAAAAACTGAGTACATATTCTTTCTTTTACCTCTTAAATTAGTCCAATAATAATTTTACTATTGTATATTATAGCACGTAGGCAACTGGAAAGCATATTGTTATTTTAGATTTAAATATTGTGGATCTACTAAACAATTTGACAGTAACTTTTGTGTAACTGATCCAAGTTTTGGTAGGTTTTCAGCCGTAAGGCCAAAATGAAGGCCTAAGCGAAATGGTTATGGATGACTGTACGGAGTAGTGCTTACTTTCACACTTAACTTATTTTTACTTATTTTTTGTCATCTGTATTTTCAACGTTGTGTACGCCTGTTATGTAATAGGTATGTAAGAATCTTGTGTATTTTTTTTTAAATTGTTGGTGTACTTTTGCAATAAAATAAAAAAATACGATTATTTCATGATTTTATGAAAATTAAGATCAACACAAGGTAGTTATAAAATTATGCAAAAGTAGAGATAAGCAAGTAAAGCGAGTGTTAAACCCGTGTTTTTCCAAAGAGCTGTTTGTACTGGAAAGTTCAAAGGCGATTGCTAGGTCGTTTTAACAAACTTTCCTTATTTAGGCTAAGCGCTCGGCCAACTGACGCTGAGGCGACTTCGACTCTTGTTTCAAATTAAATAAAGTTTTCAACAAATAATATAAAAATCTTTATCGATCGGAAAGTGGGCGTCAATAACTGAAATGGTTCAAGAGGTTGATTCTTTTATGTTTAATTACAGATTTTAATTCCATTAAAGTAGGTACTCGTTTATTGGGACCGTGCGCGACTACAGCGCCGCCAACTGGCGAACGTTGGAATTACAAATGGCTGGCTGTCATTACGCAAAGTAATTAAACGGTTATGGTTTACAAAACAACAATTAAAATTTTATTATCCATGTATTTTGTTCAGTTACGTTAATTTATAGTGCCGATTTTGTCTTACTGATGAAATAAAATGCAAGGCTACGTAGATTTGTACCTACTAAAATTGCTAGAGAAATGGTGACAGAAGTCCGCCATCGATCCGGGTTTCCCCATCACCTACTTTGCAAACAGCGAATAGGTATTTTACAGTCCTTTATCCCGCGTCATACATTTTTACATCGTGCCTTATATATTTGCCATTATCCTGTTAATTTGTATTATTAACTTGACATGTTAAACTCGCCGTGTGCACATGTATACCTATCCCATATTGATACACCTACTAATTTTCTTTTATCAAGAATCGACCAACGATTATGCGTTGTCTAACTAAATGACAATAAAATTACATGAAAATAAAGTGACCATATTTCGATCGATTTGGTTTGCGAGCTGTTCTCTTCACTTACTTATATTTATTAGAATATCTTAGTTAGTAGATCACAGACCATTTTCTAGTTGCACGTGCTAAGTTTATTATTCCGTAATTACAAAGTTCCCGAAAGGCGATTTTACGATTGAAACTTTGAATCCAAATTAAACAGATGTTGAGTGAATAAAAACGGATACTTGCAAATATTGCTCCCATATCCACGGTCGGCATGCAGGAGTTTATAATGATGGTAGAGTCAATAGATATTTATCATATCAATAGTTCGAGTTATTATCTCTCCAAAGTAATCACTTTACCTAATTAGGTAACACAGGTATTCAAAGCACTGGTACGTGCTTGTGATGGCGCTTTAGTGCGTTTTATATTACGGACCAATTTTCCTATGTCAGAATAAGACCTATCCAACAGAATAAGTATAAACACACTGCGACTTTTAGCAGTAATGCAGTCGCGTTGCAGAAGCTAGACATTGACAAATTATGAACTGAAATTTGGTGACTGCATCGATACGAACGCGCATTAGCAACGATGCTGTCGCGCTTCTGCTCGATGCTAACGACCGTTAGTATCGACGCTAAATTAAATCTGTTCATTGCTCGAGTTGCGATGCTGAATCGCGTTTTCGATGCTAAAAGTCGCAGTATGTAAGGGGTATTAAAATGTCATTTTTATTAATGATTGCTGACAAATAGGTGACGTTTTCAAATTAGGCGTATTTATTTTTATGTAACGTTGGAAAAATCATGGTTATTTTTATACGAAGTTAAAATAACTCTGTATCCGTATGGTTTTTTTTATACTTAGCCTATTGCGGCCTATTTTAGAACGTCTGAATAACTTCCCATCAGCATTCTCTGTCCATTATTTCATACGAAATGACGTTCCATATTTGAATTATTAAGTGGTCAATGCTTATCTGTCGATGGAGAAACAGGCCTATAGTATTTAATTCATTGACCAAATTGACGAACGTACCAATCAGGCGTCCTACTCTAGAAGGAATGTCCATTTTTTGGCCCATAGCTTTATTTATCGCTCACCTTAAAATAGAACGTGAGTGAGTAGGACAGCAGGATTTAAATACGAACATCTTCATATAGAGCAGGGCCTCAGGGTCTGGCATTCCAAACAAAAGTCAATCATCGTCGATCCTTATATTAATAACCGAAATTATGAATCATCGACGGTCGGCACACACCCGGCATATCAATCTGTAACGGGATGTTGTAGAACGTGATAATTTGCACTGTTCTTCACTCGGTGCCAAACATTTACTCTTGGTTTAGTTTCTATTGTAGTAGAATAAACATTTCAATCAGCTTTTTACGATTAGATACGTAATTTGAAGCTTGGTGTGAAAGGTTGCTTATTGTTTAGCTAAGTATTGGATACTGTAGCTAGCTTATTATAAGAGCCTATTGATTAAATGATTAATTAAATAAATGATTAATTTGACCTCCGTGGTGGAGTAACTAAGCACGCAGGTCTCATGGCGTCGCCGCTCCGAGGCCCTGGCTACCTTTCCGGTCGGGTAAATATAGAAATCAAAATTTTCTATATTGTCTCGGGTCTGGGTGTTGTGCTACCATTGTCTGATTTACATAACTCAAGTGCATTAGCTACTTACTTTGGGATCAGAGCAATGTATGTGATTGGTGTCCATTTTTTTTTTTTGATTTTATTTAATTAACATGACACTAATTTTAAAAATATTTCAAATTAGAGATAGTTTTTTTGTAAGCTAAGTAGATGATACTAATGATTTTTTATTTGCACTTGAATAAATATGTTTTAGCAGATTAAGAGTAATCATCGTAGGTTAAGTTGAAATAAGTAACATTATTAACAATAGGCAAGCACGTCTTAACCCCTAGAGATTTGATTAATCGCTTACTTGTCCAAAACCATGTTTCACTGTTACATCAAGCCGCATCGTTAGTTTAGTTTCACTTTGAGCCTACGCGCAAGGCTATTACATACAACTAAATCCATCGCTTATATTTTGTAATTGATAATACTGTAATACCTAATGAAATTTTGTAGTCATTTATAGTGACGGCTACGCGGCTGTACTGTCTTTCAAAAACAAACTGCGAAAGTTTCTGTTTCAATGATTGCGAAATATGTGAAATACGTATGTATGTATATTTTTAGTTCTGTATGCTTTTGGAAGTTTTGTATTTAAACTCTTTTTTACTGTATATTTAGTTTATGTATATTATGGAATGTATATAATATTATCATTTTACACAATAGTATTTGTTGCAATTTTAATATCTATTTACATTTTTTTCCTGCACCCATAACAATCTCTCTGCATGATCTAAAGGTATGACTGGGAGAGAATGCTATTAGCATTAAGTCCACCTTTTGTACACTTTTATTTGTGCAATAAAGTTTTTAAATAAATAAAAAAAATATGAACGAGTGTTTTTATTATGAACTTTGGAGTAAACTCTAACTAGGATTTCTGCTGACAAATAAGTGGGACCTTTATTGGTTAATCAACGGTTCCCTCGAGATTGGCGTTTCTAAATTCGAACGGAATCAGTAGAAATCTGGACGCGAATTGACACTGACTTCAGCCATGCCACAAACGGATTGCATCCATTCGCGATCGCTAAAGCTGGTAAGTTAAAGTACATAATACCCCCGCAGCTGCAAGTTGACCCGAATCACCGCACTGCCATCTGTTTTTGGACCTTCGATACGTCACTGTAAGCCTACTAGAGATGCGAAACGACAAAAATATCGATGAAGTTTTAAAGATTAGAACATAGACTGCAATTGCAATGTCGGTTAAATTCAAATAATATTATCTACTGAAAACCTAAATGACGTTTTATCTTAATATCACAATTTATTTTGGTTGGTTTGAAGGCTTTTGTTGTCTAGGATACCTGACTCAGACACTTAGTTTAATCGATGTTAATTTAATAACAACAATAGATTTTAAGCATGTCCTGCTAAAATTTAGTACGCGTAATTAATTTTATAGCATCAGTATAAAGTTGCACACAGATTAAATAAAAATCGGCCAGAAACTTTACATACTCTAGTGTGCGAAATTGAGTCGTTCATGTCTCGTTTTACCATACAGCCGCCGTCATATGGTGACGTGATACCGAAAAGCACATAAATAAGTAGTCAATTTCGTCAATACTCCGAGCGCAAGAATTGGTTGTGGCAGAAACATGAATATTCTCCGTAGACCATAACTCTGTATCCAATTTTCTCGTAGTGACGTGAGCGGGGGCGGCAACGTCCTCTGAATAATAAAAATTATATGTTCTAACAACGCAAAGGAAATATTGCCTGTCTTTCTTAGGTTTCGCTATAAATAGCGCGGTCAATAGAGACAGACTGAATATAAAATACCTATCGCTAACAACGAAAGGAAAGTATTGCCTAGGGATATATAACCCAAAATTTATGATGCATTAAATTTCATCATTTTTAAATTGTTATCAATATTTTTTACAGATTTATCGATAAAATTAGGTACCTACATTGATAAGAACTACAATTCTATGAAATTATATTATCATCAACTAATAATAAAAAACTTAGGCTTAACGATAATAGATAAGGTTTTATCTTCTTATAGCCTATTTATGTAACAAAACAATTTAACTGAAAATTATGTTACCCAAATATTATTTCATTTAAAGAAATCTTAGAAACGCTCTTAAACTTAAAAGCAGTATCTCATGAATATTTACTGCCTTAACTATTCAGCAAACCAATTCCATTTCAGAATTGTCAAGCCAAATTGTGTTAAAATGTATTCGAAGTGATAAATCGTGTTTTACCCAACTATGTCAGGTTTAGTTTCAAATCCTTGATAAACCGAAACAGCGATGTTTAATCGCTCGGAATCGATAATCCACCGATCAGATATAAGATAGTAACAAGCAGAAGGTATGTAAAAGTATTAAGCTGTTAAAAAAGCGTGGTTTTCTCCTTTTTTCCATTTGTATGTGTAACCAAAGATGGGAATAAGAAAAAAGTATTTTGTGACTTTGCGGTGGGCATTGCACGGCGCCGCAATGTTCTTCACAAGACAGATAGACCAAGGCACGCTGAGACTAGATAGATGGTAAAGACGAGAAGTAGATTAGGTTAAAACTATGGTACCTCCTATAATTTTGCCCTGCCGTAAGAAGGGTCGTAAGCTTAGTCAATACTTCTGTACAACTATTCAGGTTCTATTTTTTCTCAATTATTGTTCAGTTACCTGATGTCCAAGTGTAACTTAAGGCTAAGGGTTAAATATTTTTATGGACCGAGCTTACCATATTTATTTCATTTATGTCGCTGTCATTAGGCTTCGGATTATGTAGCCCAGTCCAGAGCAATCAGTCAGCGTGGGCACCAAATGACAGAATACAAAGTCGCATCGTTTGCACGTTTCAAAACGATTTTGAACTTGGCGAAATCGATTTGTGTATTTCGTTTACTCTATAAGCGAGAATATTAGTGTCAGTAAATAAATGACTTCAGAGTAATATTTTATTTGAATAGTTCTTCTCATATTATTTTCATTTCATGTAATCAATTAGTGACGACATAATTCTAATTTCAAGGGCACTATACAATACGTGTCATAAGCTTATAAATTATTGGAATTCTTTTACAAACAGCAATTGAATTCAATTATTATCAATTTCACACAAAAACACTGTATTTAGTTTTGCTGCTGTCGTCGAGTTATTTGAAACGAGTTTAAAACACCTACATAAGAGATTTAAAAACTATGCTCTTATTCAATTTACCGGCTGCTTGTGACATAAATAATTCTCGAACCTACGCTAACGTGATTATCGACTTGCAGCCTGCGAAACATCACTAGCGACACAGTGCAAACCAATATCGACAATACAACTTTTCAGATATGGTTGAATATTGAATGAGCGGTGAATAAGTAAACAGCTGATGGTATGTCGTTATGAAGTGAATCGTATTAGTTTTGCACAACTTGAGCGGAAATCGCCAAATCGGTAGAAATGTGGGGAGTTTTCGCTAAACCCTGCATGCATCAATAAATACCCTTTTTGATACAGCAGTACCGTACCGTTTAAAAAAATATAGTGGTTCTTGCATGATTCGATATTTGAAACCAATACGTTTCGATCCTTATTCCAATTTCTACGATAGTCATACGGACGCTTTCACACTCTTCCGAATCAGATTTATGCAATGCCGTCAGTGCATTCTCATCTTTACGAGATTTCCTGAGACAGATAGTGCGTATCATACACGGTTTCATGTATCTTAAGTAGATGTCATTAGCTATATAAGTATTTTTTTCTGATAGTTTTAGAATAAACGCATTTGTGTTTTTATTTAAGAGACTATACGAGATACAATCTTTGTGCCGTAGCTGTTATATTGAATGCGATAATCTATGCACAAACAAGTGACCAATTATCACCTGAAGTAAAGTGTAAGTGCATTAGATAAGAGTTACAAAAAAGTTTTAGAAGTGCCCCGTGGGAAGCATCGGTTTTGAGCTATCCACTTACGTTAGGTAAGTGTTTTAAACCTCTTGAACGCTTTTGTTTACTTGAATAGTAAGTCCAAAATTATCTGTTAGTACATTCCTTTTACTTCACGCCGATACTTTTAACAGGCCTATCTACTACACCGAGTTATAATAAGTGACTTGCGACGGTTGATTCCCAATATATGTCCCTAAAAATATTAAACATATTCCAAAAACTCCCCAATTGCTATCCAAAATAAAAAACAACGTCAATTACACTACTACGTCGTGCAGGCGGACTAAGCTGACAAATAATAAAGGGGTAGATACCGAAATTCATTACGAGTCGCCCTAACATATGATATGAAATCAATCTCACTAGTGAAATTATGTTCATGTTAAAGTTAATAACAAGTTCACAACGCTGATAGGAAACTCATAACTTCATAAGTGTTATCGGCAGTGTTTTAGTAGTATGGTATTTGCAATTAGTATGATAAAACAAGCTATTTGTATTTATTTATTTGTATTTATTTATTTAACTTATACTATCATTACAGGATTTATCACCCAATGCGACAGTACAGCCATATGCTTATTTAATCACAAAGTTTCTATTTAATTAATTATTATAACAAATTACCGCTAGTGCTACTCTGTTGAATTCACTCAGGGTACAAATAAACAGATCTAATCTATTGTTTATAATATTAAGAGTGCGGAGTGCGCGCGTCAAGGGCGACTCCTTGAGCAGGTTTGTTTTTGCCGACGGCACCTCCAGCAGCGGGGGGCGACGTCGGCGCCAAACGTATTTGTTAGGGACACAGAGCCCCAGCCGCTCCAACAAAGCTGCATTATGCAGCTTACCACGCAAAACTTTGTAAATATAAAGTGTAAGAGCAAATTCCCTTCGTACTTTAAGCTCCTTTAAGCTATTTAGGTTTAGAAACTGGGCGTTTCGTGTCGTTAGGTCATGGTCCTTTGGCATTAAAAAAAGCAGTCATTACAGGTTTATGAACGGCCCTTACTTATTATAACACGGTCAAACCTAACAACCTCAAATTTATTTTATATTATTTCATCAATCAGAAACTCAACAGCATTTTATACTTAAATAGATTTGTGACAATTACAAGTTAATAATTAAAATTAGTAGTAGACATTTCAAAAGCTGATCAATTATATAAACTCATGGTAAAAGGGCTATCACCTTTTCTTAAATGTATAGATAAAAAAACCGGCCAAGTGCGAGTTGGACTCGCACACTGAGGGTTCCGTGCCAACTGTAACAAAATTAGGGTTCCACTTAGCCAAACTACCATAATATTTTGTTGACAGCAAAAATAACTTTGTGTTTCATAGTATTTGTATGAAAGACAAAGTTATATTTTCGATTTTTAAAAATGTGCTATATCGCAAAAACCACTAGTTCGACCTCGTTCAAACCAATTTTCGTTCAAATTTCGTTTTTGTAAAGCACTACATTGCGCATTTTTTTCCAAATTGACACTTGCCTCATTCATATAAAGTTAGAGCGGGAGAGGGGAGGGGGGACGCCTATTTTACCACTTTGAAAACGTCTATCTCCCATATGTTAGACTTTCAGAAAAAAATGTTCTAGGAACCTCGGTGTCATTTTAAAAAACTATCCATTGACACCCCACATGCATACGCATAGGTTAGAGCAAAAAATATTATTTTTGTTTAAGTTTCATGTATGAGCCCATCTCAAATTACATTTTATTTTATTATTTATAAGAGAATCGTAAAGCGGTTATCAAGATACACCAGATAGATGGACAGACAGACAGACAGACTTGACGAAACTAAAAGGGTTTTGTTTTTGCCATTCAGCTACGGAACCCTAAAAATATATTCTGTTTGATGAAGTAGTAAAGCCATAAATCTGAACGAGTTAGAAAAAAAAAGAATATATAACAATAATTAATTACGATAAATGTGGTAACACTAGGAATGTGCTAATGCCAATGAACTAAATCCAAAATACGATCACTCAAATACGTTTAAAAACAAACATCAAGGCCACAAGTTTAAACAATATACTCATTGCCTAGGCACTTTTGTGGCGTGCAAACAAAATGACTATTGATAACTGGACATACTATTCAAGTCGTCATAACACTCTTTGTCTTCTGCCCCCGGGATTAAATCATAACTCTATTATGATTGTATAATCAGAACTCAACAACGGAAAACAGTGGGATTTTTTTGCACAATAATTGTCTAACAGGTCCGGTCAGTTTGAGAAACATGTGTAGAATCACATCAACATAATGAAATTGCTTCAATCAAGTTTAAATTGGGTTTGGCACTGCTACCAAAAGTAATAATAATAATGAAAATAGACAGGATAGTATCTTATATATTCGTTATAAGTACAATTAAGGCGGTCGTATTGCTTAGTATTAGGATATATTTTTGTTACAAATTTATTAAATACGATTACTCATTCGAAAATTAAAAATAACTTAAAAATATACGAAATAATGAATATGGTTATGCATTCGCATTTGTAACATTAATATAATGTTAGCAAAGAAAATCCGTATACTGATTTATTCTTTTTTTTAAACAACTTACACAAAGGAATGAAATCCCACCAAAATATCCCACGAGAAAATATGGCAACTTCTTAGGGTAAGTTTTGGCTCTACATAGGATCTCATGACTTTTTGACATTCTTCTCGGCTTTTAGCAATATTTTACATAAAAATGTTTTGTTGTCCACAATTGTTCCGAAGCTGAAATAGTTTATATTGGGACGTGAAAAAGTGCCCGCAATGGGCCTATTTTCATAAATATATGACTTTAAACCACAGAGTAAACATTTTTTTTTAAATATGTTAGAAATAGGATTTTCTCGTATTCTTTTCCGTCTTGAAACACAAGTTAAAAACAATTTATAAATAAAATTATTAATCTCATCATTCGGTAAGGCTGACAAGAAATTTGCAATACTTATCACTTCTGCCTTATCAAATTGATTTGACTTTGATTATCAAAGTGATGTTTATTGAAACGGAAATCGACGATAACTTGGTTTATCTTCTTGAACGCGTCTTATCTGTCTGTACTTGATAGTAATTATGAGCTGAGCATAATTTCTAGTTTAGACACAATTTAATTAGCAACTTACTATTTCTCTTCGGCATAGATTGCTTGTGTGTCTTTCATATTTACAAGTACGTATGAGATTAATGAGAAAATCGTGGCATAACAGTTAACGAGTAATGCGGAATAACGAAGCGCCTTCATTTTCCTTGGCATGTAAATTACCTTATGGTGACTTCTATCAATTTATAATCGCCAGTACCGTTACAATGAGTTTTTGGTGGTTTTACGTCCTAGCGACTAATAAAAAGTGTATGGAAAATTTTAGTTCTGCAAGGTGATCGCTAGAGGCGCTGTGCCATTTTCGACAGTCTTTTTGTACAGTCGACAGCACATCAGGTTACCCACTTTTATTGCAAACTAGCCCTTATTTCAACTGCATAAGATACCGCAGTGTTTACCTTGACGTGCTGTTGTCCGTACGTCGTCGCTAGCAACTAAAACCGGCGTTAACTCATCGTAACAGTACAGAAAAGGTCGATTCTCGCGGCAATCGAACTTTTTCCGTGTGTTAATTCGATTGCTAGTCTAAACGTTTTACCTAAAACATCAAGTAAAATATCTACACGTAAAAAAAATATCGCACCATCAAAATCTAAATACACAAAAATCGTGACCCTAAGAAAACAAAAAAATCCGAACAACAAAAACCGAAAATTCGATCGGTGGACTATTTTCGTATACGAATTGCACGAAAATTGCCCTGGTACATTTAAGTACTGACAGCAAGTATAATATCCGAAACGTTTACTTAGTCACACACACATGCGCTTGCCATAACCTTTTCGAAACTACACTTTGATGAAAGTGTAGTTTGCTACACTTTGATAATATCAAAGTGTAGTTTTGTAGCCAGCTGTGTAGCCACAAATAAGGTGCTACGCTATTGCAAAAGGTTGTGATGGGTGAGGTTACGATCTGTTCGATAAAACACGAAGATCGGTGGATAGGTAATTTCTGTAAATAACTGTAACAACTTTTTTCAGGTTCAGACGCTACATCAAAGATGGTAACCGTAATAAAAGTTAATAAAAGGAAGCTAAAAGACGGATTTCAAAAATATTTGAAAAAAAAATGACGCAAAAAAAGTATGAAAGAGCGTCCAATATCATTTCCATGTCATTTAGCAGCAAGCATCACGGCGCCTTCATCGAAAAGCCCATTGCCCTCTATTTTGTTCATCCAGCTTCAAAGTTAAAAAGTCGTTAAAGGCCCGTCTGTCATCTAATGTAATACCCAACCTACTCATATCAGTATCGATTATCACTTCAGCAACGCACACTACGCGTCCCCACGCTAGTGACATCTGGCCATAGATATAACTATATACATTGATTATAACGTTATCCAGATAAGATACAGACTGTATGGACTGATAAATTTATTAGTCACGTTCCTTTAAATTAGCTCTTAATTGACTTCCTTATTGATGATACATAAATGTAAGTTTAAGCAGGTCTACTATATTGTATTGTATTGTATTGGACACCATTCAGATACATTGCTCTGATCCCAAAGGAAGTTGCTAATGCACTTGTGTTATGGGAATCAGACACAACGGTACCACAACACTATAAAAAATTACAGTTGAAAACTGTATTAACACAAGTTACAGATCCCTGCATAATAATTATAAAATCATGAAATTAATTATAATAATTTAACAGCGCTGGTAGGAGGAACAACATGCGACGGTCAATCTTTAAGAATATGTCAAACATCAAAATATTTCTGAAACTGAATTTGCAAAGTTACTGTTTTCTGAAACTAACCCGCTTCCGGACCTTGGAAGCAGTACATAGTAATTCATATTAAAACGTCAATTAAAAGCCACTACAGATTCCATCACGCGAATATTTCCAATAACCGCCCGACTATGTGCTTGAAAAAAACGAGCGTAGCCACTTGAAGCCAAACGATCGCTTTGAGCGATAGTAATCTTTTTGGAGCGTTTCAGTTTTATTGCAAGCTCGGTTGAATATTTCGATTTAGCAAGCAAATGGCGATTACGTATCCTTGATCGCTGTTGCAATGCCATTGTAGTATTTTCTTAAGTTAGTAACGATCAAATAAATCATGTTGTTTCTCGGAATCTCTTGAAAATAACGTCACATTTCTTTCACCGGCCACACTCCTAGGGCGATGATTACGTATCCCGATACGAAGCGAGTTTGCTTTGTCTATGTCCCGAATGCCCGATTACTATCCTATTACAAGACTTCATAAGGCGCACTTGAACATAAATGTCAGGATAAGCTTACTCTCATCATCAGGTACGTGTCAATCAACATCACGGCAACTGCAAACTGGTAATGGTACCCAAAGCGAAGCTTATCTTGCTTGACACGCGGAAGTGCTCTTAGCAGTATTTAATGACAAAAAAGCACTAACACTTTTTACGTGAGCTTGAATAGGCACTCTTTATAACAACTTGAAAAAAATGGTATTCAATGCAATGTGTATGTATGTTGATAGCCTTGAATTTTTAAATATTTGAGTATGATAATCTAGTAAGGCTTTCAAACACACGTGATAAATTTCGCTAGTATATGTATGATAGTATGTATGTATATTTGTATGTTTGTCCATGGATTTCTCGAAAAAGAGAGGTCAAAGCGAGCGATGATTTTTTAAAAGTTCAATCAGGTTTGTTTTAACTTAAGGTAAAGTGTAAGTTTCATGAAAATCGGCCCTGAAATCTCTGAGATATGTGTATTAATTAAAAATCATGTTCTTTTTTTTAATTACACTTTCAAAAAACTTGACTAAAAAGCTTAAAATAACGCATTTTGTCTATTGTAACCGTCTCTAAAAGAATTTGTTTCTGCTAAAAAAGAAACAAATGGGTTATTTTAAGCTTATTAGTCGGATTTTAAGACTGTTTAATTTTTTAACAGTGGGTTGACGGCGCTTACTTCTACCTCGCCACACACAGAACGTATTCGCATTTCGCATCGCTATCGCTGGCACGTTACGTAATCATCCAGCGATTTGAATGTACAGTATTTATTGACGCATACATTTCGTAAAACATAGCGCTTCATTGATCGCAAAATTTGCATATTTGATCCCGTAGACGAGATCGAATTAAATAATACGCTTATGTATTCTCACAAAATAGAGGATAATTACTAAGTCTAATTTGCAGTTTCTCTATAAAAGCAGAATCGAAGTCACTAGTTAACCCAGAAAGACGATTCTTAGACTGTTTTAACACTAACAGAGAAATATTTTTAAATTCTTAAAGATGAAATACGAAACCAAAAATTGCGCACGGGCGGGACCCGAATCCGAAACTTCTGACTAACCGAAGAGCCAAACGCTCTTCCAATTCAAAAACTTTCGCACGGTCAGACCGACGACCCCGGTAAGCCAGAAGTTGCAGGTTCGAGTCCCGCCCGTGCGCTATTTTGGTTTCTTATTTAATCTTTAGTTTCTTGTTAAGAACTAGATATAAACATGTAATTAGACCTTAGTATGGAATAGCAAAATAAAATATCTCAGGTAATTATTCAAAAATGTTAGAGCAATACTTAATTACTGTTACTACCAGTTAACCAAATACCCATACGATTGTGTTAGTTTTTCCATTAGTAAGTGTATGTAGTAGGTACCTCAGTATAACATAGTCGAGAGCGCATAAGACTTAAGTATTTATCACCTTTCATCTTAAAATAGCTCTTATTACGATTGCATATAACACTGAATCGCTTGGGTAAGTAACTACTTTAAATCAATTTCACACGAACGAAACTCGTGTAGAACGTAAGCGCCCACATTATTTACCGTAAAATTGTCCTCGCATTCACTAATATGTGTCCAAATGAGTACAAGGTCAAATTTTCATCTAGTTCTAAGAAAAACAATTTTCTGCTTGTGTGTGTGAATAGGCTGCCTCTATTCAGGTTGACAATGAAATGTCACGGTTTTCAGGCTATATGTTAATGAGCAGGGCCTTTGGTACATACATAACTTTAATAATATATTATCTAAATGAGGTCCTGTCGCATTGTTTCTAATTTTATGATAGAACATATGCCTTATCTTAAATCAGTAGCCTAGCTAGCTAACCATTTTTACTGACATAGCCCCTATACACTATTGTTTTTATTGGGGTCGTGTAGTTTTTCGTTCTTTTATGAAAATCGAGCAAATTAAATTACATACTTTTGTAAGACGGAACCCTTATAGTTTCGTCAAGTCTGTCTGTCTGCCTGTCCGTCCGTATGTTACAGCCACTTTATTCCGTAACTATAAGCACCTTACTTGAAATTTAGTAGGAGGATGTATCCTGTTACCCGCTTTACGATTCTTGTGCAAAAAATAAAAAATAATCTAAAACCGAAAATATTTTTTTTTCAAACCTATGCGTGTGGGGTTTTAAAATACATAGAGGTTTCTAAAACCATTTTCTTTTTTTTTAGTCTTACGACTGATAGATACACGCTTTCAAAGTGGTAAAATGGGCATCCCCCCTCCCCCCTTTGACTTCTAAACTAAGCCAGTGTACATTTTGAAAAAATATATAATGTATAATATCTTAACAAATACTTTCAAACAAAGTTGGTTTGAACGAGATCGAGATATAGCACATTTTCAACAACCGCAAACATAACTTTGTTCTTCATACAAACACTATAAAACATTTTTTTTTGCTGTCAACAAAATATTGTGGTATGTAAGCTTAGTTGAAGTAAGTGGATTCCCTAATTCAGTTTAAATTTGCAAATAACCCTCAGTGCGCGAGTCCGACTCGGACTTAGAAGGTTTTTACTTTGCCAGCCCTCAATGTACGTAAGAAATCCTTCATGCTAGTTAAATATTACAATACAGAAGTCGATTCGCCACATTTAATTTCAAACAGTCATTTTAGAAACATTCATGCATAAAATTAGCATACAGTCTGTCAAGTTTAAAGTATTGTGGTGTAACAAAAATGACACCTTGACACATTGAGATGTTATACACTAAATTACCAGTCAAAGTTAGAAGTATTTTGGTTCACAAATACACTTACATTTACATACAATTTTAACAAATACTGCAGGCTACAGGAATTTCTTGGAGGTCTAATCGATGCCAATTACAATACGTCATAGCAATTTTAAATAATATGAAATTTATTAAATAACAACCTTTTGTATAGTTAAGTATTTATTAATTTAGACTTACCCTGAGTTCATTAGTGTATTATCGGACAACTTATCACCATTTGCAAAGTATAGGGAAGGAAAATGTTCATATATATGGTAAATAAATAAGACTTATCATCAGGTACAATATTTATCCTGGTATAAAACATTGTAATTAAATTACACTCTTTTATTTTATTGTCACCAATAATCATTCACAAAACAATCAACTTGGATTAAATAAACATTCTGGACAGCTCCTATTGTAAATCCTAATTCCGAAAATGTTGAACACGGTCAATTTTACCGAATATTTGAAACTAGGAATATAATTTCATAAAAATTGTTTAATCATCATGTTTTCATAAATATTTAGACTGCACTACTGTTCAATATTAAAACAAAAATAATCTTAACTACCTGCTAAACGTTAATCGTTCCTTGTACACTATTTCTTGCAATAAAAAAAATATTTAGGAGAGGACTGATTTGTAATCGATTTATTCCATTCTAATCCCAATAACTAATACCAGCGGTATTTAATAACATTCGTAAAAATCGATATAATCCGAACGAGTACCACTCATAAACTAATCCCTAAAATGGGTCAACTAGCATTTATGTATGATGAGGTACAGTCAGTAAAAACATGTCATTTGTATGAGATTTTGAATAGTTTTTAGTGCTATGTGTAAAGAAACTTTAAAATATCATTATTTTTTTTGCATTCGCAGTACTTTAAGAATTTGATAAGTTTTTTTTTAAATGCTAATAAATCTCTATTGGTAAGATAAATCACCTGCTATGATAAATAAATAAAGCTACGAAAACCTGTTAAACTTCTGTACTGCTATTACTTTGAGAAGAATAAGAAAGCAAAATAACTTTTTTCTGTGACTGACTGCACCAAAACCTATGCATTGGTATTCGTTTATATTTTTAATTTGGTATTCGTTAGGAATAGTACGTTTTTATAAGTGTAATCAAATACCGTTGGTATTCGTTTTTGGGATAACAGTGGAATATATCAACATTTTATCGTTACGTAACGTTAAGCTTTTATTGATGATTAAAAAGTAAATATACTTCCAAGCATAAGCAAATGTTGGTTTTTGTTGTATCTCTCAAATATATACAAATACATGCTGTAAGTCATAAGACACGCAACGAAGAATCCAAATATGCAAGTTACTTTGTACTTGAAACTGGCCATTTTAGATTTTCTTATTTATTACAATTAAAGGAAAGGTAGGTCGAAGGAATTTTGATGCGCTTGGAACAGGATGGGTCTTCTTGGTTTGGGATAGGTCTGGTATAGCTGAAAAGAAGAACATTTTGAAATTAAATACATACCGAAACTTTTCTAATAAAGACCCCTACGTCTGAGAACCCTTACACACTGCAACTTTTGGCATCGATGCAGTCGCGCGTGAAAACGCGCTTCAGCATCACGACTCACGCAATGAACAGATTTAATTTAGCATCGATGCAGAAGGGCGACTGCATCGATGCTAACGATGTTAACGGGTTAGTATCGATGCAGTCGCCAAAATCCAGAACATAATTTGACAATTTCCAGCTTCTGCACTGCAACTGCATCGATGCTAACGCGCGTTAACATCGCGACTGCATCGCTGCTAAAAGTCGCAGTGTGTAAAGGGTCTAAGACCAAGCAAGCCACTGCCATGAAATTTTCTTCAATAAGTTTTACTTGAAAAAAGTACCTAAAAATATAGAAAGGGCTGCATAATCAGACCTGTCATGCTTTCATAAGAGCACAATTCGAAAGCAATTTAACGGCCTGTGTCACTATCCCTGAATCAGTTCTGGTCATTTGACGTATCTGGTAGATGACCCCATTTTCCAGATAGTTCATACAAAATGACGTCATATTAAAATAATACGTTGTATGACAAATCTACGAGTCATAAAACGTCCTTTACATACTGCAACTTTTAGCAGCGATGCAGCCGCGATGTTAACGCGTTATAGCATCGATAAGGTCGCAAAATGTCAACCTTTACACACTGCACTACTTTTAGCATCGATGCAGTCGCAATGCTAACGCGTGTTAGCATCGATACAGTCGCGATGCAGAAGTTGGGAATTGTCAAATTATGTACTGAGTTTTGGTGACTGCATATATACTCCCGCGCATTACATCGCTAACGCGCGACTGCATCGAAACTAAATTAAATCTGAAGATGCTAAAAGTCGCAGTTTGTAAGGGGTCTAAAAGTGATGAACATGTCACGAAAAAACTTTTTTTTCTTGATTGCAATACAGACAATGTGTGACATTGTCCTCTATTACATATTGATAGCAATGTGTGCATTGCCATTAGATCGCTTGTATGTGAGGTCATCCTTACCTAGAATATCAACGCGGTATTTACATTTTGATATGGGATATCATCAGTACAGAGCTGGATTCAATATACATACAAATAATATTATCGGTTGTGGTGAATAACATTTTAGAAAGTCTTTCATTACATATCTGCGTTATCGATCGTTCGTTATCAATTTGTCTCAGTCAATCATAAATAGTATAGGGTAAAACCCGGATAGTTGCCGGAAATTACTTTATATCTTTTAGTACAAAAAGCGAGATTCTTTATTTGTAAAACGTGTAGCTACTTTGGTAAGATAGTAATCTTCAAATTTATGAAAGGAATAAATATTATCTTTGATATTTCCAGAGTATTGGCGATTTCTGCGGACCTCTAAATAGGGGATAGTTGCCAAATCTATATAAATTACGTTTAGGATAGATGCCTCGTCGCGATAGAGGGCATTAATCCCGCAAAAACGATAGATAAACAAAATAACATGTGTTTCATTCGCGAAACTAGAGTAATTGCAATCGAGGCAACTATACCTCCGGGGCGATTATCGTTTTACCCTAGAGATAGACATTAGCTGAAATTATAGCCGATATCTCCTTCAATCACAGGAGATATACAGACTGTTGTTTTGGTCAGCGACGAGCGACTCAGGGGTGGCTATACAAACGATACTGAAGTATTTTTTTTTTTAATAGAAAAAACTCACAAAATTATTTTTATGCGGTACAGCGATCGAGTCAAAGCTACTAACACCAGGTAGCCTCTTCGTAGCTCACTAGCTACGGCGTAGTATTTCGTAGATAAAAGGTGCGAGTTTTCCCATTCGTTTTGTATTTTTTTTTAATATTTGGAAGAGGTTTTCTCGTATAAAACTTGCTCAGAATTTAAAGAAAACATTTTTTTTAGAATAAGTTCCTCTCATATTATCATCCCTGAGTTGGATGTCACTGACCAAAACAACACCTTGTATAGTACCTACCACCTCGGTACTATGTACACTAAAAATGGAATCCGTCAATAGTAGATTCCGTTTAGATTAGGTACTATGAAACGCGTCTATAGTCTGTCATTTACGCCGCGATTAAATATTGTCTCGTCCAGCTTCTGAAACCGATCACCTAATTTGCGATTAATAGGTACGTAATTTTCGTGTAGTATACACTTATCAAGTGATTACCACACATCTGCTTTGATACGTAATCAACACGCTTGCTGAGACTTATTTTTTACACAACTCATCTCTGGAATATTTCTGATTACCAAAGCTGAACGCACACTTATTCGATCAAAAACGCCGATAGAAACGAATTTTAGAATCTCATGAAACCTCGCACACTTATCCGCGTCGAATCGTCCGACTCTGGAAGAACTCTAGAAATCCCTGATAAATTGGATGACGTCATCAGATTCGGAGCGGCTAATGCGGTCGACTCGGACGATTCGGACGACTCGCCGGATAAAATCAATAAACATACTCACTCCCACCTTAGATGTCGTTCATAGCGCTATCTCATGATTTCTTCCACGCGGTCGATTCGTCCGAATCGTGGAATCGCCAAATTAAATCTTCATACTCACTCCCACCTTTAGATGTCACTCATAGCGTTATCGCATGATTTCTTCAACCCAGTCGATTCGTCCGAGTCAGTCGATTCGGCCGAATCGGATATTTGTGAGAGGCCTCTTTGACTTCGATTCGTTCGGCGCGTTCGGCTCGGCTGAGTGTGCGTTCACCTTTATTAATCAACTTACGAAAAGATGTACGGCGGACAACAGCACGTCAAGGTAAACACTGTGGTATCTTATGCAGTTGTGATAAGAGCTAGTTTGCAACAAAAGTGGGCAACCTGATGTGCTGGCTGGTACATGACTAAAATGTATTATTTGTGATTATTCATTTAAAAAAATCAGCCTGTATCATCAGACCAACGTGAATAGTTAATACATTGTTGAATGTGCAAATTAACTAATCTCTTACAGAGTAATGTGATGATAATGTAACAATGGTCAAAGATAAGGCAAAGATGTCTAAATCACAATGCAATTTTACTGCAAATAAAGATTTAATTATTTCAAAATTATGGCTGCAGTATCAATTGTAAATATTGTTAGAAGCACATAGTACACAAGAAAAATATATTTTGGGGCATTGCACAGTCATATTTATTTTATTCATAGTAGAGTAATTTCTCAGACATCTATTTGGAGCAATTTCACAAAAAAAAAAATTAAAGCTAAATTACTAAAAGTTTTCCAGATTCTTGGTTAGCAAAAAAAACATTATCTACTGTAATTTTGAAGTATAGACTAAAACTTGAATTGTTTAAAGTTACTATTTGACAGATTGCAGAATTATAAAACCCATATCTTTGTGTTGGGTAACCCTTGGAAATGCCTTGTTACAAAATCAGTTTTCCTTGAGTGTAAAATAGACTTAAAACAAACTCAATGATGAAATGTTAATCAAAGGACCCTACATTACTTTTTCACATTAAAAAATGCACTGGAATCCATAAGGCCTATTTTACAATGCCCTTATTAGTTCGGTTTACAATATCTGTCCCAAACTTTAAATATTAAATATTAATATTATTCAGTTGTATGCTTAGAATGCTTATTCTATTGAACAAGTTAATTTCGCAATATCGATTGCATTATATATTACATGCTAGAATCTCAAAGCTGCAAATAAAATAGTCATCATTCTAGTTCTTATATTAGATTCTAGGTGTTGGTTTTATGGTCAGTTTAATTGAATAACTACAATGTAGTCTTTCAACATTTCAATAAAACAATGTTGTTAACATGCAAACATATAATGCACATGTAAATATGTATTATGGAAAAGAACTGAAACTTCCACTTGAAAGTATTATATGTACAGCTAAGCTGATTGTAATGAATTATTAAATACTGGATAATATGAACTAAAAGAATTATACCTAGTTCTGATAACAGAATGCAACAAAGTTGTTTGTCCTATAAATATTTTTGATTATGTCACAACACGAAAAAATTACTTGCGATAATAATTTCAACATAGTTTTTAGTTAAAAGATAATGTAATACAATTATTATTTTTTTACTCTAGGGTTAAAAATGATTTCATTTTGATTAAATTTTATAAGTTACATTTAACTTTTTCAGATCATTTAGGTGATTAAAAACAAAATATTGTGTACCTTTTTGTTTTGGATAATAATGAGATTTGTTTATATTTACTGTGTAGGTAATAATAATGCAAAAGCTTGGAAAGAATTTGAGTTCAATCAATTTCTTTGCCAATTATTTATATTTCATTTTACCTATAGTTTTTAGTTTTGTGGCTTATAAACAGGTTAACGAGAAAGGATTTAAGGATTGATTACCTTATTTATATTAGTTGAGATTGATAACTGAACAGAGAAACAAGACGGCAAAGGTATAAAAACAAGAGTGTCCAAGTGGATTGTACAATCATTTTCTAAATTTAGAACACAGGTACTTAAACGTGACTTAGGCTAATATGAATTGTGAGGTGTTTATATCAGAAGAAAACTTACCTTTTAAGCCATATGCCAATAAATTATGAAGTCACTGCTCTAAAAACGGGGCAAATTACACACAAAAAACAAGTCTCTTCAAGGAAACAACACTGTTTATTAATTTAGAATCTCAGGGTGTGAGTGATATCGCACAGTTTATCAAATAACCACGGTTTGGTAATTTACTGCACAATTTAAACTGCAAAATTCAGCGAAAGTACGAAAAATCACACAAAAATTACACAGAATATTACGACAGAAAATGTCACCATCTGTGCCGCAAACCGCAATATCAACTGACATTAATTCATTGACTGACAGCTGCCCGCCCGCAGGCAGGAGCAGTGTTGCTATGTTTAAGATTCAATCTACCAATATTATGAGCTCGTATAGAGTCATCCATCTCTTAACACAAATAAAAATGTTTATTTTACAATATTCCACAATCGTTGGATTGTGCTATCAGCAGTAACTAATTAACTTAAAAAAGACACGATTTAATGAGTTACGTGCTTGTTGTAGATCATTTTTTCTTTCATTTAATATGTAAAGGGACAACCACAGCTATAAAAAATATAGGTGTAACATGAGTATGAGTGGGCGATTATTATCATAACGGATCAATCACCCTAATATTTATTATTGTTTCAATATTATGTTTAAATAATATTTCCGTAACAGACCTGCATTTGACGATATTTATTTATTTCTACTTTTATGGAAAAATAGTCACAATAAAACGTAGCGTTATTTCGGATCTAATAAACAAACAAGAAATTTCTGAAAAAAATATATAATATTTCTGTATAGTCCATTGTTGTTTGAAGGAAACATGTTGCCGAGAGATGGCGTTGTACATTCTTACATCGCAGTGTACATTCGTTTTTTTTGGGATATATATTATTTTGGGTCAATAAATTTAAGAGTTCAGGCAGAGAGTCAAGGCTCCTGATTCCTTTGAATCTGTGGTTTTACTTGAAATCCCTGTTCCCATATATAGCAATTACTCGGAAGACAGTACAGGCTTGTACAATTTCTATAGACATATAACATTGTACTTAAATCAAAGCATTTCTAATTTTTGGTTACAGTATTTCTATTATGTTATGATAAAAAGATGAATTTTCTCTTTTTTGTCATAAACATTTCGGCTTTTTTTCCTTCTATTCTCCTCTAACATAAAATGATTGCATCATATTATAATGAAACAATTTTTACTATCGTGGTAAACATGGACATATATTACTGATCAATTTAAAACTCGCATAGCGCATTTTGAGTGTGCTCCCTTTTCCAACATTTTTTTTTTTTTTAAATCGGTTCAGTAGTTCCGTTAAACAAAGCCAGCTTTATATTACTAGTATAGATAATTATGTTTTTTATCATTAATAACTTTCATGCTCGAGTTGTATTATTAAATCCCAATTATTATTATAATTATTATATCTTTAACGTTAACAATGTTATATCATTGGTGTCAGCAATGATAAATAATTCCTCATTTTGGGGAAATTATTAATGAAATGGCAACTTTAACCGCATTACGTTCCGTTCTAAGCATTTTGCGTTGGATGCTTGTGAATCTAAAAGTTTAATAGGTAATCTAAAAAACAGTACTTAAATAGTCTGCATTTCCACCAAGTGAGCAGCTCCAGATTCAATTAAATGTATATTTATCATTCATTCATCACATCATTGAAAATGTGCTATATCTCAAAGAGTGCTCGTTCGATTCCGTCCGAACCGAACTAATTTTCGTTGAAAGTACTTGTTGAGATCTACATTACATATTTTTTTCAAAATTTACACTCGCTTAGTTTAGAAGTTAGATGGGGGGGGGGGCGCCCATTTTACCACTTAGGAAGCGTCTAGCTATAGAACGTTAGACTTTAAGAGAAAATGGTTTTAGGAACCTCGGTGTCATTTTAAAAGACCTATCTATAGACACCCCACACGTATAGGTTTGACAAAAAATTTTTTTTAGTTTTAATTTCATGTATGGGAAATTCAGGCCCCCCCTTAAATGACATATTTTTTGTATGAGAATCGTAAAGCGGTTAACAGGATACATCTTCCTACCAAATTTCAACAGTGTGATGAAGTTACAGAATAAAATGGCTGTGACATACGTACGGACAGACAGACAGACAGACAGAATTGACGAAACTATAAGGGTTCCGGTTTTTGCCATTCGGCTACGGAACCTTAAAAATGACAAGTTTTATGCCTATAATTCAGGCAAGAAAAGTTTGTGAAGGGAATTTCAAGGAACACGATTTTGACTTCGTAACTTTGTTTGGACCAGTTAGAAGTTTAAATATCAACGTCCTAAGCCGTATCTCTTGAGCCAGGAAGAGGGGGAGGGTTTCAAGATACATTTTTAGGTTTTTCAAAAGTCTCGAGAAAAGACTGTGCCACCTTTGTTTTCTGTTTAGGAACCAATTAATTTGGAGTTTTTTAAGCCTTTTATGAAGTGTTTTGAAAGCGGTTTGAAAGTTTAAACATGATATTTTTTTACTACATTGGTAGTATTTCTTTTAGCACATATCTCAAAAACTACTCAACCGATTCTGATAAAACTTTCACTGTTCCCTTTATTGCAATATGTTTCAATAAATTAAAAAGAAAAATCAAAATTCGTCACATCGTATCCGTTATATTCGTAACAAACAATAAAATTATATGCGAATGTCAATCAAACAAACATACATACACTTACGAAATTGAGCACACGTGTTTGGAGGCTTTGATAAATCATCATAGTCAATTATTATCCAATTAGAAAGACGTCACAAAAATATATGTCGAATTGATAACCTCCTTTTTAGGGTTCCGTAGCCGAAAGGCAAAAACGGAACCCTTATAGTTTCGTCAAGTCTGTCTGTCTGTCTGTCTGTCTGTCTGTCTGTCTGTCTGTCTGTCTGTCCGTCCGTATGTCACACCCATTTTATTCTGTAACTATAAGCATTACACAATTGAAATTTGGTAGGAAGATGTATCTTGTTAACCGCTTACCGATTCTCATACAAAAAATAAAAAATAATGACAGTTAAGGGGGGGCTCTCATACATGAAACTAAAACCAAAAAATTTTTTTTTGTCAAACCTACGCGTGTGGGGTGTCTATAGATAGGTCTTTTAAAATAACATTGAGGTTTCTAAAACCATTTTCTTTTAAAGTCAAACGTTTCATAGCTAGACGCTTCCAAAGTGGTAAAATGGGCGTCCCCCCCCATCTAATTTCTAAACCAAGCAAGTGTAAATTTTGAAAAAAATATATGATGTAGATCTTAATAAATACTTTCAACGAAAATTGGTTCGGACGGGATCGAACAAGTAGTTTTTGAGATATAGCACATTTTCAACAACCGCAAACATAACTTTGTACTTCATACAAACACTATGAAAAACAAAGTTATGTTTGTAGTCAACAAAATATTGTGGTATTTTACTAAGTAGAAGTAAATGGATTCCCTAATTCAGTTAAAGTTGGCACGGAACCCTCAGTGCGCGAGTCCGACTCGCACTTGGCCGGTTTTTTTGAGGTCGATTTAAAACTTGAATTACGTTAAAATAGTAGCAAATTTTATCAGCTTGCATTTTGAAGAAGGTCGCTAATACGCACAGATTCCGATAATTAAGCGAAAAAACTGAAAATTAACTTATGAACCCCCCCCGACTCCCGGCTCAAGGAGTACGGGCTGAGACTTTATATGTTGACCTTCTTACCAGTCCAAACAAAGTTACGAAGTCAAAAATTGTGTTCCTTCAAATTCCCTCTACAAGAAATAACGATAGTTATTTGACTGACCTACAATTTTTTTTATAGCCTAAGCTTATACACATTTGTTTGCAATACATTGCTGGTTCGATTTCCTTTGTTAGAAAATCAATATTAATTTCATTATTATAAATTAAGACCATATAGAATTGATTACGTACTGATTACTCGTTGGGTCTATATTTAAAATTTTTGCTGCTATTACAGGCCATATCCTGTATAGCTGAAGAGTTTGTTTGTTTGATCGCTAATCTCAGGAACTACTGGACCGATTGGGAAAAATATTTTTGTGTTGGATAGCTATTTATCGAAGCAGGCTGCTGCGACGGGAGGGGAGGGAGAAAACTCAAAACGAGCGGACGCAGTCGCGGAAGACCACTAGAAATAAATTTAAGGAACGTTTTTTTTTATTACAGAGTATTATAGTATCTGTTGTATTGGTATTTATTCCATGTTAAATCTAAAATCCTACACAGGGGTGTCGGTCGAGACACCCCAAGATTAAATAGTTTATAAAGTTTAAAACAAAAACAGTATGAGGAAATTATACTTTAATTTATTTCGATTGATGTTATGAAATCACGAATTTTCGTTACAGATTAAAATAATAAACCGATTTGAGCACTTTTGACATACATACGTTGACTAGGTGTTCGAAGAAAATTTTAACTTTGCACGTGTCGAACCTGGTTGAGCCCTACAGATTCCTGTTTTTCGGAAAGATTTAAAAGGTGCCTGAATGTGATGTTCAGATTCAGCAGAAACGGCAGAAATAAGTTGCTGGAGGATCACCGAGATACTCGTTTTTATATCCCTACTCAAAGTTGGAGTTTGTTTGCATAGGATTTGTATGAAACACATCTATTCTTTCCCGTGTTTTACTAGTAAAGATAGTTTATTTTTTAAGGTTTAACATCGTAATATAAATGTTATTTGGGTACCTAATCATAGATAGTTGACAAATTTTGATTCTGCCCTTTTCTTTGTCCGTTTTGGTGGTCAATATGACAAAATAGTTAGGAATTCACGTTGTTACTACACTGGGGTACTGGGGCACCCCACGACACACGTGCACAAGTGTACAACAGCCGGCTATTGCCACATCCCTGGCAAATCTGCAATACGCGTTCTCAAAGTTAAATAGGCGGGGAGTCGAAAACGAGCATTACCAACCTACAAAATAAGCAAATAAAATATACTTCGTGTAGTGTTCAAGTAGTTCTAGAGTCCAGATAGTGTTGCTTTCTTTCTTAATTCAAGAGATTTCTTTCAAATGCAGACCGTTCGTTTGTAACCGGTCGCTGTATAAAGCCATGCCGTGAGAGAGGGTGTGGAAAATGGACGTCCTTTGGCTGACAATGATTATGCGTAATCATTACGATAATATTTCTGTACATAAATCGGTTTCAATAAAACACTGTTCACAAATAACTATTTTATTGCCAGCGCAGCTGAAATTCCGTAATATTTTCTTTATCAGGGTTTACGTCCACTAAAATATGTGTGTAAGTATGGTACAGGGTTGTGGACAAAACCTTGTACCGGCAGTTTGATAAACCATCCGTTTCGTATCAGTTGCCTGCTGGCTTTATAAGGGTGTCTCTGAAATTAAAAATGTTTTGTTAAAATCCGGACATCCCACCATCTAGCACATCGTTCAAGGTAGGAAAGATTTTCAACCTCATAAACTTTTAACACAGAGTTCTGTTTGCTGATGGATGCGGTCTATGGTGACACGAAGGTATGTGTTGTAGTACCTAGTCGCTTTCTCTTTTTTCCTTATAGATGTTCGATTAGCAGATAAGGGTACTAGATTGTAGATACGTATACGAATATGCAGTAGGTACTAATGGCCCTGAGTAGGGACTTTCGCTTTGTACTACTACAAATAATAACTGAACAAAAATGAAGAGATCCTACTCTGCATGCAAAATGAAGATTTTAAAACGAAATATGTAGCCCATTTCCTTACTTGATAGGATTCGCTGGATTCTTCTTATGAGGCATGGCCTTGTATATCGCAACAGTTTTGCTGTATCTCGTCAGGGCGAGCCCCGAGTTTTTGATTCTGGAAATTGAAAACAAAAACTATTCAAAATTAAACTAACCAGGACATTCTGTGATTTGAACCACTTGAATCATTTCAGACTTTAAAATTTTAAAGTACAAACAGTCAAGAATTTCGATATATCTAAAACACCACCACCCTTAAAAAAAAATTTACTTTATCAACCCTGTTGTAATAAAGTAATATATAAGAAAAATATTTGTAATATGTGTATAGTTATATATATATATTACAACTTACCCGAGGAACTAAAAAAACTTGAAGGAAATGTATTTAAGCAAAAGTTGACTGACTGGTTATTACAAGAGAAGTTTTATAGTGTACAAGATTATTTTAATAATTTTAATAAATAATGTTTTATAGTTTAATATCTTTTATAAATATATATAATGTTACATTTAATGACTTAACATTCATGACATTGTTAATTAAATTTTTATGACATCTTTATTACAATTTTGACATTATTTGATAAATCAATATAAACGGACTTATTTGTTAATTTGTTAAAATGATTATTAATATTTGCACGCCTGCATGCAGGCTGAATACAATTACTGCCTATTTTTAAGATCTGCAGTTTGTAACTTGCATACTTTCGTGTATTCTGGCAAATAAATGTTTGATTTGATTTGATTTGATTTACACACTGCGTACTGGGGACTGTATTTGGTTCTCCACGGTAGATTAATTAAAACACTGGTTCATGTTTGAGTAACTGACTGACTGACTGTGTTTTATTCGAAAATGACCCTACTTATATACAAATCAGCCCTGTTTACTTATTGACTAAATCAGTACTTAAAACTTACCAATCAGATTCACTTATTTATTATACACTGTATCTCATTCTATCTTCGTTCTATCTCTTACCCACACTGTTGCTCGTTGGGCGCTACAGCTCTCCCCCCGGCGAAGACTCCGTCGAAGCCCTCTCCGTGGTAAGGACGACGAGCTTTGTAGTAGGTCGCCTGAAGATTCCCGCTCGGGTGCGGACACATCTGCGCTGCGCACTCGACGATCTGGTCCTGGGTACACCTTTTCGATGAGTCCACGCGGCCAGGTGTTGCGTGGTAGGGTATGGTCTACCACCAAGACCAGGTCTCCCTCCTTCAAACAGCGCTCTTCTGTGGCGGCTGCTTGCCGTGGCACGAGTGTGGGAAGATATTCTTTAATCCATCGTCGCCAGAACTCCTCGGCGATTGCTTAGCTTACGCGCCAAGCTCTTCGGTCGGCGAGGTGACATGGGCCGGTATGGGGCAGGCCCATCAACGACCCCAGCAAAAAATGATTTGGCGTCAGTGACTCGGGGTCGTTTGGGTCGACCGACACATGTGTCAGAGGCCGTGCGTTGACAGAATGCTCCGCCTCCGTCAACACGGTCTGTAGAACCTCTTCTTTAGGGTGCTTGTTCTTCAGTACTGCTGTCAGCGCCGTCTTCACTGAGCGGACGAGGCGCTCCCAGGCTCCCCCCTGGTTTGGAGCCCCAGGTGGGATAAATCGCCATTTCATGCGGTGCAGTTGGCCCAGTTGTTCTAACGCAGGTGCCCATTCTTGATGTGCCGCGCGAAGCTCCGCGTCTGCGCCTCGAAAGTTCGTGCCATTGTCACTCATCATGACTGCGGGCCATCCTCGTCGTGCTGCCATCCGCCTTATTGCCATGATTGCTGAGTCGGTGGAGAGCGAGGCCACCAGCTCCAAATGTATTGCTCTGGTGGTGAGGCAAGTGAAAATGGCGCCCCATCTCTTCTCATTTCGTCTGCCCACGGTCACGATCATTGGCCCGAAATAGTCCACGCCACAACTGCTGAACGGGCGTTGTTATATGTCCAGGCGCGCTGCGGGCAGGTCCCCGAAGATTGGTGTGACGGGCTTAGACCTTCGCAGGTGACAAGTAGTGCAGTTCTTGGTGACGTGGTGTACCGTCGCTCGTAGTACGACTACTCACTCTCTGTTGGCATGTCCTGCTGCTTCGTGCTCCTTTTTGATGAGTAGGCGGGTGAAGGGATATCGCCCGTCCAGCACTGCAGGCTCCTTCATGTACTTCGGTACATTCGCAGCGTTGATCCTCCCATTGAGCCTCAACACGCCGTCTTGCACCCTTGGGTCCAACTTGTATAATCTGCTCGATTTCGGAATGTGTTTCCCGTCTTCCAGTAATTTTAGTTCTAGGTGCCGAACTTCCAGCTTTTTTGACTTGTCTCGGCACTTCTCGGCGAGTATGCCGTTGCTCGAATCAGCCTCTCAAAGGAAGAAAAGCGGCTGATATAGGGTAGGTAGTCACTGTTACACCCTATATTTTACACCAATATTGCTGACTAAGATATGATCAATGTTCAATACCAATTAGTTATGAAATATTGTGATCAGCAATATTTGCGTATAAAAACTCGCGGATTTCCAAATTTAGCGAAAGCGTCTGTTGGTGTTAGTGAAGAGACTCTGAAGATCAGGTCTCACTCAGTCGCGTTCCAAATTAAAACTTAAAGTGAAGTGGCAGTTTTGAAACAGTGAAAGACAATTGTAGTTAGTATTATATTTTTATAAATCAAAGTAAACATTGTGGTGCAAGGACTTAGTTTTTTTTTTAAATTAAAGACTGTGCCCGGTGTAACATTGGTGTCAGAAGTGGGATTATTCTCGTTGGTCGCCTACCCCTGACGACGACCTTGATTGACTACAATTGATCTCCGTCCGATCCTGCCGCCACTACGGTTTCTCTGACACTGTGGCGTGTCAGTCATCACTGTTGCTGCCTTCAATCTGCACCGAGTCATCCCTATTGCATCGTCCCCGTGGGTTCACTGCCCAGCACCGAGCATCGAGGAAGATCATCAATCGGAAACGACTTCACTTCATTACTCACCGAAATCATCGGCGCCTCGCCGACTGACCTACATATCGCTGCGCAACGCGTCGACCGCCGAATCAGCAAATGGACCTGTGGTTGTTTATGTAAGTGCGCTGTTTTAAAACATTCTATAATTTATTCTCTGTTATCTGTCTTATTTACGTTACATTTATAATCAGTAGATTATCATGGCCAATGAAAGTGTAAAGTTAGAACATTCCGGAGTATCCACCCTTACAGTTCCTGGAGATAGAGAAAATACCTCAATATCTTTTCTAACTAAGTTTATAAAACCATTTGATGGTGACAGAAATAAATTGTCGTCATTTTTACGTCATTGTGAAAATGCATTAAACCTTGCATCCAGTGGGCAAAGCGATATTTTATTTAAATACATTTTATCGCAACTCGAGGGCGAAGCTGAAACAGCCTGCTCCTTGAAAATATTCGACTCTTGGGCTGAGCTAAAGTCATTCTGGTTGGGCGTGGTATGTCTCAACACCCTTACTTCACTCTATATCTTTCATGAATTTCTTTCTTTAATAATCTCTTGCTATTATAGCACATTTATTTATATCCTTCTAAATAATTCCTTATAAATATTACTGGAAATTGCTTGGTTCATGCTCCTTGACGATCGGTAAAGGTTTCGTCTGATCCTGCAAGGCTAGCATAATGCCACCTCTTTAGTCGGCATAGACAAGCTCATAAAAACATTGACTTGTGTCAGATAAAAAAGAGACATATATAATTAATATTTTACGGTTCTGTGTTTTTACTAAAAGAATACATTGCAGTTCGATAATTGCTATCGTGTCTGTAAAAGGGAACTTTAATAAGTGCGCAGCATCATATACAGTTTCGTGGTGCTATTATAGCATTGCAAAGGTGCGGCCAGGGGACGACGGGACTGGAGCTGATTCTTAAGGTAAGTGGGCCATTCAGTTTCCTGTAATATAAGGGATTATTCCTATGTTTTCCTGACGTTTTCTTCTCTTTTATCTTGTTCATCTTATTTTATCTCTTTTTTTCTTTACGTATTTAAGTTCCCGCATGGAGTCGGCTATTTACACGCCGCTTCATTCCCCCATTGGTCCTTCGATATTCGGATGCTATCAGCATCATATCCTAATTTGAATTTAATTAATTTCCAAATTTATATTTCAAATAATAATATTGGATTTTCGCAGAACAAAGTAATAACGAAGTAACGTCATTACGTCATTTTGGCAGTTGTCAATATTTTTTTTTGAATTAAATATTTTTTCACGAAAATAATATTTTTTCGTACTTTCTTCATTTTATTGTAAATATTACTTTAAAATGTCTAAAGCTAGTGAAATTGATTCACTTAAAGACGCAGAGGATACAATTGACTCTAAATGTATCCTTCTGTCGGCAAAAAAGGAACGCATATTTTCGTGTATGAATGAATTGTTCAATCTTTCTGCAAATATTTCTAGTTTTGATTCTAGAAGTAATGAATTTTTCATGGCAAGATCCGAACTGATTGATCAAATGCGTTGTCAGTTCGAATCTATTATAGACGAGTTAAATGATCACCAATTATCCCAAGATTCGTCTTTTAAACCTGATTACCAACCTTTGGATGCCTTTGATGATCTGTATCTCATAGTGAAACGCACCCGAAATAATATTATTCAGGCTTCGCGTCCAGATAATTCACCACGAAAAAAATCGTCAAACCTTAATGCTTCGACTAGAATTCATTTGCCCCCGATTGAATTGCCAAGTTTTGACGGGAAAACAGAGAATTGGCCTAAGTTTTATGAAAGTTTCAAATCGAACATACATAATAACAATGATCTGACTGACTCGCAGCGCGTTCAGTATCTAGTAGGTAAACTAACACATGACGCTCTCAAAGTCACGGCAGGTATTGTACCCACCGGCGACACATATAATGTCATTTGGGGTAGCTTGGTGAAGAGATACCAAGATAAGCGGGCACTAGGCACGCATTATTTGAATAATATTTTAGAGTCCAAAACTTCTTCGAACTCTGCTAACAGCCTAGATAAGTTTATATGCATGTATACGTCGTCTGTTGCTGCATTGAAGCAGTTAGGCATTGATGATTTAACTGATTTTATATTGTTTCATTGCGCATTTCGGAAAATTGATTTCCGGACAAGTCAAGATTTTGAATTAACTGTTCGTGACAAAGAAATTCCATCCTATCAAGATTTAGTGTCATTTGTGCAGGATCGTGTTTAAATCTTACACCGTTGTTCAGACAGCAACTGGACTCGGATATCGAGCAGTGGCGCGAGCGTGACTGCAAGTAAGCCGTCCGCTGCACCACAGTTGTCTCGTCCTCAGACATACAAATCCTTCGTCGCGAGTAATGCTTCGATCGCTTTGTCGACGAAATCGTGTGATTTTTGTAATAAATCTGATCATGCCATTACGTCTTGCTCTGAATTCAAAAATATGTCATCTCCACGCGAACGTTTTGATTTCATTAAGTCCAAACACGGTTGTGTCAACTGTTTGAGTTCATCGCACACAGTTACGTCTTGCAAATCGACGCATCTTTGCAATGTATGTCAGAGAAAACACCACACATTCTTACACTTTGATGAAGATCGTAAAGTTATTGGATCTGACAATTGCACAAATAATGTGACACATGTACTGACCAGTGAGGCGTCAGAGACTCCGCATGCCGTACAGTCGCACGTAAATACGAATGCCTTCGTTGCTAAAGGTTGCACGGCTGATAGCCGTCCGTGCGTAGGTACATCACAACATGATATCACTAAGTCGGTTGAAGCTTCGTATACATTGAGTGCTGAAGTAAAACCTATTTCCTCCATCTTGTTATCAACTGCACAAGTTTATGCAAAGTGTCAAAATGGTAATAAGAAAATAATAAGATGCCTTCTTGATAACGGCTCCCAAAATAATTTAATAACTGCAGATTGTTGCAAGGCTCTTAACCTTACAATCATTCCATTGAGTAATTCTTTTGTCAAGGGAATTGGTTCCATGTCTCGGCCGATATTAGGCTACGTGAATTTAGACATTGAATCTCGTGTTTATACTCATAATAAATACTCTATACATGCACTGGTCGTTGATTGTATTACGGATCATTTACCTACGCACTATATAACCAAGGGTGACGTAGGCTATTTGAATGAATTGCCATTGGCTGATTTAACTTGGAATATACCCGGAAATGTAGATGTTGTACTAGGTGCAGATCTTTTCCCCTATATTTATTTTGGTAACAAGGTCGAATCGGGTGGTAATGCACCTCCCGCTGTTTCGACTGCGTTTGGGTTTGTTCTAATGGGTGGTTACCCTAATAATAAAGTTCCGAATATGTCCACTTTGTCGTTTTCGGCACTGGCTTTAAATGATTTCGCTGGTGAAATACTTGTTAATCAATGCTTAAGTTTAGAAGAGATTGAACGCAATAACATATACGCGTCAAATGTGTCTTGTAAATATGATGATATGCATTTCGTAGCTTTTCCCTTTTCGGATGAATCCTGCGAGCTAAGGGACTCTCGCACTTTTGCTCAACGGCGTTCCTTGGCTCTAGAGCGTATTCGACAAATCATCTCAGGAAATAATCATCAGGAGGAAACTGTTTCCGTGATGGGTGAGAACGTCGATACAAGGTGTCTATCTGAAATAACTGATGATACTAATGATGACGAATACTACATTCCTAATCACGACGTCGCTCATTTATACAAGCCAATGCCGCGATTCGAGCTGGACGTACATGTTCATACAGGGTTGTCATTAAATGACGTTTTACATACTGGCCAGAATTTACAGGCCGATTTGTTTTTACTTTTATTTGAGTTACCGTTAATGGTATCTTTAGATTATCGCGTTAACATTTCAGAACTTAAGACACATATTTTAAAGGTGACTTCATAGAAAGAATCATCCTTATTACATAATTTAACTCTTCGTGTACCTTCTTGGGTATATATTTTGGGCATAATTGTAATGCTTCTTCTTCTTTCGACTCATCGTAAAGTTGACGTAAAGCTAAAAACCATTGGGTGTTTAATCATTGCCGAACGTTGTTTGGTTCGTGCTGTACATTTTCTGATGTCGTTCCCGTTGCAGTACCTACCTGCCGCGGACTTGTTTGAAACTGTCAATTTTGTTCAATATCGAAGATTGCTTGATAAAATGTTCCAATTGTATTGGCAGAAATGGCTGCTGAAAATCCTGCATACGCTGCAAGTTAGACAGAAATGGACTGCGTTTGGTCGTCCAATAGGGTTCGGAACTGTCGTATTTATTGTACAGGACAATTGTCTTCTATTCGAATGGTTGTTAGGTGTGATTATTCAAAGGCATCTAGAGTCTGAAAATGCTGTAAGCATCGTAAATTAAAATATTATGTACTTTTGTTATTAACGTTTTGCAGGTTCAAAAATTAGATTACAACAGAATTTTGATACCCTCTACAGTTTAATGAAAATTGTAAATTCATAACTTTTTAGCTCTATTTTATTAATCAGTTTATAAATTGAACCTATCCACGACTTTTTGTAAGTTCTGCGAACTTCCAAGGCGGGGAGTATGGTTGGGCGTGGTATGTCTCAACACCCTTACTTCACTCTATATCTTTCATGAATTTCTTTCTTTAATAATCTCTTGCTATTATAGCACATTTATTTATATCCTTCTAAATAATTCCTTATAAATATTACTGGAAATTGCTTGGTTCATGCTCCTTGACGATCGGTAAAGGTTTCGTCTGATCCTGCAAGGCTAGCATAATGCCACCTCTTTAGTCGGCATAGACAAGCTCATAAAAACATTGACTTGTGTCAGATAAAAAAGAGACATATATAATTAATATTTTACGGTTCTGTGTTTTTACTAAAAGAATACATTGCAGTTCGATAATTGCTATCGTGTCTGTAAAAGGGAACTTTAATAAGTGCGCAGCATCATATACAGTTTCGTGGTGCTATTATAGCATTGCAAAGGTGCGGCCAGGGGACGACGGGACTGGAGCTGATTCTTAAGGTAAGTGGGCCATTCAGTTTCCTGTAATATAAGGAATTATTCCTATGTTTTCCTGACGTCTTCTTCTCTTTTATCTTGTTATTCTTCATCTTATTTTATCTCTTTTTTTCTTTACGTATTTAAGTTCCCGCATGGAGTCGGCTATTTACACGCCGCTTCATTCCCCCACATTCCTTAAAAGTACCTTCGGGGAAACAAAACATAGGGAACATCTACTTTTAGACCTTCAAAATTGCAGACAAAAACCGAATGAAAGCGTGTCACAATACAGTTTGCGTATAGAAACATGTCTTACTAGGTGACAAACAGACATTACGCATTCCACAATAGATAAGACCAAGTTAAAAGGGCGAATAGCTAACACTGAAGACTTGGCCTTACACACATTCCTTTTAGGGATCCCCAGTCACATTTCTAACACTCTAAGATGCCGAAACCCTTCTTCCCAGAGTGAAGCAGTTAACTTAGCAATCCAAGAAGAAAAACTGTTCAATTTCGCACAATCTTCTTGAACCCCCGATCCAAGACCAAAATGTCGTAATTGTGGACGTATAGGACACCTCGAGAGACAGTGCGTGCTTAACAGGCAACGTCCCGTTTACACTGTATCTAATGGCGCTACAATGCCTCCGTCTTCCCAGCTGCTTCCTAGAAATTCTGCTCAATTTCAGCCATCCAGGCCTTCAACTTCATCTCAGCATCCTACCTCGCACCAGGCTCCTATTATCTTCTGTCGTTATTGCAAATATCCTGGTCACGACATCAAAGACTGTCGTTAAAGACAATACAATAATAATATACGCCAAAATCAAAATAGACAAGTTCACTATGTCTCTGAAAACTATTCAAATAATCATGGTGACAATAGTTATTATTATGACGATAACCAACATGAACTCACATCTCTCTCTGAGTCTTTAAACTAAAAGAGATTCCGCCTGAGCGTCATCAAACGGAATCTTCAACACAAACCGACGCCGTGACTTTTGCTAATGATCCAAGTATTCTATATCCTCCCACCTCTTCTGTAACCACTAAATCCACTCTTACTAAACCTACAAATCCTACGAGCCCTACTAACCCTACTAAATCTTCTAAATCTTCCAAAATTACTAAATCTTCTAAGTCTAATTAATTAATTAAATCCTCTAAAATTATAAAACCTACCAAATCCAACAAATATAATAAATCCAAATCTACCAATTCCAACAACTCTACCAAAGCCACTGTATCTACTAATCCACTATCCACTGTATCTGATCAATGTTCTACTTCAAACATATCTTCTATCTTAATTGATATTACCGATCCTCTTAAGTCTGCTAAATTTCCTTCTAAATCTGAACATCCTAATATCGATTCAATACGCGACTCATCATCAGAAGATGAAATTTCATTTTGGGAACCAGTTAAAATTCATGAAATCAGTTATAATCCCAATATTCATCTACCCCATGTTTACGTTAATACATAATATTCCTACAAACCCCTTATCTTTCTTGTGGACTCTGGCTCTACCATTTCACTCCTTAAAAAATCTTCTTTATGAAGTCAACCTCCTCTGAAGAAAGAAACTATTCAATTTAAAGGTATTGACAGGAACTCCGCGCATTGCACCAGCTTTGGTCACTTCCAACTCGACATAACTTTATCCAACAAAGAAACCATATTCGGTACCTTTCATTTGATCCCAGACTCGGTCGAAATTAACTTTGACGGGATTATTGGCAATGACTTCTTAAAGCTTTATAACTCAAGCATCGATTATAAGAATGATGTCTTGAAATTTGGGAATAACTATTTAAAACTTCATTTTACGAAACCCCGCTATATAATACCAGCCCGATCTGAAATGATAATCGAATGTGAAGCCACCAATCCTGATGTATCACTAGGTTTTGTCGACAAAAAAGAAAAACAAGAAGGTGTTTTCCTATCCAATTGTCTTGTGTCAGTTAAAAGAAATAAACACGTAAATGTCTCCATCCAAAATACAACTGAAGAAGATGTATCTATAAATTTAGTATATTAGTTAAATCCCTGCGATATCCTTGACGAATCATATCCAATCCAGAATCCAATTACGAATATAAATACGATCCACTCCTCATGCAGAAAAGATGACGTCAGAAAACAGATCAGGACTTCTCATCTCAACCCCAAGGAATCTTATGCTCTTCTAGAACTATGCTCTGAATATTCCGATTTATTTTATTTAGATGGTGACCAACTCACTTGCACACACCGACACTCTGACCCATGAAATAAAAACTAATAGTTCCCAACCAATCCACGTTAAAACCTATAGATATCCCGAGTGTCATAAAGAAGAAGTTAACAAACAAATTCAGAAAATGCTTGATCAAAAAATAATCAAACCTTCAAGTTCCCCCTGGTCTTCTTCCATTTGGGTAGTCCCGAAAAAGACAAGACGCCTCTGGCCAAAAGAAATGGCGTATAGTAGTCGACTACAGAAAATTGAATGAGATTACTATAGGAGACGCCTATCCTCTTCCCAACATTACCGATATCCTCGACCAGTTAGGACACAGTAAATATTTCAGCACACTAGATTTAGCTTCTGGATTTCACCAATAAAAATGAATGAGGAAGATGCATCTAAAACCGCTTTCTCTGTTCCTAATGGACACTACAAATATACTCGAATGCCATTTGGTTTGAAAAATGCCCCAGCTACCTTTCAAAGATTGATGAATACAGTGTTATCTGGTCTCCAAGGACTTCACTACTTCATATATCTTGATGACGTCTTTATCTACTCTCACGATCTCCAATCCCATATAGATAAATTAAAACTTGTCTTCGATGCGCTTAGAAAACATACTCTTAAATTACAACCTGATAAGTGCGAGTTTCTAAGAGGAGAAGTTGCATATTTAGGCCATATTATTACAGACAAAGGTGTTTCTCCTAACCTTGATAAGGTCAAAGCTGTCGCCGCATACCCTGTCCTTAAAAATCCGAAAGATATAAAATCATTTTTCAAAACCTCTTACCTCACTACTTAGAAAAGATGTAGATTTCCTTTGGACCAAACAACAAGACACAGCGTTCAACGACATTAAATCTATGCTTATTAACGCAACGATTCTGCAGTACCCCGATTTTTCAAAGGAATTCATCCTCACTACCGATGCGTCAAATTATGCTCTTGGTGCCGTACTATCTCAAGGCGAAATAGGCAAAGACCTTCCCGTCGCTTACGACTCTAGAACTCTTAATAAAGCTGAAGGAAAGTATAATACCACAAAAAAAGAGCTTCTTGGCATTATCTTCGGAACAAAGACCTTCAGGCCTTACCTCTATGGTCGTAAATTCAAAATCGTCACCGATCACCGCCCTTTAAGGGATTAAGATCGAAACTTGCTAAGCTTAACTTTTACGAGATTGAAAGACGTGTGTCTGCTAAAGAATTGTATTTGCGACTGAAAATCTGTTTACATTTTTTAACTCAACATACCGCCCACCAAAGGACTATATGAGTCCTTTTATGACAAATAAATTATAAATACAACATGCATAAATTAAGTAAGTATAAACTATAATATATATCCGAATACAATCATAGGAATGTTATCTATTGAGTTCATAAAACAATATGATACATACTATTCTTATAATTTCATGTGAAACAATTAATTTTAAGACAGAATTCTTAAGGTAATTTATATGTTTATAAGCAGATAGGTATTAATCAGTAGCAGAGTCAATAGGTAAGTAACACAGTTTCGTAATAGGTCTTTTTGTTATAGTATCACCACTTTTAACACTGTACACTCTGCAGATATTATCAGCCCCTGGGTGTTTGTCGACGATTCTGCCTAAGGCCCATTTTCCCGGCGGCATACATTCATTTTTGATGAGCACTATCTGGCCTACATCAAATTCTTGTTGTTTCTTTAGCCATTTAGGTCTTTGTTGTAGTCTAGACAAGTACTCCTCTTGCCACCTGTGCCAAAAATCATTGACAAGCTTTTGAGTGTGCTGCCATCGTGACAAATTTGAGATTTTAACATTTTGTAAGCCAGGGCTTGGTACAACGACGGGCGCTTCGGTGATCAAAAAATGACCCGGTGTTAGGGGCTCTAAGTTGTCTAAGCTTGTATCATCAATGGGACTCAACGGACGTGAATTTAAGCATGCCTCAATTTGACAGAGGATAGTTGTAGTTTCTTCAAACGTCAGATTAGTGTTAAGAATTCGTTTCAAGTGGTACTTTATGGATTTAACACCAGATTCCCACAGACCGCCATGATGTGGACTGTATGCAGGTATAAAGTGCCATGTGGTTCCGTCTTTGGCTAGGGAATCTGCGATTTGACTACTGAAGTCCAAACAAGCTTCTTTCCAGTTTGCAATTAAATCTTTATTAGCTCCAACGAAATTGCGGCCCTGATCACTCCACAAGTGCTGACATCTTCCACGCCTTACCACAAATCTTCGGAAGGCCCCAATAAACGCATCTGATGTCATATCTCCGACCAATTCTAAATGGATGGCTTTCGTGGCCATGCATACGAAAATGGCAATATAGGCCTTCTTTGTGCGTGATCCTCGGCCTGTTGAAATGAGCACCTGCAGTGGGCCAGCGAAGTCCACTCCACTATGAGAGAACGGCCTTGATGGAGTGACTCGTTGCTTCGGCAGGTCACCCATTAATTGCGTGCGAGCTGCAGCATTTTGTCTAGCACAGATTAAACATTTATGAACATGTTTTTTGACCAGTCCTTTAGCCCTGATTATCCAGTACTTTGATCTCAAATAACATGACATTAGCTGAACTCCGCCATGCATGGTTTTTAAGTGAGCGTCTGCTATAATCAAAGATGTTAATTGATTTTTGTTGCCTAATATTATAGGATGTTTGCTATTTTCGTCTAGATTAGCATGTCGCAATCTGCCGCCCACCCTGAGAATGCCATGATTGTCTAAATAAGCGTTAAATGATTTCAAAGGGCTTTTTGATCTAACTTCTTTGTTCTGTCTAATTGAGTTGATTTCTTCAAAAAAGTCATGTTCTTGGATCGATTTTATGCAAGTTATTAGGGACTTTTCCATTTCTTCCGGAGTTATTGGATTATACATTGTGTCGTTGTATTCTTTGTATTTTAAAAATCTTCTACAATAAGCTAAGCATCTCATTAGTTCGTAAAGATCGTTGAAATTTTCAATTTGGCTTATAAGTTTATTCTCTTCATCTTGACAGATTTTTAGATTAACATGAACTGCCTTCTTGGCTTCTATCTCTGTAGGAATGCAATTTGGTCGTGTGTATTCTATGTTCTCCCTCGAAAGCCATGCAGGCCCTTCCCACCAGAGTGGACAATCTATTAAATCTCTTAAAGGCATACCTCTCGAAACAATGTCGGCTGGATTATCTTTGGATTCGACGTGAAACCATTGGTTACTATTAACGTTTTCTAGGATCTCAACGACCCTGTTAGCCACGAACATTTTCCACCTGCTGACGTCACCGAACAACCATGATAACACGATAGAGGAATCTGTCCATGCCACAATCTGTGATCTGTGTATTCTCATGGCTTGAGAGACTTGCTTAAGTAACTCTGACAGCAGGACTGCTCCGCAAAGTTCTAAGCGGGGTAAAGATACCGTTTTCAATGGAGCTACTTTGGTTCGTGCGGCAATTAGTTTTATCTTTATAGATCCTTCTGGATTTTTGACTCGGCAGTAAACAACCGCACCATAGGCGTTCATCGATGCGTCGCTGAAACCATGGATCTGAATAGCATCTTTCTCAGCAGTTAAACTATCAAACCATCTTGCTATTTTGATGCTATTTGCATTTTCTAAATCTGAGCGGATAGAAATCCATTGATCTTTCAACACGTCTCTTAAATTGTCATCCCAACCGACATTTTCCTGCCATAATTTCTGAATTAACATCTTTGCAGCTAGGACAGCTGGTGCGATCCATCCCAGTGGATCATACAGCTTTTGAATATCTGAGAGGATTGTTCTCTTGGTGATTGCATCACACATCTTTGGAAAGTTCCAACTGTATTGGAATTCATCGCTGCCCATGTTCCACACCACACCTAATGCTTTTGTAGTACCGTCAATGTTCATATCAAGATGGACAGAAGATGATCTTTCTTTTGGTTCAATTGTTCGCATAAAATCGGCGCTGTTGGATGCCCATTTTTTGAGCTTAAAACCTCCACAGTTGAGCATTTGTTGCAGTTGTTTACTAGCGCTGACGGCAGAAGTGAGGTCATCAAATCCCGACAACACATCGTCGACATAGAAATCCTCTCGGACGATCTGCGCTGCCTGGGGGTAATTCTGACCCTCATCAATTGCAAGTTGAAGGAGTGTTTTAATTGCTAGGTACGGAGCACATGCAGTCCCAAACGTCACTGTGAGTAATCTGTAATCTTTGATTGGATCAGATGGGTAATCTCGCCACAGTATTCTTTGAAAATCGGCGTCATCTTTAGATATCAAAATCATCCTGTACATTTTTTCAACATCTGATACAAAACATATTTTATGCATTCTCCACCTTATGATTAAACTTCTGAGATCATCTTGCAAAATTGGACCTGTTAACAATTCATCGTTCAGCGACACTCCGTTTATTCCCTTCGCAGAGAAGTCATACACGACTCTTACGTTAGTTGATTCTTTATCTTTACGGATAACAGCGAAGTGTGGCGCATAGACTGATTTCCTTGTTTCTTTCTCATTATCAGGCACTTCTTCTAAATGTTTCATATCTTTGTATTCGTTTATCACTTTCATGTATTCTTTGTGTCTTTCTGGCATTCGCTGGAACATTTTTTCTTGATGTAGTAATCTGGTCATAGCTACTTCCCTTGTATTGCCTTCTGTAGATTTAAGCTTTTCTGTTTTAAAGGGTAACTTCACTACGTATCTGCCTTCATTGTTTCTTGTGTATGTATTATTATATATATCTTCACATAGTTGTTCTTCTCGTGTGTATTTTCTTCTACGATCGGTATCTATCTCCCAAATTGTCTTTAACATTTCTTCTACGTCTACTTGATGGTGCATGACAACAATCGTTTCGTCCTGCGAATTGGTGTGTATATCTCCGAATAAAATCCAACCTAGACTAGTTCTCTGTGCACAAGGTGAGCCTGGTGGACCTTTGATTACATCTTGTTGAACGATTTGTGCGTATTCTTTTACACCTAAAAGCAGATCTATAGCCCCTGGTGTATAATAAGACGGATCAGCCAGGTTGAGTCCTTTTAGGTGTGACCAATTTGATACAGGTATTCTCTTGGCGGGGATTTGTGATGTAAGCTGCTTGTTCATGACGTAAGCTTGTATATTCAGACTAAAATTGGGCTCACATCTTGATAGAACTTGAAACTGAACGACTTGATTTACGCTCGTTTTTGTAGATCCTACGCCAGTGATATTTCCTCTCGCAGTTTGTCTTTTCAGCTTGATAATTTGAGCCGCTTTCTCACTAATGAATGATGCTTGGGAGCCGTGGTCTATCAGCGCACGCAAAACAATAGTGTGTCCTTGTTCGCTTCTTACTGTCACCATTGCGGTGGCTAATAGTGCTATTCCCTGTCTGGTATTGCAATAAGGATATGACGTCATCATTGTGTTTACTTGAATATCTTGCTCTTCTACATTGGATACTGCAGATACCGTCGGTTGCATATTTTCTGAATCACCTCTTGTACTTGCGTTACTGGTTTGATGTAGAAGTGAATGATGCCGCTTGCTACATACTCGACAGGACATTGGAGTTCGACATTTCATCACAGGATGCCCTGGTACCAGACAGTTAAAACATAACCGGTTGCTCTTCACGTACTCACTTCGCTCTGAAGGAGACAGCTTGATAAATTCTTTGCAGTGACATAGCGTGTGATTATCTTTACACATAACACAGCTTTTTTCTTTGGTTGCAACATGGAATGAACGCTCTTTAATCACTTTTTCTTTGGCAGCAGATGTGGATGGAGTAACAATTTCTAATGTACGAAATTTGCTTTCTAAAAACTTCTTCAAGTCGTTCCACTTGGGCAATTCTTGTGAATTATCCTTGTAGGCGTACTCTTCCCATGATTGATGCGACTCCGGGTCCAGTTTCTGCACCACCAGAAATACAATTAATGGATCCCAGGAATCGGTTGATATTTTCATATTATGTAAATTGTTTAAACATTCGGAAGTAGTGTCCAAAAGTAATTTAACCTGATTAGCTGAAGGTGTAATTTTCTTTTGATTAAATAGCCTTTTCAAAATGGAATTCACGATGATGCGTTTGTTGCCAAATCTGTCTTTTAATGTATTCCATGCTTGTAAATAATTGTTTTCTGTCACTTGTATATTTCTCAGTAAAAGCTCTGCTTCGCCACCGACACTGCACTTTAAATAATGTAATTTTTCGACATTACTAAGCGAGGAATTGTTGTGCACTAAGGACTCAAACATGTCTTGGAAAGCTGGAAACTCTTCATAGTTGGAATAAAACTTCTTCACTTCTATCTTGGGTAATTTCGCGATACTGAAGTCAGAATGCGATGCAGCAGTGCTTTGAAGATCACTTCGAGGTGGAAGGCTTGCTAGAAGATCCTTAAGATCGGCTACCATGGTAATGTATAATTCTTCATGAAAGTAAAACTCTTCATTCACAAAATACTGCAATACTCCACGATCTTCCATAGTTGTGCACTTCACTAGGTCGTCGTGAGCTAGTTTGAATGTTTTCCAGTAGTCTTCGATACATTTTAATCTCGCTTCTAAGTAACCGCGGCTGCTTAATCGTTGTTTTGGCGATTTCTTCAGGTTAACTTGCGCTTTTTTAAGTAAATTTGCGGTATCTTCTAAGAGGTTTATTATTTGTTGCTTTGTTGCACTCATCTTCTATGTAAATATGTCCAAAACTGCATTTAAAGTTGTTAAATAACTCATTAATCGACGTAAATATCACTTTGCTTAATAACTTCGAAGACAGAATTGTTTTTATTCACTCGACGCTCGCTTATCAGTAATGGAATGCGGCTTCTATTGTTCGCGGCGGCCGGCGGCGACGAACGGTGGGTCTATCTACGATGGCACGATCCGGCTCGAAGGACCATTATGTTGAAGGGATTAAGATCGAAACTTGCTAAGCTTAACTTTTACGAGATTGAAAGACGTGTGTCTGCTAAAGAATTGTATTTGCGACTGAAAATCTGTTTACATTTTTTAACTCAACAGGTGTGGTTATTCAACTGCAAAGATCCTAGCTCCAAACTTGTTCGTTGGCGACTGAAACTAGAAGAATTTGACTACGAAATTATATATAAGCCTGGAAGAATAAACTCTAACGCAGATGCATTATCTCGTCCTCTAATCCACAATATCAATGATTTTCCTAATCTCACTGTTAGTTTGACCTACGAAGATTTCATGAAGTCACGATCTTCTCCTACTAATTTCGATACACAAATAATAGAGCATAATAAAAGTCTTTTAGAATCCTTTTGCTCCGCTATTGTCTGCCCCACCTCTATTGATCTTGACCCTTCTATGCCTTACTGCGAGTCTATTCTTGACCTTCTAGACGATAGAAACTCATTTTAACAAGCTGAAAGGGAATTATATGAATCTGCTACATCCGAAGTAAATAACAAAATATTTTTCCATCTTTTCTATAAGAAAAATCACTATGACTCAGCTTCATACAAAGAAATTTTCGGATCCTTAAAGAGATTGAGAAATAAATTAATAATATTCCATAATTCTATTGACGAAATTGCAATATCAGATTTTAACACTCCATTAGACAAACTTAAATTGACATTAATTTATGAGATCATTACCTATTTGTTTCTCTCCAAAGCATTGAATTGGTTCACCACCAATAACTTGTTGCTGAATGCTAGTAAAACTAAATGTGTAAAATTCACTTTGCCTAATGTAAAGCAACTTACACCAAATATTGTACTAAATGGTAATAATCTAGTCTTAATAGACTCCACTGTATTTCTGGGCATGACACTTGACTCAAAATTACAGTGGGGACCTCATATTGAAGCCCTAGCTAGGAGGCTAAGCTCGGCTGCCTTTGCAGTTAGAAAAATAAGGTATCTGACTGATGTCGAAACGGCGAGGCTTGTGTATTTTAGTTACTTCCACAGTATTATGTCTTACGGTCTTCTCTTGTGGGGTTCTGCTGCAGACATTGATACCATATTTTTTTTGCAGAAAAGAGCCATTCGTGCTATTTATAAACTTAGTCCTCGTGACTCACTGAGAGAGGTCTTTAAGAAAATCAACATATTAACTGTGGCTTCTCAATACATTTTTGACAATATAATGTACGTCCGTAAAAATTTAGATTATTTCATGAAGAAGAGCGACATTCACTCATATAACACAAGAAATAAACACAAGCTTGTCGTTCCTAACTTCAGATTAGTTAAAACTAGTAATTCGTTCATGGGAAATTGTATAAAATTCTTTAATAATATACCACACAATCTTGTCGAATTGCCGGTTGATAAATTTAAGAAACACGTTAAAAACACGCTTATGTCTAAAGGCTATTATAAGGTTCAAGACTACCTGAACGACACGAATGTGTGGTCTGTCCAGCCTGCACCGACTGATGTACTTACCTTTGATGATTTTGATTTTACGGCAGCTAGTGGTGACTGAGTTTGTTCCGGCGTTTCTTCTCAGCACTTGCCTAATTGTCTGTGTTCTGTCTCGAAGCGCTGGTAGGGCCCAACAGATAAGGAGACATGATTCGGCCCCTTCAGGGCACAATTATTTTATTTTATTTTTCACTGTACATTTGACGTTCATAAGTGGCATATTGTGTCCTAAATTAAATAAACATTTTTGAATTGAATTGAATTGAATTGAATTTCACAGGACTTTTTTATTATTATTGGTTGTTGGGCTCTAATGTTGCCATCTCGACCAGGTATGATCTATTGTGGCGCCCTTATATTTAAATTTCACTGCTTAGTCCCGTTGAGTCTATAAACTTCCAGATTCTTTGGAGCGTGATATCTGCTATCTCATCCGGGTGCATGATATGCCGCCCGAGATGGATACTTCTTTTGCTCATAAGCGGTCCGCATGAGCAGAGAATATGCATGGCCGTTTCTTCTTCTGTATTACAGAATCTACATAGAGCGTCTTCGGTCATGTTCATATTGGCCAAATGTTTGTTCAGTTTGCAATGGCCAGTTAGTATTCTGGTTACTGCACAAGCTTTGTATCTTTCGAACTTTAACAGTTCTTTAGCTACTTTGTTGTTGTAACCTTGAATTAGTGCTTTTGAGTGTTCTTGTCCTTGTGTAGACTTCCACGACTCAATGGCCTCTTGTTTACAGAGGGTGGTTAGAAGCGTGGTGGCGCGTTGTTTAGTGATGCCACAGAAAGGTTCTACACCGATTTGAGGGTTGTCGGCTCCTTCTCTAGCAAGTTCATCTGCTATTTCGTTTCCTTCAATCTTTGAATGCCCTGGTACCCATGTAAGTGTGACTTTGTTGGTGTTTCCCAGTTCATTCAATGTCTCAGTACATATTTGCACCAGTTTTGACATTTGTTCGAAAGATTTTAGAGCCAGCAATGCAGCTTGGCTATCTGAGTTGATGTAGATGTGTTGGTTCCGGAGTCTCTTCTCAAGGTTTATCTCTGCACATTTGTTTATGGCAAAGACCTCGGCTTGGAAGATTGAGGTTTCAGTCCTCATGTTTACACTTACTTTGAGCTTAGGCCTCTCTCCGTAGACCCCACAACCTACATTATTTCCTTTTTTGGATCCGTCCGTGTACCAGACGCGACTACCTTTCTTAAATGACATTTGGCCCTCAAGCTATTTGTCCCTAGAAGGTATGTTTACGGAGTATAGCTTAGTAAAGTTACATTCCGTATGCATGTCGTCACTAGGCATGCTTAGTAGTCGGTTTTCAAGTACTGATTCCTTGAGTCTTATCGAATTTTGAGAAGCCCATCTGACTTTCGTGCGGGAGCAGATTCTATAGGTGCTCTGCTTGGCCTCTTTTTGTACGTGTAAATGCAGAGGTGTTAGATCCAGCAGAGCGTTCAAAGCTGCCCCTGGTGTCGTAGACAGTGCTCCAGTTGCTGTAATGCAGGCAAGCCTTTGCAGGCTGCTCAGTTTCTGTATTGTTGTCGCTTGGTTGACCTTGCTGTACCAGACGGCAGGTGCATATGTTATTACTGGTCTCACGACCGCTGTGTACAACCATAGGGCAATTTTGGGTTTTAGTCCCCATCTTGACCCCGCCATTCGACAGCAGCTCCACAGAGCCATTTTGGCTTTTTGAATGATATTATCTAGGTGCGAGTTCCAAGTAAGTTTTTGGTCAAACGTTACCCCTAGATACTTGGTTTCACTAGAGTAAGGAAGAATTTTACCGTTTAACTTTGGATTCACCAGTTTTTCCAGTTTTCTCTTCCTTGTGAATGGGATTATCACTGTTTTATCTGCATTGATAGATAATTCGTTTTCTCTACACCACTTACTTATGGTGTTGAGAGCGCCTTGCATTAGACTAGAAATTGTGCTGAGGCAGGGACCTCTGATGATCACTACCAGATCATCAGCATAGCCTTGTGTATCATAGTCTTATTCTGCCATCTTAACAAGTAGTTGGTCTACTGCTAGGGTCCATAGAAGTGGAGACAGTTCTCTACCTTGTGGACTTCCTCTCGTGGCAAGGAATTCAAGCTTTGAAGCATTGAGGGTAATGTTTGCTACTCGATTTGAGAGCATGTTTTTTACCCATCTGATGGTGCTTTCATCTATCCCTTTTGCCTCCATTCCATTAAGAATGGTTTCTATAGGGGTATTATCAAATGCACCTTCATCATCTAGAAAAGCACACAGGGCTGTTTGCTTATCCTCTAGGGATTTTTGCACCTTGTCGACCAGATCGAGGAGGGCTGTTTCAGTGGATTTTCCCTTTTGGTATGCATGTTGGTTGATACTTAATGGCCTGTCCACTAAGTATTTGGCCCTAATGTGCTGGTCTACAATCCTTTCCATGGTCTTCATTAGGAAGGATTTAAGACTTATGGGTCTAAAGGATTTGGGTTGTGAGTAGTCTCTCTTCCCTGTTTTTGGTATAAAACGTACACACGGCAGCACGTCATGCTACCCATTATACATATCTATAACTACGACGCAGTATGAAGTGTTAGAAAGAAAGTCTCCTTGATATTATTGGTGAAGTTGTCTATTTTATCAAAATTTGCCAATGTGCGATTAGACTCAAAGCTAACGGCCAATAGAGACAAAATACTGGGGGTTGGCCACGCCTCCCTGCGCCGCCGCCAGTCTGCCACCGGACCCGAGATCCTCAGTCACGTTTTCGGCATTACTGGTGATAGTGATTTTTAGAGAGGGAGCGAATAATTGCGTGTTACGTGTGAAAGACATTTGTGATCAGACTGGAGAAACGGTAAGTTATTTATTTATTTACTTTTTCGTTATGTTTGACAGTGTAAACAAAAACAGCAGGTTAACTTAGCTATTTTTTTCCTCACATCAATAAAAACCTCAAATTAGTTACTGAAGTGAGATTTTTATTCGTTTTAAACATTTAGGAAGGATTAATTTTATTCGAATTTATAGACACACAAACAGTTTCCCAAACACTTTACTTGTTTTCATGTTTACTCACTGTTTCGAAGAACTTTTAGCTAACTAAAGTTGAGTTTTAAAATTTTCATAAATAAACGTAACAATTATAACAAAAGACTCAATTCATTATTTGATTTTATTACGAGTGTTTGACTGTCAGATAACGATGCAATTTAATATCACATTACAAAATAAAATGGATGAATCTTACGGATGTGTTTAACAACAATCTGTTGTTATTATCTTGTTTGTTTACCTACGCGACCGCTGGCGGCCATTTGATACCTGAGCGATGTGTCATTTACTTAGCTAGGAATCATTTTTTATCTTGAAAAATGTGGATATATATATAAACCATTAACAATATTTTAAAATGTTATTAACTTTTACTCACGACCAACGTCATCGATGCCATTTTTTTTTAGTTTTGAGATGGTTTTACTAATAATTTTTAAAATAGTAAATAAACTAAGTTTGACGTTTTGTTTTAGCGAAAAACTGTTTATTTCTGGTTGCGGCGGTGGGAAGAGTCAGGGACCATCGAAGCCCACTACCGTCAGCGCTATGAGAGAGCCACGACGGCAGAGGAGGACGCGGCCATAGTCGCGGCACACTCCCCTGATCCCTTCCCCAGTACGAGAGCTACTTCATCTACTTACAATGTGAGTTTATTGCATCAATCCTAGATTTATCTATAGAAATAGAATGAAAAAATATATAGCATATTTTAAAACACTGGCATTTAGTTTGCTTAAATACTTACTTATATGATTGTTTCAAACTCTCAGGAAGTAGACCGACTATAAAAAAGAATTGATGGAAAATTTGCAAAGGCAATCCTTCGCCCAATGCATAATCTATAATAATTTATTGACTACCCCTGCTAGAGTTTTAAAAATATATATTTTGCTTTTAATTGAATCGAGTCACAAGTTATATTTGTTAGTTAGGTCCCTCCTTAATAGGGAAAAAAGAGTAATAAAGTTATAATTATTTTTTTGTTTTTATAATGTTTTGTCACTATACAAACTTAATAATATAAATTGCACTTGTAAAAAGCAACTTTGGCTGTGCAAGTGCAATTTATAGTAATGAAGTTTTTATTTATTTTCCATATCCGCCCGATATTTCAGTGATTGTTATGAATAAATTAATATTATAATATAATTCATTATCATATCAATAAAAGTAAAAATAAGTCTCAAAAATATCAAAAAAATCATAAAGTGTTCATTTGGTTTGCTAAGGTAAAGTGTGATCAGGGCCTGTACAGCTGCGGCCATACCAGCTTTTACAGTTGCAGCAGTATAGCGTTGGTTCACACTATCATGTTCTATGTAAAAGGAAAAAAACACTTGTTTTTTTTTGTTTTAGATTTCCTTGGATACAGTCAGGAGGAGACTGAAGGAAGCGGGGAAGAAGTGCTGCCGGCCAGACAAGAAAATAGAACTAAATGCTCATCACAAAGAGGCAAGAGTTAGTTTTTGCTTAGAAATTTATAATTTTGATTGGGAGAATAACATTGTTATATTTGTCGACGAGAAAAGTAGTCCTGGGTTCATATTAATGGTGAGCAAACAAATTAATGTTCGGCACTCACAAAGACATAATTGTATTAAACTTATTGTAAATCTTGAAAAAGTGGCAAGATAATAAAGTCTGAGTATGTTCCGCTCCATCTTCTCAGTAGTATCCCAATAAAAATTCCGAAGCTGTGGTATGATAACATTAAGTTAGAACATGGAAAAATACCTTATGTGGGCCTATTTACAAAAATAATGACTTTAACGTAGGTAATTTTGTGTTATTTGTGACCTTTTTTCTCCACCTAGATGTTGTCTGGAAGAGAACGCTCCTAGCGATAAGATGGCTTTGATTGTAGGTATCTATGTCAATAGTAATATCAGCATCAACATGTTCATTATTTCCTACAAACCATGATGAATTTGACATTTAATTTCAGCCATATTGCTCGTTACTACTGTCATAATAATTTTCGTTCTTCTGTCTGTAAATCTTGGTAATCTTGTCCAATCACCAGTTGGACACACAAAAAGGTAAAAATATATAAATAAATGGTAGTTCTGGTCCTAAGATGGTTAGGTTTGAATTGTTTAATCAGATTTATTTTTAGGTTGGTAATAATTTAAAAAAGTAACTTTAGAACTCCCGATCAAAGTTATAATAATTTGAGCAAAAAATAATTCATGCCTCTTTTTTCATACCATAATGAACGAGCATAGAGAAGTTTTATATGTTTTTTTATTCTTACAAATTTTATTATTAATAATCAAGAAGTTATCTTTTTTCATAAAATGTTATATTGTAATTAAAATTACATCTATTTTAAAAAAGTTTTTGAGATATTATTGTTTTTGCAATTTTTTATAATCACAACACAAAAACAACAATATAAAAAGTTTTTATTATAAAATAAATATTGTAATTCTTGAGGTGAGCTTGTTTTTCTGTTTCTATAGGTATTCATTTTGTTACAAATTTAAGCGATAATATTGCAAATTTTATGATGGAGTATTTATTTATATATATTATGCTGTTATAAGTTATTAATTATATAAATAAATATTTTTCACTGATTATGATGTTATTATTTTTTTCTAATCAATAGCTAGTTTATTCAACCAAAGACGCAGCGTAGGACGTCCACCAACAAGATGGACAGACGACCTTAAAAAGATCGCAGGATCAAACTGGATGCAGACCGCTAGTGATCGGTCGCTGTGGAAAGCCGTGGGGGAGGCCTATGTTCAGCAGTGGACGTCCTTTGGCTGATTATGATGATGATTATGAGCTAGTTTATACTTTGTTATTTATACGAGAAAAATTAAAAGCAACTTTTTTATGAGCCATTATCATGCCTCGGATTCTCCTATTGCGTTTCAAAACTCGTCAAATCGTCACCCCATCGATCGTTCGTTCTGTGGCCTTCAAAACTATCTAATATCTTCTTTATAATATCCCAAATAATCAATATTAGCTATCCGATATAGACATTAAATATCCGAAATAATCAATATTAGCTCATGCGATCGGACTCACCAAATTTGGAGGCCGTGAGCTCAATTGGACTCAATTCTCAGACTAGGATTTTAATACTTTATCGTTTGATGGGTTCAACCCTTGGCTTACTAGTTTTCGGCACGGTCGTGCGAACGTGAAGCAGTCGCAAACAAGTTAACTTAGCTTTGCGCGCAGCTGGCGAGGCGCGGCGAAAAAATCGAGAAGATAACAATTCAAAGTAAACCTTAAAGTAATGACATACGGTTGAAGCTAGTAGGAGTAGTCGTGAGAGTCGCGCGGCGGCTCTTGTGGCATCGGGATGTCCTTGCGAGAGAGCCGTTTGCTATTTCAACTGTATGTAATTAAGTTTAAGGTTTAGTTTCAATTGTTATCTTTTCATTCTCTTTGTCGCGTCTCGCCAAATGTGCGCTCTTAGCCTAACTTAAGACCCCAGATAATATAATACTACTAGACTAACCTCATGGTTGCATGACCGCGAACTAATAGGCTAAGTGCCTTCTAAACTCGTCAATCTGATCAGTGAAGATTATCAGTTGTGATTTGCCCTTCAGCTTCACTATTTTGTAATGGTTTGTGGTAGGTAAACCTGCCGCTAATGCAGAACAAAAGGTAATGTTACAGCGTAATAATAAGTCAGTCATTCATTAGTTCATTGCACTTATTGAAAACGCTTGGAATAAAATGTTTCTGTCCAAGACTGGAACTGAACCCACACTTCGCATATCAAGCGGGTATTATCTACATTATGCTTGAAATGCTTTACGTAAGGCTAAACAGTTCAAACAATATATCAAAAGCCAGTTAAAAAAGTAATGTGCATTTTGAGTGCATAAGCGCTATTTACTTCTCACGATACTTTTATAAAAAAATATTTTAAAAACGGGCGACGTAATTAATAGTAATTAATAAAAGGGGGGCCAAAGCATTCTTTGAAAGTGTAATGAGAGCGTGAAGAGTTCAAATGAGATAAAACTCAAAAAGTATTCTAAGGGCTTGTTTCACGGGTTCCTGATAGCTATATGGAACTTTAACAGGAACCGGTTATACAGGCACTAAAAGTAATAAATATATAATCTGCAAAACTGCTCCTATATCATAAAAAAACGAAAAGTAAAGAAATACCTACGCAACCGCTTGTTTGCATTTCAATAAATCACACCATCCTTCCCGCCAAAATCACATGAGAAGCGAGCCCGCGGCGCAATGCAGCACAACTCATTTGAAGTAGGACTGAAATAGGATATTTGTCTCTTTCGCACGATTCTCTCCGTTCAACTTTCAAAGCGCTCAAGGTCAAAGTGTAGTAGTCTGACGTGCTGCCGTGTGTACTTTGACCCAATTCCATGGTTCTGGTATAGCACCCCAGGCGTAACTTGCTCTGAATATTTTTACCAGATGTGGAAGAAGCAGGTCATTTCCTTTTTGCAGCAGAGCAGGAAAAATGCCATCTTCTCCCGCTGATTTAAATGGTTGGAATTTTTCCAAAGCCCATCTAATCAGGTTAGGCCTTAAGATATTAGCGGCCTTATTCCAGTCTGAGCATTTTGCCCTATGGAATTCATCATTCCTTTGGGTGTAGCTTTGTGTGTCGATTTGGTACGAACCCGGAAAGTGTGAAGACCTAAAGAGATCTAGAGTCTCCATCTCAGTGTTCGTAAATGTGTTATCTGGCTTTTTAAGTAGTCCAAGATATTTATTTGGGGTCTTAGCGAGTATTTTGTGAATTCTTGCTCCTTTGTGGGTTTGGGCAATTTGTTCACAAAAGCGTCGCCAAGAAGCTCTTTTGGCTTTTCTGATTTGTTTGTTAAATTCTGTAAGGGCCTTGCCGTACTGGTCCCAATTGCACGGTTTGGCCCGGTTGAATATACGGCGTGTGGTGGTTCTGAGCTTTTCCAGTTTTTTGTTCCACCACACGGGTGATTTGTTCGGCTTTATTTCTCTTTCGGGACAGCTCTGTTCGTAGGCATCTATTATGCCATTGTTGAGCATCTTGACCGCGGCATTAAGAGAGTCAGGTGTTTTGATAGTTTTGGGTATGTCCTTTAGATTCTCGCTGAGTATGGTTCTATACATATCCCAGGAGGTGTCTTTTGGATTTCTCACTCTTATGTGTTGAGCTTCTGCTAACCCGGAAACATCAAAAAGTATATGTCTATGGTCGGACATTGAATTCTCGCTGCTGACGTGCCATTTTGTTACACATTTTGACACATTTTTTGTTGCGAATGTTAGGTCTAATACTTCTTGTCTATTTTTTGTTACGAATGTTGGCGTGTGGCCATTGTTCAGCACATGTAGACAATTAGTTAGTAGAAAATCGGATAGTAGCTCACCTCTTTTGTTCGTATCCGAGCTCCCCCAGATGGTATGGTGGGCGTTAGCATCGCATCCAACTATCAGCTCCGACTTTTGTCTTCTAGAATAATCCAGGACTTTAGTCAGTTCTTCAGTGAGATCCTGCTTATCACCAGGAAGATATGCCGAGCAGAAAAGTACTTTGGACCTATTCGGCCCTTTGACTTCTACGTATGCGTTGACTGTATCTTCGCTGCAAAGTTCTGGAACAGGTAAGAAGTTAATATTTCTGTTAAATACGATGCAAGCCCTAGGTTTAAGGCCTTTTACGTATACAAGGATCTTACCCGCATTGTTCAGACCGGCTACCACGGAATCGGCGTTTATCCATGGTTCTTGAATGAGAGCGATGTCCAGGCCACCTTCGCTGAAGATCTTCTCTACAACCGCAGAGGCTGCAATAGCGTGGTGTAGATTGGCCTGGAGCACCGCCAGCCCCTTTGGGCGTTGAGGTTGGTGGGGACTACTGGCTGTGGGAGCCGCGGCGCCCTTGTGTGCCCCGCCGTCCTCGGTTTGTACCCTGCTGTGTCCCCTACCTCTGGACGGATGTGCGCCCCTAGTGGCCCCCCTGTGGAGGGGAAACCGCGTACCTCTTCCCCTATTGGACCCTGTCGAAGTGGAGGTGGAGGGAGTTGGAGGAGGGTTGTTCCGTTGTGGTCCTGCACGGACCTGCACGGTGCCCTCAGCGGGAGTGGTTGTAGGTATGGGGGTTGGGGTGGTGTTGGTTGCGGTGGAGGTCGAGGGTTCAGCGGGAGGTGGATCAATGGCCAAGGTGATAGGGCCTCTGATCCTGAACTGGACCTTTTTGAAGCCAATGTTGGCTTTTAGGTCCGCAATCTTGAGGGCCTCAAACGAGTGGTCGTCCAAGGATACGGTCAAGGTAAGACCTCCCTTTTCGACCTTCGTGTTGAGGACCTTCCAATGTTCGGTGTTCAGACCCTCATTCTGAGCACCGAATAGTTCTAAGGCCCGCTTTGCGCAATCGGCCTCAGAGCTTGGGATAAACACCACCCCCACATTCGGTTTCCGGATGTCAGCCTCGTTCATGAGAACGAGTCTCGCCTCCGGCCACGGTCTGAGGGGGGGTATTTTTCTCTCAAGACATGCTTTAGACCGCTCATTCTCACATGTAATGAGAAGCCAGCCTGGCTTGAAGGAGCAGCCCTTAAATTTAGGCCCTTCACCCCTTCCGGATTGAGCGATGCTTTGCAGGATGGTATTGCGCAGCGACTCCAGTTGTGTGTCAGTCATCAAGGACTTGGAGTCTTTTATGCCAACCCGGATTGAGCGTACGGCCTCGCTGTAGGCTACGGTGGTTGGGGTGTCTAAGTCCTCACTCACCTTTGGGGCTTTGGTAATATGTCCCTTTGGTGATTCTTCCTCTGAGCGAACCCGTTTGACCGGTTTGCGCGCAGATTCAGATTGTGAGGATTTAAACTTATACCCCATCTGCTTCAGCTCAGCGAAGCTCTTTAACGCTAGTGTTGAAGCCATACTCGGCTCCACTCCCTGTCTCAGAGCCACGAAGCGCTTTTTGGCAGCACTTGACAGTTTCCTGTCACTACGTTTGGAGGCGGTGGATTCATCAGTCGGCGAGGGTGAGCCGCAAGCAGCCCTTTCCGCCGTACTGATGGAGTCCTCTGTCTCCATGGAGAGTTGCTCCGATATTTGGGCAGGTTGCTCTGCGCCTTCTATCAGAGGCATAAGTTCCTGGCATAGGTCTTCCAGGTTACCATCGTCTTTATTTTTTAAATCTTTATTCATGTTGGTCCCACAGGACTAACATAAAAATTAATATTTTTCACAACTCTATCTTATACCCTACTCCTACTGAAGTCCCAATCATCCTAAAAGATAATCACGACTCCCCAATTGGTGGTCATATGGGAGCATTCCGCCTCTATAACAAACTAAAAGATAAATATTATTGGAAAGGCATGAAATCAGATATTGAAAATTATACAAGAACCTGTAAACAATGTCAGCAAAACAAAGCCCTTCGAACAATAAACAAAGCCCCAATGGAAATTACTTCAACTCCCATGATCCACTCCAGAGAATATCCACTGACATAGTCGGTCCTCTCCCAGAATCTGGCCCAAGCAAATATAGATATATCGTTACATTCCAAGATACCCTCACTAAATATTCAATGGCGTATCCTATCGTCCAGGCTACAGCTGAAGAAACTTCAGAAGCCCTTATAAAATTTATTAGCCATTACGGCATCCCTAAAACCATTCTATCGGACCAAGGTGTTCATTTCATAGCCGAAGTATATAAGCAAATTACTTCATTATTCAAAATAAAACATCTTTTTTCGTCTCCTGACCATCCTCAGACTAATGGTGCTCTTGAACGTAATCATGGAACCCTTAAAGAATATTTAAAGTCTTATGTCAATGAAAATCAAAATGATTGGGATAAATACCTATCTACTGCACTAATTTCATACAACTCCAGCATCCACTCTTCTACAAACTTCTCACCTCATGAACTATTATTCGGCTGCAAACCACATATTCCTAGTTCCATATATGATATCAACCCTAATGTGACCTATAATGACTACATAAAAACCCTAAAACACAAACTCAATATCTCTCGTAATATAGCTAGAGAAAACATTATTCACAGTAAAGAAAGAGCCAAACATTATTATGATCAAAGAACTAAAGCTGTAACCTACAATGTTGGAGATATGGTTTACGTAAAATACCACCATAGACTTCCTAAAGCACTGTCACCTATATGGAAGGGTCCTTTTCAAGTCATCCAAGTTCATAACAATAATAATGTCACAATATTAATGAATCGTAAACATGTAAGATACCATTTCAATGAAATAAAATTAGCACATTATATTTCTCTTCCAGGGCCATCATGCCAGGGCTCGTCGTCTCAGCAAACCTATCGACGCCGATAGTCAATAGCCCCGGACTTTATTTCGACCCCTGGGAACCATGAAATTCTATAACGACTATTGGAACATCTTAACTTATTCGGACTTCAGTTACGTAAAACCTCATATGGATAACATTAAATCAGCTTTAGATACTTCTAAAGATATTTGTAATAAGTATCCCTCCTTCGAAAGGCACATCGATTGTGCCAATGTACTCAGTCCTCCTGAAAGTTTATATGTCAATGTTTATAATAACTATGTATCTCTATCTCACTTAACATCCTCTGATCAAAGACGTAAAAGATCGGCTTGGTTTGGCGTTGGAGGTACCATCCTTAAACAACTATTTGGTTCTCTCGACGACGATGACGCAAAGGTATTCAGTGACGCTATCAATTCAGTTCAAGACGACCAGAGACACCTGGCATCTCTTATGAAAGATAATATTCATATTATATCTTCTACTATTTCTACATTCAATAATACTATTCAAAAACTGAATACTAACGAGGTAACTCTGAATAACAATATGGAAAAACTACACAAAATATTAGAACCATATCACAGAACACTAACAAACTCGAGATCAATACCCATCTTTCAATGACTTTCAGTGCTATAGAAAGTTCTCTTATGATCCTCAACTTTAATCTAAAAGATCTCATTGACGCTATTCTATTTAGCAAACAAAATGTGGTTCATTCCTCTATTCTAAACCCCACTCGCCTCTTTCAGGAACTGAACTCTAATAGCAATATTATAGCACGTAACTTCCCTCTTCCTCTCACTCTTGACAATGTTCATATACTTCTCGATATAGCCGATATTGCATCATTTGTTAGTGATAGTAAGTTGGTGTTTAATGTAAGAATTCCCTTAACACTACTAGCCGACTATAAACTCTATCACATTTTTGCCCTACCTACTCCCCATGATATTCAACACCCTAACTCATTTGCCATGATAAATCCTACTGCTAAATATCTATCAATAACAGAAGTTAAATTAACTTATTCTCTTTTAGACAGTATCAGTGTGTGCAAAGTGATAAAGAACAATTACTATTTGTGCTAAATCGGCAGTGTTCATTCATCAGTGTCCAATCCAATCTGTGAAGTGACTATTTTAACGGAATACGTAAACAAAATCCCCTCAACATGTGATTATAAGGTTATAGTTGGTAACATAGATGTTTGGCAAAAACTTATTAACAATAGATGGATCCATGTACTTAGTAATATATCCAAACTTTCTGTTAATTGTAATGATCAAATTGTTGACTATGATCTGATTGGAACCGGTTCAGTTACAAAAGGGATGTAAAGCATATCATAAACTTTTACAATTTATTGCAACAAATGAATATCAATTTAAAATTTACCTACCATCATTGAACTTTAATATTATCGAAGACGATTGCTGTTCCAAAAAGACCGTCAATAATAGTTTACCATATTTGACACCCATTAAATTATCACATATTAACTTAGATTCTTTTCAATACGCTTCTCATAGACTCAATCAAGCCACTGAAGAACTGGATAGAATCCAAAACCAACCATATTATGTCAAATATGGACACTATTTTAATATAATTAGAACCCTGTTATCCTTGAGTGTATTTAGTTATTTATGTTACAAGCTGTATAAATTTATAAATGTTTTTGTAGTAACAATAAAAGAAATTGCAGGAATTCCACAACTCCTAATTGTTGTATTAAAATATTCAATTCCTGTTACTCCAAACCAAATAACTCTGTAATGCGAGCTGAATCTGTAACTAGATCAAGCTCAAACATTATCGATGGGCTACCACTCCCTAATAATAGTTACGAAATATCCCATATCGAATTAGGGTCTAATAATTCTTTGAGCTCACCTAGGCGTAATTTAGAATTTCAATAATGCTAATTACTTTTTCTTTTCTTTTTATCCTTTCCTTAGAATAATTTCTCTGTATTCAAGTTTAAGTTTATAGTTTATTTATAAATTTTATCAGTGTTGGGTTCTTTATTTTAAGTATTTTCTTTTATACAACTTCTTTTTTATGAAACTGCTACTTCTCTTAAATATCCGTTAAAAATTTTACTCACATTCTTCTTTTCCGAATGCTCCGTCTTAATGGGGGGAGATGTTACACCCTATATTTTACACCAATATTGCTGACTAAGATATGATCAATGTTCAATACTAATTAGTTATGAAATATTGTGATCAGCAATATTTGCGTATAAAAACTCACGGATATCCAAATTTAGGCAGTCTGTTCTAATTTGTCCTTTGAGTCTTCTACACGCGGCGTTGTAGCTCGGAGGCGTGACCAAGTCATCGCTGCGCCACGGTAGACCCACTTCGAAACGTCCATCGGTTCGTCTGGCTGTGGCTTCGAAGATCTCGACGGCTCGCCGATCTTCCTTTATCATTTTAGTGCAGACAGATACGCCCAGCGAATCTATCTGGAAGTGCTCCTCCATCATTGCGTCCAGACGGCTGTCTTGTACGTCGTCTTCTACGCTATGTTCGGGTGCGTACAGGTGCAAGACAGATTCTTGATCACGTCCGTGGATGAAGCGCGGTATCGTTCCATATACTGCCCACCCCAGTGCGGTCAGTGAGGCGGCGGGCTCCTTCTTCATTCCCATCTTCAGTTGATGTGACACTATCATATGCCAATTGTCGGTTCCAATCAGCACTCGCGGCTTGATCTTGCCGTAGCACACGTCATCAGGCTTCAGGCTGCGCAGGTGTTTAAACTTCAGCACTCGGTTCGGTACAGCTTGAGTGAGAAGCATTAACTGCGGAATGGTGCGCAGTCTTATCTCGTGGCAGTCGCGATTCTTCTTGCCCCGGATCTCGAGGTCGACTGTTTTGCTTCGCTCTCGACGTTCACTGACAGCTACTCCGTTTAAGTTCAGCGGTCGTGCAGGTCTATCGGCTCCCAATTGCTGTGCTAGGTGCTCTTCAATTAATGAGACGGTGGAGCCTTCATCGAGGAGTGCATGAGTGTCCACGCTCCCTGGGACCTGCGAGTCCCATTAAAGTGACAGGTACTATTTTCAGTAGCACGTCAGCTTCTTGTTCATCGGCGGCAGCGACAGACATCACGGTTTCGCTATCGGCTGACGTGACTTCAGTTGACGGCGACGGCGTTACAGGTGGTGGCGTAGTGCGCTCGGCGTGCAGCAGCATATGATGAGGGCGTCTGCAACCATCTACTCCGCACGGCTTTGCACGGCATGTACCTCTCCTGTGTCGGCTTGGTATGCATTTGAAACATAGACCGGCTGTCTTCACTAGCTCCCATCTCGCGTCTGTGTCCAAGTTCTTGAACTTCTCACACTTGACTAGTGAGTGTTCACCCTCGCAACTGTGGCACTTCTCATTCGAAGTTGCGGTAGCTGTAGTCGTCGCAGTCGCGTATACTTCCGCAGGCTATTTATTCACGACATTCTTCATAGCGTTCTGCTTTGCGTTCGCGGTCGTAGTGGTCGCTTGCGTGAAAGTATACCGAAGCGCCAAGTCTGCCTCGCGCATAAGAAAACGCGATAGCAAGACTATCTCCGGTTGCGATGAGCCTTCGTGATCGTAGGCGTAGTCACACCATCGAGACTTGAGATGCGGCGTCAGTTTGTCCATGACTTCTCTTATTAGCATCGGAAATTCCAAATATCCGCGTCGGTTTATGTTTCTTAGCGCACAAACTATGTTCTGTAGGCGCACTGCAAACATATTCAGGTCCTTTGCAGAATTACCCAGTTGTGGTAGTCTCTTGATATCCTCCAATACTTTATCAATAATAAATTCCGGCCGCCCGAAGCATTGCTCTAATGTTCTCATCACTTGATCCGGACTTACTCCGCTATAGAGCAACTCGGCGACGGCTTCCCTCGCTTCGCCCTTGAGGCAATTCCTAAGGCGAGCCATGTTTTCTATGTCCGAGTTTTTTTAAGTGAAAACTTCTTTAGCGGCGTTGAGCACTTTTGTGGGATGGGGGAAAAATGTGAAACTTGCGTCAGCCTGTTGATTCACAAAGTCAACCTCGACACTGATCCATATATGGACCTTCGCCTGGGTCGAGAAATTGGTATTCACAAACTCTCATCGAATCTAGCGCCGATCGCCTTAAACGGCGTGAGTTGAAACTAAACCTAGGCGAATTATTTGACACGTTTCTATGGACTTTGACGCGTTTGGCAGCTGAAAAATTATAGCATTGCCAAAGCTGCAGCCTCGCCTCAGTCGATGTCACAGTAAATAAATGATAAGTAGTATTTAGAAGAAAAAAAATAAGGCTGTGAAACTAACATTTAACTTTTAACATTCTTTTTTGGGTCCTTGAAGGTAATGAAGCTGAGAGACCGTATAAATAAGGGTTTTACTCATGAAAAATATGCATCAACTTGCTAACAGAACTAACTCTTAAAAGTATCAGACACGAAAAAGTCATACGTTTTCTGCTATCGAATCAAATCTACTGCAGTATCTACTAGGTATTTTTAATAAAATGAACAAGAACAAATTTTTAATTTCTTATTTCCTCTTGTATAAGAATAAAAATAATACTGTGAGTGTTAAATATTCATAATACCATAGGCATTACTACTATATGATAACATGGGTATTTAAATTTAAAAATATATATGTACTGATACCGCTCAAAAACTAAAAACATTGCACTGTATCTACTGACTATAAAGTGCACTGTGAATACGGACATCGCCTATTCACAACATCGTCTGACATAATTATATCCGTGAAAAGTTATGTCAAGATTATCAAGACGTCAATACTTATTTGCATAAAATATTATATTTTTGCAATAAAACAAAAAAAAATATTTCATCGAATTTGGCCATCACACACCAAAAGATAAAGCTAGTGAAGAATCCGATTAAGCTTGTGGTACTCTGCATCGTTAAGACTCCTGGAGCCGCCACAGTAATATAAGCTGGATCTTGGAGCATAATTTTGCGAGTTGTACATTTTTCTGCCTGAGCGAGTATCAAGTACACGCCGGAGATTATCTTGGAACTTTTTTTAACGGAAAATCGTCGTGGTGCGGATTCTCAAAGAGAAGGAAGATACGTTCATCCAACTTTAAAACTACAGTCCTACTCTAACCAAAGGTACTGAATAGAAAGGCTAGCTAGCCTATAACAATGCTTTGGCTAAGCACGCGATACGTGTAATCAATAAATTTTATAAAATTCCGGAGTTATGCAAAATATAACCTATATTTTATCGTTTGCTGTTGTTTCAGATTCTATGTAGGTATAGTGTATTTTTAAATTAAGAAAAGCTATATTTTTATCTAAGCATCACTGAGATGGAGTAGAGTAGAAAATACAGCACAGTGCTTAAATATCGTTTCGTTTGTCCACAATATGCAGATGTCGCGTTCTTACTTTGTTATTTCGGTTATCCACTTCCAAGATGAACTTGATTATTTGTGCCAACGTAAAGAGCAAAAGAGCTAGAGGGAAAATCTCATTTAGATGATTGAACTAAGTAGAGCAGCTCCTATAGGCTTGAGGAAGAGATCCAGTATTGCTACTGACCCCAAGAAATGGAGAGAATGTAAAACCCTAGTGTGTAATGCTAAGGTTTATTGCTAAAAATCTTTTAATAAATTAATGTCATTTATTCAAATGCATTTTTTATTTAATACATACTTAACTTAGAGGTATGATGGATGGATGATTTAGTCTACTAAACGTGCCAGATGCTGTGTTTTTGTTTTGCACTGTTGACCTGGTATATGCACGTACTTAATTCAAGATTTCATCAAAAATACTTATTTGCTAAACTAAACCATAATACCGTAACATAATATAAATGGCAAGTTTATGGAATCGTTCCTTGTCCAGACCGTTTTCTAGTTAAAACCCAGGCTCGCGTGCCTACGAGCAGCACAATATGCTCCTGAAACTAGCCCTTAGTATCTTGACGACGCAGCAACATTTATTTGATTGGTAACATCAAATATATTATTTTTAGGTGCTGGCTAGAGTTGAAGAAATAATGATGAATAAAGAGCTGAAAAATTCTTTAAAAATGCTTGAAAATAGCTTAAGACTTATACATTTATTTCACATCTCACGAATGTATTTTAGCTCAGGCGATGTTCTAAATCAGGCGAAGTACGTCCTGGTTATAGATACAGAAAGTATCTTAATGGTTATGACCGCAAAGTTTATTTTTGCTTAACCATAGCCGTCACATCACAAAGGCGGATAGCTAGGGCGAGGGCTAGAGCTAAATCAAATTAAAGTTTCAACCATAAAGCAAAATATATAGACATTTGTGTCAATCAAATGGTGTATCCACACCGCCCAGCGGCATTGCCGGCGTCCACACGTCAAGAATATATCCTGTTGTGATTCGTTATTTGAAACATTTACAAACGTAATATTTTTTAAATCAATTATATTATACTTACTTTATTTTAACGTATTTGTTAATGTAATGCATGATTTTTAATAATATGAAAGTGATTTATATGATGCTACGTCGCCGGAAACTCATTTATTATAATAATGTTTCATGTTGTGCGATGTATTTTAAGTGACAGTCAGTTGATGTTAAGCGACAACATCTTAGAAACTCTGTTATAAGTAAAGTGAATAAAAGTGTTTGATCAGCGACGCCCTGACTTTCATTTCAATCCATATACCACAATATCGAGATATATATGTATAGATATAATATCTAGATTATTAGATTTTTCTCGGTATAAGCGGAACATCCGTCAGCACAATGCCACCGGGCGGTGTGGATACATCTAAATATGCACAAATATTTTTTCTTATTTTACGGTTTCGAGGTCTAAAGCCATGCAGCGAACATTAAACATACCTAGTTCATTTCAAGTCTCTAACTGAGTATTCTGTTCATACCATTTAGTTTGATATAACGGTCCTCATCGCAGCTCCGACTATTTTTCTAAACAGTATTTAACACATAATTTCGAATATTGTTTAATCCAAGACATGAAACAATGTTTCAGTATTTGTAGTAAGACTGAAGGTTTGACCTGGCGATTAAAGACACCGATAGTGTATTTTTAATAAGATATTGTTATTAGAACGAGTTTTTTTTTTAATTCAGATCAAAACCTTATTTTTCAATAAAAATATTTATTTTTTATCTCTCTGTTTTTGCTCTTTGGTTCAATTACACCTGTCATTTGATCTCGCCTCGCCTTGCTTGCTATCTCGCCTTTGTTGAGTCACGGTTATGCAAAAACTTACTTTACGACTTTACGTTTAAAATACTTTTTGCATCTATAACCGTGACGCACTTGGCCTGATTCATGACAGCTTGAGATGAAATACACCCGTGAGATTTTGACATAAAAACGGCATATCAGTAGCAGTATTTGCAAGAAAATAAATCAATTTACAGTCATTTCATAACTATTTATTCAACTCTGACCAGCACAAACCTGGAAATAATGTCCTTGAAGATGCCAATCAACCAAATTTATGATGCTCCGTCGTCAAGCCGCTTAGAGAGTAGTTGCTGTTAATCATCTTGGGTTGCTGCGTTCTAGAGCGTAGTGTGCTTGACACGTGAGCAATGGATTTTATCAGAAATCGTTCAATGTCTGTACCGCTTGTGCAGGAAGAACAAACACCTTATATATCGAAAAACAAAAGGAGTCTTATTTTTCTATGTTACGTCCGTTGAACTATTCAAAACGACATTAAACAGTTAAAAAATTTCAGAGGGAGATACTCATTGTGAGAGTAGCTCCTTGATATGAGGAAGTGATCTGTATTGCTGCTGATGACTGCGAATAAGGGGTAATCCCTAACAAACCGGGTAGGTCAAGCATGAGTAACCATGAGTATAATGACAAAGGATCAGCCACATAAAAAGAAAGATAGCGTGAGTGCTTAGGCATAAAAAAGCTTATATGAATAAAAAAAATTATGAATGTTAATGATTGTATTTATTCCTTATACATTTTAAAAACTTTAGTTCAGTGCAGATTGTCATTGATGTTGTGCTGAAATGTAGTAAGTGTCTGCTCCCTTGCTGCTAAAGACAAATTCATGTAATTTCTTTAACCTGTGTTCATTACCTTTTGAGAATGTATTTTTCTAATGTTAATATCAAATCTCTTGAATCTTCTGTAATGTGAATAAGGAACTTTTCTTTGATCTTGAAAGAAAATACAAACATAAATACGTACATAGGTAGGTTGCTACCTAATAGTATCTCTGGGCGGCTTACTATATGTAAAGACAGATATTAAACATGCACGTCTATCACAATGAATATAACATTTCCATTGGTGACTATTTAGGCATGCAACATGTACATAACTATTGTTTTGGTTGATGGCGATCGAACATAAGTTCACCAGCGTGGGCTCACTGAAAAAAAATTACCTACTTACCACTACTTACATGATCAGTGGGTCACTGTTCTGTCAAATTACATTTATTTGTTTTTGTTTTTTATATATGATGACAAGCTTCTTTTTTTTTTTTTTAAATATCGACTTTTACGGCTTGCGGCTTAGCCATCCAGCCAAATCTTTATTATTATTGCCATTATTCTTAAGGGTATTTCCTTAGTTTCTTATCATTCCTTCGTCGTCATATTCGACTATCAATAATTCTTCTGTGGGTCCATAATCTTCATATTTCTTGAAATGTGGATAAAATATATTTGTAAATGTCTTCATATGTTTCAGTGTTTTGTAGCAAAGATGGCAGGAGGCGGGGAATTTCTTTATCTTTATATGTCCTTAGTAAGCCATCTATGAGGAGCATTCTTTGTATATTAAAGGCCGGGCATTGTAATATTAAATGATCAAGTGTGGCTTGTTCACTTGAACAAAATTCGCAGATGTCGGAACTGCTCATACGGATCTTCTTGAGATGGGCTGGAAATCTTCCATGTCCCAATCTTAATCTATTGAGTGTGGTGATAAACCTCCGAGCAGGAGATTTCAATTTGAAGTACCAAGGCTTGGTTGGGATTTTTTCCTGTATTTCTGCAAACCACTTTCCTTTATACTGCTTGCTTGTCTGCCATGCTATATGCCAATGGTCGAACATCCTTTTCCTTACTATAGGATAGTAGTCAGTTAATGGAACGGGAGGAGCTTGAATGATTGTGTTAATAGCAGGAGTTGGTATCTTCATAAGTTTGTCTACTATTTCATTTCCTGTGATTCCACAATGTGATGGAACCCATAAGAATTCAATAATCTTGTCTTTAGTTTCATGAATCATCTGTCTTATCTTTGTGATGTATACATTGGTCTTGTACGTTATGTTGGGATTATCAAGTGAACTCAGTACACTTAATGAATCGGTAACAATAAGGATCAAACGAGTATCTTTGAGGCCCAAGATGTATTGTAAGGCTGATTGTATAGCATAAGCTTCTGCCGTAAATATGGACGTAATTGGATCTAAAGTGAAACATCGACCAAATCTATTCTTAGAATCATAATAGGCTGCTTTTGTTGAGTCATTTGTTTTTGAGCCATCCGTATAAATTCTAATGTAATTTTTCTTTTCAATATTTACAAAGTTGAGGAATTCTTCATTATTCATCACTTTTTGCTTGCAGATATAAGGTTTTGTAATCTGTATTTCTAAAGAGCCTAACTCCCATTTAATATTATGATCTATGCATCTACAAATGTGTTTTAGATCAGTCATGTGCTCAGGTTCTAAAATCTTATTTGTAATATATCTACACATATAATTTTTGTTTGACAACACTTTAACATAGTATTTTTCAGTTAAATATTTCAGTCTTATAAAAATAGGTGGAATACCAGCCTCTATTTCAAGTGAATTAATTGGCGTTGAGCACATTGCTCCTGTAATAACTCTGAGTCCTTTGTTCTGAATAACTTCCAGTTTACGAAATAGAGACTGGTGCAAAGACTTACCATAAACTATTAAGCCATAATCATAATGGCTTCTTACTATGGCCTTGAATACCATGTTAAGTATTTTAGGATCCATTCCCCATGAAATGCTAGCTAAAGATCTCATAATATTAACACTTGTTTGCATTTTATGAACTACTTTTAAAACATGTGTATGAAAGGTTAATTTAGAATCAAAAACTATACCTAAGAAACGTTTTTCTGGGACAACATTAATATTTACAGAGCAATAACTTATTTCGATATTTACAGAATCATAATCAATCTTATTGCTAAATACTACAGCTGAACTCTTCTGCGGGTTAATATCTAATTTTAGCATTTGTTTATAATATAAGGATAATAATTTAAGAGATTCATTTAAAGTATTTACAGCTTGAGATATATTTTTATCATACGTGTACATTACAATATCGTCTGCATATTGCAAAATAGATAACCTTGGAACAGAAACATATTTGTGTATTAAAGAAGTATATAAAATATAAATTAAAGGCGATAATGAAGCCCCTTGCATTACCCCTTTATACACCGTTCTTGGCCCGTATAAAACATTATCGAATTTAACATAAACTTCCCTCGAATAAAAAAAGTTAAATATCCACTTGCATATTTTCCCTGGTATGTTATAGCTGTGTAAAATTTTGACCAACTCAATTAAATCAATGTTATCAAAAGCGCCAGTAACGTCTAAGAAAACACTTATAAGATAATTATTATTTAAGAAGGCGTCCCTTATGTCACCCCCAAACTTAATTAAACTGTCAGTTGTACTGCAACCTTTACGGAATCCATATTGATCAGGAGGAATTATACATCTAGATTCTGCAAATAATTCAAGCCGAGTTTTTATCATATTTTCAAAGATCTTCCCAATACAAGATGATAATGATATTGGCCTATATGAATCTGCAAGTTTAGGATCTTTTTCTGGTTTCAATATTGGTACAACAGCCACAGTTTTCCATGAGCTAGGAATTTGATTTATTTCCCATAATTTATTGAAAATTTTAAGTAAAACGATCTTTGCAGTATCATCCAACTTTTTAATAAGAATATAAGGATAGGAATCTAGACCTGGTGTAGTGTCTTTTTTGTTTTTTAAAGATAAATCAAATTCTTGTTCAGAGAAAGGCAAATTTAAATGAACATTTAAGTCATTGCTATTAAAATAATCATCAAGAGAATCAACAATTATATCTTGATTAGTCAAAGAAATTTTATTCAAAAATTCATCTATGAAACAATCATCTCTAGGTTTATTGCTTTTATATTTACAATTAAATCTTTTAATTAGGTTCCAGACATGACTTATGGGAGTATTTCTATCAAAATTAGAGCAAAAAGATTGCCAACTTTTCCTTTTTTGATCTTTTATTACTATTTTTTTCTGTGCATCTAACTTTTTATAAATTATATAATTTTCTATCGTTGGATGGCGTCTGTAAGAACGTAATGCAATTTTACTCTCATTGACCGCCTTATCGCAAAGATCGTTCGAGAACTGATTTGTGTAATCTAGGGTTATTATTAACATTCTTATAAACAGGAACAAATTCATTTCTAAGACAACTTAATAAAATACAAAATTGATCGTAAGCTGAAAGAGGATTATCTTCATAGATGACTTCATTAAAAAAAGTTTTAGATTTCTTGGTGTAGCTTACCCAATCAGCCTTATTATACAAAAATTTTTCATAGCTTTGTCTTGGTTCATAAAAATTTACATTAATATCGATATTAACCATCGTTGGAAAGTGGTTACTGCCAAGGCTATCATCAGTATAAACTGACCATTCAGATGAAGTAGCTAAACTGGGAGAGATAAATGCAACATCAATAGCTGAAGGCGATTGATTTGGTCGATTAAGTGTAGTAAAATCACCACTATTTAATATGAATAAGTCTAATTCATCAATCATATCATACATCTGATTTCCTCTGGTTTTGTTTATGAGTGAACCGAAAGCTGTGTGATGTGCATTACAATCTCCTATCACAAGTATAGGAGAAGGTAAGGACATTATGATATTCTTTAATGTGTGAACAGGAAAGCGACCATTTCTAGGAGGACAATAAATACCTAGTACAGTTAAAGTACTATTATTTCTCAACTGAACATTTACTGCAACTGTCTGAATTCTGTCTGAACTTGGAGTGTTAATTAAACTACACTTAATGGATTTTCTACATAAGATGGCAACACCGCCGTAACCATTCAGCCCATCTTGACGATACATAACATAACCTCTTATGTTTACAAAATCTGCAGGCCGAAGCCAAGTTTCATTTAATACACATAAATCTATCTTTTGCGAATCTAATAAATGACATAAAAGTGGAATCTTAGGTTTTAAACTCTGTATATTATGCTGCAAAACCCTTAAAGAACCTCTAAGCGCCATATTTGCAGCTAATATTTTTAATAAACATTTCTTTAATTGTTGAACTATTTATTGGTAAGTCATTCTTTTCTTTATTTGTAGTCAATCCTAATAAAGTTTCTACTATAGCTTTAATAACTTTTTCATTATTAATTATATCAACTAAAAGGTCCTTTTCATTTTTATCATTTTTCTTGTTTTGAATTGGAGAAAGCGGCGAAGAAGAGCTCACGGCCTTTGAGAATGTTTTTCCCAGTGCTGGGAAGAATGATCCTAGTGTTTGTTTATTTACAATTTTGGCTTTGTTTTCTGTAATTTTTTGCTGTTTTATAGGACAAATTTTAGACACAGCTATGTGCTCTCCTTTGCAGTTTACACAAAAAGGTTTGTCAGCATTAGTACATTCTTTATAATGATAGGATTTAGAACATATTGAGCACACAACTTCTTTTTTGCAATACTTAGTTGTATATACATACATACATTTATAGCATTGAATAATTGGTCTTATATATTCTTCTACAGGTAAAGTGCACAAACCATAATTAACTGATCTAGGGAGTACATTACCAGCGAAGGTGACTGAGATTGTCTGCAGCGCGACCACCCCTTCTGAAGTTCGCTTCGTAAACCTTCGGACAGATAAAATCTCTTGACTACTTATCAATTTATCAAATAAATGTTTGCAGCTCAAATCTGTGGGTATAAACTTAATCACACCAGTTGATTCTGTTGTCGACGCCGGGATGAATGCCTTGATGGCATGTGAAGTCAAAAAGGAAGTATTGGTCAGCAATGAATTAGCATTTTTAGGATTGTCAAATATAATAGCATACTTGAGAGCATTCACTCGTTTGATTTCTTTCACGCCTTTGTTGTATCTACTGAAAATATTATTTAGGTAAATAGGGTCTTTGTTACCGAACTTAACTGAGTCATCCACACTTTGAATGTATACGGGAAAGACAGTTCCTGTAGAATTGGCTGGGTAGCTCCTTATATGGTTCTGTTTGAAATAAGGTGAGAGCAAATTTTCTTCCTCTTCATCTGAGAAGTCTGTGATAGGACCTGCGGCCTTTCGCTTTTTCTTAGACTTATTTTCACGAGTACCACCGCTTTCGGTACTCATTTTTTGGCGTTTCTACACACTTTTCAATAAGAAAAACCAGTAAAAATAATTTTATTACACAAACGAAAAATTTGTTAAACCTCCCGCCTCGAGCGATGACAAGCTTCTTGACAAACCATGGCATGACAAAAAACTTGTGTCAAACGTATTTTCTTTTTTAACGGTTTTTGTCTCTGGTGGTGTATCCTCCCCACCTGGTGGCATGAGATCTTGGCGTAGGCCTGCGGCAAAGCCGCTGCTGGTCGGGGTGTGGATACACCATTAAAATTTATGTGGGCAAATAGGTAAATTAAAATAAACTAGGTTCAATACATTGTGTTGTTGATTTATTAGAGTTTAAAATAAATTAAACTAAATAATTCTGGTATTTTTTTGTTTCAGTTTTAGGGTTCAGATCAGCACATTCAACCTTATTTTACATTATTTTACTTTTCATTTCAAGTTTATGCTCTATGGTTAGACAAAACTTCGCATCCTTACTTATAGTATGTATATACGTTTGTTTGTTGTAAATAATAAAGACAATTGTGTTTTTTTACGCAATAAGTAAACAGCTGATGATGACTTTCTACCTTCTAAGAAACATTTAACACGTGAAATTATGCATCCGCGAGTGCTGAAACATTGATGACAGTAATAGCGTCCTTGAAAGTCATCAGCGGGTAAAAGCGCGTGACATTGCTAGTTGTAATTTCATGCAGCGACGATGTTTTGAATACCACGCATCACTGGAGCGGTGTCCATCGCGGATGTCAAAATGTTAGGCGGCCTATTGGTGAGCAGTCCGCGGCGACCTTTTACGGCCATGTAGCCGTGAGTTTACAAGCTTGAATTACCCCCCAGGACACGTGGGCTGATCGAAAAACCGTAAGGCGGTTGGCGAAATTATGGATGTAAGTTGATTTTTCTGAGAGATAAACTTTTTAATGTAATTTAATATAATATAAATTGTAATGTTTGTGTACGATAGCGCAATAAATAAATATTGTATTCTATAAAAATATATTATTATTATTATTATTATTATTGTATTCTATTACAAAAATGATAGTACTTTTATATTGATAATAAGAGCAATTCATTCAAAATTATTCCCTAACTATTCCAAAAAATCAAAAATGCACAACGTTGATATTCAAGTTTTCACTTCTGCCGGCACTCCCGGAGTGCAATTTTGTGTTTTTTTTATTTATTACTATCATCATAAGAAAAATATACACATATTAGCTAAATTAATAGTATCTTAAAGCCTATTACAGGTTTGTCTAGGTACTAGTGTTCTCAGTGATCGTTGAGCATCCATACTCGTATAGCAATAAAAATCATTCATCCTCTTGCCCTGTTCCCAGTTTATCTGGGGTCGGCGCAGTATGTTTTCGTATGTTGCGCAGTATAACTATAGATTATTTTAGTCACACAAGTGTTCAACAAAACGACTGCATATCTGCGAATATGTCTGCTATTAAGTGAACGCGCACATCGATCTACTCGACGCATCGATTGTACCGGTTGCATTATGCGACACGGTGTGCGAACTAGCTGCGTTTGCGCGTAAACAACCGCATTCATGCAGATCACTCGCATATGTGCGCATTCGCCTAGCTGCTCTATACCGCAGTAAATTCCTTGTACGCAGTGGTTAACGCCATCCATTCAGTAAACGTGCCCGAAAATACGGGTAAATCGATGACTTGTCTCGGCGCCGGTCGATTTCTAGCCATCTTCTTGATTGCCTCCGCTAATTTTTCAATGCCTCTTTGTTTCCTTGTCGGCGTCGGCGATCGGGCTTCACGGCGCGGCGGTTCTTCATATAGTACTGGCGCGGGCCGTTGCTGCTCCCCCCGTTCGGGCCTCGATGTGCGCAGAAGCGGCTTATCTCTTGGTTCCACAGATTGCCCCACGGTCGTACTATGATGCAACCAGTTTTGAATTCTCTCATCTGGGTCTGCGATGCTACTAGCGGCCTCTTCTCGTATAGATTCCATCGTAGCTGCAAGCCTCTTCTTGATTAACTCAGCTTCTAACTGCAGTTCTCGTTTCTTAATTTCTGCAAGTTGTTCTTCAGCAGCCAGCTTGATTGAACGTATACGCGCTTCCGTACTAGACCTTCTCGATGTATTAGACCGCGCAGGCGACGCGTCACGACGCTCAGCGGCGGCAACCGGGCGCTCTAGTCCGAGAGTGAACGCGGGATTTACGGGGTCCGCGGGGGTCGCGGGGTTCGCGAGACACGCGTGCGCGGGATTCGCGGGCGCCACCGGGGGCACGGGCGCTGCCAGCACCTCGGTAGGTGCGAGCGCCGCGGCAGGTACGGGCGCCGCGGTAGACGCGGGCCTAGCGGGTTGCCACGCCTCTTCTATAGCACGGTTCGACCCAGGGGCGGGGCTTGACTCCCCCCGTTGTAGCCTCGAAGTTGTAGGTTGATGGTGATCGGGGTGGCGAGTGAAATACTCGTGCCCTTGCCGCGTTCGGTGGCTCTTTTTGGTCGCTCATTTTTCTACTTCTTGTCTGCACCATAGATTCTTCTTATATCCGGAATTCCGGATCTATAGGACCAGCTACTGGGCACTGTATTGGTTCTCCACGGTAGATTAATTAAAACACTGGTTCATATTTGAGTAACTGACTGACTGACTGTGTTTTATTCGAAAATGACCCTACTTATATACAAATCAGCCCTGTTTACTTATTGACTAAATCAGTACTTAAAACTAACCAATCAGATTCAGTATCTCATTCTTTCTTCGTTCTATCTCTTTCCCACGCTGTTGCTCGTTGTTCGCTACACTGCGACTATTAGCATCGATGCAGTCACGATACAGCATCGATACAGTCGCAAGCCGTAAACGTTTACACACTGCGCTACTTTCAGCATCGATACAGTAGCGATGCTAATGCGCTTTAGCATCGATGCAGTCGCGATGCAGAAACTGGAAATTCACAAATAATGCATTGTATTTTAGCGACTGCATCGATACTAACGCGAGTTAGCATCGATGCAGTCGCACGTTATTTAAATTAAATCTGCTTATCGCGTGAGTCGCGATGCTGAAGCGCCTTTTTAACATGCGCGAACGAAGACCCCTTAAGAGACCTAAGACCCTTTAAGACCACCACTGCGACTTTTAGCATCGATGTAGTCGCGCGTTTTGAAATGAACAGAACAGATTACGCAATAAACAGATTACATTTAGCATCGATGCAGTCGCCCGTTAGTTTCAATGCAGAAGCGCGACTGCATCGATGCTAGCGCGCGTTAGTATCGATGAAGTCGCCAAAATTCAGTACATAAATTAACAATTTCCAGCTTCTGCATCGCGATTGTATCTATGCTAAAGGCCACAGACTGGCCAGGCCACACCCTGTATGATATATCTTATATGAATGGAACCCCGTCTGTTAGTTCCGAGCGCGACTCGTGAAAAACAGAGGGTGCATCAATATGAACATCACTGAACATCTTGCTTAACCTTCTCACACCAAGCCAGCCATCAGCTCTTAATCCCTTTACACACTGCGACTTTTAGCAGCGATGCAGTCGCGATGCTACCGCGCTAAAAGTTGCAGTGCGTAAAGGGTCTTTGACATACATTGATTAGGGATTGTAACTTTAGATTACTATATCTCTGAGTTAAAGCATTTTTAGCACTATAAGTATAACCAGGTCAAGGTAACTATGTATACTCTGTAGAATTATTGATTAAAAATTGTGGTCCTATTACAGGCCACACGCAGTCCTGATAAAATAAGATATATTTACTATCGCCTGGCTAGCCAGTGATTACTATAGATAGAGGAAGGATATCGATTTAAAGTGAATCACAAGTCCCACAAAACCAAAGTGTGTTGGATTCCTCGCGATGTGTTATCCTTTGCAGTATATCCCTAATGTACAGGATGTTGATTTGCTCAGCGACGAACGACTCAGGGGTGGTAATACAAACGATACTGATGCCAAAAAAAATATATAAAAAATATTTTTTTAAATAGACAAAATCAATTTATTATTACGATACAGCGATCGAGTCAAAACTACCAACACAAGGTAGCCTCTTCGTAGCTTACAGCTACGGCGAAGTATTTCGTAGATACACGCTAGCTACGCGCGGGGGTGCGAGTATACCCAATCGTTTTATCATTTTTTAGAATGTTGTTAAGAGGTTTTCTTTCATAAAACTTTCTTGAAATTTAAAGAAAATATATTTTTTAGAATTATTATAACTCATATTATCATCCCTGATTTGGATATCATTGACCAAAACAACACCCTGTATAAAATTTCCATGTCACAATGTTAGTTACCGTGTACATACGGCCGTCTGAGCCAGGCTTCTAGAGAGATCTAGCATATCTAGGCTGATAACAAATCGTAAGTGACGCTGATATATCCAGGTTTCATCGTTTGTGACGCAATAGTTTTCTTGGAAAATCAAAAATCTAGGCTCAGACAGCCAGAATTTCGCATTTTCTGACTTTCCAGATCTCAACTATCAGAGGGTTTCAGGGCGCTGTTTCTTATAAAATGTGATGTGACGCGTAAGTGACGGTCATCCAAAGTAGTTTCAGCCATTTTAATCCAGTACTTTTTTAGAAATCGTAATAAACGTGGGGCTCAGACAGCCTGATATCCGGTCGTCTGAGCCAACGTGTTTTTCTCTATATTTCACGAAATGTTACGTTTCGAACAAATGTTTTTAGGATTTACTGATGTGACGACGTAAGTGACAGCTCTCGACCAGATTTGAACCTTCGTGGCGCACGCGTATCGGAGAAATTGAGAAAAAACTGCTGGCTCAGACAGCCGGATGCTGGCTGTCTGAGCCACCCAGTTCTACCACTTCCAGGTGTTGTACGAAGCTGAAAACTCATCTAATCTGATGTGACGCGGCCTCTAAGTACAAAAAATCGTAAGTGAAGGAAAATATGTTGATTATGTATGGGGTCTTCCAGGTTTTTTTTTAATACTCTTTATTTGAAAATAACCGCTAGCTCCAGCTGGTTACTACAATATAAGACTTTTTCGATATTAAATACATACTACCAACTCATTCCTCCACTCGTCCCACATTATTACGGCCCATTTGGGACACGATGCAATAATAAATTTTAATCATTATGCAAATCGTCTCCTGATTATTTGGTGGTGCAAAATAATAATCATAAAACGGCGCCGAAGGTGAAACGCAGTTCGCTGGGACTACTTATTATTATTACGAACAAAAATTACTAAGCCAGCCTTATTTCACCTTCGGAACACGAGACGCGCGCCATCTTTGTGTCGTTGACATGTCTTCAATGCGCACTAAACAGTTTCGATCAATATTTTTGATGCGGACGGATAAAGAATGGAATGCGCCACCAGCTGAAGTGTTCCCGAAACCCCTAATTTGAAAATTTTCAAGAGAAGAGTGATTAAGCTATTACTGATCAGACATGATCAATTCTCGACGACAACATCACTTACCACCAGGTGTGACAGTGGTCAAATGGCTGATCATATATATAAAAATATATAGATAGACTATAAAATTATGCAGGATGGAAAGAAATCATCCACTTAATATCATTTATTTTTATAGCTCAAAAGATTTTTATTGAATTTAACAAGAAAGTTTAAATATGTATGTCACAAAATGTATACATAATAAATGAAAATGTAAGTAAGTAACAATGAATATGGCGGTTAGAGAGGTGCGTAGAGACCAACTTACGTAATCAATGAAATAAATCTTTTGTTTTGGACCTGTCATGTTTATTTCCACAGGTTGTAGCGTTTATCTTCTTTTAAAGTTTATTTTCACAGGACAGGAAACATTTACTTTGTTTCAATAAAGCAATGAAATAATTTTTGTGCTTGTGGATTTTTACTTAGTTCGTAGACTTTATTGATTTTATGACAAGTATAGTATACCTACTTACGAGAAGTATAAGTCACATTTGACTAAAATGGTTTTATCAGATGTATATTATAAATTACTTTGTAATCATTAAAAGGGTTTCCTTTCATACAAAAAATGGTGTTAACATTTTTATTACAATATTATTGATTTTATTCTGATTATACTAATATTGATAGTTTTAACTTATTGATTACCTACTTTAAATGACGTTAAAAAAACATTTGATTAAATTATCTACATCTCGTCCAAAGTAAGCTGTAGACATATATGGGATGAATTGATGAGCTACTATTTGTATAAATGCTATACCAGAAACAATTGGTAAAATATATTTTTTTTAACTAAAATAACAATAACAGGAGATTTCCACATCGTAATTCTAAGACGTTGGGTGTGATCAGAATTATCAGTAAACAGCTATCTTAACGCCGAGTAAAAAAAGTAAGTGCAAAGCGCTGAGTATGTCTAGTCAGCCTGGAGCCTAGCTTTTTTGAAGAGAACGCTGATTACGCCTCATAAAAGTAGTAAGTAGTCCAACTAAATACTGATCTGCTGACTGAGTTCTGAGTCTGGAGCTTACGTCAAAACATGCCTGATTGTTGTCATAAGTCTTTGTGCCCCCTTTTAGTATAACTAGCCCAATATCATCACCATAAATTTCTTTAATTCCATTTTTTAATGATATTAATTTCCTAAGTGCAGGTTTTCCTTGTCAGTACATCAGTTACTAATCAGTAGTGTATTTTTTTTTTTTCAGCAACTGTTATCACTTTAAATGTCAACTTTTTCGTCTGACGCTATCTTGCATGTCGAATGAACAGTGATTAAAAAGTGTTTTAAAGTTCTCATTTAACATATTTTCTTTAACTTGATAGCATATTTCTGATTTTTTTAATGGTGAATAAAAATGAGTCTATAGGTACATGGTCTGGTATAAACTATGATCTTGGTAAGTACATCTCATTTAAACTAGAAATGAAAAATAACCCTCCATAGCAAGTGGACAGATTCGCAGCTGGACAGATTCTCGACTGGACAGATTCTCAGGTGAACAGATTAGCAACTGGACAGACTACAGTCGTGAACAATGAAATATACTGAAAAGACTGAAAAACTTTATTTGGGAAAAATAAAAGAATTTAAGTAATAAAAGAAACTTCCAAGTACCGGCAGAAATTCATTTTCGAGATAGCGATCTTAGGCGCTCTAAGCACGTCATTACTGAATATTTGTTATAAACGCAATCCGATAATAAGTATATTTTGTGTCTGTTTATTAATCCGAATTTGCTCTGACCGACGTTTTGTTTCTTTACAGTGATAAGAACGTCTACTTATTTTAGTAACAACTATTTTCGATTGTTTGTTTATTAACTGTTGAAACAAAAAAGGAATGATTTTTGGTATTTTGGCATTCATGCGACGGTGCCAGCCTTCTACAGCATTATTGTTGTCCGAAAATTTTATCCGTAGCAAGACGACTGCTCAGTCGTATTTGCCTCATCCAATAATTTGTGAAATGATTTAAAAAAGGTTTACACTGGTCATCATCTGTAGCGATTTCATTAATTGACAAAAAGCCTTCAGGTATTAATGTCCTGGGCAAAAGTGCTAGGTGAGTACACAATTGTGTCAAATTCCGATCATTTGTGGTAGACTTTAATATTTTTAATTTTTTCCACTCGGCACGTTGAAAATGATAATAACATGCTTTGACGATAACATCTGGATAGATACATTTTACAAATTGTGCAATAGATATAAATTATTAAGACACCCAAACACATAGCAATACGTTCTCCTGCAATTATCACCCATTTTGGTGCCGAAAAGCCGTGACGCGCGTACTTCGTGTGGTGTTAGCCCCGTCTGGCGCACTGAGAAACTGGTCAAGATTTTGTTCAAGTGTGCGTGCGGTGACGCATAGATACTACGGCGCACACGTACAAGCCGCGTTCGGTGCGTTTGTATAAAGATAACTTACTTCCCTTTTATTTTATTTTATTTTATTTTATTTTACAATTTTTGGAAGACTTACAGCTAGAACAAGATTGCTTAAAAACTATAAATAAAAAGAAGGCCATTTACATGTCTCCACTGATAGAACAAAAATGTTAAAGTAAGAAACGCTAGCAAATCAACAATTTGTACTATTTACAATTTTTTATACTATGTCACCAGCTTAGATAAAATAAAATAAAAATGCATGATATTGGTTCAAATAATATTACACAAACGACTGTACAGGATTTTGTCGTTATGTTATGGACTGTACATGTCATGTCCAGTTGCTAATCCGTCCATCTGAGAATCTGTTCAGTTGAGAATCTGTCCAGTTGCGAATCTGTCCACTTGCTATGGAGGGAAAAATAAAAGCCTCCTTTTAAACGTTGAGAAAGTTTAAGAATTACTGAGGACGAGCTGCATTTCGTCCCAAATATTTTAAAGGCATGGTGGGGCAAGTCGATAAATTACTAAATTTTCTATCCAAACAAAAAGGAAACAACTTGCAGAATGAAGTTAGTATTTATATTGTTTTTTTTGCATCTCGTCTCAAGTGGGCCGTAATCACATGGGAAAAGTCGAGTATTATGTAAGTAGTATGTACCTTTCCAAAATTATCTAATATTGTAGTACCTTAATTAAACAAGCGGTTGTTTTAAAATAAATAGTAATCCAACGATTTTTTTTCTTGAAATCCCTGGATACCATAAATAATTAACATATTTTCCTTCATAGGCATAGTTATTGACTACGTAATTAAAAATTTAAATAGCAGGAGAAAGCATCTGCCTAGATATGAGGGGCTTAAGCTTACATTTTCTACTAAATTGTCTTTCTGTTTCCATTAAAGAGTGCGAAGTGTGGCCACCCAAATGCATCAATGTATGGGAAACATTTGAAATGCTTATAACTTTTGATTGGCGGCATATAGAGCCGTCACTTACAATTTTATGTACTTAGAGGCCGCGTCACATCAGATTAGATGAGTTTTCAGCTTCGTACAACACCTGGAAGTGGTAGAACTGGGTGGCTCAGACAGCCAGCATCTGGCTGTCTGAGCCAGCAGCTTTTTCTCAATTTCTCAAAAACGCGTGCGTCACGAAGGTTCAAATCTGGTCGAGAGCTGTCACTAACGTCGTCACATCAGTAAATCCTAAAAACATTTGTTCGAAACGTAACATTTCGTGAAACATAGAGAAAAACAAGTTGGCTCAGACGACCGGATTTCTCAAAAAGTACTGGATTAAAATGGATGAAACTATTTTGGATGACCGTCACTTACGCGTCACATCACATTTTTTAAGAAACAGCGCCCTGAAACCCTTTGATAGTTGAGATCTGGAAAGTCAGAAAATGAGAAATTCTGGCTGTCTGAGCCTAGATTTATGATTTTCCAAGAAAACTATTGCGTCACAGACGATGAAACCTGGATATATCAGCGTCACTTGCGATTCGTTATCAGCCTAGATATGCTAGATATCTCTAGAAGCCTGGCTCAGACGGCCGGATGTACACTAGTTACCGTACTCCTCCAAAACGGCTTACCGATTCTTACCAAATTTTATATGCGTATTCAGTAAGTCTGAGAATCGGCTACTATCTATTTTTCATATCCCTAAGTGATAAGGGTTGTTATCCCTTAATTTTTTTTTAAAATAATGTGGCATTAAAAATACATACAACCCTATTTTTTTCTTTTTTTTCACTAACCCCTATTTTTTTATAGCCTACTACTTACTTACTTACTTACGTACTTTGATTAAAATTTCCCTTAGCTTCTTCTTCTTCTTAGTCATCTCTTCATTTCTGAAGGTCGTGCCTGTCCTGGAAAGGTGGTAATTTAGAACCAGACGAACATAAGACATACGATACTTTTTATCCCGTTAGACGGGGCAGGGCGGAACGGGGCTGGGGGCGAAACAAAGTTCGCTAAGTCCACTACTGTATGCTGTAACTAATGCTAAGTGTAATGTTTTTTTTATTAAAACGTTTTAGGGCGGATGTTATGTCGGGGCGCAGTAGTTGCATGCATTTTGCTGAATAAACATTTTGTACCAGTATGCGGAACACGCTCGGCGGCGATCGCCAGTCGTTCCCTGCACCACCCGAAGTCAGGTCGTACATTCCAAATTGTAGTAGCCCATTTTTATAACGTAAATTATTGTGAAATCTGTGGACCATGAATAGACACATCAGTGGTATTAAGTGACTTTTATTTGAGACACTTAGTAGGCACCTCTGTACCTTCTGGGAGTCTATATCGGGCATGTAACTTAGTAACCAGTAGGAAATAATGATAGACAGTGCGACGCCAACGCAGCAGCCCCGATAAATACATGTATCAGGCCTTATTAGTATTCCGTTTTTGAATATTTTTGTAACTTTGTCAGGCATGGCCTTTGAAAAATGAAGGCTACAATTAACCCTCCATAGCAAGTGGACAGATTCGCAACTGGACAGATTCTCAACTGAACAGATTCTCAGATGGACGGATTAGCAACTGGACATGACATGTACAGTCCATAACATAACGACAAAATCCTGTACAGTCGTTTGTGTAATATTATTTGAACCAATATCATGCATTTTTATTTTATTTTATCTAAGCTGGTGACATAGTATAAAAAAGGGAAGTAAGTTATCTTTATACAAACGCACCGAACGCGGCTTGTACGTGTGCGCCGTAGTATCTATGCGTCACCGCACGCACACTTGAACAAAATCTTGACCAGTTTCTCAGTGCGCCAGACGGGGCTAACACCACACGAAGTACGCGCGTCACGGCTTTTCGGCACCAAAATGGGTGATAATTGCAGGAGAACGTATTGCTATGTGTTTGGGTGTCTTAATAATTTATATCTATTGCACAATTTGTAAAATGTATCTATCCAGATGTTATCGTCAAAGCATGTTATTATCATTTTCAACGTGCCGAGTGGAAAAAATTAAAAATATTAAAGTCTACCACAAATGATCGGAATTTGACACAATTGTGTACTCACCTAGCACTTTTGCCCAGGACATTAATACCTGAAGGCTTTTTGTCAATTAATGAAATCGCTACAGATGATGACCAGTGTAAACCTTTTTTAAATCATTTCACAAATTATTGGATGAGGCAAATACGACTGAGCAGTCGTCTTGCTACGGATAAAATTTTCGGACAACAATAATGCTGTAGAAGGCTGGCACCGTCGCATGAATGCCAAAATACCAAAAATCATTCCTTTTTTGTTTCAACAGTTAATAAACAAACAATCGAAAATAGTTGTTACTAAAATAAGTAGACGTTCTTATCACTGTAAAGAAACAAAACGTCGGTCAGAGCAAATTCGGATTAATAAACAGACACAAAATATACTTATTATCGGATTGCGTTTATAACAAATATTCAGTAATGACGTGCTTAGAGCGCCTAAGATCGCTATCTCGAAAATGAATTTCTGCCGGTACTTGGAAGTTTCTTTTATTACTTAAATTCTTTTATTTTTCCCAAATAAAGTTTTTCAGTCTTTTCAGTATATTTCATTGTTCACGACTGTAGTCTGTCCAGTTGCTAATCTGTTCACCTGAGAATCTGTCCAGTCGAGAATCTGTCCAGCTGCGAATCTGTCCACTTGCTATGGAGGGACAATTAATTGGTGTTTCAGAATGAACGCTTGGCTTTACCAGCGACACATCACAGTTAGGGATAATATTTTTGACCGTGTTATCATATCACATGCAAAGTTATCTGCAATATGTTTAGTATTGAGACCTTGGGCGTTAAACGCTTTAATTATTATTTCATCAATTGATAATGTCATTCGTCTTAATATTCGGTTTACTAATTGACAACTTACAACTTCCTAAATATAGATTTTACTTACACAAAAACTCCGCTATCTTTTATTCCGAGGGAAACATCTAGGGATTCTTAATTTTATTGAAAAAGAAATGGGAATTTGCGCAAGGAATACACTGCCTTTTTGTAGACTTCGCCAAAGCTTATAATAGTATTGACAGACAATCACTCTTCTCCATCCTGAGAAACTTCAGGATTCCTGATAAGCTCGTACGGCTAATTGTAGTTGCCACGGGTGTGAGTAAAATGCGGGTGAAGGTTGGGGGAGAGTTGACGGATGAATTTGATGTCATTACTGGTCTTAAGCAGGGAGATGCGTCATCTCCTATGCTATTCAATTTAGCTCTAGAACACGTAATCAGGAAAGTACAAGTACTGCCCGATGGAGTGATGTTGAATGGCCAGCATAAAATAGTCGGATACGCAGATGACTTAGCCTTGTTGGGAGAAAACAGTGTCACCGTCTCCGATAAGGCGAAGGTACTGGGCGAGGAGGGCTCTAGAGTTGGTCTGAAAATCAGCAGGGAGAAGACTGAGTTCTTACATATGCAGAGATACACGAATATCTTGGAGTCCAGAGATATCCTGGTCGTAGAAGGGATTACGTATAAAAAAGTGAAGAAATTCAAATACCTAGGCTGCCTGATAAATGATTCCAATAGCAGAGAACAGGAGATTGAATTTCGCATTCAGAATACCCTAAGATGCGCGGCAGCTCTGCATAAGGTGTTGGTGTCCAAGGTGATACGTCGGAAGACTAAGATAACAGTCTATAAAACCGTCATAAGACCTATCTTTATGTACGGATGCGAGGCCTGGACACTAACCCTGAAAGAAGAAAACAAGCTTCTCGTTGCTGAAAGAAAGATTTTTCGTAAGATCTTGGGACCTACACAGAGGGAGGATGGTGGCTGGAGGATCCGTAAGAACCAAGAACTGGAGGATATAGTGTCTGAGCCGAACATCATTGGGGAGATAAAGGCAGCAAGACTCCTTTGGCTCGGGCATTTAGAAAGAATGCCGAATGACAGGGCGGTAACGAAGGCGTACATTGGGCAGCCTGTAGGTCGTCGACCGGTCGGCAGACCGCGATACCGGTGGAGAGATGAAGTGGCCAAGGACCTACGCGCTCTGAATGCAGAAAATTGGGAGGAGATTGCTCAAGATAGGGCGCGCTGGCGCCATCTCGTATCGGAGGCCAAGATCCACTTCGGGTCGCTGAGCCAACGGAGTAAGTAAGTGCTTAAAGCTACGAAAAAGCAATACATACAAAGTTAGGCGTATATAAATAAAATTTATACCGATGCATGAGATTGGCCAAATATTCCCTTGACCATCGCCGCCAAAAGTTCTGAAGCATCGCCTGTGTTACCTGCCAGCGTCTCAACGAATTAAAATGTGAATTCTCATAATTTGTTTCAGGGACTGTCAATAGAGGTTCTCCTATTAAGAAGTGACCAGGTGTAATAGGATTATGTTCTTCCGGATTGTTACTTAACATTGTTAAAGGCCGTGAATTTAAACAAGCCTCTATTTGCGCTAAAAGTGCCGACATCTCTGCATAAGTTAACGTAGACTCGCCGATCACGCGTCTTATGTGATATTTAGTGGATTTTATACCTCCCTCCCATAATCCCCCAAAGTTAGGAGCGCTGGGTGGTATAAAATGCCAAGTGGTTCCTTGCACAGCCAGAGCTTCGATAACTTCCTTAATCATAGTGGATTTCTCAGCGTTTACCATGTCCTTTAATTCCTTTGAAGCACTTACAAAATTTGTGCCGTTGTCGCTGTGTAAGTTAGCACAGTGACCACGCCGTGCAACAAAACGTTTAAATGCTTCTAAAAAACCTCTAGATGTCAGATCACTTACAACCTCTATATGTATAGCCTTTGTGACCATGCACACAAACAAGGAAATATAGCCTTTATACGCCTTGTGCCCTCTGCCTTTCGAAGTTCTCAAAAAGTTCTCAAAAGCCCTAGCTGGTGTGACCCTAACTGATGGCAAAGATCCCATGAGCTGAGTTTGTTCTCTGGCTTTGTGACGAATGCAAGGGACACATTTACGTATGTGCTGTTTTATTAAATTTTTACATCTAACAATCCAATACGCTGATCGTACGTAATTAAATGCTAACGTTACATCGCCATGTAATGTTTTTAAATGAGCATCAACAACAATTAGTCTTGATTAAGCTGAATGATGTGGCAGTATAGTTGGATGTTTGACCATTTCGCTTTCCTGTGACTGTGAAATTCAACCGCCCACCCTGAGCAATCCATTTTCATCTAAAAACGGAGTAAGCGAAAGAATTTTAGAATGTTTTGATTTAATTTGTCCTAATAATTTTAATTCCTCTATTTCTTGTGCGTATTCTGCAGCTTGAGCTAACTTAATACAAGTGTTTAAAGATTCACCTTACTCAAATGAACTAAGACAGTTGGAATTTCGTACAACTGTTTTTTTTCTTGTCATAAACCATCTGCAGTAAGTAAGCTACGACGCGAATCAACTTGGTAAGTGATGAATATTTTTCCAAAAGTGATTGATCTATCGTACCCACATGGACTTTTAAAGATTTCTCTTCCTGAGTCTCATTGTTTGGCAATTTGGTATACGTAATATTTTGTTCTCTTAAAAACCTTGGACCAAACTTCCACATTTCTTGTTGTGCCAGATCTGCAGGACTAACGCCACGGGAAGCGCAATCTGCTGGATTGTCTTTAGTAGACACGTTAGACCACCGAGAAGATTCTAGAGTGTTATGAATCTCTGCAACTCGGTTGACAACAAATGCTGGCATGTTTACTTAACCAAGCCAGCACTATAGTTGAGTCTGTCCAAGCTCTGATACAATCCTTTGGAATATGTAATACCTCAGCAGTTTCAATTAACAACTTAGCAACCAAAACAGCCCCACACAACTCCAAACGTGGTATGCTTACTTGTTTTACTGGAGCAACCCTTGTTTTGGCGCCAATCAGTCCAAAGTGAATCTCACCTGATAAATTGATTACGCGTAGATAAACGGCAGCTGCGTAAGCCACATTGGATGCATCTGAGAATTTATTTATTTATTTATTTATTTAAGAACTTCATGCACACAACAAAATATTGTAGGTACATATGGCGGACTTAATGCCAAAAGCATTCTCTACCAGTCAACCATAGGTCAGGACAGAGAAAAATATATATACAGGCGGTGCAAGTAAAGTTAAAGAGACAATAAAAGAGAAGAGAATAGCGATAGAGATAACTATAATACGATGATAAACATACATACTGCCTATTACTTATATACGATTATATAAAAATAATGAAATAATATATTTATTATATAAACATACACATCATTTAAATATACATAATATGGTACACATAGATAAATTAATGTCAATGAGACGGGTCAGTGAGTTCGTCTCTATATAGTGTTCGTAATGCCTTTTTGAAGATAAATTTCGAGGTAGATCCATGTAATTCTACAATAACGTCGTCTGTCCGAGTGTTTAGCCATCTATGGATGCGAAATCCTGTTAGGTGTGAAAACTCATCATGGTAAGTATTCCAATCATCAACTATATCTTTTGGAGGTTCTTCTTCCCATCCTGTTCCTGCTATCCATAATTGCTGTATAAATACTTTTGCTTTTATAATACACGGTGCTATCCATCCTAATGGATCGAATAGGCGCGACACATCTGATATAATTTTTCTTTTTGTTACAGGTGCAAATAGCTGGGTCCCGAGACGACCCGTCTGGTGTAGTGGTCGAGAAATCGCCTACTACGCAGCGGGTGCGGGTTCAATCCCCGCACAATACAAACATTTGTGTGCATGAACATGTCTGTTTGTATTGGTCTGGGTGTTTTCTATGTATATCATGTATGTATTTACAAACAAAAAGTATTTAAGTATTATATCCGTTGTCTGGGACCCATAATACAAGCTTTGAGTAGCTTACTTTGGGACTAGATGGCGATGTGTGGGAAAGTCCAAAGGATATTTATAAGGATATTTATATTTTTATCAGTATCTTGTAGTAACTCCATGTGGTCTAGCTGTAAATATTCATTCATTACTTCTGTATAACTTTTCTTTAGCCCTTCATTTGTAGCAAATTTTCTTTCTAAACCTTTCAATCTTCTGATAGCTATTTCACGTGATTCTCCATATTTACAGGAAGGCGCCTCTTCACGAAATGGTAGTTTTACCACGTATCTCCCGGATTCATCACGACGAGTGGTTGCTGCGAAGATATCTTCACATCTTTGTTCTTCGGTTGTTTGCATTTTTTGATTAAATAAAGTGTCCGATTCTAACTTCCAAAACCTTTTTAAATCAAACCCCTCAACACAAGTATGTAATACTGTAATGCGATTCTCGTCGGTAGCTGTATTTACCGGTCCAGATATATTCCACCCAAGTGTGGTGCACTGTGCTACTGGCGAACTACTTGGTCCCCGTAAAACCCCATCCTTTAATATCTGACTATATACATCTGCTCCTAGTAGAATATCAATTTTGTTCGGTACATCAAATTGAGGATCAGCTAAATAAATCTGAGACAATTCATCCCAATTGTCTAAAGAAACACTTTGTCCTGGTAAGTGTGAAGTAATATTACTTAGCACAAATGCTTTCACCTCGATCTCAAAACTCGGATCTAATTTGGATTTAAGTATAAGTGAAACCCTTGATCTTGATAACAGAGCAGGTTTCTCGTCACCTAAGCCTGATATCGTATTTGTCACATTTGTTTTCTTTAGTCCCAAACCTTGAACCGTAGCTTTGGTCACAAACGATGCTTGAGAACCTTGGTCTAGTAAAGCTCTTAAAACGTGATATTGACCAGTTCGAGCCTTAACTTCAACCAATGACGTTGCCAACAATACATGACTGCTCTTACCTTTAGCATGACAAGCCATATGACTTGCAGTCTCGATGTGCCGCAAATCTTGTTTTGTACTCTTTATTTGGTTGACCTCCCCTGAATTTTCAGTAACTGCTTGACCTACAACCCCTGAACCAACAGCCGAAGTGGACCCGGATGAACTTGGATGTAGCAACGAATGGTGAAGTTTTTTACAAACTCTGCAGTTAATGGGTGTTCGACAAAATTGTACACCATGATTACTGCCTGAGCAGTTGAAACAAATTCTGTTTTTCGTTACAAAATAACGTCTTTTTTCGTAGTCTAAATTAGCCATTTTTTTACAAAAACACAATTTATGTTCTTCACTACAATACTCGCAAAACATTTTTTGAACATTAGTAGTGTTTAAAACTTTTGCATGACTGACATCCTGACTGCCGCGTACAGAAGTAACTTGCTTACCCATATGTTTAGTTTTGATATATTCCAATGCACGAAATCTATCGTACAAAAATCTTTCATTTGATCATAAGTAGGCAAACAGTCAGACGCTACAGTTTTAGCAATATGCAGCTCCCATTCCTTACGTGTCTCGGGGTCTAATTTTAAACTCAGTAAATGTATTATAATAATATCCCACGTAGACACGTCTATACCTAAATGGGTTAAGGCACTTAAACAATCTGAAGTTGTATCTATCAACTCTTTTAAAACACTTGCTGATACAGTAGTGGCATTTTTTTGGCTTAAAAACCGTTTTAAAATATTATGTGCCAGATATTTTTTATTACTATATCTTTGCTCTAAAAGTGTCCAACACTGTTCGTAACTAGCATCGGATACAGGTATGTATTTAATAAGCTGTTCCGCCTCTCCCTCCCGTCAAATATCCTTTTAAGTATTGCAAACGCTATACATTATCAAGAGATTGATTTTTGTGTATCATCGAAACAAATAAATCTCTAAAAGTAATCCATTCCGTATAGTTGCCTGCAAACATAGGTATTTGAATTTCGGGTAACTTTACTTGCGATTGAGATGGAAAGCTTGACTTGCTACTAACTCTGGACTCTACGAACTCTTTCGGTAAAGTAGAAAGACATTTATTTAATTCACTCCGATAGCTTAGAAACACTTATTCTGTGCTATCGTACACATCATTAACAAGATAAGCTGTTGCATTTAAAATTTTAGGATTTGCTTGCTGTAACAATTCTTTGTGACCCTGTCTAAATTCAGCCCACATCTCAATCAATGCCTCTAACTTATTATTTACATAATCTCTAGTTATGCGCTCTTTCGGTGACTTTTTAAAGTTAGTTTGAGCCTTAGCAATTCTTGATGACAGATCATCTTGATAACTAATTAAAGCTTCCATAGCAGCTGGCATAGTGAATCGACAAACAAACAATAGCAGTACAAGTTAAAATACAAATCTGTAACTTATAAATTTTATGAAGCTAAAAAAATCTCGAAAATTTTCTAAGTGTTTTACAAATCTACAGAAAATCGGGCATGGATTCCCCGTACCTCCGTTTTATAACTAAAATTACGCTAAGTCCTAATATACTTTGTTAAAATTATTCTAAGTTCAAAATTCTTCTGTTGAAAATATTACAAGTCCCAAAATGTCTAAGAAGTTTTCACTAATCTTGAAATTTTTAAAGTTTTCACGTTCCTTGAAGAAAGGTTGAAATTCGCCTATTTAATAAGTTCAAATGTACTCACGGTTTGACACTTTACTCACACAAAGATCTCAAACTAATGATATTATGAACACAGGAAAGTCCGTAATTTTACTTTAAATTATTTTTCTTATGCAAGTAATTCAACCCAGCTAAAGTGTTGGTTTAAAATAATGCAAACATTCTTTAAAAGTTTGCGGCAGCCATTTTTATCTATGGAGTTCTTGTTTTGCTTTTCGTGTTAAATCTTAAATTTCAAGTAAACAGTTGTATGTCGATTGAATAAAAGTGTTTTCGGGGTTTTTTTAATTTGCATTTGAAACGATAGTGATATTGCAGTGTTACTTTGAGTGTCATAAAAGTCATGTTGTTTTCAACGAGGCTTCAAAAGAAGACTCGTTTTGTTTTGAAAGTTTTAACTGTGCGCTGATGCCCTAACTAAAGGCAAGACCTTTGCTTGTAAATAAGGAAGGCCAAAATCGTATCATAACCACTATGGGTATCAGTTAAATGGTATGTCATTAGAAAATCATCCATTTCCTTGATATTTGTGTGTCGTGTAAAATCATCGCAAACACAGCTTGTATGCTTCCTTCACTTGGACGAATAAACCACTGGACGCGCAATGACAGGCAATTTCGCTTGTGCCCCCTTAGCCACGAAGCGGGTTTTTTGGCCTCACTTACAGATGACGTCTTGTCAGTACGGTGATAGAGCTCAGTCAGAAACATTGACGGAAAAAATGGGTAAATGTGGCTTATTTTTGTGTAAATTATAGCGGCAAGACAAAAAATATTCATTTTCATCCGTAAGTAACGTTTTATCCCAAAAAAGCTGATATTTTTCATGAAAATAGTGAAATGTGTTTTCCAAGAGAAAAGTAACATTGCCATTTAAAAAAGTGGTGGTCAGTTACTACAAGATAACGTATACTATATACGGTAGGATTGTCGTATGTTTATCATTCGTTCTCTTGTCAGTTTAATTTTAATTGTGCTTGACAATTGTCGATCAATCGTATCGATAAACATTTATTATTTGTTAAATATAAATTCTTTTAAAATAAAATGATAAATCTGTAAAATGTTTCACTCGAGAGTAGATTAAGGTAATCTTAAAAATACAACAGTTTGCTTTAAAATTTTAAACTACTTAATTTATGACAATACATCTTTAAAATAAAATTCAGCTTTCTTGTGGATTCATTTAGGAATATAAAGTGGGTCGAAGGGAGACAAAATGTATCCCCACAAAACATTACCGAATATGTGGTATCCATATAACACCAGTGTGATTTAATGCTCACGCAAAAATCTACTTCTTAATTATCCCAAAGTAGGATTTAAATGGTGCTGGGCTGTATGTACTTATGGGCGGTTTCACAATGTCTTGTCGTTCTATATTTCAGTTGTTCATGGATTTGTGCATTAAACATGTCCATAGTGTAAATTTTTACAAAAGATTCGTTCATTCATTCGTTCTGCACATATCGATAAAAAATATCGACACTTTCATGCACTAAATGTCAAAAATTGACATGACAAGCTCCTCCCGCCCCGCAGAAATTGGCTAATGATGTTTTCATACATTCGCTCTTGCGTTTCATATCCAGTGGTTAATTCATCCAAGTTCCTTCATCATAAATTGCACAGAAAAAACCTAGGTAAGTTATTATTTGCTGGTATTACACCGTCATTTTCATATAGCTCTATACTAGACACAAAATCTAAGATCAATATTGAATTTGTTCCGAAGTTCGGAATCAAAATTAGTATGTGCCTACTCGATTACAAATTTAATGCACGCCCCTGGTAGACGTTTCCAACATAATGTTTCATTAAAATTCAAAGTTTTTCTATAGTCGTTAGATATATTGTCATTATCCATAATCTAAATATTTTATGGCCGTCTGTACATTAGAACACCTAATATTATTTATTGTTTTTCTAAGCTTAGGACTATCTTTTATAACATAACATCTGTACTTATGCAAACTTCATACATATAATACAACGAAACGTAAATATTAAAATATAAGCGGACACTACGAACAGCTTTACTACCGACTAGCGACGCAAGTAAAAAAATAATAATTCTTATACATATTTTAGGCTCTCCGTATATGGTTTTTCTTACTACGATCAATAGTTGTCTCCGAGCTCACTAAAAGTAGTTTGTTTTATTGATTGCGTTTAAACAGCGATATTTTTCAAGTGTAATATCGAAGCAAGAGAAACCACATGTGATTCAGTCACATCATGTTGACTTGCGATACTCATTGTAAGCACTTATATTAATGACTGTACCCGCTTAACGGGACTATTTTTAACAATTTAACACACATTTGTAGTAACGCGCAGTATTTTTTAAACACATCGCATCACTACAAAAGCGATTACTAGTACTGTACATATTTACAAGCTAGCAAATTATTTGGTTAACATCGTTACGTGACTAAACCATCGCAACGTGTGCGGTTCTGTGACGTGTCTACTCTATCAGCCATCTTTGTCAAGCACCTAAAAAGACAGAGACAGCATTCGAACTGGAGTAGCAAAGAATATACAAGTTACAGAGTAGTCATTGGATTATTCAACACACAGAGATCACAAGGGTGACCACTCAGTTGATATTACACAGTCTCCACTATCGTTACCGGTAATCGCCAAACAACAGTTTGGCGAGATATGTCCATCGGGTATCTATCATAACACAGATTTTTTTGGTATCGAATTTCATTTCACAGAAAACTATTCAATGAACGTTAATATCTTTTTTTCTTGATTAATCGAATAGTTAATAATCGTCGTTTCATAACATCGAATAACAGTCCACCAAAAAAATGTTTCCTGCTGTTTTGTTAAGCAGAATAACGATATATCAAACTAATGTTTCATAGAACTATTAAGTTATCGATATAACCTTTCATAAAAACTTGTTTCGATGTGAAATGGTTCCCATATATTTTTGCATACGCATGAAAGTAAGAAGGCATGCGCATGCATACGCATGCAAGTAAGAAGGCATACATACATGTATTAATGCATGCAAGTAAGCAAGCAGGCATGCATTAATGCAAACAAGCAGCATGCATTAGGATTTCCTCGTCTCCGGCGCTGCGGGAATAGCAGCCTCGTCGTCCTTACGTAACAAGGCGCAGTCACCCACGCTCGCCTACACCTTGTTACAGCGGGCGGAGGCTGCTCTCCCTCCGCGCCTCCGGCTTTTGAATTACACTCTAGTATCGGGCAGACTAGTACCACGGCGAGGAGACCACGGCGAGTCGGGATTAACGCAGTTTATTTATTAGATCAATATTAATTTATTACATATTTATATCAGTTATGCTTTAAATTGTCTACTTATAAAGTATGCAATATAACATTAGTAACAAATTCGTTTGGAAATACGGACTTTAGTGAAGTAAAATTCGATGTTTCAAGAATTCTGCATATTGAAACTTACGTGGAAATAAAATTATGGGTAACAAAATAGAAAGCTAACGTAACTTCGATTAAATACGTAATTTATGATAAACTTTAAAAAAAAGTAAAAACCGACTTCAAAACCAAAATGCACTAAAAAGTCTTAAATAAACTCTTCACCATTGAAAGGAAAGGAATCCGTTTTAGGCAAACAATTTCTTTTTGGAGTCGGTGCTGTGATAGTTGATGCTTGATGGTCAAAGTAAGGGCTGTGATAGTTGATGCTTGATGGTCAAAGTGATGCCACCGACTCCAAAAAGAAATTGTTTGCCTAAAACGGATTCCTTTCCTTTCAATGGTGAAGAGTTTATTTAAGACTTTTTAGTGCATTTTGGTTTTGAAGTCGGTTTTTACTTTTTTTTAAAGTTTATTTTATTTCTTAATTTTTAGTGATGATTACATAAGAGGGGGGGGGGAGTTGCACCTTATGATTCTATATTGTAAGAAGCTACAAATTACCTATCATAAGTTCCGTCATTATAATTACTGAACTCCTAAGCGTTAAGGAGTTCCACCATCAGCTTAGCCCCACAAGATGTTGATTATCAGACGTAACAACACGTCAACATTAAGATTCTAGTAAAGAAACACTATACGTGCCTTTAAAATTTGAGGGTTTCCCTCAATTACACCAAGATGCCATCATCAGATCCCAAAATGGAAAAAATGGGACCAACTAGAAAGTACACCCTCTAAGTAGGTGAAAAAATTTTTCGATTCGGTCGACAAACGACTGAGATATGAGATAACATACATACAAAAAAAATAAATAAAAAAAAACATACAGTCGAATTGATAACCTCCTCCTTTTTTGAAGTCGGTTAAAAAGAAGTAACGATGAAGTAAGTTTGTAGATAATAAGCATTCAATCAAATGAAATTGTGATGTAACAAGATTCTAGAATTTGTTGAATATTATTTTGAAACATCTGCGAATCGTTTTATGGGGAATGAAAATCGATGAAGAAAATTGCGATAAAGTTATGGGTTCCCATGTCCATCAGCTGCGCTCGTCTATATTGACAAGAACACGTGTGTATAAGTGCTTCTGAGTTACTTCTACTAATTCGTACTTTAGGGTTTTAAGTCCGTCTTTCTGGAACACCTTACTGGTCTGTGATAGCAATTGATATCTGAAATGAATCAAAAAAGCGATTTAATACCTTCAAAAAAAAGAATTTAAAAAAAAATACCTTTTGTACCAGTTTAGTTCATAAGCTTTAGCTACAACCAACGACCTCTATTTGACACTAGACAGGCTTTTCAGAACAAACTTTGTTGTTTAAAAATTGAGGCTAGATGGAGCATCTTTCAAAGCGTTGCCAGTTGATTGCCGTATTTGTGCATACTTTGGAATCTCAGAAAATGTGACACAAAATTTGTTCTGAACAGTGTTTCTACTATAATTAAAATAAAGTCTATGGCTCCAACTATTGAAAGTTAAGTCAGAAGGAAGTGACTGGTTATCGGATATTAAACTAAGTAGTTAACTAGAAATAATAAATAGGTACCTATGCAATATAAATTTTTCTTTTGCCTCAAATAGCCACTGGCTAATCAACCACACAAAAGTTACATAGATTAAGGCAAAAGATCGGACATTAGGTGCATTAAATGACTGTCAGCTCATAGTTATCTTGACTACGAGTATGACCGCTACATTGGCTTGTATGTAAAAATGTACCTACGTAATATAAATATTTTATGTAAGTAAGCATATGAACTTACCTCTTTGGATTTGGTGATGATTTCTTGTGATCTAACATAGCATACCGCGCTATAGAATTCTTATACCTCGCTATGTGGTAATTCATTTTTCTCAACCTGAAACATAACAAAATAGATAATCAATCATAGTTTTTCAACACCGAAAACTAGGCATGGAACATTTCATAAATAGCAGATGACATTGCATATGAAATGAAAATATTTTTTCACACCTGCTACTTTTTTTCATCAATCGCACTCTGCGAAATCATAGACCCTTACACACTGCGACTTTTAGCATCGATGCAGTCGCGCGTTTTGAAAACGCGCTTCAGCATCGCGACTCACTAAATGAACAGATTTAATTTAGTATCGATGCAGTCGCCAAAATTCAGTACCTAATTTATAAATTTCCAGCTTTAGCCATCGCATCCAGCATCGCGGCTGTATCGATGCTAACGCGCTTTCGCATCTGCATCGATGCTAAAAGTAGCGCAGTGTATAAAGGTTGACATTTTGCGACTGCAGCGATGCCAACGCGCGTTAGCATCGCGACTGCATCGCTGCTAAAAGTCCCAGTGTGTAAAAGATCATAGATCATACGAATTCAGTTTCATTGACGATAAAAATTTAGCGGGCGAAGTCTTTGAGCGCGAGCGAGCGATAAGGAATGATTATTCTCTATGCGGTCGTAGCAAAGGACTTACGACGCCTAGCAATTCAAATGTGAAGTTTATCGCATAGGCATTAAGTTGAGATCATCTTGTAATGATTTCGTAGCGAGTCAGTACAAAAATCGCATTATTTGCTTACAGTAAATTCACATAAAATTCATTAGTGACGTACTTGTGTCGAAATTGAAACTGCGAAAAAATTTTGTCAAAAAAATTTACAATAAATTTTTCATGTGATTTCATATAGAAACAAAAAACATGATTTCATGAAATGAATATGAAAAAAAATTGCAATAATTTCCATGCCTACTGAACACCATGTTATGTAGTTCTATTTAATTTTTTATTAGTTTAAGTAGTATCGTAAGCGCGGTGAAGATGATTCGCCGTCTGAGTGTGTGAGTGGTGCGTGGATGATGTATCCAAATGTCATAACGCACACGTGACCGTAAATATTTGTGTATAGGCTGACGTTTGTCTTCCACCTCCGTCTCACCGCTCACCTACCACAGGCGGTGACTAAAGAACGCAAAGACTCATCGCAGACGGACAAATCTAAACGTGCCAAAGAGACATCGCACATCATTTACTCTCTTGCACTTGCACTGTTTATGGATGACGTCACATCTGCGTGACAGAGAGAGGCTCGCGTTGTTTTGTTTGTATATGTGCGTTTATCGAACAGGTTTGAAAATGGGGTTATTCGCTCGCATTATCGTGAATGCTTACCTATACGACATGTCGTTATCCTCGCCACCCCAGCCCCAATACTTATTGGAAAAGCCATTGACCTTAGTGACCATCTCCAAGGTCAACGCTGAAACCCCTCCGAAGAGGTTCTCGTGAGGCAACCTGAAAAAATCGACGGAAACATTAACAAACAACCAAAGTGAATAGGCTTCGTTGGGTGAGTTCGAGTAAAAATGTAATAATTCGTGTTTCAAACACAAATTACAGAAAATTTTAAATGAATTTGAGTTATTTTGTAGTAATAAAGCTGGATTTACCATTTATTGAAATAAATATGTAGATACTGATTTTTCATATAAATAGGTACTGTTTGTTGCTAAAATAAAAGTTATAACCCGACTAAATTATATCACTTCTTCTTCTTACTTACGACTTGGTACTAGGGTCGGGTTAATAAATTAAAGGCACTAGTGCAATAATATACCGAAAAAGCACGCGTGTTTAATTTATAGGATTATGAGCCAAAAATCGGTGAATTAAAAACGTCATTTTGAGCAAGTGTGTTGAAATAGTACATTATGATACAAGTGTGCTAAGTTGACCATTATATACAAGGCGATATTGTGTGCGCACGAGCGAAAGCGAGTGCGCCATAAGAAAGCCGCGTATATAATGGTCACAGGCACACGCGTATCATACGACGTTTTTCAACACACTTGCGAGGAAAAAACAAGACTCTTCATTTAGTAACTTTTTGATTAATAAAACATTAAGTAATAGTACATTATGATACAAGTGTGCTAAGTTGACATTTATATACAAGGCGATATTGTGTGCGCACGAGCGAAAGCGAGTGCGCCATAAGAAGCCGCGTATATAATAGGTCACGGCACACGTGTTTCATACGACGTTTTTCAACACACTTGCCATTAATCAAAACTTCATCACACCACAGCCGACAATTATTTACGAAAAATGCACTTACTAATCTGTGGAAAAATGGCGCGTTGCTTTTTTTCTTGCCGCGAAACAGATGCGCGCGCAAGGCTAAGGCGCGAACTAGATCGGCCAACAGCCAAGACTAAAAATGTAACAATTCGTGTTTAAAACACAAATTACAGAAAATTTTAAATGAATTTGAGTTATTTTTAGTAATAAAGCTGTATTTACCATTTCTTGAAATAAATATATACATACTGTAATTTTTCGAATATATGTACATTTTGTTCCTAAAGTAAAAGTTATAACCCGACTAAATTATATCGCTTCATCATCGTACTTACTACTTGGTACTAGGGTACAAATGTAAATTGGTTGGGTTAATAAACAAAAGGCACTAGTGCAATAATGTACAGAAAAAGCACGCGTGTTTAATATCTATGATTATGTGCCAAAAATCGGTGGAATAAAAACGTCATTTTGAGCAAGTGTGTTGAAAAAATACATTTCACTCGACTTTGATGGCAAAAGACTATCGCACGCGTTTTTCGGCTCGTTACGTATGTCCGGCAGAGTTAATAATAGATTTTCTTCATTTTCTTTACTTGAAGTAGACATTTTCGTTAATATTAAACTTGAAAATTAATCCAAACTTCGTCATAGCCGACAATTACCTATTTACGAAAAATGGCGCGTTGTTTTTTTTCTTGCCGCCATACCGATGCGCGCGCGAGGCTAACGCGCGAACTAGATCGGCCAAAAGCCAAGATTTAAAATGTAATAATTCGTGTTTAAAACACAAATAACAGAAAATGTTAAATGAATTTGAGCTATTTTTTAGTAATAAATCTGGATTTACCATTTATTGAATTAAATATGTAGATACTGTTATTTTTCGCATAAATACTGTTTGTTGCTAAAATAAAAGTATTGTATAACCCGACTAAATTATATCGCTTCTTCTTTTTACTTACGACTTGGTACTAGGGTACAAATGTAAATTGGTCGGGTTAATAAACTAAAAGCACTAGTGCTATAATATAATGAAAAAGCACGTGTGTTTAATATCTATGATTATGAGCCAAAAATCGGTGGAATAAAAACGTCGTTTTGAGCAAGTGTGTTGAAAAGTATTTTAAAATATTAACCCACCTTTAAAAAACTGACAAACGAGCATGATCTGTAATTTAGGACCCCTCACACACTGCAACTTTTAGCATCGACACAGTCGGGCGTTCTGGAAAGGCAACTGCATCGAGAAGCGCGACTGGATGCTAACGCGCGTTGGTATCGATGCAGTCGCCCAAAATTCAGTACATAATTTCACATTATCAAGCTACTGCATCACGACTGTATCGATGTAATATATGATGACGTCCAAATGTACGTAAACTTGACTTACGTACACTAACAGTCTACTAGGCATGGAACATTTCATGAATAGCAGATGAAATTTTATATAAAATGAAAATCATTATTGAAACCTGCTACTTTTTCATATAGACTGCTACAAATCGCATTCTCGGAAATCATACTTTATATGCATTTCATTTCTTTGGCCAATGAAATGTAGCGGGCGAAATCCTTGAGCACGTGTGAACGACTAGGAATAATTGTGTTCTATGCGGTCGTTTGTGACTTACGACGCCCAGCAGTTAAAATTGAATTTTAATCTCATGGACGTAAAGTTGAGATCATTTTTATCATCATCATTAGCGGGTTGGTACAAAATTAGCATCATTTGCGTACAGTGAAATTCATATGAAATTCATTAGTCGCGTTCTCGCGTCGCAATTCCCACTGCGATAAAAATCATTGGCAATGAAATTTCGCATGTGATTTCATATGAAAAAAAAATACATCATTTTATGAAATGAAAATGAATAAAAAGTAGCAATCATTTCCATGCCTGCAATCAACGCACACTATGCACTCATAAACAGTTTGAGTCTCCTTAATAATAATTTTTAATATGTTTTTTTTATTTAAATTTCTTTTTTAATCCATCGGTGTCGACAAAATATTCGGTGATGCTGTATTTTTCATAAAAGTAACCTATATTTTAAAATCATTAGTCGCAGGACGTCCACTGCTGAACATAGATCTTTCAAATAGTTTTTCAAAAGACGTCCAAAGGCAAGATAGACAGACAATCTTTTAAAGATCGCACAATCACACTGGATGCAGACTGCTTTCAACCTATATTGTACTGAATATACTTTTAGAACTAATATAACTGTTTTGCATTACAACAAAACAGATATTTTGTGTCGGATAAAACACAGTGTTGGGTGAAGAAGCGGTCATGGCTATATTTCTTCCTTGGCTATATTTAGTCTATGGAATTAAAAACTTACCAGGATTGTCGTTGATTCAATGTGACTTTACCTTCTTTGACACCAGGTGGCGCGCCTTTGTATGAATTCAGGCACGTTGAAACCTGTCATTGTCAATAGTCTCTCACCAGCAAGGCATTGCTGCAACACTGTGTTTTATCCAATGATATTGTATTTAGATGACGCCTCGCGAACTAAAAGAGTACCTACACAAATATGGCACCGTCTGATTAATGGATGTCAATGGATTGACTTCCATCACATCAGACATCAGATTCGGAACAGAGTCTTAATAGAGTAGTTTTCTTAATATATTTTTTGTATATTATATATTAAGTATGTAGGTACATTACAATACAGTACATTACAATGACCACCCATAGCGATTGGGTGGCGTCTGTGTTGGATACTATACACAATAAATGATTGCAAGGTTTGGGAGATTTTTAGTAAAGAAATCAAGGGTTATTGTATTTTCAGTTGGAAGAAATGAGGGGGATGAGTCTAGTAAGAGAATTTTTCATCACAGGTCTTGGATACTCAAACGGTTGGATGTGTTATCGGATTTACTGGTTTCACAAGTTGTCAATATTTAATATCAAGTCTGACTGGTTGACTTATCCAGTGTAGTGTTAGGTAGGTAGTGATTTTTTTCTAAATCATTGAAATGTCGGATTTGGTTTAATAGTAGACGGCAATGTTAATTATGTGGTGTGATTTTTATGTGGGTTTTCTCATGCTGAAGTTTGAACGATATTTCTATTTTCATTTCGTTCCTACTAGTTGCTAGCTGCAACCTTAAGAGACATTGCTGTGTTGTAAATGATATTCCCACATAGGTAGGTTTTATAAGTTATTGATAGGTAAATTTCATAACTGTGCTTTGAAATTTTACCGACCGGGGGGGATGTAGAGGTTTCAAGCTACGCGTAAAACCTCTACGTCTCGTTCGTTCGACTCTTCGTATTTCAAATGTAAAAAAGTTTCTTTAAAAGTAAATATTGATAGACGTTTGTCATATCGGTCATATCGATTGTCAGTGAGATCTTTGTATAGCAACGAGAAAATAATTATATACGAACAATCTTATAAGAATAATTATGTTTAAAAGTGCATTAACTATTTATAATTTAAATAATCAATATATAAACTGAAAAACTGAAAGTTAAGTAGTTATCATTTATATAACATAACACATATCGTAACGTATAAACTCGTATTCATATTATCTCCAAGATCACAGCGACGCTACGCATTCCTACAGTACATTACAATAGACTCGTTGGCCTAATTTTAAAATTGAGTTCACACTTTAGCTCGGTAGTATATTAATCAACAAAAACATTTTATGTTCAAACTATTTAACATTTAAAATATTGAATATTTATCTAATAAATTTAAATGTATCACGTGAATGCTTGTTTCATGGCGCCAATATCAGAGTCACGTTCACTGCTAGGCGTTCACGATCACGTGACCACATTTATATTTTTTTAACAAAAAAATAATAAAAATATTATTATTATTTAAATAAATCATTTGAATAAATAAAGAAATATTTATTACTACACCATAGTCATCTGGCATCATGTAAACAGGATGATTCCCTCAAATAACATGCTAAGAGTTAGCGTACATATTTTTTTCTACAATGATGAGGATCATCCCTCACTGGTGTGTTTATCAACAGTCTTTTGTTATACTTTTGTTAACGCGAGCGCCGGTGACCTTTTGATCCGTGAGCGTCACGCTGTTACTTTAAAGAAATTGAAGGTGTACTTTATGGTTATATAACAAAGACATTAACATACATTTCCATAGACATATTTGTTAGGGTCGTGCGGTCGGGATTCAAACCCGCGACTGCTTATCTTTGTAGTCCGGAACTAAAACCACCACACTATGGCAGTCGTTAAATTATTATTAAATAATACTACTACCAAACTACTCAATGTATAGCACTGTCTTAGAATATCGACCATGTTAGTCCGTAGGTTGGCTAAGAAAAAAATTGGTTGCCTGTAAAGTCGGTATACGGGCGAAAGTTTTACGTGACAACGACTTTTTATGTCTGTCTCTCTCGTTCTTACGCGTGCCTCTCACTCGCTCTCAGTGCTGCGCGCGCGGCAGACCGATCATAGTTGAGTGGGAGAGAGACGCAAGGCATTCGGCGGGCCTCTCTCTCGTTCGGTGACTCATCGTAACGTTACCGAGCGTTACACTTTTTCATAAGTGACTCCCAGCCGCAACCTAATTTAAGACGTTGTCACGTCAAAAAACTCACTATTTTTATTGAAAATACTTCAATCATGAATGATAGGCTTCATTAAATACAATTTACTTAACGAAAATATGATATTCGGACTGTTTTTTTTTTATTTCGTTAGGTGTTTCTGCAGTTTTAAAGGCGCACTTAGGTATTAAGACACTGACGCCATCAAAAACAGACTACGTCAAAATTATGACCCCAATTTGAAGTGAGGTTTTTTTTTTAGCTGAGCCATCTTTTAGCCTCTCACCGGAGATCTAGTTCTTAATACAAAATCATTGGTTTTATCCGACACATAATATCTGTTTTGTTGTAATGCAAAACAGTTATGTGTCTTTCTAAAACACAGTGTTGGGTGAAGACCTGTTTGTTATCTGCTGGTGTCAAGCACAACACTATTGATATTTTATTAGTTAATAAAAGAAAAACAAAACTTACATATAAAAAAAATATATTACTAAAAAAAATTGTTGATCCAATTACAATCCACCTAGTGTCGTAATTTTCAAAAAAATAGCTGCTATAATTTATTGAACTGGTACTTATAACAGTTAAATTTAAATATATTTACTGGCAACACCGATATATATTTGGAGGGAAGTTTTGTATTCGGGGAGAGCGCGGAGTCCGGCAGTTCAGTTCGTTTGTGGCATCAAGTTGAAGAGGTTGTACCTAAAAGTTATACTCTGTTCGAAGAATAAAAGTCTTGAAAAAGTCTCAGTGTTATAATTTCATTATAAGTCCGAAGTGCGTAAGAATCTTCAGCCCACAAAGAAAAAGGTACGTGAAATAGTGTATGCTCGAATTATGACCAAGTTGTAAGAATATGAAGTGATACAGTTAACTATTAGCAAGTGAAATTTATTTTAAAATAATACGATTTTTGTAGCACGTGGTCGGGGCTACCCTCCGGTCGTGCTACTTAAATTCAAAGCTATTGAATCCACGTGTGCCGTAGTGTGCTCTGTTTGAGGTTGGGGCTACTCTCCGATGAAACTGGCACAATATGAGGGCACGAGTAGTTGAAAGCAATATTTTAAAATTGTTAAAATTATTTCTTAAAGTTAAGAAATACGGTCGCATATTTTTAGAACAAATACATGTAGTTAAATGAGGTTTTAAGCTGGTCAAAAGACAAAGCGTGGCTAAGATTAGGACGTGTAAGCTTAATTTAAATGTGGAATTCGAATGCTTATACGTGACGTTGTTTTCTGTGCATGGTCGGGGCAACTCTCCGACTGCGTTAAGCATAATGCGAAGCGCATTTGCATTCGAATTATTCAAATCCTTATGTAAGACGTTGTATTTTGTTCATGGCTGGAGCTACTTTCTAACAAACACAGACATGAGACGGAGCGTGCTTGTATTTGAATAAGTTGAATCTATTGGTATTAAAGTCTAAGCGTGACTAAGGCAAGGCAACTTAATTCAAGTGCAACATTCAAATGCTTATGCGTGTCGTTGTGTTCTGTGCATAGCCACATGGGCATGATACGAAACGCATTTGTATTCGAATTATTTGAATCCTCGTGTGCACCGTTGTGTTTTGTGCATGGCCGGAGCTACTTTCCGACAGCTCAGGCATGATACGGAGTGCACTTGTATTTAAATAAGAGTAGGACGTATAAATTTAATACAAGTGTGAATTTTCGATGCTTGTGCGTAACGTTGTGTTCTGTGCATAGTCTGAACATCTCTCGGACTGCATTAGCATGATACGAAGCGCTTTGCATTCGAATTATTTTAATCCTTATGTGCGACGTTGTGTTTTTTGCATCGCCGGGGCTACTCTCCAACGGCACAGGCACGATACGGAGTGCATTTGTATTTTAATAATGTATTTTGTCTGGGAATAGTTAAGTGTGCTATGACCCTGACGAGAATAATTTGCCTTAGACTGATTAAGTGTGTCAGTTTGTACTTTAAGATATATTGATTTCGTTCTACCTGGTTGTTTTATTTCTTGGTAAATAGTTAATTGTGCTTTGACCATGAACATAATAATTAAGACTAGGCTGATTAAGTGTCAGTTTGTACTTTAATATGAATTGATTGCGTAGCGGAGTATGCTGCTTAGTTAGTTTTCTTTGTTAGGGAATAATTGCGTGTGTTATGACCCTGACAAGAATAATTTGCCTTCGACTGATTAAGTTTGTCAGTTTGTACTTTAATATGAACTAATTTCGTAGCTAAGTGTGGTACCTGGTTGTTTTTTTTTGGCGGGGAATAGTTAAGTGTGCTATGACCCTGACGATAATAATTTGCCTTAGACTGATCAAGTGTGTCAGCTTGTACTTTAATATGAATTGATTTCGTGGCCAAGTGTACTATCTGGTTGTTTTCTTTGTCGGGGAATAGTTAAGTGTGCAATGACCCTGACAAGAATAATTTGCCCTAGGCTGATAAGTGTGTCAGTGTCAGACTGAGATGTACTTTAATATGAATTAATTTCGTGGCTAAGTATGTCACCTGATTATTTTCTTCCTCGCTGAATAGTTTAATGTGCTTTAACCCTAACGAGAATAATTTGCCTTTATACTGATAAATGTGTTTGTGTCAGACTGATTGAGATTTACTTTAATATGACTTAATTTCGTAGCCAAGTATGCTACTTCATTTTCTTCTTTACTTCCTTCCATGCCGGAACATAGTTAAGTGAGCTATGACCCTAATAAGAATAGTTTGCTTTAGAGTGTTTAAGTGTCACTGTCAGACTGATAGTCACTGTCAACTTTTATATGGATTGGTTTTGTAGCTAAGTATGCCAAGTGGTTATTCGTCGGGTAATTGTATAGTTTATCATTTTAATATGGACTGATTTTGTAGCTAAGTGTGCAAATTGACAGGTTCCTTGTCAGAGGAAAGTTAAGTGTGCTAGAACTCTAAACAGGGGCAATGCTATTTAGACTGAGTTTGCCACGTGGTTATTTCTCTTAATGATAAAGTTTTTTGATACAGTTACGTAAGGTGACGTAAGTTAACAGTAAAGTAAAAAGTGATGTTAGCCAGAAGACAATCTTGATGCTAGGCAAAGTTATGATGGTGATGAAGTTTTGAGTGCTATAAATGAAAGATATTTTTATATGAACAATTTTAATAAAATATGCTATTTTTTATATTAGTGAACCTTATGCCCTTGTGCTGTTTTATTATAGCTTTTACTTCTTAAAGGCCCTTTATAAAAATATTTATCCATAACTTTGAATTTATAATTGAAGTTTTCTGGTTTAAAATTAACTTTCTATTTATGAACAAATATTGTTCCCCTACTTGATTAAACCCAAATCAATTACTAGCACAATTATGGTAAAACTAGCGGTCCCCCGCGACTTCGTCCGCGCGTTTTGAGTTTGCTCCCTCCCCTCCCGTCGCAGCGTCATGTTTTATATTCTAAAGCCTTTTTCGATAAATAAGCTATCCATCACAGAAATATTTTTTCAAATCGGTCCAGCAGTTCCTGAGATAAGCGCGTTCAAACAAACAAACTTTTCAGCTTTATAATATACTAGCGGTCCACCGCGACTTCGTCCGCGCGTTTTGAGTTTGCTCCCTCCCCTTCCGTCGCAGCGTCATGTTTTATATCCTAAAGCCTTTCTCGATAAATAAGCTATCCAATACAGAAATATTTTTTCAAATCGGTCCAGCAGTTCCTGAGATAAGCGCGTTCAAACAAACAAACTCTTCAGCTTTATAATATATTAGCGCAAGTGCACGTTGTACTTAAGCTGCGAACATTATTTTGGTGCGGAGTTATGTTAAAACTGTGATAGCTCCTAAGATTTTTATTGAAATCAAATGATATAAAGTGCAACTTGGTTCTAAATGAAATGCTCGGGATTATGAATGTATTTATTTTGGTAAGAATACCAATGTGTATAATACACCTCTAAAAATAATGCTTCATTTTTTTACAAATTTATTAACATAAAAAAGGTTGTAGTAAGTCAACCATAAAAGATAGACATATGCTGTCGCGGATTTTATTATAGAACTTTTTATGTTGAACAATCCTGTCATACATGATTTTTGTGTTACTTAAACGGTTTCCGCAGCGTATGCAGCGGAAGCTCTCAAAAGGAATATCTTTCTCCCGTTTTCGCAACATTTTTCATTTCTGCTGTGGTCTTATGAGTCGTATCTTTATGTTATATAGCCTAAAGCCTTCCTCGATAAATGGACTATCCACCGTAAAAATATTTTTTCAAATCGGGCCCTACTGGCCTTTTAGAGATTAGCGCGTTCAAACAAATAAACAAACAAACTCTTCAGCTTTATAATATTAGTATAGATTAGCGCAATCGCACGTTGTACTTAAGCTGCGAACATTATTTTGGTGCGGAGTTATGTTAAAACTGTGATAGCTCCTAAGATATTTATTGAAATCAAATGATATAAAGGGCATTTTTGTTCTAAATAAAATGCTCGTGATGATGAATGTATTTATTTTGATAAGAATAAATACTCGTTTGTATAATACACCTCTAAAAATAATGCATTATTTTTTTACAAATTTAACATAAAAAAGGTTGTAGTAAGTCAACCATAAAAGATAGACATATGCAGTCGCGGACTTTATTATAGAACTCTTAATGTTGAACAATCCTGTCATACATGATTTTTGTGTAACTTAAGCGGTTTCCGCAGCGTATGCAGCGGAAGCTCTCAAAAGGAATATCTTTCTCCCGTTTTCCCAACATTTTTCATTTCTGCTGTGGTCTTATGAGTCGTATCTTTATGTTATATAGCCTAAAGCCTTTCTCGATAAATGGACTATCCACTGTAAAAATATTTTTTCAAATCGGGCCAGTAGTTTTTGAGATTAGCGCGTTCAAACAAACAAACAAACAAACAAACTCTTCAGCTTTATAATATTAGTATAGACTAGCGGTCCCCCGCGACTTCGTCCGCGCGTTTTGAGTTTGCTCCCTCCTCTCCCGTCGCAGCGTGATGTTTTATATCCTAAAGCCTTTCTCAATAAATAAGCTATCTAACACAGAAATATTTTTTTCAAATCGGTTCAGCAGTTCTTGAGATAAGCGCGTTCAAACCAACTAACTCTTCAGCTTTATAATATAATTAGCGCAAACGCACGTTGTACTTAAGCTGCGAACATTATTTTGGTGCGGAGTTATGTTAAAACTGTGATAGCTCCTAAGATATTTATTGGAATCAAATGATATAAAGTGCAACTTGGTTCTAAATGAAATGCTCGGGATGATGAATGTATTTATTTTGATAAGAATAAATACCTGTGTGTGTAATACACCTTAAAAATGATGCATTATTTTTTGACAAATTTATTAACATAAAAAGGTTGTAGTAAGTCAACCATAAAAGATAGACTTATGCTGTCGCGGACTTTATTATAGAACTCTTAATGCTAAACAATCTTGTCATACATGATTTTTGTGTAACTTTAGCGGTTTCCGCAGCGTACGCAGCGGAAGCTTTCAAAAGGAATATCTTTCTCCCGTTTTCGCAACATTTTTCATTGCTGCTGTGGTCTTGTGAGTCGTATTTTTATGTTATATAGCTTAAAGCCTTCCTCGATAAATGGACTATCTAACATAAGAATATTTTTTCAAATCGGACCAGTAGTTTCTGAGATTAGCGTAAGTACCTAAGTTTGAAGGTTAGTAAATGTGAGATCACTATTTACAGACCAATAGCATTACTACTTAAACTCTCAAAACATTCAAAAGGGTATTTTATTCAATTTAATTCTATATAATGTGCGCTTAGCGTTATAAAAATAACTTAATTAACAAATTGCACTTTAAACTTGGTTATCGCTAGTTAATGAGTAAAAATAAACAGTATTATTTAGTGCATGTACAAGTCAGGTATAAGTAGCCACTTATATAGTTACAAGTAACGTTTGTTAAGAACGTTTTAAGGGATTTTGAAAGTACCTAATTTAAATTTTGTTTCGTTATGAATATTGAGGGGAGTTCATTAAATATTTTAAACGTCTCATGTAGAAAGGACTAGTATTAAGCATTTTAATCCTGTATTGTGGAAGGTAGTCTGTTTTTGTGTATATTGGTGTGTAATGTTTTCTTTGTAACTTTAAAGAAATGTCTCTTACTTTTGAAAGTGAAAATGCGGATATCATACATTTACAAGGATTTAGCGTCGGTAGTATTATTTTAAAGTAAGGTTCACAAGTATTTATTTATTTAAAGACTTTATTGCACAAATTTAGTGTACAAAGGTGGACTTAATGCTAAAAGCATTCTCTACCAGTCAAACCTTTAGGTCATGCAGAAAGCATAAATAAAGCAATAATACATACATATAATAACAATATTACTATGCAATTATTCACTCTTTCAGAAATGTGCGAACTTTATTCTTGAAGGATAACCTCGAATCAGTCTTCCTTATATCTAGGGGAAGAGAGTTCCAGAGTCGTGTAGCTGTCACTTTGAAACATACGAGGAGCGGTGAGCCTGCGTACCTAGCCGAAGGTTGTCAGAGGAACGGAGAGAACGATCATGAGTTTGACTTAAAAAAGGGAACATATTTCGAAGGTAAGAAGGGGCAGAAGGGTTAAACAGAATAGTGTGAAGAATGCAAAGAACTCGAGAGTCTCTACGTTGACGGATAGTAAGCCAATTCAGTTGAGCTCTGTAACTGGAGACATGGTCGTATTTACGGAGGCCGAAGATGAATCTAATACAACTATTTAGGAGACGTTCAAGTTTATCAGTGAAGGCTTCAGTGAAGTTAGTACAGCACGAATCAGCATAGTCGATGATAGGAATGACTAAACTTTGCATAAGCAGAAGTTTCGTTTTAAATGGGAGAAAGAATTTAAGGCGGTAGAGACTTCTCAGACATGTGATAACCTTACGACTTACTTCTGATATGTGATCAGTCCATCCCAGCGTAGAGTCAATGATAAGACCCAAGTTCTTTACACTGGAAGAGTAAGGAATTGTCGAACCTTTATACGCTATCGGATCCAGATCAACGGTATTAAGCCTAGAGATCAGTCCCGGACTACCCACGATGATAGCTTGACACTTGGTAGGGTTAACTGAAATACCAAAGTTGTGCGACCAGGAAGATATATATTCTAAAGTCTCGTTCATTAGGTTTATTGCAGCAGATATTTCAGAAATTTCAGTTTGAACATATAATTGAAGGTCATCGGCATATAGATGATACAGGCAGCGAAGGTTGTAAGTGACAATATTTATAAAAATTGAAAATAGTAGAGGGGATATTATTCCACCTTGCGGTACACCAGACGTCAGCATGTACCAGTCAGACATTGAGTTCGGAGTTTTGATTGACTGCTGGCGACCACGCAGGTAGGATGAAAACCATTCCAAAGCAGAAGGAGAAACTTTTAAGTGGGATAATGCAGCCAGAAGGAGGTCATAATCAACAGCATTAAATGCGTTAGAGAAGTCAATTAAAACAAGAAGTGTTACTTTGGAGGAGTCCATCCCTTCCCTAATATCTTCAGTGACCTTCAGCAGAGCGGTGGTAGTACTATGACCCGCTCGAAACCCAGACTGAAAAGGAGTTAATAAATTGTTTTTAAATAGGTGCGAAGACAATTGTTTATGAACACATGACTCTAAAATTTTCGAAAGAAATGGCAAAATAGAAATTGGCCGGAATTGGCTTGGTGAAGTGGGATTACGGATTTTGGGGAGTGGAAAGACGATAGCTTTACGCCACACATCTGGATAAGTGCCAGTGACTAAGGAAAAATTGATAATATGTGTGATAACAGGTAAAATAAATTTTAGCAAAGGCACTATCATCAAGCGGCTTATGCCATCCACTCCAGTCGCTTTGGAGGCTATTGCAAAAATGGCCTTTCTTATATTTATTTATTTATTTATTTAAAAACTTTATTGCACAAATAAAAGTGTACAAAAGGTGGACTTAATGCTAATAGCATTCTCTCCCAGTCATACCTTCAGATCATGCAGAGAGATTGTTATGGGTGCAGGAGAATATTGTAAATAGATATTAAAATTGCAACAAATACTATTGTGTAATATTATAATATTATATACATACCATAATATACATAAACTAAATATACAGTATAAAAGAGTTTAGATATATAACTACCAAATGCATACATAACTAAAAATATACATACATACATATTTTACATATTTCGCAATCATTGAAACAGAAACCTTCGCAGTTTGTTTTTGAAACACAGTTTCGTCTCTAACTTCCTGATCTCAAGAGGGAGCGTATTCCACAGCCGCGTAGCCGTCACTGTAAACGACTTGGATTGATAGGAGGAGCGATGAGCCGGTATGCCTAGCCGGAGATCTTCGGAAGAACGGAGAGCACGATCATGTGATTGACATAAAAAGGAGAACATATCCTTAAGATAAGAAGGTGATGAGGGGTTATTGAGAATACCGTACAGAACACAGAGAATTCGAGAGTTTCTACGTTGTCGAATGGGAAGCCAATTAAGTTGTGCTCTGTAGCGGGAAATATGGTCATATTTTCGGAGGCCAAAGATAAATCTAATACAGCTGTTAAGAAGACGTTCAAGTTTGTCAGTGAGTGCCTCAGTGAGGTTAGTACAGCAAGAGTCCGCGTAATCAATGATAGGGATAATGAGAGTTTGCATGAGAAGAAGTTTTGTCTTGAACGGAAGAAAAAATTTTAATCGATAGAGAGACCTCAAACACGTGATGACCTTACGACTGACCTCAGCCACGTGAACAGTCCAGCTCAACGTAGAGTCTAACATCAGGCCCAAATTCTTCACACTGGTACAGTAAGGTATAGCAGTACCATCATACATAACCCGCTCCAACTCTGCCATACCTAGCTTAGAGATGAGTCCAGGACTCCCTACTATAATCGCTTGGCACTTGGTGGGGTTGACAGAAACTCCGAAGTCACGAGACCAGGACGAGATATGGCTTAAACTGTCGTTGATCAGATCAATCGCTGCAGACATTTCTGAGACATCGGATTGTACGTACAGTTGTAGGTCGTCTGCATACAGATGATATGAGCAGCGAAGATTAACAGTGATGAGGTTTATAAAAACCGAAAAAAGGAGGGGAGAGAGGATACCACCCTGCGGTACACCAGAGGTCAAGCTGAGCCAGTCAGAAATGCCGTTTGGAGTCTTAACAGCTTGCTTGCGGTCCCGCAGGTATGATGAAAACCAGTCCAAAGCTAGTGAAGAGACATTTAGTTTGGATAAAATGGCCAGTAGAAGATCATAGTCAACAGTATTGAATGCATTGGAGAAATCGATTAATACGAGAAGTGTGACTTTAGAAGCGTCCATACCTTCCCTTATATCCTCTGTGACCTTGATTAGAGCAGTGGTAGTACTGTGTGCAGGACGAAAACCAGACTGAAGGGATTATATCAGATTCAGAGACAGGGGTAAATGAGAAGGAATTGACTTCAGGAGCAGGGAGAGAACGCAAGTATGCTAGAGTATTGGCTTTAACGAGAGCGTCAAGAGTCGGCAAGTTCGTAAAATGCTTGTTAATGTCATTGAGGTCCAAAGGAATATGAGTGTCGTCGGACTTTGATCTGCCAACCCCAAGCGAATTGAGAAAGTTCCAGACGTTTAAGGAAGAACACTTATTGATCTCAGCAAGTATGTGACGACGTTTAGCTGCCCGTATCATCTGATTGCAGCGATTCCGCGAAGCTTTGTACTTAGCCCAGTTCTCGTCAGATCTATCCCTTTTAAAAGTACGGAACGCCTTATTACGTTTGGACATAGCCATATGAACATCTTTTGTTAGCCAAGGGGCCGGCGGTCGCTTGATGCGCACTGTATGTACGGGTGCGTGGTGGTCAAACAAGTGAAGGATGTTGCTGCAAAATAGTTCCACTTTAAGGTCGACGGTAGCTGTATCGACTACGGGGCTCCAATCAATCATAGCAGCATCTTTTACGAGGTTTTCATAATTGATACGAGTATAGCTACGCAACTGAACCGTCTTGGGCTTAATACGAGGAGGTCGAATACGGTAACCCAAATATAACAAGTCGTGTCTGGAGAAATCTGGAGCCAACAATTGCCCATGACCAAGTACAGATTGTTCTGATGACATCAGCACGTGATCTAGCCAGGTGTCACGGGTACCAATATTGTGATGAGTGGGAATAAATTGAAGATGCTGCAGGCCAGTGGACCTCAGCAAATGTAGAAATTTTTCGGATCGGGGAGGATCTCCGGCAGGTTCGGTATTGAAGTCACCCATAACTATGTGATGAGAGTAGTCAGTACAAAGTGGTTCAAGGGCGACTTCAAGCTGATTGAAGTAATCAATCTCAGGAGGGCAGTACACCACCCCGAGCAAAGCTTTGGTTCCACTCAAATTAATCTCAATAAACAAAAATTCAGCTGCCGCAGAATAGGTGCCTGAAGATGATGCAAGAATTTTGAATGGGATATTCGATCTTAGGTAGATTGCAACACCACCACCCCTCCTACCCACTCGGTCATTTCTAATAAGCACGAAACCAGGAAGACTGTACGCGACTGATGACAAGGAAGGTTTAAGCCAAGACTCGGATACTAAAACGGCGTGGATTACATCTGACGAGAAGCTATCCAACAGCTCACTATGATGCCTCGGAATACTCTGAGCGTTTATGTGGCATATATTCAGGGAATTTTGATACCCTCCAAAACAGTTTTTGAGCTGAATGCCGAGTGTTTCAAAATCAGACGAAACCGAGTCAAAAGAATCATCACTACAAGAATAAAATGAAGCAGAAGAATTTGTCGAGTTGAGAGACATAATTGCAAATATAAAAATAAAATATTAATATACTAATAATATAATAAAAATAAAATACTCAAAAAAAAAGAAGAAAATAAGAAGTGTAAGTAAACCCTAAATGCCTGCCTTCTGCATCACCCACCAGCTATTACAAAAGTACAAAAACTTACATCATAAGTGCATACTGAAAAATCACAAAATAATCTAACAGAAAAGATGTAAAAACAAAAAGTAAATTTAACATAATAACATAGGTAGATTTTAGGCATTTATACTGCTCGAGCACAGCTCGGTACAAAACAAGTTGAAAATAAATACAATATTAGCCCAACACAGTGATTCCTAATTCCACACTCCACATGGAAGATAGAAAAAAAAAAACTTTGACACTGACAGTGACAGTTGATGACATTTCAAAAAATCGTTCGTGGGTTGAAAGATAAGTTTGCTTATTCTTTTCTTTTTAATTACCCACTTTTTTTTTCTCTCGATAATAACCGTGTAAAGGCTTCTCACATGACATTGGCGGAACAAAGTGTCAAAAACATTAAGTTCGGACGCCATAGCGAAAAAGAAGAAGAAGAAGAAGAAATCGTTCGTGAAAAAACTGGAGTGCAACGAAAATACCTTCATTTTACTTACAAAATCCTTAAAAAACACAACTTATCTAGATATATTGGTAGTGAATCACTAAACTAACTTATTTTTTCACTGCGGATGATTGTTTACGAGTTGCCACCTTAGACGACGAACTCGAAGTAGTAGGCTGAGTAGGAGGTCGCGTTGTTACCTGCTGCGCTGGCGCCGGTGCTGCTTGGGAACTGACGGTGTTTGCAGGCTTAGGAAACCTGGAAATCAGCCCTTGCAACTCCTCCAGTGTGTTTACCTTCTGCCTTGCACCATCAGAGACCTTGACCATAATGACACCGTCCGAGGTCCAGACTCACGCATGCCGAAGTGAGAGCGGGCCTTTACGAATGCAGACTGTCTGTTCCGGGTCAAGAACTCACACACCGATATCGCCGAACCCTTGAGCATGGTCTTCCGTTTCCAGATTGATGACTTTAAATCATATGTTGTGAAACGAACAAGCACAGGTCTGCACCGTTTTCCTGGTTTATCGCCTAGTCGATGACACACAGCTATCTGTGAAGCATTAAAGTCATCCAGCCCCAGCTTAGTCCTGATGGTATCAACTACTGCATCCGTGACATTTCCCACATTCTCCGGAATGCCGCTGAAGAGAAGAGCCTCGCGTCGGTTGCGCATTTCGATAGCATCAACGGTGTTCATGCAGTCTGTAATTTGTTGCCGCAAACTCTTTAGAAGGCCCCACACAAGACTTCGGAAAGTGTAAAAGTCACCAGTCACAAGTAAGGTTGTGTGTTGTTCTGAGTTATTATTATTACAAGTATTTTTTGCATTAGAAACGGGTCTGCCATGTCAGTGCTGTTACCCTTATAACATGATACCGTATTGGAGTTGAGAGTATGCAAAAGCAAACCTACTATAGTTGAAATCGCTGCTTTCGATGAATGATTAGATCAATTGACAGCCTTTAATAAAATCACAATTGGTTCATAGAACTTAGTAGGTTATAAGCTTCAGTCAAAAGTAGTATACAAAATCTGTACGATTTCAAAATATTTTTTTTATATATATTAGTTCTACGGCTTATAATAACTCTTTGTCGACATTCTTGCTGTGTAATCAAATCGATGAGCATTTTTATGTCTTTATAATTTGAGGTAATCATAGCATTTTATCTCTATATCCATAAATCGTATCTTTCAGAAATTATCGCCATCTAGTGATGGCGTTGGCGACGCTATAGGAACAATATTGAACAATGCCTTGCTGGCACAAAGATTTTGTCTGTCATGTTTAATGTTGTACAATAGTGTTTAAGTTTTTTTTGCTTTTATTTACATAAAAAATGCCAAAACCCAAATCAAACCAAATTAATATTGAATTACAGTTTCAATTATTACTTGATCGATGGTAAATCTTACCCAAATTGTATTCAAATTATTTATATGCTGTTTTGTATGGCTAAGTAGGTCATTGTACTTTTTATTTATTTAAGACCACATCTTTCATTGACTAAAGGTTAGTCACTAAGCCTAACTTACAGACGGAGTTATATTTGTATTTAGATTAAACTATAGTACTAGACGACCTGGTATATACAAAATGTTGTAATATAATGTAGAATATTTGCTATTACTGCGCGAATGTCGTAATGACTCAAGGAAATTATTAATTAACTTAAACAAGTTTTATATATATTTTTTTAGCATATTGCAACTTAATTTTCATTATTATGAACGTAAGATGAAAACGAAAATTTCATGTTTATTTATGTTATTATTATTTTCTTGGCATTAATAATTATTCATGCACATGTAAAAATATTTGAATTCAGTTTGAAAACTTAAAATTACACTTGTTTTTTTTATTTTATTATTCAAAATCATAAGGTAATGTTTGGATATTTATGTTATTTGTGTACTCGTTTCAATCCAACTGAACTGCAAGCCATTCGAGCGCCAGGAGGCTGCTCGATGTAGGACGGCCGAATGTCATAATTTTCAAAAAAATAGCTGCTATAATTTATTCGAACTGGTACTTATAACAGTTAAATTTAAATATATTTACAGGCAACACCGATATATTTTTGGAGGGGAGTTTTGTATTCGGAGAGAGCGCGGAGTCCGGCAGTTCAGTTCGTTTGTGGCATCAAGTTGAAGAGGTTGTACCTAAAAGTTATACTCTGTTCGAAGAATAAAAGTCTTGAAAAAGTCTCAGTGTTATAATTTCATTATACTAGTAATGCACATAATTAGGTTTACTCTCATTCTCATCAATTTTCATTGAAATCAAATGAAATCATGAATTATTAACATGTGGGGAACCCACATATTATTATGATATTTTATATATATACTTAATACATACATAACATAAAATACGTATATGCATTATAAAATATTTAATTAAACACATATTAAATTCATAACCTTAAGCACAACTATCAAAATAAACACAATACATAAAATAACATAATACACAAATACGATATTTATTTTACACAAACAAACAGACAACGCGTCAGATGAATAATATTTTTTATGTTAGTAATGCGCACAAGATAGCGGAGCTCGCGAGCCGGTCGACCTGTTCACTGCAGCCGCCCCGCTAACCCCTCGATCCGCGCGGTTCGCCTGCGCGCATTCCGTTCGCGAGCATTCGGCAGTCACGATCTCGTTATCTACGCGAAGCCCGTGCCGCTCGAACTCCCGCCGCTCGGTTACGCCATTACGTTTTTCGAAACTTGTTAACCGTTACCGAAACTTTTACTTGTGCCGTCGTCTTCATTCCTGACTTTTGTGTTCTGTTTCTCCTTCTATCGTGTATTGTGGACTATCTGTTGTGAACATTATTGTGACTTTATACGGAGTTATTTATTCAACGGATAGGCACCCCACAAACAATGTGACTAAAAATAATTTAAGAAACTGAATAATTACTACTGGAAACATAAAAAATAATAATAATAAATAAAAAACTTTTATTTCAGACGTGGTCCATATAAGAAACTAGAGATAGGCCGAGTACTCGGTTAATACTCGGTACTCGGCGTACTCGGCCGGTTTTTTGATACTCGTACTCGGCCGAGTAACTCGGTTTTAATGCCGAGTATACTCGGTTTAATTAAAGCAATAAATTGCGGTAGATATCATATAAACAACAGGGGAGATCTTCCATAATCTCAATTATGATACTAAACGAGTAGTAATGAGACAAAATGAGGCGAACTAGTTAACGAAAAAAATCAATATGTGAAATTTTATAAAGTAAAATTATGATGCAGTAACATAAAGCTCTCTGAACTTTCTGGTCAACAGTCTATTCATTTTTTCTTCGAAGATGTTACCACCCTACGAAAGTCATCACTCTATGCGTGGTGCTTGCAGGTGCACATAGTAACACTCGTGCTAAGCGTGCCAGTTCTAGATACGTTGTTTGGTGCCTTGCCCACATCACGAAAGGACTCTTGCTTGTCTTTTGTCAGCTTATTCTAAAGTAACCTAGTGGCTAGATGAAAGCTAATTATGTGCTATCCTGTTTGTACTTGTTTACACACCCAAAACAGGAATTTGATTTTAAACCGAGTTACTCGGCCGAGTACTCGGTTTGAAAAAAAATGAACCGAGTAATACTCGGTACTCGTTACTCGGCAAAAGTGCTACTCGGGGCATCTCTATAAGAAACTGTTAACATAAATCCAAAATTAAAAATTAAATTAAATTAAATTGAATAAGATTAAAATAAACATGACAATAAATTAAAATTCAAATCAATTAAATAAAGTTAACACAAATTTAAATTAAAATGCCTACATAAATTCAAACACTTTTAAAATTGTTGTACAGGGTGTCCGCCGGCAGATTTTATACTATGATAGGTAATAAAATAATAAATAATTACAAAATCAAACACATTTATTAAATTTTGGATAAGGCATGAGTGCGGATTTTAATTTTTAAAAATGACACCACTTAAATGTTGTCCGTCTTTTAGCACACACTCCTGCAATCTAGCTCTCATATTTGAGAAAACTCTCTTGCACAAATCTGGACTGATCGCTGCGATCTCACGTCGGATATTTTCTTGAAGAGACTGTATTGTTGTTGGCGAGTTGCAATAAACACGAGATTTGAGGTATCCCCACAAGAAAAAATCGCATGGCGTCAGATCTGGTGACCTGGGCGGCCAGTCAATGTCACCAAAGCGGCTTATTAATTTTCCGGGAAAAACTTGTCTCATTTTGGCCATGGAGACCCTAGCGGTATGAGCCGTAGCCCCATCCTGCTGGAAATGTGTTCTGTTGTTGTATGCAAAGTGACGATGCAATTCCGGGATGAAAAAAGTGTCCATCATATGGCAGTATCTTTCTGCAGTCACAGTTTCACGGTTTCCAAAAAAATAAGGGCCGATTATGCCGTTAGCGGAAATCGCGCACCAAACTGTCGTCTTAGGGCTGTGGAGGGGCTTTTGATGCACTTCTCTGGGGTTGCTATCGCTCCAGTAGCGCATATTCTGTTTATTTACGTACCCTCCAATGTGAAAATGCGCCTCGTCGCTAAAAAAGATGTTTCCTAAACGAGTTGGTGTCGAAAAACGCTCAAGAATGAGCTGGGCATAATTTTTCCTCCTAACATAGTCCTCTTCCTTCAATTGTTGGATAATTTGGAGCTTATAAGGATGAAACTTGATATGCTTTTTCATAATTTTGTGAATTGACGTCTTTTTGATGCCTGTTGATGCTGCGATCTTCCGGACTGATTTGTGATGATTTTGCATAATTTCTCTCCTTACGCGATCGATGTTTTCCGGAGTCGCTACAGAAGTGGAAGGCCCAGGTCGAGGTTGATTTATGGCTGATCCGGTTTCTCTGAACTTCTGTACCCACTTCAGAATCAACTGATTCGATGGTCCTTCTTTTATTCTCCGGATATCAAAGCGTGAACAAAAACGTCGCCTCGCTATAGTCACAGAATTACCGCTTGCGAAGTAAGCCTCTACCGCGAAAGCGCGGTGCGCTCCTGACCACTGACTCATGGCTACTAAATTATCCGCAACACTCACGCGTCGATTGCTACCCCGCTTCCCCCGCCCCCACCACTCTGACTCGCACAAACTACATTCAAAGTGTAAAATCTGCCGGCGGACACCCTGTATAACAAATCTGCACCAGAAGTATCTAATGGATTTCGAATTTCCCTGCAGTAATGCTTTCTGAAAGTTTCAGCGCACCTCCAATTGGCCCTTTCTAGGATCTATTGGTCGGTTTTCAAACCAACTACGAGAAGAAACAGCAGAACGAATACTTCCTGGAGGGGCATCAATTCCTACTTCTTTGAGAATGGTCCATATCCAATTTCCAATGTTAGTTCTAGATGCAGCCTTAACCATACCCGTAGAAGAAATAAATAAACTATTGATTTGTGTTTGAGATCTTCTTTCCCTTGAAAGTTGAATCAGCTTTTTGATATGACTTACAGGGCAGACATTTTCATCAGGATGTCTAATCAGAGTCCATCCTGACTGTCTGTGAGAATTGGAATCTGTCTTAGATCCAAACCGTGACCATAATGTTAACTGGTCCTCTTCTTCAACAAGGTTGTCTTCAGACATATCCAACAAGGTTAGGTCATGGATTCTGCGTCCAGAAGCAAGAAGAAGGATAAGAGCAGTTCTTCGAGATATGTTAAATAATGTATCCACTACGGGAGTAATTAGGAGCCAGTCAAATAATAATTTGATATTGAACACTTGAGTCCTGTGTATCTTTGGTCTTGCAAGAGAAATAGCTTTTAGAATCTGCTGAACAAAAAAGTTTTTAGCAATATCTTCAGCTGAAGTCGCGCAGAAAGTAGACACAGCTGACTTGTGCAAGAGTATTGTGCGATATGCAAGTCCATCCTCTAAAAACAATTTTGCCAAAAACCTAGCAACATCATTCCCTGTTGGGGTACTAGGGTTTATATTGTAAGTCCCACACCAAGAAATGCATCTTTTGATGGGGGCTTTATATGTTTATAAAGTGTGTTGTAGTGTAGATACTTGCATGTTATAAAATGTTAATATTTTGTAGGGTATGCAATTGTGAAATAAATCAGTAGTCTTTGGGTCACCGTACGAGTGGTTTCATTATATACTGTCCCATACACTATTACATGGTGTCAGGTGTAAATCTAATAATAATAGGTATTTTTTGGTGATTAGTTGTGTGGGATCGCGTTAACATGGCAAAAGAAGGTGAAGAACCGAGGAGATTCGCGCATATTCAGCAACCGCCGCCGATGTCGGAATGTGGCAATATGTCCGACAACTGGCGTGACTGGAAAGATACTTTTGACTGGTATCTTATCGCATCGGGACATGAAAAGGACTCGGGGCGAGAGAAATGTGCATTGTTTTTACACGTAATCGGCAAATGTGGTCGGGATATTTACAAGGAATTAGATTTCAAGGACGAGGAAAAATCTAATTACGAAATAATGTGCAAGAAATTTCAAGAAAGATGTGACCCACAAAAGAATGTTAATTTCGAAAGGCACTTGTTTTTTGAATGCTACCAAGGCAACGACCAATTCGATAAGTATTTATCCATGCTAAAAGTGAAAAGTAAAACGTGTAAGTTTGGCGAATTAAAGGAAAGTTTGATCCTCACACAAATGATAAGAGGAATAAAAGATGGCCAGTTACGTGAGAGCATGTTACGGAGGAGGGATTTAACTCTGCAAGACGCGATATCGTGGTGCCAGGCAGCTGAGGTGGCGAGTGAACAGGCAGGAGTAGTAAACGCGAACCCTTCGGGAACGTCGCCGTTGCGTGAGGTCGAGGCGGTGAGCGCGCACGCTGCGCACCGGCAGCACCCGGCCGCCGGCCGCAGGGGAGCGCGGGCGCGCGCGGGCCCCAGTCCCGGCCGCCGCGGCACCAGCCGGGCGGCGAACGAGTTGCTCCACGGCGGCGTTGTGCTAATTGCGACTTTGTGCATGAAAACAATCGGTGTCCTGCGTATAATGTTAATTGCTTTAAGTGTGATAGGCGTGGACATTTTGCAAAGTGCTGTCGATTGAATGTCAATAATAATAGTGTACGCGAGTTATGTCAAAGTGTCTCGGATGAGTCATGTGAAGAAAGTGAATTGGTAATAAACGGGATCGAATTGAATTCTATTGAATCTAAGTGTTGGCGGGAGTATATAGACGTTAATGGTGTTTCGGTACAATTCAAATTGGATAGCGGTGCGGATGCATGCGTTATGTCATTGCATAGTTATCTTGCGGCTGGATTTTGTAAACAAGCACTGCGAAAGACGGTAACGGCACGGTAATGTTATCTACAGTATTGTAACTCGGCCGACTCTTTAAAATAAATACCTACAGCCGCGCGGTACCTAAACGTGCGATAGGGCTGCCTGCCCGCCTCCAGCATTTTACAATTGCCTACTTTAGTGTTTACATTTAGTTTTATAATCGTAAATATACTTTTTTATATAAACAAATAATATATTTTGTGGATTAAATAGGAAGTATTCAATACCAATGGGTGTTGTTTTTTGCTTGTTAGATTTAATTAAAAACATTTTTATGTTTAAATGACAAATCGATCTTATAAATTTGCTACCGAAAAATAATTGCGCAACGACTTAGACGTATGGAATGCTCAATTATTAAATTTTAAAGTATAAAAAATCCGTTTCCCATATAAAGCTTTATTAAAAATCAAATCAGCACAATATATCCTATTCGTCTTAATAAAATGTACTTAAACTTATTTTTCGAGAAAGAAATCGCGCGACTATTGTTAAAAAAACAACGCACCGTCCGTTCGTCACCGTGGCACAGTCGCGACTGACTGCCTGCCGAACGCGTGCCGAAATCGAGGCGCGTAGGTATAGCTCGCGTTTCGTCCGTTTGTATGGAGTTGGAATACTGTTTAGATAACATTACCGTGGTAACGGTGCTTAGAGAGGTTAGTAAGAATTATTTACCCGTTTTTGGCTATTTTATTGCGACTTTGAATCACAATGCTTTATCAACCACACAAAAAATATACGTATTGGATACAGAATGTGGTAATTTACTGTCACGAGATGCTTGTTTGCAATTGAATTTGATAATGCGTGTTAATGAAATTGTAAACAATAATTCGAATGTGTTTTTTGAGGAGTTTAAATCTATCTTTGAGGGAATTGGGCGTTTGCCGGGCTTGCATAAATTAATCATAGACGAGTCTATTCCTCCCGTAGTTAGGGGTGCCAGAAAAATACCTATTAAATTAAGACCAAAGCTGCGCGAGGAATTGGATCGTTTACAAAGACTTGAGATTATAGCTCCGGTAGATGAACCGACTGATTGGGTTTCAAATATTGTTATTGTAGAGAAGCCTGATGGAAGTATAAGATTGTGTCTAGATCCACAGCACTTAAATAAGGCTATAAAACGCAGTCATTTTCAATTGCCTACTTTAGATGAAATAATAGGTAACCTATCCGAGTCTAAATATTTTACAGTCCTTGATGCCAGTAAGGGCTTTCACATGACGGTTTTAGATGAAGATAGTTCAAAATTGTGTACTTTTGCTACTCCGTTTGGGCGTTTCAGATATTTGAGATTACCTTTTGGTATATGTAGTGCTTCAGAGGTATTCCATAGTATCATGTATAGATTATTTGCTAGAGAGGGAGTGGAGGTTTTCGTCGATGATGTGCTCGTACATGCTAAAACCAGAGAACTGCATGATGAGCGTCTTAGGAATGTTTTGCAATGCGCTAAAGACAATGGGGTTCGTTTTAATAAAAACAAGTGCAAATTTGCGTCGACTTCGGTTAAGTTTTTGGGTCATATGTTTAGTGCGGTAGGAATGCGACCGGATCCAGACAGGGTTCAGTCTATTAATTCAATGCAAGCACCCAAAACGAAAAAAGAACTGGAAAGGTTTCTAGGTTTAACGAATTATCTTGCACGCTTTATACCGAATAACTCGCATTTGGCCGAGCCTTTACGGGAACTACTAAAAAGAAACGTAACGTTTCAATGGTTTGAAGCACACGAGGCAAGTTTTAAAAATATAAAAAAAACATCTCATGGAAGCCCCAACATTGAGGTATTACAACCCTAATGCACCGGTCACGGTCACGGTAGACGCGAGTTCCCGCGGCCTGGGCGCCTGCCTGCTGCAACAGGGCTGGCCCGTTGCGTTTGCAGCGCGGACACTAACTCCCAACGAGGAACGATGGGCTCAAATTGAAAAAGAAATGCTTGCCATCGTCTTCGGCTGCACAAAGTTTCATCAATTTATTTATGGTCATCAACAAGTTACGGTAGAAACGGATCATAAGCCCCTTGAAGTAATTTTTATGAAACCTCTTAACGATGTTCCGGTCAGACTTCAGCGCCTGTTATTGAGATTGCAAAGGTATAATTTGAAAATATGCTATGTTCCAGGCAGATTAATGTTTGTGGCTGATACTCTATCTAGGGTAATTTCGAATGATGGTAATAATGCAGATTTTCATATTCAAGAAATAGTAGATTTACACGCGGATAACTTATACTCGAATGTTAATTTCAGTGATGACAAATTGTTAGCGGTCAACGCGGCAACGCGCAATGACGAGGGTCTTAATAATGTAGTCGATTATTACAAAAATGGATGGCCGCATACTAAAAGTTTAGTTAAGGGAAAGGCTAAACCCTTTTGGGAAATAAGAGACGAAATCCATGTCATCCGGGGCGTTGTTTTCAGAAATGAAAAGGTAATTATTCCCATTAGTCTTAGGACTGAAATGCTGAATAGGATACACGAGGGGCATCTAGGTATCGACAAATGTAAATAACGGGCCCGTGACGTCATGTGGTGGCCGGGCATGGCGGCCGAGATCGAGCGCGTAGTGCGCGCCTGCGAAGTGTGCGGAGAGCGGCGCGCCGAGCAGCCGCGCGAGCCCCTCGCCGCGCACGCGCAGCCTAGCCGCCCGTGGGAGGTTCTCGCGACTGACATATTTGAGATTCAAAGTACGTACTACTTGCTAGTGGTAGATTATTTTTCGAAGTTTGTTGAAGTCATGTCTCTGAAGGACCTCCGAAGTGTTACAGTAATAGACAAATTAAAATCCATCTTTTCTCGCCATGGTATTCCCAATAAACTTGTTTCGGACAATAGTACACAGTTCGTGTCACAGGAATTTAAACATTTTGCTAAAACATGGGAATTTAATTTAGTAACAAGCTCACCACACTATCCTCGATGAAACGGATTGGCAGAACGTAACGTGCGAACTGTAAAAAACTTGTTTAAAAAGGCATTTGCAGATGGCACTGATCCATATTTATCACTGTTAAACTTTCGCAATACGCCCATTACAGGGGAAGAGTACTCGCCTGCCCAACTTTTGATGGGAAGAAGACTTAACACTAAACTACTAGTTTCGGATGCACTTTTGAGACCAAAACTGCCTAACTTTTCAGGACTTAAAGAAAAACGATTGCTTAGACAGCAAAATTCAAAAAAATATTATGATCATGGTACTAGAAAATTAAAACCACTATCAAAAGGTGAGCAGGTGCGCATTCGAGAACCAACCGTTAAGAACGGTGAACGTCGTTGGGTTAGTGCACGGGTTCAAGGGACTGCGCCCGAGCCGCAGTCCTACTGGGTGCAGACCTCTGAGGGACGAACCTACAGAAGGAATAGGCAGCAAATCATAAAAATGATGCCCTCATCCTCGTACTCGAACGAAAGCAAGCGTGCTGGTCACTATGATGATTTGGAGGATGGTGACGGGGTTGGCTCACCTGTACAGTCAGCACCACAAAATGTACCCTCTGAGACCCGTTCACAACCACAAAACGTGAGCCGTTATACTCGTTCAGGCAAACAATATGCCTAAATTAAATGTAATAGAAATAAGATCTCAACAAAATCAATTATAAACTTTAATCATCTCCATTGTTTATTAATTATTAACCTCTATAAATATATAAGCGCATAATAAGTACTTTTAAGTGTGAAAATAAATAAAACCATGTCTGGTATTGTGCTATAATATGCTATATGCAAGAATATATACCTATAATGTTTGTATGAATTTTATCAATAGAAAATAATGAAATCTTTTTGAATATTAGAAAATATTTATTATTTGTTACTTGCTATGCTTTGTATTTAAGAAAATATAAGTTAAGTACAAATCTTAAATTTACAAATTATTTACATTTAATTATTAATACATTTGTATTTTGTATGAGGGAAAAGATGTTGTAGTGTAGGTACATGCATGTTATAAAATGTTAATATTTTGTAGGGTATGCAATTGTGAAATAAATCAGTAGTCTTTGGGTCACCGTACGAGTGGTTTCATTATATACTGTCCCATACACTATTACAAAGTGGATTCTCGCCAACTCTGTTTCAATAACTCTTTTTCCCATATAGCCCAATGGGCTATTTGAGCTTTCCACCCCCAATTTACCAAGCTAGGAGAGAAAGTTTCTCTACTTGTGGAGGGCTCTGCCCCGTTGTCAAATCTACCAAGGTCTTTCGCAGATCTTTTATCGGTAGAGGGTCTGTCAGAGCTCTGGCCCGGAGATTCGGCATCCAAAAGCATTGTGGCCATTGGGGAGCTATTAGTATGTATGTCCCTCTGGATACATTCAGGTGTGCCAGAACCTGCGGGATCAGGTTGGGAGGTGGGAACATCCATCCCAACTGGCAGTCCCAAGGACGACTGAAGGCGTTGCAAAAAATTGCGTACCCATCTATCAAGTCTAGAGTGACATATCTTTGTACGACTGCGGAGGCCGCCGAAGCGATCAAATCTGTGTCTGGTACGCCCCATACTCTGAATATGGCCTCCGTGGACTGGGGTAATAGGTGCCACTCGGGAACTGCTCGACCTCTGGATAGACGGTCTGCAATCCCGTTTAGTCTTCCTGGGAGATACCTTGCCGTCAGCGTTATTTTTAGCTGATCTGTCAACTCTAGAAGTTTCGTGGTAAGGTTTAGGAGAGCCAGAGAGCGAGTGTCTCCTTCGTTTCTGACGTACGCTACAAGTGTTCTGTTGTCTGACTGAATCAGAATGTGAGCTTCTCTCAATGTGTCTTGTTGGTCTAAGATTTTACCATACACTGTATACATCTCCTTGACGTTGGAGTGCCACCTGCTCTGAATGGGGGTCCACGTTCCTGACAGATACAACCCGTTTAGCTGAGCGCCCCACCCTGCATCCACTGCGTCGGTGGTTAAGAAGTGTGTGACCTGCTTTGGGTGTAACGGTCTGGTAGCATGGTCTAATGCTTTTTACCACCATTGAAGATCCAGCTGGACAGGCTGAGTCAGAATTCTCCTCTCCTTCAGATGGCTTTAGTGAAAACCTCTCAGAAACAGTTGCATTATGCGACAGTGAAGGCGTCCTTCGTGGACGGTCATTGACGCAAAATTTAGATGGCCCAAAAGGCTTTGAACATTTTTTAGAGTTAATGTCTAAGTTACTTAGTTAGTTGGTTCTATATTTGATAAAATGTCTTTTATTTTCCGAACTTTTTTTGTGGTAATGCTATGGTGCCTCCTGTGTTGGATCTACAACACACTTTGGATAGTTGACATGCCATCCTAAAGTTTCTAGCAAGCTCAGCGTTTCCGCAACCTGAGTGACTAGACTGGACCGATGTTGATGAGCTATCAAGTAATCGTCCAGATATACCAGCATTCGAACACCTCTGGCACGTAGGGTTTCCGCAACCCAATTTGACACTGCTGAAAAAATCTGTGGTGCCGAAGAGAGGCCAAAGAGGAGAGATGTTAACTGCAGTATTTCCTGATTGTAAATGACTCTCAGAAACCTTCTGTGAGCCTCGGCTATAGGTATGTGAAAGTACGCATTCTGAAGGTCTATCTTGACCAACCAGTACTGATCCTGCAAAAAATCTACTACATCTGCCTGAGAAATAAGATGAAAATGCTTTGTGGCTATATGTGAATTGAGTTGACGAAGGTCTAAAATTGGTCTCATTCCACCGTCTGATTTTTTCACTCAAAACATTTAGCACTGGTGTTTCTAAAATATTTTTGTCCTTCAGATCTTGGATCATGTTTGTCATCTCCGGTGAAGTTTTGGTAGAAAACTTTTTCTGAACTTTCTTGTAGGGGAACATCAAAGGGGGCTTTTGCTTCCAAGGAAGTCTGCAACCTGAGATTATTTTCAAAATAAATAAATTGTGTCGCTCCTATCTGTTTCCAACACTCTACATGGTTCTTTAGGCATCCTCCATTGAAGTTCCCTAGCTGGCAGTCAATTTTGTTTAGGATTGGTATTGGTCTGATCTGGGTTTCTGTTGCCACGAAAGGGCTTTTTCGCGACAAACTTAGATCTTTTATCATGGCTTTTAAAATTAGTATTTTTTATTTGGAGTGGGTTTACTGTTTTGCTTCTGATAGGATTTTGATTGATAGGAGCTCTGTGGTCTCTTCTTTAAATAGGAAGGTGTGTCTAACCAGGTCTGTGATCTACCTAAAGAATTTAGCAATATCTGTTAGTTTAGTTAGTTGGAGGGCTTCTCGGCTAAATAAATATTCAGCACTAGGAGGAACATTTTGCAAAGTTGGTCGGAGTTTAGTATTACCGATTTCTTTAAGAATGCGATCACGCCTTAACTCTATTTATTCAGCCCGTTTTCCACAAATCATCTGTAAGGTAGTTTCAAAATTTTTGGTAGAAGCAGATCCCGGGCCAAACGTAACAGAAAATTATTCCCGTTTATTTCTGTTGGATTTTTAGAAACCCAGTCCAAAATGTCCTGAAGAGATCTCTGAATAATATTCTTTTGTTCTAAAACAACATTAGATAAACTGGTCATAAGTGTCTCGGTAGAAGATTAATAATCTTTTGTTTTATTAAAATGACATAACTCCTCATTTATTTTTAACCCTATAAACCCTGGTGTGGCCACCTGAGATTGCATCACTTTTTTATAACGAATACCCTTCCATGCTTGAGAATCAAACTGTTGCAATTTACATAGTTCTTTAAGTCGTTCTGAGTTTGCAGGAGGTACCACTCTCCTTTCATCATGGTCAATGTATACCTCACCAAGTGACAAGGTTATAGTACTTGAGATAGGTAAACTTAAAAAGTGATTGGCTGGTGCAGCAGTGTCAGATTGTGCACCGGTCTCGGTACAGTATTGTTGTTGTTGAGACGTAGAAGGCAAATTACATGCAATGTAGTTGGAAATGCAATTCATTTGAGTCATCAAGATATCGACTCGGGGGTCGCAATATGTACGAGGATGTGTAGAAATCCTAGACTTAGAGTACTTACGTCTCTTATTCGGTGGTGGTGACGCAAATCTTTCATCCTCCAAGGATGAAGATGAGGAAGACGAGTCGGAATCCAACTCGGTTCGCGGCTGTCCACCGTCCGGGGCGACAGACCCCGACCTTTCACTGTCACCATCCATCCTTAAACACTAAAACCTGTGTTTTATCACTTTAACTCACTTTTAAAAACATGTAGAACATTTTTGCTCTTTACGCGGCAAAAATCACAACCAATCACAACGCTATTGACAATGACAGGTTTCAACGTGCCTGAATTCATACAAAGGCGCGCCACCTGGTGTCAAGGAAGGTAAAGTCACATTGAATCATCGACAATCCTGGTAAGTTGTTAATTCCATAGACTAAATATAGGCAAGGATCATGACCGTTTCTTCACCCAACACTGTGTTTTAGAAAGACACATAATTACATATTTTGACTATGGTCCACTCACTTGAAATCTAGTTTGTCTATGGCCACGGACATGTGCCTTGGCTGTAGCGGGCACGTGTACATGTTTCTGAAGTCTAAAGGCAGAAGGTCTATGTCGTGGAAGATGAAGCATTGCCAACCGCCAGGACGCTGCCTCTGACTCTCCGCAAAGCCAACGTTCATGAGTTTGGCTCGGTTGAACTCGCTGTTACCTGAAAAAATACATGAATATTTGAAATTGAATGAAATTAAAAGCATTTATTGAGAACAGGGCATCACAAACACACACAAATCTAACAAACGCACACAACACAACACAGTTAGATTACAGATTAAAAATTTAAGCAACGCAATGTGTGTTGGTAACTTCCAGACAAATATAACAGTATACTGATACATCTCAATCAAACTCTCTCGTTTCTGTTAAGTCTTGCATCTTTGTTTGTCAACAGATCCTTTATCTTGTGGGCTGAATGAGAGTGCGTCCAGAATATAGATGTGCCCTTGCCGGCAAAATTCCAGAGCCAATAAAAGGAATATTTAAACAATACAGCTTAAACCCCGGCAAAGGTCATATTTATGTATGTATGGGTAAATGCCAACACCTTGTTCATGACACTAAAAATAGTTTGTTTGAAGCTTAATCGCTTTCAGAATGATTTTCATCCGTAAAATATTCAATTTTTCCAATAGGTAAAAATGTATTTTAAAAAATCTATCATCGTGAGGATATGAAATAAAATGTTCTCCTAAGGCCAGATTTTTCAATGGTCAGATAAAAATTATCAGACTGATAAAATATAAAGCGACAGATTTTATAAAACGTCAGTTACGTATTCTTGCTGACAATTAGGTGACGTTTTCAAATTAGCCAAATTGTATTTTGTTCGACGAATATTTATTATCTGACTATTGAAAAATCAGCCCTAAATTGCTTAAGTTGCCGCTAACTTAACCTGTCAATCTGCTTCGAGAACCGCGAGAAATGCGCGCAGCTGTCATAAGACAAACGCGCGCGTGGCCTCGACTCTGTCTGGTACCAAGCGCCCGCCATTGGGCGGGCCGTGCAATTTACAAAAATATAAATATCTCGCGGTAGGAATGAGCTATCGTCATTTTGTAAACGGGGATTTGTTGTTTATTGTATTAGCTATCACACTGTTTAACTTAATATTACGTTACTGAAATATTTTTATTAATACTGAGGCGATAAAGAAGGTAACGCGGGAAAAAACATGACTCATCGTATTTATAATAAATGTTTACGTTATAAATTTTCAATTATACCTTCAAATACCTCGAAACAAAGCTGAAACATAATATTTTTTATATAAAAAAGATAACTTATCACCATAGAACAAATTTTATAAATACAGGATAAATAAAAATCGTAATGACTACATTTTAGTACATGGGGTCTATTCACAAGACCCAGCTTCTAAAAACTAGTCGGAATACCCAACTTTTTGGTATCTATGGATTGCTCATTTTACCGTCTAAATGTTAAAGACTTCCCAGTATTCAATTGTCCGCACCACATACCTAAATCATCGATTTAAAATCGACTACTCAACAGATCCCCATATGGGGAGAGTAATACGTGACGCTAATAGTACTGAGAACCCGATATGGGGACAGTAAGACGCTACGACTGCTGCGAATGTGAAAATGAACCCCATATGGGGAGAGTAAGGGCGAGAGGGAGAAAAGTTTCTTGCATACTTTCACGGGAATGTTAACGGTAACATTACCGTGTGGCACATGTATAGTCCAGAAGTCATTATCAATAAATCAATGGGCTATACCTTCTTGAGCGTTAAGTGGTATTTATCAAAGTAATCAGTAGTGGCTTACCAGCTTGTTCTATGATGAATATGCCGTAGTCTATCTGCTGCTTCATCAGGAATGGATGCATGTGATTCAGGAATATAGGTAAATGCTGTTGTCGATCCCTAAAAGTAAATATAAATATATATACTGATTAATTAAACGGAATACAAGTACTCGATGCAGTCAGATCATTATCTACTTATTCGTAACTTTCAGCAATACGAGTATAACTACTTCGTAAGAGAATGAAAATATCATGTGATGTTTATTGAGAGGTTTTTGTTAAAGTATACTACATATTTTTCATAGACGGCGCGTTAGAAAGTAAGGCGTGTGGTCTTAACGTCAATAGAGATAGGGATACGCAGCGCACCGCTTTCTCGCCGCGCCGCTGACTTATTTATTCATATATTCTTTATTGCACAAACAAAATGAAGTACAAATGGCGGACTTAATGCTTAAAACATTTTGTTCTCTTTTCAACTTTTAACTTTTTGTTACCTGAAAGGAACGATGATGGCTACTTTATGCCTGGCAGTGCAATTAGGTGGGGAGTACCGGCCGCCCCACTGGACTTCAGGGTATTTCTTCTCCACCCAGTCCAGTTCCACCTCTGTCTTGTTCGCTTGGACTGGACCTGAAAAATTTCGAGGAGATTCTTGGTAAAGTATCTGCCTATGTTGTTCAGGCTTACCGGGGTTTGGAAACAATCGATGACTATATCGTAATTATTCATCATCGAATAGGAGCAGCGAGAAGTTTATTAGTGGGATTCCTTAACGTGTTATTAGAATTTCTAAATTGTGCCTACCGTTCAACTCGCGACCATAGATGATTATGCAAAACTTGACGTTTTGGTCTTTCCATTAGATTTTAATACAAGCTAGATGTTCACATACTTGTTTCTGAAGTTTACGCGAATATTACTCATTGAATAAAACACTATTTTACAGATACTCTTCGCGAATATTTATTAAATTTTATCTAGAACACTTTACATCGTTCGAGGTCACGCTAAAATAGTGTTTTAAGCTAGGGGTTCTCTAAGAAGTTTCTCACTACGTTGCATTTCTTAAAATAACATGAAATGTGTTCTAGAATTATTAAATGTTAAGTACTCACCAAAATCTGCCGGTATGCTATCATCGCACAAAGATAAAGCTGTCTCATTCTTCTTCAACTCGGGGTTTTCAGTTGTTATATCATTTTTGATGCCGCCTATAATCTTTGTAATCAGCACAGAATCGACTCTGAAATGAAAACACGAGACAAATGTAGCTAAGACCTCAATTCATAAAGACAAAAAAGGAAACAGTACACTGCCATTTCTATGATAAATCTATTACGGTATTTCAGCGTGATTGGAGGAGGGCAAGTACTTGCGAAGATCGCGGTTTGTTTCGAGATGCGGTAGCGCGCGGACGTCTAGTCTTAGATTGGCGACGCGAGAGTCTTAACAATAATTTATTAGTTTCTCAAGCGTCTTCCTACCTGAGCGCTGACTGCGTGGAGTTGTACAGCGGCTGGTACAGGTAGGTCTTCAGCGGCGAGGCGTCCAGTATGGAGCCGGAGAGGTACTCGACGGTGGTCAGCGCCAACACGAGTAGAAGCAGCAGGCGCAGCGCGCGCGCCGCCCGCTTTCGCGCCCGGCGGGAAAAGTAGGCCTAAACAAAGCAGTTGCACATTGTAAGTTATTGCAAAATAAGTAGTATTTCTCTTGTTCAAACTTCAAAGACATACGGGTACGTTTCTACCCAATGAGCTATGAAAGATGTTCCTGGTTGTGCGGATATGAAGGGTTAACCAAAAAGGGCTCATACCTCCGTTCTTTTATAATGCTTTCGAGGTATTAAAGTAAAATCGTTATAAGGGTCGTATCACTCATCTTTAGGATGTTATTATTATTTAATCCTTTTTAGATGGTGTATCACCATCTAGGCTGGGCGATCACCATCTGCGCCAGTTGTGCCTGCCCTTTCTTGGTATCGTGCGTAGCGGCCTCGAAACTATAAAACCTTAGCCTTGGTCGATCTCTCCAGAACGGCGGGACGCGCAGCGAAAGCGCGATGTTTGCGACTTCGTGTCTCGTCGTGGGCGTCGTTGGTTCATCGACGGTGGCGGTGGCAGCTTTATTTTGGTCGCACATTTTGAACTGGAGCGGCAGGGATTCCTTGTTGATAATACTTCTGCTTCAGTCGGTGGTCACCACTTTGGTAGAGTTGTTTTTTTTTATTATTTTTTTAAGGTTGTAGAAGGAATGTATATTGTGGTAAACTTAACCTAGTATTTATATAAAAATATGTACACAGTTGACCAATAGAAAAATATACATTATAGCCATTCAGAGCAATTGGACACAGTATTTGACTGTTATTGACCGTTACAAAATATTAACCACCTATGTTTTCTACACATCTCTGTCTAATCATTACACTATCTCCCTTATCGCGGCAGTGTCGGCCGGCCGCGGCGAAAGCGTGGAACGAGACGGCGTCCGGGAGTGCGAGGGAGCGCGCGAATGTAGGCCACATAAATATTTCCGCGGCTTCTCGGCTCTTTCTTACGGCGACGGAAATAGTAGTGAGAAAATGTGTGCTAGCTGGGAGCGCGCGCCACGATGCGTGTCGCGCTGCGATGCGTAGTCTTCGTGTGATAACAAAAACAGTTCTTATCGGAACTACCATCTGTGTTTCTGTCGGGTAAAAGCTCTTTTCAGGGCTGTTTACCTCTGTGTTTCTGTGAAAGATGAGTTGCGGCTGTGGTAGCCACAAGTTCACCGATCGAATTTTCTTTATCGAAAAAATAGTTTCTATGTATTTGGATTTTATTCGTGCGATAGATTTTTACGTGTAAATATTTCTTACTTTTTCGGTTAAACTCGCAATCGAATCACAACACGAAAAATGATCGACTGCCGTGAGAATTGGCCTCCAGAACGAATAATTAAACAAACAAAACGTACGAATTATCGTAGTAATTGAATAGGCACGCGAAAAGGCAAAGTATCAGATTTGCTTCAAAATAGGTTAATAGTAAAAAAGCAAAGCTACGTCTGCTTGTAACGTCCCACTGCTGGGCAAATGCCTTACCTCAACGATAAGGTAGCTTGAGTCATACTCCACCACGCGAGTTCAGTGCGGATTGGGGAGCGATCAGGGGGGTAATTCAAGCTTGTAAACTCACGGCCACATGGCCGTGAAAGGGCATCGCGGACTGCTCACCAAAAGGTCGCCTAACATTTTACATCCGCGATGGACACCGCTCCAGTGATGCGTGGTATTCACAACATCGTCGCTGCATGAAATTACAACTAGTAATGTCACGCGTTTTTACCCGCTGATGACTTTCAAGGACGCTATTACTGTCATCAATGTTTCAGCACTCGCTGATGCATAATTTCACATGTTAATGTTTCTTAATAGGTAGAAAGTCATTATCAGCTGTATGCTCGGTGTTTCTCTACGAGATCGAATCAGAAACGAGGAGATACGTAGAAGAACCAAGGTAATGGACATAGCCTTGAGAATCAGTAAGCTTAAGTGGCAGTGGGCCGGGCACATAGCGCGAAGAACTGATGGCCGTTGGGGCAGGAAAGTTCTAGATTGGAGACCCTTCGACCAAAGACGCAACGTAGGACGTCCACCAACAAGATGGATGGACGACCTTAAAAAGATCGCAGGATCAAACTGGATGCAGACCGCTAGTGATCGGTCGCTATGGAAAGCCGTGGGGGAGGCCTATGTTCAGCAGTGGACGTCCTTTGGCTGATCATGATGATGATGATGATGAGATTCAAAGCATTGTGATGTTGATTTATTGGAGTTCTACTAAATAATCCTGGTATTTTTTGTTTCAGTTTTAGGGTTCAGATCGTGCTGTTCATTAAACCTTATTTTACATTATTTTACTTTTCATTTCTAGTTTATGCTCTATGGTTAGACAAAACTTCGCTTACTTACTCATAATATGTACGTTTGTTTGTTGTAAATAATAAAGACAATTATTTTTTACGCAATAAGTATACAGCTGGTGATGACTTTCTACCTATTAAGAAACATTAACATGTGAAATTATGCATCAGCGAGTGCTGAAACATTGATGACAGTAATAGCGTCCTTGAAAGTCATCAGCGGGTAAAAACGCGTGACATTGCTAGTTGTAATTTCATGCAGCGACGATGTTGTGAATACCACGCATCACTGGTTTTATCATCTTAATAAGATTATCCCTCCAGCTCTTTTGCTCTAGACGTTGGCACAAATAATTAAGTTCATCTTGGAAGTGGATAACCGAAATAACAAAGTAAGAACGTTACATCTTCATATGTATTTTGTACTGTACTCCCTCTCACTGATGCTTAGATAAAAATATAGCTTTTCATAATTTTCAACATGTCTGATGTCATCTGTTAAAAAGTACACTATACATAGAATCTGAAACAACAGCTAACGATAAAATATAGGTTCGTATGCCCCCGGAATTTTATAAAATTGATTGATGACACGTATCACGTGCTTTGACAAAGCATTGTTACAGGCTAGCTAGCCTTTCTATTCAGTACCTTTGGTTAGAGTAGGACCGTAGTTTTAAAGTTGGATGAACGTATCTTCATTCTCTTTGAGAATCCGCACCACGAGGATTTTCCCTTAAAAAAAGTTGCAAGATATTGCTCCGGCGTGAACTTGATACTCGCCCAGGCAGTATTTCTGGAGAAAATGTATATCTCGCAAAATTATGCTCCAAGATCCAGCTTAAATTACTGTGGCGGCTCCAGGAGTCTTGACGACGCAGAGTACCACAAGCTCAATCGGATTCTTCAATAGCTTTATTTTTTGGTTTGTGATGGCCAAATTTGTTGAAAACATTTTTTGTTTTATTGCAAAAATATAATATTGCAAATAGGTATTGACGTCTTGATAATCTTGACATAACTCTTCACGGATATATGTCAGTCGATGTTGTGAATAGGCGATGTCCGTATTCACAGTGCACTTTAAAGTCACTAGATACAGTGCAATGTTTTGAGCGGTATCAGTACATATATTTTTTTAAATTTAAATACCTTTGTTGTAATACAGTAGTAATGCCAATGGTATTATGAATATTTGACACTCAAGAATACAAGAGGAAATAAGAAAATTAAAAATTTCTTCTTCTTCATTTTATTAAAATACTAGTGGATACCGCATTGATTTTGGATTCGATAGCATAAAAAACATATGACTTTTTTGTGTCTGATATTTTTGGAGTTAGTTCTGTTAACAAGTTGATTTATATTTTTCATGAGAAAAACCCTCATTTATGCGGTTTCTCATCTTCATTACCTTCAAAGACCCAAAAAAGAATGTTAAAAGTTAAAAGTTAGTTTCACAACATTATTTTTCTTCCTTCTAAATACTACTTATTATTTATTTACTGTGACATCGACTGAGGCGAGGCTACAGCTTTGACGATGCTATAATTTTTCCGCTGCCAAACGCGTCAAAGTCCATAGAAACGTGTCAAATAATTCGCCCAGGATTAGTTTCAACTCACGCCGTTGAAGGCGATCGGCGCTAGATTCGATGAGAGTTTGTGAATACCAATTTCTCGACCCAGGCGAAGGTCCATATATGGATCAGTGTCGAGGTTGACTTCGTGAATCAATAGGCAGATGTTATCAAGCCGTGACCATCATATGATTTTCCGATTGTGTAGTTAGTTTGATTTTGCACGTCATCTCTCTACTCAAAGAAAGCATGGTGTAGCTATTCGTAATAATAATTTTGGCTTAACTTTTACGAATATCTCTAGACTCTAGCTAGCTAGACGATGGTCTTGTGAAAATCATATGAAGATTAATAAATACGAGCAATTATATTTTTTCAGAATGTAGAATCCCAAGAAAGTGACATCTTTTTCAAAATTCCTAAGAGTCAAAACCAACGGCCGTAAAAAAACATTTCATAGCTTCCATGTTATTGACCATAGCTGTTGTGTACATCCGGCCGTCTGAGCCAGGCTTCTATAGAGATCTTTCATATCTACGCTGATGACGAATCGTTAGTGACGCTGATGTATCCAGGTTTCATCGTTTGTGACGCAATAGTTTTCTTGGAAAATCAAAAAAACTAGGCTCAGACAGCCAGAATTTCGCATTTTCTGACTTTCCAGATCTCAACTATCAGAGGGTTTCAGGTCGCTGTTTCTTATAAAATGTGATGTGACGCGTTAGTGACGGTCATCCGAAGTAGTTTCATCTATTTTAATCCAGTACTTTTTGAGAAATCGTGATAAACGTGTGGCTCAGACAGCCTGATATCCGGTCGTCTGAGCCAACTTGTTTTTCTCTATATTTCACGAAATGTTACGTTTCGGACAAATGTTTTTAGGATTTACTGATGTGACGACGTTAGTGACAGCTCTCGACCAGATTTGAACCTTCGTGACGCACGCGTTTTGGAGAAATTGAGAAAAAACTGCTGGCTCAGACAGCCGGATGCTGGCTGTCTGAGCCACCCAGTTCTACCACTTCCAGGTGTTGTACGAAGCTGAAAACTCATCTAATCTGATGTGACGCGGCCTCTGAGTACAAAAAATCGTAAGTGACGGCTCTATATGCCGCCAATCAAAAGTTATAAGCATTTCAAATGTTTTCCATACATCGATGCATTTGGGTGGCCACACTTCGCACTCTTTATGGAAACGGAAAGACAATTTAGTAGAAAATGTAAGCTAAAGCCCCTTATATCAAAGCGGATACTTTCTCCTGCTATTTAAATATTTAATTACGTAGTCAATAACTACGCCGATGAAGGAAAATATGTTAATTATGTATGGGGTATTCCAGGTTTTAAAATTTCTCTTTATTTAAAAATAATCACTAGCTCCAGCTGGTTTCTACAATATAAGACTTTTTCGGAATTAAATACATACTAAGTACTCATTCCTCAATCCGTCCCATATTATTACGGTCCATTTGGGACAAGATGCAATAATTAATTTTAATCATTATGCAAATCGTCTTATGCTTTTTTGGGTGCAAAATAATAACCATAAAACAGCGCAGAAGGTGAAACGCAGTTCTCTGGGACCGCTTATTATAATTACGAACAAAAATTACTAAGACAGCCTTATTTGACGACCCGTCTGGTGTAGTGGTCGAGAAATCGCCTACTACGCAGCGGGTTGCGGGTTCGATCCCCGCACAATACAAACATTTGTGTGCATGAACATGTCTGTTTGTATTGGTCTGGGTGTTTTCTATGTAAATCATGTATGTATTTACAAAAAAAAAGTATTTAAGTATTATATCCGTTGTCTGGTACCCATAACACAAGCTTTGAGTAGCTTACTTTGGGACTAGATGGCGATGTGTGGGAATGTCCAAAGGATATTTATTTATTTATTTATTTATTTCACCTTCGGAACACGAGACGCGCGCCATCTTTGTGTCCATCTTTGTTCGAACAATATTTCTGATGCGGGGGAATAAAGAATGGAATGCGCTTCCGGCTGAGGTGTTCCCGAAACCCTTAATTTGGGCATTTTCAAAAGAAGAATGATTACGCTATTACTGATCAGACATGACCAATCCTCGACGACATCATCACTACCACCAGTTGTGATAGTGGTCAAATGGCTGATCATATATATAAAAATATATAGATAGACTATAAAATTATGCAGGATGGAAAGAAATCATCCACTTAATATCATTTATTTTTATAGCCCAAAGGATTGTTTTTGAATTTTACAAGAAAGTTTAAATATGTATGTTACAAAATGTATACATAATAAATAAAAATGTAAGTAAGTAACAATGGATATGGCGGTAAGAGAGGTGCGTAGAAATCAACTTACGAAAATAATGAAATAAAATGAAAAAAATATATTTTGTTTTGGACCTGTCATGTTTATTACCACAGGTTGTAGCGTTTATCTTCTTTTAAAGTTTATGTTCATAGGACAAGTAATAATTATTATGTTTTAATAAAGCCATGATATAAGTTTTGTGCTCGTGGATTTTTACTTAGTTCGTAGACTTTATTGATTTTATGACGAGTATAGTATACCTATTTACGAGGGGTATTATTCACATTTGACTAAAATTGTTTTATCAGATGTATATTATATTTTACTTTGTAATCATTAAAAGGGTTTCCTATCATACAAAAAAAATGTGTTAACTTTTGTAACAATATTATTGTTTTTTTCTGATTATACTCATATTGATAGTTTTAACTTTTTGATTACCTACATTAAATGACGTTAAAAATCATTTCATTAAATTATCTGCACCTCGTCCAAAATAAGCTGTAGACATGTATGGGATGAATTGATGAACTACTATTTGTATAAATGCTACACCAGAAACAATTCGTAAAATAACTTTATTATTTACTAAAATATCAATAACAGGAGACTTCCACATGGTAATTCTTAGACGTTGGGTGATATCAGAATTATCAGTAAACAGCTATCTAAACGCCGAGTAAAAAAGTAAGAGTATGCCAGTCAGCCTGGAGCCTAGCTTTTTTCAAGAGAACGCTGACTACGCCTAGTAAAAGTAGTAAGTAGTCCAACTAAATACTGCTCTGCTTACTGAGGTTTGAGTCTGGAGCTCACGTCGAAACATGCCTGATTGTTGTCATAAGTCTTTGTGCCCCCTTTTAGTATAACTAGCCCAATATTATCACCATAAATTTCTTTAAATGCTTTTTTAATGATTAACTTCGTAAGTGCAGGTTTCCTTGTCAGTACATCAGTCACTAATCAGTAGTGCGGTTTTTTTTTTCAGCAACTGTCATCACTGTAAATGTCAACTTTTTCGTCTGACGCTATCTTGCATGTCGAATTAACAGTGATTAAAAGTGTTTTAATGTTCTTATTTAACATATTTTCTTTAACTTGATAGCATATTCCTGATTTTTTAAATGGTGAATAAAATATGAACCTGTACAAGTGTACATGGTCTGATAATCTTGGTAAGATCATCTTTTTAAACTAGAAATAAAAATAAAAGCCTTTTTTTTAAACGTTGAGAAAGTTTAAGAATTACTCAGGACGAGCTGCAGTTTGTAAATACATCTTTGATGTTCCGCATTTCGTCCCAAATATTATATAGGCATGGTGGGACGAGTCAATGAATTACTAAGTTTTCCATCCAAACAAAAAAGGAAACGACTTGCAGGATTAACTTAGTATTTATATTGATTTTTTGCATCTTGTCCCAAGTGGGCCGTAATCACATGGGAAGAGTCGAGTTATATGTAAGTAGCATGTACCTTACCAAAATTCTCTAATATTGTAGTACCTTCGATAAACTAGCGGTTGTTTTCAAATAAATAGTAATCTAACGATTTTTTTCTTTGGAATACCTGAGACCATAAATAATTAACATATTTTCCTTTATCGGCGTAGTTATTGACTACGTAATTAAATATTTAAATAGCAGGAGAAAGCATCCGCTTTGATATAAGGGGCTTTAGCTTACATTTTCTACTAAATTGTCTTTCCGTTTCCATAAAGAGTGCGAAGTGTGGCCACCCAAATGCTTCGATGTATGGAAAACATTTAAAATGCTTATAACTTTTGATTGGCGGCATATAGAGCCGTCACTTACGATTTTTTGTACTCAGAGGCCGCGTCACATCAGATTAGATGAGTTTTCAGCTTCGTACAACACCTGGAAGTGGTAGAACTGGGTGGCTCAGACAGCCAGCATCCGGCTGTCTGAGCCAGCAGTTTTTACTCAATTTCTCCAAAACGCGTGCGTCACGAAGGTTCAAATCTGGTCGAGAGCTGTCACTAACGTCGTCACATCAGTAAATCCTAAAAACATTTGTCCGAAACGTAACATTTCGTGAAATATAGAGAAAAACAAGTTGGCTCAGACGACCGGATATCAGGCTGTCTGAGCCACACGTTTATCACGATTTCTCAAAAAGTACTGGATTAAAATAGATGAAACTACTTCGGATGACCGTCACTAACGCGTCACATCACATTTTATAAGAAACAGCGACCTGAAACCCTCTGATAGTTGAGATCTGGAAAGTCAGAAAATGCGAAATTCTGGCCGTCTGAGCCTAGTTTTTTTGATTTTCCAAGAAAACTATTGCGTCACAAACGATGAAACCTGGATACATCAGCGTCACTAACGATTCGTCATCAGCGTAGATATGAAAGATCTCTATAGAAGCCTGGCTCAGACGGCCGGATGTACACTAGCTGTTTACGGAGAAATGCTAGGATACGACAAACAAATTCATAACGCGGCGGTTGTAAAATGTGTTTTTCATTACGTTGTTTTGTTTATGATCACATAACAGATTTTATGTGTTTACTGTCGAGCGAAAGTTGCAGAACTTCTTATTAATAGTCTCACACAACGACGAAACAACTGCGCGGGACATATTATAGTGCATAAATGTGTGCGCAAACACACGTGCACTCTCTATTAGGGTTTCGTAGCCGAATGGCAAAAAACGGAACCCTTATAGTTTCGTCAAGTCTGTCTGTCTGTCTGTCTGTCTGTCCGTCCGTATGTCACAGCCATTTTATTCTGTAACTATAAGCATTACAGAATTGAAATTTGGTAGGAAGATGTATCCTGCTAACCGCTAACCGATTCTCATAAAAATAATAAAAAGTAATGACATTTAAGGGGGGGCTCTCATACATGAAACTAAAACCAAAATTTTTTTTTTTAGTCAAACCTATGCGTGTGGGGTGTCTATGGATAGGTCTTTTAAAATGACATGAAGGTTTCTAAAACCATTTTCTTTTAAAGTCTAACGTTTCATAGCTAGACGCTTCCAAAGTGGTAAAATGGGCGTCCCCCCCCCCCATCTAATTTCTAAACCAAGCGAGTGTAAATTTTGAAAAAAATATGAAATGTAGATCTTAACAAATACTTTCAACGAAAATAGGTTCGAACGGGATCGAACTAGTAGTTTCTGAGATATAGCATATTTTCAACAACCGCAAACATAACTTTGTACATCATACAAACTCTATGAAAAACAAAGTTATATTTGCAGTCAACAAAATATTGTGGTATTTTACTAAGTAGAAGAAAGTGGATTCCCTTATTCAGTTAAAGTTGTCACGGAACCCTCAGTGCGCGAGTCCGACTCACACTTGGCCGGTTTTTTTTCTTATACTCTCATAGCCCGAAGGGACAGAGATATGACACGACCGACAGAGAGAGATCATTAACTTTTCAGTAACTGTAATACAGATTGATCAACAAAGACAATAAAACTGTTGCACCACCGACACAACTTCTCTACTGCCTGTTGGGGGAGAATCTTCTTGGCGATGAAAGTAAACTCGGACGAATAGGTAATGAATATTTACTCCAACAACGGTGAATACAAATTTGGCAATAAATTATTGCGAGATGGTGCGCAAACGTCTCTGACGACGATAATGAGTGGAATGGCCGAGTCGAAGTCGACGATCCCCGATGACGCCCGAGGGTCCCGCCGCTCGTGCGCTAACAGGCTCCCCCGTTTGGAACTCCTAGTTCCAAAGCTTTTTCAGTAGGTAGAAGGCAAAGTCGATTATAGGCTCGTCGTAGAACTCCCAATGCCGTAGCGACGTCGGCGACACGGGCGATACCGTCGCTCCCCTGGTGCAGTTGAGTGACACGTCCCAGCAGCCAGCGGTTGGGTGGCAAACGGTCGTCTTTGATCACGACCATTGACCCGACTTGTAGATGGCCTCCGACGTTACGTTGCCACTTCATGCGTTTTTGCAAATCTGAAATGTATTCTAAATGGTAACGATTCCAGAAGTGCTTAGTCAGGATTTGTGCTCTTTGATATCGTGGCAGTGTGCAAATCCGGGCTGTCTCTTCTGCGGTTATCTGTGAAGTAGGCAACATTGTAAGTGTTCGTCCGATAAGAAAATGAGAAGGCGTTAAGGGGACAAAATCGTTTGGATCGGAAGAGAGGGGCGTCAGTGGACGAGAATTAAGAATTCCTTCTATATTTATGAGTACTGTGTTCATTTCCTCATACGTCAGGTTAGCTAAGGACAGGACTCTTTTTAAATGATGTTTAACTGATTTAACAGAACCTTCTGCAAGGCCGTTGAAGTGAGGGCTGTATGCAGGTGAAAACCTAAACGTGATAGATTGCTCCGCCATTTTCGAACTTATATCATTACACCTTGTTTTTAAAAATTTAGAAAGCTCATTAGCCGCTCCTACAAAATTAGAACCATTGTCAGAATACATAAAAGCAGGCTTACTCTGCGTGCCACAAATCTGTTTAAGGCAGCCAGGAACGTTTCAGTACTTAGGTCGGTTACCAACTCGAGGTGTACTGCCCTTACAGCTAAGCAAACAAAGACACAAATGTATGCCTTTATTAATTTACATCCTCTACCTTTTTTGTCTGCCAATGGGATTGGACCGGCATAATCTACTGCAGTATTAAAGAAAGGAAATTGGCTGTGAACTCGTTCCTTTGGAAGACTGGCCATTATTGGTTGTATGGTCTTGCCTGAATATTTACAACATGTGACACAATCATGAGTAATTTTTCGAGCTAAATTGCGGCCTCCTATTATCCAAAATCTATTTCTTATAGTGGACAACATGAGCTGTGGACCTGCATGCATAAGTACTTTATGATATTGCCTAAACAATAATTTTGTGACATGATGTTGTGCATGAAGTACAATTGGGTGCTTCGTATCATATTCATAATTTGAATTTGATAGTCGACCACCCACGCGAATTAAATTTTCTTCAGACAAAAATGGATTGAAATTTAATAATTTCGATCTAATAGGTATAGGTTTATTTTTAAGTAAACAATTATATTCAGTCTCAAATGATTCTACTTGTACTATTTTACATATTGCATGTGTAGCAGCATTCAACTCTTTAATTTTTAAATAATTTCTTAGTTTGTCATTTGGTTCCCTGCAATTATGAATAAAGCGTAACACGTAAGCAAATTTCAGTAAATTACAAAGGGTAACCATTTGTAATTTACTGAAATTTGAGAAGCGATGAACATGACTATCTGTCTTTTCAGTAACAAAATTACACTCGACTTTGGTCTCTGGTATAGGTTTGGCTGCACAGGCCATTGGACCTTTGCACTTTAACAAAAATGGAGGGCCAGAAAACCATAAAGTGGAACCTTGCAACTGCTGTGCATTATATCCCCTAGAACCTATGTCGGCCGGGTTTAAATCTGTAGGTATATACCTCCAGGCCTCGGGGTCGCTATTTTCTGTGATTTCGTTGATTCTGTGAAGAACAAATGGTTTTAATGTCGATTTAGGGGTCCGTATCCATCCCAAAACCACGGTGGAACACACCAATAAGTGCAACTATCTATTTTTAGTCGTAACGCTTTTTTAACCTTCTCAGCTAGTCTAACTACCAATGTAGCACCGCAGAGCTCTAGTCGCGGTACAGTCATGCCCTTCAAAGGTGCTATTTTACTCTTAGCCATGATCAAATGAACGGAGACACTGTTATCAGCTGATATCGACCGCAGGTAAATGCAAGCGATGTAGGCATTTAAAGATGCATCGCTGAAGGCGTGGATCTGAATGATAATAGGCGCGTCACATACCACACGCCGAGGAATCTTAATTTGGTCTAACTGTGGCAGGCATTTTAAGAACAATAACCACTGAGTTTCTATCTCATGAGGCAAGCGGTCATCCTATGAAACCTTGGAGGCCCAGAGTTTTTGTAGAAGTATTTTTCCCTGTAATATGCATTGCATTGTGGATAAAATTGACCGTTTGCTAAGTTGAACTTGTGTTGCAGCGTTAGGGTTGACAGAAAAAAACAAGGTATCTTTATTACAAGACCATCCTAACCCTAAAGTTTTTTCATCATCATTATTTAATAATTTTAGCAAAGAATCATTGTTATCATCTCGGGGAATATTATCAAGAATATCTGGACAATTCGATCGCCATTTGCGCAGATGAAATTGGGCTTGTTTGAGGTGATTAATGACACCCTGAATTATGTGTATAAGAGTTGTTTTCGATTCATGACCGGTTATGTAATCGTCTACATAAAAATCATTCAGTATGGTCTCGCATACTAAAGGATCACTGCATTCATTACCTAACTGTACCAGACACCGGGTAGCTAAGTATGGTGCCGAGGCCGTGCCGTATGTGACTGTATTGAGCTTATACCTTTTCAACTCGTGGCTAGGGTCGAAACGCCAAAGTATTTGTTGCAGACCTCTCTGAAGTTCCGCGACAAGTACACACCTATACATTTTTTCACAATCTGAAGTGACTACGTACATGTGTTGTCGAAATCGTATTAAAATGCTGATTAGGTCGTCTTGTACAGTCGGCCCAATGTGTTGAATATTGTTGAAAGATAAACCTGAAGTTGTTATTGCCGACGCATCAAATACTACTCTTAATTTTGTAGTGAGCTTGGATTCTTTGAGAATTCCGTGATGAGGCAGTATGTATGTATGTTTATCATTATTATCTTCGTTAAGTGACATGTGACCTAAGTCAATGTATTCCTGCATAAAGTCACAATATTTTTATTTTAATGATGGAAAGCGCGCTAGTCTACGTTCTAAAGATTGAAATCTATTAAAGGCTTGTTCGTAGGAATCACCTAAAGCATCTCGTGAATTATTTAATGGAATTTCTACAATAAAACGACCGTCATGATGTCGTGTCGTTGTTGACTGAAAATGAAGTTCACATTCATTTTCTTGTTTTGTGGTAAGGCGCGGAAAGGACACTGATTCTAGTTCAAAAAATCGATCTAGTTTCTGTTGAAGCTCAACATCATTTATAAAATGGCAATGGAGTGTATTAGTGTGCATAGATTCATTGGTGTTAACCCTTTGCGTCTGTATCGAACCTGACACCAACCAGCCAAATTTAGTGTTGCTGAGGGTTGGTCTGTTTTTACCTAACGAAATACGTTCTTGGCCTAATACGTTCCAAAACACATCGGCACTCTACAACATGTCAATATCAGCTGGTGAGTTAAATGATGGATCAGCTAATAATATGTTTTTAGGAATGTTTAATGATTCTATATTGAAATGTGTAGCTGGCAGCATTCGAGTTTTTTGTGGAACAATGAAACAATTAATATTTAACGTATAGGGCTCAGTTCGTGATGATATGGTAATTAAAGAACGTTTACTAATGCGAATGGACTCGCGACTTAACTTAAAGGTAAGTTTAATTTCTTACTGAATTTTTGAGTAATGAAATTGGACGTGCTACCATTGTCCAGTAAAGCACGAGCAGTGTGATGTGTGCCATCACTAGCAGTAGGTAACTTCAATTAAAACTGTAGACAGGAGGACACAACTGTTGTGAGTTGATGATAAGACAACTTCGTTTTGATTCACGGTGTTGTCTATAACTGAAGAATCTGTCTCATCATCATGAAATTCACTATCCGAGGGTGTTATCTCTTGTGTTGCCAGCATGACACACTTATTATCTGGTCTAGCGGAGCTGCTGGACTCCTTTGACTCGACGTGAGTCACGTGCTCATTGTGTAATAACGTATTGTGCCACTTTGCACATATCCTACATGGACCGAACCTACACTTGCTAACTTTGTGTCCTTGGCGCAAACAGTTAAGACAAAGATTCAATTGTTTAGCATTATTAATTTAAGCATTTACTGACAACGATTTAAATTTAGAACACTGATAGATAGGATGACTTTGCTTACATAACGGACAAGAGTAGGTAGGTTTTGTGGCAGACTCATTACACTTTACCACAACAGTACGCGGTCGCAAAGATACTGGTTCACTATGCCTAAGCTTAACCTGTGTTAAGTTTATGGTCTCCAGTAGCCCTGCGCGATCCTTAACGAATTTAGTAAACTGTTCCAAATTAAGTAATTTATCAAAACCATTAGAGTACTCCTTCCATTTCCTGTTTGTAACGTTATCAAGTTTATTAGAAAACATGTGAATTAAAAGCGTATCCCAGTTATTAGTGTCAACGTTAAGACTTTGTAAAGCATTAATGTTTTTATTTAAGTTATCTATTAAGTTTCTTAATGCAACAGAAGATTCCTTTGTAACCTGTTCCACGTCGAACAAAGCCTGAATATGATTGTTTATGAGAACCTTATTATTATGATACCGTTCACATAATAGTTGCCAAGCAATATCATAGTTGTTGGCCGAAAATTCTATTGTACTTATGACATTTGAGGCCTTGTCCTTTAATGATGATTGTAAGTAATGAAATTTATTTATTTTTGGTATGCTGTCATTAGAATGTATCAATGAAACAAACAAATCATGAAATTTAAGCCAATCCTCAAAATTACCAGAAAAAGTAGGTAGGTTAATGGTAGGTAAATTTAAAGTCGGTGTTGCAGCTGTAAGAACAGTACCTGGCGTCGAGGAGGCAGACGCGGCGTCGTCCCGGGCTGGCTGCGCAGAGGTGAACCTTCTTACCAGCTCACGCGCGGCGCCAACTGTCGCGAAGTACTCCACCTCAAACTGCTCGCGATAATGAAACTCCTGCTAGCAGTCTTCATCTGAAATTTCCATACAACTTTCTATTTCAATCCGCAAGGCATCAAATTCGCCATACCACTCTTCGATCTTTGATAATCTTAGATTAAGATCGCTAATCTGGGCTGAGCTAGGCTTTTCGCAAGAAGAAAGAAGTGCTAAGTATGATTTAAAGTGCGTAAGCTTTGCTTTGTATGAGCTACGTTTTCTTTTTAAGTTAACAAATTTTGACATATTTACCGAACGATAATTACCCCTGAAAAGTAAAGTTTATTATTTAAAGTCGCAAATATACAAGGTGAGATGATAAAAGAACGAATACTTAAATAATGCGTAGCGAAGAAGCAACAATAGGCCAGCCGTTATCAGCCGTTACGCGCAAACGACCCGCAAATGTACCCGCAAAGCGCCGAGTAAGCAGGTAGGTAGTTGGCGTGAACGGGGCGCAGCAACACTGGAATGCGATAAATAACTCCGTTATAGGTATTGGAATTGATATGAAAGGCAAGCTAGGGTAATGCTGATCGAGTGATTAATGTTTATTGATGTAATAATGGGAAGTAACGAAAGGGGCAATAATGGATGCAAGTAAAAGTGAATGCAACGTAGATAATGCGTGAAATGACTAATGCGTAAGGAAATAATGCGTGACTGAAATAAATATGCAAAAAGCTACGTGTGCAACTAGATTATGCAGTGACAAAAGGAGGTATTATGGAACGAACTTGCAAATGTATGCCTTTCCAGAATGTTTTCCGCTATGAATCTAGAATCCGTCTTGGTGTAGCTAGGTAACAGCTATGTCGTTAGCACTTGATAGGTATGTAACGCTGCTTCTCTAAAGCTTGTGAGCAGGATACCAGGATGCCGACGCGAGCGGGATACCAGGATGCCGACGTGTTTTCTCTTTCTGTGCTGTGCCGCCAACAAATAATGCTCCGTGATGACACAGGTAAAGATGAATTTGTCTAATTTGTCTTCCCGTTGATCGTTTGAAATTCAAATCTGCGCCGAGAGTTCGCCGTTGAGCAACTTTCTCCAAAGTCCAAAGGTCGAAGGGGCGATATCCGTGCTCGTAGGTCCAAATTCTGGGGGAGAATCTTCTTGGCGATGAAAGTAAACTCGGACGAATAGGTAATGAATATTTACTCCAACAACGGTGAATACAAATTTGGCAATAAATTAATGCGAGATGGTGCCCAAACGTCGATAATGAGTGGAATGGCCGAGTCGAAGCCGACAATCTCCGATGACGCCCGAGGGTCCCGCCGCTCGTGCGCTAACACCTGTAAATGTTTCAGGCCTCGGTTCAAGTAGGAGGTGAAATGAGCCATACTCCACCACGCGGGCTTAGTGCAGATTAGTGAAGGTTTTTGCGAAGCAAGCGACCTTGCTGTCAGATGTAGTCAAGTCACCAGGGCCTCTAACTAGGCTTAACGACGAATATCAACTGACATTAGCCGGGAACAATGGCTTATCGTGCCTTCCAAAGCACGAAAGCGCTTGTAATATGTCATTTATAGGCCGAAATGGTCACTCATCCAAAGACATCCGTGCCGTAGGTTGCTTTACTTCGGTTATCGCTACCAAAGCGCTGCTACCGCTTACCGCTTCGAGCAGCTCTGGCACTGAATGGTGTACTAGTGGATTAAAACTTTACTGGATTGTGATGTGTACTAGTGCATTTTTACGTAACATTGAGATGTAATAGTATGATATTACTAGTATTATTTGCTAACGAGCCTATTCTATGCATGGCAGCCTTTTTTACTGCTCATAAGAAGATATTATACTATTCGTATTTTAAGCACCCATTACATTCTTACACAACCACATATTACATGAGAAAACTATTTAAAAAAATATTGTCTCTATTGTCATACAACAATTTCTACATAAGATACCTGTCCGAAAGTGTATGTGTGTATTTTTTCTATATTGCAAGTTTGTTCATATTTTTTCTATCGATTATCTATTTGACTTATTTTGTAAAAGGGCCGTATGGCCTATATCACATGGAGATAGACCAAATATATGCTCAGATTAATCCCCCAAGCGTATGTGAACGAGACACAATAGGTATTCTATTGTTATGCGGTCGCATGCGACCGCTCGGGTGTTGAGGGATTAAGAGAAAAACGAGACAATTTAAAACTATGCAAATAGCTATATGACATTGGCGGATTTTAAAGACCTTACTTCGCTGCATAAAAGAAAACTTTAGTACAAAAAAAGAAGAACACGGATGGAAATGACTTCAAAATTCCGATATTTTGCAGTTAAAGACGAGAACACCTAGGTGTTCTTTTCTACAAAGAAAACTTTTCAGGTGAATTCATCGATACGAAATGTTGCTAAAGGATGTCAATTGCCTGCCTGTACCTGCTATACGAAATGATGAAAAGCCGATATCTTCTGATAATTTCACGGGTATTACAAAAAATTGAAACACAATGATAATGAGACTGATTTTCCTGAGGCAGATTAGATTAATATTTTTCAAATATGTTTTGCTTTAAAAAAAAATTTCCGGTTTTTTATAATTGTATTATTAAGAAGTTCATTAATAATGAGAGGTCTGAATATTTACGTTTTTGTTAAAATAATGTTAAGAAAGCAAACTAGCAATTATAAGTTTTATTTCTTAGTGGGGGAGGCCTAAGTTCAGCAGTGGACGTCCTTTAATGATGATGATGATGATTTCATAGAAGTACAAGTTGTTATTTATTAATGCTTAACCCCTTTCTGCTTCAAAAATACAAGCTGTCTTCCGATGTGTGTTGTCATTGGTTAATTAATAACATAATACTTTATCTTAATTTGCGAATTTAATTTTACAATAATAATCGTAAGCAAAACATCGTATTACCGATACTCCTCCGCGAAGCCGGTATTTAGGTAATTATTTCAAGCAGAAAGTTGCATGTGGGTAAAAAAATTAAAAAAAAAACAATTATTTTTTAACAGTTATTTATTGTTGTGATTTGTCTGAATACTGAAATATGAAAGATATTATTAGTTATTACATATGTGTCACAAAAAACTGTTTTTTTTTTGCTGTTTTTTTCAATAAATATTGGCAAATATATTTCTCAATTTTGTTTTGGCTCTCCTGAAAACCTGTCATTTTGCAGATCCGACCTTATGCCTTTAAGGTCCAGATATAATGAGAGAATGATTGGCTTTTAAGGGAGTGCGAAAAGTCGTTTATGTACTTTAAATGATAATGATGAACTATATTGATCATGTCATGACCTTCACGATGAAGGGTCGAGCTTTGAGATATTGATAGTGTAAAATGCTTGGGTTAATTGATAAAACTTTGATATTTTATAAAATAATCATTTATTCAAATTTTAATAATTTAATTTTTGTATATCAAGTAGAGATGGGCCGAGTACTCGGTTAATACTCGGTACTCGGCGTACTCGGTTGGTTTTTCTCATACTCGGCCGAGTAACTCGGTTTGAATGCCGAGTATACTCGGTATAATTAAAGCAATATATTGCGGTAGATATCATATAAACAACAGGGGAGATCTTTCTCAATCTCAATTATGATACTAAACGAGTAGTAATGAGACAAAATGGGGCGAACTTCTTAACAAAAAAATCAATATGTGAAATTTTATAAAGTAAAATTAAGATGCAGCAACACAAAGCTATCTGAACTTTTTGGTAACAGCCTATTGATTTTTTCTTCGAAGATGTTACCAGCCTCCGAAAGTTATCACTCGCTATGCGTGGTGCTTGCAAGTACACATAGAAACACTCGTACTAAGCGTGCCAGTTCTAGATAGGTTGTTTGGTGCCTTGCCCACATCGCGAAAGGACTCTTGTCTTTTGTCAATAAATGATTGATTGGTTGCTTATTCTAAAGTGATGGGGATTATGTATCATCGCGCTCTAGTGGCTAGATGAAAGCTAATTATGTGCTAACCCGTTTGTACTTTTTTACACACACAAAACAGGAATTTGATTTTAAAGCGAGTTACTCGGCCGAATACTCGGTTGAAAAAAAATTGAACCGAGTAATACTCAGTACTCGGCAAAAGTGCTACTCGGCGCATCTCTAATATCAAGACACAATTCTTCACTCTTTGGAGATGCAATGCTGTGCTGATTAAGTAGGGAATTTTAGTACTGTACCATAACAGTTTTTCTATCCTAGACCATGTATTCTAAATGAAGATGCAAAACAAGTAAAAACCCTATATATTTTTGCATTAAAATTACTAATTTCTAATTGTTGAAACAAAGTGTTAGTATATTTATCTAAATTCTATTCCTTATTTTACACTTTTTTTTCTGCAAGAGAGGGTGCAGGTGACGGCCTCCTGCAAGCAAAGATATCCAGTCTTCACTAGATTGGGCGACGCCAAGCCATTTGGTCTAGAGATCTTTTTCAACTCCCATCTTGCGTAGAGTCATCGTCCATTGTGATGACACGCTACGTGTTCAGTCCATTTCCAGTTTAAAAGTTAGCACCTGCGCTAGTGTCGTTTGATCTGGTTATCATTCGTGTTTTTACTGTCTTATTTTTTAAATTGTCTAATGTTCAGCATGCTACCTTTTATTCTTCTTCGGTACGTAACTAAATCTCCACGTCTGGCAAGCACAAGAGTTTGACATGTCATGACACAAGTATTCAGAACTCTAGTTTTTATTTTTGTGGGCATCTTACTATCAATATCTTCCTGAAACTCCAATTTATTTTTCCACGTTATGCTCTTCGCTTTAGTTGTATTTCGTTATTCTTACATCATAGCCAATTGTTTAAAAAACAAGTATATATTTTTTGGTGTATATTAAACGCTTGCTATTTTAATCCCTCAAGCGTATGTGAACGAGACACAATAGGTATTCTATTGTTATGCGGTCTCATGCGACCGCTCGGGTGTTGAGGTATCCGTAATTGGTCTTTTCATTCGTTTTGATAGGTTCATTTCAAGAGCAGTTAATTTTTGTGCTCAACTCAATTAGTAATTATACCATTGATTGTAGCTCTGAGCTCGTCTCTGATAAAAGCAACAGGTCATCGGCGAACCGAAGGTGATGAAAAGTACCTTGAAAGAAAAAGCAAAAGATTGTAGCATTCATACAATAATTGATCTGACTAACAAATTAATGTCATTTTTAAAAGCATAGGTTATTTGCGAGATTCTTTTCATTTAGATCACAAAATAGCCGTCTAATAAGTTTATACTTACAGAATGCGATAGAACTACGCAAAAAGACACGAATTAGATAGACATTTACTTAAAAATCCACCAAAACAAAATATCAACTGATTGAATTTTGAGTTCCAAAGCACAGATTATAACGAGAATGTTCAAACGTATTTTAAAATATTTTTGGACAGAAGGTACTACAGCCGAGTTGTGGAAGATTTTGTTGAAATAAATTGTATTTTGTTACAATATGTATGTCTGCAGACGCAAATACGTGAATATTACACTAATTGATTGCAAAATAATTTAATGAACGCAAGTTAAAGGAGTTTAAACGTATTTTATATCATTGGATATCAATTGAATTGCACAAATCGAGATAGGCACTTCACTACTACCATAAATTGCGAGCCGTCATTTGACTAACTTCAGTTATAACAGCCGTTACCAATCCATTGCTTTAAGTAGATCCGAATCTATAGGCAATGGATCATCCATTGCCTATAGATTCGGTCTTGGGTTCGGGAGTGAGGTCACAGGATCGGAATTCGACTCAAACTTAAAACCAATGTTGCGCTCGAGAGTTAGGCCCTGATCGCAGATTGCGCCCTATGATTCGGATCGTTATTCTCGTGCTAAACTTCCTTCTTGAGCATTGAAATGCCAACGCCAGCCCCGCATTTCAATGAGTTAGGTTAGGCTAGGCTAGTTTAGTTTTAGTTTTGTAGTGTTAAGATTAGATATTGAATTTATTAATAAAGCATTGTCCGTATGGCTCTGTCCGAGGACGTTAAACTTGTAAATTTAAAAAAAGATGGTGTGTGTTTGACATTAGTTTGATTGTTGTGGCATTGTCCCGCGCAATTTTACTTAGTATTGCATTGATTTGTCGCATAATTAATAACTTTGTTATGAAATAAAAATATTCTTCAACACACCGAGTTATCTCTTTCATATCAGAAGTGAAATGTGAACATCAAGCCCACTCGTGGATTTTCACAATAAAGTTCACGTCACGTTGCAAATGCAATCTACCGGCTACCGGCAAGCAAATGTTTCTTACAAGACGAAAACCTTATTTAATATCAGGAAATCAAAGGAAGTTACTCCAAATCCAAAGTCAAAACACAAGGATAAGTAAGACATGGAAACAGTTAGACAGAAACGATTTATTCGAATATAATCATCAAATTCAACCCAGAACTCGTGTGTAGTCTTCAAGGTCACATAAAACTCTAATGCACCTTTAGTCAGATTATCGCAATGTACCTAAAGACAAAAGAAATCTATCCTGTGTGCTACCAACTTGAGAAGTCATAAACATGCACAAATAATTCTATGGTCTGCAAGCATATAAAAACATGCTAAATAAATCAGCTATTGAGTTGCATGGAGATAATATTAGCATTGTGCTGAAGTGTCAGGAAGCAATGTTTTACCTGATACCAATTTAAGGGCTGATTTTTCAAAAGTCAGATAAGAAATATTCGTCGAACAAAATACAATATGTCTAATTTGAAAACGTCACCTAATTGACAGTTATTATAGGTACCTGTCATTTTTTTAAATATGTCGCTTTTGTAAGGTCTGATTTTATTTATTAATCTCCAATATAATATTTTACACCAAAAAGTATTTAATATCTATTAAAATAAATAAGTGAAAGAGTAGAATAATATTTTTCATGCTGGCAACTCTAACTAGATTGGCGGGTAGTCAAATGAGCGATGAAAAAGAGGGAACTTCCGGGAACGGTAGCGGGGATCGGTTAACTCGGCGGGTTGGGCATTCTGTGTCGATGAGTGAGAACGGACAGTAGTTTCGTGATAAAAGTGTACCTACAGAAGTAGAAGTAATAAAATATTGAAAAAGAAGATCTGCTGTTTGACTGGCGTACAACCCCAACAAGTCAGAAGTGGGATCACTCGGCGTCTGAGCGTGAGTACCTTTTGTTTAAACTCCTTAACGGACAAGTTTTCAAATAGATAATCTAAACTACAGTTCTCCCATTTAAAAGCAGTTATTCAGTAGCAGCAGTAATTCGTGTGGTTGAAATTGTGACAGTTAAAAACAGGTGTGATAACAATTCGTTTTATTTGAAATAAATTGAAGGTAATACATTTATTTTCGTTTCTCATCCGCTAAAATCATTGCAATCTTCAGTTTTACCTTTGGAATATGCATTGAGTTCCAATTAACGTAAGCGGATCCTTGATTACGAATACATATTTCCATATTTTGCAAGGATATATTTTTTTTTTCGATTTGGCACATGTTTGGCCAAAAAAGAGGGAACTTCCGGCAACGGTAGCGGGGATCGGTTAACTCGGCGGGTTGGGCATTCTGTGTCGATGAGTGGGAACGGACAGTAGTGTCGTGATAAAAGTGTACCTACAGAAGTGAAAGTAATAAAATATTGAAAAAGGAGATATGCTGTTTGACTGGCGTACAATCAATTCTACGAACCGGAAGTGAACGAAATTTTGCCAGCTGACAAATTCCACTTACGCCAACAATTACATAGTGAAAGCGTGCAAGAATATGTTGCGGCAATAAGCCTACTCGCCGCCCAGTGTAATTTTGTTGACTTAGAACGTCAGCTGAGGGACAGATTGGTGCTCGGTATACGTGATGATCGCTTGAGAAGAGATTTATTAAAGACAAAGTCGTTGACTTATGAAACGGCTTTATAATTGTTATGTATGAAAATATAGGGTATGAAAATTATGAATCTAATGTAGGTAGATAAACATTTCCTATGAATAAATCAGTTTTGCTTCAAACCTCAATCGTGTTATACATATATTTTATTGGCGACTTTGGAAAATAAGTGTAATTGTGGGAATTATGGCGTCAAATATTGTGTTTGTGTTTCCCGGACCTTTTAACCCAAAAACAGATAAGTGGCGTGATTACAAAGAACAGTTACTTTGTGCTTTGGACGCGGCAGGTTATGACGAAAATAATTGGGACAAAGCTCGTTCTGTGTTTTTATCACAGTGTGGAAAAGACACTTATGCATTAATTGCATCGTTATTAGTGCCGAAAAGACCTACTGAAGTGCCGTTTTCGAACATTGTTACTGTTTTAGATCAATTCTACGAACCGGAAGTGAACGAAATTTTGCCAGCTGACAAATTCCACTTACGCCAACAATTACATAGTGAAAGCGTGCAAGAATATGTTGCGGCAATAAGCCTACTCGCCGCCCAGTGTAATTTTGTTGACTTAGAACGTCAGCTGAGGGACAGATTGGTGCTCGGTATACGTGATGATCGCTTGAGAAGAGATTTATTAAAGACAAAGTCGTTGACTTATGAAACGGCTTTACAGATGTGTCTTAATTACCAGGCGACATTTCCTGATTTATACCCGAATAGTACTGAAACGAAGCAAACTCGGAACAAACAAAGATATTGGTAGAATTAAATCAAATGAGTGTGTGCACTGTACTCGTGTTCACAAGGCGGGAGAACGGTGCCCTTTTACGAAAGCGAGATGTTTTTATTGCAAGCGTTTTGGACACATATCGCCAGCTTGTGATAAAAAAGCGAAAAAGGTGCATCTAGTTATAGAGGATTGTAGCGGCGATTACACACAAAATGATGAGGATCCTCCTGAGAATATGAATGGTGTTTATAATTGCTTCGAGAATTATCGAACGCAGATAAAAGCAGAATTAACCATTGATGGTGCTAAAATAAGTATGGAAATAGATTATGGTGCCTATAGAACGATCATGTCTGAGAAAACCTTTAACCAGTTATGGTCCACTCCTCCTCCGCTGCATTCTACCAACGTGAAATTAGCAACTTGGACTCGTGAACCTCTGAAAGTGATTGGAGTAGCAAATGTTCGTGCGACATTAGGCAACAAAGAAGCCCAATGCGAACTGATGGTGGTGTCTGGACAGGGTGTATATGTTGGAGAAATATGTTGGTCGAACGAACAGATAAAACCTTTTAAACAAGAATTTCCTGAACTGTTTAAAGATGGCTTGGGAAAGTATAACGGTCCTGAAGTGTCACTAAAACTGCGCCCTGATGCTGTGCCCAAATTTATAAGAGCGCGACCGGTGCCGTTTCCACTTAAGCAACAAGTCATTGATGAACTCAACCAAATGATAAAAGACGGAGTCTTGACACCTGTCAAGTATTCTAAGTGGGCTACTCCGTTAAGGATTGTGAAAAAAGACAATGGATCACTTCGCATATGTGGTGATTACCGATCTACGGTTAACGCTGCTATAGATACTGACAGTTTTCCATTACCTAAGTCGTCGGAAGCCTTTGTGAAGCTTAGTGGTGGAAAATATTTAGTAAACTGGACTTGAAACAAGCTTACACCCAGGTGAAAGTCGACGATGACACTGCGGAGCTGCTGACTTGGAATACACCCATAGGACTCATGAAAGTGAATCGCCTCGCATTCGGTGTCAGCGCCGCGCCAGGAATATTTCAGCGGTTGATGTCGTCGGCCCTGGCTGACATGGAGGGTGTCGCTTGCCTGTTAGATGACGTGGCCTTGACGGGATCTTCAGTAGAGCAGCATGATCAGCGGCTTCGCGATGTCCTTGGAGTTCTGAATAAAATGGATTTTCAACTGAATCTCGAAAAATGTGTATTCGGTGCAGACGGTATCATCTTCCTAGGCCACAAGATCGACGCTGAAGGGTACACCCGTGCCCTAATAAAGTTAAGGAGATCAAAGAGAAACCAGCTCCAACTAATAAAGAGTCATTGCGAGCGTTTCTAGGCCTGTACAATTTCTATGAGAAAATAAAGCCACTGTCTTAGAACCCCTTTACCGCTTGTTAGAATCCAAGACACCGTGGTCATGGGGCACCGTTGAAAACACTGCATTTGAAAAAGCGAAAGTTCTTATCGCATCTGACCACACGTTGGTTGGATATGATTTATCAAGAGACTTACTACTCATTTGCGATTCGTCTGATTATGGACTAGGAGCTATAATAGCTTGTTATGGACGACGGTACTGAGCGACCAATTATAATGGAATCGCGAACATTACAGCCACTCGAACGTCGCTATGGCCAAATCGACAAGGAAGCCTTGGCTATAATGTTTGGTCTGACAAAATTTCACGAATAATTGGCTGGGAGGAAATTTTGCATAATTACTGACGACCCGTCTGGTGTAGTGGTCGAGAAATCGCCTACTACGCAGCGGGTTGCGGGTTCGATCCCCGCACAATACAAACATTTGTGTGCATGAACATGTCTGTTTGTATTGGTCTGGGTGTTTTCTATGTGATACCCCACAATAAACAATCTTTATTATATGTGTATATAATAAAGATTGTTTATTGTGGGGTAACACGTCCGTTCGCATAGGCGGAGACATGGTCGAGCGAGCGCACGGACCAGTTTAAATACTTGGGATCTGTACTTCACGCGTCTGGTGACATCGATTACGACGTCAAGGCACGCATTGCTGCGGCGTGGGCAAAGTGGCGTGAGGTGACTGGTGTTATTTGTGACCCCAAAATGCCGGTTAAGTTGAAGGGACTGGTCTATAAGACCATCATTAGACCCGTCTTTTTGTACGGTAGTGAAGCGTGGCCGGTGCTTGAGCGACACAAGAAGGAACTGCGTGTCACGGAGATGAACATGCTGCGATGGATGTGTGGAGTCACGCGAAAAGATCGCATTAGAAACTCCCGCATCCGTGGCAGCTTGCATGTTCGTGACATAGCGGACAAGTTGCAGGAGAGTCGCCGTCGCTGGTACGGTCACGTTTTGCGGAAACCGGCGAGCTACGTGGGTAACAAATGTCTAGCCATGCCGCCTCCGCCAGGCCCCGGCAGAAGGGGCAGACCCAAAAAGTGCTGGCTTGATGTCGTGAAAGACGATATGCGTGCCAATCAACTGTCCACAGAGGATGCCCTAGACCGTGCAAAGTGGAGACGGAAAAGTAGGAAGGCGGACCCCGGGCGTCACCGCACGCAACTGGGATTAACGCCGGGATGATGATGATGATATTGTGGGTAACAGAGTCGTTATTCCGAAGACCCTTCAACGAGAGGTTTTGGAGTTATTACATACCCCTCACGCGAGTATTGTCCAAACGAAAGCATTTGCACGTGGCTACGTATGATGGGTTGACCTCGATAATGAGATTGAAAGGATCGTGGCAGAATGTGAGCAATGTCAATCCGTGAGAAACAATCCACCGAGAGACCCGAAAGCATGGATACCCACAGAAAAACCGTGGAGTAGAGTACACGTAGATTTTGCTGGCCCTTTTCAAGGAAAAACCTTTCTAGTTTTAATTGATAGTTGCAGTAAATGGCTGGGGGCAGAGATTGTTCCGTCGATGAGCAGTGGTACTGTTATAACGATTTTGAGGAAAATATTTTCAGTTCAAGGGCTGCCTGATATGCTAGTGTCGGATAATGGGCGGGCATTCAGTTCGGAAGAATTTAACTCATTTTTGATAAAGAATTCGATAAAACATCTTTATTCGCCCCCTTACCACCCTGCAACCAACGGACAAATTGAAAGAGCTATTCAAACCTTCAAAAATAAACTAAGGAAAATGACCGTTTCTGACATGCCATGGTCAGAGAAACTACCAAAGGCATTGTATTATCTCCGCACAGTACTCAACAGTAGTACAAACAAAACCCCAGCGGAGATTTTGAATGGCCGTAAATACCTACAAAACTGTTGTGTCGGCGATACACCCTTATAATTGTGAAAGCCGCGCTGATCAACAGCTGGTGGCAGCTGCACTCAGATCCCCTAATAGATCATTTACAATGAACCAGCCTTTACTGATGCGCACTTATGGCCCAGGAGAAAAATGGCTCAAGGGTATTATAGATACTGTCGAAGGTCCCAGTTCATATAGGGTGAGGACAGAGGATGGCAAATTACACAGAAGGCATGCTGACCAGATCCTGGCCAGAACAGTGCCCCGAGAACAGCCAGTTAATAGCAGGCCATCCTGGGATAGACCAGATATTGAAACTTACTCGGGGCAGATTTCCCCAGAGCCTATAGTGCTACCTGATTCTGACTTATGGCCAGATATTATTGGCATTCCAAATCATTGACTATAACTAAACTTCTCAGTTTAATAATATTAGTTGATTTTTGTTACAATCTTATAATTATTGTTTTCTTTAAAGTTTATTTTCATTTATAAAGGGAACATGCCAGAGAAATAACATTATAAACCTTTTAAGTTAATGCAGAGTACCTAACAACAAAGTTATAATCTCATCTTTCAAATGTTAGCGATTTCTAGAAAAATCCATAATATTTTATTGTTATTGTCACAAACAAATGAGAATCCTAAAATTGGATCGGATTTGAAAAAAAAAAGAAAAAAAGAATTGTCAAGAAATATTACCAATAGCCAATATTGGTAATATTTCTTGACAATTCTTATAATATTATGTTATGCTGCATTAAGAGGTATGCAGTAGAATGTCATACTATGTTTGGTTTTATTAGACCGGGGCCTTTGAGGATAGTAGAAATCTTGAAATGTTTTGCAATAATGTTATGGCTCAGGATAACTTAACTTTAGTTTGGTTTGGATACCTAGGGCTATACCTTAAGGTTTCAAATGAAAATAATAAAAGAATGTTAACATTGATCACTGAGTAGAATTAGTTGGTAAAGTAAGAAATTGTGGTATGATGTAAAATTACCAATATTACAATTTACTTAAAAGTTCTGGTGGATAGTTTTCCAATGATGTAATTATTGCATTTAATAAATGGGGATATAGGTACAATTGATGTTCAATTAAAAAAAAATACAAATTTTATTTAGATCTGTTTCTTTTATTTCATAATTGTTTTGGTTATGTCTAGTTCTGAAAACAAAGTGGCATGTTCTAATCCAACTTTATAAGTTTTAGCTGTGAATGAAAATGTGAATGCCAACTAACTGCCTTGTGAATTGCATCTCCAAAGTGCATAGGAGACAAAATGGCACATTTGAAAAATCTGGAGTGAATTATTAAAGGACAAAGTGTTAAGTATTGGTTAAAATAATACCAATGATCAAACATGGAGGAAAAAAGTAAAGAGCTGTGTTCCGGACCCGGTGAGTTAATTACTGCAGAATATTACTCTAGTATTTCAGCCTTAACAAAATTCATCCCAGTGATCTTATGGATCATAAGTGGTCATATCAAATTCATGATTCCTATTTGTGCAGAGAAAATATTTTTTTTATTAAATTTAATTACATTAAAATAAAGAAATGAATCTCATGGCACTTGGGTGATTGAGGTAAACAAATTAACTTCAGCATAAAGTATGGTGATGATGGTAATTTGTCAATGGTTAGTATTGTTGTATACCTTATCCTAATTCAGTATGAATTGGTTTAATCACTCATTCACTCACTCGCTGCTCGAGCTCTGTCGCCGCTCGGGGCTCACTCGCTGCTAGAGCTCTGTCGCCGCTTGGGGCTCACTTGCCGCACGGGGCTCACTTGCCGCACAGGGCTCACTAGCCGCACGGGGCTCAATCGCTGCTAATGCTTTGTCGCTGAAAGAGGCTCCGTCGCCTAGAGGAGCACATTGCCGAAGGCGCTGGTTGCCGAACGACGCCAACTTCCGAAGGGAGTGTGCTGCCGATTGACTGCGCGTAAAGACGTTATTGGGGAAGATACCAGGAGTATCCTTCGAGGACGAAGGGTTTTTCAGGATGACGGAACTGTTAGACGGATAATCGATTACGGCATTACTATGATAGACAACACTAGGACTTATGGACAGCACTAGACCTGTCAGATAGAGTGTGTTTGACATTAGTTTGATTGTTGTGGAATTGTCCCGCGCAATTTTACTTACTGCATTGATTTTTCGTATAATTAATAACTTTGTTATGAAATAAGAATATTTTTCAACACACCGAGTTATCTCTTTCAGTACGAACTAAGTCTCTCCACTGTTTATTTGTCAAATCTGCGTGCTTTTATACAGATAAATCAAGGCCTGGAGGGTGACATAATATTCATTTTATACCGGGAACCATTCTTCCCACGGGATGGACGATAAAGTTTTTTGTTACACGACTCACTACGTGGGCGGCACCACTGACGACAAGAAGATCTAAGAATACGAGTATTTATAGTACAATACAGGGTGCGATGCATCGTTTGCCAAATTGAATAAGAAGACAACAGGGGAAAATTTCCACTGTTCTCTTTACATTTATCATGTGGCATGGGTTTGATTTTGTTTGAGTCTACAAGACTACAGCCCAATTTCTTCATTGTTAGTAGTGGTAAAATGTCGTTACCAGCGGTTGAATATTTACGATTGTGTGCGTTAAAATACCTTAACTGAATGTCAGAATGGCTAGTTCATTGACCACTGGTTAAGGTATTTTTTCTTTATAAACTAATATAACAGATAAAACAAAAAAACTTGTAAAGTAAGTCTCATTAGACTTTCATATTTGCGCCGTTTGAGGCCTCCTCAAAAATTGGGGCACCTAGTAGGCGATGGAAATATGTGTCTATAATATTTATGCTAGATGCCAACTGTATTATATGTTTAATTAAATGCCAATTTTTCTTCAAAGCACAGACAATTGATAATATGCAACCGCTGGTTACATTTTACCATTACTAACGATAAAGAAATTGGGCCTAAGCTAAGCAGAGGCAGAGTCGACGATACAGCAGCGTACTAGCGGACCCAGCTAACTTTTTTTTGCCCTCGTTGATTTACAAACGTCATTACATCATAACCATACCGTACCTACATTTGCTATCTTATACTAACCTTGGGTTGAGGAGTGAATAAGGAAGGTGCCCTGTGGAAGTGTCCCATTCTCTTCACTGCGTGCTTTTACGCTGGCTCGCCATGAATTTTATGTCCTGAATCAAACATAAATACATATTTATTCTGCTGCTGAATAAAAAATACTATCACTTTACTCTTCGTCCTCTCGATGTAAGTGAAAAAGGTTCTTCATCCTATAGTACGTTTCTTTTGCTTGTCGAATATTGTAAACATTCTTGACAGTTCTTTTTACAAAAATGATTCATTTTATAAAAGGATAAGGGCCATTATTTGAGCACCGTTTTTTGATGGTCACACGTTTGTAATTCCAAACATATTCAATGTTTAATTAAATAATAAATTTTGTATGTTTTATCATGTATCTATCTCTATGAATTCACTTTAAAATGTGTTATTATGTTTGTAGTTTTGTAGGAAAAAATATTTTACCATCGGAATCGGGAGTAAAACTGCTGTTCTTCGCGTGTCACACTGAGTTGGCGCTTAGTTTAAACACTTCTATCTTGCTGGGCTTTTACATTATATTAACATTATATATTTTTAAAAATTGGATACTAAGTCAGGATTCGTTATATCGAGGGGGAAAAAATCAGTCTTTAGATTTAAATTTAACATACTTAATTTTGTGTCGGTCACACGATTTTACCATTTTCGAAAATGTGACACAAAATTGCTCATAACTTCGAAAAGGTTCACCCTATTGACACAAACCATAGGTCCGCAGAAACTTCAGACCTGTCAAAACACTAATAGAAGACAAATAAATATCTCATAGCTATGAGATAGCTAATACAGCTCCTTGATTTTTATTTTTTTTCTTCAGACCCTAGTTCATGTGACCCTTCATGGGTAATGTTTTAAGATTATAAGTCAGCGTCAGGAATTAATGTCTACTATTGAATCATAAAACTCATAGTCAAGATTCATTAGAGCTGATTAGATTTCATAAATGTTAGTTACTTAATTTAATATTTCTGAAAATGTAAAATTTTCGTCACTTTCGTGGCACAACTTTCGTGGTTAATTGCCCACGAAAGTTACAAATCATACCACGAAAGGTTATCATAGTGTACTGATCTCACTAGAAATTATATTTTATGGTTTGTAAATGCAGTTAAAATAACCGCATTAACGTTTCAAACTTGAATTCTTCTACTTAGACAGTTTCCAGAGGCACAGATATGATTTATAGAAATAATGTAGCTTACTAGAAATATGTATAGAACATGACATCTTAAATCTTGATTTTTATTCGGCTTTGAATCGCCTCATCAATCTATATACTAATTATATAAAGAAATCACAATTGTTACTCTAAAAAAGCATACTCATAAATTAATTAATTTTCGTGCATTATTCGTAATTAGCCCAATTTGTGTAGTTTATATGAGAAAATAATGAAAATCACAAAAGCAAACCTTGAAAATAATTCTTTGCCACTAATAAGAATGATGGCAGTTATGCCAGTCGTCTTAATTTATTCGAACAAGTGGCATGGCTAATATTTGAGCCTTTGAAATTTGTCCACTAGACCGATAAAAGAGTCTACTTTGAGGCTACTAGATAAAGACTGGAAATCATGAGTTTGCTTTACCGGAAAAAAACTACAATTAACACTGATACTGTAACATCCAAGGTTCGACAATAAGCGCGTGACGTCTGATGTTTATTTCCAAAGATTCAAAAGAAATAGTTTAATTCTTTATTGGATACGAAAAGGTAATATTTTGAATGCTCTTACAGCTATGATCCAGCAACTAGTAGTCTAAATAGTCTCACTCCAGGCAAGCAAAATATCTGGAAGACTAATTTATTGATTGTAAAGTTTATAAAGGGCCTAACCTATATACCTAATATAACTGAGCCTACCTTAAATGAGCTGATAATAGCCGGCAAATATCTAACTACTAAAATTCAGGGTACCTATATGTAATTTGAGGCACTACTTTATTTTATTTTATTTTAATACGCAGTATACATACTGACTTACAGTTGCCCAAACCGTCAGTATGGTAGGTAGTCATACAGTACGTCATAATCAAGCATAATCAATAAAAATCTTATAAATCTAAATACAACATTTAAAAATTACAATACTATTTGTCAATATAAATACATAAGAAAAAACACATTAAATTCAGTCACAATTGCAAAAATAATCAAATTAAGTAATTTCTATAATATTTTTACTTTGTAAACACTCAAAACACAGCGTTTCTATATAAAAAACAGCTTTATTTACAAATTTACTTTGGAGGGTAAAGAGTTGATTGCTACAGATTTGCTACATGAACCTAGCTTACCCTTACCTTTATAATCTGAGATAATTTCGACAGAATGCGACTACTTACCAAAATAGGTTAAGGAAGCGATTAAATTACAAAATACTAAAAATTTTATCGTAAGTGTGGGTTTAAATTGTCGAATGTCAAAATACCATTGCTTCAAAAGTGTGAAACCATATAATTTAACAAAGTATCCTATCGCTGACAAATACGGTCAGTGTTGTGTGCCGAGAACAAACGCGAGTAAACAGTGAATTTGAGGTCAGTGATACTGAAAAAGAGTGCAATAAAAGACTTAGAAGGAGGGTAGACCATAAAGTCTACAAATAACAGCTCACTCGCAACAGTTTTAGGTACGCTGTGATCATGACACTTGCAACAGTGTCGAAATACCTATCGGATACTCATAAATAATTTGGTACATAGTAGCAATGTCGAAGGTACCAAACTATTATTATGTTAGTGTTCATCATGAATGTTTAAAAATATATGTAATACCTAACCATATTACTATTTGTCTCATACATTTATATATTTCAAGTACTTTGATACTTTTATTACCGAATTATCTATCCAAAAAGACGCTGCGTAACTTTCGTGTCACGGTGAGTAACTTTCGTGGCATACAAAATTTCAATATTAAATATCTACATGAATAATGAACCGATTTTCATGATTCTAACAGATTAAGTTACAGTTTGATAGTTTCTTTAAAGCAGTATTTTTTTCATTTGAATAATATCAGTATAAATTTTCGCCACGAAGGTGACGCGAAGAACACTTTCTGAAGAAATGCCCATAAATATAAAACTCATCAAATACATAGGTGATTCATCGTTTAGCAAAGAGATCTTTTTAAATTAAATAGGAAATGAATTTCAAGCACTTATACTATTTTAAAAGTTATGAAAAGATTGTTTACAATATTCGACAAGCAAAAAGAAACGGACTTTACAGGCTCGGATCCGCTGGTTGGAACCCATTGTGGATTTATTTTTCCTTTTATTTTATTTTATTTATTACCATATAAACAGAAAACAAATGGATACAATACAAAAACAGCATGATTAAACTACTAAGGTTTGTGTTGATGCTGCTACAATCACATCGATATAGATTATAAATAAATATTGGTTAACTATTTACAATAATATTATAGTTAATAGTTATTCAATATACTTAATGAAGGAAAATCAAGACCATTTGAGATAAATACAATATTTTTAATGTTCAAATACAGTTCAATAAACTTTTGTTTCAATCTTTCCGAGAGGTGACTACATTCAAAGCAAAAGTTGTAATAAATGAACTTTCAGTTTATACTTAATGTTCAATGGAGTGTTTATATGAGTATACGAGTATATTTTTTTTTAATTATTAAAATCTGTTGAATTCAGTATATTATGTTACTTTATAATGTAACATGTTTCGGTTGTCGTGTACAATGTAAACCCATACCTTCCTCAGTTAAAAAGAAACGCTAATGAACTACTTAATTTTGATAGTTTCACAAGGAAAACATATCTTTTATTCAATCAGGTAAGCTACGATAACTTCCTTATGGAACTAAAATTCCGCATAAAACCATATCAATCATCATCATCACCAGCCAAAGCATCCACTGCTCAACATAGACTTCCCCCACGGTTTTCCACAGCGACGGATCACAAGCGGTTTGTATCCAGTTTGATCCTGCGATGTTTACAAGGTCATGTGTCCATTTTGTCGGTGGACGACCTTCGTCGCATCTTTGGTCGAAAGGTCTCTTATCTAGAACTTTTTATATTGAAGTAATATTGTGTGACAACAATTTAAGTTAACCGATTGCAATGCAACTGTAACTAAATTAGCAAAACCGCTAACAATTTGGTGAATTCTACTAACAAGCTAACATTATTCGTAACACAGATACCAATTAATTTGGAATGTACATATTACAACTACATGTTGTACCTATTAGATTGTAAGTAGATAGCGATTTGTAATTTCAGTTCATAAATTCCATTGATTTATTTACTATAACACAATTTAATACAGATTAAAGATCGAAAGATGAAAGAGAGGTAATAAATCAGAAATATTCTGTAAACCTGTACAGTAAGTTGTAAATACTACGAATAGAGGAAAAACGAATCCCATCAAAAACAATACTTGTCAAAAAATACAAAGTCTCGCAACTCAGTTGTTCTGCGGTAAAAGTTGTGAGATCCATGTAATACCAAGTCGGTTATTAATTTATTCAGTCTCTACTTAAGCTACTTTCTGCTGTTATTTATTTGCAGATGCTGTCAATTATTACGTAACAACTTAATGCTTCGAGTACGGAGATTCCAGACACAATTGATTTTCAATTGTTATGGACCACGATCGTGGTCTTAGAGACTGGACGTATTAAGACAGAAAGTCGCTTAAGTAGAGACTGAATAAATTAACAACCGACTTGGTATTACATGGATCTCACAACTTTTTACCGCAGAACAAATGAGTTGCGAGACTTGGTTTTTTTGACAAGTATTGTTTTGATGGGATCTCATTTCTTTTTGTATTTTGTAGACAGTTCTACTTTTTTCCTTTTCGGTACCTTCTACTTATTATATATATGTATATCTACCAGCAACGAATTTTCTTAAAACCCTCTCTCTGACTTATGAACTTTTCTTATTTTTGTAGGTAGCCTTCCGTTTTCTCTTTTCCGGTACTACTTCTTGAGCTTTTTACACGTGTTTTCATGACGGGAATACTCATTTTTGCTCGATATGGCAGGGGCACTACCATGCGCCTATATTTATATGGGACTAGCTTAAACCCGCGGCTTCGCACGCAATAATAATAACTGCCGTAAATAAAACATCGTTACGAATAAAGCCAATATTGAAAAATTTTACTGAAGACTTGGCTTGGGCTTAATTTTCTTTGCGGTCTTTTCTAGATTTTTTAGTTTTTCCTTAATTCATACACCAAACACTACTTATGTTTCAAATTTGAAGCTTCTCGGTCTGCTAGAAGTGCCTTAGAATTTTGATGATCGGTGAGTCAGTGAGTGACAAAATTAAGAAATTTGACCCGTTATAATTCTTAAAATATTGGTTCAATTTGAATGAAATTTGAAATATACTGTGTCTTTACAATGCCTGCATGGTAACTGACAATTTCAGTCTTCTAGTTTTATCCACAACGAAGTTAAGGGGGTCGAAAATGGTCTGAATTGCTTCGAGAAAAGGATGGTACGGCCGTGACGCTTTTTTGCTCGACTAGGTGGGGGCACTGCCGTGCCCCCAGATGTCGCAAATACGACGAAAAGATTTTGACACGTATTCCTTGAAATTTGAATTATGTATATTAGTACGTTTGTCCACAGAATTCTCGAAAACGAGAAGTCAAAGCGAGATGATTTCAAACAGGTTTATTTCAACTTAGGGTACAGTGTAAGTTTCATCAAAATCGGTTTAGTGGTCTTTGAGATATGTGTAATAACTAAAAATCATATATATTTTTTTTAATTACACCTTCAGAAACTGACTAAGAAGCTTAAAATAACGCATTTTGTCCGTTACGTAAGCTTCATCATGCAACGTCTTCAAAAGAATTTGTTTCTCCTAAAAAAGAAACAAATGTGTTATTTTAAGCTTTTTAGTCGGTTTTTTAAGATGGTTTAGTTTTTTAACAGTGGGTTGACGGCGCTTACTTCTACCTTGCCACACACATAACGTTTTCGCATCGCTATCGCTGGCACGTAACGTAATCCTACAGCGATTTGAATGTACAGTATTTATTGACGCATACATTTCGTAAAACATAGCGCTTCATTGATCGCAAAATTTGCATATTTGATCCCGTGGACGAGATCGAATTAAATAATACGCTTATGTATTCTCACAAAATAGAAGATAATTACCGTCTGATTTGCTGTTTTTCTATAAAATCAAAAGCGAAGTCACTAGTTAACCTAGAAGGAAGATTCTTAGAATGTTTTAACACTAACAGAGAAATATTTTTAAATTTTTGGTTTCTAATTTAATCTTTAGTTTCTTGTTAAGAACTAGATATAAACATTTAATTAGACCTTAGTATGGAATAGCAAAATAGAATCTTTCAGGTAATTATTCAAAAATGATAGAGCAATACTTTATTAATATTACTGCCAGTTAACCAAATACCAATACGATTGTGTGAGTTTTTCCATTAGCAAGTGTATGTAGTAGTTACCTCAGTATAAAATAGTCGAGAGCGCATAAGACATAGGTATTTATCACCTTTCATCTTAAAATAGCTCTTATTACGATTGCATATAATACTGAATCGTTTGGGTAAATCAATTTCACACAAACGAAACCCGTGTAGAACGTAAGCGTCAACATTATTTACCGTAAAATTTTCCTCGCATTTACTAATATGTGTCCGAATGAGTAAAAGGTCAAATTTTCATCTAGTTCTAAGTAAAACAATTTTATGGTTGTGTGTGTGAATAGTCTGCCTCTATTCAGGTTGACAATGACATGTCACGATCTTCAGGCTATATGTTAATGAGCAGGGCCATTCGTACATACATAACATAACTTTAATAATATATTATCTAAATGAGGTCATGTCGCATTGTTTCTAATTTTATGATAGAACATATGCCTTATCTTGAATCGGTAGCCTAGCTAGCTAACCATTTTTACTGACACAGTACCTATACACTATTATTTTTATTGGGGTCGTGTATTTTTTCGTTCTTTTTTTTTCTGAAATTCGAGTAAATTAAATTACATACTTTAGTAAGACAGAATCCTTACAGTTTCGTCAAGTCTGTCTGTCTGCCTGTCCGTCCATATGTCACAGCCACTTTATTCTGTAACTATAAGCACCTTACTGTTGAAATTTAGTAGGAAGATGTATCCTGTTAACCGCTCTACGATTCTTGTGCAAAAAATAAAAAATAATGATATTTAAAGGGGCTCCCATAGATGAAACTAAAACCGTTTTTTTTTTGTCTAACCTATGCGTGTAAGGTGTCTATGGATAGGTTTTTTAAAATACATAGAGGTCTCTAAAACCATTTTCTTTTTAAGTCTAACGATTGATAGATAGACGCTTCCAAAGTGGTAAAATTGGCGTACCCTGCCCCACTCTGACTTCTAAACTAAGCCAGTGTATATTTTGAAAAAAATATAATGTGTATCTTAACAAATACTTTGAAACAAAGTTGGTTTGAACGAGATCGAGATATAGCACATTTCCAACAACCGCAAACATAACTTTGTTCTTCATACAAACACTATGAAACAAAGTTATTTTTGCTGTCAACAAAATATTGTGGTATGTTAGCTAAGTTGAAGTAAGTGGATTCTCTAATTCAGTTTAAATTGGCACGGAACCCTTAGGGATCGAGTCCGACTCGCACTTAGAAGGTTTTTACTTTGCTAGCCCTCAATGTACGGAAGAAATCCTTCATGCTAGTTAAGTATTACAATTAACAGAAGTTGATTCGGCACATTTCTTTTCAAATAGTCATTTTAGAAACATTCATGCATAAAATTAGCATACAGTCTGTCAAGTTTAAAGTATTATGGTGTAACAAACATGACACCTTGACACATCGAGATGGGCCATTATTTGAGCACCGTCTTTTGATGGTCACACGTTTGTAATTCCAAACATATTCAATGTTTAGTTTAAGAACAAATTTTGTATGTTTTATCATGTATCTATCTATATGAACTCACTTTAAAATGTGTAATAATATTTATAGTTTTGTAGGAAAAAATATTTTACCATCGGAATCGGGAGTAAAACTGCTGTTCTTCGCGCGTCACACCGAGTTGGCACTCAGTTTAAACACTTATGTCTTGCTGAGCTTTTACATTATAATAACATTATATATGTCAAAAAATTGGACATATAGTCAGGATAAGTTATATTGAGGCGGAAAAAATCCGTCATTAGATTTAAATTTAATATAATTAATTTTGTGTCGGTCACACGATTTTAGCATTTCCGAAAATGTGACACATAAATGCTCATATCTTCAAAAAGGTTCAACCTATCGACACAAACCAAAGGTCCGCAGAAACTTCAGACGCGTTAAAACACCAATAGAAGACAAATTAATATCTCACAGCAATGATATAGCTTATTACAGCCCCTTGCTTTTTATTTTTTTTCTTCAGACCCTAGTTCATGTGACCCTTCATGGGTGATGTTTTAAGATTATAAGTCAGCGTTACGAATAAATGTCTACTATTGAATCATAAAACTCATAGTCTAGATTCATTTGAGCTGATTAGATTACATAAGCGTTAGTTACTTAATTTAGTATTTCTGAAAATGTAAAATTTTCGTCACTTGCGTGGCACAACTTTCGTGGTCAATTACCCACGAAAGCTACAAATCATACCACGAAAGGTTATCAAAGTGTACTGATCTCACTAAAAATTATATTTTATGGTTTGTAAATGCAGTTAAAATAACCGCCTTAACGTTATATACTTGATTTTTTCTACTAAGACAGTTTCCAGAGGCACAGTTATTATTTATAGAAATAATGTAGCTTACTAGAAAAATATGTAGAACATGACGTCTTAAATATTGATTTTCATTCGGGTTTGAATCGCCTGATCAGTCTATTTACTAATTATATAACAGCGTAAAGTAATCATAATAAGTTACTCTAAAAAAGCATACTCATCAATTAATTAATTTTCGTGCATTATTCCTAATTACCCCAATTTGTGTTGTTAACATGAGAAAATAATGAATATCACAAAAGCAAACCTTGAAAATAATTATTTGCCACTAATAAGAATGGCGGCAGTTTATGCCAGTTGTCTTTATTTAATCAACCATGGCATGGCTAAATTTTGAGACTGGTCTGAAGTTGGAATTTGTCGACTAGACCGATAAAAGAGTCTTCTTTGAGGCTACTAGATAAAGACTGTAAATCATGAGTTTGTTTCACGGGATAAATACAATAAAAACTGATACTATACATCCAAGGTTGATAATAAGTGCGTGACGTCTGGTGTTTATTTCCAAAGATGCTAAAGAAATAGTTTGATTCTTAATTGGATAAGAAAAGGTCGTATTTTGAACGCTCTTACAGCTATGATCCCGCAGCTAGTAAATATTCTCACTCCAGGCAAGTAAAATATCTTGAAGACTAATTTGTTGCTTGTAAAGTTTATGAGGAGAATAATTTATGCATTTGACTTTGAAAATAAGTTCTGACTCTTCCCATAATAGCCGGCAAATATAACTATGTACTAAAATGCAAGGTTACCTATATGTAATTTAAGGCATTACTTTGGAGGGTAAAGAGTTGATTGCTACAGATTTGCTACCATGTACCTTAGCTTAACTTTATAAACCCAGATAATTTCGACAGAATGCGAATACTTACAAAGATTTGTCAAGGAAGTGATTAGGTTACAAAACACTAAAAATTCCATCGTGAGTATGGGTTTAAAATGTAGAATGTCATAATACCCTTGATTTGAAAGTGTGAAACCGTAAAATTTAATAAAGTATCCTATCGCTGGCAGATACTGTCAGTGTTATGTGTCGAGAACAAATGCGAGTAAACAGTGAATTTGAGGTAAGTAATACCGCAAATGAGTGCAATAAATGAAGAAGGAGGGTAGACCATTAAGTCTGCAAATAACAGCACAGTCCCAACAGTTTTAGGTACCCTGTGATCATGGCACTTGCGACAGTGTTGTTATATCAGATACTCGTAAATAATTTAGTATCAGATACTCGTAAATAATTTGGTATCAGATACTCGTAAATAATTTGGTATCAGATACTCGTAAATCATTTGGTACATAGTAGCAATATCGAAGGTAATAATAAGCTATTCTTATGTTAGTGTTCATCATGAATTTTAAAAAATATATGTAATACCTAAACACATTACTTTTTGTCTCATCTTCATTTAAATAAATGATTATACTCATGGCTGTAAAATAACCAGTCACATTTAAGGATATGTACTTAGATTTTTATTATTATGATGTTTGTAAGTTTGTAGAGGCTAATGAACCGATAATAACATTCAATATATGTTATGACAAACTATCTATTTAGCAGCAAGTATAATAAATGCAGTATTTAATTATGTATAAAGTTCAATATGAGGTAATAATTTAAGTAATTGATACTTTTATTACTGAATTATCTATCCAAAAAGACGCTGCGTAACTTTCGTGGCTCGGTGAGTAACTTTCGTGGCTGACGATATTTCAATATTAAATATCTACATGAATAATGAACCGATTTTCATGAACTAACAGATTTTGTCACAGTTTGATACCTTCTTTAAAGCAGTATTTTTTTCATATGAATAATATCAGTATAAATTTTCGCCACGAAGGTGACACGAAGAACACTTTCTGAAGAATTGCCCAGATGTTAATCAGTAAATTACCCGTCAATAGTTAGAAGTATTTTGGTGCACAATATATGTACTAAATTTTATCGAATACCGCAGCCTACAGTGTTATCTTGGAGGTCCTAGCGATGCCAATACGTTGTAGCAATTTTAAATAATACGAAATTAATTAAATAACAACTTTTTGTATAGTCAAATATTTTTTAATTTAGACTAATCGAGTTAATTAGTGTATTATCGGACAACTTATCACCATTTGCAAAGTATAGGGAAGGAAAATGTACATATATATGGTAAATAAATAAGACTTATCATCAGGTACAATATTTTGTAATCCTGGTATAAAACATTGTAATTTAATTACACTCTTTTATTTTATAAACACCAATAATCATTTGCAAAACAATCAATTTGGATTAAATAAACATTCTGGACAGCTCCTATTGTGAATCCTAATCCCGAAAATGTTGAACACGGTCAATTTTACCGAATATTTGAAACTAGAAATATAATTTCATAAAAGTTGTTTAATCATCATGTTTAATCATACATATTTAAAGACTGCACTACTGTTCAATATTAAAACAAAAATAATCTTAACTATCTGCTAGACGTTAATCGTTCCTTGTAGACTATGGCTTGCAATAAAAAATATACTTAGGAGAGGACTGATTTGTTATCGATCTATTCCACTCTAATCCCAATAACTAATACCAGCGGTATTCAATAACACTCGTAAAAATCGATATACTCCTAACGAGTACCACTCATAAACTAATCCCTAAAAAGGGTCAACTAGCATTTATGTATGACTAGCGGTCCCCCGCGACTTCGTCCGCGCGTTTTGGGTTTGCTCCCTCCCCTCCCGTCGCAGCGTGAAGTTTTATATCCTAAAGCCTTTCTCAATAAATAAGCTATCTAACACAGAAATATTTTTTCAAATCGGTTCAGCAGTTCCTGAGATAAGCGCGTTCAAACCAACAAACTCAGCTTTATAATATAACTAGCGGTCCCCCGCGACTTCGTCCGCGCGTTTTGAGTTTGCTCCCTCCCCTCCCGTCGCAGCGTCATGTTTTATACCCTAAAGCCTTTCTCGATAAATAAGCTATCCAACACAGAAATATTTTTTCAAATCGGTCCAGCAGTTCCTGAGATAAGCGCGTTCAAACAAACAAACTCTTCAGCTTTATAATATATTAGCGAAAGCGCACTTACTACTTAAGCTGCGAACATTATTTTGGTGCGGAGTTATGTTAAAACTGTGATAGCTCCTAAGATATTTATTGAAATCAAATGATATAAAGGGCAACTTGGTTCTAAATGAAATGCTCGTGATGATTAATGTATTTATTTCGATAAGAATAAATACCTGTGTGTATAATACACCTCTAAAAATAATGCATTATATTTTTACAAATTTATTAACATAAAAAAGGTTGTAGTAAGTCAACCATAAAAGATAGACATATGCTGTCGCGGACTATATTATAGAACTCTTAATGCTGAACAATCCTGTCATACATGATTTTTGTGTAACTTAAGCGGTTTCCGCAGCCTATGCAGCGGAAGCTCTCAAAAGGAATATCTTTCTCCCGTTTTCGCAACATTTTTCATTTCTGCTGTGGTCTTATGAGTCGTATCTTTATGTTATATAGTCTAAAGCCTTCCTCGATAAATGGACTATCCAACGTAAAAATATTTTTTCAAATCGGGCCAGTAGTTTTTGAGATTAGCGCGTTCAAACAAACAAACAAACAAACAAACTCTTCAGCTTTATAATATTAGTATAGATTAGCGCAAGCGCACGTTGTACTTAAGCTGCGAACATTATTTTGGTGCGGAGTTATGTTAAAACTGTGATAGCTCCTAAGATATTTATTGGAATCAAATGATATAAAGGGCAACTTTGTTCTAAATAAAATGCTCGTAATGATGAATGTATTTATTTTGATAAGAATAAATACCTGTGTGTATAATACATCTCTAAAAATGATGCATTATTTTTTTACAAATTTATTAACATAAAAGAGGTTGTAGTAAGTCAACCATAAAAGATAGACTTATGCTGTTGCGGACTTTATTATAGGACTCTTAATGCTGAACAATCTTGTCATACATGATTTTTGTGTAACTTTAGCGGTTTCCGCAGCGTACGCAGCGGAAGCTCTCAAAAGGAATATCTTTCTCCCGTTTTCGCAACATTTTTCATTGCTGCTGTGGTCTCGTGAGTCGTATCTTTGTGTTATATAGCTTAAAGCCTTCCTCGATAAATGGACTTTCCAACATAAAATAATTTTTCAAATCGGGCCCGTACTTTCTGAGATCAGCGCGTTCAAACAAACAAACAAACAAACAAACAAACAAACAAACAAACTCTTCAGCTTTATAATATTAGTATAGATGAGGTACAGTCGGTAAAAACATGTGATTTGTATGAGATATTGAATAGTTTTTTAGTTCTATATGTTAAGAAACTATTAAAATATCATTATTATTTTTTTGCATTCTCGGTACTTTGAGAATTTGATAAGTTTTTTTTAAAAAACAGTGCTAATCAATTTCTATTTTTTAAGGTAAATTAACCTGCTATTATCAATAAATAAAGCTACGAAAAGCTGTTAATACAATACAATAATATAAAATGCACTGGAATTCATAAAGCCTATTTCACAATGCCCTTATAGTCCGGTTAAATTAGACATAAAAATAGGGGTAAGGTTACAAAAATTTACACCTAGCTGAAAATTGGTAGGATTGTTTAAAACACCATCATAAATGAAATGTAGAAAGTCCCCATCGATCCGATACCTGGAAGAAAAGTTACTCGGGGTCAAAGGTCACAAAAACGGGCTTTTCGCGATTTTCAGCAAAACGGTAAGTGTTATCATAAAATTAGCCACGACAAATATTGTAGAGCAGATAAATATCTACAAAAAATGTCTTTATACTTTTCTTCCTAAGAGCCACCGTTTTTGACAAACAACGATCCAAAAAGTTGAAAAAGTTGTAATCGTCATAATATGTATAAGTACACCACGTATATACATCGCTGAAGCTGTAATACAAGTAAAAATATTATTCTATCGGTCAGTGTAACTTACACATTTAAAATATTATAATTATGAGAATGTCGGGTAACTCAAGAAAAAGTTATCACCAACGGCGGAATTCTGTTTCTTCTCTCTATGTATGGAGCTCCTAAAAAAACTACGTCCTTAGATAAGTTTCGATATGCATGTTTCGTTAAAAATACCCGAAATAAAAAACAAGTGCAGTTAGCTTGTCTTCCTCCAACCTCAGCGGCTGCTCATCAACATCTTTTTCGGGTATATTACCAAGTTCAAGTGTGGCTTGGTTATCAGCTAGACCCAAAAGAGTGGGGTTGGAAGTTGGTCGACAATAGATTAGAACCAGTTCAAACTTTAATCCCACCTGCGCCGGAAAAATTGTTAAATACAATTTATTGCAACTGTAAAAAGGGATGTAGTGCTAAATGTAGTTGCAAAAAAGTTGGCCTGTTTTGTTCTGTAGCATGTACTAATTGTCAAGACCGGTCGTGCTCCAATGTTGAATCACCAACAATTGAGGATTCATTTGATGTTAATGAGGAGACATGCGATTTGTCATTATTGGAGCAATTTACTTGCAGCGAGGATGAAGAAGAAGAACAAGGAGAAGAAGAAGAACAAGGAGAAGAAGAAGAACAAAGAGAAGAAGAAGCAGAAGTATTAGAGAATTATGAGTCAGATGGATAAATATCCCTTTTTTTAACTTACACCGCTTTTATCACTTTTATCATTTTCAACCGTTGCCAATATCTTTTATTATTCAATAGTTTCAACTTTTTGGATCGTTATACGTCAAAAACGGTGGCTCTTAGGAAGAAAAGTATAAAGACATTTTTTGTAGATATTTATCTGCTCTACAATTTTTGTCGTGGCTAATTTTATGATAAAACTTACCGTTTTGCTGAAAATCGCGAAAAGCCCGTTTTTGTGACCTTTGACCCCGAGTAACTTTTCTTCCAGGTATCGGATCGATCGGGACTTTCTACATTTCATTTATGATGGTGTTTTAAACAATTCTACCAATTTTCAGCTAGGTGGGAATTTTTGTAACCTTGGATGTCTAATTTGACCGGACTATTATTAGTCCGGTTTACAATATCTGTCCAAAACTTTAAATATTAATATTATTCATTAGTATGCTTAGAATGCTTATTCTATTGAACAAGTTAATTTTGCAATATCTATTGCATTATATATTACATGCTAGAATCTCAAAGCTGCAAATAAAATAGTCATCATTCTAGAGTCCTTAGATTCTAGGTGTTGATTTTATGGTCAGTTTAATTAAATAACTACAATGTAGTCTTTCAAAATTTCAATAAAACAATGTTGTAATCTTTATCTGTTATCGTTAAGCCTAAGTTTTTTTATTATTATTAGTTTATGATTATATTTCCTAGAATATAAGAATATAAATCCTTTCTCGTTAACCTGTTTATAAGCCACAAAACAAAAAACTATAGGTAAAATGAAATATAAATAATTGGCAAAGAAATTGATTGAGCTTAAATTCTTACCAAGCTTTTGCCTTATTATTACCTACAGTAAATATAAAGAAAACTCATTATTATCCAAAAGTTTTTAAAACACAAAAAAGGTATACAATATTTTGTTTTTTATCACCCAAATCATCTGAAAAAATTAAATGTAATTTATATGAAATAAAATTTAATCAAAATGAAATCATTTTTAACCCTAGAGTAAAAATATGTTTTTCAACACACTTGCTCAAAATGACGCTTTTATTCCACCGATTTTTGGCACATAATCATAGATATTAAACACGCGTGCTTTTTCAGTATATAATTGCACTAGTGCCTTTTGTTTATGAACCCGACCAATTTACATTTGTACCCTAGTACCAAGTAGTAAGTAAGAAGATGAAGCGATATAATTTAGTCGGGTTATAACTTACACAACAAACAGTATTTATGCGAAAAATAACAGTATGTACATATTTATTTCAATAAATGGTAAATCCAGCTTTATTACTTAAAATAACTCAAATTCATTTAAAATTTTCTGTAATTTGTGGTTTAAATAACGAATTATTACATTTTTAATCTTGGCTGTTGGCCGATCTAGTTCGCGCCTTAACCTTGCGCGCGCATCAGTTTCGCGGCAAGAAAAAAAAACAACGCGCCATTTTTCGTAAATAGTTGGCGGCTGTGGTGTGATGAAGTTTGGATTAATGTGGAAAGTGTGTTGAAAAACGTCGTATGAAACACGTGTGCCTGTGACCATAATATACGCGGCTTTCTTATGGCGCACTCGCTTTCGCTCGTGCGCACACAATATCGTCTTGTATATAATGGTCAACTTAGCACACTTGTATCATAATGTACTATAATAATACAATATCTTGTAACTAAAAACTATGTTGAAATTATTATCGCGAGTTATTTTTTGTGTTGTGACAAACAAAGACAGGTTATAGGACTAAAACACCTTTGATGCATCATGTTATCAGAACTAGGTATTATTCTTTCAGTTCATATTATTATTCAGTATTTAATAATTAATTACAATCAGCTTAGCTGTACATATAATTTAATACTTTCAAGTGGAAGTTTCAATTCTTTATTCTTTTCCATAATACATATTTATACATGTGCATTACCTACTTATATTGTTTTATTGAAATGTTGAAAGACTACATTGTAGTTATTTAATTAAACTGACCATAAAATCAACACCTAGAATCTAATACAAGAACTCTAAGAGTGATGACTATTTTATTTGCAGCTTTGAGATTCTAGCATGTAATACATATACTTATAATGCAATTGATATTGCAAAATTAACTTGTTCAATAGAATAAGCATTCTAAGCATACTAATGAATAATATTAATATTTAATATGTAAAGTTCTGGACAGATATTGTAAACCGAACTAATAAGGGCATTGTGAAATAGGCCTTATGAATTCCAGTGCATTTTATAAATATGGAAAAGTAATGTAGGGCCCTTTGATTAACATTTCATCGTTGAGTTTGTTTTAAGTATTTAAAACTATTTTACACTTAAGAAAAACTGATTTTGTAACAAGGCATTTCCAAGGGTACCCAACACAAAGATATGGGTTTTATAATTCTGCAATCTGTCAAATAGTAACTTTAAACAATTCATGTTTCAGTCTATACTTGAAAATTGCAGTAGATAATATATTTTTTTGTCAACCAAGAATCTGGAAGACTTTCAGTAATTTAGCTTTAATTATTTTTTTATGTGAAAGTGCTCCAAATAGATGTCTGAGAAATTACTCTACTATGAATAAAAAAAATATGACTATCCGCAGTGGTACACATCTGATATAATAGGAGAATTAAAATTAAAAGCTAAATTGCATAGCAATATAAACAAACTAAATCGATTGTTGATTATGAAATATTTTCAGCCCATAGGGCGCATATCAAGCAGCGTATAAATGAGCAGTTCAGAAAGTATGAAGATCGCGTACAAAATAACTTGGCTAAGGATCCTAAATCTTTTTGGAAATATATTAAGTCAAAACGCGATGCCACCTCGAAGACTAAAATACTTAAGGACGGGGTAGAATTGCAAGATCATGAATGTGCAACTGAATTTGCAAATTACTTCTATTCCGTGTACAACAGTGAGCCGGCACGGCTCGACGTAAGAGAGGCGGGGGCGACGGGCGGCGCCGACAGCGCGCGCGTGCACGTCCCGCGGCTTTCACTCGAGCAGGTGCAGACCGCGCTTTCCGCCTCAAGCCAAAACCATCGGCAGGCCCAGATGGTATTCCTGTGTTCGTGGTGCGAGATTGTCGGTCGGTTCTGGAAGAACCTCTGTTATATTAGTTCAACTAATGCCTGAGCAACTCGTATTTTCCGGACTGTTGGAAAATAACACGCGTAATACCAATTCCGAAAGGAGGTGGGGGAACGACGGTAGATTCTTATAGACCGGTAGCTATTCTGTCGACACCGGCTAAGGTGTTCGAGGCTGTCATTCAGAGTAGTGTTCAGGAGCAAGTATCATCACAGCTGTCCGACGCCCAGCATGGCTTTAGACCAGAACGTAATACATCGAGCAACCTATTAAATACCATGTCATATGTGGTTCCTCATGTCGACGCAGGATTGCAAGTGGACGCTGCATACTTCGATTTTACGAAAGCGTTCGACTTAGTAGATAACGACATACTACTATTGAAGTTGGCAAAGGTTGGCTGTACTCCTAAACTGCTTAATTTCTTTGCGAGTTATATGAAGTACAGAATACAGTATGTAGAGTATGGTGGATACAGGTCTGAACCATATTTCACTAGATCAGGCGTAAGCCAGGGCAGCAACTTAGGGCCTTTAAACTTACTCATAATGATAAATGACCTACCGGAAGTTGTTAGAGAGGCAAAGTGTTTACTTTTCGCCGACGATTTGAAATTGTTCCTGGCGATAAATACAGAAGCGGACTGCCGCCGCCTCCAGCAGGATATTGACCGGGTGGTAGTGTGGAGCCAGAACAACAAGTTAAAATTTAATGTTTCGAAATGCTCCGTATTAACATTCGGCCGAGCAAAGGCACCGCTCCAATATAGCTATCGGGTGAACGATACACCAATGAAAAGGCAAACAATACTCCGAGATCTTGGTGTGTTGATAGACGCCAAATTGACTTTTAAAGAACACATAATCAATATTTGCAAGAAAGCTTACAAACGACTAGGTTTTATACTTCGAAGAGCGAGATCATTCACAAGCGTAAAAGCAATCGCAATATTGTATGATGCGCTAATAAGGAGTTGAGAGATCAGCTTGAGAGTAATGCGGCAATATGGGCACCGCATGAAGATAAATACAAACTCATGCCGGAACGTATACAAAACAAGTTCACACGATTTGTATATTTCAGGCTTTATGGAGTATATCCATTCTTCCCCTTGATGTATCCCACCTTGTATGTATTAGGCATGGTGGGTTACAACAAACTGGAGACAAGAAGGGATCTAAGTAGCTGTAGCAACATACGCCTTAAAAATATGCCGCGGTATAATCAGTAACCCGGATGTACGGAAGTGGATGAGTCTGAGCGTGCCCGACGGCTACGCGCAGAGGCGGCGGCAGTCCGCTTCTGTATTTATCGCCAGGAACAATTTCAAATCGTCGGCGAAAAGTAAACACTTTGCCTCTCTAACAACTTCCGGTAGGTCATTTATCATTATGAGTAAGTTTAAAGGCCCTAAGTTGCTGCCCTGGCTTACGCCTGATCTAGTGAAATATGGTTCAGACCTGTATCCACCATACTCTACATACTGTATTCTGTACTTCATATAACTCGCAAAGAAATTAAGCAGTTTAGGAGTACAGCCAACCTTTGCCAACTTCAATAGTAGTATGTCGTTATCTACTAAGTCGAACGCTTTCGTAAAATCGAAGTATGCAGCGTCCACTTGCAATCCTGCGTCGACATGAGGAACCACATATGACATGGTATTTAATAGGTTGCTCGATGTATTACGTTCTGGTCTAAAGCCATGCTGGGCGTCGGACAGCTGTGATGATACTTGCTCCTGAACACTACTCTGAATGACAGCCTCGAACACCTTAGCCGGTGTCGACAGAATAGCTACCGGTCTATAAGAATCTACCGTCGTTCCCCCACCTCCTTTCGGAATTGGTATTACGCGTGTTATTTTCCAACAGTCCGGAAAATACGAGTTGCTCAGGCATTAGTTGAACTAATATAACAGAGGTTCTTCCAGAACCGACCGACAATCTCGCACCACGAACACAGGAATACCATCTGGGCCTGCCGATGGTTTTGGCTTGAGGCGGAAAGCGCGGTCTGCACCTGCTCGAGTGAAAGCCGCGGGACGTGCACGCGCGCGCTGTCGGCGCCGCCCGTCGCCCCCGCCTCTCTTACGTCGAGCCGTGCCGGCTCACTGTTGTACACGGAATAGAAGTAATTTGCAAATTCAGTTGCACATTCATGATCTTGCAATTCTACCCCGTCCTTAAGTATTTTAGTCTTCGAGGTGGCATCGCGTTTTGACTTAATATATTTCCAAAAAGATTTAGGATCCTTAGCCAAGTTATTTTGTACGCGATCTTCATACTTTCTGAACTGCTCATTTATACGCTGCTTGATATGCGCCCTATGGGCTGAAAATATTTCATAATCAACAATCGATTTAGTTTGTTTATATTGCTATGCAATTTAGCTTTTAATTTTAATTCTCCTATTATATCAGATGTGTACCACTGCGGATAGTCATATTTTTTTTATTCATAGTAGAGTAATTTCTCAGACATCTATTTGGAGCACTTTCACATAAAAAAATAATTAAAGCTAAATTACTGAAAGTCTTCCAGATTCTTGGTTGACAAAAAAATATATTATCTACTGCAATTTTCAAGTATAGACTGAAACATGAATTGTTTAAAGTTACTATTTGACAGATTGCAGAATTATAAAACCCATATCTTTGTGTTGGGTACCCTTGGAAATGCCTTGTTACAAAATCAGTTTTTCTTAAGTGTAAAATAGTTTTAAATACTTAAAACAAACTCAACGATGAAATGTTAATCAAAGGGCCCTACATTACTTTTCCATATTTATAAAATGCACTGGAATTCATAAGGCCTATTTCACAATGCCCTTATTAGTTCGGTTTACAATATCTGTCCAGAACTTTACATATTAAATATTAATATTATTCATTAGTATGCTTAGAATGCTTATTCTATTGAACAAGTTAATTTTGCAATATCAATTGCATTATAAGTATATGTATTACATGCTAGAATCTCAAAGCTGCAAATAAAATAGTCATCACTCTTAGAGTTCTTGTATTAGATTCTAGGTGTTGATTTTATGGTCAGTTTAATTAAATAACTACAATGTAGTCTTTCAACATTTCAATAAAACAATATAAGTAGGTAATGCACATGTATAAATATGTATTATGGAAAAGAATAAAGAATTGAAACTTCCACTTGAAAGTATTAAATTATATGTACAGCTAAGCTGATTGTAATTAATTATTAAATACTGAATAATAATATGAACTGAAAGAATAATACCTAGTTCTGATAACATGATGCATCAAAGGTGTTTTAGTCCTATAACCTGTCTTTGTTTGTCACAACACAAAAAATAACTCGCGATAATAATTTCAACATAGTTTTTAGTTACAAGATATTGTATTATTATAGTACATTATGATACAAGTGTGCTAAGTTGACCATTATATACAAGACGATATTGTGTGCGCACGAGCGAAAGCGAGTGCGCCATAAGAAAGCCGCGTATATTATGGTCACAGGCACACGTGTTTCATACGACGTTTTTCAACACACTTTCCACATTAATCCAAACTTCATCACACCACAGCCGCCAACTATTTACGAAAAATGGCGCGTTGTTTTTTTTTCTTGCCGCGAAACTGATGCGCGCGCAAGGTTAAGGCGCGAACTAGATCGGCCAACAGCCAAGATTAAAAATGTAATAATTCGTTATTTAAACCACAAATTACAGAAAATTTACGCGGTATAATCAGTAACCCGGATGTACGGAAGTGGATGAGTCTGAGCGTGCCCGACGGCTACGCGCAGAGACGGCGCCGTCCGAGCTTATTCGCTGTTCCGCGTGGTAGAACGCAGCTGCTGGCCACAAACTGTTGTTGCAAACTAGCCCTTATCACAACTGCATAAGATACTACAGTGTTTACCTTGACGTGCTGTTCTCCACCGTACATCTTTTCGTAAGTTGATTAATAAAGGTGAACGCACACTCAGCCGAGCCGAACGCGCTGAACGAATCGACTGACTCGGACGAATCGACTGGGTTGAAGAAATCATGAGATAGCGATATGAGTGACATCTAAAGGTGGGAGTGAGTATGAAGATTTAAATCTGGCGATTCGACGATTCGGCCGGATCGGACGAATCGACCGCGTCGAAGAAATCATGAGATAGCGCTATGAGCGACATCTAAGGTGGGAGTGAGTATGTTTATTGATTTTATCCGACGAGTCGTCCGAATCGTCCGAGTCGACCGCATTAGCCGCACCGAATTTGATGACGTCATCCGAATTTATCTGGGATTTCTAGGGTTCTTCCAGATTCGGACGATTCGACGCGGATAAGTGTGCGAGGTTTCATGAGATTTCATATAAAGAATTCTAAAATTCGTTTCTTTCGGCGCGTCTGGCTTTGATGAGTGTGCGTTCAGCTATGGTAATCAAAAATATTCCAGAGATGGGTTGTGTAAAAAATAAGTCTCAGCAAGCGTGTTGATTACGTATAAAAGCAGATGTGTGGTAATCACTTGATTAGTGTATACTACACGAAAATTACGTACCTATTAATCGCAAATTAGGTGATCGGTTTCGGAATCTGGACGAGACGATATTTAATCGCGGCGTAAATGACAGGCTATAGACGCGTTTCATAGTAATCTTAACGGAATCTTCTATTGACGGATTCCATTTTTAGTATACACAGTCTGGCCATAAATACTGTTACAATCAAAAATAAGGAAGATATTACATTTGAATTTGGAATCTGTCATTTTTATACGATTGCTCATTGTTTTTTATAATTTTGGCGCCAATACATTTTATAATATTTTGCGATATTAAAAAGGAGTGTGGTGATAACGAGAACCGAATCGCTGTGATTGCATTCCACAAAGTTGGTATGGAGCCAAATGCAATTTTTAAAACTCTCCATACGCTTGGTATTAGTCAAATTATTGTGTACTGGGCTATCAATAGGTACAATGAGACCTCCTCTGTTTGTGACAGAAAAAGATCTGGCCGCCCACGTAGTGTTCGTACGAAAAAGGTGGTCAAAGCAGTAAGGGAAAGAATTCGCAAAAATCCTGTCCGAAAGCAAAAGATTTTATCTCGGGAGATGAAGATAGCACCCAGAACCATGTCGCGTAAGTTGAAATTTATAAAACTATTTTGCTTTAAATTTCCGCGAAGCGACGCCGGCGCAGGCAACTAACAACACGAACCGTCACCGCGTTTAGTATTAGTTCAGGCACCACCCGCCCTCCCTCAATACGCATGCGGCACAGCTGATGCAATTATTAGTACCCAACACCAACGTGCAAAAAACCTTGAGAATTGTCCAGTGACGAAGTTTCATTATTAAGTCAATTAATCAAAAAACTTTAGAAAGATTGGCGGTTGACGTGGAAATTGCTGTTGTATGTAGTAAACAAGAACAGCATGTTAAATCCTTAGCCACTAATGTAACAGCTAATCAGATTAGAACGGCTTTGAGACAGTCAAATCGAAGGTCACCTAATCAGGATTTTCATATTTATAAATCACTGTCTGTTAAAATTACTGAAAACAATTTGACTGTCTCCAAAGCTGATAAAGGTAACACGGTGGTGGTTATGGAACGTAACAATTATATTCATAAAGTATAAGATATAATTCAGAGTGTCGATTTCTTACTATTACAATCAGACCCCACTAAAACATTCGCGTCCGAGATAAAGGAAACAATTAATTCAACTCAATTTGTGTTTCGGGATGGCCCGTATAAACATAATAACAAATTATTAAAAATGAATCCACGTAGTCCATGTTTATAGGGGTTACCAAAAATTCACAAAGAAAATATGCCGATGCGTCCTATAGTTTCATACATCGGCGCACCGGCATATAAATTAGCTAAACAACTAAATACAATATTAAAGGAGAAATCGTCATTCAAAACAAAATATTCTTTAATAAATAGCTTAGATTTAATTAAGAAAATACAATCTGTCTCTCTCCCTCGGAATGCAAAGTTGATATCATTAGACGTAGAAAGTTTATTTACCAACGTACCTTATCAAGAATGCCTTAATATTTTAAAGAATAACTTAGAAAAACAGCGATTGCATCCGGAGGAGATAAGAGATCTCATATCATTAACTTTATTATGCATGAAACAAAATTATTTCCGGTTCAACAATCTATATTACAGACAAAAGGAGGACTTAGCAATGGGTTCTCCTTTAAGTCCATTAATGGCAGATATTTTTATGGATTATTTTGAAAATAAATACTTAATTCAAGAAAGAAAAATCCTTTATTATTATAGATACGTTGACGATATTTTGATTTGGTGGACCGGAACTAATAGACAGTTAGATATTTTTCTTTCTAAAATTAACAACATCCATCCTAAAATTAAATTTAAATTAGAAATAGAACAAAACGATAGTATTAACTTTTTAGATTTAACTATAACAAGGGTGCAGGGTAAACATGAATATCAAATATATCGAAAATCAACACATACTGACACTGTCATTCATGCATCAGCTTGTCATCCGTGGCAACATAAGATGGCCGCGTTCAATTCATATATTCATCGTCTCTTCACTGTACCACTTAGTAAAGACAATTACCATAAAGAACTTAATATTGCGTATCATATCGCCATATCAAACGGATACAAGAGATGCATTATTGACAACTTATTAAAAAACAAAACTAACAAAATCATAACTAGTTTATTATAGTCTGTTCCTGAAGGAAGGGTAGACAGGTATAATTCTAGTTTGATTTACTTAGGAGAGGTGTCGGAGCGTATTTCTAAGACATTAAAACGTCAAAATATCCGCGTAGCTTTTAAAACTAATAATTCTTTAAGCTTAGTTTGTAACGGAAAAGATAAGCTTGATAAACACCAAAAATCTGGTGTTTATAGGCTTAACTGTAGTGCATGTAATGCCATTTATGTAGGTCAGACCGCCCGTAGCTTCAACACACGTTATAAAGAGCATATTTCCGCTTACCGAAACAACCATCCCGAGAAGTCTCATTTCGCCAAACATCTTTTAGATTCAGGACATAGTATTCCTGATAATCACACGTTTTCTGTCCCTCATACTTGTGAAAAAGGCTCAAAACTATCCGTTTTGGAACAATTAGAAATAATAAAACATAATAAAGATAATACGCTTACATTGTTGAACGAACAGATTGCCCGTACCAACGCTGGCAAGCGCTCGCCTATGTTCCGGCTGACTGACACCTACAACACTCATTTTAATGATATAGATATTTTTGTACTAATTCCACATTCATTTAAAAAATCTGTTTTAGACAAGCTGCTTGAAACTAACAACTAGCACACACTGTAATCCTTCTCTTTCGTATTTATACAGCTGATCTTATCGATTAGCATTAACATGTATGTACATTCACATTAATGGTTGTTCCTACTATCTCTCAATTTTTTAAGTAATCCGTGGTTATCGTGGTTGATGTCATAGTTAGTAATACTTAGTTTTCTTAAGTCTCCAATTTATATTAACACTGTGATGTTGTTTGATTAACCCAAATAAATGAAAAAAAAAACAGGTCAGTTACACCGCCTCTAGGGTGACCCCGAAAACAATCGACAAACTTTAAGGGTAGATTGTATTACGGATATAGATGCATTCTGTGAAATCAAATGAAGAATCGTAAGTGTTGAAACTGTAATCGTATTTTCGCACTGGCCAGACATAAAGTCCATAAATAAGCATAATACAAATTAAAAACAACCAAAAACAAGCTTAGAAAGTAACACTCATAAAATATTACATTAAACGTGCTAAGCACTTTTGTTCACAAGAGTCGCATTGCAATAAATGGCATGTTTATAATAACAATATCTCTATGAAGCGCGTCGCCAAACGTGTAAGTACGGAAAGTGCTAAGAAAATATAATCTTTATCTCAATAGTGTAAAGCGCACGATGCGCAAGATTCGCCCCACCCACAGGCTAGCTCTTTGAACCCGCCGCCGCGCGCCCCGGGCGTGCCCCGCAAACAGAAAAAATCCGTTATTTGCAATAAGTTTGTTTAGATCGCAGTGACCTTCGTTGGATTGCAGTGAAGTAATAGTGCATGGTTCGTGATTATGTCGTTCTCTAACTGCGAGCTTTTTTTTATGGTTAGTGTGTACTCGCAGATAAATAACCTCCGAGAAACGCAGAGATGTTTTCGCCAGCCCAATCAGCTGGCCAGCGAGTTCCCCTGATCTCACGCCTTTGGATTTTTATTTGTGGGGTGAAATTAAAACTATGGTGTACGCAAGTAAATGTGCAGCAGTGGTTCAGCTCAGGGAATGGATTGTTAGTGCATTTGACGTTTTAAATTCTCGAAGGGCAGTTTTACAATCCTTAAAAGTCAACCATCGGCGTCGTGCTCGGTTGTGCATTCAAAGGGAAGGTGGTCACTTTGAACAATTATTAAAATACACTTTGCTCTAGTAAGTTAATTCTGAAAGATGTTTTTGTTTTTCTCTTGTAAATTTTATTCATAATACACGTTGTATAAAGCCCGCGTAATTCGAATACCTAAAAAGGCGTAATGCTGTAGGTACGCATCGTCTCTCGGCCGCAACTCGCGACTATCCGTCTGTACAGTTGCGTACAAAACGTGTTAGCCAAAATGTATGATAGCATATTTTTTTGTTTTAATGTACCTACTGCTCCGTTCACACTAATATTTTTGTTTCCTTATCAGTAGTATTAATGAAACATCCTCTTAAGTTTTGTCGACTGATTTCAAATTCACCCTGTAAATATATTTTCAAATCAACAATGTATTAATAATAACCGTCAACTACCACCGGATTAACTTCATTTTCAAATATCCGTTACAACGATTACGTCACCTCATTAGTGGACGGAAAGTATAAAAAGCCTGTTCGCCAGCCGACACAGATCAGTCGTCCGTGCTCCGCCGAGGCGACAACATCTCCTGAGGACGCCACGTGTAGTGGCGAAACGCGTTTTTTGCACGTTGGTGTTGGGTACTAATAATTGCATCAGCTGTGCCGCATGCGTATCGAGGGAGGGCGGTGTGCATCCTGCATTTGCCTGAACTAATACTAAACGCGGTGACGGTTCGTGTTGTTAGTTGCCTGCGCCGGCGTCGCTTCGCGGAAATTTAAAGCAAAATCATTTTATAAATTTCAACTTAATAATGGATTTCCGCAAAGTAAAGCCTGATTCTATTAATTACCATGTCGCATATTTTAAAAGATGATTTGGGACTTGCAGCCTATAAGAGACGCACTGATCATTTTTTTACTGATAAAAAAAAATAGGGTGGTAAAATCGAAAAAACTACTGAAGCGGTACGCAAAGGGAGGTCACAGAAAAATTTTGTTTACGGATGAGCAAATTTTTACAATTTAGCAACATTTTAACAAACAAAATGACCGTATTTATGCTCAAACCTCTAAGGAAGCGTTCCAATTATTCGGCAGACTGCAACGTGGGCATTACCCGACTTCAGTGATGGTTTGGTGGGGCGTTAGCTATGGAGGAGTGACTGAGCCATATTTTTGTGAAAAAGGTATCAAAACATCGGCACAAGTGTATCAAGATACCATTCTTGAGAAGGTAGTTAAGCCCCTTAACAACACCGTGTTCAATTACCAAGCATGGTCTTTCCAACAAGACTCGGCGCCGGCTCATAAAGCTCGTTCAACAAAGTCTTGGTGAGAAGCGAACGTTTCGGACTTCATCAGAGCTGAAGACTGGCCGTCGTCTAGTCCCGATCTTAATCCGCTGGATTATGATTTATGGTCAGTTTTAGAGAGTACGGCTTGTTCTAAACGCCATGATAATTTGGAGTCCCTAAAACAATCCATACGATTGGCAGTGAAGAATTTTCCCATGGAAAGAGTGCGTGCTTCTATTGATAACTGGCCTCAACGTTTAAAGGACTGTATTGCATCCAATGGAGACCACTTCGAATAAGCTTTTTATGTTTTAAATTGTTTTATATTTATGTATAAAACTAACACACTGTAAAAGTAATAAATATTACTTGCATTAAAAAAATGTTTTCTTTGTGACAATATTTATGGCAAGACTAGGTATAATATATAATAATAATAATAGTCCCCCTAGCCGATTTCGACTACGGTGGCCAGTCACAATGACTATAACCGACTGCGCGGGACATAATTATAGTGCACAAGTGTGTGCGCAAACACAGGTGCACTCTCTATTCCTTTCACTCTCATAGCCCGATGGGACAGCAATCTGACACGACCGGTGAGAGTTCAGGCGCTGCCTCGATGGCGCAGCGGTAAGAGGGTCGCACTTTAAAGCGACGGCTGCGCCAGAGGTCCCGGGTTCGATCCCCGGGTTGGGCCAAAAATATATATTTTGCCTCTCTTCGGGCGGCTTCTACCCACTTTATTTTCTATAATTGATCTACAGGAAATCTGAAATCTTATATTTGAAATTTACGTGTCACAATGTTCGTTCCCGTACTCCTCCGAAACAGCTTGACCGATTCTCATGAAATTTTGTGAGCATATTGAGTAGGTCCGAAAATCGGCAAACATCTATTTTTCATACCCCTGAGTGATAAGGGTTGTCCACCCTTAACATTGTTTTTTTTAATTACTTGGCTGGGCGGGACGAGGCCGGGCAAGACGAGGATGGGGGCGAAACCTCCGCTAGTAATACTATAAAGATGTATTGTCAAATATAAAGTTTAAAATTTTAATCCAAACTGTTGTATTTTTAAGGTTACCTTAATCTACTTTCGAGTGAAACATTTCACAGATTTATCATTTTATTTTTAAAGAATTTATATTAAAAAAATAATAAAAGTACGTTTATCGATATGATTTATCGACAATAGTCAAGCACAATTAAAATTAAACTGACAAGAAACGAATGATAAACTACGACAATCCTACCGTATAAAGTATACGTTATCTTGTTGATTTTGTAGTAGCTGACTATCACTTTTTTAAATGGCAATGTTACTTTTCTCTTTGAAAACACATTTCACTATTTTCATGAAAAATTACAGCTTTTTAGGGTTCCGTAGCCGATGGCCAAAAACGGAACCCTTATAGTTTCGTCAAGTCTGTCTGTCTGCCTGTCTGTCTGTCTGTCTGTCCGTCCGTATGTCACAGCCACTTTATTCTGTAACTATAAGCATCACACTGTTGAAAATTGGTGGGAAGATGTATCCTGTTAACCGCTTTACGATTCTTATACAAAAAATAAAAAATAATGATATTTAAGGGGTGGCATACATGAAACTAAAACCGAAAAAAATTTTTTTAGTCAAACCTATGCGTGTGGGGAAACCTATCTATAGACAGGTCGTTCAAAATGAAATAGTTTGTAAATCCATTTTCTTTTAAAGTCTAACGTTTCACAGCTAGACGCTTCCAAAGTGGTAAAATGGGCGTCCCCCCCCCCCCCATCTAATTTCTAAACTAAGGGAGTGTAAATTTTGAAAAAAAAATATATAATGTAGATCCTAACAAATACTTTCAACGAAAATTGGTTTGGACGATATCGAATGAGAAGTTTTTTAGATATAGCACATTTTCAACAACCGCAAACATAACTTTGTTCTTTATACAAACACTATGAAAAGCAAAGTTATATTTGCTGTCGAAAAATTGTGGTATTTTAGCTAAATGGAAGAAGGTAGTAGTAGTAAGTGGTTTCCCTAATTCAGTTAACGTTGGCACGGAACCCTCAGTGCGCGAGTCCGACTCGCACTTGGCCGGTTTTTTTTTGGATAAATCGTTACTTACGGATGTAAATAAATATTTCTTGTCTTGCCGCTATAATTTTTACACAAAAATAAGCCACATTTACCCATTTTTTCCGTCAATGTTTCTCACTGAGCTCTATCACCATACTGACAAGACGTCACCTGCAAGTGAGGCCAAAAAGCCCGCTTCGTGGCTAAGGGGGCACAAGCGAAATTGCACGTCATTGCCCGTCCAGTGGTTTATTCGTCCAAGCTTTTTGATGACATGTGATAATATTGACTTGTCATCCGATGAGATTTACTCGTAGCTAAGCCATACAACGAATTATTTTAATATGACGTCATTTTGTATAAAGTGTCTGGTAAATGGGGTAATCTACCAGATACGTCAAATGCACGTCAAACGTGCACGCCTCGATACCGTTTATCGCGTCGAATAAATTATCGTATTTCCTAGCTGTCATGCTTCTCCCTCAGTTTTTCTACTGTAAAGCCTATTTTTATTGCTTTTAAGAACATGAGAGTGCAATAAAATTTGTAAAAACCTTTTTTTAATTCATGAAAAGACGTTTGAATTTTAACGATTGCACGATAAACGATAAAGAGGCACGCATCTTAGGCCCGCAGAACTTATTTAGGAATAGTGACGGTGACACAGGCCGTTAGATTGCTTTCGAATTTGCACTTATGAAATCATTACAGGTCTGATTATGCAACGCCCTTCGTATATTTTTAGGTACTTTTTTCAAGTAAAATTTATTGAAAAAAATGTCATTACAGTGGCTTGCTTGGTCTTAGGCCCTTTATACACTGCGACTTTAAGCAGCGATACAGTCGAGATGCTAACGCACGTTAGCATCGATACAGACGCGGTGCGGAAGCTGGAAATTGACAAATTATGTACTGAATTTTGGCGACTGCATCCATACTAACCCGTTAAATTCGTAAGCATCGATGCAGTCGCCCTTCTGCATCGATACTAACGCGTAACTGCATCGATGCTAAATTAAATATGTTTATTGCGTGAATCGTGATACTGAAACGCGTTATCAAAACGCGCGACTACATCGATGCTAAAAGTCGCAGTGTGTAAGGGGTCTTAGACGTAGAGTAATTATTATGAAAGTTTCCGTATGTATTTAATTTCAAAATGTTTTTTTTTTCAGCTATACCAGACCTATCCCAAACCAAGAAGACCCATCCTGTTCTAAGCGCATCAAAATTCCTTCGACCTACTTTTCCTTTCCTTTAATTGTAATAAATAAGAAAATCTAAAATGGCTAGTTTCAAGTACAAAGTAACTTGCATATTTGGATTCTTCGTGGCGTGTCTTATGACTTACAGCATGTAGGTATTTGTATATATGTGAGAGATAAAACAAAAAAATACATTTGCTTATGCTTGGAAGTATATTCACTTTTTAATCATCTATAAAAGCTTAACGTTACGTTACGATGAAATGTTGATATATTCCACTCTGATCCCAAAAACGAATACCAACGGTATTTGAATACACTCATAAAATCTTGCTTTTCCTAACTAATACCAAATTAATAATAAAAACGAATACCAATGCATAGGTTTTGGTGCAGTCAGTCACAGAAACCACTTATTTTACCATATACTTTCTAATTCTTCTCAAAGTAATAGAAGTGCAGAAATTTAACAGGTTTTTGAAGCTTTATTGATCTTAATAGCAGGTTAAAATAAGCTTTACAAATTGAGATTTATAAGAATATGTTTGAAAAAATTCTCACCAAATTCTCAAAGTATTGGGAGTGCATAAAATTGAAGGATATTTTTAAAGTTTCTTGAAAAATAGAACTAAAACACTTAAAAATATAAATTACACTTGTAAAAGCAACTTTGGCTGTGTGATAGACGAGGAATCGAACCCCTTGCCCTACGCTATCCGGCATAGGCATACGCCCGGGATATTATTACGTTTGTGTAGTGACAAAACGCTATAAAAACAAAAATGTGATTATAACTAAAACACTATTTAAAATCTCATACAAAATCACATGTTTTTAATGACTGTATCTCATCATACGTAAATGGTAGTTGACCCTATTTAAGGATTACTTTATGAGTGGTACTCATTTGGCATATAACGATATTTTTTATGACTGTTCTTAAATGCCGCTTGTATTAGTTATTGAGATTAGAGTGGAAAAGATCGATTACAAGCCAGTTCTCTTCTAAATATATTTTTTATTGCAAGAAATGGTGTACAAGGCATCAGCTGCAAGCAGATAGTAAAGGTTATTTTTGTTTTAATATTGAACGGTAGTAATCAGTCTCCAAATAGTTTTTTTTTTTATGAAAACATGATGATTAAACTACTTTTATGAAATTATATTCCTGGTTTCAAATATTCGGTAAAATTGACCGTGCTCAACATTTTTGGGATAAGGATTTACAATAGAGGCTAGCCAGAATGTTTATTTAATCCAAGTTGATTGCTTTGCGAATGATTATTGGTGTCCTTAAAATCAAAGGGTGCAATTTAATTACAATATTTTATACCAGGATTACAAAATATTGTACCTGATGATAAGCCTTATTTATTTACCATACATATTATGTAAGTAGGTACATTTTCCTTCCTTATACTTTGCAAATGGTGATAAGTTGTCCGATAATACACTAATTAACTCGGTAAGTCTAAATTAAGAAATATTTAACTATACAAAAGGTTGTTATTTAATAAATTTCATATTATTTAAAATTGCTACGACGTATTGTAATTGGCATCACTAGGACCTCCAAGATAATACTGTAGGCTGCGGTATTGGATAAAATTTAGTAACATTTGTAAACCAAAATACTACTAACTTTGACTAGTAATTTACTAATTAACATCTCAATGTGTCAAGGTGTCATTTTTGTTACACCACAATACTTTAAACATGACAGACTGTATGCTAATTTTATGCATGAATGTTTCTAAAATGACAATTTGAAAAGAAATGTGCCGAATCAACTTCTGTATTGTAATATTTAACTAGCATGAAGGATTTCTTACGTACATTGATGGCTGGCAAAGTAAAAAACCGGCCAAGTGCGAGTCCGACTCGCGCACTGAGGGTTCCGTGCCAATTTAAACTGAATTAGGGAATCCACTTAAGTACTTCCACTTAGCTAACATACAACAATATTTTGTTGACAGCAAAAATAACTTTGTTTCATAGTGTTTGTATGAAGAACAAAGTTATGTTTGCGGTGGTTGAAAATGTGCTATATATCTCGATCTCGTTCAAACCAATATTGTTTGAAAGTACAGTGAAACCTGGTTAAGTGAGACATTAAGGGACCTGCAATGTCGTTTTACTTATAGAGGTATTCCACGTACCCAGTGTCTCAGATATACAGGTATAAATAAATATCTGTCTCATTTACAGAGGGTTCCATTAATAGAGGTGAGAATACAGATTATTTCAGTTATAGAGTTGACTTTCCACGAAAATTGGTTTGAACGACATCGAACAAGTTTTTTTTTTAAGATAGAGCACATTTTTAAATAACCGCACACATAACTTTGTTATTTGTACAAATACTATGAAATACAAAGTTATATTTCCTGTCAACTAAAAATATTGTGGTATTTTGGCTAAGTGGAAGTAAGTGGATCTCTAATTCAGTTAAAGTTGGCACGGAACTCTTAGTGTGAGAGTCCGACTCGCACTTGTTATTAAATAGATTTTCTGCGCTCCTTTGACCTTTAATTTTATTTGTAAGTGACAAACATACAAACCAATTGCTTTAACAAAGTTATTTGAACCAGCAATGGGTTTGGCCAGCACTGGTATATGTCCAGGTATATTTTTTCTTTCTTAATTTGTTCGATTTACCGAATTGACTACATTTCAAAATTTTAATATGCACATTTTTATGTTTTTCCTGAAAGAACTTCAAAAATGAAGGCACACGTATTTTTTCATTTTCGTTTCTCCTCAGTATTTTCTCTAATAATAATTGTTTAAAAACTCTCCATTCTTAAAGAGCGTAAGTACAGGAGGTTGGATGTTATAAGGTCACGTCTTTGATTTATTCGATTAAAAAAAAACTGACGTTTATAGTGTTGGGGTCTGTATCAATTGTAGAATTTAGATGTCGATATCAATGGTACATTCATTAAGTATTAAATTTTACTTTATTATGTAACGGCATGTATGTGGCAAAGACGCTGGGAGATCTTGGCACTATGCTCGAAGACCTCGACCGAGTATCCCAAAAAGTGGGTCTTAAAATGAACATGGATAAGACGAAAATTCCCGTGTTGTACCCACTCCAGTATCTGTTGGGAACTCAACTCTCGAAGTTGTCGACGAGTAAGTCTTCTTTGGACAAGTGATCCAATCAGGTAGGTCCAACTTTGAGAAAGAGGTCAATCGACGAATCCAACTCGCCTGGGCAGCATTCGGGAAACTGCGCAAGAGTGTCTTCTCATCTTAACTACCTCAGAGTCTGAAGACTAAAGTCTTCAACCAGTGTGTGTTACCAGTGATGACATACGGATCCGAAACATGGTCTCTAACTATGGGCCTCATAAAGAAGCTCAAAATTACACAACGAGCGATGGAGCGCGCTATGCTCGGTGTTTCTCTACGAGATCGAATCGGAAATAAGGAGATACGTAGAAGAACTAAGGTGACTGACATATCCCTACGAATCAGTAAGCTCAAATGGCAGTAGGCAGGGCACATAGCGCGAAGAACTGATGGCCGTTGGGGCAGGAAAGTTGTATATTGGAGACCCTTCGACCAAAGACGCAGCGTATAAAGATCGCAGGATCAAATTGGATGCAAACCGCTTGTGATGGATTGCTGTGGAAAGCCGTGGGGGAAGCCCATGTTCAACAGTGGACGTCCTTTGGCTGATAATGATGATGTAACATTACCTGATTTATGTTAAAAGTAACCAAATAAAACAACGTAGCAACCTTTCTTATTTAATATTATTATGATGTCTGAAAATTACTCCAATATTTTCTCATCATCAACTACAAATATCAATCATATTTCGAATGAGGAATCATAATGATTATTTCGTATCTGAACTAAAAAATATTTTTGAAAGTAATGTTTTTTTAAGTAATCTTCAATTTACCACATCGTAATTTATCGATAATGTCCAATTCAACACCGGAAACAACAACAACACTAAATGTCAAAGTGACAGCTGGCAGCAAGCTCAAAGTTAAGTTCAAAAGCATTTTCTTTGCATGAAATGTCATTGCAAAGGCGTAACCTGTGAAATGCCAACATCCAAGTTCTTTTCAGTCTTTTTCATTTAACTTTAAAAATAAGGCGGAAAAAATTCTGAAAAAATGTTCAACTTGTTTAGAATCGCTAAATCTTGAAATGGTTTTCGAATTTTCATACCTTTAAAAGAATGAAATGTTGTCAAATTATGTTATGTTTGCACTGGTTTTTAAGATGTAGTTACGTCTATTGCAGTATTTTTCTGAGGGGCGTATTCACCATTTCACTTGATGTTTTTAGGTAGTAACTTCATACTAGCATTGTAACTGGTTTCTTTAAATTTTAAGTTCATGAAGTGAAACTGCAATCAAATACAAAGTGTAAACACTTTTCTGAATGAATACAAGTTAACAAATAAAAAAGTTATGTGCAAAAATCTTTTTTTTCTTAACGTTTTTTGCGTCTCCTGTAAAATCACAATATTGGTGTTTACGACCTTTCTTCCCCGAAGTAGCGACGTAATAGACAAAATGCGTTATTTTAAGCTTTTTAGTCAAGTTTTTTGAAAGTGTAATTAAAAAAACCGGCCAAATGCGAGTCGGACTCGCGCACTGAGGGTTCCGTGCCAACGTTAACTGAATTAGGCAATCCACTTACTTCCACTTAGTAAAATACCACAATATTTTGTTGACAGCAAATATAACTTTGTTTTTCATAGTGTTTGTATGAAGAACAAAGTTATGTTTGCGGTTGTTGAAAATGTGCTATATCTCAAAAACTTTTCATTCGATTCCGTCCGAACCAATTTTCGTTGAAAGTATTTGTTATGATCTACATTATATTTTTTTTTTTAAATTTACACTCACTTAGTTTAGAAGTTAGATGGGGGGGGGGGGACGCCCATTTTTACACTTTGGAAGCGTGTAGCTAAGAAACGTTAGACTTTAAAAGAAAACGGTTCTAGGAACCTCTTTAAAAGACCTATCCATAGTCACCCCACACGCATAGGTTTGACAAAAAAATTTTTTTTCGGTTTTAGTTTCATGTATGGAAGCCCCCCCTTAAATATCATTATTTTTATTTTTTGTATGAGAACCGTAAAGCGGTTAACAGGATACATCTCCCTACCAAATATCAACAGTGTGATGCTTACAGTTACAGAATAAATTGGCTGTGACATACGGACGGACAGACAGACAGACAGACAGACAGACAGACAGTCTTGACGAAACTATAAGGGTTCCGTTTTTTGCCATTCGACTACGGAACCCTAAAAAGAACATGATTTTTAGTTAATACACATATCTCAAAGACTTCAGGGCCGATTTTCATGAAACTTACACTTTACCCTAAGTTAAAATAAACCTGATTGAACTTTTAAAAAATCATCTCGCTTTGACCTCTCTTTTTCGAGAAATCCGTGGACAAACATACAAATATACATACATACTATCATACATACACTAACGAAATTTATCACGTGTGTCTGGAAGCCTTACTAGATTAACATACTCAAATATTTAAAAATCCAAGGCTATCACATACATACACATTGCATTGAATACCATTTTTTTGAAGTTGTTATAAAGAGTGCCTATTCAAGGTCACGCAAAAAGTAGTAAGTGCTTTTTTTGACATTAAATGCTGCTAAGAGCACATCCGCGTCACGGTAATACCGTGTCCGCGTGTCAAGATAGCTTATCTCGCTTTTGGGAACAATTACCAGTCCGCAGCTGTCCGTGATGTTAACTGATGATGAGAGTAAGCTTATCCTGACATATGTTCAAGTGCGTCTTATGAAGTCTTGTAATAGGATAGTAATCGGGCATTCGGGACATAGACAAAGCAAACTCGCTTCGTATCGGGATACGTAATCATCGCCCTAGGAGGAGTGTGGCATGGGCGGAGAAAGAAATGTGACGTAATTTTCAAGAGATTCCGAGAAAAACATGATTTGTTCGCTCGTTACTAACTTAAGAAAATACTACAATGGCATTGCAACAGCGATCAAGGATATGTAATCGCCATTTGCTTGCTAAATCGAAATATTCAACCGAGCTTACTTAACATTACTATCGCTCAAAGCGATCGTTTGGCTTCAAGTAGCTACGCTCTTTTTTTTCAAGCACATAGTCAATCTTCACAAGCAAATCTTCAGAAATATTTACATATTTGGTTTTATTTCATGTATAAAGTTATATCTATGGCCAGATGTCACTAGCGTGGGGACGCGTAGTATGTGCGTTGCTGAAGTGATAATCGATCGATACTGATTTGAGTAGAATGGTATTACACATTAGATGTCAGACAGGCCTTTAACGACTTTTTAACTTTAAAGCTGGATGAACAAAATAGAGGGCAATGGGCTTTACGACGCAGGCGCCGCGATGCTTGCTGCTAAATGACGTGGAAATGATATTGGACGTTCTTTCATACATTTTTTGCGACAAAATTGCGCATGAATATTTTTTTAAATATTTTAAATTCCGTCCTTTAAATAACTTTTTTTACGGTTACCATCTTTGATGTAGCGTCTGAACCTGAAAAATATTATAAGTCTTTACAGAAATCACCTATCTACCGATCTACGTGTTTTATCGAGCAGATCGTAATCTTTAATGTAAGTGTAGTTTTGAGAAGGTAATGGCAACCGCATGTGTGTGTGGCTAGGTAAACGTTTGGGATCTTATAATTGCTATGTCAGTACTTAAAGGTACCAGGGCAATTTTCGTGCAATTCGTGTACGAAAATAGTCCACCGATCGAATTTTTGAAAGAAAAAATAGTTTTTGATTTCTCAGGGTCACGATTTTTCTGTATTAAGATTTTGTTCGTGCGATAGTTTTTTTTAGTGTAGATATTTTACTTGATTTTTTAGGTAAAATGGTTAAACTACCAATCGAATATCCACACGAAAAAAGTTCGATTGCCACGAGAATCGTCCCCCAGAAGGCTGATTCTCGCGGCAATCAAACTTTTTTCGTGTGGTTATTCAATTACTAAATACATAGAAATCGTGACCCTGAGATATCAAAAACTATTTATTCTTCGGCAAAGAAAATTCTATCGGTGAACTTTTTTCGTATACGAATTGCACGAGAATTGTCCCCCTGTACCGTAACCATGAGTTAACGCTGGTTTCGTTGCTAGCGACGACGTACAAAAAGACTATCGAAAACTGCACAGCGCCTCTAGCGGTCACCTTGCAGAACTAAAATTTTCCATACACTTTTTATAAGTCGCTAGGACGTAAAACCGCCTAAAACTCATTGTAACGGTACTGGCGATTATAAATTGGTAGAAGTCACCATAAGGTAATTTACATGCCAAGGAAAATGAAGGCGCTTCGTTATTCCGCATCACTGGTTAACTGTTATGCCACGATTTTCTCATTAATCTCATATGTACTTGTAAATATGATAGACAAACAAGCACTATATGCCGAAGAGAAATAGTAAATTGCTAATTAAATTGTTTTTAAACTGGAAATTATGCTCAGCTCATAATTACTTTCAAGTACAGACAGATAACACGCGTTCAAGTAGACTAACCAAGTTATCGTGTCGATTTCCGTTTAAATAAACATCACTTTGATAATCAAATATAAGGTTTTAGCAAACATGGTAGCGATAAGCTTAAAAAGCTGTTGATTAATATCTGAGTAAACGTGTACTCAGCTTTTATTCAAGCAAATTGGGTACACTTTTAAATGCTTTAATTTGTATAATAGCAATATAAAATCTGAGTAGTAGCATTGTAATTGTCCACATAGCTTCATAACGTCTGAAAAACGGCAGGCATTACTTTTAGACAGATGTTTTATCATGTTTATTCAGATAAATATTTGTGGCTGTGATATTCAAAAACTACTCAGCTATAAGTACAAATTGTACCACACTAATTCAAACAAAATGTGTGTTTCCGTCAAGAAATTGTTGACATCATTAATATTTATTAAAATATTAATGTGGACGGAGTGAATATTGGAATTGGTATTAGGTATTTTTTAAATATACGAGTTTTAGCTATTATCTACACAAGTGAAATAATATTGCGCAAGGAATTTTGTCGACAATATCGTATGCCCTGTAACTATTGGTTTTACGCGCCGCTTCAATATTGAAGTTTAATGATAGAAATAAATTAATGTACAAGACAGAAATAAGGCAAAAAAAAACTTTTAGCGTAATTCCTTATTAAAGTGTTTTAAAAGCAATAATTAGTTTATGTATAATACTCTAGAGTACTGTTGAATAATAGTTTTGACTCGTCATAGTACTAAGCTTTTATTTAGCAAAGCGTGGTATGGCGGAATAATTTCTGAATAACAGTTAGAGTATTTGTTCACATGTTTTATTAAACAGCTTAATAGGGTTTAAAACAGAACAATCAAAAACTAGAATTTCGTGGAAAAAAGAATAGGTGTTCGATCGAATTTCATTATGTAACTTAATTATACAATCATTTCACTCCAAAGGATATTTATTAAAGGATATTTATAAAAAAGGATGTTATAGGCTCTTGGGTCTATTGGTAAGACTCCAGGTATTCTCTCATTGAGTATTACCAGTAAAGTAAACGTTCCTAATTTGAAATGTGCCGCCAACAGGCTGGTGGCGGACGATTCATTCATTCGCTCAACCAATAACAAAGGCCCAATCTTAGGGCATATCGGCGGGAGTCGATTTATGATTGGCCACCACGGGAGTGTGAGATCCGGCTCCGCCGCGAGCTGCTACCAAGACTCGTCAGCTGCAAATCCATTAATATTTTGAAAATCAGACATTATTTATGTGAACTACAAGTGTAAGTGTGTGCGCGGTGTTTGTGCCCTATAGTGAGCATAAGAATTTCAATTCATCCATATTGACATCGGTGCCACGACTACCGCGTGGCCACCTGATCTTCACGCCTTCACCAGCTACAAACAAGCATCATCAGCCATCCTGTTCCACTCGTACGTGGAAAAGCCTCCTCCCACTGGTAAGTGCTTTGTTATTCGGTGGTGGCGAGTGAACTGCGAATCGTTCTTAACTGTTGGCAGAGTCCATCAAAGGCTCTGACCCAGAGTGTCACAATCAGCCCGTTCCGGCAAGGCAATTGTGCACACGTCTACATTACCATTAATTCTTTTAATACCACTTGCGATATATTTTTACTTAAAGCCCATTCTTTAAGCTTACTTCGAAAATTAGTATTTTTAAATTCGTTAATATTCTCATCTAATTCATCTCCACTAGATGCGTAATCATCGTCACCCGCACAGTCTGTATATGAAATTGCGGGTACGGAACACTCTTCTACGTACGATCGCACTTGACTGTTAAGGTTAGCTTGACCGCTGTCTTCTACAGCACTAATTCGTATATTCGTATTTGCTCTCTTAATCCGGTTTTAGTTAGCGAACACTTTCGTCGAATCCCCCAGTTCTCCTTTTAGATTTCAACGGCAGTTCTTCCAATTTTATTAAAGTTTACTAACACTATGCTGCCTACGCCCAACATACAACAACCTAACGTTTAATAAATATCTACAAATAAAGCAACATTCTGCATTCTTCTGTGTAAATATTGTTAAACAAACTTTAAAACTGCTAGTTTCGGTATAAGAATAAAAGTATGTGTAAGAGAGTTATAAACTATGTCTACATTTCTTTTATAACAATATAAGCTTAATTAAAACCCAGAAAATATTTTTTTATCAGCAGCTTAATTACTCGCAAAATAAAAACCCTTATACGATTTCAAAATAATATTAAAGCTGTTATTCAGATCCAAGCATTTTAAACCGAATTTTAACACTATTATTAAGCATCTAGTTGCTGAGGGTACTTTATACATAATATAACATTTTTAACAGCAATAAACTTAATAGTGTTTGTATAATAGTATTTTAAATTACGTTTATTCCGCTTGTTATTTTTTAACTTACTGTTATGCAAATTAAAGCTTTGTGAAACTCTGTAAGCTTAGAAACGTTTGCGTAATATTGAGAATAAAAGTTATTACTAAGCCTTAACACTTTGCACGCCGTTCACGAGGACCATTCGTTATGCAGTTTTGCCGCCATTTCGCCGGCCATTTAAATAACTGCCACGCGTAATTCGCCGATAACGAATACCACTCGTTACACTTTTTCTCTTAGAGTCGCGGATGACGAATAGTACTCGTGATCAAATTCCATACTGTTTGTATCAAAATAACGAGAACAGTTCGTGATCCGCTTGGTAGCAACGTATAGAGGAACGATTTAGCTACACGCACACATACAATTCATTAACGTATTTGGTTGGAGGTGGCGTGACAATGCGTCGGCCCGCGCTGTCTCGCCAGTGCGCCGCGGGCTCGCTACGTGGACACTATTGTGTAAAGTAAAGCAAAGAAACAATTTTTTATTGTCCTGACTGTTCAGTACCATTATGTAATTACCCTTGCTTCAAAAAATATCACACACAAAAAGATTATACTGTATAAAAGCAAGAGCAAACACATGTTAGAGTTTTTTTTTTTTCAAAAAACGTGTTCACTTTACTATAGTTTCAAAATAAAAATAAATATGTAAGCACATTGTTTTAATTTTACCCTAAAAATATATAAAATCACCTTCCAAATACAAAAAGAATTGTTCCTATATATACGCTAATAATTTTTTTATAAATCTTAAAATATCACCGAAAAACGCCGGCGAACCGCAGATGACGCTTTAAAAAACCCGCGGCGTACTTGGGCGCAAGAGCATCACGAGTGGAGCTCGTGATCGGCTGTCGGAGTGCGGCATTGGATTATAACGTCGGCGTTCAAAGTGTTAAGAAAGAAGCCTAAATTATACACATTTTACTAAGCTTAAAAAAATATAAAAGCCGTAATACAACGTTAGTCTATTTCCTTAACTGTAACACAAATGTTACGTAACTATTAACTGTGTTATGAGTCGCATTAGTACTGTTATCATGCTTGTATGTTACTTGGGGTCAAATCAATTTGATAAGCAGAAGTGATAAATATTGCAATTTTTTTGTCAGCCTTACCGAATGATGAGATTTATAATTTTATTTATGAATTGTTTTTAACTTGTGTTTCAAGACGGAAAGAATACGAGAAAATCTAATATCTCACATATTAAAAAAAACAATGTTTACTCTATGGTATAAAGTCATCATCATAAAGTCATTAAAGTCATATATTTATGCAAATAGGCCCATCAAGGGCACTTTTACACGTCCCAATATAAACCCTATTTCAGCTCCGACACAAAAATGGAAAACAAAAACATTTTTATGCATAATATTGCCAAAAGCCGAGAAGAGTGTCAAAAAGTCATGAGATCCTATGTAGAGCCAAATCTTACCCTACGAAGTTTCCATATTTTCTCGTGGGATATTTTGGTGGGATTTCATTCCTTTGTGTAAGTTGTTTAAAAAAATTATAAATATATCAGTATACGGATTTTCTTCGCTTACATTATATTTATGTTACAAATGCGATTGCATGACCATATTGATTATTTCGTATATTTTTATCCTAATACTTTTGTTAGCAGTGCCAAACCCAACTTAAACTTGATTAAAGCGATTTCATTTTGCTGATGTGATTCTACCAATTATATTGTATTTAGAAGTAGATGACGCCTCGCGAACTAAAAGAGTACCCAAATATGACACCGTCTAATTAATGGATGTCAATGGATTGACAGAGTCTTAATAGAGTAGCTTTCTTAACATATTTTTAAAGTATGTAGGTACCTTACAATAGACTTGTTGGCCTAATTTTAAAATTGAGTTCACACTTTAGCTCGATAGTATATTAATCAACGAAAACATTTTATTTACAAACTATTTAACATTTAAGATATTAAATAATTATATAATAAATGCAATTTAAATGTATCACGTGAAACGCCATGGCGACAATATCAGAGTCACGTTCACTGCTAGGCATTCACGATCACGTGACCACATGTATATTTTTTACAAATTAAATTAATTAAAATATTTACAGTCCTTATTAAAATAAATAAAGAAATATTTATTAATACACCATAGCCATCTGGCATCATGTAAACAGGATGTTTTTTTTGTTTATTTATTTATACTTTATTGCACAACCAAAAATTTGTACAAAAGGTGGACTTAACGCCATATGGCATTCTCTACCAGTCATACCTTTGGGCTAAGCAGAAATGATTGTAGGCGGTGCGACAGTTAAAAAGAAAATGGGTTACTATTAAAAGAAAAAAAAATGAATTTCACACATAAAAAAATATATACATGAAAAACATATCTCATAAAACAAAACAAAAAAACAACAATTTACTATAAATACAATATGATGTAATAAAATATTACATAAACATAACGCAAGCGATAAAATAAATACATATACTTGTACATACTAAAATAATTATATACTATGACGATGTATTACAAGCTTATGGATTACGCTTTGTTGATGCTTCCGATATACAAATGTAGAAAGTATGCACGGACGAGTCTCTTAAATGATTCCTTCAAATAACACGCTAATAGTGGAGTGAGAGTAGAAAAATATAATACCAAACTACTCCATGTATGGCACTGTCTTAGAATATCGACCATGTAAGTCCGTGGGTTGGCTAAGCAACAAAACTCACTAATTTTATTGAAAATACTTTAATCATGAATGATAGGCATCATTGAATACAATTTACTTAACGAAAATATGATATGCGGACTGTTTTTTTTTATTTAGTTAGGTGTTTCTGCAGTTTTAAAGGCGCATTGAGGCATTAAGACACTGACGCCATCAAAAGCAGACTACATCAAAATTATGATCCCAATTTGAAGTGAGGTGTTGTTTAGCTGAGCCATCTTTTAGCCTCTCACCCGTGATCTAGTTCTCAATACAATATCATTGGATTCTACACATATTTCTCGAACTGACCGGACTTTTTGACAATTATTGTGCAAAAAAAGCCCACTGTTTTCCGTTGTTGAGTTCCGATTAAACAATCATAATCGAGTTATGATTATGATTTAATCCGGGGCAGAAGACAAAGATTGTTATGACGACTTGAATAGTATGTCCAGTTATCAATAGTAATTTTTTTTGCACGCCACAAAAGAGCCTTGGCAATGAATATATTGTTTAAACTTGTGGCCTCGATGTTTGTTTTTAAGCGTATGATAGCGATCGTACTCTTTATTCATTGGCATTAGCACATCCCTAATGTTTCCACCTTTATCGTAAGAAACTATTGTAATATATTCTTTCATTCTTTCTAACTCGTTTAGATTTACGGCTTAAATACTTCATCAAACAGAATAGTTTTATTAGGGTTCCGCAGCCGAATGGCAAAAACGAAACCCTTATAGTTTCGTCAAGTCTGTCTGTCTGTCTGTCCGTCTAGGTGTATCTTGATAACCGCTTTACGATTATAATAAAATAAAATGCAATTTGAGAGGAGCTGCCATACATGAAACTTAAACAACAATAATATTTACTATGAAAAACGAAGTTATTTTTGCTGTCAACACAATATAATGGTAGTTTGGCTAAGTGGAACCCTAATTTAGTTACAGTTAGCACGGAACCCTCAGTGCGCGAGTCCAACTCGCACTTAGCCGGTTTTTTTATCTATCCATTTAAAAAAAAGGTGAAAGATCTTTTACCATGAGTTTATATAATAGATCAGCTTTTGAAATGTCTTCTACTAATTTTAATTATTACTTGTAATTGTCACAAATGTATCTAAGTATAAAATGCTGTTGAGTTTTCTTAATAAATAATATGAAATAAATTTGAGGTTGTTAGGTTTGACCGTGTTATAATAAGTAAGGGCCGTTAATAAACCTGTTATGACTGCTTATTTTATTGTCAAATGACCATGACCCAATGACACGAAACGCCCAGTTTCTAAACCTAAATAGCTTGTTTTATCATACTAACTAGCGGTCCCCCGCGACTTCGTCCGCGCGTTTTGAGATTGCTCCCTCCCCTCCCGTCGCATCGTCATGTTTTATGCCATCCTAAAGCCTTTCTCGATAAATAAACTATCCAATACAGAAATATTTTTTTAAATCGGTCCAGCAGTTCCTGAGATAAGCGCGTTCAAACAAACAAACTCTTCAGCTTCATAATATATTAGCGCAAGCGCGCGTTGTGCTTAAGCTGCGAACATTATTTTGGTGCGGAGTTATGTTAAAACTGTGATAGCTCCTAAGATATTTATTGAAATCAAATGATATAAAGGGCAACTTGGTTCTAAATGAAATGCTCGTGATGATGAATGTATTTATTTTGATAAGAATAAATACCTGTGTGTATAATACACCTCTAAAAATAATGCATTATTTTTTTACAAATTTATTAACATAAAAAAGGTTGTAGTAAGTCAACCATAAAAGATAGACATATGCTGTCGCGGACGTTATTATAGAACTCTTAATGGTGAACAATCCTGTCATACATGATTTTTGTGTAACTTAAGCGGTTTCCGCAGCGTATGCAGCGGAAGCTCTCAAAAGGAATATCTTTCTCCCGTTTTCGCAACATTTTTCATTTCTGCTGTGGTCTTATGACTCGTATCTTTATGTTATATAGCTTAAAGCCTTCCTCGATAAATGGACTATCCAACGTAAAAAAAATTTTTCAAATCGGGCCAGTAGTTTTTGAGATTAGCGCGTTCAAACAAACAAACAAACAAACAAACAAACAAACAAACTCTTCAGCTTTATAATATTAGTATAGATTGCAAATACCATACTACTAAAACCCTGCCGATAAAACTTATGAAGTTATGAGTTTCCTATCAGGGTTGTGAACTTGTTATTAACTTTAACATGAACATACTTTCACTAGTGAGATTGATTTCATATCATAATATGTTAGGGCGACTCGTAATGAATTTCGGTATCTACCCCTTATTATTTGTCAGCTTAGTCCGCCTGAACGATGTAGTGGCGTAATTGACGTTGTTTTTTTATCTTTAGATAGCAATTGGGGTGTTTTGGGTATGAATTATTTTTAGGGACATATATTGGGAATCAACCGTCGCAACTCGGTGTAGTAAATACCGAAAACTGTTAAAACTATCGAAGTGAAATACGATAAATGCACTCACAGAAAATTTACGACCCACTATTCATGTAAACAAAAGCGTTCAAGAGGTTCAAAACACTTAAGTCGATAGCTCAAAACCGATGCTTCCCACGGGACACTTCTAAAACTTTTTTGTAAGTGTTACGCGGCGTGGAATAAAACGCGGTTTGATGTGTGAACTGACTTAAATTTTTAACAGTGTCATTATATAAAGGTCAGCCTGGAAGGGCTGACTGAGAACGGTAAACAATATGCTTATCTAATGTTTTGATAATTTGGTTAAATACAAATAAGATGATTATGATGAACAGTGAACAGTTAACTAATGTTTTTACAAATAAAAATAGATAATTATGCTACATGAGAATGGTAAACAATTAACTTAACTAATGTCTTAACTAATGCTGATAATATGTTGAGAAGTACAAACAGAATCGTTATCTATACTAATATTATAAAGCTGAAGAGTTTGTTTGTTTGTTTGTTTGTTTGTTTATTTGTTTGAACGCGCTAATCTCAAAAACTACTGGCCCGATTTGAAAAATTTTTTTTACGTTGGATAGTCCATTTATCGAGGAAGGCTTTAGGCTATATAACATAAAGATACGACTCATAAGACCACAGCAGCAATGAAAAATGTTGCGAAAACGGGAGAAAGATATTCCTTTTGAGAGCTTCCGCTGCATACGCTGCGGAAACCGCTTAAGTTACACAAAAATGATGTATGACAGGATTGTTCAGCATTAAGAGTTCTATAATAAAGTCCGCGACAGCATATGTCTATCTTTTATGGTTGACTTACTACAACCTTTTTTATGTTAATAAATTTGTAAAAAAATTATGGATTATTTTTAGAGGTGTATTATACACACAGGTATTTATTCTTATCAAAATAAATACATTCATCATCACGAGCATTTCATTTAGAACCAAGTTGCCCTTTATATCATTTGATTTCAATAAATATCTTAGGAGCTATCACAGTTTTAACATAACTCCGCACCAAAATAATGTTCGCAGCTGAAGTACAACGTGCGCTTGCGCTAATCTATACTAATATTATAAAGCTGAAGAGTTTGTTTGTTTGTTTGTTTGTTTGTTTGTTGGTTTGAACGCGCTAATCTCAGAAACTACTGGCCCGATTTGAAAAAATATTTTTATGTTGGATAGTCCATTTATCGAGGAAGGCTTTAAGCTATATAACATCAAGATACGACTCACAAGACCACAGCAGCAATGAAAAATGTTGCGAAAACGGGAGAAAGATATTCCTTTTGAGAGCTTCCGCTGCGTACGCTGCGGAAACCGCTAAAGTTACACAAAAATCATGTATGACAGGATTGTTCAGCATTAAGAGTTCTATAATAAAGTCCGCGACAGCATAAGTCTATCTTTTATGGTTGACTTACTACAACCTTTTTTATGTTAATAAATTTGTAAAAAAATAATGCATCATATTTGGAGGTGTATTATACACACAGGTATTTATGTTTATCAAAATAAATAGATTCATTATCACGAGCATTTCATTTAGAACAAAGTTGCCCTTTATATCATTTGATTCCAATAAATATCTTAGGAGCTATCACAGTTTTAACATAACTCTGCACCAAAATAATGTACGCAACTTAAGTACAACGTGCGCTTGCGCTAATTTATATTATAAAGCTGAAGAGTTTGTTGGTTTGAACGCGCTTATCTCAGGAACTGCTGAACCGATTTGAAAAAATATTTCTGTGTTAGATAGCTTATTTATTGAGAAAGGCTTTAGGATATAAAACATCACGCTGCGACGGGAGGGGAGGGAGCAAACTCAAAACGCGCGGACGAAGTCGCGGGGGACCGCTAGTATATTATAAAGCTAAAGAGTTTGTTTGTTTGAACGCGCTTATCTCAGGAACTGCTGGACCGATTTGAAAAAATATTTCTGTGTTGGATAGCTTATTTATCGAGAAAGGTTTTAGGATATAAAACATGACGCTGCGACGGGAGGGGAGGGAGCAAACTCAAAACGCGCGGACGAAGTCGCGGGGGACCGCTAGTCCTAACTAATGTAACAAAGGAACTAAGAATCTACGTATTATAATGTTATAATATAACACCTCCCCCCTTAGAATAAAGATTGGGCGTGAGCGCCTGATCTTTGAAATTTTGGAGTTGATGGAAAGGGATGGCGATGTTCATTTTCATCTTCATCATCGGTCATACTAGTGGCGATTGTGGTCATCAGTATTGCAACTTGAGTTCTTTGGCGACGGCGATGTGAGGAGCTTGCAAAACAGTTGTTGAATATTTGGACGCAACCGCTTTCGTTGCTCGGTCTGTGTTGGTAGAAGGTTAGTCCATTTGGCCAACGTTTGCAACATTTGTACATGAGGTAGCTTAGCATCAGTACTCCTAGTGTAAGGTAAATCCAAGTGAATGTGGATCTATTTTCTTGAATGAAAGTTCTGGAGCTGATCTTCTCAATCTCTTCTTTATATTTGTCAGCATAGTATTTGATCTGATGTAGAGAATCCAAAGGCATTTCGTTTATTTTAATTGTAATTAGATTAGGTGTTTGTATTCCTTGAAGTTTGTCAAAGCAATCGTCGTTTCGAATGTCAGGAATTGTTATTGGGTGAGTAATATTTTTCTCTGATGCCTGAAATGCTGTAAATGTGCTGTAGCCAGTATAGAATTTGCAGTATTGTGGGAGTGAGAGGATGCCTGCGCCTTGTAGTTTGTGATGAGTCTCGGAGCTTTTACATTGTAGTACGCAGTTTGTTTCTTCTGAGAGTATGTAGAGCCATTTGTTGTCTTCTATACTTTGGAAGGTATTGATTTTTGCTTCGAATGTAGAGGTTGTGCAGATTTTTGGTAGGGTCTTCGATAAGCTGTGCAGGATTTCCAGTTCGCATATGGGTCGATTCGAAGAGTCGTGAGACAATGTTGTTGCAGATTTTCTTCTTTGTTGCTATGGTCATGCAGGAACTCAGGTCGCTCGTTGAGATATAAGTCTGTCCATTTGGGTTTGTGGCCAGGTATACGTGCTCTGGTAGGATGGTGGTATAAAAGGAAAAGTTTGGATGTTGGATTGGGATTGAATAGATATGGTATAGGTCTAGAGGTTCATTTTGGATTAGAGGGAATTCTAATATGTATACGAGTTTATTTGCATAGACATAAGCTGATAAAGACGCGGAATCGAGAATTGAATGAATGTTTTCTAAGGTAACAGGTGCTGCTAAATGTTTGTTAGTAAGGATATTGTTTGAAAGGAGTAGTTCTTCGAATAATCTCTTTAAGTTAATGATAGCGGGATGTAAAGTGTTTGATTTAGCGAAAAGGATGCTCGCCAGACAGTCATGGATTTCATTTTCCAGGCTAATTACTGATTCCTAAATTTGAAGCGAAATCGTGGACACATCTTCACTAGCTTGTAAGTTAAATATAACTTGATTTGTGGAATTTAAATATTCGTTTAATCTGTTAATGTTTTCATTGATGATTTGTTCGTCGTATGTAATTTTAAAAATTGACTCTTTAAGGTTTTTGATTGTTGATGAGGTTATTTGAATTTGTTCGAGCATAAGAGATGACAGTTCTATTTCACGTTTCTCAAGTGAGTTAATGCAATTATCGTATCTTTTTGCATCTTTGGCGTAAGGTGTACCAATAAGCCATTTAAGGACAGGGCTGAGACCATCTAAGAGTTCGCGTTTCTGTCTTGAGTTTTTGCCCAGATACATGTTGAGTTCCGCTAAACGATTCTCGATTTTGTCTAAGTTTACTCTAAGGAAGGATTTGATTGAAGTTACATGAGTAAAGTTAGTATACTTTGATGATATGGAATGGAATTTATTTGATAACCGTAAAAGATATTCTTTTGCTATAAATAGAGGTCTAAGGTCTTTGTAGATTATAAGCTTCCAAGATTCGTCACTTAGAAATACTTTTCTAAGATTTAGATTATACCTATATATATTTTTGATTTAGTTACTAAAATAAATATTATTATGATTTTACTTATCTATGATATTATCTATAGTTTACACCTAACTAATAGTAACCTAGGTTAGTCGCCTTTTACGACACGCATGTTGTTCATGCGTTAGGACTATTCTTGAATAGCCGGTCACTACACGGCTAAAGGGATTTAATCTGTATGGGGTTTAATTTCAAAGGGTCGAAGTCTGTTGGCATGGACTAATTGATTTCTACCTGATTTTCTGATCATATAGTTTTCATTGAATCCAACTCTGACTATTTCGTAGGGCCCTTCCCCTTTTGCAATCGAGGTTATTAGGGTTGGGTACCCGCAACATAACTTTATCCCCTAAGTCAAAGCTAGCTAAATTTTTAATACGATCGTCGTAACGTTCTTTGGCCTTTTCCTTCATTTTTTGAATGTTTTCCATTGCTACATCGCGGGCTACTCTTAATCTTTCATTTAAATCTTTGAGGTAGTCAGATGCCGTATATTCGGGAATAGTTTTAAGTGAGAAGAATGGTCGTGGTTTAAAACCAAAAAGTAGTTCGTAAGGTGTGAAACCTGTGTGCTATTTACTGACGTATTGTGGCATATTATTGCCAAAGGAATTATGGAATCCCAGTTTTTAAGTTTCCGTGTATGATACATTCGCACATGGTCTCGGAGTGTACCGTGAAACCTTACTAGGGCTCCATTTGTTTGTGGGTGGTAGGCTGTATTGAAGCTTTTATTTGAACCGAGAAATTTTATGAGTTGTTTCATGAGTCCATTCATAAATTCTGTGCCTTGGTCTGAATGAAACCGCTTAGGTACTCCGTAGTGTTGGCAGAAATGCAATACTTGTTTAGCTACTGTAATTGCTTCTTTGTCAGTAATTGGGTAAGCTTGTACATACCTGGTTAGTTCGTCTTGTAAAGTTAAAACATATTTTTTATTGTTGTCACTGTTGTCGGAATAGGAGACTAAGTCCAAAGAGACGCTTTCAAAAGGTTCTGAAGATTGAGAGGTAATACCATTGGGGCTTTCAAAGTTCGTCTTTGAATTTTATTACGTTGGCAGGTTTCGCAGGTTTATGTAAGTTTTGATATCTTCGCTCATATTCTGCCAATAGTAATATTCCCGTATTTTTCTATTAGTTTCAGTTATACCACGATGTCCGGAAAGTGCTTCGTTGAGATACAATTTCAGTATAATAGGAATTTCTTGCGGTGAAGGGTGGCGTACTTTATTTTCGCAGATAGTAATTGTGCATTGGATTTTGAAGAGCAACCTTGTGATATGAATTTTTCATAGCTTGTTTGTAAATATGTTTCCAAGTTATTTTGAGAATCATTTATCCCTATATTATTGACTGGTGGACGAGAAAGTGCGTCGGCGTTAGTGTTGATTTTTCCGGCCTTATATACAATCTTATAGTCATATTCTTCAAGTTTTAGTCTCCATCGTACAAGTCGGGAACCTGGATCTTTAATAGAGAACAGCCAAGTCAGTGGTTTATGGTCTGTGACGATCACTCTTCAATTACCAGTGTCACCTGTAAGTGACAGAAGTTAATTATTTTTTTTTTACCACTCAGAGATATTAATATTAAATTTTACTAACATCGTTGCGAAGCCAATAAGTAAAACTACTATATTTTCATGGCTGACAACACTAGCCCAATGTCATCTGTCAGATACAATCAGATGTTTCGCGCAATTTCCGAGCAGTGTGTGTAAGTGTAATCTCTCGTAAGAAAAAGTGGAATAAAAATGTCTAGACCTTAAGTATTGTTCGTTTTTATTATTGTATGGAATAAATAAATAAATAAGCTTTTGGATAAATGTTTTTTTTTTGTAATAATAATAAAGAACATATTTTCTATAACATTGGAAATATGACGTGTCACCGGCACTGTTTTGAGTTTTTATCTCTATGTGGTGATAGTGAGTTACAGCTTATTTACGTATTACAGGTTGACCTTAGATGAAATTGCTGAGGAGTTGCACGCCGGGGAGGACCCAGGCGATATTATTTTATTTCCTCCTGATGATGGTGAGGTGACGGACGAAGATAGTGGTGATGAAAACGAAGCTAATATTCTCCGTCTTCCCAGTCGCATGCTTCGATCTCAAGTGGAAGTACAAAATAGGCCATCTACTTCTGGCGAAGTGCGTGGCTTGGAAGAAGAAGAAGGAGAAGAAGAAGAAGTTTACATACCTGAACCGAAGAAGAAAAAGAAGAAAAAAGAGAATACTGTAAAAAAATGGTGCGGTAATGTAGGCAGTACTTTTTCTTCTTGTGGTAAAGGAGATTGTGATGAAGAAGTTTTCAGCAACACTGAGGAGGATCTGTCTGCAGTGCAATGTTTTGAATTGCTTTATAGCGACGACCTAATACAATTTATTACAGATATGAGCAATTTGTACAAAGAAAAGACGCTTTACAAAGAAATCATTCTCTCAATGTAAATGCGGAAGAAATTCGGGTGTACATTGCAATACTACTTCTTACCAGATATTTGACGCCAAAATACATGCGGATGTTCTGGGAAGTAAAAAACGATACGCATAATGAACTGGTAGCATCTAGTATGAGACGCAACAGATTTTTTGAAATACAACAATACATTCATCTTTCCGACAGTACATCCTTACCTATAAATGACAAATTTGCCAAAGTTCGAGAGTATTTTACCAAATTGAATACTAGTTTTAGTGAAAACTTCGAAAGAGCTGGTTCGTCACACATTTCTAGTGATGAAACTATAGTCCCATACTTCGGAAGGCATGGAACTAAACAACACATACATGGAAAACCAATAAGCCAAGGCTATTTAGTCAATTTTGAGCCTTACCAGGGTGCATCTGGGCCTGTGCTCAAGATGCAGTCCGACTTGGGTCTAGGAGCTGCCGTCATTTTGGAGCTCCATTCAAGATTACCTCAAGAGTTAGGACCGTACAATTTGTACTTTGATAATTTTTTTACTGGTTTACCATTGCTCAAGTATTTACGAGAACAAAATATCGGTGGTACAGGTACTATTCGCGAAAACCGTCTGGAGAACTGCAATTTGCCAAATTCAAAGGACATGAAAAAAGAGCCAAGAGGCAAGATATATAAAAAAGCATGCAAAGAAATTATTGCAGCCAAATGGCACGACAATAGTATCGTCGCCATTGCATCCAACTGCCATGCGTTAGATCCCATTACAAAAGTGGATTGAATTGGATTTGTGGATAAGAAACAGGCTAAAATTCAAGTAGATTGCCCAGCCATTATCAAGATGTATAATAAATACATGGGCGGGGTAGACCGTTTCGATGAAAACGTTGACTCCATGAAGGTAGCTCTTCGGGGAAAAAAGTGGTGGTTCCCTTTATTAGCGTTTGGCTTAGATGCAGCATGCCAGAATGCATGGCTGATCAAAAGACAGTCAGATAACAGTTGGACGTACTGTGACTTCCGGCGAACTGTCGCAACTATATATCTGCAAAAGTATGGGAAGCCTCCGACTCGCAACTCAACTTGTGGTGTACCTCTGAGTATTAGAGTGCCTATTGAAGTGAGGAGTGCAGGAACTGCTGATCAGCACTCGCAAATAGAATGCTCTCAAAGAAGGTGTGGCTATTGTCACCAACGCACTAGAAAAATGTGTGGCAAATGCAATATCGGTCTGCATCTAAAGTGTTGGTATAATTTTTATAATAAATAAGTGTTTTGTATCGTTAACGTAAGCTACTTTATTACCAAAAAACCTTATGCATACGATATAAGAAACGTTATTATAAAATTTGGCTTTTTATTCCTTTCCCTCCACAACAAGTGATCTGAACAGTACCCAGTAACAAGAGTACACAGTACCCAGTGTCACCTCTAGGTGACGCCCTGTTAAAAAAAACATGGAGTGGTTCTTTTTTTCATTTTATTTTTTTTCGTCAAAATCAATCTCATATAAGATATTTTATTCCAAAGAAAATAAAAAATCGTCATTTCCTTGGACATGGGAATTGAAGAGTTAAACTTTCTACCAAAGAGATTAGGTCGAAAATGTTTCACTGTCCATACTATATCAAGAAGTTCTCGTTCTATCGTTGAATAATTAGTTTCAGCTTTGTTCAGAGTTCGTGAAGCATAGGCAATTGGCAAATCTTTACCGATTTCACCTTGAGAAAGGATTGCTCCAACTGCATGGATAGAGGCATCTGTCGTTAAGAAGAATTCTTTGGTGAAATCTGGGTATTGTAGGATAGGAGTTGTAGTGAGTATGTCCTTACATTAGGCAAAGGCTTGTTATTGGGCGTCGCCCCATATGAATGGAACATCTTGTTTTAAAAGACTTGTAAGAGGCTTTGTCAGTTTACTGAAGTTTGGTATGAACCTGTGATAGTAGCCAGCGAGGCCAAGAAATGATTTAATGTCCTTACATGATTTTGGTGTTGGAAAATTACGAACGGAGTTAACCTTTTCAGGGTTTGGCTTAACGCCTTCGTTAAAAATTATATGACCTAAGTAAGCGACTTCCTTTCTTAAGAATTCGCATTTGTCCGGTTGCACCTTGAGATCGTGCGCTTTTAGACGTTCAAATACTTCGGATAGTTTCTGTTCATGTTCCTGAAGACTACAAGCAAAAACTACAATATCATCGAGATAGACAAAACACCGTTCACCTTGCAAGCCGTAGAGTACACTATCCATCGCACGTTGGAAAGTTGCCGGGGCATTTTTCAGCCCGAAAGGCATTCTGAGAAATTCGTAATGTCCAAAGGGTGTGGTAAAAGCTGTTTTTGGGATGTCTTTGTGGTCTAGTTCGATTTGGTGAAATCCGGATGCTAGATCTAACGTTGTGAAATATATTGAGTGTCCGAGTTTATCCAGAATATCTGTGATGTTTGGCAAGGGGTAGCAGTCACCGATGGTGATGTTGTTTAGTTTTCTATAGTCTATGACTACACGCCATTTACGCTTTCCAGAAGCATCTATTTTTTCAGTACTACCCAGATTGGGCTACTCCAAGGCGAAGAACTAGGTTGAATGATATTTTGTTTCAACATTTTATCCACTTGTGATTTTGACTTCTTGTTGGTGAATTTGTGGAAATCTGTATGTTTTAGTGTTTATTGGGGTTTTCGATGTCGTGGGTATAGTATGTTTTGTATGATTCGTGAATGTAAAAGGGCTACCCTCTACGTTAAACATGTCTTGGTATCGGGACATAATTTTTTCAGGAGATTCGCGTTCTTCCTTATTCAAGTGATCGAGTCTTACGAGGGTCAAACTGAAAGTTCTTAGAACTGGCCACTTATAAACAATATAATAAAACAAATATTCTAAAATTTGAAAATAGAACTCTTTGCCAATATTACTGAGTATATATTTCATTCATTTGTCATTTGTTTTACGATTTGGCGGCAAATTGAAAATTGTCTGTGTCACGTCAACATGAATTTAACACGAGAAAATTTTCGTGCAATGATTTTTTATGACTTTCGATGTCATTTAAGTCAACAAGAAAGTTATGATAGACTACGATTGGCCTTTCACGATGAAGCCCCATCTCGTGCGACTGTTTACAACTGGTTTAATGAGTTTAAACGTGGTCGCACTAATCTCACTGATGATGTACGTGAGGGACGGCCTTCTACGGCGACGACTGAAAATAACATCTGTGTTGTGCGGCGTATGATAGAGACTGACAAAAGAGTGACCTATCAGCAGATTCGGACAAGCTTAGGCATCGGTATGAGTCA